>CM070630.1:36578912-37816816 GCA_036346255.1 Ampelocalamus luodianensis
CCGATGAAACGTTCTTCATACTGAGATTTTTGGATCTCCAGATTTCGATAAATACGGGCTAAGTGAACACCGATGGTGTGTCACTAGCTATACTCTGATAAGGGTGGAGTGCAATTAACCGATTCATGGCATCCATGCATTTCAATACATTCTTTCAGATAATCCTTCACGTCATTTTCTTATTCTTCAATGCCAGCGGCTTTTTCTTATCCGTCGATGTCCTTTTACTCATTGCATTTGCCGAGTCCCGAACTCACTCTTGTTTTGTTGTTTTGTTTTAGGTGAACGTTGATGATGACTCTTTGGGAGGAATAGACATGCACTAAACTCACATCACCATATTCCAGCTTTCAATAATAGAACTTGGTTATTTTCTTTCTTTCATTTAGTGATAAACTGTAATAAATGAGGTTGCATGTGGTTGTTGACTCTATTGGTTATGGATGTTTATTTCCCAACGTGGAACTTGACCACCTTTTGCATGCTTACACAGGTTCGAACTATATTTCTTTCTATTGTGCTATTAGACTGACCTCCTTCCTTTGTTATAATTTTGAATACTGCCTCAATTCTTTTGATTATGGTTGTGTGTTAGATTCTTTCTGAACATTTTGGCTTCAATAGCCAAGGTGTTACAGTTGGTATCGAGCGAGCTTTAGGTCTCAGGCTGAATAGATTAACATCTTAGGTAACTTAATTTGTTAAAATTTGCTAATAGTTAATTAACTTAAAACTTGACACACTCGTGCACGAGGATGAGATGGGTCAAGCATTGCATTTACGCCGCGTTATGTTTTATTAATGATTCATGTTATGAGATGATCTTATGTACTTCAAATACGATTCTATGATTATTATGAGTAAAAGTAGCGGATGTCGAGGGTAGAGATTGGTTGTGGTCATGGGCATGGCTGTTGTACCACTGTTCGTGGTATGTTGTTAGTGATGGTTTTTCTCGAGTAATTTAGTTACCGAGGTTGAGATGGGTTCTTGGGAAGTTGTTGTCTTCCTTGAGTTTGTATTTGGTTTTCTGTTGTGGTTTCTTGAGGTTGATGAACTTTCTTTGATTGGTGGTTACAATGCCATTGACGGGTTTCGATTAGGTCAGATTTGTTCTTTGAAGCAAATATTGTTATTCCAACTTTGAGATACTTTTGTCGCTTATGAACGTTATTGATTTGTAAGGTTGGCCCTTCAAGGAGTTTTGTCTTCTTGTTGTGAAGCATAACCCATTTATTCGCTTGGCATTTTGGACAAAAAGAAGCATTCAACTTCAACACTCAAAATACCCCAAAAGAGATACATTGAGTCAAAACTTCCACGTGCTAAAGGACTTGCAAAAGGAAACTTTCACTATCCAAAACATCAAGCTAATAAATGGGTCAAGTTTTCCAATAAAAAGACAAAACTCCAATGCAAAGGTCAATCATGACAATTAACCAAGTTCACCAAAGTAAGAATAACTCAAAGTTGGGAAAACAAAATTGCTTTAAGGGCCAAATTTAAGCCAATAAAAACACATCAACCTTTCTCAAAGAAACCCATCAATCACAATGATCTAATAACACAAGAGAAATTCATCAACCACAATTGGATAAAAGTTGACCAAATTCAAATTCAAGGAAGAGAACAACTTTTCTAAAGATACTCACTATCAACGCTCAGACTAAGATATCCGAGGTAACCACTTCACTATTCTCCTACCACGAACGGTGGTGTAACCCGATAAAGCCGAGGCCACAACTACGACCTCAATCTCTCAATATTAACCATCATCACATATAACCAAAATAATCAATTAATTAGCAATCATACTAAATTCATATCAGAATCATCAATACGATTTAATGGAAACGTGAAATACAATGCAATAACTCAATCCCACCTATCGTGCATAGTGTGTCAAGATTAATAATTCGCATCACGGACCTACAACCCGCCTAATATCAATCAGAACACCCAATCCCACATGAGCCCGCAATGCTACTAAACTAACAAGATAACAAATTAAAACCAAAATATTTTACTAATTTCAGCGAACCTCCTTTGTATAGCTAACTATATCAAGGTTCCAACAGCTACAAATTTCATAGTTAAACAATCCAACATTCAAGATAATCAATAGGCATTCAAGATATGCTAAACGACTAAAGCATAATCATAGGTATCCAAAATATGCTACTCGTCATTATTACAAATAATCCAACGCGTAAAGCATAACCATGAAAATCCTTTAAGTAGTTTGCTCATTTATTAAGGCATGATCTGAAATTTAATCAACTATAAAAGGTTCATGGCGGTGCAGTGTGCGACATATGGCTACTCCCTCCCATGCATGTCGTTCTTGTATTGGGTACCTAAAACAACAACAACAAAGAAGAGTGAGTCCACAGCACTCGCAAGTACAAATAAAAGACATTATAATACAAAATTATAACATCATCATCCACTTCCAAATTTTTGCATTAAACCATACCACATGTGTATGCAATGCTCAATGCATCCTTTCTCTTTAACTCTTTTTGCATTTTATCGATAATACAGGTATGCAACCGTCATTGATACCCATGCATGTGCTCGCAAGCACAGGACCAATAGCCCAATACTCCGTAAGTAATGGAGACCTCAAGCCCATACTCCAAAAGTGTGGGGACTCAAGCCCATCATGTACATGACGGAACCTCAAAGATATGCATGCTTAGTCACCACGTGACCAAGCCTCAATATGATCTCAATATGCACATGCACGATTACTCTATTCATTATCAACATGCAACAGCAATAACATCATACATGAAAAGAACTTAATCATATTTTGAGTATTCACCATTATTAATACACATATCATGCCAACAACTATGCATCGCTATCATGTATCAAATACACGCAATCATGATCAATCATTCATAATTAATCTATCAATCAATATACTTGCCTCAACCGCGCGAGAATGAAGGACGCCAAGAGGGCGCCGCCCGAACCAATCCCTCACCTCAATTAAGTTGACAAGCACTCTAAGATAACAATACTGGACCAAAAAAATCTAGAAACAATTACAAAAACTATACTCTCTCGCGCAACCCCTAATTTCAAAATCCTAAACAGAGTCCCCCCCTCTCTTGATAGTCATAATCAAAAAATCATATCTTTTGGTACAGAGATCCAAATGAGGTGTTCTTAGACTTTCTAGAAAACTTATCAAATCCTCCATCTAAACCTAGCTGGTGAGCCTTCCAGATTCGGCCATTTACTACCCTCACCATGCAGATTAACAGAACAGCTAATTCACGTTGGGTTTCTGGACAGTGATATTAAAACTATCATAACTTTCAGTACATTTATCCAAATTTTGCATTTTTTAGCTTCCTCGAAAGATAATCCAATTATCTACATCTTTCGTTATAGTGAGACCTTCCAAATATTCTTTAACTATCCGTTTTTTTCTGACTACTAATAACTCTCAGAATTCTAGCAGATTTACCGAACAGTAGCGCTACAAAATTCATAACTTTTGAACCGCTCGTCCAAACGATGTGATCTTGTACTCTACAGAAAGGTATCGACGCCGCCTACAATTCTATAGGAGATGGCCAGATCAGAAATTGCAGTTATCATCTCAAAACAGTCACCACTACATCGCCCTAAACCGATCTAATACCAACATTGCCTAAATACATGAATATACGACTAATCGAATGGGATTGGGGATTAACCTTGAGATCAGGATGAAGAATGTGAAATCCCAGACTCCCCATCTCCTCCTTCCTCTCTTCTTCTTCTCTTCCCCCTTCTCTTCCTCCTTTCTTTCTCATCCACCTTCTTCCTTCTTTCGACTTGCAAGGAGGCAACAGCACCGGGAGGGGGTGCTCTGATTGTAATATCCCGCTTCTGCTTGGTAAGAAAACAATGCGGATTTAAATTCGAGTTCAAATTAAAAGAAGAAATCTCCGCGCTCGCCTGTTTCTTCCGCTTTGGGCCAGGCCTTTGGCCAGACACCCAAGAGAAGGCCTTATGGTGGAGGGGCAGCCATGGGGCCCATGAGGGGAGCAGCCAGACACAGAGATGGGCCCAAAGGCCCATCTTGTGGCCGCCAGGGGGCCTCAAACCCCAGCACCTCCCCCTCTCCCACTTTTCCCACTCCCTCCTCCTATGGCCGCCACCTTCCACCCTCCTCTCTTCCCCTCACGCCCGCCCCTACGAGCCGCCCCATCCTCCTTGGTTGCTGGTCCTGCTGGTTTGCCTCCCAACCTGCCTTCGGACCTTCTCCCGCCGCCGGCCATGCAAGGAAATTGAGGAGGACAGCACCTGCTTGGGGCAAAAGAGGTGAGAAGGAGGGAGATCATCTTCTCCGAGGGTCTTCCGCCTACTTCCTGGTTGCTGCAAAGGTATCGGATGCCGACCCTCATCTTTTGATTAGTGGTAGAGGCGATTTGATGCATATTTGGTTAGAACGTATTACTGCGAGCAGAATTCGCTTCTGACCAGAATGTTGCGTGGACTGTTTCGTGACTTTAGCCGAATCAGGAGTTTGGGTCTCTTGAGAGTTGTAGGTCTTGTTCTTAGCTTTCGGTGGCCGCCAAGATCACCTCATTCCGACTTTCGAGTCAAAAGTTATGATAGATTTACTATCTGCTGTCCAGAATCCTGACGAGAATTAGCAGTCTCTGTATAGGTTGATTTATGGCCTAGTTAGAGGGTGATTCAGAGGTCTTGCCCATAACAAATTTTGAAGGTGATATCACTAGCTTTCAGTATTGATAAAGAACACCTCATTTGGATTTATAGATCAAAAGTTATGCACTTTTTTTGTGACTGTCCAGATTGTAGATCAGTCTGTCCAGATTGTATGTCAGTTTCTATCTTTAGTTTTGACCCGTGTGCCACTTTTTGTTAAAGGCAAAATATGAATGTCGTGCCAACTAGGTTATTGTAGGTAATTCCATAACCTTTTCAGATTGTTAAAGAACACTCAATTCGGAGTTGTAGTTTAAAAGTTACGGACGTTTTAGTACTGCTATTTTTTTTATGTTCAGACAGTTTCTATTCTGCTGTTTTGTTTGTCAGTTAGCAACTTAGTTTGGCCGAATTGGGTTATCTCGTCAACTACAAAGTTGTAGATATATTTGTTAAGCTCGTAGGATCTGGGCTCATCTCTTTGGAGTCCCAGAACATTAGTTTTGGTCTTTACTGCTGCTGTCCAGATGGGATTTCATGTTGTGCTGGAATTTCAGATTTGGGTTATGACTATGTTTTGGTGTGCAAGAGAGTATTGTAGAATATTAATTCATGTTGGGCTCTATGTTGTTCTTATTTCGTTACTTAATTGTTTAGGCGCGAGGCTACGGGTTTGGGAGCGCCATCGTTGCCTACTAACGCGCCGCAACGCGAAGGCAAGTACTTTGTTGATTTTAAGTGCTGTGATTGTGAATGTTTACATGAATATGATGTGACAACTTGTGATACCCAAATGCTGAATTGGTTATGTTCTTTCAATATGTGGAGTATATGTCGAGAGATGATATTAGCATTGTTCATGTTCATATCATGCATTCTTTTATTCATGCTATGTCCACGGGAGTGGATTGTAAGTCCCACCATTCCAATGTGGGCGTGTTTGGACATTGTCATGTCCCGCCCACGGAGTGGATTGAAAGACCCATCAATTCCAAAGATGGGCATGTAAGACCCATCAATTCCAGATGGGCAGCTTTGGACACCTATATGAAACGTTCTTCATATAGGACTTGGATCCCCGCACTTTTGTTAAGGTGCGGGCTTAAGTGAACACCGACGGTGTGTCACCACTATACCGGTATATGCATGTGTGCAGTCCATCCTGATTACATTCATTCATTTCATGTTTTCATAAGTGTTCACTGATGCAAGGTTCGCATTCTTAAATGGTGATGTCCTGCTTGTATATGTGTTCTTTCTCTTTCATCATTTGCTTGAGTCATGGACTCACTCTTGCGTTGTTTGTTTATTTTAGGTAACCCCGATGTTGGCTCACTTGGGAGGGAGTAGACACGCACTACTGCTCACATCATCCTATTCATGTTCAAGATTAAATTTAGTTCTATCTTACATTCGTTAATGATGAACTGTAATAATTAAATTATAATTGGTGAAGGAAGGATACCTTCTCCACATGGATGTTGATTTATTACTGCGTGTGAACCTTCTTTATTGATGATCGGAATTAAATAACTTAAAAGGTGAAGGAAGGATACCTTCATCATATCCTGTTTAACTTAATGTTGTCTTTAGTTGATATACTTGTTTCAAATTCTTCCGCATTATGGATGTATGTTAGATGTTTTAGGTGACATCTTGGCTTCCGGATAGCCAGGGTGTTACAGTTGGTATCAGAGCGGGCTTTAGGTCCGTGGTTAATAGAAAAAAATATTAAATTGACACATCGTGTACTGAGGTGGGGTTGGGAATTACATTGCTTTCGCATTATCTGTTGTTATGTTTCATTTTGTTGAGCAATTGTTGAATTGCTTCGCACTAGCATCCTTTGTTGGTAATATATGATCTGCTATGATATTCAATATCTATGAACTAATAATATGATTGTCATGAGATGATCCTATATATTCATAGTTGAGTATTTTGGTGAAGCGTGTTGTTATCGGATGATAAGAAGTGGAGGTCGTGGTTGTTACTCGATTCACTGTGTTACACCACCGTTCGCAATGACGTGGTTAGAGGAGTAGTTACCCGAGTATCATCGTTTCTGTACTAAGTATGAGTTACTTTAGAAAGTTGTTCTCTTCCTTCATTTTCGAATTTGGCAATTCTTGTCCTGTGGTGGTTGATGAATTTCTCCGGTTTGTGGTCCATGATAGTTATGGTTTTCCATAGATCCCTCTTGGTTCTCTCAAACAATTATTGCTTTTCAACGTTGAGTTGCTTTTACTACTTATGATCGTTGTCAATTGGCAAGATTGATGTTTTCTTGGTTGCTCCTTCTTTCTCATTGAAAAAGAATGACTCATTTACTCGCTTGATAGCTTGGTTAGTGAGAGTTTCTCTGTAAGTTCGTTTGCTCGGGAAAGCTTTGGCTTTATGCGTTTCTTTTGGATTACTTGAGCGTTGAGGTTTGAAGTCTCTCTTTGTCGCAGTAAGGTGTTAGAATCCTTTTGTGATGTCTTGTCATGCTTAAAATGAGAAGTTATAACTAAGCGAATAGATTGTTACGATATGAGTTATCAAGTTGGGTTATTAGCATGGTGCAAATCATGTTATTCTTAACTACCATCCATGAGAGTGAAATTGATTAAATTGAAATATCTTTGTATTTGATTCATGGTGTATGTTAAATAAAGACTGTCCATATCCATTCGTAACCTATAGATCTTACATAAGAGCTAGATTTATCTACTTCCTAGTATGTTAAAATTGTTGAAACTTGTATGAAGGACCGGATGGGTTTGGTGTATCGATTCATGAAACCTTGTTTATAGAAAATTATGTTAGTGAATCTTTAATCATGTTTTGAAATGATTTCGAACAAAGGTGAAATATGAATCTATGTTTACATATGGTTATGTGGTTGCAAATGGAATTAGTAATCGATGTACACACATGATAAATACCATCATCGATTGTTAATGAGCGTCAAGAAGGTGCTAAGCAACACCAATAGTTGAGTAGATTAATTTCGTAAGTAGTCTTTGCTATCGTGCCTTGTGATATTGATATTGCTTAGCATAATCTTGTTATAATAAATTTGTCTCAACCTTGTGGTTGTATTCCCTTTGGGAAGTTTTAGGATGGAGTAATAAAGTTTGATGATTCTCAAGACTAGTGTATGTTGTCGATGTTATTAAATCGTCAAAATTGTGAGAATGAGGTTAATTCGTAGTAATTTGATCACCTATGGTGATATTCTCTAAATGATCAAATTTCAAGTTTTATGTTCATGATCTTTTGAGGGTTCTCAGCTTTTATGTGGTAAATGAAGCTTATCGAGTAACGTTATGTTGCAAAGTTATAATGGTTCTTGATGATGCAAGTGTTTGATTTTGAATACTTATTTGTTCTTATCTCATTAAGGTTCAATATTCTATTCTTGTGAGGCTTATATGCTCAACTGTGGACTCCACTTATGTTCTCGTGAGTTCATTGCTTAATTGGTTTCTTCTCTTGGTCCCATGTTCAGTATGAGTGGTGGATGAGTTTTCTAGTTGGTGAAAATCATTTCCATTTGTCTCTTCTTTTGAGAAAGAATCAATTTATTCTTTTCACGTGGGTCTTTTGAAATGTTTTCTAATTGTTGTGTGAAATTGATGTTAATACCCATAGTAATTTGATCGCTTTGGTGATATCGTTCGATGAGAATAATTCAAGTTTAGCTTTGTGATATTTTCTTTGAGCCCATGAATCATCCGTAGTGAAATTATTTTAAATAAATTAAGGTATTGGATTGTCTGTTGCTTCTTAAGAGATTTGTGTGATTTAATTTTAAAGGCTCTTTGTCCGAGTTGGCAACGTGAGGTTGCAATCAAAGAAGTTATGTTGGTTCCTTTAAGAGGAGAATAATCTACTTATGTTTGCAAAATCTGAATTGGAAATGTTTGAGTTTGGTGGTTGAGATTATTTGGATCTCATGTTTCTTGTGTAGTTGAACTATTTCGAACAAATATGACGTATTGAAGAATTTCATTGGTTCTTAATTAGTCCTTGTGGTTTGGACTAAAGATCTTATCTTGTACGTTGTGGCAAAGCGATGTTAGTCAAACAATTAATTTCAGTGTTAAGGGAAAGAGTGCAGTAGGAATATTTGAGAATTTGAGTCAAGTTTTGTAACTTGTAGTTATTCGAATTGTTCATAAACTTTTTACTCTTTTCACTCAAGAGTTGTCGAGTTTCAATCGCAATGTCATTTTTTCTTATTAGTGGATATTTGCTATTCCCTTTTCGAGGGATGCGTGCCCTCCGCTGTGAACTCAACTTTCGTTTTTTCCAGATCTTTATTACCAGATTATTTCTTTTGGTTTTGTGCTCACTGTGAGCAAAAACATTTTCTGTGTGGTGAAATTTGTTCTTATTCGCCTCTTTCTTTTGAGAAAGGATCAACCGCTTTGTGTCAGAAAGTTTTACAACTCGTAAGTTGTTGTTTGTTTGGTGGTGGTTAAGTGATTGTAGGGGTGAGTTTTGCTACCCACTATTGGAGTAGTAATAGAAGATGAGTTGGTTTTGACTCGAATCTCTTGGAGGAAGTTGATTCGATGGAATGTTTGGTTTCGAGGTAAAATCGTATATTGTTCGACTAAGTAGGACCTATGGTATAGTGTAGTTCCAGAACCTTGGTTCATGTTGAAATGTTGGGATTATCAAATGTATGGAAATCGTAATCAATTTTATACAAGAACACTATTGAAAGTATCGCGATGTGGTATGAGTGATTCCTGATGATGTCAATGAGTGAGTATGTCGGAATTGTGGGGATCATAGAGATTTAATCCGATGATTTCACTATTTGTTATAAGAGGAATTCGTTGTAGAGGTCTCGGAGGTTAAATTTGGGCTTTCCGCTTTCATGCTAAACTTTTGGTCACCCAAAGATTGGTGTGTAGAGGAGATAGAAAACTGGAGTACTCTGAGTAGTGGAATGATTGTCGATAGAACCCTTTTGATGTAGTTCATGAGCGGGTGTACTGAAAATTCTGATGTGATATTCTTGAAAGTTGGAAGTGATGAGATTGCATGGGTTTTTGAGGGGCTTTGGTGCCTTCTATCAAATTAATGTCATCAGCTGAAGGAGTGGTCCAGTGTTCATGGAATCAATAGAGTCTCTCCACAAAGGATTGGATGATGTATTTGGCTTAAGCCTAATTTGAGGATGTTAAATTAAGAGGTTTGAGCCTGTGGTATGCGATGAATCAATTCCAATGTCCGAGAGAAATTTTATTCCTAAAAGAGGAATTGAGAAAAAGAATGTTTCCTTGGGTATTGAAGCGTTTTCTTGTTACTCATTTGAGCTTTATGTTGTTGATCGTGTCTTCGCATTGTGAGTTGGTGTTGTGTTGGCATGTTTGCTTCTTTCCAATTCGAGCAAAACAAAAGAAGTATTTGGTTTGAGCATTCAAGTGATCTCCTTTGGCTTTCATGGCGTTTTTAGCAAATTGCCACTTGGAAAGTGGAAAGGTTTTCTTGATGAAACTCGATTTGGATTTTACTCTTCATTACTCGGCTGGTAACGTATAGTTGTGATGTGAATCTTTCTTATTCAGATGTGTTTCTTAGTAAAAGAGTTTAATTGAGAGGCGAACAAGAGTTCCGTGTTCGTCACAGTGCATGTTGTGTGGTTCGGTATCATTGGGAAGGTTAACCCAAGATACATTGGGTTGTTTCAGCTAGTTGGCGTATCGCCTGGACCGCCACGAGTCCATGCGCGAGTACGTAACGCCTTGTGTGTTCTCGTGTTGAGTGAGTACCGGGGATACAGAGTTGGAGGTTTCGTTGCGCCGTTAACTATCGAGTGAGAACTTACCTTCGAGTTTTGTCCGATGAGTGTACCGGAAGCACCGGTTGAGTGTTAGATCGACGCCGTGTTACGCCCTTATGTTGTGGTCCCATCGCCGAGAGTGAGGCTACTTGGGAAGTTGGAGTTTCGCGCGTGTGAGCTTTAGCGGCGTTGTTCACAACAGTGCGTGGTTACCGTTGTTCGCTCTCACCGTGGTTGTTCTTTCGCTTAGTGCGTTTAGATCCGGTCGAATCTCGTTAAGGGTAGAATGTAATATCCCGCTTCGCTTGGTAAGAAAAACAATGCGGATTTAAATTGAGTTCAAATTAAAAGAAGAAATCTCCGCGCTTCGCCGTTCTTCCAGCTTTTGGGCACGGGCCTTTGGCAGACCCAAGAGAAGGCCTTATGGGCGGAGGGGCAGCCATGGGGCCCATGAGGGGAGCGACAGACCAGAGATGGGCCCAAAGGCCCATCTTGTGGCCGGCCAAAGGGGGCCTCAAACCCTAGCACCTCCCCACCTCTCCCACTTTTCCCACTCCTCCCTCCTATGGCCGCCGCCCCTTCCACCCTCCTCTCTTCCCCTCACGCCCTGCCCCTAGGAGCCGCCCCATCCTCCTTGGTTGCTGGTCCTCGCTGGTTTGCCTCCCCAACCTGCCTTCGACCTTCTCCGCTGCCGGTTGCGCAAGGAAATTGAGGAGGACAGCACCTTGCTTGGGGCAAAAGAGGTGAGAAGGAGGAGATCATCTTCTCCGAGGGTCTTCCGCCTACTTCCTGGTTGCTGCAAAGGTATCGGATGCCGACCCTCGCCTTTTGATTAGTGGTAGAGGCGATTTGATGCATATTTGGTTAGAACGTATTACTGCGAGCAGAATTCGTTTCTGACCAGAATGTTGCGTGGACTGTTTCGTGCCTTTAGAGGCCGAATCAGGAGTTTGGGTCTCCTGGAGAGTTGTAGGTCTTGTTCTTAGCTTTCGGTGGCCGCCAAGATCACCTCATTCCGACTTTCGAGTCAAAAGTTATGATAGATTTACTATCTGCTGTCCAGAATCCTGACGAGAATTAGCAGTCTCTGTATAGGTTGATTTATGGCCTAGTTAGAGGGTGATTCAGAGGTCTTGCCCATAACAAATTTTCAAGGTGATATCACTAGCTTTCAGTATTGATAAAGAACACCTCATTTGGATTTATAGATCAAAAGTTATGCACTTTTCTTTGTGACTGTCCAGATTGTAGATCAGTCTGTCCAGATTGTATGTCAGTTCCTATCTTTAGTTTTGACCCGTGTGCCACTTTTTGTTAAATGCAAAATATGAATGTCGTGCCAACTAGGTTATTGTAGGTAATTCCATAACCTTTTCAGATTGTTAAAGAACACTCAATTCGGAGTTGTAGTTTAAAAGTTACGGACGTTTTAGTACTGCTATTTTTTTTTATGTTCAGACAGTTTCTGTTCTGCTGTTTCGCTTGTCGATTAGCAACTTAGTTTGGCCGAATTGGGTTATCTCACAACTACAAAGTTGTAGATATATTTGTTAAGCTCGTGTAGGATCTGGGCTCATCTCTTTTGGAGTCCCAGAACATTAGTTTTGGTCTTTACCGTGCTGCTGTCCAGATGGGATTCCATGTTGCTGCTGGAATTTCAGATTTGGGTTATGACTATGTTTTGGGTGTGCAAGAGGGTATTGTAGAATATTAATTCATGTTGGGCTCTATGTTGTTCTTATTTCGTTACTTAATTGTTTAGGCCGCGAGGCTACGGGTTTGGGAGCGCCATCGTTGCCTACTAACGCGTCGCAACGCGGAAGGCAAGTACTTTGTTGATTTTAAGTGCTGTGATTGTGAATGTTTACATGAATATGATGTGACAACTTGTGATACCCGAAATGCTGAATTGGTTATGTTCTTTCAATATGTGGAGTATATGCTGAGAGATGATATTAGCATTGTTCATGTTCATATCATGCATTCTTTTATTCATGCTATGTCCACGGGAGTGGATTGTAAGTCCCACCATTCCAATGTGGGCAGGTTTGGACATTGTCATGTCCCGTCCACGGAGTGGATTGAAAGACCCATCAATTCCAAAGATGGGCACGTAAGACCCATCAATTCCAAAGATGGGCAGCTTTGGACACCTATATGAAACGTTCTTCATATAGGACTTGGATCCCCGCACTTTTGTTAAGGTGCGGGCTTAATGAACACCGACGGGTGTGTCACTCACTATACCCAGATATGCATGTGTGCAGTCCATCCTTGATTACATTCATTCATTTCATGTTTTCATAAGTGTTCACTCGATGCAAGGTTCGCATTCTTAAATGGTGATGTCCTGCTTGTATATGTGTTCTTTGTCTTTCATCAGACTATTACGAGTCATGGACTCACTCTTGCGTTGTTTGTTTATTTTAGGTAACCCCGATGTTGGCTCACTTGGGAGGGAGTAGACACGCACTACTGCTCACATCATCCTATTCATGTTCAAGATTAAATTTAGTTCTATCTTACATTCGTTAATGATGAACTGTAATAATTAAATTATAATTGGTGAAGGAAGGATACCTTCTCCACATGGATGTTGATTTATTACTGCGTGTGAACCTTCTTTATTGATGATCGAATTAAATAACTTAAAAGGTGAAGGAAGGATACCTTCATCATATCTCGCTTAACTTAATGTTGTCTTTAGTTGATATACTTGTTTCAAATTCTTCCGTATTATGGATGTATGTTAGATGTTTTAGGTGACATCTTGGCTTCCTGATAGCTGTGGTGTTACAACGATGTGGCGCTACAATACCGCATGGGAGCTAAAGTAGGTGGCTAGGGTTTGGTGGCCTTCCCCCTTCCTTTTGAGGCCGACCGACTCAATTGGGCCAAGACACTATGGGCCAAAAGCCCAGGTTTTGTTACTCTCCCTAAGTAATCTGAATTTCTAAATTTTATTTATTTGACCATCAAAATTGTTTGGTTTGCTAAACTTGTTGGATTATTTGGTTTCAATGGACAAAACTAACTATGTTGGATGGGAAAGTTGAGGAGATGCTAGATTATTGCCTTAGGGGATATTAATCTTAGAGTTATCTTTTCTATGGATACTTGGTGAATGTATATAGTTATTAGATCTACATATTTCTTACCAAGATTAATTGCTGGATTTGTCTACAAAAGACTGAAGGGATAGAATACCAATGGATCTAGAATTTTATGAGAGGAATTCTGCATAGCTCTTCTATATAGAATGATAGGATGAATTTGGTTATAGTGATTGTTGAGACTTTCGAATGATGGAAGATTTCGATTTTTGAAGTTTTGTTGTGATTTTGTACCAAATTATGAATATGAGGTGGAATGGTTTAATATTTGTTTGTAATTGTTCATGTGATTTGGAAAGGAAAGTACATAGCATCTAGATTTTATGTGAAGCTAGTTGATAGCAACAATAGTTGGAGTACAACTATTCTATAAGAGTTGAACTGATGTGATTTAATAAGTGGCTTATGCTTATATGATTGTGGAATAGTCGGATGATAGCATGTCCATGATGAAAGGGTTTTGGTATAACCTTTTAAATTGTGTAGTAGATTCCCTCTAAAATACAGTAGTTTTTGTAGTAAGGTTGTAAGATTTTGGTTTACCCTCAATTTGAGGATGAGATGATAAAGTGGTATGTAACAATTTGGTGAGTTTTAGAGAGCTTTATAACTAAGAGTAGACGATTCTTGTTAAGGGTATATCATTCTGAATGTTAGTAAGGTTGTCAGTAATGGATTTTGAGTGTGTTGTTGATTCTTGTAGAAAGAAAGTAACTTGAACATTTTTTGTGGTATCACTCAAATGAAATGTTTCACATTTCGCATTTGTAATCTTTTGGAGTTCGTGATTTATGTGGTAGCTGAAATTATTGAGCAAAGCAACGTGGTGGAAGGTTATATTTGGTTCTTAAGTGATTAGTGTGATCTGGTTTTAAGAGCACTTCTTATTAGAGGTGGCAAGTGATGTGATAATCAAAGAACATTGTTTTCGTTGTTAAAGAAGAGTGTAGTAGAGGTATTCGCAGTTGGATTCAAGTTTTGTAGCTTGCAGCTTATTGAAGCGTGCTTAACCTTATTGGTTGGCCGCATAAGAGTTCCTCAAGTTTCAAAAGCAATGCTTTATTTTTATTAGCTGAAGTTTGATATTCTCTTCTTGTGGGACTTGTGCCTTTATCTGTGGTCTCATTTTTTGTTTTCTGAGTTCATTGCTAATTGATTGTTTCTCTTAGTCTTGTGTTTACAATGAATAGAAAATATTTTCTAAGTGCTGAAATCAATATTGTTATTTGCCTCTTCTTTTGAGAAAGGAATAATGGATTTGTTTTACAAAACATCATAGAGGGTATAGTGGCAGCTGATTGGTGGTAGTCAAGTGAATGATTTTGTTCGACTTTGGGTGTCAATTTGTTCGGGATGCATTGAGTGATAAGTGATTTCTTGGAGTAATCCTTGGGGAGGATTCGATTTTAGAAAGAAAGTTGGTCTTTGTAGTTGACTGATTACGTTGTTGCAACTAGTAGAATCTATAGTGATAGGTGGTCCAAGATCTTTTGTTCATTTCGATGGAATATAGAATTATCAAGAGTATGGAAAATTTTAATCAGTGTATTAAAGTGTCATGATTGGGTACTTTGTAAGGCTATGTAGGAGAATTATGACGGTGCAGTTTGATGAGAGTAGAACGCAAAAAATCTAATCGTTATGACAATTATTGGAATAGTAGGGAATATTGAGTTATTATCATGTATAACTTGACCTTAGTTAGTAAACCTCTGAGAATTCGATTTGTTCTAAAGATAGTTTGGTTGAGGAAATATTTCCATGTTGATGTGAATAAGTGAGTATGTTTTGATTATGGGAGTTTTAGGGATTTAATCTGAGGCTTTCCCTATCTTCTATAAGAGAAGTTCGTTGTAGGTGTTTCGGAGGTTAAATTTGGTCTTTGTAATTTTTATGGTAGAACTTTGGTAGCCCAATGATTGAGTGTAGAGGGAATAGAATAATAGTGGATTCCGAGCGGTGGAATGATCATTGGTAGAACCCTTTTGATACTTTATGCTTAAAACCTCTCACAAAACACAACAATACAACTCAAAAGAGTTTTGATACTTTCTGTCTCAAAGAAAGGGGCACTAAACTTCAATATTCCAACTAATCCAAAAGAAGTGTGTAAAGTCGAAACGTACTTCAATGAAGTTTGTGAATGATACTTTCTATTATCTAAAATACTAAACGAATAAATGGGTCAAATTTGCCAACAAGAAGGTAAAACTCTCATGACAATGAACAATACTGCCAATGACGACGTTTACAAGTAGCAAGAATAGCTCAAGAGTGAAAACAATTTTTTTTTGCTCTATAAAACAAATACAAACCAATTGAAGCCCATCAACTGCACTATGACCATTATCCAAAGAAGATTCATCAGCCACAAGCGGCTCAATAGTTGGAAAAACAATATTTGCTTTAAGGGTCAAATTAAATCAATGGAAACTCATCAACTGGAATGAACTACTAATCCAAGAGAAATTCACCAAGTATAACTGAACAAGAGTTGACCAAATCAAATTCAGGAAAGAGAACAACCTCTCCAAAGATACTCACTATTATCATACTGCGAACGGTGGTGTAGCTTGGTAAAGCCCAGGGCCACAACCACGACCTCAACCTCTCAACATGGGTTATCCCCACACATAATAACCATAGTATTATAATATAGATATATCAAATCATCTCATAACAGGAATCATCAATAGAACATAACGTAAGCGTAAATGTAATGCAATAACCCAAACCCACCTACTGTGCTTAGTGTGTCAAGTTTAGTAATTCATCTACCACGGACCTACAACCCGCTCGATACAATCGTAACACCCCAAACTGACGTGAGCCTCGAATGCTACTAAAGAAGCATTAAACAAAAATTAAACTAGGACAGTTTACTAAATTTCGGCAGAACCTCCTTTGTTTAGCTAGCCATACAGAGGTTCCAATAGATAAAAGAGAATCATGATAAATAACTAGAACATAATCAAAGTTATCTAATGTATGCTAATCATCATTATTCCAAAACTCATTGCATGAAGATTATCCATAATCGAAACTTAAGCAGTTTGCTTATTTATTAATTGACACTCCAGAATTTAATCAACTATTGATGGTGTGTGGCAGTGCGTGGATCCATTTCAGGTCTACCCCCTCCCATGCATGACGTTCTTGCAACGGTACCTAAAACACAACAAAAGCAATAGTGAGTTCAAGAACTCAGCAAGTACCACAAAAAGAAACATTAATTCACAATCACCGCATCAACATCCAATTCTAAATTTTGCTCGGAAACATATCTCATGATGTATGAATGCAGACGTGCAATGCATCTTTTCTCTTTTTCACTCTTTTGCGCATTACACCGGTAATGCGGGGTATGTAACCGTTGCTGCGTACCCATGCCTGTGTTCGCAAGCGCAGGGACCAATTGCCCAATACTCCACAAGTAAAGGTGTGAGGTCCCCAGTTTATTTGGCTTGTAATGCTTAACCATCCACCTGGCCCTAGCATCACAAATCAAATAAACCAAGCCTCGAGATATGTATACTTCCCAGAACTACAGTATACACACCTCTTCATAAAATCATACATCAATTCCATTCTAGACATAGAATCCAAAGCATCACGTTACCAAACAGAAGACAAACAAAGTAGAGTTATTACAAAAGAGGGCCGACCGGCCAAATGACAAACAAAAAAAACTAAGTAAACAACGGAAGCAAAAGTGCCATAAGATGGTGATAAACAAAAGACAATTAGTGTGCCTCTGCCCACAAGGCAACCAACCGGACCGCCAAGCTAGTCCTCCCAAAAACCGCACATCTCACAAAAGTAAGGCCCTTGGGGCTCACCTGCCTCCTCTGCAACAAAAACAATAAGCAAAGCAAATGAGTACAAAAATGTACTCGCAAGACTGATGTGTGGACTACCAGACCTATGCATATACTACATTTGCAATCATTATTTGCAAAATGAATACATTTAAAAGCAAGTTGGCAATTCATTTTTATTGTTGAAATAACAGCAAGAGCAAAATAATAACAGTAGATAGATGACAACATCCTAGAAGTGACTAACCCATTAGTCACCACGACCATAGCATGAATTACCGATTCATGCCACCCATGTCAAGTTTTAATTAAAAGGTTGTAGTCTAGTTCTCACGGGGCATATCTGAGCGTGTCCATAACCTAGGACGAGGCTATTCGAATAGATCAAACCTGCGCAGGTGTACCAATATACCCACACTTCATACCGCCTTTTTGCCACAAAAGCACACTTTCGAAGGTATGCCGACACAGCTAAGTCCTATGAGACATTTTCAATATTGTGTATTAACTACGAGCCGCTCGTATGGATAAAATCCATATGCTTACATGGTAAAGCCGAAAAGACAACTACCCACTCAGGGTAAAGTTTTTCGGACAACTACCATGCTCCCAACACCATCCCTCCTGCGACCCCTTGCGACTCGGAGCCAATACACGCCAAAGTACTAAGTCAAGAGAGGTCCCATACCCTCTAGTGTGGTTAGCACGCAAAATGCTCAGTACAGTGGCGCAAGTAACTCGGTCCTTGTTGACTCGGGCACCATTCTAGTCACACCCAAAAACACACCAACATACCATTGTGCCCAAGTCTAAATCATTTTTATTTTCATTTTTAGTTTTCACAATTAAACATAGCATAAATGCTGAATCACAAAGTTATAAAATTTTTGTGTGATCAAGGTTATCGACTAAGTCGATAACCGCCCAATTCTACCGATAACTAAGCATGTCTAAGCAGTTTAATTCGTATCTACTAAGTGACAAGAGATCATCCAACGATCTCTGATCACAGCAAATAACCTAGGCTCAGGTAGTAGAGGAATATCATTTACCTACAGATTATGCAACTAAAAGGGTCCACTAACCATAGTTTAACAACGAAATAGCAATGCATACATACGAGTTGCAAACAAAATATTAGTTTTGAACATAAAGGAATTAACATGATCAAACTGCTTGCCTGGTTGCTGCTGCTCAAAATGTTGTTGAGGCTCACTCTTGATAATACCGGAATCGTCGCAATCTATCGATGGAGCAAAAAGGACAAATTAGAACGAATAACACCGACAATAACCAAAATTCAATTTAATCCAATAAGCACGAATTTCATACAGTAGTTAGAGTATGATTTTATAAAATTTTAGAAACAGAGAACATTTTATTTGGAGTTAAGAAGAATTTTCTAGGAATTTTCCAAGTTAGAAATACATAAAAACATCATTAAATTAATTATCAAAATTTTATGAACAGAGACATACTTAAACTTATTCTGGTAAAAAGTACATTAAAAATGAAAATTAACAAAATTGGTTTCATTCGATTTGGATCAAAATAGAATTAGTTATAGATTTTCTAAGTTAATTGAATTAACATTGCAAAAGTAATTCAATTCAGAAATTCTAAAAGCATTAAATCCTTTTTCTACTGGCGCTCAGCTGACCCATGGTCATTGACCAGTGGGGGTTAAAACGCTGACTGTGTCACTCGATCACAATGGCGCCAACGGCGACGTCGGCGTATTATATGAATACGTCTTCGACACTAAAAGCGTAAACCTAACTTAACGAATGTAAAAATCGCTTCCAATAAGAGAAAGCGTATTTTCAAACTTTACACAAATACTTAATCGGCAACATGGGCCCACATGTCATCGATTCAGAGGATTTTAAATGGATATATTTAAATTTCTAAACACGCTTAAACCAGGGGGGTCCACATGTCAATGATACAGCTAAAACGGAGATTAGCACTAATGAGGAGGGTTATACCCTAACTGTAACAGCATTTAAGAAACAGTAATAATCTATTTTATGAACAGTAATGGAATACTGTTCATAGCATTACTGTTCATATTTAGTAATTTGGATTTGTTGTTACAAATTAAAAACTTTCCTTTTCTAGCCAAAATCCAAAACCTATTCAAAGTTTCAAAGAAAATACACGTAATGCTTGTATCGTGGTAGGAAGTATTTTTATTACAACCTAAATCAATTATCTTGCCGAAATAATTTTTGTTGAATTTTTAGAAATTATTTTGATTTGAGGAGAAATATTTGTCTTTAAATAAACCTATTCGGCTAAGGTAATTATTTATGTATTTTACAAAGTGAAACAGTGGTTTTGAAATTTATTTGGGAAATATATCATCCCAGTTGCTTCTTGAAAAGTTTCATGATTTTACAAATCTATTTACTATTTTAAAAGCCAGTCAAACTCTTGAGTATTTGAATAGGGCTTGGTCAACTAATCCGGTCTAAACCCAAACCCTAGCATCAGAGCAACTCGAACCCATGAGTTTGGGTCCAACTAGTTCATCTTGGTCCGGCTCGGTCCGCTCAGCGCGAGCCGAACTCTTCAGCGTCTTTGTGGTGTTGATCTCCTATCGAACGGCCATGGTTGCGATGCGGTGTGAGTCGTGTCACGATGCGCCTAATCCCCACCGTTGGATCTAAATCGGACGGTCAAAGGAGGTGTATGCATTCGGACGACTCGGATCCCTCTCGATCCCCACCGTCCATCCCCAATCCAACGCGCGCCCTTTTCATTTTTGAAATTAAAGGCGTGCTTTCTTTAACCGTCAGATTCAAATCCTACGGCACCCTTTTACCGCGTCGCGTTAGGACCGCTTTTCTTTGGCCGTCGGATGTTAATCGTAGGGTCCATATCGTATATGCATTCGGACTATCCGGTTCCTCCGTTGATCCTGACTGTAGAAAGTCCATCTAACGGTGCCGCGTCATCTCATCTAAAGTGCGACGTGTATCCTTTTTGATTGACCGTTGGATTTCAATCCAACGCCCCTCTTTGAACGTGGACCCCCGAAATCCCGTAGAGCTCTTTTAAATCTCCACCGTTCGTTTCAGATCGCACGGCCCATATTAAACGATACCGATTAAAACCTTTTAACCCTTCTATTTGTCGCAACCGCCCATTTCTAATCGGACGGTTGTTGTTCTTTTGCGATTTAGGAGGCGCGCACGACTGCGGCTGCCAGCGGGACCCGCATGTCAGAGAATTCTTATCTTCTTCCTTGCCTCTGTGCGCCGCAGCCATTTTTGTAAACAGAGGAGAGGAATTATTCAAAGATTATGCAACTAATTTTTGGATATTTAGCCCTAAATGGACACCTCATCAACTCTAGACCCTTCTTCTTTGCCCTGTAGCTCAACCTCTATATATAACCCTAGCTTTTTGAGCTGCTGCCATTGTTGACCACTAGAGCTTATCATCTTCCTTTGCTGTCCAATGGAGTTCCTTGCTTCTCCAATTTGTTCATCCATTCTAAACGCTGGTTCCATCTTGTAATAAAGATTTGACATCTTTTGTAGGTTAAACCTGAGCTTATTTCTCTATTGATCCAACTCGGTTTTAGGAACCTTGATGCTTTCCTTAGCTCGTGAGTTAAAGCTCGTGAGTTTGCTATCTTAAGCATCTTAGGGACCTTAGCAACTCACATGAATCATTCACGTGAATGTCAATTGTGAGGACCCCCGGTTATTGGAAATGTTACTAATTAAATTCATACTGTAGCACAATTGTTAATGAAGGAACAGTACTGCCCCTTTATTAAAAACCATGCTAAAGATATAAATTTAACAAATGACAGATCCAAGAACAGATTCTGATATATATGATTCACAATGGTTCCTGGGATCAACGACCATTGCATATATATCCTTCATCAACATTGCATCAAACACATACTAGTCATACATTGATATAATTAAACATAAGGTTACATCATTCTATTAGTACTACAATATTAAGTGACTTGGTCACTTTAACGATATCAATGGAAGCAAAATAAACGGAAAATGTCCACCAATGGCCTCATCCACCCGCAGCAATTGCGTGGAGGAAAGAAGTAGCGTTACTCGTTAGCGTCACCGATCGGCGCTAACGGTACTTCATAGAGAAAACCATCCTCACCGCAACAATAGGTGGTAGCACCTTGAGTACAAAAGGTACTCGGCAAGTCTTACACAAACTAACAAAAGAAAGTGGTTATTAGATCCTATTCAAAGGGTAGAGTTGTTACATGCATAAGGTTACAACAGAAGGTATAAAGGTTCAACTTTGCATAAAGCGATACACCTTATCCTACCAAGGCTAACTTTTAATAAAGCAATTTAATAAATCAAAAATAAAGTAAAACAGTAAGTAAATACATTAAATGTAACAGATGCAGTGCATGATTCCTCATGCAAACCGAAAATAAACCGAAACCACATTTTGGAAATCAAAATCTCTATACAGTGATATCGGTTCAAGTTATCGTCCATGACCGTGGACACGGCTATTCGAATGCTTTATACCTGCGCAGGGTGTACATCTTTACCCACATGACTTAGCTAGCCCGTTGTCTTGGATGCCTCGAATGATGGCACACTTCCTTTGGTATGCCGACCGGGAAGCTAAGATTTGGTATTTTCAACAAGCCAACACTATTGAGTTGGACCCCCATGTGTGAACTAATCCCATTAGTGTAGGCTATACCACCTACTAACCACGGGGCACACATGTTGTGTCAGTAATGCCGATCCAAACAATTTAAAGCGAATTGGGTTCCCTACCCATAGTAGAATGCTATCGGCACCATTAAGGTATCGTATATGCGACGAGGCACATATACGCCCTCACCCTCCTAAGAACATCTGATACTGACATACAAAGCTCACATGGCATAAAACGCAGTCCTCAGACCAAAGCATCTATGCCATACAAGGTCAATACACATATTCTTACTCTCCTGTTTCCAACTCAATAGTCTCAACATTTTACTTAACCAAACAGCGCCCATACACTTGCATGTGGAAGTATGCGTGGGGACTTGAACTGAATAGTCGAGTTCGGTCCTTAATCAACCTGACAAGTCCACCACAAAACCCAATCTCGTGCACAAAAGCACCATCACTAGCTTCCTCTTGTCGAGATCAATTTGAATTTCAAATACAAGACTGATTTAAAGAAACTGGACAAAGAGTTTAAAATAACAAGGGTTGATTGTGATTCCCATGTTTGACAAGATATGCTTGTCAAACTCTAAAATCTCTAGACCGCATATCTAAGCCAAATCTGAAAATAGACCATATAGTATACAAGATTACACTAGAGTTGAGTGTATGGTCATAATTAAGGTAATCCACCATGTCAGTTATAGCTAACTATTACAAGTCACATTTTGTATTTTAGGACAAATAGCATGCACAGATATCACTGGATTTGTAAAAGCTCTTGTACAAAATCGGGTTCAATATGGTGCAAAGAGGATGCTTGCCTTGGTAGTAATAAACTTTGCGAGTTCGGCACTATTCGAGGTAGATTCAAAACTTCAAATGAACCAGTTCTATAGAAAACAAATAAATCCAATAAATGCCAATCGACAATAAGCTCCAAATGAAGGAAAATGCATGATCAACTGAAATGCATGATTACAAGATGCTTAAGCCATAACTACCCATAATAGTGATAACAACACATAATATAGCTCATTTGTTTTCAAAAGACGAAACTAGAGTTTATTGCAAAGTTCGAGTTTGATTTGAAAAGAGTCAAAACAGACGATTGCAATTTTCGAAAGAAGTATAGATCATGCAAAAGTTCATAAATGAACCTTAGCATGATCTTTTAGGTAATTAATATCCCAAACCAACCTTAGTCTAACCTAACTAGTTAGATTACAAAAGCTAAAGCAAAACCTATTTTGTCGGTTGAGCCGACAAGAGAACAGAGACATATTTCAGCTAGGAGTCAAAATAGATGATGACAAGAATTGAAAGATCAATTTGTCATGTCGCTAGGGTTTAGTCAAAACCTAAATAAGATGATAGGTTGACAGGAAGAACCCTAGGTCTTGAAAATGACATGAAAAACCGAAAAGGTATAATATCAACTTTTCAGTTTAAAGCAAGTTGAAGCTACTGATGCTTAAAAGAATGATTCACAGCAGCTTCTAAGGTTCCTAGGATGCTCAAGATATCAAAACTAGGGTTTTGGCTTACCAAGATAGGAAAGATACCAAAACTCAAACCGATGGTGATGGACAGAGAAACAAACTCGGATTTGACCTACAAAAGATAACCAATCTTTATTGTAAGTAAAGCCGTGCTTAAGGTAGATAAGCAAAGGATAGAAGTGAAACTCCACCGACAAAGCAATGGAGGAAAGTGAGCTTCAGTGGTCAACAATGGCTGCAGCTCCAAAAGCTAGGGTTTATATATAAGGGAGTTGAGCTACAGGATAATTGGGAAAAGTCTAGAGCTTGATGAGGTGTCCATTTAGGGCTAATTATCCCAAAAATTAGTTGCAAAAACTTTGGGATAATTCCTCTCCTCTGATTTCCAGAGAAGACTGCGCACAGAGAGAGAGGGAAGAAGATAAGAATCACCTGACATGTGGGTCCCGCTGGCAGTCACAGCCGCGCGCGCCTCCTAAAATGCGAAAAGACCAACAACCGTCCGATTAAAAATGGGCGGCTGCGATGAAGACAGGTGTTAAAAACAGTCAACCGGTATTGTTCAATGTGGACCACACGATCTCACATGAACGGCCGTGATTTAATGTAGCCTTCGCGTAACCCGCAGGTCACATTCAAAGGGGAGCATTGGATTAGAATCCAACGGTCACTTAAAAGGGAATACACGTCACCCCACTTAAGTGCGACGACGCAGCGCCGTTAGATGGGCTTCCTACGGTCGAGATTGGGAATTGAACCGGATGGTCCGGTTGCATACATCGCTCTGGGCCACCCGATCGAAATCCAACGATCCACCGATTTTGGGCTTTAAAGGCCCACGGTCAAAAAGAAGCGCCGTAGGATTGAAATCCAAAGGCCTGCTTAAACGCGCCTCTGATTTCAAATTGGAATAAGCGACGCCGTTAGATCAAGGATGGACGGTCACGATTGTGAGGGGATCCGGAGTCGTCCGAATGCATACACTAGTCTGGACCACACGATGAAGATCCAACGGTCCAGAGGAGTGCGGGCTTTATAACACGCGGGAAAAAGGGAAAAGCCGTAAGATTTGAATCTAACGGCTGAGATAAAAGCGCGCCTTTAAGTTTAAAACGAAAAGGGCGTCACGGTTGGATTGGAAACGAAAGGCGGAGATTGAATAAGGATCCGGAGTTGTCCGGTTGCATACACCGATCACGATCGTTAGATCTATATCCAACGGTGGAGATTAAAGTGTACACGTGGACAGCTCGCGGGGTGTTATAGCTTCGCCCGTTCGATTGAAGATCAACGGCTCATATCACGTGTGGAGTTTTGGGCTCGCGTTGGGACGTGACCGAGCCAGACCAAGTCGCACTGGGTTGGACCCAAACACGTGAGACCGAGTCGCTACAGTGCAAGGGTTGGGTTTAGACCAATTTAGTTGACCAGACCCATTTGAACACTTAAAAGGTTTGACTGGGACTTTAAAAATATCAAATAAATTTATAAATTCATGAAATTTTTACTGTAAGCTACTGAGATGATATATTTCCCAGATAAATTTTATAAACCGCATTTTCGCTTTGTAAAATACATAAATATTTATTTCAAGCCGAAAATATTTATTTAAAGACAATAATTTTTTTTTTCTTTAAGCCCAAATAATTTCTAAAAATGCAACAAAAATATTTTTAGTCA
The DNA here is from genome assembly GCA_036346255.1 of Ampelocalamus luodianensis. Classification (NCBI taxonomy): domain Eukaryota; kingdom Viridiplantae; phylum Streptophyta; class Magnoliopsida; order Poales; family Poaceae; genus Ampelocalamus; species Ampelocalamus luodianensis. The sequence goes on from CM070630.1 coordinate 36,604,155, forward strand.
AGATAATTTATCTAGGCTTTAATAAAAATACTTCAGTCATAATACAAGTTTTATCTTGTATCCCTTTAAGACTTTGAATGGTTCTTTAGGGTTTTGACTACAAAGGAAGGTTTTAACTTGTAACATGTTGCCCAAAGTGTAAACATGAGCAGTAATGCCATGAACAGTATCTCATTGTTCATAAAGCATTTTATTCTTGTTTATAAACTTGGGGCTGTTACAAACCTACCCCTTAAGAAAATCTCGCCCCGAGATTTGGAACAAGTTAAGATCGGGAAGAAGTGAAATGGAATGAATTATGAGGAAATTCAACATCCGTTGTTTTGATTTCCTTTAAAGATAACAAAGAAGAACCTTACATAACAACATAGTGTTATTATTACATCTTTGTTTACATTGGTTTGTTTAAACTTTCCTTTCTTGATTCAAAGGAAAGTACTAAACAACAAAAGATGGGGGTGCTCGATCCGCATCGATGTTCACGCTCCCAAGTGGCTTCATCCTCGGAATGATTAGCCCATCGAATTTTTAAGAACTTGACAAAGACGATTTCTTGTCCTGCGTTCCATTGTGTCGAGGATACGTCATGGTTGCTCTTGATATGAAAGATCAGGTTGAGATCAAGATGCTCATAGCGGTTGCCTCAATAGGAACACGAAGGCATTTCTTTAATTGAGACACATGAAAAGTATCATGCATCTGAAAGTGATTCTGTAGTTCCAATTGGTAAGCTACAACTCCTCGCTTGGCAATGATTCGGAAGGTCCGATATAACGAGGTGCGAGCTTTCCTTTTACAAAACGATGAGTACCCTTCATGGGTGACACTTTAAGATAGACATGGTCATCCACCTCAAAGCTCAACTCACGACGGCGATGATCGGCATAGCTCTTTGACGAGGTATGCGGTTTTCAAACAATCCCGAATCGCATTTAACTTGCTCTTCTCGCTTCCTTTACCATGTCTGGGCCAAAGAATGATCTTTCACCCGACTCGGACCAATTCAATGGAGTCTCATAAGCTCTCCCATACAAGGCTTCAAAAGGTGACATTTGAATACTTGCACAGTAGCTATTATTGTAGGAAAATTCCACATATGGCAAAGATTTCTCCAGTCTTTGCTATAAGATAGCACATAGGCTCGAAGAAGATCTTCCATTACTTGGTTCACTCTTTCGGTTTGACCACTGGTTTGAGGATGGTAAGCGATCAAAGAGAGTTCATCCCCATAGCTTTGATGAAGGCTATTCCAAAAATGGGAAGTATGGCGAGGACCACGGTCGAAACAATGACTTTAGGAACACCATGAAGACAAACAATTCTAGCAATATAAAGCTCGCTAATTGCTTGCCATTGAAATCGGTCTGACCAGGAATAAAATGAGCCACTTTAGTTAAACGATCGATGATCACCCAAATGGCATCAGATCCTTGGAAGTCTTGGGAAGACCAGAATGAAATCCATACCGATCTCTTCCCACTTCCATTGTGGAATAGGCAAAGGTGAAGGGTACCGGTGGCTCGGATGTTCGACTTTAACCCTTTGGCAAATATCACATTCAAAGAACATCGAGCAATTTGCCTCTTCATATGGCTCCACCAAAATAATTTTTTTAAATCTGGTACATCTTGGTACTCCCGGGATGCAAAGAAAACTTGAATTATGAGCCTCTCTAAGAATTAGACTTCTTAGATGAGGATCGCAGTACTACCAAAGCGATTGCGATATCGAATCATACCGCGACCATCTTCGAAAACTCGTTGGCTTTGCTGCTTTCATATTCCCTTGATTTCGCTACCTCGGCATCGCTTGTTTGGGCCTCCGAATCCGAGATTCTAATGTTGGCTCCACATGTAATGCAGTGAGAAACCTGCTCCTACCAATTCAAGACTTAGGCGCCAAAATCAGACACAAGTCTTTTCGGCAGTAGAGAAGATATGCAGATTGCATTGTGACTTTCGCTTAAAGCATCCGCCACAACATTGGCTTTACCGGGATGATAATGAATACCCATGTCGTAGTCCTTGATCAGTTCAAGCCATCTTCTTTGTCTCATATTCAAATCGATTGAGTGAATATGTACTTGAGCTTTTATGATCGGTGTAGATCTCACAACGATTACCAAGGAGGTAATGTCGCGGATCTTTAATGCATGGACCACGGCAGCCAATTCCAAATCATGAGTAGGATAATTAACTTCATGAGGCGCGAATCGCCGAGATGCATATGCCACAACTCGGCCTTCTTGCATAAGCACACAACCAAGTCCATGGCGAGATGCATCGCAATAAATATCGAAGCTCTTAAGAACATCCTAAGAGTAAGAATGGAGCTTTAGTCAAGAGAGTTCTCAAAAGCGAAAACTCTCTTCACACTTGGTGACCATTCAAATTTCTTCCCTTTCTGCAAGAGTGAGTCAAAGGTCTAGCAATCTTGGAGAAATTTTCAATGAACCTACGGTAATAACCATAAGTCCAAGAAAACTCCGAATCTCGGGACATTCTTGGGAGGCTTCAATTTAGTACATCTTGTACCTTGCTTGGATCGACGATACCTCCTTCAGATAACACATGCCCCAAAAATGCAACCTCTACGAGCCGAAAGCACATTTCTTTGAACTTAGCATATAGTCGATCTTGACGAAGTGTTTCAAGACCGATCGCAAATGTTGTTCATGATCCTTATCGGACTTGGAATAAATAAGGATGTCGTCAATGAACACGACAACGAACTTATCCAAGAATTCCATGAACACGAATTCATAAGATTCATGAAATAAGTCGGAGCATTGGTCGGACCAAAGGACATAACAAGATACTCGTATAAACCATAACGAGTAGAGAAAGTCGTCTTAGGAATGTCCTCGCTCTAACCTTGATTTGATGATAGCCCGACCGCAAATCAATCTTTGAAAAGACGCGGGCACCAACCAACCGATCAAAAGATCATCAATTCGAGGTAGAGGATATTTGTTTTTGATGGTGACCTCATTTAACTGACGGTAATCCACACACATCCGTAAAGTGTTGTCTTTCTTTTAACAAAGATTGCAGGACATCCCCAAGGTGAGGAACTTGGTCGAATGAAACCTTTGTGAAGCAATTCTCCGAGTTGCTTCTTCAATTCAACCAACTCGTTGACAGGCATTCGATAAGGACTCCTGGATATCGGAGCAGTTCCAAGAACTAGTTCAATCACGAACTCCACTTCCGATCCGGTGGTAAACCGGGAAGGTCTTCAGGAAAGACATCAACATACTCACAGACAATTGGTACTGACTCCAAAGAAGGAGTGGTATCAACTTGGTGAGCACAAAGATGAGAGCCAATTGTTTTGGAATGGTAAACAACTTGAATGCCAATCGCATTGGTCATAGAAATAGACCGTTGGGAACAATTGATTTGGCCTGGTTCTTGGACAACCAATCCATACCCAAAATGACATCCAACCCTTTAGAGTCAATCACAATTAAATTTGCTAAAACCTTACTCCAAGGATTGTTATGTTGACCCCACAACAAATCGATCGGTTTTAAAGACCGACCTGTGATTGAATAATAAAAGGTGGTTGGAAGGTATGCATGTCTAGCGGTGTTGAGCAGCAAAATGATTGCTAATAAAAGAATGAGATGCTCCGAGTCAAATAAAGCGAGAGCTGGGGTGAAGTTAACTAGGAGCATACCCATAACAACTTCAGGTGTATCGGCCGCCTCTTCAGCAGTGATCTGGTTCACATGCCCACGGACTGGAGCCGGATCAGCTTTAATAGGGGGCCTCTGCGAAGGGGCTGGCCGAACAGGGGTTGGATAGGGTCGAACAGGAGGCAATCCTTGCTGCTTTGCCACACACTTGTTGGCATAATGCCCCGGACGACCACAATGAAAGCAGATAACCCCTGGGTTAACATTGTTAACAGGACGGGGCTGATTTCCACTTGGGCCTGACTGATTGGTGGGAGGAGATGGACGAGGGGCAAACACCGCTGGCCTTGGTGAAAATGGAGCTGGTGCTCGTGGTGGTCTAGACAACCACATACGAGGCCTTGGTGAGCTGCCACGAGAGCAAAGCGTGGAAGTCGGCATTGCCGCTGCGTGACTCCTCCAATGCCTTGCTCTTGCTCGCCACAATTGATTTGTTGACCAATTGAGAGAAATTCGGAAGTCATGCAAAGCTACGGACATCCGCAACTCCTCGATAGCCCATTCAAGAACCGGTTTGACGAGGAAGGTCGGTCGAAACATCATCGAGCATATCGCCGTGAAGTTGAACTCATGCGGATATTCGATTCTGATTTTCGCCCTTGCTTGAGAGCGAGAAATTCTTGCCGCTTGATCATCATGACCCTTCGGGAATGTGAGCTTCGAAAGCTTCCACAAATTCATCCCAAGTAGGGACATGTCCAGCGGTGAATGGCAAGAAGATTATCCCACCATATGCTAGCTGGCCCATCGAGTGATAATCGCAAAAGAACCTTTTCCTTTGAGCATCGAGCAATTAAGAGCTTCTTCTCAATGGTTGAAGCCAATCCTCGGCTTCCATGGGACCACGAGAACCGGAGAACACCGGCGGGTTAGTCATTGAAAGTCGCAAGGCGCTCGCACATGGTGGCCTCCGGCTCGGCGATTGGTGCAATAGGAGAAGAAGTATTGCGCGCAACTGCTCCAAGATGCGTCTGGTCCATTCGGTTGCGCTCAATTTGCATGAGCACGTCGGCCATCGAAGGTGGTGGAGGAAGCTCCTCTTCCTGGGGACCACCTTGCGGACCTTGAGAGCTGGAGGGTTCAGTCGGCCCTCCCTGAGAATGAGGCACGTGAGTCGACATGCCCCTCCCTTGTTGCGCTTGCGCACGAGTAGTAGGTCCTGTCATCCTGTTACCACAACATGGTTAACAACACAACAAGGACATACTCGACAAACACAAACAAGGTTGCAATTAGAAAAGAAACAAGCATTATACATATAATGCATCATGTTATGTTATGCATTCAAGTTAACACCAAACCAGAAACTTCATATATATACAACAAAAATTTCGGTTCCAGTGTTACATTATAGTCGGCCATAATGTCGGATTACAAACCGAAAATGGAACTTACATACTTTGTACAAAATACTACTGCCCTATTACATACATTTTATTTAGGGCCACTACTAAACCGAAAGACACTCAACCACGATGGTTCATCGTCGAGGTGCTAGCGTAGAGATCGGTTAAAGTTCACGGAAACTCATTCAAAAGATGAGCTCGGGGAACCGGTATCAACGAGATCCAACGGGCTAATGAGGCGCCTCGGGAACCCAACGATGGTGATGACCTCCAGAGGTGCAGTCCGCAGAGTGCGAGGAAAGCTGCGATCATCGGGCTTGGCGACTTGTCCATAAGCAGTGCGCACGGCCGCCACTCGAAGTCGATAAAGAGGTGGTGCGGAAGGCGGGAGATCTCGTTGTCACCATAAAGCACCTTGCGAGGAACGCGGTTCATGTTGACTCAAGAAGGTGTACTCTGGGCCTCATTAAGGCGTCCGAGTTTCCCACAACTCCCTCACAAGACAGCGATGGATTTGGTCCATGATGCGGACCATCTCGCCAACCGCCGCTTTGAGGTCTTCGCCAAAGCGTATCTCGCGAACATGCTCACTTGGAGGTAGGGCCTTGATTCGGGAAGTGGTCGTAGGGTGGTTGAGACAATTCCGTCAAATCATGACGAAGAAGGCTCATCATCCTACTCGCGACTTCTGAATCGCCATAGCCTCGAGGTGGCAAGTGCTTGGACACGATGAGGGAACACTTGCCACTACATGCCTAGCAATGACGTTGATGAAGGCACGGTACTCCTCCATCCACGGTCCTCGATCTCGTCGATAAATGGCATACTCGGTGATAGGTGAAATGGAGCGCCACAACATGTCCCAGTAAGGCTAGGAACCCATCAACATCTTCACCGAGTCTCCTTGACCAAGTACCAACCGCTCATCTATAGGCCAAAAGACAAGATAAGAAACAATTCACTTTTAGATAAACCAACAGAAAGTTGGGCAAGAAGTGACATTAAAGAGGATAAGAAATAAAAATGTCATACTTAAACTTTCGAAAATACATTACTGTTTGAAGATAATTTTATCAGAAGACTCTCTAATAACTTCGGCCACACTACTTCTAACCTACAGGCAACATATGCTCGATACCTGTATTTGTGAGGACCCGGTTATTGGAAATGTTACTAATTAAATTCATACTGTAGCACAATTGTTAATGAAGGAACAGTACTGCCCCTTTATTAAAAACCATGCTAAAGATATAAATTTAACAAATGACAGATCCAGTAAACAGGATTCCCGGATATATATGATTCACAATGGTTCCCAGGATCAACGACCATTGCATATATATCCTTCATCAACATTGCATCAAACACATACCAGTCATACATTGATATAATTAAACATAAGGTTACATCATTCTATTAGTACTACAATATTAAGTGACTTGGTCACTTTAACGATATCTGTGGAAGCAAAATAAGCGGAAAATGTCCACCAATGGCCTCATCCACCCGCAGAAATTGCGTGGAGGAAAGAAATAGCGTTACTCGTTAGCGTCACCCGATCGGCGCTAACGGGTACTTCATAGAAAACCATCCTCACCTGCAACAATAGGTGGTAGCACCTTGAGTACAAAAGGTACTCAGCAAGTCTTACACAAACTAACAAAAGAAAGTGGTTATTAGATCCTATTCAAAGGGGTAGAGTTGTTACATGCATAAGGTTACAACAGGAAGGTATAAAGGTTCAAATTTGCATAAAGCGATACACCTTATCCTACCAAGGCTAACTTTTAATAAAGCAATTTAATAAATCAAAAATAAAGTAAAACAGTAAGTAAATACATTAAATGTAAGCGATGCGATGCATGATTCCCTCATGCAAACCGAAAATAAACAGAAACCACATTTTGGAAATCAAAATCTCTATCTGGTGATATCAGTTCAAGTTATCGTCCATGACCGTGACACGGCTATTCGAACAGTTTATACCTGCGAGGTGTACATCTTTACCCACATGACTTAGCTAGCCCGTTGTCTTCGGATGCCTCCGAATGATGACACACTTCCTTTGGTATGCCGACCGGGGAAGCTAAGATTTGGTATTTTTCAACAAGCCAACACTATTGAGTTGGACCCCCATGTGTGAACTAATCCCATTAGTGTAGGCTATACCACCTACTAACCACGGGGCACACATGTTGTGTCAGTAATGCCGATCCAAACAATTTAAAGCGAATTGGGTTCCCTACCCATAGTAGAATGCTATCGGCACCATTAAGGTATCGTATATGCGACGAGGCACATATACGCCCTCACCTCCTAAGAACATCGTCTTGACATACAAAGCTCACATGGCATAAAACGCAGTCCTCGGACCAAAGCATCTATGCCATACAAGGTCAATACACATATTCTTACTCTCTGTTTCCAACTCAATAGTCTCAACATTTTACTTAACCAAGCAAATACCATACACTTTGCATGTGGAAGTACGTGGGGACTTGAGCTGAATAGTCGAGTTCGGTCCTTAATCAACCGGACAAGTCCACCACAAACCCAATCTCGTGCACAAAAGCACCATCACTAGCTTCCTCTTGTCGAGATCAATTTGAATTTCAAATACAAGACTGATTTAAAGCTGGACAAAGAGTTTAAAATAACAAGGGTTGATTGTGATTCCCATGTTTGACAAGATATGCTTGTCAAACTCTAAAATCTCTAGATCGCATATCTAAGCCAAATCGAAAATAGACCATATAGTATACAGATACTACACTAGAGTTGAGTGTATGGTCATAATTAAGGTAATCCACCATGTCGAGTTATAGCTAACTATTACAAGTCACATTTTGTATTTTGGACAAATAGCATGCACAGATATCTTTGGATTTGTAAAAGCTCTTGTACAAAATCTGGTTCAATATGGTGCAAAGAGGATGCTTGCCTTGGTAGTAATAAAACATTGCGAGTTGACTTACGAGGTAGATTCAAAACTTCAAATGAACCAGTTCTATAGAAAACAAATAAATCCAATAAATGCCGTCGACAATAAGCTCCAAATGAAGGAAAAATGCATGATCAATGCGGAAATGCATGATTACGATATGCTTAAGCCATAACTACCCATAATAGTGATAACAACACATAATATAGCTCACTTTGTTTTCAAAAGACGAAACTAGAGTTTATTGCAAAGTTCAGTTTTGATTTGAAAAGAGTGAAAGCAGACAGATTGCAATTTTCGGAAAAAAGTATAGATCATGCAAAAGTTCATAAATGAACCTTAGCATGATCTTTTAAATAATTAATATCCCAAACCAACCTTAGTCTAACCCTAACTAGTTAGATTACAAAAGCTAAAGCAAAAACCTATTTTGTCGGTTGGTAGACAAGAGAAACAGAGACATATTTCAGCTAGAGTCAAAATAGATGATGACAAGAATTGAAAGATCAATTTGTCATCTTTGCTAGGTTTAGTCAAAACCTAAATAAGATGATAGGTTGACAGGAAGAACCTAGGTCTTGAAAATGACATGAAAAACCGAAAGGTATAATATCAACTTTTGGTTTAAAGCAAGTTGAAGCTACTGATGCTTAAAAGAATGATTCACAGCAGCTTCTAAGGTTCCTAGGATGCTCAAGATATCAAAACTAGGGTTTTTGGCTTACCAGTATAGGAAAGATACCAAAAACTCTGAAAGCCGATGGTGATGGACAGAGAAACAAACTCTGGATTTGACCTACAAAAGATAACCAATCTTTATTGTAAGTAAAGCCAGTGCTTAAGGTAGATAAGCAAAGGATAGAAGCGAGGAAACTCCTTTGGACAAGCAATGGAGGAAAGTGAGCTTGATGGTCAACAATGGCTGCACTCAAAAGCTAGGGTTTATATATAAGGGAGTTGAGCTACAGGATAATTGGGAAAAGTCTAGAGCTTGATGAGGTGTCCATTTAGGGCTAATTATCCCAAAAATTAGTTGCAAAAACTTTGGGATAATTCCTCTCCTCTGATTTCCAGAGAAGACTGCGCACAGAGAGAGAGGGAAGAAGATAAGAATCACCTGACATGTGGGTCCATTGGCGATCCACGGCCATGCGCGCCTCTAAAATGCGAAAAGACCAACAACCGTCCGATTAAAAATGGCGGTGCGATGAAGACAGTGTTAAAAGCATCAACCGGTATTGTTCAATGTGGACCACACGATCTCACATGAGCGGCCGTGATTTAATGTAGCCTTCGCGTAACCCGAGTCACATTCAAAGGGGCGTTGGATTAGAATCAACGGTCACTTAAAAGGAATATACGTCACCCCACTTAAGTGCGGCGACGCGCAGCGTTAGATGGGCTTCCTACGGTCGAGATTGGGAATTGAACCGGATGGTCGGTTGCATACATCGCTCTGGGCCACCCGATCGAAATCCAACGATCCACCGATTTTGGGCTTTAAGGCCCACGGTCAAAAAGAAGCGCCGAGGATTGAAATCAAAGGCACGCTTAAAGCGCCTCGATTTCAAATTGGAATAAGCGGCGTCGTTAGATCAAGGATGGGCGGTCACGATTGTGAGGATCGGAGTCGTCAGAATGCATACACTAGTGCGGACCACACGATGAAGATCCAGCGGTCGGAGGAGCGGGCTTTATAACACGCGGGAAAAAGGAAAAGCCGTAAGATTTGAATCTAACGGTGAGATAAAAGCGCGCCTTTAAGTTTAAAGCGAAAAGGGCGCCACGGTTGGATTGAAGCGAGCGGCGGAGATTGAATAAGGATCGGAGTTGTCGGTTGCATACACCGATCACGATCGTTAGATCTATATCCAACGGTGGAGATTAAAGTGTACACGTGGGCGGCTCGCGGTGTTATAGCCGCCCGTTCGATTGAAGATCAACGGCTCATATCACGTGTGGAGTTTTGGGCTCGCGTTGGGGCGTGACCGAGCGGACCAAGTCGCAGGTTGGACCCAAACACGTGAGACCGAGTCGCTCTGATGCAAGGGTTGGGTTTAGACCGTTTAGTTGACGGACCCATTTGAACACTTAAAAGGTTTGGTAGGACTTTAAAATATCAAATAAATTTATAAATTCATGAAATTTTTACTGTAAGCTACTGAGATGATATATTTACCAGATAAATTTTATAAACCGCATTTTCACTTTGTAAAATACATAAATATTTATTTCAGGCCGAAAATATTTATTTAAAGACAATAATTTTTTTTTCTTTAAGCCCAAATAATTTCTAAAAATGCAACAAAAATATTTTTAGTCAAGATAATTTATCTAGGCTTTAATAAAAATACTTCCAGTCATAATACAAGTTTTATCTTGTATCCCTTTAAGACTTTGAATGGTTCTTTAGGGTTTTGACTACAAAGGAAGGTTTTTAACTTGTAACATCTTGCCCAAAGTGTAAACATGAGCAGTAATGCCATGAAGCAGTATCTCATTACTGTTCATAAAGCATTTATTACTGTTTATAAACTTGGGGCTGTTACATCAATAGCTCCAACTTGCTTTAAGCGAAAAGTTAGTTTTATAACTTTTAGGTCTTTCATATCATTTTCAAGGTTCCGGGTTTCTCTTGTCAACTTATCGTTCTATTTAGGTCTCAACCAAACCCTAGTAGTATAAACCTTTGCTCTTTTAATTCTTGTTGTCATCTATTTAAACTTGTAGTAAAATGTTACCTCTGTCAAATTTGTTGTGGCTCAACCGACAACTTTTGAAATCTTGGTAGTTTTGTAACTTTGGTGAATAGGGTTAGATTAGGGTTTGCCTAGGTATTATCTACTCTAAAAATCAGACTAAGTTTCAATTTAACATCTTTTACTTAGTCTATTCATAACTAACTTGCTGCTCTGTCTGTTTTGGTTCTTTTCAAAATCTGAAAACTTCAACTTTGATCTAAACTCTAGTTTCTATTATAAAAAAAAACTGTATATGATAATATGGGCTATTATCACTATTAGGGTAGTTATGACTTAAGCATCTCGTTAATCATGCATTTCTTTATTGATCATACATTTTCTTTTATTCTATCTTGGTTGTCAGCTTTGGTATTTATTGGAGTTTATTGTCTCTTATAGAATCTGGTTCTTCTGAGGCTTTTGACACTATTTCTGAACAGCCTGAGCCTACACAAGAAGTTTATTATTATCAAGGCAAGCATCCTCTTTGCACCATGTTGATCCCAAATTTTCTACAATAGCTTTTCTAAATCTGATGACATCATTTGCATGCTATTTTTACGGAAATACAAATATGGATTTGTATTAGTTAGTTATGACTGAGTAACATTGTGGATTACCATAATTATGACCATACACTCAACCTAGAGTAGTATTGTATACTATAATACATATTTTCAGAATTTGCTTAGACATGTAGTCTAGATAAGATTTAGTGTTTGACAAGATTAACTTGTCAAGCAGGAGCAACAAATAAATTTGATTACTTCAATTCTTTGTCGGTTTCTTAAAATCGAGATTGCATTTTAAATTTAAATTGATCTGGACAAGAGGATGCTAGTGATGGTGCTTTTGTGCACGAGATTGGGAATTGTGGTGGACTTATGCGGACCAATTAAGGGTGAACTCGACTATTCAATTCAAGTCTCCCACGTACTTCCACATGCGGTGTATGGTATTTGTTTGGTTAAGTAAAGGGTTAAGACTATTGGGTTGGAAACAGGGGAGTAAGGATATGTGTATTGATCTTGTATGGCATAGATGCTTTGGTCTATAGACTGCGTTTTATGCCATGTGAGCTTGTATGTCAATATCAGATGTTCTTAGAAGGGTGAGGGCGTATATGTGCTCCGTCGCATGTACGTACCTTACAGATGCCGATTGCAATCTACTATGGGTAGCGAACCCATCGCATTACTTCTTATGGTTGGATCGGCATTCCTGACGCAACATGTGTGCCCCGGTTAGACATATGCTATCAGACGTTGTTTAAGCGAGATCAGTTCATACATGGGTATCCAACTCAATAGTGTTAGCTTGTTGAAAAATAACAAATCTTAGTTTCCCTGGTCGGCATACCAAAGGAAGTATGTCATCATTCGGAGGCGTCCGAAGGCAACGGGCTGACTAAGTCGTGTGAGTAAAGATGTACACCCCTGCAGGGTATCAAACTGTTCGAATAGCCGTGTCCACGGTCATGGACGATAACTTGAGTTGATGTCACCTGTATAGAAGTTTTGTTTTCAAATCTGTTTGGGTTTTGTTTGACATGAGAGGATTCATGCCTTTGTCGCATTTACAATTACTTCATTTACTTACTGTTTTAGTCCAACTTTGATTTATTAAATTGCTTTATCAAAACCTAGTTATTGTAGGTTAAGAAATCTTGCTTTATGCAAAATTTAACCATTATACCTTCTGTTGCAACCTTATGCATGTATAAATTCTACTCCTTTGCATAGGTTCTAATAAACACTTTCTTTTATTAGTTTGTGTAAGTCTTGCCGAGTACCTTCCGTACTCAAGGTGCTATAACCTATTGTTGCGGTGCGGACGGTTATTTGTATGAAGTGCGTTAGCGCCGATCAAGGTGGCGTTAACGAGTAAAGCTACTTCTTTCCTCCACGCAATCGCTGCGGGTGGATGGGGCCATTGGTGGATTTTGCCATTTTATTTTGCTTCATTGTTAGTCTCTTGCGATGACCAAGTCACTTTGGATATTGTAGTACTAAACCGAATTTTGTAAACTTATGTTTGATTATGTAAATGTATGACTTGTATGTGTATGATGCAATGTTGTTGAAGGATATATGTGCAATGGTCGCTGATCAGGAACCATTGTGAGACATATATCAGGAAACTGAGTATTGGATCATTATTTATTAAACTTATACTTCTAGCATGATCCTTAATGAAGGAGCGACTTGTTCCTTGATTAAGAATTGTGCTCTGATATAATTTTAATTAATCACTTTTCCAATACGGAGTCTCCAGCGTTGGTATCGAGCATCGTTGTCTGTAGGTTAGGAGTAGCATGGCCAAAGTAATTAGAGAGTCTTCTAAGAAAATTATTTTCAATCGATAATATAATTTGAAAGTTTAAATATGACATCTTTTATTTCTTATCGTCCTTAATATCAATTCTTGTCCCAACTTTGGTTGGCTTTTCCAAAGTGAATTGTTTCCTTATCTTGTCTTTTGTCTATAGATGAGCGGGTGGTATTTGGTCAAGGAAACCCAGTGAAGATGTGGATGGATTCCGGCTTTCTGCGAGACATGATGTGGCGAGCCAACTTCACCTACCAGTGAGTCGCCATCTATCGTCGAGATCGAGGACCGGGGATGGAGGAGTACGCGCCATCCTCAACGTTATTGCACGGCGGTGGCGGCGATATCCCATCTTGTGTCCAAGCACGCGCCATACGAGTCTATGGCGGTTCGGGAAGGCGCTAGTAGGATGATAAGTCTTCTTCGTCATGATTTGTGAATTGTCTCAACCCCTATGATCATTTCCCGAAGCAAGGTCCTCTGCGCGGCGAGCATGTTCGATGAGATACGATTTGGGAGGACCCTCAAGTGCGGCGGTTGGCGAGATGGTCGCATCATGGACGAGATCCATCGCTGCCTTGTGAGGAGTTGTGGGAAACTTCGGCATCGTCTTAACGAGGCCCGAGTACACGCTAATGGAGTCAACATGAATCGCGTCCTCGTAAGCGTGCTTTATGGTGACAACGAGATCTCCTGCTGCTGCTTTGCACCACCACTTTACCGACTTCCGGATGTGGCGGGTGCGTGCTGTCTATGGACTAGTGCGTCAAGCCGGATGACTGCGAGCTTTCCTCGCACTCTGCGTTTGCACCTCACGAGGTCATCGACCATACAGGTTCCACGAGGTGCCTTATTAGCCCTTTGGATCCTATTGACACGGGATCCACGGAGTTCATCTTACGAATGAGTTTACGGTGAACTTTAACCGTGATCTTTATGCTAGCACCTCGACAATGAACCCTCGTGGATAGGTGTTTTATCGTTTAGCGATTACCTTTAAATAAATGTAATAGAGGCGGTGGTATTTTGTAAAGAATATGTAAGTTCGACCTTTGGTTTGTAATGTGACCTTTATGGCCAACTATTATGTGCTGGTTTGGAACCGAATCTCTTTTCTTTGTATATATAAAGTTTGTGGTTTGGTGTTGATTTGAATGCACGACATAGCATAATGCATTATAAGTGTAGTGTTTGTTTCTTTCCTAATTTTTACCTTGTTTGTGTTTGCAGAGTATATCCTTGTTATGTTGTTAACCCTTGTGTGGTAGCAGGATGGCAGGACCTACTACTCGTCTTGCAGACACAACAAGGGAAGGGTCTTTCAACCGGTGCCCCATTCTCGGGAGGCGGTGAACCATCCAGTTCTCATGGTCCTCAAGGTGGTCCCCGGGAAGAGGAGCTTCCTCCACCACCCTATATGGCTGATGTGCTCATGCAAATTGGCGCAATCGAATGGACGAGACAGCGCATTTTGGAGCAAATTGCGCGTAATACTTCTTCCACTACTACCCGGTGTGCCGAGCGGGAGGCCATCATGTGCGAGGAGTCTTCTGAATTTCGCAGACTAACCCGCCGGTGTTCTCGACTCTCAAGATCCCATGGAAGGCGAGGGCGGCCGGACCGTTGAGAAGAAGGCGTAATTGCTCAATGTTCCGAGAGGAGAAGGTCCTTTTGCGATTATCATTTGGATGGGCGGCTAGCATTTGGTGGGATAATCTTCTTGCCATTCAACTCGCTTTGGACACATCCCTACTTGGGATGAGTTTGTGGAGGCCTTAGTGAAGCTCATATTCCTAAGGGAGTCATGATGATCAAGCAACAGAATTTCTCGCTCTCAAGCAAGGGCTAAAGTGCGTGTCGAGTATCTCCATGAGTTCAACTTCCTTGCGGATATGCTCCGATGATGTTTAGTGACCTTCGTTGTCGAAACCGCTTCTTGAATGGGTATCGAAGAATTGCGGATGGTTGTAGCTTTGCATGACTTTAGAAATTTCTCCCATCTGGTCAACAAAGCTATTCGGCCGAGAGCAAGAGCAAGGATTTGGAGGAGTCACATAGCGGCAGAGGACTTCTCGGTTTGTTCCTAGTGCCGTTCGCCAAGGCCTCGCATGTGGTTTCCCGACCTCCGCGGGCACCGGCTCCATTTTCACAGAGGCGGCGGTGTTTGCACCTCGTCCATCTCCTCCCACTATTCACCGAGGCCTAGTGGAAACCGGCCACCGGTGTCGTTCTTGTCGGTAGAGTCATATGCTATCATTGTGGGCGCCTTGGGCATTTCGCCAATCGATGTTATGCCAAGGCCCAAGGGTACCACCTATTCAACCTTCTTGACTATTGTGCGTCTGCACCACCTTCCCGGCCGTGGTCAAGCGACCGTTCGATTCGAGTCGCGTGAATCGATTACTCGAGGAAGCGTTGTCCTCTGAAGTCGTCCTTGGTATGCTCTGGTTAATTTCAACGCTTCCATTGTTTTATTTGACTCTGGAGCATCTCATTCATTTGTTAGTAGGCAGTTTGCTACTCAACATCGGTTAATTGTGCATCATCTTCATCCACCCCATAGTATCCACTCACAGGTGATCTTTTTGGTGATCAAGTCTGCCGTAATGTCAACATAAATATTGAAGGGGTAGACTTTTGGGCGGATTTGATTGTGATAGATTGTAAAGCATTGGATGTTATCCTAGGAATGGATTGGTTATCCAAGAACCTTGGGCAAATTAATTGTGCTCAAAAATCCATTTCTTTAACTAATGAAGCGGCACTTGATCGTTTTCAACCCGGGGTGTGGGTTCTCATCTTTGTGCTCACCAAGTTGATGCCACTCCTTCCTTGGAGTAAGTACCAATTGTTTGTGAGTATGTTGATGTCTTTCTGAAGACCTTCGGGTTACCACGGATCGGGAAGTGGAGTTAAGTAATTGACCTAGTTCTGGAAGCGCTCCTATATCGAAGTCCTTATCGATATCCATCAATGAGTTGGTTGAATTAAAGACACAACTTGGAGAATTGCTTGACAAAGGGTTTATTCGACCGAGTTCCTCACCTTGGGGATGCCCGGCTATTTTTGTCAAAGAGATAGACAACACTTTGCGGATGTGTGTGGATTACCGTCCGTTGAATGAGGTCACTATCAAAAACAAGTATCCTCTGCCTCGAATTGATGATATTTTTGATCAGTTAGTTGGGGCCCGAGTCTTTTCAAAAATTGATTTGTGATCGGTTATCATCAAATCAAGGTTAGAGTGAGGACATCCTAAAGCGACTTTCTCTACTCATTACGGTTTATGCGATTATCTTGTCATGTCCTTTGGTGCGACCAATGCTCCGGCTTATTTTATGAATCTTATGAATTCGGTTTCATGGATTTCTTGGATAAGTTCGTTGTCGTGTTTATTGACGACATTCTTATTTATTCCAAGTCCAACAAAGACCATGAGCAACATTTGAGACTTGTCTTTGAAACACCGTAAGCACCGGTTATATGCTAAGTTTAGCAAGTGTGCTTTACGGCTCAAGCAAGTTGCATTTTTGGGGCATGTGTTATCAGAAGGGGTATCATTGTCGATCCAAGCAAGGTACAAGGCGTGTTGGATTGGAAACGACCAAGAATGTTCACGATATTGAAGTTTTCTTGGACTTACGGGTTATTACCGTAGGTTCATTGAAAATTTCTCCAAAATTGCAAGACCTCTAACTCACTTTTGAAGAAGGAGAAGAAATTCGAATGGTCGACTAAGTGTGAGAGAGTTCTCACCCTTCCAGGATGTTCATAAGAGCTTGATATTTATTGTGATGCATCTCGCCATGGGCTTGGTTGCGTGCTTATGCAAGAAGGTCAAGTTGTGGCGTATGCATCTCGGCGATTGCGACCCCATGAAGTTAATTATCCTACTCATGATTTGGAATTGGTGCCGTAGTCCATGCGTTAAAGATTTGGCGACATTACCTTCTCGTGTCGTTGTGAGATCTATACTGATCATGAGAGCCTGAAGTACATATTCACTCAAGTGATTTGAATATGAGGCAGAGAAGATGGCTTGAATTGATCAAGGACTATGATATGGGTATTCATTATCACCCTGGCAAAGCCAATGTTGTGGCGGACTCTTTAGCCAGAAAGTCACAGTGCAACTGCATGTCCTCTCTACCTGCGGCCAAAGACTTGTGTGCTGATTTTCAGCGCCTATGTCTTGAAATGGTGAGAGAAGGTTTTCTTGTTGCATTAGAAGTGGAGCCCACGTTAGAAACTCAGATTCTGGAGGCCCAGAAAACTGATGCCGAGGTAGCTGAGAACAAGGAAAATTGGAAGGCGAGCAAAGCCAATGAGTTTTACGAAGATGCTCGCGGTATAATTCGATATCATGTCGTTTGGTGGTGCTGCAGATCCTCAATGAAGGGTCTAATTCTTAGAGAGGCTCATAATTCTAAGTTTTCTTTACATCTGGTAGTACCAAGATGTATCGAGATTTAAAGACATTTTGGTGGAGTCGGATGAAGAGGCAGATTGCTCGGTATGTTCTTGAATGTGATATTTGCGAGAGTTAAAGCTGAACATTTGAAGCCGGCCGGTACCCTTCAACCTTTACCTATTCCACAATGGAAGTGGGAAGAGATCGGCATGGATTTCGTTACCAGTCTTCCAAAGACTCCGAATGGATCTGATGCCATTTGGGTAATCATTGACCGTTTAACGAAAGTGGCCCATTTTATTCCTGTTAAAACCATCTTCTCTGGCAAACAGTTAGCAGAACTCTATATTGCTAAAATTGTTTGTCTTCATGGTGTTCCCAAGGTCATTGTTTACGATCGTGGCCCTGATTCACTTCCCATTTTTGGAATTGCCTTCATCAAGCTATGGGGGTGAACTTTCTTTCGATCTTGCATATCATCCTCAAACTAGTGGTCAAGCGAGAGGGTGAATCAAGTAATGGAAGATCTCCTTCGAGCTTATGTGCTATCCTATGGCAAAAACTGGGAGAAATCTTTGTCATATGTGGAATTTTTTTACAATAATAGCTACCAAGCAAGTATTCAAATGTCACCTTTTGAAGCCTTGTATGGAAGAGCTGTGAGGACTCCATTGAATTGGTCAGAGTATGGTGAAAGGTCCTTTTATGGTCCGGACTTGGTGGTAGAAGCGAGAAGAGCAAGTTAAATGCGTCTGATTCGAGATCGTTTGAAAGTTGCACAGTCTCGTCAGAAGAGCTATGCTGACCATCGTCGTCGTGAATTAAACTTTGAGGTAGATGATCATGTCTATCTTAAAGTGTCGCCAATGAAGGGCACTCATCGTTTTCAGGTGAAAGGAAAGCTAGCACCTCGTTATATCGGACCCTTCGAATTATTGCAAAACGAGGGGCTGTGGCTTATCAATTGGAACTACCTGAATCCCTCTCGGCAGTGCATGATACTTTTCATGTGTCTCAATTGAAGAAATGCCTTCGTGTTCCTATTGAGGCAAGTGCTTATGAGCATCTTGATCTCCAACCTGACCTTTCCTATCAAGAGCGACGATGCGTATCCTTGACAAAATGGAGCGCATGACCGAAATCGTCTTGTCAAGTTCTTGAAAATTCAATGGGCTAATCATTACGAGGATGAAGCCACTTGGGAGCGCTGAAGATCGATGCGGATTGAGCACCCCATCTCTTTGTTGTTTAGAGCTTGCCTTTGAATCAAGAAAGGCAAGGTTGAACAATGCATTGTAAAAGAAGATGTAATAATAACACTATGTTATTATGTAAAGTCTTTCTTTACTATCTTTGAAGGAAATCAAGACAACGGTGTCGAATTTCCATTAAAATCATTTCAATTTCACTTTGTCCCATCTTAGTCTTTTAAAATCTGGGACGAGATTTTCTTAAGAGAGTAGGTTTATATGACCCAGTTTAAAAAAAGATAATAATCTATTTTATGAACAGTAATGGAATACTGTTCATAGCATTACTATTCATATTTAGCAATTTGGATTTGTTGTTACAAATTAAAAACTTTCCTTTTCTAGCCAAAATCCAAAACCTATTCAAAGTTTCAAAGAAAATACACGTAATGCTTGTATCGTGGCCGGGAAGTATTTTTATTACAACCTAAATCAATTATCTTGCTCAGAAATAATTTTTGTTGAATTTTTAGAAATTATTTTGATTTGAGGAGAAATATTTGTCTTTAAATAAACCTATTCGGGCTAAGGTAATTACTTATGTATTTTACAAAGTGAAACAGTGGTTTTTGAAATTTATTTGGGAAATATATCATCCCAGTAGCTTCTTGGAAAAGTTTCATGATTTTACAAATCTATTTACTATTTTTAAAAGCTCAGTCAAACTCTTGAGTATTTGAATAGGGCTTGGTCAACTAATCCGGTCTAAACCCAAACCATAGCCTTTGGCGACTCGAACCCATGAGTTTGGGTCCAACGATTCATGTTGGTCGGCTCGATCCCTTCGGCGCGAGCCGAACTCTTCGCGTCTTTGTGAGCGTTGATCTCCTATCGAGCGGGCATGGTTGCGATGCGGCGTGAGCTGCCCACGTATGCGCCTAATCCCCACCGTTGGATCTAAATCGAGACGGTCAAAGGAGGTGTATGCATTGGACGACTCGGATCCTCTCGATCCCCACCGTCCATCCCCAATCCAACGCGCCGCCCTTTTCATTTTGAAATTAAAGCGCGCTTTCCTTTAACCGTCGGATTCAAATCCTCGGCACCCTTCTCCGCGTGCGTCGTTAGGACTGCTTTTCTTTGGGCGTCGGATGTTAATCGTAGGGTCCATATCGTGTATGCATTCGGACCATCCGGTTCCTCCGTTGATCTGACCGTAGAAAGTCCATCTACGATGCCGCGACATCTCATCTATAGTGTGGCGTGTATCCTTTTGATTGACCATTGGATTTCAATCAACGCCCCTTTGAGCGTGGACCCCGAAATCCGTAGAGCTCTTTTAAATCTTCACCGTTCGTTTGGATCGCACGGCCCATATTAAACGATCTGAATTAAAACCTTTTAACCCTTCTATTTATCGCAACCGCCCATTTCTAATCGGACGGTTGTTGTTCTTCAGCGATTTAGGAGGCGCCAGACGATGCATGTGCCAGTGGACCCGCATGTCAGAGAGTTCTTATCTTCTTCCTTGCCTCATGCGCGCGCCATTTACGTAAGCAGAGGAGAGGAATTATCCAAAGATTATGCAACTAATTTTTGGATATTTAGCCCTGAATGGACACCTCATCAACTCTAGACCCTTCTTCTTTGCCCTGTAGCTCAACCTCTATATATAACCCTAGCTTTTTGAGCTGCTGCCATTATTGACCACTGGAGCTTATCATCTTCCATTGTTGTCCAGTGGAGTTCCTTGCTTCTCCAATTTGTTCATCCATTCTAAACGCTGGTTCCATCTTGTAATAAAGATTTGACATCTTTTGTAGGTTAAACCCGAGCTTATTTCTCTATTGATCCAACTCGGTTTTAGGAACCTTGATGCTTTCCTTAACTCAGTGAGTTAAAGCGTGAGTTTGCTATCTTAAGCATCTTAGGGACCTTAGCAACTCACATGAATCATTCACGTGAATGTCAATAGCTCCAACTTGCTTTAAAGCGAAAAGTTAGTTTTATAACTTTTGGTCTTTCATATCATTTTCAAGGTTCCAGGTTTCTCTGTCAACTTATCGTTCTATTTAGGTCTCAACCAAACCCTAGTAGTATAAACCTTTGCTCTTTTAATTCTTGTTGTCATCTATTTAAACTTGTAGTAAAATGTTACCTCTGTTATTTGTTGTCGGCTCAGCAGACAACTTTTGAAATCTTGGTAGTTTTTGTAACTTTGGTGAATAGGGTTAGATTAGGGTTTGCCTAGGGTATTATCTATTGTAAAAATCAGACTAAGTTTCAATTTAACATCTTTTACTTAGTCTATTCATAACTATCCCAAAGCTGCTCTGTCTGCTTTTGATTCTTTTCAAAATCTAAAAACTGCAACTTTGATCTAAACTCTAGTTTCTGTTATAAAAAAAACTGTATATGATAATATGGGTTATTATCACTATTAGGGTAGTTATGACTTAAGCATGTTGTTAATCATGCATTTCTTTATTGATCATACATTTTCTTTTATTCTACACTGGTTGTCAGCTTTGGTATTTATTGGAGTTTATTGTCTCTTATAGAATCTGGTTCTTCTGAGGCTTTTGACACTATTTCTGAACAGCCTGAGCCTACACAAGAAGTTTATTATTAT
Source organism: Ampelocalamus luodianensis (assembly GCA_036346255.1). Taxonomy (NCBI): domain Eukaryota; kingdom Viridiplantae; phylum Streptophyta; class Magnoliopsida; order Poales; family Poaceae; genus Ampelocalamus; species Ampelocalamus luodianensis. The sequence goes on from CM070630.1 coordinate 36,625,444, forward strand.
CAAGGCAAGCATCCTCTTTGCACCATGTTGATCCCAAATTTTCTACAATAGCTTTTCTAAATCTGATGACATACATTTGCATGCTATTTTTCCGGAAATACAAATATGGATTGTATTAGTTAGTTATGACCTGAGTAACATTGTGGATTACCATAATTATGACCATACACTCAACCCTAGAGTAGTATTGTATACTATAATACATATTTTCAGAATTTGCTTAGACATGCAGTCTAGATAAGATTTAGTGTTTGACAAGATTAACTTGTCAAACAGGGGAGCAACAAATAAATTTCAGTTACTTCAATTCTTTGTCCAGTTTCTTCTAGCATGATCCTTAATGAAGGAGCAGCACTGTTCCTTGATTAAGAATTGTGCTACAGTATAATTTTAATTAATCACTTTTCCAATACACGGAGTCTCCATACTAACGCTGCCGGCGGCTTGCCGGAGGTCCCGAGCGCGATCGCGGCGGCGAGGAGAGTGTTCCAGCGAAGGAGAGGCGCTCAGGGCTCGGGAGCGGTTCTTCTAGGTGCGCCGCAACCTCCCGAGCACGATGGTGACGATGCGGAGTCCGATGGTCGCCGGAGTCGATCTCGCGACGGCCGGAGGCGGAGATGAAGAAGGGTCTCTCGAGGCGGAGGCGCTACGGACGACGAGGAGCTTCGGGAAGGAGCGTCAAGGGATCGCGGAGGCACCGGGATGATACACCCACGACCTTGATGGCGGAGGAGGGCGGTAGCGCCGGAATCGACACGGCGGCGCTACCGAGCTCGGAGAAGAAAGGGCGCACGCCCTCAACGATGCTCAAAAAGCAAAATAAAACCATAGATCAACTCCATAGGTCATTGCGATTCTAAAGGATCAAGCCGAGAAGAATGGCTCACGGAGCGCCTAGCGGCTACAAAGCGAGGCTGCGGAGGCCAAGGCAGCAAGTCGTCTGGTGATCGAGGGCTACGAGGCCGGAGTGGCTAAAATGGATGCGGCGTGGTGAGAGGAACACAGCGGCGGGGTCTCTGGCTCGAGGGCGGCGCTAACACGGCGGCGCTGCTCTCAGCTTGAGCGTCGACCGGAACGAAGAAGAGGGCGGAGAGAGCAAATGAGTGGAAGAAAGAGAAAATGGTTTGTCCCCGGAGCTTTATGGGAACCCGGCGATGCTTCAGAGGTGGACACGCGCACATGAGAGGTCGCCGACGAGGTGCGTGGCACGCATGCACGATCGCCCGAGCTCCGGTTAAGCGGTGAGGCAGCGAGGGCGAACGACAAGTGGGCCCGCGCGTCGGCGATGATGAGAAAACGGCGCGGTGAAATGGCTGAGTCGAGTCGACTCGGGCTCGGGCGCGCGATTAGGCGGTGCGGTTGAGCCGAGCGGCAGTCGGACTCGAGTCGGAGTTTAAGTCGAGCCGATGAGCAGAAGAAGTTTGGTGAGGTTAAAATCTGCTTTCCCACATTGACTAGGGCTTTAAAATTAGAAATAAAATTCCTAAAATTCTGAAATTAATCAGAGGTGTTTAGGATACCTAGTGTTCATAAAAATTATTAAACTCACTTTTCATACTATAATTTGTATAATATAAATTCAAACTTAGCCTAGTTCATTAAATGGTGTTTGAATTTTCTAGGGATGGTAACTAGTTCCAAAAATTCTGCAAAAATTATATTTATTCAAGATAAATATTATAAGATTTGAATAAATTGTTTCCAGAAGATGATCACAAGTTTTTGTCTCTGTTTTCTTTAGGAGTTAAGATTTAAGTTATATGTTCTAAATGATTTCAAAAATTTCAAAGACAACAAATCATGCAAAAGCTCCAAAAAATCAAAAAATGTCCAAAACTTTTAAATTTTTCTCATTTTCTAACTTTGGAAATACAAATCCGAGCTTCGGATGTTACAAATCTCCCCCCCCTTACAAGAATCTGCTTGAGATTCCAATCAACTGGAAAAGAAAGATGGGTAGTGCACACGGAGGCGATCTTCCCGCTCCCAAGTTGCCTCATCCTCGGAGTGATTCGACCACTAAACTTTAAGGAACTTGATTGCACGATTCCTTGTTCTTCGTTGATTCTTCAAGAATACGAGCAGGTGCTCATGATAGGTCAGATCTTCTTCCACATCGAGATTTTCCAACGAGTCTCCTCGATCGGAACTCGGAGACACTTCTTCAATTGGGACACATGGAATACATCATGTACTCCCTCAGCGTGGTAGCAACTCTAACACTGTATGCAACAGCTCCCACTCTCTTGATGATGCGATAAGGTCCAACATATCGAGCCAACTTGCCCTTGATGCGAAAGCGCGATGCCCTTTCAAAGCGAGACTTTGAGATAAACAAAGTCATTGGGTGGAAACTCAACTCACGGCGGCGACGACCGCACAACTCTTTTGCATGGGTGGGCCACCGCGGATGCTCGCAAATCAAGCGAACACGGCTTTCGACCTAATTGATTGAATCGGGCCAAGAAGCATCTTTCACGATTTCGACCGGTTCAATGGGGTTCTGCACCTCCTCCCATACAAGGCTTCAAACGGTGCCATGCCGAGACTAGCCTGAAAGTTGTTGTTATAGGAGAATTTCGCAAGCGGCAAACACTTCTCCCAATTCTTTCCATAGGAAAGAACACAAGCGCTGAGCATGTCTTCCAAAACTTGGTTAACTCGCTCCGTCTATCCATCGGTTTGGGGATGATAAGGTGAGTGAAAGAAAAGCGGGTCCCCATAGCCTCTTGCAACTTTGTGCCAAAGCGAGAGGTAAAGGAACCACGATCGACACAATCGTTCGTGGCACACCATGCAAGTTCATGATGCGGGATATGTAGAGGTCTGCCAATTGGCTCACATCAATCTTAGCCCGCACTGGAAGAAAGTGGGCTACTTTCGTAAACCGATCAATGATGACCCATAAAGCATCCTTCCCGGAAAAATGCAGGGCAAACCGGTGATGAAATCCATACCAACGGAATCCCACTTCCACTCGAGCCCGCGAGAGGTGTGCAAATGCTCAAATGCTCCTTATCTTTCTCTTTCTCTTTGCGCATTACACGATGTCACGAGGTATGCAACCGTCGCGTGTACCCATGCGGTGCTCGCAAGCACGAGGACCAATTGCCCAATACTCGCAAGTATAGGGGACCTCAAGCCCACACTCCACAAGTGTGGGGACCATAAGCCCATCGTTTACATGATGGGGACCTCTTCTCAATGCCCACATTCCACAAATGTGGGGACCTCAAGCCCGTCATCTACATGACGGGGACCTCAAATATACATTCCTGGTCACCACGTGACCAGGTATTATGAATGATCTCATGGTGCATATGAACAATTACCGTTTTGCAATAAGCATGAACAACATCAATACCATACATGATTAACAGTCACTCGTATCATAAGCATTCCTCATCTTTAACCAGCATATCATACTATCAATAAAACACGGCTAATATATCAATACTAGCATGTATCATAGACTTCATAACTTTCAAACATCCATGAATAACACATAACTCATATCACTAGAAACCATGAACAATACCAAACATAACACCATAACAATAATGGATAACACAAACACTCCTAGTATTTATCAAACAATGGCATGCAATGTTTTCTATCATATCCATCACTATACTTGCCTGCTTGGTGAGAGTACGAGGGACGTGCGAAGGGCTACCTCAGGGATCAAACCTCCACTGAACATATTTATAATGCGCTAAGATAACAGTGATAGGCCAAACAACTATAAGAGTAAACACGAACTACATAATAGTTCCTTTAGCGTGAACAACCCCAACTTCTAAGTGTTATTACTGTCCCTCTGTGGATAGTCACGTTCTAAAATTCATAACTTTTAGTACAGAGGTTCAAATGAGGTGTTCTTGGACTCTAATTAAATCTTAACAAAATCTCCATGTAAACCTAGTTGGTGAGTTGTCTGATTCGGTCATCTAATAACCCTATCGAGCTAATTATCATAACAACAAATTCACGTCGGGTTTTACGGACGAGATCACTAAAACTATCATAACTTTTGCTACGAAAGTCCAAATCTTGCGTTCTTTATCTCTCTAAAAGGTATAAAATTACCTACATTACGAGATCCTCGATTTCTACTTTAACTAACAGTTTTATCCAGTTTCCTACAATCTGCCCGAAAGTGGCGGATCGTGAGACAATGATACTTAAAATTCATAACTCCCGGACCGTTAATTGGATTTGGGCGTTCTTGGTAGCCCGAAAGCTAAGAACATAAGCCAATTATCTCTAGGAGGGTGAATCCCAGATTCTACCTCTAAAAACATGAAAACTGTCGTCCAAACTCTTTGGATGTAACGCGATGTATTAAACCGACGAAATTCAATTTACCATCGACATCAACCGCAACTACTACACAACAACCAACGAAGAACACGCGACGTTACCCTTGTAGAATCGCAGCAAGGTGAAGATTTGGCCCCACGAAGATGATCTCCTCTCCTTTCTTCACTTGATCGGCATCGGCGACAAAGAGCAGACGGAGAGGAAGGGGGCACCAATGGAGGATGGGGCTGCTTGGGAGGAGGGTGATATCTTGTGGCGGTGGTGCTGTAGCAGGTCACATGCTACAGTAACCCTAGGGGTTTTGACTACCCCTAATGGGCCAAGACTATGGGCCTTTAGCCCAAGATTTAATCCCCTTCAAGAGAAATTCTATAATCCCATTTAAAATCCTGAAAAAACGGTTGAAATTCAAATAAATCTCTCCCGTTAATTCTTTCTAATACTTTTGGGGTATTACAAACGGACTCCGTACGTGAAAGTTATGCCTGTTTTAAGTTGGTGTTGTCGGTGATTAGGAGGGCGAATGGATTCCAAAGCAGTCCATTTCGAATTGCTTGCTTGTCTTAGACCAAAAGTGACATGGTGCTGCACATATATATATTTCATCATTAGGTAGAATCATATAGTTCTTATAATATAAATACACTCCTAAAAACAAGCTCACCTGATAATTTAAGTGAAGCGTACGAGCTCTTATACTTGGAATAGTAAGCATAGTAAATATGGTTATATCCATAGGGGTCATGTCCTCATCATGTGGTGTGCCTAAGATAATTATTTCAGATCGAGGCACTCAGTTCACCTCGCATTTCTGGAATTGCCTCCATGAAGCAATGGGAACTCAACTATCCTTTAGCACCGCTTACCACCCCCAAACCGACGGTCAAACCGAAAGGGTGAATCAAATTTTGGAGGATATGTTAAGAGCATGTGTGCTGTCCTATGGCAAGAAATGGGATAAATGCTTGTCGTTCGCGGAATTCTCTTATAACAATAGCTTTCAAGCAAGCCTCCAAATGTCACCTTTTGAAGTGCTTTATGGGAGAAGGTGTAGAACACCACTCAACTGGTCCGAGTCCGGGGAGAGACAATTCTTTGGACCGGACATGATAAATGAAGCCGAAGAGCAAGTTCGTATGATCCGGGAGAGACTACGGATGGCTCAATCTCGTCAAAAGTCTTATGCCGACCGTCGTCGTGGTGATTTGAGCTTTGAGGTGGACGATCATGTTTACCTTAAAGTCTCCCCGATGAAAGGAATGCAACGCTTTCAAGTCAAAGGCAAGTTGGCACCTCGCTACATCGGTCCTTTCTGAATCCTAGCAAAGCGAGGTTCGGTAGCTTATCAGTTGGAGCTACCACCATCACTTTCAGATGTGCACAATGTATTCCATGTATCTCAAATGAAGAAATATCTTCGAGTCCCTACTGAAGCAACAATTTTAGAAGACCTCGATTTACAACCCGATCTTTCTTATCAGGAGCACCCGATTCGCATTCTTGAAGAAATGGAGCGCAAGACAAGGAATCGCAACATCAAATTATTGAAGGTTCAGTGGAGCAACCATACTGAAGATGAAGCAACATGGGAGCGTGAAGATCAAATGCGAGCTGACTATCCAGATCTTTTTCCTTCTTCTTGATGTGTCTTCGAATCAAGAAAGGAAAGGTTAAACAAAGCAATGGGAAGGAAAATATAATAGAAATTCCTTGTAACCTTACAAAGATATCTTGGCACTATCTTTGAAGGAAATAAAGACAACGGATGTTATGTTTTCTTTTAGAACCTTCCTATCCAACTTCCACCCTATCGATCTCGGGGTCGAGATCTTTTGTAAGGGGGGGAGGTTTGTAACATCCCCAAATTAATTAATGGGATTTAGTATGCATCTTATGAGCATGCTTGACATTTTGGAATCATTTGCATAATATTTGGCACTTGGAAATTTATCAAACAAATTAAACATACACTTCAAATTTGAACTCCAACTAAAAACAACAACAAAAACATTTGATCATCATCTGAAAATAATTTATTCAAATACTATGATAATTATCATGAATAAATATAATTTTCCCAAATTTTTGGGACTATTTTAAACCATAAGAAAATTGAACTCTTTACAAATACCTATTTTAAGTTTGAATTTATATTATACAAATTATATTATGAGCAGTGAGTTTAATAATTTTTATGAGCATTAGGTTGTCAGGAACACCCTTGAATTATTTAGGAATTTTAGAATTTTATTTCTATCTTTAAAGCCTCGGTCAAACTTGTTTAGTTGTGGTCAAGCGAAATCAAACTCGGGATGAATTCTTGTTGCACCGACTCGACCCAACCCTTTTTACTCGAGTCAGGCCGGAAGTGACTCAGCCAAACCAACTTACCGCACCGCATCACCTCGCAACTGTCCGATTTTCATCTAGCGGTCCAAACGCACTTGTCCGAACCTTTCCGACCGGACCCAACAGGAAGTGGTCCAGCCCAACCAGCTCGCCGCATCCACTTACCTTTGAGCCGCTAACGCACCGGGCCCACTGGTCGCTCCATCTTCCAACTCGGGCGGGCGCGAGCAGAGCTCGAGCGCCACGCGCCGGCGCCTCTGAGCCGGCTCCGTTGACACCGTGACGCACCGCCCTCGTGACCAGTTCTGGAGCACCGCTCTCTAACGCCGCCTCTTCCTCCGTCATCCTTCTCGCACAAAACCGGCTCGACCTCTCTCTTTTAGCTCACTTCTCCTGTCGGTGGCCGAGGAGAGGGAAGCTCTTGCGAGCGTTCTTCTCGGGTAAAATCCACCCCGCTTTGTCCCGTAGCTCCTACTTCCCTTGGATGTTCCATTTTAGCTCATTTGAGCTTTTGATAATGTTTGTAGGTTCCAGCTTTAGTTCATGCTCCCGGCGGTCTCCAGAGCGCGCCCACAACGGCTCCTCTGTGTCTCCCGTACTTAGTGAGTTTTCTTCTCAACCTTGTGCGTCATAAGTTGGGTTTGAACATGATTAGTGTTTCCCCTCGATCAATTTTTACTTTTAATGACAGGATCATCCGGATTTCAAAGTTTCCCTTTCACGGCCGTGGGAACACCTCTTCTTCCCCGATGCCGGTACGGTGAGTCCCCCTTCAATTCCACCCTCTGGAACAATCTAGAGGATCCACTGGTGCTGTTCACACCTCTCATTCCCTTTCTTTCTCCCAGAGCGTCCCCGCCACGGTGACCTCCACCTCGCCACCGCCAGCTCACGTCGCCGGACCACCCCGGTCACTCCCCGTCGCCTTCAAGAGCACGGTGAGCATCGCAAAGTCCCCTTAAGCATTTTGCACCTCTTATTTTTTAAGCTCATTGCCTTACCGCGTGTTGTCGCTGCGTGCATGGTGCGCGCCGCCGTGTCTGGACCCGTCGATCTTGAAGAAGATGACCGTTAGTCCCGCGCGAGACGAGAGATGTCGTAGCACCCTAGGAGCTCAGATCGGGCGCCCCTTTGTGTTGAATCGATTTCGCACGCCACGGCGACCACACCCGAGTGCCTCCCTCGCTCAACTCTGCGCCGCCGGCCTGCCACCGTGCCCCTACCGCGGCGACACCCGGAAGGTAGCCTCTCTATTCTCTTCCGTTTGCCTCGGTCCGGGCACCTCAGGCCTCCCTCACCGCCGCGAGTCCGCAAGGTCACTGACGCACCTCCTCTCCATTGTCGGGCGTCCACTGGCCGTAGCGGTTATATTAGGCGAAATCCGATTAATTTAGCTAATGGTTGATTTAGTAGGCTAGTGTATCTATTACATGTGGGCCGTATGACTGTTAAGTAAAGGTGTAATCCGTAAAATGTGTTTTCTATTTAGGAAACATGTATTCCTAGTATACTAGGAAGGAGTTTACGTTTTAATAAAGCAGAAGAAGACGTATTCCTCATGTCGCCTTCACCCTAGTTCGTACGAGACCGATCCACGTTGGTAGGTCAAAACCTTTGACCGGGTCCCACTGGGATCTCTAGGGCTAGCTTCACCGTGTACTAGAAGTATTAAATGCAAAAATAAATTCCGAAGTGAATTATTGTTACACTGAAAAAAATCATTTAACTTCTAAAATCCATATCTAATCCAAATAAACTCCAAATTAAATGAAACCAGTTTTGATATTTTTCATATTATGTGAATTTTATTTTAAAATGGGTTTCAAATATGTCTCTGTAGCAGAGAATATAGTTTTGGAAATATGATCCATAACTCTATTATTTTTACAATAAGAAAAGGGTTTTAACTTCAAAAATAAATAACTATTTCATTTTAACTCCAAAAATAGTGAAATCAGTTTTGATAATTTATATTTCATATGAACTTAATTATAAAAGTGGTTTCAAACTTACCTCTGTCACAGAAACAATAGTTTGAGGAAAACGATCCTTTATGGCATTATTTTTACACTAATAATGTTGATAACTTTAGAAATCAATAACTAAATCGTGAAAACTCCAAATGAAATAAACTCAACTGTTTTGAACTTATAATAATATTACCTATTTATCCATGTAATCCATGTACTCACCACTGCTCTACAAATTTTCATCTCATAATTAAATTACATGAATGAAGGCGTATTAAAATCTGAAATTCAAACCACCATAACTTTCACATACTAAATCCAAATGGAGTCAATCTTTCACCTAAATTCATATAAAATCATGATCTACCTACCGTATAAATTTCATACATTTTTGAGCATGTTGATTTTCTGACTTTATTTGATATTTATTACAATATCGTCTTTCTTTAGGTTTCATGGTATCGATATATTCGTGAGTGTTTTATGAGTATAACCTGTTATTGAACCAGTGATTCAGCAAAGGTGCGAGCACCCTTCTCTTGATCATATTGCTCCCAGTGATTTTTTTTAAAAGGTTTTGTGTGAGTTTTAGTATCGTAATTGCATGCTATATTGAAATGTATGTTTATGGGTAGAAGTAGTTAAATTCCTAATGGCTGCATTAGCCCTCCTTTGAATGTTGATTACCTTTTTTCCTTAAACGACTAAGGTTATATGTTATATGGGTTTGTTACTAGTTTGTAGAACGATGCTTAGCCATGCTAGTAGTTGTGGCGAGAGCGGTTGATGGAGCTAGTCCATCGGCGGTGAATTGAATTGAATCAAATGAAATTTGAGGATTTTATGGATTGGATTATGTTGGGTTTGAGGGTTGTATCCAGATCTTCGTATTTGGGGTTTGTGGACATGTTGAGCTTTTTATGTTCTTAACTTGGACGGGTGTAGGTTGATGATGAATTACTATTGTTGTTATGGAATTGTGTAGCCCCGTCTGAGTGATTAAGGACCGGTCTGTGGTGTGATGAACCAAGTCTTACGTGCAACCACACGCCGGGATTGACTTAATAATTTGTTGTGTGTTAGCTATCAAAACGCAATGAGATTGACAATTGTTATTGTTATGTATTTAATTGTTCTTTTGGTCAATCTCGTGAGGGCATGTTAAGGGTCGCCTTACTTGCCCTTAAGGGTCTCTTGTTTGATAGGGACTTACTTACGCAACGAGGTTCACCTGTGGTTCTAGACGACCGACAGTCTGCCACGGGATTCTGCTCCTCGGGTGGTTTGATAGTTAGGACATGACATTGTAACGGCCTTGTTATGATATCTTAGTCACACTCCTTCGGAAGAGTGCATGGCGACAGTATAAGGTATTCATATTGTGTGGGTAAAGCTGTACAACTCTGCAGAGTAACTAAATCTATTCGAATAGCCTCGTCCTAGGTTATGGACAACACTTATGGGAAAGCAGGCACAGTTAGTCTTTTGGAAAATTAAGTTTGGGTTATGGTTGGGAATGTTTTGTCATTATGTTAGTTTGTCCATGTCTGAAATGATTTCATAAACGCGTTGTTCGCATGTTAAATTTGTTGAGGAATGAATTGTGCCACGAATGGGGATGTTCGTGTGTTGATTATACTTGGAGGTTATATCAATGTTGATCATTACTTACTTTCATAAAATGTTTTCTAAATATTTTACAAATGGCAAATTGAATCCTTATTGTTTATCTAAATGAAAAACTTGTTTTATGCTAAACATTGACTAGTTTAGTAGCCTTCCTTTGATACTTACATGCATCCTTATTTCTTTTGAAAGTCTCGCGAGTACAACTTTGTACTCTAACAGTGTCTATTTGTTCAGGTGAGAACGACAGGTGCAACGGCTTTAACTCCAGTTGGTTGCTTGTGGGATTGTGGGCATACCAACTCGGTTATTCCCTTTTTATTTTAAGTTTATCTTCCGCTGCAATTTATTTGGGTTAATTAGATTTGGCCGATCGGCCCTCTTTTGCAACCTTGTACTATAAGGTGCTATTTAAATAATGTTGTAATTGATTCTTTTATTTTTGTATATTGTGTATGGATGTGATTGCAATGTTGTGTACTAGGATATGTGCATGTTAGTACTGATCCTTGGGAGCTAGCATGTGACACATATCCGGTCACTCGGAATCGTGTCGTCTCACGTTAAGTGTTGCGTTTACGGCGTAATCACTTAGCTTGATACGGATCCGATCTCAGGGGTCTCCACACCCAATGAGGTGTTCTTAGACTTCATTGAAAGGTTATCAAATTCCCCATCTAAACCCAGTTGGTGGGCCCTCCTGATTCGGCCATCTAATAACCTTGTTATGCTAATTATCGAACATCGTTTTCACGTCGAGTTCTCTGGACAGTACACTAAAGCGATCATAACTTTCATCTCGTTTTCCAAATTTCGCGTTCTTGGGCTTCCTGAAATATCGACAATTATCTACAACTTTTGTTATAATGATACCCTCTAATTCTCCCTTTAACTGATCGCTCAAGTCAGATTACTAAAACCTGTCAGATTACTGACAGATTCGCAGAACAGTCATACTATTTAATTCATAACTCCTGCTGCGGGGGTCCAAATATTACGATCTAGCACTTCATTGAAAGCTATTGACGTCCTCGACAACTCTCTAGGAGATGACCATGACTGAATCTGCACTTATCTACATCAAAACGTCCGTCTAACGCAATCTGTCCTGAGGAGACTGAAATACCGACATTGCTACAACAATTAAGTATGCATCTAAACGGGGGAAAACGGGGGTTACCCTTGACGAACCACTGCCGAACGTGAAGAACACCCAGCCCAGGCCACGATCTCTCCCTCCCCCTCTCCTCTTCTTCTCCTTCTTCTTCTTCTTGGCCAAACGATCTCGGCGGTCGTCCATCTTCCTCCTTGATACCGGCAATGGGAGCACCTCCTTGGCGATGCGAGGAGGACCAGCGAGGAGGTGGCGTGGCGGTCGAGGATGGCGCGAGGAGGAGAGGAGGTGGGCGGCCAAGGGGAGGAGGAAGGGAGTGCGGCCAAGGGGATGGAGGCGGCTAGGGTTTGAGGGTAAGTGGCGCCTTCCCCTCGTGAAGCCACCCCTGAGGCCTAATGGGCCAAGGACCAGGCCGAGGTTGCCTTAAATTCGCCGATTTCCCCCTCTCTAACTACGGAATAACTATTTTTTTTTCTATTTGGTCCTTTTATTAATTCAGATAACTCTCTCCCGGAACCCTTCCTAATACTTTTGTGGTGTTACAAAGGGAAGTTGACCAGGTACTTTGGTTTGTTTTTTACTATTGTAGGGATTAGGAAGTTGGCGTACCGCTAGGACTGTAACATCCCAAGTTTTGGCTTGCGTTTCAAATGTAAGAAAATGAGTAGAAATTAAAACTTTTTCTTACATCTTGCAATTCTTGTATGTTCTAAAGAATTCTTGCAAAAGAATTATGGGATTACAAGTCACCAGTCACTCTGATCGAAAACCTTGTCTTCCAAAAACATTCTGGTCGAACCTTTTGATCATCTCTGGGAAATATTTTTCCTAAGTTCTTGGGATGGTATGTGACCCCTCTGAAAAATTTCACAATATTTAGAAATTGTTTGAACAGAAATTGTTTGAACATTTTAAGAGGCCGTCAAACCACTTTGACCCTTGGTCAAAACCCTAGCTCAGCACCTTGGGAAATTTCTGGGAAAAATTCTCAGCATAAAAACCTCTAGAAATTTTGTACAAGGTCCATCTCAAGATTAGCAAGCTACTGTAAAATTCCATAAAATTTTGGAGTTAGTTTGCTATCTCAAACACTCCCTTAAAGTTTCAGCTCAAAAATCAAACCCTAGTCAATGTTCTGTTGGACTCGAGACCGACACCTTGCTCGGGTGGATCCCAACCAAGTTAGAGCCACCCCGAGCACTCCCGTGCATGTAATCAACCTCAGCCGCTGGATCTTGCCCTGCCGCTGCGATCTTGGAACTCTCAGACCTCCCGCTCGCACGACCACCCTATGTCCGTTTTGCAAAGACAACCCTCCCCGGGCATCCTCCAAGAACTCCTCTGGAAACCCTTGGAGACCTCCCCGAAAGTCCTCCCGAAGACCTCCTCAAACCACATTGGCACTTTTGCAAAGACCACCCCGCTGGTCTTTCGCAAAACAACCCTCCTTGACCTCCCCTCGGACCACCCTTTTTCACCTTTGCAAAGACCACCCTAGCTCATCCTCTAGACCTCCCCGAACACCTTTGTTGCACCTTGGTGATCGTGGGCCGACCATCCTTAGATCTGTGGCTCAGACCTCCTGGTGCGCTAAGACCTCCGATCACTTCTTTTAGTCTGGGCCCTTAGATTCAAATCCAACATCCAAGACCTCTTAACCCGAGCTCTAGTCCACCGAGCGCTTTGCTCCTTGACCAGTTTCTTTTGGGCCTCTCACTGACTGGTGGGACCCCCGGGACTGGTCATCCTCGTTTTCCCACGCATGCGTGTGTGTCAGAACTAGCGCAGTTTTGAGCAGTGCCTTGTCATTTCTTGCTCTTGTCAACGGCTAGCTCTGCAAACCTTTAATGCATGTCAGCACCTTTTTCCAAAGTCCTCTTTCCACCTGCCCTGTCATTTCATGTACTTCCATGGCAGGGACCTTTGACTCGAGTGCACCATGGAGCTCCACCTTGCTCCACTCTTTTGCTCTCTCGGTTTTATTGAAACCCTGAGCTCCTCACTCTATCTTTTAGACTCCCTCTCCCTCATCCAGGCCTCATTGTAGTCACTTGGGTTCATTTCTCAAAAACTCCGAGACCTCCATTGTTGAGCTTTGAAGCTCCTTGAAGCCATCCGAGCTCCAGTGGTTCATTTGCATTTCTTGGCATGCCAACTTGTCCATTTGGGCACCTTGGGCATTTCCCTAACTTACCTTGTTGGCCTCCTCAGGGATTGTCAAAGTGGGAACTTGTCTTTGAGGCCGGATCTGCCTTCTTCCTCATCTCCGGCAAGCCTTTTGGTCGCTGGAGCTCCTCCGACGGGTTCCTTGATTTCACCGTCCTCAGGTTAGTACCCAAGTGTTTGAGCTTCTGCCCTGATTAGACCTCGTTAGTTTTCTTTTGTCGTTTTTGTACCTCCGGCGGTCATCCCCGGCTAGCCGCCGGTAGGAGGTGTTTTAGCCCTAGTGTTTGGCACCTTTAGGTTCTCTTCGCTATTTAGAGCGCATCCGTGCCGTTGGTTCTCGCCGGCGTGGACTACTTCGCCGGCGGTGAACTCAAACTCGAACTCAGGCTTTTGTCGTGCCATACTCGGACCATCCCTGTAGCTCGATGTTTAGCCTTTAATGCCTGTCGGGATTGTTGCTCGTGTCGTTCCAGGTAGATCGCGGGCTTATTTTGTCGTACGGTAAAGCCCCGCCTCGGCAACGTCTGGGACCTCCTAGGTTAGGTCTTAGCCGTTAAAGTCCTCGCAGATTCAATCTAGACCGTAGGGTCTTGTCAGTTAAAACCTAGCTGCCAGGACCTCCCTCAGGTTAGATCCTAGCCATCGAGAACCTCCTCGGGTTAATCTTCACCGTTAGGATCACCTCCGTGCAAAGTGACCACCCCGCGGTCATGTTCTTTGTGTAAAAAGTCATCTTCAAGACCTCTCTGTGGTAAATCTTAGCCGTAGGACCACCTCCCGCACTTCCGCTAGAACCTCCCTCCTCAGGACCTCCCCTTAGTATAATCTCAGCCGTTAGATCACCTCCAAGTCAAATCTGTACCGTACGGGTGTTCCGTGTAAATTCTTAGTGCCAGGACCTCCCTAGAGCTGATCATGACCGTCAAGGACCACCGCGGTTTAATCCTAGCCATTTAGACCTTTCCCCGTGCGCAAAAGACCTCCCTTAGTCATTTTGCCAAAACCACCTCCTGGACCTCCACCAAGGTCCTCTTTGCAAAAAGACCTCCCCTTGGTCATTTTGCAAAGACCACCCTAGACCACCCTCAGGGTCCTCTTGGTAAAAAGCCACCCCTCGTCTTTTTTAGAGAAAACCCCGCTCCAGACCTCTTAGGCTCTATCCTAGCCGTTCACGACCTCCCCGGATTTAGATCTGAGCGTTAGATCTCCTTTGTAAAATCCTTAGTCTCGGGACCTCCCTCCGCGTCGATCTGGACCGTTCAGGACCTCCCTAGGCCTAATCCGAGCCGTCCAGATCTCCTCCTGGTGAAACCCTATCGCATAGGACCTCCCCGAGTAGATCTTGGCGATCCAAGACCTCCTCGTGTAAATCCCAGCCGATCAAGACCTCCCTCTGGAAATCTTGACCGTCTAGGACCTCATCCTTTAGATCCGTAGGTTTGGGATCTCCTCCTCTGGTCTAAACCGTTAGATTTAGATCTAACGGCTGACCTCCTTCCTTGGATTTAAAGCCTTAGGACCTCCCTAGTGCTCGAGACCGCGGATCTCGATCGACGGCCACGACCTCTGTAGCGCGAGGACCTCCTCGTGTGCGCTGTGCATGCATGCGGTCGTGGTGTTGGATCCAATCTCAGCGGTCCGGACCTCCCGGTGCGGGAAGAGGTCTTACGTGCGTTGTGCCAGTGCGTGGCCGTGCGATGAAGGATCGACGGCCCACAACCTCTCCTTTTTCCTTCAGTTCATTTGGACCTCCTGAGAGCTCAAACTTTCTAAGTCCTTTAATTTTTCCAATTTCAAAAGTGCATAACTTTGTCATTTTAGCTTCTTTTTGAATGATTCCAATTGCTTTAGCTCGGTTATAGAATGAACTTTAATCTGAGAATGAATTTAGGCACTGTTATGTAGCAGAAAATGACTTTAACTGTATGAACTTGTTTAATATGAAATGGTCGTTTAGAAATTATCTCAACTTTGTAAAATACATAACTTTTTCTCTGTAAATCCAAACTGAGCAAACTCAACTTGGTAAAATTTGTCTGTAGGCATGCTTTAATGTGAACTAGGCCTTGTCTTTATGTATGTTCCTGAAAAATGATATATGCTAGTTTTAGAACTTAGAAAAATCATAACTAATTCTTTATAACTCCAAATGAAGTAAACTCAACTTTGCTGTTCTTAGGATGACCTTAGCTACCTACCATAAAAATTTCAGACCTTAGATCATTCTAGAAAATTTCACCATGAACAGTACCAGTAATTAATTTAATTGAATTATTAGGCTGAGAGAACTTAGTTTAGTCATAACTTTTTCATACCTAATCCAAATGACTTGACTCTTGTTCCTAAAATTGTCTAAAATCATGATCTTGCTACTGTATAAATTTCATGGGTTTTGGAGAACTTTTGCTGTTGAGTTTGGTTTGGTGTTTCTTGTTCTTATTTGGTTATCGCCTTTTCGCGTTAGGTTCCGAAGGGATTATTGATTAAGTGAGTGAATCCTCTGCAGCAAGAAAGTGATCTACAACAAGGCAAGCAGTTTGATCATGTTAATCCCAGTATTTTTAAGTATTTATGTTGTTTACAAACTCTATGTATGCATTGCTAGTTTGTGTTAAACTATTGTCGATAGTTGGCCTAGTAGATGCATTTTCTTAGACAAATGATTATCCTTTACTACCATGAGCCTAGGTTATTGTTGTGATTGAGAGTTCGCTGGATGAACTCTTGTCACTTAGTAGTTGCGAATTATAGCTTAGCCATGCTTAGCTTCCGGTAGAAATGGGCGGTTATCGACTTGTCGATAACCTTGATCACATAAAACTTATTATTACTTATGATTTCAGCCTTGTGCCATGTTTACTTGTGAAAACCAAAAACTGAAACAAAATGATTTAGACTTGGGCACAATGGTATGTTGGTGTGCTTTTGGGTGTGGTGGAATGGTGCCCAAGTCAATTAAGGACCGAACTTCTTGTGAGTACCTGTCATCCAGGCATTTTGTGCGTGCTAACCACACTAGAGGGTATGGGACCTCTCTTGAATTAGTACTTTGGGAGGCATTAATTAATGAGTGGTTGTAGTTTATAGAGGAAAAGGATCACGAGGCGTGGCCGGGTGGTTCCTTTCTAGGTCCTCCACCCGACCAGGGTCTTACAAATGTCCGGCTAGCGTTACCTAAATGGCTAATGACTCCGGCTTTGCTTGACTCCACCACAACGTGTGGTCCTAGTGGCCCATTTCGCCGGTGGTCACTAAGGGTTAACCCCATACGTGCGGCTCTTAATTGCGCATTCCATTGGAAGCGTCTCGTAGGACTTAGCCGTCTAGGCATACCAAAGGAAGTGTGCTTAATAGCTTGGCAAAAGGCGATGCGAAGTGTGGGTACATTGGTACACCTGCGAGGTTAAAACTATTCGAATAGCCTCGTCCTAGGTTATGGACACGCTTGGGTAAGCTTTTCAAGAGTTAGACTACAACATTTTAATTAAAACTTGATGGGTGAGTGCGAATGCGGGATTCGTGCTGTGTGTGGTGGCTATTGGGTTAGTCACCAATAGGTGGTTACTCTTGTACTTATTGTATCTCTGTTATTTCATTCAATAAAACTGATTGCAAACTTGCTTTTGAAATGTACTACATTATTGCAAATAAAGTTGGCTTGGTGTAAAATGAGACATACAACCTCCACTGAAATAAGCTTGCATGTAGCATATTGATAGGTCTGCTATTCCACACGTCAGTCTTGCGAGTACATTTTTGTACTCATTTGCTTTGCTTATTTGTTGCAGAGGAAGAAGTTGATCCCCAAGGGATCGACCTTTGTGAGAATTGCTGCGGTATGGACGACTAGCTTGGCGGCCCGGTCGGTTGCCTTGTGGGTTATGGCTAACCGGTTGGATTTTGTTTATAGCCATCTTATGGCACTTTTGCTTCCGCTGTTAACGTTACTTTGATGTTGTTTGGCCGGTCGGCCTTCTTGTGTAATAACTCTATTATCTAAGTCTTTTGTTAGGATTAATGTTATGTGATGTATGGAATTGATGCATGATTTTGTAATGGGGTGTGTATGCTGCATTTCTGGGAGGCATACACATCTCGAGGCTAGGTTTATTTGTTTTGTGATGCTAGGGTCAATGGAAGGCTAAGCATTACAAGTCAAATAAATCGGGGTCCTCACAAGGATCGTCTCTATATACGGAGTACGTGATGTCTAGTATGTTCTAGTGCTGAGTGAATACCTGAGAGGTCCGCAGCTTGGGATTTCATTTGAGCCGTTGGCCAACGAGTAAGACCTTACCCTTGAGTCCTGAGTGTTGAGAGAACCTCTAAAGGTCGAGACGAGTGTTGAGGTGTAGACGTTGGCGTCTATCAAATGCGATGTGGTTCCATAAGTCTGAGAGGAAAGTGACTTGGAAACTAGAGGTCTCGCATGCGCGAGCCTTATGGAGAGTTGTTCATGCCGGGTATGTGTTATGCTTGTTAAGTTCAGTTTTGGTGCTCCTTCGAGTGGATCAGTGAGAAGAATTCGGGGTCAAATTCTGTTTAAGGGGGGTACAATGTAATATCCCAAAATTAACTAAGAAAGAAGAGTGTTTTAGAGAGGAGGATTGATTTAGAAAATGAGTTTGACAAGATTTTTAGGGGAAATCTGTGTAAGCAAGAGAACCTGGACCGTGGGCTTTTGGCCCACGGTGTTCGGCCCAGTAGGGAGCCGACCCTAGTGGAGGTGGGCAGCAAACCCTAGCCCCTCTCCCTCCCTCATTTTTTCTCTGGTCGCCACCCCTGCCTAATTCCCCTTGCGCCTACCCTCCTGCAGCCCTTCCCTCCCGGCCGAACAACTTGCTTTGCTACAATATTTGACTAGATAATTTGGGGTTGAAGTTTTGTACAGATTTATGGTGGAATCAACAGTACAAGTGAAGGGGAGAGAGAGAAAGAAAAAGAAGGAGAAGGAAGAGAGAAGAGAGAGAGAGAGATCTCATGGTTGTTCTCGCAACCTTCAGCGTGTTCTTCAAGGGTAACCATTGGTTCCCGTTCACTTAATCTTTTAGTTTTGTGATTTGGCAATATCGGGTATTAGATCGATTTATGGCAGTCTGTAATGCTTGGCAGTTTTAGGGTTTCTAACTGCGAAATTCGATCTGGCCATCTCCCAAAGATTTGTGGGTAATGTCTTTAGCTTTCCATGGAGTCTTGGATCAGTTCATTTGGATGAACGGATTTGGAGTTATGAATTTTACACTGTAGCTGTCCTAAAATTCTGTTAGGATTTTGGCAGGTTGTAGTAATCAGATGATAAGAATTAATTAATGAAATAATTAGAGGATCTCACTAACATGAATATTGTAGATGTTTTCGTAAGGTTTTCAGAGATCGAAAGAAAAAAATTGGTTAATTGTACGGAAAGTTATGTATGTTTTAGTTCTGTTGTCCAGAACATCGGCTAGGTTCTAGCAGTCTCAATAATATGTTTAGTAGGGACAGTGAATGATAGAATCTGGGAATCTCACCAACTAGTTTAATGTAGATAATTTAGTAAGCTTTACAGAGAATCAAAGAACACCATTTTTGGTAAACATACGAAAAGTTATGAATTTTAGAAGAGGACTGTCTGTTTTGGGACACATCGATGTTCTTGGGAAGTGATGTTAGGTTTGCGCTAAGGAGCATAGATAAGTATTTAATTTGTTTTAAATAATGTTGTTTGCTCAGAATTGTTCCCTTAGATTTCTTATTAAAATGTTCAGGTGTTGGTTTGAATCCAGGGGCAGTGCCCTCTTCGCATTGTCAAGCTTTACACGGTTGAGGCAAGTGCAAATTGTGGTTGGTATCTAAAGGGAGTGTTTATGAATGCTTGTGTTATGATTACGATCTTTATTCATGATTGTTGCTGCTAGTTGATACATTCTCATGTTGAAGAAATAAATAGACTCATATGCATCATGTCATTATCCTTAAGACTTGGCTACATGGTGGCCAAGTATTGATTTTTGAGGTCTCCGTCATGTATTAAACGAGCATAAGGTCCTCACACTCGTGGAGTGCGAGCTTATGGTCCCTGTGCTAGAAGGCACATGCATGGGTATGCATCGACGGATGCATATTCCACATTACCGGTAAATGCAAAGAGAAAAGAAAAGGTGCATTTGTGGTATTTGCATTGCATAAGCATATGAGCTGATTTATATGAAGTATTGTGATTCAGTGATCATGTTAAGGATGAGTGTTGGTTTACTGTCTTATTTGCACTTTGTTGAGTCGTGAACTCACGCTTGTTGTTTTGTTTATCTTTTAGGTACCTTTTATAAGGACGGCGTGCATGGAAAGGGCTAGTAATAAGGATTGATGCACTCCACCATGAATAACTCCCTGAATGCTAAATTTTGAAATAGGATATAGTAATTGAGCAATCTACTAAGATGGTGTAATTTGGTTGTGACTTTTTGCACCTGTTACTTTGTAATAGAGTCAACTAGTGTTTTTATGAAAGTTTCTATGATTATTATTTAAGTTGGATGTTGGGTATAATTGTCTATGTTATTGTTAAATGTTAGAATCCCTTGTATGGATAACTATACAAAGGAGATTCCGCCAAAATTTAGAGTATTGATTTAGACTTTTAAATTGCTAATAGGTTGTTTTAGTAACTTTCTAGACTCATGTTGGGTTGGGGTGTTACAATGCAGTAAAGAACACATCTCATGCTGCACTTGTATATCACAGACTCTGTTTTTGCCAGGATAATGGCTTTTGGTTTTTATGGAATGGATCCAGCAGATTGCTATTTATACACAAAAGTGATGTTATGAGAGGGAAACATTATACAAAGGATGCACTAATGCACATGTTAGTTCGGAATGCAATATAATTCTGATTTATAGAGTAAAAAATCAAAATAGACCATAGAAAACAATATATGGGATAATATGGCCAACATGCTACTATCTTTGACATTATGCTCCCATATACACTTTAGGTCTGGATTAAGGTAGTGAACTGAAAAAAAAAAAGATATGAAGGGGTGTAGCAAACCCATATTTTAAAAATGCAAACAATTTAATTAACCCACTTCATTTTGTTGCATTTTGATCATTTCCTATCATTAATGATTGTAATAAAGTTTGCCATGATTTAACTCAAGCTCATTTAAGAATGGGAAAATTAGGTCAGTGGCATCTCAATTGTTGGGAAGGTAACACCTAAACCGATTTAATAGATGAGACTAGATTCCAATAGATATATGGTAAATGTAATTATAAGATGGAAAGAAGAGAAATGGACAAAATGTATGTATAAGGGAGATCCCTTTTTCACAAGAAGATGCTATTGTTTTGACTCAGTAAGTGTTAACTGTGGGGTGTGGCAGGTTTCAACATTTCACTTCCTAATATCTTTTGCCTCGGGCTAGCCAACAGTAAGTAGGTTGAGACCTGTGACAAATAGCAATATGGCAAACCTGATAAAAAAAAGAAAGCAGTGAAAACCACATGGTTTGTATCATGGTCTCAGAACTTAGATACTTGAAAATAAATAGCTGGGGCAAACTAAGGCAACGTACAAAGTTTTGGAGCACAGAACAGAAAGCAGAGGAAATTGCTATTTGGAGACACAAAGCTGTATGTGTAGAATATTTCATGTTACTGTAAAAGAAAAAGTAACACATAAAAGTTTCGTATTATTTGGGAGCGCAAACAATAAAGCATATAAGATGTAGGAATCATATCATCCATAGATTCAAAGACTGTAAATGAAAGTTCAACACAGTAGTTGTAAAAATAAATAAATGGAGTTTAAGGTCAGTTACAATAAATCAAGGGAGGTTGAAGAATATGAGACACATATACTTTTTTTACCAAAAAGATTCAAGAGTATGAGACTCATATACTTTTCTTTTTTACCAAAGAGACTCATATACTTGCATATAATTGGCAATACCTCAACAGATCTTAAAGTCATATATATAGAGACTCTTTTTTTATGAAAGAGATTTGAGAGTATGAGACTCATATACTTTTCTTTTTTACCAAAGAGAGTCATATACTTGTATATAGTTGGCAATACCTCAACAGATCTTAAAGTCATATATAGAGATATTACCGGGAAAAATATAAATTAACTGCCCAACCTCACCTTATCAGTTTGTTACTTCCTCCATTATATTTTATTTGTCGTCCTAGAATGTGCGTAATCAATATTTTAAAACTTTGAGCACTAATATGCGCTCACAAATTGAACATTAAAGTTTGGACCTCATTTGATATGCATGCACCGGGACTTTAGGAAAATCTAGTTGTAAAGTACTCACTGCATTAGCAATGGTTACTCACTGCTAAATTTCTTAGGAAATGGATCAACAAATGTGGAGGGCGCTGCGAGATCCAGATCTAGAACATATATAAATGAGGGGAAATGGATCAACAAATCTGGAGGGCACTACGAGATCCAAATCCAAAACATATACAAATGAGGGGATGGATTAAGGGAGGATGAAATGTAAATGAGGTTCTTCTGGAGGGGATGGATTAAGAGAGGATGACATGCAAATGAGGGACTTCTGGAGGGGATGGATTTAGTACTTTAGGAACATGTGTAGAAACAATGTGATGTGAAAACATACACGCATGTCACAGGGGCTAAGATCGCCATCCAAATAAGCATTGAACTAAACTCTAGCTTTGGAACTCATATATCTTGCTTAAAACCACAATGTTGTTCAAATTTAGGTACGAAGCAATTTTATCTCTGCTTTTCCTTGTGAATTCGTAGTAAGTAAGCAACACAGCCACTAAAGTTGTATTACCGTTAAGGTTTGACAATTGCACGACCACATATCTTCTTAATTCAAAGGCTATAAAAGACTACTAATTATGACTTTCAGCATGTTATATCAAGTAATATTGAGTTCCTGACAAATCACTCTAACCGTATTCCCACATATGACAATACACTACTGCATGTCTAAATCATTATCATACTATCCATGACTTCCTCCAAGCCAGTATTACTACATGAAAAAACGGACAACACAACATTCTTCGATCTAGTAGAATTAATCAAACAATTTGAGCAATTACAGAAGCACAAGCTCACACAAATCTACCTTAATCATCGTCACAATGAAGAATTTTGCGAGGAAAGGCTGCTTAATTCAAAGAATATAAAAGACTACTAATTATGACTTTCAACATGTTATATCGAGCAATACTGAGTTCCTGACAAATCACTCTGACCGTATTCCAACATATGACAATACACTACTACATGTATAAATCATTATCATACTATGCATGGCTTCCTCCAAGCCAGTATTACTACATGAAAAAGCGAACAACACAACAATTCTTCGATCTAGTAGAATTAATCAAGCAATCAAACAATTTGAGCAACTACAGAAGCAAAAGATCACACAAATTTATCTTAATCACCGTCGTAATGAAGAATTTTGCGAAGAAAGGCTGACTCTTCACCACCTTCCTCTGTGCCACCACCACTGGCTCCATCGCATTTGAGATCCCCAAAACGCTTTAGAAATCAAAGCCACCACCCTCATCGGACCCGACATCGTACGACGACACATCTGAAGCCATGTCCCCGATCAGGAGCCCGTCGAGCGTGCCTCCGAGACCCATCCCGAAGTTGTTCTTCTTCGGTGGCTTCGCAGCCTACTGCTGGTAGTTGTACCTAGGCTACTGCGATGGCGGGTATCCATACCCATACCGTACCCAGCTTGCGGCGGCAGGAGTGGGTAGTCAGAGCCGACCGCCATCGGGCGGGTACCGCACCCATCTTGCTACGGTGGGGCACCATACGGCGTGGCACCATACGGCGTGGCGGTGCTCAGCCCGGTGGTGGTCGGGTAGGCCGTCACCGGCTTTCCAGCGGGCGGGTAGCCGAAAGGATGTGGGTAAGCCGTCGATGGGTCAATTGCCTTACCGGGAGGCGGATAGGCGGACGGAGGTGAGTAGTGCGCGGCTGCCCCATCGGCCTTAGCTGCCGGTGGGTACGCGGCCTCGTCAGCATTGGCTGCCGATGGATAGGTGGTCGGAGGTGGGTAGGCGGCGGCTGGTGGAGGCTACACATATGTGGCCTGAGTGGCACTGCCAGCGTAAGCGTCGGATTGGGTTACCTCGCCGAGCTTGTAGTAAAAATTGAGGACTCCCTGAGGCTTGCCAAATGAGATCCTACAGACCTGGTAGGCGACGAACTTGACGGGGAGGGGGCTGTCGGGGGCACCGGAGAGGAGCTAGGAGTGGAGGCGGGAGGGAGGAAGAAGGAGGCCGCAACAGCGACAAAGGAGGGAGACTGGGGAGAGCAGGGGAGGAAGAGGGAAGGGCCGGCGGCGCTGACGGAGAGGTGCGACGGAAGAGGGAGAGGGAGGGGAAAGCAGCGAGGGAGGAGATGCGGTGCGGGCTCACGTGAGAGAGGAGATGGACGGAGCAAGATGAAACCGACGCAACAGATGTCAGGGCGACGTGGAGGCATGAGCACCGGTCATTCCCACAGAGCGCATGGGCCGAAATCGTGCGGGCAAGAGCAAATGAGCGCGCAATCAGATGGCGCAAGAATTCCTATCGACATAGAGGCCTCAGGGGAGCTCCAATCCTTGCAGCCTTTCATGTTAGTAATTTGTCCGCGACAAGAACAGTGTTGTTTTGTATTAATTTGTCAGCATCTATTTATTGATTGCCCCTTTGCACACCTTGCGTGGTGGACTGTTCAATATGCGTTTAATTTATCTCCTCCTATAAGCATAGCACACATGTTTGCGAATTGGTTAATCGGTATTTCCAAAAATTTAAAGTCACAACTCCTAGTGGGAGCTGGTGCCTTATATTGGTTTATTTGGCTATGTCGGAATGAGTTTGTTTTTGACAAAAAGAATATCACTAATCCCTTGCAGATTATCTTCTCGAGTGGGCACTGGCTATGTACCTGGGCAAATCTGTAGAAATTAGCCCAGAAGGAGGCTATGCTAGCTGGGAGCGCCAAGCTGGAATTTGTGGCGAAGTAAATTTTAAACTTCCATGGGTGGCGGTTTAGTCACAGAATTAGGAATGATTGAGTTTAAATTTCGTTCTACTTTTATCACTTTTAATCTTTAAATAAATTAGGCTATGTGCATCTTGAATGCTGAGACCAGAAGAGTTTTTTTACTGTTCCATTATCTAAAAAAAGTAGGGTACACGATGTAGCTTCCCGATGATAAGCTGCGTGCTGGCTAGCCGTGGGTCCCACAAAAAGAAAAAGTTTAAACCAGCGACCCCCAGTGCTATATTCATCGGTGGGTGCAGCTTGAGCCTCGGAGGTCCAGTTTTCCACTGCCCCTTAAGCCGGTAATTAACAGCCATCGCATTAGGGGCCCCACTCCACGGCCCACGAGTTCCCCCGTTCCCTCCACAAACTCCATTTCCTCCCCTCCCCAACCTTCTCTGCTCGCGCGATCCATCCGTCTCCGCTTCGCTTCGTCCTCTCCATCGACGCTTCCCTCGCGTGCAGGCTCCAACCCCAGGTAACCAACGCCCGCAGACACGCGCATTGTTCGCTTTGACCGTCCCCGTTGTTGTGCCTTGTTGGTTGATCGATGCCTGGCCTCTTATCCCTCCTGCGTATGTGTTCTGCTTGATCGGGTTTCTCGCCATTGTTGATCCCTTCTTCTGACGACCTACACTGGGTTGAAGATCGCGGTTCTTGATCCGTCTTGTTAGATTACCCCATCTTTTAATGTTTCGGGTAGTTGGACTGTTGGAGATGACGGTTGCTTTTCTTGATATGGACGTCTGGAGATTTGCTTTCCGTTCTTTCTCTATTGCGATTCTTTCAGATGATCAACCAAGAAATACAATCCTCACATGGATCGTGTTTTTGCTTTGTATAATGGAAATGTGGACGGAGTGGTTGATTCGTTTTACAACGAACAGTGTTAAAGATATGGATCCTATCCACCTTTCCATGCCGGATATTATGGGATATAGCATCTGTACCTTCTATTTTTGTGCTGATCTCCGATCGGTTGTAATCCAGGCTACTTGCCATGCAAACCTTATACACTATATACGTGAAGCAATGGAACTGCCCCAACCTGATTTTTTGGCAGTATTGTCAAGTTTTTGTCGCGTATTTACGGATCTGGCCGCATACAAATTTTTTTTTTTTTTTTGCAAATTTGGCCGCTTACCGCACAGCCGCCGTGCAGGAACCCACCGACAGCCACCACGCCCACGTGTCCACGCCACACGGCCGTGGTGTGGTGGCGTAGCCGCCACGTGTTCCCCTCCGGAATTAGGGTTAGGGTTTAAGCAAACGACTTCAAAAAATTATGAAATTTTACGTGGAGCCTCCTGATACAGTGTACTTGCTTGTGTAAATTTGCCATAATTTTATTCATCCAGAACCGCCACGTGCCCTCTCCCCCGATTAGGGTTTCAGTTTCGCCCCTCTCCGATTGATTTTTTAAATATAACAAATGAGTTCAAAAACTTATGAAATTTTATGTGGAGCCTCCCGACACAGTATACTTGCTTTTGTAAATTTTTCATAATTTTATTCATCCAGAATTTTTCTCGCAATTTCATATAATTGTACTGATTATACGGATTTGTAAATGTAGAAAATGAGCTCCAAAAACTATGAATTTTTTCATTGTGTAATGTTTTGATAATTTTATATGTGTTCTGGAATTGTCTCGGAAAGTTAGGATTTAGGTCGCGAGAATTTGGATTTTAGGTTTCGAAAATAAGGGTTTCATGATTTCATATGATATGGAATGTATTTGAGATTTGCTGATGTTTCAAAGGAGGCCTGCTTGTATGTAAACATCCTGGGTTACATTTTGGTGATATACATGTCTTGACATCAAGGTATATTACCGGTCTAGAGGAGGTTGTGAGATATTACAAATATGCTATACTTTCCCTACTTCTGAAAAATTATCTGTTAGACTCGCAATAATATTTTATGATCATCGTATGCTGTTGTAGTACGCTAAATTTCTGAAGAATTTTGTGAGGATGATAAAGGTAGCAATGATTCGTAAGTATGAAGATAGGTGATATTGCGATGTGCTAGGAAATTCATACATAGTGGAGAACTTTGGAGAAATAGCGCAATGATAACAACACGACAGTTGATCCGACAAGGGGGTTACATGGCACGTAGGCTAATGAACCAAGGACAGTACACGCATACCTTTAGAGAATTATAAATACATGGACATATGGATGAAGAGGGTCGGACTACTGCGTGAACCGAGGCCATTTCTTCTTCCTTGCGAGCTCGTCGTTGTACTCCTCGCCGACCGCCTTGGCCTCGACCGTCATTTCCCTCTTTTTCTCGCACTCCCTCTTGCGAGCATCGTGCTCCTTGCGCCTACACACCTCGAGATGGGCCTACGTCTCTCGCCGGATACACACGTTGTGCTCTTCGGTGTGGCGCTCCTCCTCCCTCCTCTTGCGGTTCTGGTTGGCATCCCACTCCTCGTAGTCGAGAGTCCACTGGTCGTGTGAGTGGATCTCTAGATCGATCCACTTGCGGTAGCCACATAGCTGATCCGGGGACTATGGGTAGGCGAGAGAGGTTGTTAGCTTATACTTTGAAAGAGAAATGGTAGGGAAACATATTGTAACCTGTCCTTACCAGCTGCTGATAGCGGCTCATGTCCCAATGACGGTCGGGATAGTCGTAGGAGTAGTTCATGCAACCCCAGTAACGTATGCTCAGGCTGAGCCGGTGCTTGGACTTGAAGAACTTGCATCTATCCCTACACCAACAGAGGGGCGGCGTCTCCCCCTCGGGTGGGTGTTGTGACGAATGCTCAGTTGGGATGTTGTAGTAGGGGTTGCTGCTATGGAGGGTGTTGTCATTGCGGGGAGGTGGCCTCCTAGCACGCTCTGTTTGTTCCTCCTAGGCCGCATACTTCCTTTGCACTTTGCGGATCTCCTCCTAGTACTTCTCCATCTGAGAGAGATTGTGTTGAAGTCTGGATGCAGGAGAACCCAACGTGGAAGAGGTAGTACTTATATACCGAGCCGACGCTGCGTAGGCGGCTGAATTATAATTTGATTGAAGGAAATTTGCATCCGTGAGGCAGTGGCCCTGAGGAGACTCGTTCGATCACATCATTACGTAAAGCTGACTCGTCGGGTCACGTCACTGCGCAAAGCTAACTCATTGGGTAATGAGGCACGAGAAGCAAACCCGAGGAGGAATCATGTGGCAGCATTGCGTTGCGTCTCTGCGAGAAGCAGACTCGTTGGTTCACATCACTACAGGAAGCGGCCTCATCGAGTCACGTCATCCTGAAAAGCTGGGGAGGTAGAGTTGTCATTTCCCTCTAAATCGTGTGGTCTTATCGTTCGGAAAAGTTAGCACCGCAGTGTGTTGTCTTGTCGTTCTATAAATTCAAAGATGTTTTCATACATACACTTTGAAGCGTTACAAGCAATACATGATACACGCATTGACTCCCTTAGGATTTATAATCATTACATGAACCAATTTAAGACCTTTTCATACATAAAATTAGAAGCCTAAGTTCACATGATACAATATGGCCCACTCATGTGAGTCTGAGCCACTACCCTCTGCTCGTTGCGGCGGCCTATGCATGCGCCTAGATGTCTTGCGTCTGGCATGCCCCATGGAGTACGTAGAGCAATCGGGTGAGCGCGTGTCCGTTTAGAGGGGGTATGGAGACCGTTGAGGTAGCGGAGGTGCACCGATAGGCTTAGTATGGCCCAGCAGAGTCTGGTAAGTGTACATATCATCGTGATGAGGCATGCCGGCCTGGGGGACACCTCCAGAGAAATCATGAGTGACGGGCTTGAAAAATTCACTCCTGGGGTACGTTGCCTGCAACTCCAGTTGCGCGGATGATCTCTGCCCTTGGAGGTACAGGGTGCCAGCCAACCCAAAGGAGCTCTACCCTTGAACGTACTGTGGGACAGCGAACCCTTAGGAGCTGTGCCCTTAAACGTATGGTGGGACAACGAACTCGGAGGAGCTCTGCCCTACATACTCTCCAAACCCTGGATGCCATGCTCCATACCTTGACAGCGTGTACTGCGCCCTAGTAGGAGCTGGGAGGCCCGTGTCATCATCATCAGTCGTCGTGAACTGGCCATCACCCCCATGGTCAACTGAAGGCTGTAGGACGAAACGATGTTAGTACAGATAAACACTCAGGACATGAACTGAGAATCTCGTACCTCCTGGATGTGCAATGCGGATGACTGACGGGGAGCGCTATGAAGGAACACGGGTAGGCTACACTAGCGCTATTTCAAAAATCTACCGTGCAACCAAGGAACTTCCGCTAGTAATAGATCATGGGATTACCACTAGATGCATAGATTTGCAGTGGAAGAAGAGTCGATGTAGTATATTGGTGTGGTTGTAGTCGTACTAGTCTCGCGCCTCCTCCAAGTGCTCCTTGTGATCGTCACAAATTGCGGGTCGTCCTAACATTGAAGCCTCACAGCAACGCCTCCAAGGTATCCACACGTACGAGGTAGGAACACCACGCGCCAGAGTGCTAGTGCCGACTACGTGGTTTTGGGCGAAGGAGGTGTGGTGGCTAGGGTTTCGAGAATTCTGAAAATCACCCTTAACCCTATGCCATTGCCCCTCTATTTATAGGCATCATGATGGTTCTCAAACTTTGAGGCCCATTAGGAACTCGTGGCCCATAAGAATTCAGATCACCATCCAAAATGTGTTTAGCCCTTTAAGTGTGCAACCCTATAGGTTTATGTAAACTTGGACATGGCCCGAGTAGTCCTACTCGTCCACTAATCGGTAGTGGCCCCCAGAAGGACATGCTAACTCCCGAGTATACATAAAGATCACATCAGACAAACCTCAACAAATCTCATATGTATTTCCCTTTGCCTCACGATATCGGTCAAACTCAAAATGAGTAAGTGCCATCCTTGTTGGTTAGCTCGAGCACTCTTTCTCGATCACGTGACTCGAATTCCCTGACTATGGTTAACTCTTTAACCGCGAGTAGCATGGCCATGCATTTATGAAATCCAATCACCCGAGAGGTCTAGAGATATCTCTCCTATTGCATGGAGGAGCAAATCCTATCTTGATCGACCATGTCTCGACTCATGTATCATGATAACCCGAAAGCTACTTTTATAACTACCAAGTTATGGAGTAGTGTTTAACAACGCCTAAGTAAGTCACTGCACATCTCGAGTACGTGTGACGACCTCAAGTGTAAGGGTATAGCATACGCATTGTAAATGAGACCAACTGATAACATATAAGAATACAACGTTCTCGTAGTGTCTCATGGTAGGTCGATCCAACCCTATGTTTGCTAAAACGTGTCCATATTATTGGCTTGATATCTCCATATCTATGATCCATGAAACATGGTCATCAACCAATACATATACTAGTCTATTCATATGTGTCCTCATATATTTTCGACTAGGGATCGCTTTAGAATAATCATCGCAAAAAAATGGAGTTTCACAAACAAGTCACATACTTGCTAATAAATATTAACGATATTATTCAAGGAACAAGATAACATATTATCCAATAAATTATGAACATAAAGAAATATAATTATCTCCATGATTGCCTCTAGGGTATATCTCCAATGATCTCCCACTTGCACTAGAGTCAATCATTTAAGTATCTAATACCAATAGCTCTTGTGTGCGCCTCATGTTTTGGCTGTGTGAGAGGTTTTGTCAACGAATCAGTAACATTTAAATCCGTGTGTACTTTGCATATCTTTACATCTCCTCTATCCACAATATCGTGAATAAGATGATAGCGCCTGAGAACATGCTTGGACTTCTGATGGGATCTAGGCTCTTTAGCCTACGTAATGGCTCCATTATTATCACAATAGAGATCCATTGGGCTCAAGGCACTCGAGACCATATCCAATTCAGCAATAAAATTCCTTATCCAAACACCTTCCTTCGCAACTTCAGAAGCCGCAATTTACTCGGTTTCTATCGTAGAATTAGCAACTATCTCTTGCTTGGAACTTTTCGAGCTCATTGTTCATCCATTCAAAATGAATACAAACCAGATTGCGAATGATGATCATCTTTGTCGATTTAGAAGCTTGCATCAGTGTAATCATTTACAACCAGCTCTTCATCACCGCCATAAATTAGGAACACATTTTTAGTCCTTCTCAAGTACTTAAGAATGTTTTTCACAGCTGTCGAGTGACCTTCACCGGGATCAGCTTTGTATCTACTTATAACACTTAGAGCATATGATATATCTGGTCGAGTACATATCATGACATACATGATAGATCTAATAGCGTAAGCATATGGAATACCATTCATACGGTCTCGCTCATCAGTTGTTGAAGGACACTGACTCTTGCTAAGACTTATGCCATGTGACATAGGCAAGAACCCCTTCTTGGTTTCCTGCATGTTGAACCATTTCAACACCTTATCAATATAAGTACTTTGGCTTAATCCAATTAGTCTTTTTAATCTATCTCTATAGATCTTTATCCCTAAGATATATGCTGCCTCTCTTAGGTCCTTCATAGAAAAACTATTTTTCAATGAGGCCTTAACGGATTCCAGCATAGGAATGCCATTCCCATTCAATAATATGTCATCCACATATAAGATTAGGATTACAAGTGCGCTCCCACTAACCTTCATATAAACACAAGATTCTTCTTTGTTCTTGATGAAACCAAACCTTTCGATCTCCTCATCAAAACGTATATTCCAACTCCGGATGCTTGCTTCAACCGATAAATGGATTTATGAAGTTTGCACACTTTATTAGCATTCTTTGGATCGACAAAATCCTTAGGCTGTGTCATGTACACATCCTCACTTAAGTTCCCATTAAGGAAAGTCGTTTTGACATCCATTTGTCATATCTCATAATTGAAATATGCAGTAATAGCTAGAATGATTCGTACAGATTTAAGCATCGCTACCGGTGAAAAAGTCTCATCGTAGTCAACTCCTTGAACTTGTTGAAACCCGTTTGCGACTAGTCGAGCTTTATGAATGTGAACATTTCCATCCATGTCAATATTTTTCTTATAGACTCATTTGCACTTAATGGTTTTACCACCATCGGGCAGATCGACTAGGTTCTAAACCTGATTGTCTCTCATGGAGTCTATCTTGGATTTCATGGCTACAAGCCATTTCTCATAGTTCGGGCCTATCATCGCTTCCTTATAAGTCACAGGCTCATCGCTGTCCAACAACAATATATCACACAAATACTGAATAGGTACTTTGTGCGTCCTATTTGACCTTCGTATATTTGGTGCTTCCCTAACTAGGGTATCTCCGATTGCGGGTTCCCCAACCACATTTCCCTTATTTGGGCGTCTGCGGCCAGGTCCTCACCAAGTGGAGTTTCTCGAACCTCTTCGAGTTGCACGGTTCTCCCACTTGCCCTTCTCGAGAGAAACTCTTTCTCTAGAAAGACATTGTTTCGAGCGACAAATACTTTTCCCTCTTCTTGGTTGTAGAAGTAATATCCTTTGGTTTCCTAGGATATCCTATAAAGAAGCATTTATCTGACTTGGATGTGAGTTTATCAGACATCAAACATTTAACAAAGACATCACAACTCCAAATCTTTAGAAAAGACAAACTAGGACTCTTCCTAGTCCACATCTCATATGGTGTGGTATCCACTAATTTAGATGGTACCCTATTTAAAGTAAAAGCGGCTGTTTCTAGAGTACAACCCCAAAAAGATAATGGCAGATCCAATTGGCTCATCATCGATCGAACCATGTCCAACAAGGTCCGATTACATCGCTCGGACACCACATTCCATTGTGGAGTGCCCAGTGGTATAAGTTGTGGGACAATTCCACATTGCTTCAAATGATCACCAAATTCATGGTTCAAATATTCACCTCCATGATCAAATTGTAAAAAATTGATTGTCTTGACAAGTTGATTTTGTACCTCACTTTGGAACTCCTTGAACTTTTCAGATGATTCCGACTTATGCCTCATTAAGTAGATATATCCATATCTACTAAAGTCATCGGTGAAAGTAATGAAGTACTGAAAGGCACCTCTAATTGTCGTGCTCACTCGGCAAGGCGGACGTAGCTGGGGTAGCACCAATCGCCCTATGTGGTTGGAAACAGGACCCAACCAAAGAGCTAAAGAAGGTAAGCTACGAGGTGCGTCCTAACGACCTCGTCAGGTACACCCTGTGGGGAATCATCAAATTTCCTCAACCAAGCCCGGGGGACACTACGTGCACCCTCCGGGAGAGGTTGGCCGAATCGCTGCTCTAGCATGGCCTCCCAATGCGCTGGCGGAGGGCCCAGAACAAGTGACTCACCCTGGATCAAGAGACCGGTCAAGAGAGAGGCATCCTACATAGTGACCATCATCTCACCCCACCAAAAGTGGAAGGTGTGCGTCTCAGGCCTCCACGTGTCGACAAGTGCTGACAGCAAGCTGGTGTCTAGGAGGAACCGGCGTCCGAGGGACACCAGCCTCGCAAGGGGCAACAAGCTCGTGTCCTAGAGGATTGAGATGTAGCGATCGTCCAACTCCTAGGAATCCCTCCCCGCCCGAAGCTGCAGGGGTGAAGGATCATCGGTGTCACCGGCGATCCACAGCTTGCACCGGTGATCCTCATCATAGAAGTGTTCCAGAAGTGCCGGTAGAGACATGGCTTGCAACACATGAAATAGACGGAATATTAGTGAGAAGATTGATAATGACCATAAAATAACTAGTATGAAATAATTAGTTGCATGAATAACTAGTCGTGCATGTTGTCGTTATTTTTCTATTGTCTAATTGTTTAAAACTAATTAATTAAGACAAACTAATTATTTCGTAACTAATTAACCTCGCCTCAATAATTACACACGTTAACCCATATTCTTTCCCTTTGCTAAAAAATATTAATTGCATATGTGTGTGTTCATTGCGTGGTGCATGCATACTTGAGTACATAGCAACTAATTGCTTGCATGGTAACTAGCAGTGCGTGCTATTATTATTTTTGCCAGCATGTGCATGCATACTAGAATAACTTGTATGTCATTATGAACCACCACGAAATAATTAGTTCCATGAATAACTAGCAGTGCATGCTTTCATTATTTTTTGTATTTTCTAATCATTTAAAACTAATTAATTAAGACAAACTAATTATTTTGTAACTAATTAACCTCGCCAGCAGTAAGTGCATCGCATGACATTTTCTTAACTATAAATTATGGATTTAGAACTAATTATTTATGTAACATTAGGTAAATTAGCTTTTAATGAAGAATTTACGAATGACAAAAAATTGTTACGCAGTCAATAAATAATGTACGAACGATCAAGTCTATGGCCAAAAAATTAGCTTCTTAGTAAATTGATAAACCTAGCAAAGCTAACTACTTAAGTGCGCTTTTTGGTAAATTGGTAAACCTAGCAAACCTAGCACCTAACTACTTAAGTACGCAGTTAATAAATAATTTACAAACAACAAAAAATCAACAGAGATAAAAACTATCTGCTAAATTGGCTTATAATGATGGTGGTTAATAAGGCTAAAATGTCCCCAAAAATATAATCAACATAGAGAGCAACCAAAAGAGTGAGCGAGCAAAAGAGTGAGTGAGCAAGTGAGCAACTTTGAAATGAAATCACACTCGTTGCTCGCTAATTTATAGCGAAGAGGAAATCCTTCCTCGCGTGTGATCGGTTTTAATTTGCATGCGGCAAAAAGGATTAGACAAGAGAGACATGGAATAGAAAGATGTGACAGGATGACAAGATTGTTTGGTGGAGCTTTCGGTGGAAAAGAAAGACAGATTGATTGGTGGAGCTTTAGGTTGAAAAGAAAGGCGAGGGGCCTCATTCAGATGTATGTGTGCACACTAAGCTTATATAAAATTGTGAGAAATTTTTTTGATGAATAAAATTATAAAAAATTTACACAAGTAAGTACACTGTGTCGGAAGTCCCCATGTAAAATGTCATAATTTTTTGAAGTCGTTTGCTATATTTTAAAATTCAAACGAAAATCGTCGAAATACACTTAAACCCTAACCCTAATTTCAGAGGGGGGCACGTGGCTTGCCGTGGGCGCCACCGCACGGCGGCCATGCAACATGGACCATCGGTGGGTTCCTGCATGGCGACTGTGCGGTAAGCTGTCAAATTTGCAAAAAAAAAAAATTGCAAAAAAAATTTGTACACGGTACGGTTCCTGGACATATAGTCTGATGAAGACCCCTCTTTTGAGAGATACGCTACAAACTCCTTGTTAATATACTCAGTTCCATTGTCTATTCGAAGAATTCGAACATTTACGTCAAACTATATAGCAACCATTCTTTGGAAGTCCTAAAAACACCGAAGGACCTCGTTCTTGTGCTTCATTATATAAATCCAAGTTATATGAGTATATTAATAAATAAATGTGACAAATCACTTAAAACCACTCACAAAAGTAACTGAGCACGGACCCCAAACATCAGAATGTATTAATATAAAAGGCTCATAACTCCGAAGACCAATGCTACTATATTTAGACCGTGTATGCTTTCCAAACTCACAAGCATCACACACAAGTTTACTCTTGTCTACCTTTTTGAAAAAATCAGGGTATAGCTGACTTAAGCTCTCAAGTTTACTCTGAATCACTAGCAAAAATATCAACCTAGGCTCAATGGCAATGGTAAACATTTACCTACAGCTCATGCATCTATTCGGATTAACTACCTCTAACGAGAATTAACCATCAAATAGAACATGCATACATAAAGTTGCAAAACAAGATAATTGTATAAAAACATAGTAGGATCAATATGATCAAAGGGGGGCTACTTGCCTTGCTGGAGATAGTCTAGATACTGCTAAGGATCGCTCTTGGATACAATCGAATCTTCGAAACCTATCGAACGAACGAAAAAAGCGAATAAGAACAAATAACGCCGAAATCAACCAAAAATTCAACATAATCCAAAATGCATGAAATTTACACAGTAAGTATAGTATGATTTTATATGAATTTAGAAACAAAATCATTTGAGTTGGAGTTTGCATGTACAAGTTATGCCCTAACAAAAATCTGTCGCGGGAGAAATTACAGAAAAATAGGTTCCGGTTACTGTAGCCGCAATTAAATCTTTTCGCACAATTTCCAGAAAGGTGGTGGAGATGAAATTTACATGGCAGACAGATCATAACATGTCATGAACAAAAAAAAATGTTTCACTTCATTTGGAGTTAATATGAATTTTCAAAGTTATGTCATTAGTGTACAAATAATTTGAACATCAAGATTTTCCCTGATAGTAACATGCTTCAAACCTATTCCAAGTTAAATTACAATAAAAATGGAAACTAACAAAATTGATTTCTCTCAATTTGGAGTTATAATGAAATACTAATGAATTTTTGAAGTTAAATGAATTTTTAGTGTAAAAATAACTCATTCCATAAATTAATTCGAACCTTGAAATTTTCTGGGACAGTAACATGTTTCAAATCCATTCTAAATTAAAGTACATTAAAAATGGAAACCAAGAAAATTGAATTCACCCAATTTGGAGTTAAAATGAAATACTTATGAATTTTTGAAGTTTAAACCATTTCGAGTGCAAAAGTAATTCATTTCGGAATTTCTAAATGTATTAAATACCTTTTACACTTGGGCTAAGCTAGCCACGGCACTGACTAGTGGGTCCTACTAACAGTGTTTCTTTTCTTTTAATTTCCAGAATTAAATCACTACTAACAAAGGGGTCCCACTTGTCATCGACTCGGCTCACTAAATAGCGCATGGACCAATGGTCCACCAGCACAGTGCTCGGTCCACACGGTGGGTTCATATGCACTTAGTGCACCAGACCCACTTGTTGATGACTCGAAGAGAAACTTAGGTATTTAATCACATGGGTTTCCGTTATCGGGGCCCGCACGTTATAGACTTGGCAGCATTTAAAACTACAACTAAACAATGATTACTTAACCTAATGACCAAGATTTCATTTTAATTGCGAGCTATAGTGTAGTCCAAATATGACAACGGAGAAGCTCTTGGCCACGAGCTCGCCTGGCATGTCGCCGGCGAGGAAGGCCATGGCGGCGTCGGCCAAGGGCCAAAATGGGACCTCCTCACTATTGCGCACCCGAAGGTGCCGACGGTGATGGCCGGAACGGCTGGCAGCGGCAGCGCGATGAGGAGGAGAGGAGGAGAAGTTACGGCCAAAACGGCAAATGCATTTCGATAATGCTTTCAACCAAAGAGTGAGCGCACTTGCTACTAAGTGTGACTATGAGTATACCAGAGTGACGCGGGGTGAGTGAGCTCGTTGGAGATGGGCTGGCGGCGAGGACCAGTGGCGACAAGTGGAGCTTCACCGTGGAGAGAAAGCCCTGAGGAAGTTGAGAGTAAATTGAAGATTGGGGAAGCTCCAGTGAGATCACTAGATGGTGCCAGAGCCAGGGGCGGAATTAGAACAAAAATGATCGGGTTCACTACTTCACCTTACATATAACAACATATATAATTTTTAAGAAACACTATATTAAATACTAATTTATGCGGCAAAAGACTGCAAGAGACTAGAGGTTGAGCTGAACCAGGGTGCACGACTTTTAGGCTAAGGGGTGCACGTATAGTATATACATGATAATATCTACTATTTTTTTCCGAGGGACCCGGTGTCCTGTGACACCGGGTGAGCTCACCCACTTCCGCCCCTGGCCAGAGCGAGGAATTGGAAAAAGAACGACCTTACCGAAGATGGTGAAGAAAGTGACTGTTTTCGGCCAGAAGTGAGGAAATGCAAATTCCAGCAATTCCTGTAATTGAAACGCCGAATTAGTTTAGGGGAAAACTTCATAAAGGTCTAGAACACAATGTGAGCGAGGAGAAAGGTAAGAGCTCCACTGGTGCGACGGTGGTGAAGAGGTGGCGTTTTGGCCGAAATGGGAGCTCAAGCTCTAATGCGCTTCTCGCTCGGTGGGAGGAGGAAGAAAACCGGGGCCCACTCGTCAGGCGAAGAGGTAAGTTAGATTAGGGTTTTCTGATTTTTGGTAAATAGGCTGAGAGGATTAATGAATTTTTAGACAGAGAAGTTTAACTCTAAAAATTTCAAATTTTTTGGAAAGGTTACTGACAAATTGTAGATCATCCTGTAATTTTTCTAGTGTTTTTCATGTAATGCATATTTCTAAAGAAATGTTTCAAGTTTCTGCTTTTGCTGTTTGACTTTTGATTTACCACTTTGACTAGCTGTTTTAAAATAGTAAACAAAATCTAAAAATTGTAAAAATTTTGAGGTGAGTCATTAAGTTGCTCCAGAACCTAAGTAAAATATTTTCAAGAACTGTTTACATGATTTTTTTGTATCTCTTTTAGGGTTATTTTTTCTAGGAATTAATGCTTCAGGTTTTCAAAATGCACATAACCTTTGAATGAAAATCCAGAAAATTCAAATGACAAAAGATGCATCAAAAGTTTTAAGAAGTTCATACTTTTATACATTTGAAACACAAACCCATAATTGGGGATGTTACAACTCCCTTCTTTATTAATATAATAAGCAAACCTGCTCACTGTTCTTTCAAAAAAAGACAGCGGAAAAAGACAGTGGATGGACGCAGGAGCATTGCAGGTTGGTCGTCTTATTCTGCCGTGGAGTAACTTTGTTTATTGCTAGATGCCTATGTCGTGTGTTGCTGTGATTCTGCAATCTCGTTTGTGGTTTTTTTTCCTATTTTCCTTTTGGCCCTGAAACTCTGTCATTTTTGTCGTTTCTTTTCTTCTTGATGCATTAACATGCAGTTCTCCTGGGTGTTTTTTAATCTCTTGGAATCCAATATGTTAACTTTTTTTTTTAATCTGTATTGTAGCATGTCATCCTCAGATAGCCCAAAAGTGACAGAAAGGAAAGCTGACAATGACCATGACGGACATGATGACGGAGAGAAGGGAGGTTTCTTGGACAAGGT
This sequence comes from Ampelocalamus luodianensis, assembly GCA_036346255.1. NCBI lineage: Eukaryota > Viridiplantae > Streptophyta > Magnoliopsida > Poales > Poaceae > Ampelocalamus > Ampelocalamus luodianensis. Next base: position 36,663,951 of record CM070630.1, read on the forward strand.
TAAGGATTTCATCCAAGACATTGGTGAAAAGATTGAAGAAGCAGTAGGCTTTGGAAAGCCTACCGCTGATGTTGCTGCAATCCACATACCTCACATCAGCCTCGAGAAGGTAGAGTTTATTGTTGATGTTCTAATTGCAAACCCAAATCCTGTCCCCATCCCTCTCGTCGACATTGAATACTTGATCGAAAGCGAAGGAGAAAGCTCGTGTCTGGAACAATCCCTGATGCTGGAACCATACATGCTCATGGTTCAGAGACTGTCAAAATTCCTGTGCTACTCATTTATGATGACATCAAGAGCGCATACGAGGACATCAAGCCAGGAAGCATCATTCCTTACAAGGTCAGAGTTGTTCTCCACATAGATATCCCGGTTATCGGCAGGATTTCTATACCTTTAGAGAAAACTGGTGAGATCCCAGTGCCTTACAAACCAGATGTTAATGTCGACAAGATCAAGTTTGAAAAATTCTCTTTTGAGGAAGCAACCGCCATTCTCCATTTGAATCTTGACAACAAAAATGACTTCGACTTGGGACTGAATGCAATGGATTATGAAGTGTGGCTATCTAACGTGAGCATTGCTTCCGCTGAGATGAAAGAAGCTGCAAATATTAAGAAGCAAGAAATAACTACTATGAACTTACCAATCAGCTTCAGGCCTAAGGATTTTGGTTCTGCTATGTGGGATATGATTAGGGGAAGGGGCACTGGTTACACCATAAAGGGACACATCGATGTGAACACTCCTTTTGGACACATGAAAATGCCTATAAGCAAGGAGGGTGGAACAACTCGCCTTAAGAAGGGGGATGACGACGATGATGACAAGGTATATGTTTTCTATTTAATTTTGTGCAAATATATATCGCTACAATTATTATGTTACACATTGTTCGTCCTTGCATTCTGATGGTTCAGTGTGCTAGATATAAACCGCAGGTCCGCAGCATTTGGGTCGTACACACACATAAGTTCAGTATGAGTGCAGAAGTTCTGATTTCTCTTACATCTAGAAAAAAAACTCTGAATTCTCTTGGTTAGAAAAAATATACATTAGAGATCTGTAGGGAATTTATGCAACTATATTTCTGAAAGGTTCGAGGCTTTACAAGCTCATGCGTCCGTTTTTTAAAAGATATCTAACCACCCATTGGGAGATATATTAATAAAATGAGAATTTTTTCTTTTTACCAGCAAGCTGGGTGCTATTCTCCTATCTGACACCGGAAATCTGCACTCTCTTTTGCTGTTGGCCCATTAGTTCACTGTTCTTCTGTGTTTATTCATTGATAGAAAATACATAAGTTTATAGTTCAGGGTTTAGCGCTTTTTTTGTATAAAAATCGACCAATGGAACACTTGAATCCACCTATCAGGTAGCATAGCAAGCTTGCCAGGGACGTGATATCTCCTTAACTCCAAGGTGTCTTTCATCATTCATTTCCGTTACACCTGCATCTTTTTTGAACAAATAAAACCTATTTCTTCCATTCAAACGAAGAAAACAAAACCATCCAGTTTCAGGACAAACATTAACCCCAACTCGAAGACTACCCCACTCAGGGAAAGCCACTGATTTTAAGGACAAATAACAAAGAAGACAATGCACGCGCAGGAGCAAACACGCTCTTAAGAAACAGCAAACTCTTCAAACGGATTCAAATACGTACAGTACCAACTCAAACACTTTATCCTCCATCTTTCCACCCCGGCTTCTGTTGGTTGGTCTGACACACTCACCCACATTACTACAGAAAAAGTCTTTACAGACGGTTCAAAAACATCATCATAGACGGTTTTGTAAGTTTATGGGTCTGTAATGACATGAGGTCATCAATGACTTTTTGAACTGTCTATGATGCACACTATTACAGACGGTTATTAACTCATAACTGTCTATGATAGTTGAATAACACAGACGGTTTGTAGCTTAAACCGTCTGTAATATCCTACTTATCACAGACGGTTAGTATATAAAACCGTCTGTGATAGTATGTATCACAGACGGTTGGTAGATGAAATCGTCTGTGATAGCCTCTTCTCTACAAAACCTCCAGCGATGTTTGCTTTTGTCTTTATATATATATATATATATATATATATATATATATATATATATATATATATATATATATATATATATATATATATATATATATATATATATATATCATATCATATCATATCATATCATATAGTTCGTAGTTCCTTGTTAGCTAACTCGATGCCTGAATTCAACTAGCTAGCTCGTTTGCTTCATCCCAATCCTCCACGGCATGAACCATAAATACTCTATCGAACGACACCTTTGGAGTGTACAATTTGCTTCATACCAATCCTCCACGTTAAGATGAAGTAAAGACAGCAGCAGCTATGTGTTAGGTCTCGAGTTAGCTAACAAATGCTATGAACTATATATATATATATATATATATATATATATATATATATATATATATATATATATATATATATATATATATATATATATATATATATATATATAAAGCTGATTTTAAAGGCAAAAGCAGCCATTGCTTGGTGATTGATTTTAATATAGAAGAGATCAAGAATAGAGAAGAGGGGAGGCGGGCTCGGGGAGGAAGCGACGCGTACTTGGGGGAGGGGAGGAGGGGCACTAGGTTCTTGGCCTTCTCGATTTCTGCCAATATTCTTTATCAATTAAATATGATAACAATAAATCTGACTTTTTAGCTCAAATATAATAATGCTTAACTATAATGTCAAGAAATAACTTCTAAAACAACAGTTTTATACTTTCAATCATCACAAAGTCATTCAACTAACAGTGTGTAGAAATGTTCTATTATCTTATTAGCCAATTAGTAACCAGTTAAATGAAAACTAAACAGAATCACTAATCTCAAATGCACCACAAAATCACTAATCTCAATAAAATAGCCAATCTGCTATCAGTAAACCAACAAAAGTACAGAACACAAATTATCCTCATCAAGCTGACAATGACAATTATATATCCTCATCAAGCTGACAATGACAATTATATATCCTCATCAAGCAATTACCAGAAGTAAAGTAAATCAATCCTCCCAGTGCTAGTCAAGACAGATTGAAATACAACTAGCACAACAAACTTAGTGATGAACCACGAAGGTCCTGATTTTTGCCCGATCTTTCGATGAGAAGATAAGTTTGGTAGAAATCACTCAACACTCACGATCCTGGCTACGAACTTGCAAGACTCAAAACCATGCAATCACTGAACTACTCGATCAGTCGTTATCAACCGTGCACGAATACCCGGATGACCTGACCACGAAGGTCGATTCCTGCATAAACCGAAGAAGCACACAAGAACAAGGTAAACGCAATTTGAAATTGCAAATAAGATTGAAATACTTGATAAATTGGGATTTCGAAGTAGTATTATGGTTTGTCTAGTCGACACAAGCCAATACACAAAGTTGCATTGTAGCTAACTTTTAACTCAACAAAATCCGAGAAAAATTAAGAGTCGACCTCCTTAAATAGGGGAAGGGCCACACATAGCTACGATCTAAGGGGGTGGTATTGTTCATGTATGAACAGTGTCATGTGAACAGTACAGGCCGCCTAGGGTGGTGCCTTCCCTTGGGCCCAAGCATTACAAGGCCCAATTTGGCCTAAACAGGTGACGCAACACCATTTTTTGATGATTGTGGTGCGCATAGAAGGAATTTGAAGGTGGTTCTAGATCCATTGGAAGATAGGACATGATAAGCTTTCAATCAAGTACTCGTGGACCTCAAACGGTGTCTATATGTGAAAGTTATGCTCGTTTGAAGTCAGATCTGTCTCCGGAGGCCGAACTGGATTCCAAAACGTGTCCAACTTGAACTCTTGCTTGACTTGGACACAAAGTGACGTAGTGCTACATAAATATACATTTTTATCATTAGGTAGCATCATATAGTTCATATAATATAAAGACACTCCTAAAAATGAGCTCACCTGATAATTTAAATGAAGTGTATAAGCTCTTGTAAGTAGAATAGCAAGCATAGCAAATATGGTTGTATCCATATGGGTCATGTCCTCATCATCCTCTCCTTGTTGAAAACAAAGCTATCCTTAGCTTTTGATAAGCGTAAAATAAACAAAGCTATCCTTTTGATATACCACCTAGCTTTATCACTTTGTATACTCATATACTAATTATAAGCAATGTGAAACACACATAAAAATTTGCAAGAGAATCCATAGTTTTAGCATATTTTGCATATTCGCACATAAAAGGAGTATGTGAAATTATACATACCATATGTGTAAATACCACCTATATATATATATATATATATATATATATATATATATATATATATATATATATATATATATATATATATATATATATATATATATATATATGTCATCCATTTCAACGGTTCTTCATTGTTGCACAATTAATGTTATAAAACAACAGTGATCATAAAAACTCATTGTATTATCACCCCAAGAATAATCATATATGTTAGTAAGCAAAACAAAATTTCTCACACAGCAATTGTTGCAACTAGTTTTGCAAATGTAAGTGAAGCATATAGTAGAATTATGGGAGGTTCAATTATTTGCCACTGTACTTTCGTGTGTAATTCAGGATTTGCCACTATTGTGAGTATGACATGTGGGTCCAGGACCCACACGTCATACTCACATAGAGTGGTAAATCCTGAATTTCACTCGATTACAGTGACAAATAATGAATTATCTATAGAATTAATCATCACACAAGAATTGTTGTTCAAAACAACAACCTTCAATATTTTAATGTGATCACAAGTTATGCATATTCGATATACCAAAAATTGATTGTCTATACTATAATCTCCAATTAATTTAAAACAGTAGGTATAAGTGCTAGAAAAAGAATTTATAAATGAAATTTCAGAAACTTTCTCCATATCACATTCCAAACTAATAGGATCATTAAGCATGATATAGTACAAAGCTTCAGTAGGATATATTCTATCAAATACTTCCTCATGTGTAATTAATTCGATATATGCAAAATTATGAGAATTTAGATCAGCACATAGTTCGTTCAAATCAACACAAGGAATATCAATAGACTACACTACAACAGTATATACTCACAAGGTTGTCTATGTTTTCTGTAGCACCAAATTAGTACCTTTGTCATTATTGTCCTCATCAGATACTATAGGTACCTCAAACTTCTCCTTTAATGACATAAGATACGCTAGATCATCTTTCATCTCTTCAAGCATCTCAGTGGTATATGTAGATGGAGTAGGAGCCAAAACAATGTCAGCATGTGTACATGTAGTGGTACTTGAGATTCGACCACCAATGTTGAACATCACCGATCAGCGCTGTTCTTGCTATGCTCATCTTCTCATAAGGATCAAGATCCTGTCTTTCAAAATAGATATCAAGCATAGTAGCCCATATGAAGTAGTCCAACGACGTACTCTCAGCGGTGAGTGGCAAGATGTATGCTAGTAGTTGTTTCCCTTTGAGTTCAAATCTGCTCGCGATGTCATCGTGATCTACCAACTTCAACCAACCTATCATTGTTAGTAGAAAATAAGGAAACAAATCACAAGTATATGCTTCTATCAACTACTAGGCTCTGAAGGCTCAACAGTCACTCACACTTAAGCTTATACCCAGTTCTTACAAGCTCTTACCAATGCAGCAAGGAAGTGGTAGAACCGTGGCTTGTTCATGATACTCTCACTTGCGATTAGCCCAACAATTGTGAGAAACGGTAGCTGCTGAGTTAGTAGAAAGTGGAGCTTGGAAGGCTTCAATATGGTAGCAAGGATCAGCAATAATCAAATCAGTTAATGCAAGTTGAAAAATTGTTTAAAGTACTATTTAAAGTTACTGATCCTAGCCTAATCAAAGCCTTATGAAAAGAAAAGTAGGAACACACGCATAAAGATCAATGTGACTTGATGTAAGCAAAGGAAATCCTCACAATAAGTGCTAGGAGAGATGCTAGTCAACTTACTCAAACATATGTCTAGGGCATAAGATTGTTTACACAATGTAGAGCATAAAGACGCAATAACATGCAATGTAAGCAACCCTCTATTTTAAGCAGTAAATAACAGCTAGTCTCAAGAGATGAAAAAGCAAAGTTTTATATGGCTTATATATACTCTTTCGAAATGTTTCGATGAGATCTACAACTTTGCAGTTGAGGCAAACCCCAAATTCCGAAGGGAAGACCGAAAGAAACGGCAAAAACAAAAATAAAAACTTGCGATGTGAATTCGGAGCCGAAAATGGCCAATTTTGGGGCACCTAGAGGGCAACTAGTGGCTTAGGTGAAAAGGATGTGCCTTGTCGTTAGCTTTGAAACGAGCACAAGAACGTCGAAAACAGACACGGTATGCAAAAGTTATGCCCATTTTACTGAAGGTGTCTCAGAAACGTAATCCTACTCGGACTCGAAACCGTCTCGGGTTCAAATTTGAAACTGCTATATCTTTCAAACTTGTGGTCCAAACTTACTAAAATTTTTGTGAAAGCTTTTGGTTATTTGTAGAAGCGACTTTTGTTCTATGCGGCTATCTCTTTCTCCTTCTAATATTAGGTTGGCCCTAAGGTTTGCCGCAAGTCGCGAATAACATCAACTCTCCCAAAATATCACAGCAATCCTCTTGGTATTTTTCTGGATTAACAACAGTACGAATTTTCTGTTTTTGTGCGGATTAGAGGAGTTCTACAACACAAATTTTCTATTTTAGATGCAAAAACTAAGAATCTTAAAAGAATGATCAAGTAGCGCGAAGGAAAACACGAGAAGCAATCTAGACAATGACCAACTAGACAACAACTAGAACTAAAGATCAGCAACTAGACACGATGATGCAACAAATGATTCAACAAGCAAAATACCGAAAAGAAAATTGCAATGGCTCAAAGGGGTTCGGTACGGATGATAGATTCAATAATTTTTTAGGCAATTTTTTGGACTCTAGGTATGAAAAACGAATCTACTACTAGAAAACTGGAAATTCTCACTGATCAACTGTAGCTCTGATACCACTTCATGAACCACGGAGGTCCTAATTTTGGCCTGATCTTTCGATGAGAAGATAAGTTCGATAAAGTCACTCAACTCTCATGATTCTGACTACTAATTCGCAAGGCTCAAAACCACACAATCGCTGAACTGCTCGACAAGTCGTTATCAACCGTGCACGAATACCCAGATGACTTGACCACGTAGGTCGATTCCTGCATACACCGAAGAAGCACGCAAGAACAAGGTAAACGCAATCTGAAATTACAAATAAGATTAAAATACTTGATAAATTGGGATTCCAAAGTGGTATTATGGTTGGTTTAGTCGACACAAGCCAATACACGAAGTTGCATTGTAGCTAACTTTTAACTCAACAAAATACGAGAAAAACTAGAGGGGTACGACCTCCTTAAATAGGGGAGGAGGGGTTTCACATAGCTAAGATCTAAAGGGATGGTACTATTCATGGGACTGTTCATGCATGAATAGTGCCATGTGAATAGTATGATCACCTAGGGTGGCATCTTCCTTTGGGCCCAAGCATTACAAGACCCAATTTAGCACAAACAGGTGATGCAGTACCTTCTTTTGATGATGCGGCACATATAGAAGAAATTTGAAGGTGGGTCTAGATCCATTAGAAAGAGGACGAGATAAGCTTTCAATCAAGTACTCGTAGACCTCAAATGGAGTCCGTATGTGAAAGTTATGCTCGTTTGAAGTCAGGTGTGTCTTCGGAGGCCGAACTGGATTCTAGAATGTGTCCAACTTGAAATCTTGCTTGGCTTGGACACAAAGTGATGTGGTGCTGCACAAATATACATTTTTATCATTAGGTAGTATCATATAGTTCATATAATATAAAAGCACTCCTAAAAATGAGCTCACTTGATAATTTAAATGAAGTATACGAGCTCTTGTAATTGGAATAACAAGCATAGAAAATGTGATTGTATCCATAGGGATCATGTCTTTATCACTTAGTAAAGTAAATCAATTCTGAAAATAGAAACAACTCACGAAGGGATGGCAAGAACTTCATAAATTCATATTAATACCAGAAGTCCAGAAATTCAGAAATCCTTTAACTTGTGAATAGAAAAACTTGATTAGTGAGTATTTAAGTAATTAACAAGTGGACTTAATTCTTACAATGAAAGTTCTATCTCCTAAGTCTTCACATTCTGCTGCTCAGCACTTGAACCAGCACTTGAACAAGTTACCATGATAGCATGAGTGGTGAAATACTAATGCATGATAGTATAACATACTATGCACATGGAACTATACATACATGTCAAGACAGATTGAAATACAACTAGCACAACACAATTAGTAAAGTAAATCAATTATGAAAAACACAAACAACTCACGAAGGGATGGCAAGAGGCAGCGGCTCGGGCTCAGGGAGGAGGAGGCGGGCTCGGGGGAGGAGGAGACAGGCTCGGGGGAGGAGGCGCGCCGGGCTGTAGGAGGAGGCGGCGGATCGTGCTCAGGCTCGAGGGAGGAGGCACGCTAAGTAGCTCGAGGAGAAGGCGGCGCCGGGCTTAGGAAGATATGGGAGCTCGAACCCTAGCGCGCCGCGATGAAACTAATCATTTGAGTGGGGGCGCGAGCAAACCCTAGAGTCAATATAAATAGGGTTGGACATCATAGATGGTTCTAAAATAGAACCGTCTATGATAAATACTTGTCACAGACAGTTCTATATTAGAACCGTATGTGATATTGTTCCAATAAAGAACAATTTTTTTACTAGAATGGGGCATGGCGTTTTTTGTGTTCTCGGTGCACTTAACAAGTTGCGGGTATAATACTTCGCAATAATAATTAAATTCTAGGGTAATAAATAGTGAAATTGAAGACGACATGGGTATATTTATTTTCATCGGTCAGTAATTGATGCCGTCATGTGATTGTATTTAATTTTATGGCAAGTAATTTAACACCTGTGGAAACAACTTGGCATACTCATGCCTAATCCTACAGTTGTCGCTATAGAAGACGAAGTAGTCGTCCTACCCTTCCATCACGCCCAGCTAGTGCTCGTGCACCGGTAGCCTTCTTCCAACAGCGCCCACACCTGGCCCAGCGGCCCGGCCATCTTCCACACCGCCTCCTGGACCGCGTCTACAGCGAGCCTCCGGCACCACGTACACTCCCGGTTGGTCCTCTTGGCCGTCTCGCACCCGCCGTTGGCCGGCTCGCCCTCGACCTAGTTGATGTTGTGCTTCTCAATGTCGTTCACCTCGCTGGCTGTGTAGAGGAGGAGACTGAGTACGTAGGCCGCAGCCTTGTGGCCGGCATCGGCCGCCCGCTCGAGGCACACGAGGCCACGCTGCATGTCCTGGTGCGTGAACACAAGGAGAAGGTCGACGATGAAGCAGGCCTTTGGGTTACCGGTGTCAACCAGGTGGTTGACGATAGCGAGGAAGTGCTCGTTGTCCAACCACTTCATCGCCTCCTCCTGCTCCAACGCCATGCGCCTCCCCACGCACCCTCCTTGGACGCCTTGTATATGGCCTTGCAACTCCAATTAATATACGTACATACACATTCAATACGTTAGAATAAATAGTAGTACGTATTTTTGTAGGTATAAATATGTACATACATATGTGGCTCATAGGCTGCAAAAGGTCAGCCATGGGGTGAGGAGAGCTCGCGGCCACATGGCCGACAATGTTGACGACGACATCGTGAGGAAGATCAGCGACGACAATCGCCGACCTCCTCGCCTTGGTCCTCGTCGTCATGCTCCGTACGTGAACATATGATCAATGTCGTGATCGTATATAGAGCGATGGGATCAAGAGGTTATATATATATAGAGAGTGATCAATGTCCGTATAATCGATCTTCTTCAATGGCATATCGATTAATATCTTTTTTATAAAATAAAGAATAAATTCGGCGTGTGAGACGAAAAGACGCATCGGAGAGCCGAAGCGGCATTGATGCGAGCGAAGAGACATATCGGCGACGACGGCGAACGAAGAAACTCATTGGGGAGCTGAAGCGATATTATCAAAGATGGTTATAGTTAAAAACCGTCTGTGAAGTCTACACAGACGGTTCGTGTTTAGAACCGTCTGTAAAATATACAATTATCACAGACGGTTCATGTTAAAAACCGTCTTCACAGATGGTTTTAAATATGAATCGTTTGTGATATTACCTCTTCACAGACGGTTTTTAGTGCAACCAGTAACGTAGACGGTCTCTAAACCAAAACCGTCTGTGATTGCATGTAATACAGATGGTTTTGGTCATCTGTCTATGTGAGACGTCCAGTATTAGCCTTTTTGTAGTGGTGCCAGCTGCCTGAAGACCTACCCCATTCATTTTATCTTAATTCAACATGAGAAATACCTGCACATTCGTTTGGAGTTCCAATTTTACCATAACTTATAATGATTGGTTTTCTTCAGTCCATGTCACAAATTAATGAAAACAATTAGTATGGTACAGTGAGTTGCTATACTTCTATTGACACACTAGTTTTATTATCTCAACTCTTAAACTTGATTTTTTTTATCGCATCGAAATAGAGCTGTTTTTTTAGACTGAAAAAGAGATGACTGTGTTACAGTCTATGTACCATTCCTCTTTTTTTCCCAAAGGGAACAATCGCTTTTATGAACTTCTCTTCTTAACCTGTCATTCTTTTCGTGAATATTTTCTGCAGGAATAAAAGTGAGGGGAACAGACTTCCGGGAGTAGAGATGCTTTTAAAATGCCTGCCTATCCCCTTACTATGCTAGCGAAAGTTCTTATTTGAGCATATGATATCTAGTTAACTTTTATTATCCAAACTCTGGTATATTTTTTTTTATTGTATTTGTCAGTCTTGTAACTCTGCTGACCCTGGTGCTTCGTCCTTTGTGTTGTATCACAACTTTAAGTCAAGAACATCAAAGATGTTAAATAATCCAACGTTATTCTTGATAGAGTTTGCGTATTATTTTCTATTTAACTGTTGACGGTGTTATATAAATGATTTTCCCCATGTGTACGTACTGTCACGTAGTGCGCCCAAAATTTGGTTATCCAAATACTTAATGGAACGTCTAAATGTAGCACGGGAGCTAGAAAGTAATACTTTTATTCTGACAAAATTAAAGTACACTAACATTATATCTAAAATGCCCATAATTGTCAATATGGTAGAAAGCATATTTACGAAGAGATATTCTACTGTGCTTGGGAGGTATTATTAGGTCTGTTTATTAGTTAAAATCCAATGATCTAGTATGAGAGGTACTTGCACTAAGGTAGTTGTGAGATAGGTATCAAGTTAAAAATAGGATGTAGGGCTAGATAAGTAATTTTGCTACATCCATAAATTAGGGAGAGAATGTCCTTCCCCAGCGAATGAAGTCTTCCGATTTTCAAAAGAAAAACACATGAAGTCTTCCTCGGCTTTATTAGTTCCCCATGAGCATCTTCTTGATTAGGATTAGATGATTGTGACCATGATCAGCAAACTATAAACAAGTTGTCTGCGCATGGGAAATGTTTTTGATCTGGGCGGCATCTCACACGAGTATGACATGAACTTCCGTCGATCCCTAGCCGTCGTTGCCGATTAAACGTGGAAGGGATTGCTGATCTGAGCGGCATCTCACCCGAGTATGACATGCACTTACGCCAGTTCTCGGCCATCGTCACCGATTAAACGCGGAATGGATCCAGGAGTATATTTATTGAGATGTTAAAGAGTTTGGAACATGCATTATTTGGCATTGCATTTTCAATGGATATATAAGGAAAAAAATTGCATGCCACTACAAATTACTCCTAGATATGTCATCCCTTGTGAGACATGAGATGATATATCCGGGATCATGAAAATTTGTAGTGGCAAATAAGGAATTGCCCCAATATATAATTAGTTTTGAAGAAATTTTTATTCCTAAAGTACCCTTTAGCTAATCAACTCTTGATGTTTTTTTAGTGGAAGTACTCCTTATACCTTCTAAGAATGTCTCATTTACGAATTGCTTATTTTGAATAATCTACTACATGTATATAAAGTGTTCTAGTTTTTTTTTTTTGAAAAAAAAAACTAGTAGGAGGGTTGTCTATTTCATTAATAGAGAAGAAACGGAACAAATGTGAGGCCAATGGCCTCAAACAAAGGTTTGAGTTTTAAATTATAGGGAAAAAATGCTCCAAACACTGCCCCCCCCCCCAGCGACCAGGTTCCGCCTTCCTCTTTTATCTTTGCGAGCAGGTCCGGATCTTGGGAGGTGTGTGTGGAATTATTGATTTGAGACCATCAGTCGCCAATGCTAGCCATGCAAGTCTAGAAACGGTAGTTTTATTGTCGGGAATAACCCGACAATTATGGGAAACATACACCTTCTTATTCCTTTTATTCCAGATCTTCGTATTTGTTTTATGAATTAAATATTGTCATTTTAAAATGAGTTTTGGGTCTAGACAAGAGATTGCTAGTGATGGTGCCTTCGTGCACGAGATTTGGGTAAGTGGTAGACTTGTCTGGACCAACAAGGACCAAGTTTGGTAACGTCGTTGATTCAAGTAAAACTTGTGCTACCACATGCAGGATATGGGTAGCGCTTGGTCAAGTAGGGGGAGTTTTATTGGTTTAGACCGCAGGTGGTGCGAGAACATAGAGACCGTGAAATCCTATGTTCCTTAGGAACCTAGTGTAATATATACTGTGCGAATGAGCACGATTACTTATGTTGGTTTCACCTGACATACTAACTACCTTACATTGGCCCCTCCGACGTAACATGCTTGCCCACTTAGCATTTTCTATATGCATTTGTACTAAGTTCGGATTTCATCTTGCATGGGTGGTCTATCTCAATAGGATTTTCTTGCCGAAAAATACCGAATCTCGATCTCCCCGGCCGACACACCATAGGAAGTGTGTTAATTCTGGTGGCTTACGGGCTAGTCAAGTCGTGTGGGTAAAGTAGTACACCTCTACAGAGATAAATCAATTCAAATAGCCGTGTCCGTGGTTATGGACGATTACTTGAGTTCGGGAGTTACTATTGTTAGACTTTGAATTTAAATTATGGGTAAACTTGATACTCTGCATGAATGGAATGTTCATGCATTTTTGTTTTATCAAAGTGGGCTGCCACTTTTTTGTTTGTTTGATTCATTTGTCATTAAAATTATTATTGGATCACATGCTTTACTTCTACTCCAAATCAGATTTAAAAATGGCAAATGAAAAACTAGTATGTGTAGGTTGTAAATTGTTGCTTCTCTTTCGCAAAACTAAGCCAATATGAGCCATCCTTTGAATGACCTTATGCATAATTAATTTTTATTTGTGTAAGACTTGCGAGTACCTTTGTACTCAGCCGGTTTGTCTACTAGCTTACAGGTGAGGAAGATATCGAGCCCGATGAGCTTGTCAGTGTCGATTTAGGTGACACTGATGAGTAGTGCTATCATTTAACTCCCAATCGGTTGCTGATGGGTTATGATGCATACCATGCTGGTCTTTTGGTTTATTTACTTGCTTCCGCTGCTACATTATGATCTTATTTGAATTTGGTCGGTCGGCCACTTGTAATAGTTGTAAACTTGGATTACTCTGATGTATGTCTTTTGAACTATTTATGTATGAGTGTTGTATGGATGTGATCAATGCTAAATGTGAGTTTGGGGGCATGTTGGTCGCTTATCTTGGGAGCCAACATGATCTCATACTCGATGTTCGTGGCTTCCCATTTAACTCACTAAGTGTAGTGCTTGGACCATTGGAGAACCGATAATCATGCGATACTTGCAGAGGAGCGGTACGCATGATCACCGGGGCTCTAGTTGTCGATCAAGCCTTTCGCTTAGATGGAGTTAAGTTGGAATCCATTCACGGGAGACCCAGAGTTATCTCCATAAGACCGAGAATACCTTGGTCTTACGGGAATAACCCGGGGGTCCCCACAAGGGCGGCGATGGATCATCAGCGACGAAGACCTTGGCGGCGAAGGAGAGCTTGGGTGCGATGCGGTTGATGACTCAGTGGCGCCTGATGAGAACCAAAGTGAGCACTGGGACAAGGATGACACAAGGAACACGATGCGATGCTCAGGGCGGCCAGAGATCGATTAGAACAGCGGCAAAGCGAAGTTGACCGAAGACAAAGGAAGTGGTCATCGATGACAATTCGATGATGGAGAGAGAGGGAGAAAGGTAGGGATCAGACGAGGGAGACAAAAGACATCGGATGACACACACACGAGGGCACGTGGCTTACCGAGGATGTAGATCGAAACAACGGTGGCACGGTCTATTTTGAGGATGAAGTGGAGATGGCTGTGAGACCACAGTGTATTTAGCTTGTAATGCTTAGCCTTCAATTGACTCTAGCATCACAAACAAAATATCTTGTGCCTCGGAAAAATGTATACTTCCCAGAATTGCAGTATACACACCCTTTTACAAAACATTGCATCAATTCTATACAACACACAGAACCAAAGCTTAAGCTCTACAAACAAAAGACATATAGTAAGGTTATTACAAAAGAGAGGCCAATCGACCAAGACAAGTTAAAAGAGTTAAACAACAGCGGAAGCAAAATGCCATAAGATGACTATGAACAAAAGCCAACCGGTTTGCCATACACCCACAAGGCAATCCGACCAGGCTGCCAAGCTAGTCGTCCATACCGCAGCAAAACTCACAAAAGTCGATCCCTTAGGGATCAACCTCCTCTGCAACAATTAAGCAAAGCAAATGAGTACAAAAATGTACTCGCAAGACTTACGAGTAACAAACCTAGTTATTACTACATGCAGGCTTTAATCAAAGGAGAAGGCTCAAAGTTTGTTTTCAGCACAAAGCAGATTTTATTTGCAATAAGTAATAGATTGAAGACAATTTTAACAATCCGAATTTTATTTGTTCACATAACAGCGAGGCATAAATTAGTAACATAAAGACAACCTGGAGATGACTAACCCAATAGCCATTACAACAATAGCACGAATTACCCATTCGTACCACCCACATCAAGTTTTAACTAAAAGGTTGTAGTCTAACTCTTGAAAGACCTCCCCAAGCGTGTCCATAACCTAGGACGAGGCTATTCGAATAGTTTAAAATCCTGCAGGGGTGTACCAATGTACCCACACTTCAGACCGCCTTTTTGCCAAACTATTAAGCACACTTCCTTTGGTATGTCGGCACGGCTAAGTCTTACGAGACGCTTTCCACTGGGTTAAGCTAATCAAGAGCCGCACGCATAGAGGTTAACCCTTAGTGACCTGTCGGCGAAATAGATCACAAGGATCCACATGTAGAGTAGGATGCATCGGCCTGGCTCAAGCCGTTGCGGGTGCTCCCGTCTTTCACGTGACCCATGTTGCATATAGAAATATACAACCCACCACGTGACTCATTAATTAACACCCCCCAAAGTACTAAGTCAAAAGAGGTCCCATACCCTCTAGTGTGGTTAGCACACAAGAATGCTTGGTTTAGTGTAACAAGATGTTCGGTCCTTGTTGACTCGGGCACCAACCATTCACACCAAAAAGCACACCAACTTACCATTGTGCCCAAGTCTAAATCATTTTATTTTCAGTTTTAGTTTTCTCAAATAAACAAAGCACAAGGTATTGATCATAAGTAATAACAAGTTTTATGTGATCAAGGTCATCGACTAAGTCGATAACCGCCCAATTCTACCAGTAACTAAGCATTGCTAAGCATCATATCGTAAAGACAATAAAAAGACCATAAATCATTCACCGGGCTCTAATTCACCAGTGAGGATAATAACCTAGGGCAGTGGCGGGGGTGAACAATTTTAAGGAAACTATGCATTATGTAACAGCCCTAAGTTTATAAACAGTAATAAAATGCTTTATGAACAGTAATGAGATACTGTTCATGGCATTACTGTTCATGTTTACACTCTGGGCAGCATGTTACAAATTGAAAACCTTCCTTTTTGCCAAAAATCCCAAAAGGATCATTTAAAGTCTTAAAAGGATACAAGATAAAACTTATATTACGACTGGGAAGTATTTTTATTAAAGCCTAGATAAATTATCTTGGCTAAAAATATTTTTGTTGCATTTTTAGAAATTATTTGGGCTTAAAGAAAATTTATTGTCTTTAAATAAATATTCTCGATCCAAATGAATATTTATGTATTTTACAAAGTGAAAATGTGGTTTATAAAATTTATCTGGGAAATATATTATCCCAGTAGCTTACAGTAAAAATTTCATGATTTTATAAATTTATTTGCTATTTTTAAAAGCCCAGTCAAACCTTTTACAAATTTGAATAGGATTGGGTCAACTATACTGGTCTAAACCCAACCCTTGCACTGTAGCGACTCGGTCTCACGTGTTTGGGTCCAACCCAGTGCGACTTGGTCTGGCTCGGTCACGTCCCAACGCGAGCCCAAAACTCCACGCGTGATACGAGCCGTTGATTTTCAATCAAACGGGCGAAGCTATAACACTCCACGAGCTGTCCACGTACGCATCTTAATCTCCGCCGTTGGATCTTGATCTAACGCGCGAGATCAGTGTATGCAACCGGACAACTCCGGATCCTTATTCAATCTCCACCGTTCGTTTCTAATCCAACCGTGACGCCCTTTTCGTTTTAAACTTAAAGGCTCGCTTTTATCTCAGCCGTTAGATTCAAATCCTACGGCTTTTCCCTTTTTCCCGCGTGTTATAAAGCCCGCACTCCTCTGGGCCGTTGGATCTTCATCGTGTGGTCCAGATTAGTGTATGCATTCGGACGACTCCGGATCCCCGCACAATCGTGGCCGTCCATCCTTGATCTAGTGGTATCGCTTATTTCAATTTTGAAATCAGAGGCGCGCGTTAATGTGGGCCTTTGGATTTCAATCCTACGGCACTCCTTTTTGACCGTGGGCCTTTAAAGCCCAAAATCGGTGGATCATTGGATTTTAATCGTATGGTCCATATGAGTGTATGCAATCGGACCATCCGGTTCAACTTTTCATCCTAACCGTAGAAATCAAATCCAACGGTGTTGTGCCATCGCATCTAAAAGGGGTGACGTGTATATCTTTTAATTGATCGTTGGATTTCAATCCAACGTCTCTCTTTGAAAGCGGAGCCCCGGAGCCTTCGGGATTCCATTTAGATCTCGATCGGTCGATCTAGATCGTGCGGTCCATATTAAATGATACCGATTCAAATCATTTAATCTCTCTATTTATCACAGCCGCCCTATTTCCAATCGGACGGTGACATTCTTTGAGCTTTGTGAGGCCCGCGCGATCGAGGATGACAATGGGACCCACATGTCAGGTGATTCTTATCATCTTCCTCGTCTCTCTGTGCGCAGCTCTCTCTGGAAATCAAGGAGAGGTTTATCCCAAAGTTTTTGCAACTAATTTTTGGGATAATTAGCCCTAAATGGACACCTCATCAAGCTCTAGACTTTTCCCAATTGCTCTGTAGCTCAACTCTCTTATATATAAACCCTAGCTTTTTGAGCTGCAGCCATTGTTGACCACTGAAGCTCATTTTCTTCCTTCTTGCCAATGGGATTCTTGCTTCTATCCTTTGCTTATCCATCCTTAAGCACTGGTTTTACTTACAATAAAGATTGGTTATCTTTTGTAGGTTAAATCCGAGTTTATTTCTCCGTCCATCATCATCGTTTTGAGTTCTTGGTATCTTTCCTATCTTGGTAAGCCAAAACCCTAGTTTCGATATCTTGAGCATCCTAGGAACCTTAGAAGTCATTGTGAATCATTCTTTTAAGCATCGTAGCTTCAATCGGCTTTAAACCAAAAGTTGATATTATACCTTTTGGTTTTTCATGTCATTTTCCGCACCTAGGTTCTTCTGTCAACTTATCATCTTATTTAGGTTTTGACTAAACCCTAGCAAAGATGACAAATTGATCTTTCAATTCTTGTCATCATCTATTTTGACTCTAGCTGAAATATGTCTCGTTCTCTTGTCTACCAACCGACAAAATAGGTGTTTGCTTTAGCTTTTGTAATCTAACTAGTTAGGGTTAGACTAAGGTTGGTTTGGGATATTAATTACCCTAAAAGATCATGCTAAGATTCATTTATGAACTTTTGCATGATCTATACTTCTTTTTCCGAAAATTGCAATCTGTCCTGTTTTCAGCTCTTTTCAAAACTGAAAACTGGAACTTTGCAATAAACTCTAGTTTCTGTCTTTTGAAAACAGTAAGCTATATTATGTGTTATTATCACTATTATGGGTAGTTATGGCTTAAGCATACTGTAATCATGCATTTCCAGATTGATCATGCATATTTCTGCCATTTTGGACTTATTGTCAGTTTTAATATTTATTGGATCTTATTGCTCCTTTTAGAATCTGGTTCTACTGAGGCTTTTGAATATACTTCTGAACAACCTGAGCCTGCAACAGAAGTCTATTACTATCAAGGCAAGCATCCTCTTTGCACCATATTGAACCCAGATTTTGTACAATAGCTTTTACAAATCCAGTGATATCTGTGCATGCTATTTGTCTGAAAATACAAAATGTGACTTGTAATAGCTAGCTATAACCTGACATGGTGGATTACCTTAATTATGACCATACACTCAACTCTAGTGTAGTACTGTATACTATATGGTCTATTTTCAGATTTGGCTTAGATATGCAGTCTAGAGATTTTAGAGTTTGACAAGCATATCTTGTCAAACATGGGAATCACAACTGAACCCTTGTTATTTTAAACTCTTTGTCCAGTTTCTTTAAATCAGTCTTGTATTTGAAATTCAAATTGATCCGACAAGAGGAAGCTAGTGATGGTGCTTTTGTGCACGAGATTGGGTTTTGTGGTGGACTTGTCCGGTTGATTAAGGACCGAACTCGACTATTCAGTTCAAGTCCCCACGCACTTCCACATGCAAGTGTATGGGCGCTGTTTGGTTAAGTAAAATGTTGAGACTATTGAGTTGGAAACAGGAGAGTAAGGATATGTGTATTGACCTTGTATGGCATAGATGCTTAGGTCTGAGGACTGCGTTTTATGCCATGTGAGCTTTGTATGTCAGTATCAGATGTTCTTAGGAGGGTGAGGGCGTATATGTGCCTCGTCGCATATACGATACCTTAATGGTGCCGATAGCATTCTACTATGGGTAGGGAACCCAATTCGCTTTAAATTGTTTGGATCGGCATTACTGACACAACATGTGTGCCCCGTGGTTAGTAGGTGGTATAGCCTACACTAATGGGATTAGTTCACACATGGGGGTCCAACTCAATAGTGTTGGCTTGTTGAAAAATACCAAATCTTAGCTTCCCCGGTCGGCATACCAAAGGAAGTGTGTCATCATTCGAGGCATCCAAGACAACGGTCTAGCTAAGTCATGTGGGTAAAGATGTACACCTCGCAGGTATAAAGCTGTTCGAATAGCGTGTCCACGGTCATAGACGATAACTTGAACCGATATCACTGTATAGAGATTTTGATTTCCAAAATGTGGTTTCGGTTTATGTTCGGTTTGCATGAGGGAATCATGCATCGCATCTTGTTTAATTTAATGTATTTACTTACTTTTTACTTTATTTTTGATTTATTAAATTGCTTTATTAAAAGTTAGCCTTGGTAGGATAAGGTGTATCGCTTATGCAAATTTGAACATTTATACCTTCTGTTGTAACCTTATGCATGTAACAACTCTACCCCTTTGAATAGGATCTAATAACCACTTTCTTTTGTTAGTTTGTGTAAGACTTGTGAGTACCTTTTGTACTCAAGGTGCCACCACCTATTGTTGCAGTGAGGATGGTTTTCTATGAAGTACCCGTTAGCGCCGATCAGGGTGACGCTAACGAGTGACGCTACTTCTTTCCTCCACGCAATTGCCTGCGGGTGGATGAGGCCATTGGTGGACATTTTCCGTTTATTTTGCTTCCGCTGTATACTGTTAAAGTGACCAAGTCACTTAATATTATAGTACTAACAGAATGATGTAACCTTATGTTTAATTATATCAATGTATGACTTGTATGTGTTTGATGCAATGTTGATAAAGGATATATATGCAATGGTCGTTGATCCTGGGAACCATTGTGAATCATATATATCCAGGAATCCTGTTTACTGGACCTGTCACTTGTTAAATTTATATCTTTAGCATGGTTTTTAATAAAGGGGCAGTACTGTTCCTTCATTAACAATTGTGCTACAGTATGAATTTAATTAGTAACATTTCCAATAACCGGGGGTCCTCACACATTAGGACTAACTACCTCTAATCGACAAAAAATAACTTTGACACAAGAAGCATGCATACTTAGTTTTTGCAAACAAGATATTAGACTTTAAAAGTAATAGAAGCAATATGATCAAATGATGCTATATCTGTTTGCCTTGCTGAGGATCACTTGTTTGCTGCAGAGGGTCGCTCTCACAATCAACAATCTCTTCGGAACCTATCGCAAGAACGAGAAAATCCAATAAAAACGACGAACACCGAAAAAGACTCAAAATCCAAATTACTCCAAAATCCATGAAATTTACACAGCAGGTAGAGCATGATTTTAGGTAAATTCAGCAACAAAAATCATTCAATTTGGATTAAGTGTGCAAAAGTTATATCCTAAACAAGTTGAATCAGCTGGAAAATACAAATTAAATACTTTCGGTTACTATTCAATGCACAAATTTCCAGAAAGATTTTGAACTTGAAAATTTTATGGAAGGCAGATGACGACATCCTAAGGTCAGCAAAATTGAGTTTACTTCATTCGGAGTTAAAATGAAGTAGTTAGGATTTTTCTAAGTTAGGACACTAGGGCTCAATTAATTTCAATGGCAAGGATCATATTAAAACCTATTCTACACTATAGCATAGGAATAGAGGATTCTAACAAATTTTAGTTTGCTCAATTTGGAGTTACAGGAAATTACTCGTGTCTTTTACAAAATTAAATGAATTTTTAAAGTCACAATTAAAGTTAAACCTATTCTAAATCTATTAACAAATTTTTCTGGAGCTAAACTAAGCCTACAAACATTTTTAGATTAAAGCTAAGTTAAAGCCAGAATTAACAAAATTTGAATCAACCGAAAAGGAATTAAAATGAATTAGTTATGAAATTTTGAAGTTTAATACAATTTTCAGTTGATAAATAAAGTTTACCGGAAATTTACTAAACCAACTCAACTTGGAAACGACGTGGCAAAACGTGGGTCGTTGAGATCAGATCTAACGGCCCACACACACTGGAAAACAGCACACGCGCGCGCGCACTCGCCGAAACCCATTGTTGGATCAAGATCCAACGATCTGCATTGATTGAATCGTTCGGAGGCCCGAACGTCTCAATCGATCTTGGGTCGTGCATCTAAATATGGAGGGCTGAGATTGAAGTGACATTCGGAGGTCCGAATGCACTCGTGCTCTCAGCCGCAGATCGCGAGATGGACGGCTCACAGCGATTTGGGAGCTCGGGCGGTCCAAAAGTTCCCGAAGATCTGGGCCGTTGATCTCAAAATCGACGGTCCAGGATCAACAAAGCATTGCGCACGCGCACAGTGCGGGGATTAAGGACGTTGGGCCCACTTGTAAGTGACAATTAATGCCAACTCACGGCGATTTAAAATGCACGGGTTTTAAACATGCGGGCCCATAGTCAGTGACTCATTAAGTCATTTTAGGACGGACATTTATTGCTAAACCAATGATTAGCAATGATTAACTGATGATTAGCATTAATGACGTCCTAAACGATAATGCACAGTGCGAGAGGGGGTGTTTAAGTGGCTGGGCCCACTGTCAGTGGCACTCAAGGCCCAATTTAGGACAGCATTAATTACTAACCAATGATTAATAGTGATTAGACAATGATTAGCATTTAATCATCGAATCTTTGTCCTAAATGACAGAGGCACGGGGCTTACGCGCCCGACAACGCACCCGAGCGTAAACAACGACTCGCCGCCGCCGGCTCCAGCCATGGCGGAGCAACCCAAAGGCTAAAATGGATTCGCAATAACATTGCACACCCATTGGAGGTAATCTCGACGGCGGCGACAGTCTAGAACACCAGCGAGCCGGAGATGAACGGTGGTGACAAGTACTGCCAAAAGCAAAAATGGTGAAAAGCTCCGCAACAGTCCAAGAAAGCGAGTGCCACAACCTCTAGGGCCTACTAGGGGGGGTACCTTAACGTTGTAGAGGCGAGGAGATGGCCAGAGTGCTCCGGCGACAAAGGAGCTTGCCGACACCGAAGAAGATGAAGTGAAAATGATGACCTGAGCAAAATTAGAGAGACCGGGTCATCAATATAGCTTCATTATAGCTCATAGAAGGTCCATGAGCAAAGAATTGAAGAATGAAGCACTCACCGGAGCTAAGGAAGAAAAGGGGTGATTTCGGCCGAATTTGAACAAACCCCAAATTTGACAATTTCTATGAATGCCAAACCAATCTAAGTTAGGGGTTTGGCTAGAGATGATGAGAGGAAAAAATAATTTAAATAGATTGCCAAAAGAACCCTAGGAGTATTGTCACCGCCGAGGCGCTCCAAGGTCCAGTAATGGCGATTTTGGGCTCTCGGGTGTTTGAGCTCAATTACACAGAGAGGGAGCAAGGTTAAGCTATGGTGGTGACTGAAAGAGACAGAGGTGGAGCTTGGGGCTTTTATAGCCTGGGAGCTAGGGTTTTAAGCAAGGGCGGAGATCCACCATGAGCTCGGTCCATGGTTCTGCCATGGACCAAGAGAATTTACAGGAGGAGTTGAATACCATGACTTTGGGGGAAAAGCTCTGATGCGCATTAAATAAGGGCTCAAAAACCGTTGCTGGACTCCATGGAGGTGACAAAACACTACGCCTCCTCCATGCCCTGTTTCTGTCACACGCACGCAAGGAGGAAGAAGGTGACTAGGACCCTGGGGCCCACATGTCAGTGAAGGAATCGAAGGGCTCAGGTCAAAAAGTGACGAAGGAGTTAGGTTAAATTGAGTCAGAAGATCTGGACGGATGGATTAGAAATGGACAATCATGATTTAATCGAATCGCTTGGAGGGCTCTAAATGCCCCTAGCAATCGTAGTAGTCCGATGGGATTTTAACGGCTGAGATTGATTGGGACAAAAGAAAAAGCCGAAAGGCGCACGAGATCAGGAGTGTTAGATTAAGATCTAACGGTTGGAAACACACGCGCCCAAGTGGCTCGAGCCTGATACGTTTAGTTGGCTGGGCTGGACCAAGTGGCGCGACCGGTTTAAAAGAAAGTGACCGGCGCGAAGCGGTGCCGCACCGAGATGGTTGGATTAAAATCCAACGCCCCTACAGCGGTGGTGGGATCGGAAGTCTGAAGGTTCGCGCAAGTGTGGGTGGTCCGATGCAAATCAGACGGCTCAAGACCCATGCGCGCTTTGAACGGGCTAAGACAGGATGCGATGTGGTTGGGTTCAGCCAGGAAAGAGGGTTTGGGCTCGGTTAGACTTAAACCCAATAGTGCTTTGACCAAGTGTTTAAATTGAAGTTGATAACTTGGACAAATATTTAGAGATAGTAATTCAACTCAAAAAATCCTGAAATTTTTACAGGAGCTTGCTGACTCTGAGATTGACCTTGTGAAAAATTCTCAGAGGTTTTTATGCTGAGCATTTTTCTCCAAAAATTCTGCAAGGTTTAATCTAGGGTTTGACCAAGAGTAAAAATGGTCTGACTGCCTCTTAAATATTCCAAACCATTCCTATAAATTGTGAAGTTTTTCAGATGTGTCACCCAACCAAGGAAAAATATTTCCAGGGGTTGAGTACAAGATTTTTAACAGGGAGTGAAAGAGGGGATTGATTTAGTCTATTGGAGATTTAGGTTTTTTGATTTCTCACAAGAATTGCAGAAAAGTTCAAAAAATTCAAGATGCAAGAAAAGTTTTAATTTCTACTCATTTTCTTACATTTAAAACACAAACCCAAAATTTGGGATGTTACAATGGCAATGCGAAGATCCTTGAGTGAAGAAGATAGCATCACGGTGTAGAATGTCGTAGCGCGATCTCAACGATGAAGACGACACGAGCTGAGGATCCTTGACAGTGACGCAATCCGATCAAGAAGAAACTACAGTGGCTGCTCGGTTCTTCGGTGGTTTCAATGCAATGAAAACAAGGCTAGCGGAAGAACTATAGGGTTTCGGGAGAGGATGACAACATGAAGATTGTGACACGGTTGGGGTTTCTTATATAGCACCGGAGAGGAAAGGATTCGGTTTGGATACGACGAGCAGCGTCGGCTCAAACATGGACTCAAGGAGTCCAGCACGGGGACTAGATGAAGCAGATGCACACGTGGTGGTGACCAATGGGTCCACTGGGCAGTGAGAGGAAAGAAGATCAAGGCAAAGCTTTGACGGGGCTCTACGCCTAAGGAAAGCAAAGGCAGGCCAAGCGAGGAGGAAAAGGGAGTGTGGGCCGGGCCAAGTTGAGGTGGATCGAGCCCGCGTAGGAAAAAGAAAAACATGAGCCAAGGTAGTTGGGCCGAGAGGAAAGGGAAAAAGGCTGAGGAACAGAGATTGAGCCCAAAGGATTTTTTTTCGAAAAATGAAAGGATTTCTGAATTTAGGAAAAGGAGATAAATAAAACTAAGATAAAAAAAATAGCAAATAAATTCCAAAAATTCCCAAAAAAATTCCATAAAATTATCTGGAACACCAGGGACTCAAATAAAATAACTTTTAATTTTATTGAAGTTTAGATTATTCACATTAAATATTTTTAATTTCTGAAAATTGAAATTAAGCTTTGACTTTCACAAGAAAATTTTAAATGGTTATTTTTATTTTTAAAGCTTTAGAACAAACCAAATTTTGGGATGTTACACATGAACACATAATACTATATAACACGGCAACAATTACCTAACACAGCGCCCTTAGAAATATTTTCTGGGACATGAATCCCATTCACGTAATCGAGCCTTAGAAATCATCGAATTAATCATATTAACCCTATTTCGAACCAATCTGAACACCGCTTTCATACGACCATGCACTGCGGCATACCTCGATGGCGAAATTCCGACCGGTAGGAGTATCACGCAATGCGATCGTGAATAAGCGTAGTAAATCATCTGGTGCTATCAGCTCATACCTCCAGCAAACCCATCTACCATCGCCGAAAACTAGTCGATCTCATCAACCATTGCCTATATTGCTCCATCCATATGAACCGATCTAGGTTACTAAACCCGACCAGTAATAGATTCAATCTACTACTGCCACATATCAAGTATATGCTACTGATCTAGATCGAAAACTATGCAAGATGGCTCTGATACCACTGTAGGGATATGGCTAGGCTATGCTAGCTGGAATTCAAAAATTCTACCATGTATACCAGGAAGCCATGCAAGCAAGAGATCATAGATTGTTACCACTAGACATGCAGTGCAGTGTAAGAAGAGTTGGAGCGACCTGATCCAACAACGAGCGCGTCGATGTAGTGGTCGTAGTCGATCGTCCAGCGTCCTCATTGTCGATCATCTCCTCTAGCAACCAATCGCGTTCCTTGTAAAGATCGTGGATTGTCCTCGTTCAGTACAGTAGCAATCGCAACAGCGCCTCTATGGTATCCACACATCCAGGGATGGAATACCGTACGCCGGTGTGCTACCACCAACTCGCATAGTAGGGCTATCGAGAAGATGACGGCTAGGGTTTCGGTGGAGCAACTCACGTCGCATCACATGTGTGTTTTCCAACAGCCTCATGCATCCCCTTATATAGAGCCTATGATGGATCCTATCCGAACTTGTTTGTTCCAACTCGTTAAGTGTGTGACCCTGTAGGTTCATGCGTAATCGGTTGTGACATGAAAACTCCTTTCTGACCACGAGTCGTTAGCGGTTCCTAGCAGGACATAATGATTCTTGAATACATATAAATTATATCGGACGAACCTTAATGCAACATGATCTATGACTAGGTTCTTATCACTTATAACCAGCTTGTATATCTATATGACCAGTTCATATTTAGTCATAACCAGTTTATAACTCCTTACGACCAGTTTACGACCAGTTAGTGATTATGTTCGATCAGTCTACGACTAGCTCGTATCTCCATACGATCAATCTGTATCTGGTCAAACGGAAGGACCTGCCTGTGTATTCTCCCACTGCCTCACAATATCTGGTTGAACTCCACGTGAGATAATTTATCATCCATGGACTATTCAATACTTTCTCGATCAAGTGTTAGATAACTTCATGTTATCTACTCTTCAACCACTAGTGGAATGGCCATGCACTTTGTTTACCCAACCACATTGAAGGGCCTAGACATATCTCTCCTGTTATGTTAGGAGGGGCAAATCCTATATCCGACTAGTCACATCTCTCCTCATGTTCCATACCATATCCGAAAGCTACATTTATAACTACCCAGTTATGGAGTAGCGTTTGGCAACCCTTAAGTGTACTATTACACATGTAGAAACCCTTGTTGATCTCAGGTCTAAGGATTATACATCATCATTTGTTGAGACCAACTGATGACACAGAAAATCATAACAATCTTAATAGTATCTCAAGGTGGGTCAATCCAACACCATATTCTCTAACATGTGTTCACATTATTGATTTGATATCCCTATATCCATGACCGGTGAAACATGTTCGTCAATCAATACATGTGCTGGTCGATAAGTCACTAGTGTTCCAACCAGAGACATCCGACCAGGGATACATCTAGAATGACATCATATAAGTTAAAGAGCTTCACCAACAAGTCACATCCTTATTAATCTTTATAACTGATGATTCATTCAAGGAACATAATAACATTTATTCTATAGCTCATAAACATAGACGTGATACAATCATCTCTATGATTGCCTCTAGGGCATATCACCAACAAGGCCATGGTCGAATCAACAGAGGGAAAAAGCGAAGAAAGCAAGCGTATGGATATAAGGAATGAGTGGTGAGAGAGGCGTATGGGTGCTAGTAGAAAATATAAGGAATGGATGGCACCATCAGAGATACAGTAGAGAGATGGGGATATGGAGGAATTGAATGTGGTCACGTGGACCAGCGTACGAAGCGTCCTTTGCGCTAGGACGTAAGAATCGAAGCATTTCCCTACTTTCTATTCATATAATTGTTGTCATGTACCCTTGCAAGGTCACTGGAGTATACTTGTTCTTTTGCTCAAGATATACTTCTTTTTATAATCTATACTAGTTAAGTGCCTGTGCGTTGCTACAAAACATCTCATGATTGTAATCATTTATCAATTAAGTAGATATAATATATCTCAATTTGATGCGACAATGGGTGTCCCGATCTTTCAATGAGAAGGATAATTCGATTTGGGTGGAGATGACTCTCACGATTCGGCTACCAATCGCACACGACCAATATGCCCGCAATCATTGAACCAACTCCGTGATTGTTATCGACCTTGCTAGAAGCACGATCGACTTGACCACGAAGGTCTATTCCTGCATGCAATCGAAGAATAAGCAAGAACGAGATAAATAAGTAATCTGAAATTGCCAATAGGAATTAAGGATTATATTGATAAGTGTGGTTCCGAAGAACAATATCACTATTAATCTCGTTAAACAAGAGGACAAAGTATAAAGTAGCAAAGCTATATTCAATCTAACAAAACCTGAATTTTACTAAAAGGCGGCGGCTCCTATATGAGGAGTGTGGCCAGGAGGTGGAAACCCTAGGGGGTATTGTTCATGGGACTATTCACATGTGAATAGTACTACATGTATAGTACGGGCTTGGACTGACGGCCCAAGAGAGGGGGCGACCAGGGAGGTGACCGGCCCAAATAACCTAAAGTGGTGGCTGCCCATTTGGCCCAATAATTGATACAGGGCCCTCGGCCCAATGTGAGGTGGCGCAGCACCATATATAAGTGAAGCAAATTCGTCAGCCCGTTGGAGTAGAGTTTGATGCAGCCGAATCAGTGGTAGTTTGGTTGGAGGTGGAATAGTGGTTGTATCTAGAGGGTTGATGTCCTCATCGCAATTCGTCAAGGCGCACGGAGCAGAGTGTGAGGACCCCGGTTTATTCGGCTTGTACTGTTTAACCATCCACTTGGTCCTAACAGTACAAATCAAATAAACCCAGCCTCGAGATATGTATACTTCCTGTAAATGCAGATACACACCCGTTACAAAATCATGCATCAATTCCATTCATACACATAGAGCCGAAGCAAAAGCAACAACTGAAAGACATAGATAATATAAAGAGAGTTATTACAAAAGAGAGGCCGACCGGCCAAATAACACATAAGCTACTAACTTAAACAGCGGAAGCAAAAAGGGCCATAAGATGGCAATAAACAAAAGCCAATCGGTGTGCCTTTACCCACAAGGCAACCAACCGGACCGCCAAGCTAATCGTCCCAAACAGCGCCGCAACACAGCTCACAAAAGTGAGGCCCTTGGGGCTCACCTTCTTCCTCTGCAACAATTAATATTAAGCAAAGCGGATGAGTACAAAACTTGTTTTTGTACTCGCAAGACTGACGTGTGAGATAACAGAACTATAATTAACTACATGCAAGCTTTATTTAAGTGGATGAGGCTTTGGACTTATTTTCAGCATAAAGCAAGTTTTCATTTACAATAAGGTAATAGATTCAAAGCAAGTTTGCAATTAACTTTTATTGTTCAAATAAAAGAGAGACAATAATAACATAGATAGAGAACAACACCAACCTAGAAGTGACTAACCCATAGTCACCACAACAATAGCATGAAGTACCCCTTCATACCACCCATGTCAAGTTTAAGTTTTTAAAAGGTTGTAGTCTAGTTCTTGTGGGAAATAACCAAGCGTGTCCATAACCTAGGACGAGGCTATTCGAATAGTTTTAACCCTGCAGGGGTGTACCAATGTACCCACACGATAGACCGCCTTTCCACCAGCCACGGTTAGCACACTTCCTTTGGTATGCGTGCATGGCTAAGTCTAACAAGACGCTTTCCAATGGACGATGCTAATTAAGAGCCGCAACCCACGGAGAAAGACACATTAAACAGCCTAACCGGTCCGCTAATGCTCCTCCAACACCACAAACACACACACACAGAACACACCCACCGACCAGCTCATAATTAACACCTCCCAAAGTACTTAGTCAAGAGAGGTTCCATATCCCCTCGTGTGGTTAGCACGCATAATTGCTTGGATCAATGGCACAAGTAACTCGGTCCTTAGGGACTTAGGCACCATTCCACACACCCAACCGATCACATCAACATACCATTGTGCCCAAGTCAAGATATAGTTTTGTTTTCAGTTTTGATTTATAAATCAATAAAACACAAGGGTTGGACATAATGGAATAATATAAGTATTTGTGTGATCAAGATCACCGACTAAGTCGATGATCGCCCAATACTACCGATGCTAGGCATGGCTAAGCAATATTTATTCGAATCTACTAAGTGACAAGAGCTCATCCAACGAACTCTACTCACAAACAAATAACCTAGGCTCGGTAGTAGAGGATAATTATTTACCTACAGATTATGCAACTAGAGGTCTAACTAATCAATTTAACAACAAAATAGCAATGCATACATAGAAGTTAAACAAAATATTAGACTTTAAAAGTAATGGGATTAATGGGAGATGATCAAACGCTTGTTCGCTTGTCGTTGCTCAATTTGTGCGGAGGGTCGTTCTCTGGATTACCGCAAATATCGAATCCTAAGCGAAAGAGCGAAAACAACCAATAAGACGAGCAACACTTAAACAAAAGAGCAAGCAAAACTTATCCAAATGTGACGAAATTTATACACAAGGTAAAATACGAACATACCTAGACATAGAAACTGGAAAAACTTAATTTGGATTTGTGGTGCAAAAGATATTCTCTAAAAACCTAATTTCGGCCATAATTAGCATCAGAGCAAAAATATTTTCTAGAAAGATTTTGAAGCTGAAACTTTATGGTAGCTACCTACGGGTATAGTGGTAACCCATATAAAATTTCAGGTCATTTGGAGTTAAAATGATTTAGTTATGATTTTTCTAAGTTTTAAATCTAAGACATGATTAATTTCAGATTAAAGACTCTTTGCAAAACCTATATTAAGCTAAAGTACTTTAACAGATGCATTTATAGAACTTTAGTTTGTTAAATTTGGAGCTACAGAGAAAAAGATATGCAATTTTGAAGTTGAAAACAATTAATATGTGCAAATAAAAGCTCTTGAACTAAATATGGAAAACCAATAAAATCGGGGAGGTCGTGGGCGTTGATCAAAGATCGCACGGCTCACGATCTCGATGCTAAAACCGCATGAGCTCCTCGGGCGCAAAGACCTTGCCGCGCTTAGAGAGGTCTTAGCCGTTGATATTGAATCCAACGGCCCGACCATCTGGATGCACAAAGACCGCGAAGGAGGTCCTCAAGACTAGGGAGGTCGTGGACGCGTCGACCGATCTCGCGGCCCCGAGCTCCACGAGGAGGTCCTACGGCTAACTCACTAAGGGGAAGGTCCGGACGGTTAAGATTTCCAGGGAGGTCTTAACGGTCTAGATCCGATCGGAGGAGAGGACCTAAGCGGTGAGCTTAACAAATGGAGGTCTTGACGGCCAGGATCTCACCGAGGAGGTCCTAACGGTCGAGATGTCCTCGGGAGGTCCTCTAACACGAGTGCTATCATGAGAGAGATCCGGATGGCTCGGATCTCCATGGGAGAGGTCCTGAGTGGTCCAGATCTAGGCGGGAGGTCCTCATGGTTAAGACCAAAGACGAGGAGGTCTGAGGTTCTCTTTACAAAGAGACCAAGGGTGGTCTTTTGTAAAGAGGACCCTGGGTGGTTTTGAAGGTTTTCTTTACAAAAGACCGGGGTGGTCTTTTGCAAAAGAGGACCTTGGTGGGGTGGCTCAGGTGGTTTTAGAAAACGACTAAGGAAGGACTTTTGCAAAGAGGACCCCAAGGAGGTTTGAGAGGGCGGTTTTGACAAAACGATCGGGTGACCTCTTCGCTGAGAGGACCTCAAGGAGGTCTTTTGCAAAGAGGACCCCAAGGAGGAGGGTGATCCTAGCGGCCGGGATTTAACCTACTGAGGTCTTTAACGGCCAGGATTCTATATGGTGGGAGGTCCAGAGACTTAGGATTTTTCTAAAAGATCCTAAGGCCCAGATCTGAACTTGGAGAGGTCGTGAGCAGCTAAGATTAGCCCGAGGAGGTCCTAGAGTGGTTTTAATGGTGCAGACCTCCCACGGTGGCGGCTAAGACACTTAACGATCTAATGATTGACCATAAATGAATCTAACGGAACACTTAATGACTAAGGCCCTGGCCTACACGACAGTGACTCCACGGCACAAATTAGGACACAATTAATGCACCAATGATGAGCAATGATTTGAGCATTAAAGTGGTCCTAAGAAGATGACGAAAATGGGAGGTTTTGAACTGACAAAACCCGAGCGTGCACAGCGGCTTGCCGCCGGCGACGTGGACCTCGTCGGCGGAAACCAAAGGCACGAATGAGCTCCAAATAGGACGGAGAACCTAAGGGTGCCAAAAGCTACACCGAAAGCACAACCAACCGGCGGCTAACCGGAGATAACCGCCGGGGACCAATGCGGCTAAAAACGAAAACCGAAGAGGTCTAAGGGGATCGGGTTTTGGGAATCAAGTACTCACCGGATTGAAGGAGAACCGGAGTGGTCGCGTAGCTCCGGTGACGCGGAGGTCGCCGGAGATGAAGAAGACGGCTCCCGCCACGAGCGAGAAGCGCCCACCTCGTCAACCTCGTGAAGGTCAAACAAAGCGAGTTAGGAGGCTTGAGGTGACCAAGGAACAAGATGATCGCCACTATTGCAATGTTGAACCACCGGCTCTGAGGTCGCCGGGAGCTCCAATGTCCGCAATGGTGGCAATGGCTTTGGTGTTTGAGCACGAGAACCGAGATGAGCTAGGTGCAAGAGAGTGACTAAAGGAACTATGAGAGGAAGCTTGAGCTTCAAATATAGCCGTGGGAAGGATGGCAAAGTCACGTGGTGAGCCCAAGTACACGAATCGATGGGAGTAGGTTGTCGTGAGACTTTTGAGCAAAAGGTCCGCAGACATTTAATGTTGGCGACACATAGCCGCTTGTCGACCTTAGAGTTGACAAGGCACCGCTCTCACCGCCATGCACAAAATTGATAATGCCTGTGCCCACCCGACGGTGAGAGGACCAGTCAAAAGAGCTCAACGGCTAAAATCAGCACAGAGCTCCCACTAGGAGGTCGTGAGTCGTTGGATTGAAATCCAAGGGCTCGGATCTTGAGCCAAGTATTAGAGGTCCTAACACTTAGGGGAGGTCTGAGCCGCAGATCTCAAGAGAGATGGCCCACGATCACCCAAGCGCTAGGGGTGGTCGTGGGGGGCTGAGGAGGTCGCCCAGGGTGGTCTTTGCAAAAGTTGCAAAGGAGATCCTGGGGGAGGCCCTCGAGGATTGTCTTTGTAAAAGAACCTGAGGAGGTCGTGCGGGTGGGAGGTCCTTTACAAAGACCTGAGGAGGTCTTTGAGCGTCGGATTTAAAATCCAACGGCCCAGACCACCTGTGTCCAAATGCCCGAGCCCGACACGGCTCAAGCGGCCCGGTGCGACCAAGACCTGGAGGTCTGACCTGGGTTTAGGGTTTAAATTGGAACTGGGATCTTGAAGGGACCTTTAGAGCTAGCAAACTAGCTCCAAATTCTATGAAATCTTGACAGTAGCTTGCTAACCTCGAGTTGGACCTTGTATAAAATTTTTAGGAGTTTTTGTGCTGAGCATTTTTCTCCAGAAATTATACAATGCTTCGAGCTAAGGTTTGACTATGAGTCAAGCAAGTTTGACTGACCCATAAAACTATTCAATCAATTTCTGAAAAGTATGAAATTTTGCAAAGGGGTCACATATCAACCCAAGAACCTAGGAAAAATATTTCCTAGGAGATGATCAACAGACTTTTGACTTAGTATTCCCATACTCTGGTGAAATAATTGTTTAGTACAAATGGGAAACACATGATGTAAGAAAAAGTTTTAATTTCTACTCATTTTCTTACACTTACAACACAAGTTGAAATTGGGGATGTTACAAACCTCCCCCCCTTACAAAAATCTCGTCCCGAGATTTGGTTCACTCGGAAAAGAAAGAGGGGTAGTCTGCACGGAGACGATCTTCTCGCTCCCATGTAGCTTCATCCTCGAATGGTTTGACCACCGAACTTTGAGGAACTTGATGGTCTTATTCCTTGTTCTTCGCTCAGCTTCCTCGAGTATGCGAACAGACGCCGCGGTAGGTCAAATCTTCTTGGACATCAAGAGTTTCCAACGGAGCTTCCTCTGTTGGAACACGAGGCACTTCTTTAGCCGGGACACATGGACCACATCATGTACTCCGCAAGTGCAGCAGTAACTCCAACTTGTAGGCAACAGCTCCTTCTTCTCGATAATACGGAGGGGCCGACATATCGAGGAGCTAACTTTCCTTGACACCAAAACGCCGTGACCTTTCGGAGGAGAAACCTTGAGATAAACGAAGTCATTGGGCTCAAAGCTCAACTCACGACGACGACGATCCGCATAGCTCTTCTCGCTCGGATTGAGCCGTGCGCAAGCGTCACGAATGAGTCGGACTTGGCCTTCGCCTCGTTAATCGAGTCCGCCAAAGAAAGGTCTTTCACCGGTCTCGCACAGTTCAACGGGTTCTACACTTTCTCCGTATAAGGCCTCGAATGGTGCCATGCCGAGACCGGCTTGGAAACCGTTGTTGTAAGAAAACTCGGCGAATGGCAAGCACTTCTCCAAAGTGCTTCCCACAGAAAGAACACAAGCTCGCAAAGATGTCCTCCAAAACCTGTTGACCCTCTCGGCCCGACCATCCGCTTTGGGGTGATCGTTGTCGGCCAAAGAAAGACGAAGTTCCCATAGCTTCTTGCAAGCTATGCCGAATCGAGAAGTGAAGATTGAACCACGATCGAAATGATCGTCTTCGCACCCCATGCAAGCTCACGATCCGGCGATATAGAGCTCCGCAAGGTGACCGCACGAATCTTGGTCTTGATCGAAGAAAATGCGCCACTTTCGCCAACCGGTCAATGATAACCCAAATGGCATCATTGCCCTCGGTGACCTAGGTAGGCCGGTGACAAAATCCATCCCGACCGATTCCACTTCCACTCCGAATGGGCAAGGGTCAAGCAATCCACCGACGCCGATGCTCGCCTTGACACGACGACACACGCCACACTCGCAACGAACCTCGCGATTTCCCTCTTCATTCGGGTCCACCAAAATCTCTGGCGAAGATCCTGGTACATCTTCGTGGCCCCGGGATGAATGGATAACGGAGAATCGTGGGCTTCGCGGAGGATTAAATCCCGCAACTCCATGTCCCTTGGAACCACGAGGCGTTGCCCGAACCTCACGACACCAAGCTCATCTACGGAGAAGCACTTGGCTGTTCCATTCTTGACATTTTCCTTGATGCGTTTACTCCAACGCCCGATCACGAGCGGCACCGATCCGATCCACCAAGGTTGGTCAGTACAACCAAGGCAATGAGGAACCATGCTCAACCAAACCTAAGTTGAGACGAAACCTCCGTAAGGGTGGGTCGAGGCTCCTTGAGCGCAATGCATTGCAATGCGCTTGCGACTAAGCGCATCCGCAACGACATTCGCCTTGCCCGGATGGTAGTGAATACCCATGTCATAGTCCTGATTAACTCCAACCACCTCCTTTGCCCGAGGTTCAGATCTGGTTGGGTAAACAAATACTTCAAGCTTTTGTGATCCGAATACACTTCACAACGACACGATTAGGTAATGTCGCCGATCTTAAGTGCATGGATCACGCCGCCAACTCCAAGTCATGGGTAGGATAGTTAAGTTCATGAGGTCTCAATTGCCTTGATGCATAGGCCACTACCTTGCCTTCTTGCATAAGGACACAACCGAGGCCTCGACGAGAAGCGCCACAAAAGATATCAAGCTTCGATCGACATCGGGAGAACAAGAACGGAGCGTGGTCAATCGCTTCTTAAGCGCTTGAAACTTTCTCGCAATCAGCGGACCACGAGAACTTCTTGTCCTTCTTGAGCAACTCCGTCATCGGCCGCTATCTTGGAGAAGTTCTCGATAAAGCGACGATAATATCCCGCTAAACCAAGAAAACTCCGAACTTCGTGACCAAGTAGGTCGACTCCAGAAAGCACATCGCCGATCTTGCTAGGATCCACGCCTACGCCTCCCGCCGAAAGAATATGGCCTAAGAAGGCTACTTCCTTCAACCGTAACGCGCACTTGCCGAACTCGCGATACAACTTGTGCTCGCGAAGCTTGCCCAACACAAGCTTCAAATGCTCGGTGTGTTCCTCATCGCTCTTGGAGTAGATAAGAATATCATCGATGAAGACCACAACGAACCTATCCAAATACTCCATGAACACCGAATTCATGAGGTTCATGAACAAGGTCGGAGCATTGGTTAAGCCGAAAGACATGACGGTATACTCGTACAAGCCGTAACGAGTAGAAAGTCGTCTTTGGAATATCCTCCGGCCGAATCCGAACTCGATGATATCCCACTCGCATCAATCTTGGAGAAAACCCGAGCTCCAGTTAATTGATCGAAGAGATCGTCGATACGGGCAAGGGTACTTGTTCTTTATGTTACTTCATTAAGTGGACGGTAATCCACGCTTTATGCGCAGCGCCTTGTCCTTTTCGACAAAGATTGCCGCGCATCCCCAAGGAGATGAGCTAGGGCGGATGAAACCCTTCTCTGAAGCTCACCCACCGCTTCTTCAACTCCACCAACTCAATTGGGTCCATCCAGAAGGCCTCTTTGAAATCGGGCGATGCCGGAACCAACTCAATGACAAACTCGAGGTCTCGAATCGTGGCATCCCTAGAAGGTCGGGAAGACATCAACAAAGTCACGCATCACCGACTTCACTAATATCTAGAGTCGGCTTCGCCTGCGCGAATAGATGCGGATCCCGCAGCCTTCTCGCGAAAGCTTAACCCGCCGCCGTAAGGATCGTGAGGTAGATGAGCCTCCTAGCGCAATCAATTTGTCCCATGTGCCGAGACAACCAATCCATGCCTAGGATTACATCTAAGCTCGCCGATCGAAGGAGGATAAGGTTTGCCAAGAATCCTACCCTTCTATCTCAACAGGACATCCCTACACTCGCACTCGGCTCTCAACTCCGAACCGAGAGCGAATGAGCAGCGGGACCAACAATGGAGTAAAAGGAGACCCCACGCAGACAAAAGACTGAAACAAACGAATGAGATGTGCTGAATCAAACAAAATCAGAAAGGTGGAAAGAGTTAACCGAAGGGTACCCAACACGACGCCGGTGCCTCCGTGCCTCCTCTGCGGAGATGAGGTTGACGCGCCACTACCCACGCCTTGGGTAGCGGGGACAACCTTTCGATCCAGGAAGAACAACCTCCCGCCCGCGCCCTCCATTAGGACGAGGCCGCTCGACCCGTTAGGGCAACTATTGGCATAATGCCCTTCGGTTGCACGAAAGCAGTGACCGGCGGCCGGATTGCGGGGCCACCTGCTGGTTCGCAGCGCACGTGATCGGGCACGGCCGCGGAGGGCGAGGAAGCGTGGTCTTTGGCGGCCCGGTGGTAGGAAGCCACGCGAACGGGCCCTCGAGTATGCCCGACACGAGGACGAGAGGCCGCCGTGCGGCACATTGGGCCTCCCACTTGCGCTATGGACTCGCCAGGCGCTTGGCCTTGTGCTCAAGAACAATGGCCTTGTCTACCAAGGCCGGAAGTCGCAAAGTCCACAATGGAGAGCCTGTCTTGCGGCTCCTCGCACAAACCCTCCATGAACTTCTCCGCTGGCCTCATCGGTGGCCACCTCGGATGGAGCATAACGAGCCAAGTGGTTGAACTCGTGCATGTACTCCATCACCGACTTAAGCCTTGCTTGAGCGCGAAACTCCTTCTTCTTCACTTCATCAAGCGGCAGGATGTGAGCTCGACGAACGCCGTCCGAACTCATCCCAAGAGACGGTGTGGCGGCGGTCGCATGGCCAAGAAGTTCTCCCACCAGAGAGCCGCTCAAGCCGATGGGAGGCAAAGAGTGCCCGTCCTGGTCCAGCATCGAGCAACGCCGAGCTTACGCCAACTCGACGCAGCCAGTCATCCGCGTCCAATGGGTCCTCGGACCTGGAGAACGTGGGGGGTTGAGTGCGAAGAAACTCAGCAAGGCCCCCACGGGACTGATGTCCACCCCCCTGCCCGGATCCTGAGGCACCGGAAAGGGCGGAGGTGTTGCGCGCAATAACATCCAGCAGGACCCTCCTGTCCTCTGAACGGTTGCGCTCAATCTGGAGAAGGACCTCTGCCATGGTCGGAGGAGGCGGAAGCTCCTCATCCAAACCAGGCTGCTGACCACGGCCGCTACGAGTACCTCCAGCCATCCTGCTTTAAGAAACTTAGGTTAGAAACCAAAGCACTAACATTAGAAGTTGATGAAAGCGAAAAGCTAACGATTAGGGGAATGAGACATCACCCTAACCGAAAGCCAAAACAGCAAGGAAACTCCAAACCAAGCTCAACTTCTCAATGCCATTAACCCGTATTGAATGAACGAGTAATAGTGTGAGAAGATAAAAATTCCAGCTCACTACAACCAGCCTAACACTACTCAAGAACAAGGTTAAGGCGATAAAAATAACGTTAGATACTTAGCTACTAGTATCACATCTTACCCTTTTATTCCCACAAGTTTTACTTGATTAACCTCTCACTTTCTACCCTGGTTAGAACCTCTGAGCTTGCTGTCCGGAAACTGAATGATCGCTGTCCAGATTTCGCATCCAAGCCTCCTAATTGAAATCTTCAACTTCGGAAGCTTCAAAACCTTGTAGAGGGCGGCTAACATTTCAATTTGCCAAGCTCATTGGTCCCAAAACCCAATTAATCGATAATGACTATCTTTTGAGAGAAGGAAAGGGGAAAACACTTTTTTAAAAAAACTCAAATTAGAGCAAGACGAGAGAAGAAAGCTAAGATAGGTAAGGAATAAAATCCGAGAACTTACTTAAGCTTTCACAAATCATTCGATCCTTTGAAAATAAGGTTTTCAAAATATCCTAAGGACGATCAAGCTTGGGTTACTACGGTCGGAATGGCTCTGATACCAACTTTGTGAGGACCCCGGGTTATTCGGCTTGTACTGTTTAACCATCCACTTGGTCCTAACAGTACAAATCAAATAAACCCACCTCGAGATATGTATACTTCCTAAATGCAAGATACACACCCGTTACAAAATCATGCATCAATTCCATTCATACACATAGAGCAAGCAAAAGCAACAATCGAAAGACATAGATAATATAATAGAGTTATTACAAAAGAGAGGCCGACTGCCAAATAACACATAAGCTACTAACTTAAACAAATGGAAGCAAAAGGGCCATAAGATGGCAATAAACAAAAGCCAATCGGTGTGCCTTTACCCACAAGGCAACCAACCGACCGCCAAGCTAATCGTCCCAAAGCAACGCAGAACACACTCACAAAAGTGAGGCCCTTGGGGCTCACCTTCTTCCTCGCAACAATTAATATTAAGCAAAGCGTATGAGTACAAAACTTGTTTTTGTACTGCAAGACCGACGTGTGAGATAATGTAACTATAATTAACTACATGCAAGCTTTATTTAAGTGGATGAGGCTTTGGACTTATTTTCAAAGATAAAGCAAGTTTTCATTTACAATAAGGTAATAGATTCAAAGCAAGTTTGCAATTAACTTTATTGTTCAAATAAAAGAGAGACAATAATAACATAGATAGAGAACAACACCAACCTAGAAGTGACTAACCCATAGTCACCACAACAATAGCATGAAGTACCCTTCATACCACCCATGTCAAGTTTAAGTTTTTAAAAGGTTGTAGTCTAGTTCTTGTGGGAAATAACCAAGCGTGTCCATAACCTAGGACGAGGCTATTCGAATAGTTTTAACCCCGCAGGTGTACCAATGTACCCACACGATAGACCGCCTTTCCACCACCACGGTTAGCACACTTCCTTTGGTATGCGTGCATGGCTAAGTCTAACAAGACGCTTTCCAATGGACGATGCTAATTAAGAGCCGCAACCCACGGAGAAAGACACATTAAACAGCCTAACCGGTCCGCTAATGCCCTCCAACACCACAAACACACACACAGGAACACACCCACCGACCAGCTCATAATTAACACCTCCCAAAGTACTTAGTCAAGAGAGGTTCCATATCCCCCTCGTGTGGTTAGCACGCAATAATTGCTTGGATCAATGGCACAAGTAACTCGGTCCTTAGGGACTTAGGCACCATTCCACACACCCAACCGATCACATCAACATACCATTGTGCCCAAGTCAAGATATAGTTTTGTTTTCAGTTTTTGATTTATAAATCAATAAAACACAAGGGTTGGACATAATGGAATAATATAAGTATTTGTGTGATCAAGATCACCGACTAAGTCGATGATCGCCCAATACTACCGATGCTAGGCATGGCTAAGCAATATTTATTCGAATCTACTAAGTGACAAGAGCTCATCCAACGAACTCTACTCACAAAGAAATAACCTAGGCTCTGTAGTAGAGGATAATTATTTACCTACAGATTATGCAACTAGAGGTCTAACTAATCAATTTAACAACAAAATAGCAATGCATACATAGAAGTTAAACAAAATATTAGACTTTAAAAGTAATGGGATTAATGGAGATGATCAAACTGCTTGTTCGCTTGTCGTTGCTCAATTTGTTATGAGGGTCGTTCTCGGATTACCGCAAATATCGAATCCTAAGCGAAAGAGCGAAAACAACCAATAAGACGAGCAACACTTAAACAAAAGAGCAAGCAAAACTTATCCAAATGTGACGAAATTTATACACAAGGTAAAATACGAACATACCTAGACATAGAAACTGGAAAAACTTAATTTGGATTTGTGGTGCAAAAGATATTCTCTAAAAACCTAATTTCGGCCATAATTAGCAATCAGAGCAAAAATATTTTCTAGAAAGATTTTGAAGCTGAAACTTTTATGGTAGCTACCTACGGGTATAGTGGTAACCCATATAAAATTTCAGGTCATTTGGAGTTAAAATGATTTAGTTATGATTTTTCTAAGTTTTAAATCTAAGACATGATTAATTTCAGTATTAAAGACTACTGCAAAACCTATATTAAGCTAAAGTACTTTAACAGATGCATTTATAGAACTTTAGTTTGTTAAATTTGGAGCTACAGAGAAAAAGATATGCAATTTTGAAGTTTAAAACAATTAATATGTGCAAATAAAAGCTCTCGGAACTAAATATGGAAAACCAATAAAAACTGGGGAGGTCGTGGGCCGTTGATCAAAGATCGCACGGCTCACGATCTCAGATGCTAAAACCCGCATGAGCTCCTGGGCGCAAAGACCTTGCCGCGCCTAGGAGAGGTCTTAGCCGTTGATATTGAATCCAACGGCTCAGACCATCGGATGCACAAAGACCGCGAAGGAGGTCCTCGCAAGACTAGGGAGGTCGTGGACGCCGATCCGATCCGCGGCCCCGAGCTCCACGAGGAGGTCCTACGGCTAACTCACTAAGGGGAAGGTCCGACGGTTAAGATTTCGAGGAGGTCTTAACGGTCTAGATCCGATCGGAGGAGAGGACCTAAGCGGTGAGCTTAACGGCGGGAGGTCTTGACGGCAGGATCTCACCGAGGAGGTCCTAACGGCCGAGATGTCCTCGGGAGGTCCTCTAACACAAGTGCTATCTGAGAGAGAGATCCGGATGGCTCGGATCTCCATGGGAGAGGTCCTGAGTGGTCCAGATCTAGGCGGGGAGGTCCTCATGGTTAAGACCAGCACGAGGAGGTCCTGAGGTTCTCTTTACAAAGAGACCAAGGGGTGGTCTTTTGTAAAGAGGACCCTGGGGTGGTTTTGAAGGTTTTCTTTACAAAAGACCGGGGTGGTCTTTTGCAAAAGAGGACCTTGGTGGGTGGCTCAGGTGGTTTTTAGAAAACGACTAAGGAAGGACTTTTTGCAAAGAGGACCCCAAGGAGGTTTGAGAGGGCGGTTTGACAAAACGATCGGGTGACCTCTTCGCACGAGAGGACCTCAAGGAGGTCTTTTGCAAAGAGGACCCAAGGAGGAGGGTGATCCTAGCGGTGGGATTTAACCTACGGAGGTCTTTAACGGCCAGATTCTATATGGTGGAGGTCCAGAGACTTAGGATTTTTGGAAAAGATCCTAAGGCCCAGATCTGAACTTGGAGAGGTCGTGAACAGCTAAGATTAGCCCGAGGAGGTCCTAGAGTGGTTTTAATGGTGCAGACCTCCAGACAGCGGCGGCTAAGACACTTAACGCATCTAATGATTGACCATAAATGAATCTAACGGAACACTTAATGACTAAGGCCCCGCCTACACGATGCTGACTCCACGGCACAAATTAGGACACAATTAATGCACCAATGATGAGCAATGATTTGAGCATTAAAGTGGTCCTAAGAAGATGCGAAAATGGGAGGTTTTGAGCCGACAAAACCCGGAAGGCAGCAGCTGCTTGCCGCGGCGACGTGGACCTCGTCGGCGAAACCAAAGGCACGAATGAGCTCCAAATAGGACGGAGAACCTAAGGGTTCCAAAGCTACACCGAAAGCACCACCAACCGCGGCTAAGGAGATAACCGCCGGGACCAATGCGCTAAAAACGAAACCGAAGAGGTCTAAGGGGATCGGGTTTTGAATCAAGTACTCACCCGGATTGAAGGAGAACCGGAGTGGTCGCGTAGCTCGGTGACGGTGGAGTCGCGGAGATGAAGAAGACGAAGCTCCCGACCACGAGCGACAGCGCCCACCTCGTCAACCTCTCGTGAAGGTCAAACAAAGCGAGTTACGGAGGCTTGAGGTGACCAAGGGAACAAGATGATCGCCACTATTGCAATGTTGAACCACTTTGAAGCTCTGAGGTCGCCGGGAGCTCCAATGTCCGGCAATGGTGGCAATGGCTTTGGTGTTTGAGCACGAGAACCGAGATGAGCTAGGTGCAAGAGAGTGACTAAAGGAACTATGAGAGGAAGCTTGAGCTTCAAATATAGCCGGTGGGAAGGATGGCAAAGTCGGCGGTGCACCGAGCCCAAGTACACGAACCGATGGGAGTAGGTTGTCGGGAGACTTTTGAGCAAAAGGTCTTGCAGACATTTAATGTTGGCGACACATAGCCATTTGTCGACCTTAGAGTTGACAAGGCATCGCTCTCTACCGCCATGCACAAAATTGATAATGCCCAGCCCACCCGGCGGTGAGAGGACCAGTCAAAAGAGCTCAACGGCTAAAATCAGCCTGAGCTCCCACTAGGAGGTCGTGAGTCGTTGGATTGAAATCAAGGGCTCGGATCTTGAGCCAAGTATTAGAGGTCCTAACACTTAGGGAGGTCCGAGCCGCAGATCTCAAGAGAGATGGCCCACGATCACCCAAGCGCTAGGGGTGGTCGGGGGTGAGGAGGTCGCCAGGTGGTCTTTGCAAAGGTGCAAAGGAGGTCTGGGGAGGCCCTCGAGGGTTGTCTTTGTAAAAGAACCCGAGGAGGTCGTGCGGGTGGGAGGTCCTTTACAAAGACCGAGGAGGTCTTTGGCGTCGGATTTAAAATCCAACGGCCCAGACCACCTGTGTCCAAATGCCCGAGCCCGACACGGCTCAAGCGGCCCGGTGCGACCAAGACCTGGAGGTCTGACCTGGGTTTAGGGTTTAAATTGGAACTGGGATCTTGAAGGGACCTTTAGAGCTAGCAAACTAGCTCCAAATTCTATGAAATCTTGACAGTAGCTTGCTAACCTCGAGTTGGACCTTGTATAAAATTTTTAGGAGTTTTTGTGCTGAGCATTTTTCTCCAGAAATTATACAATGCTTCGAGCTAAGGTTTGACTATGAGTCAAGCAAGTTTGACTGACCCATAAAACTATTCAATCAATTTCTGAAAAGTATGAAATTTTGCAGAGGGGTCACATATCAACCCAAGAACCTAGGAAAAATATTTCCTAGGAGATGATCAACAGACTTGTGACTTAGTATTCCCATACTCTGGTGAAATAATTGTTTAGTACACATGGGAAACACATGATGTAAGAAAAAGTTTTAATTTCTACTCATTTTCTTACACTTACAACACAAGTTGAAATTGGGGATGTTACACAGAGTAGAAGAGCGGGGGTAGAGAGGAGGAAGTG
The DNA here is from genome assembly GCA_036346255.1 of Ampelocalamus luodianensis. NCBI lineage: Eukaryota > Viridiplantae > Streptophyta > Magnoliopsida > Poales > Poaceae > Ampelocalamus > Ampelocalamus luodianensis. The sequence goes on from CM070630.1 coordinate 36,707,200, forward strand.
AAGCCCGTCCAGATCCGACCAATGGAAGCAGCGACGGATGACGGGGCAGAGAAGAATAGCGGGGGTGGAGGTGAGGGCGAAGAGGAGTAGGAAGCACGGGCGGCTTCGCAGGCGATGCCCAGAGAGGAGGAGCAAGAAGTGCACGATACGAGGAGATAGTTTGTTGATAACGTGGCCCACATGTCAATAGAGAGGGACAGGGATGGGAGGATGGGGAGGACGGATGACCACAAACTCCAATTTTTAAGTAGTAGAGATATTGAAGGGATATGGGTAGGCTACTCTAGTACACAATTTAAAATTCTACCGTGTAAACCTAAAATCCATACGAGTAAGAGATCATAGATCATTACCACTAGATGTGCAATGTGGCGAAAGAAGAGTTGGAGCGGCCTGGTCTAAAGTCGAGAGTGTCGATGTAGTGGTCATAATCGAGCGTCCAACGTCCTTGTCCTCTGATCGTCTCCTCTAGCAGCCTCTCGCATTCCTTGCATAAGTCGTGGATCATACTCGATCAGCGCAGTAGCAATCGTAGTAGCATCTCTACAGTATCCACACGTCCAGGGGTGAAACGATGTACACTGGTGTGCTAGCACCAGCACACACAGCAATACCTTCTAGGAGGTGGTGGCTAGGGTTTCGGTGGATGGTGTAACTCGTATTCCCATAAGCTCTCATGCCTCTCCTTATAAAGATCCTATAATGGATCCAATCCGAACTAGTTTGTTCTAACTCGTTAAGTGTGTGACCCTATTGATTCATGCATAATCGATCGTGACTTGAAAACTCCCTTCCGACCACAAGTCGATAGCAGTTCCTAACAAGACATAGCGACTCTCGAATACACATAAAGGTTATATCGGACAAACCATATGCAATATGATCTATAACCAAGTCCTTATCATTCACGACCAGTCTGCATCTAGTCATGACCAATTCGTAACACTTTACGACCAGTTTGCTGACCAGTTTGTGATCATGTACGACTAGTTTGTATCCCCATACGACCAGTTAGTATCTGGTCGGACTGAGCAACCTACTTGTGTATTCTCATTTTGCCTCAATATATCCGGTCGAACTCCAGGTGAGATATTTGTCATCCACGGATTGTTCAATCTTTTCTCAATCTGGTAATGAATAATTTCATATGGTCGACTCTTCGACCACTTGTAGCACGGTCATGCACTTCCTTTATCCGACCACATCGAAGGGCCCTGAGATATCTCTCCTGTTATACTAGGAGGGGCAAATCACAAATCCGACTAGTCACATCCTTCTGCATGTTTCATAGTATACCCGAAAGCTACCCTTACAACTACCCATTTACAGAGCAGCCGTTGGTAACCCCTAAGTGTATTGTTACACATGTAGAAAACAATGTTGATCTCAGGTATAAGGATTATACATCATCATTGCTTGAAATCAATTAATGACACATGGAATCATAACAATCTCAATAGTGTCTCAAAGTGGGTCAATCCAACACCATGTTCTGTAACATGTGCTTATACTATTGATTTGATATCCCCATATCTATGATCGGTGAAATATGGTCATCAACCAATACATGTGTTGGTCTATAAATCACTAGTGTCCCGACTGCAGACATCCGACTAGGGATCCTTTTAGAATTGCATCATATTGCTATTAAAAAGCTTCGCTAACAAGTCATATACTTTGCTAATCTTTATAAGTGATAATCCATCTAAGGAATATAACAACATTTATTCTATATTTCATAAACATAGATGTGATACAATCATCTTCATGATTGCACCATCCATGCCAAATGCTTCAAAAAATTCAACTGTTTGGTCGTACGTGGCCAGTCTGACCACAGATCCTAGCTGCCAGCCTGCCATGCATGTATTCTGGAGCACTGACGGTATAGCCAACTCATGGTCGTCGACGGGCAGTGGTTCAGCTAACAATTTGGTGATCAGCTTTGAAGGAGCAGTAGGGTAGAATGTGAATTGGCTTAGGACTTTCATTTGTTGTTTTGTTATCAAACTTCTTTTTTCTTTGTGTATACTCTAGGAAAAGAAAATTCAAGCACAAGACAACAATCTGCTCGTGTGACTTTATCAACATGGGTGTATATATTATAATATACTCTCTTTTGTGTGTATATACCCCTTCCGAATATACCTTTTTAAAATTCTTTTGTTGTTTACGCACCCTCTTTCATGACTATAGTTTGGATGTGCATCATGTGATTAGGTCGGCTAATTTGCAAGGATGGAGGAATTAAAAAATGGACGAGAGCCATGCTTGTACCAATTAATATATCTAGTTGCACTACTACAAAACATATTATACTAGACGCCTCATCACAGATGGTTCCTTTGGAACCATCTGTGTTGTACCTATTACAGATGGTTCCCTTTGGAACCGTTTGTGATACGAGTTATCACAGATGGTTCGTATTAAGAACCGTCTGTGATAAGTATCTCATCACAGACGGTTTGTATTAAAAACCATCTGTGATGAGTATTTTATCATGGCTTAGAATTTTTCTTACTCTCTGATTTTACCATGGCTTGAATTTTTTCTTACTCTCTGATTTTACCATGGCTTGCAATTTCCCTTACTCTCTGATTTTACCATGCCACGATAGAGGATTGGCTGCCACGGCAGGGGATGCCACGGTAGGGTTTGGCAGGGCAACGGCTTGTCGCACTAGGGTTTGGCAAGGTGAGAGCTTGCCGCGGCAGGGATTGGTAGGGCCACGGCTTGCCGTGGTAGGGTTTGGCCGGGCGAGGGCTTGCTGCGGTAGGGATTGATAGGGCCGCAGCTTACCGTGGTAGGGTCTTAGTCGACGCCGATGCCGACCTCCTCTAGTCCTCCTCCGACGCCAACGCCGACCTCCTCCAGTCCTCCTCCGACGCCGACGCCTCTCGTATATGAGGTTCTGTTGGTACTTGTGTATATGAGCTTCTCTTAGATTCACCTCCAGATTCTACTTCTGTTGGTACTTGTATATGAGTGTATCCATGAATCCATGGCTTGAGAAATTTATTGGAGGCTTGGGAGCTGCGAATCCATGTATGTCTATCCATGAATCTATGTTTGGGAGATTTGGGAAATGGCAGTGTATGTGTATGTAACATCCCAAATTCTATACTTGTGTTTCAAATGTAAGAAAATGAGTAGAAATTAAAACTTTTTCTTACATCATGTATTTCCTGTGTGTACTAAACAATTATTGTACAAGAGTATGGAAATACAAAGTCACAAGTCTTTTGATCCAAATCTTGGTCCTCCAAAAACAATCTTGTCCAATCTTGTGATTCTTCTCGGGGAAATATTTTTCCTAAGTCCGTGGGTTGATATGTGACCCCTCTGAAAAATTTCACAATTTTTAGAGTTGAATTGATACCTAAACTTTTTTCCCAAAGCTTCAGCTCTAAAATCCAAACCTCTTTGGGTCTTCACTGTTCCTCAGGTGCACCAGAGTCTGGCTCGTGCCAACTGGCTCGGTCAAACCACCTAAAGGCACCAGCCGGCGCCCGTGCAACCTCGCCAGCCCCGAGCCCTTGGATCTCAATCCAACCCGCACGACCTCCTCAGGTTCTATTTGCAAAGACGACCCTCGAGGACCTCCCCTAGGACCTCCTTTGCACCTTTTGCAAAGACCACCCTGGGGCGACCTCCTCAGCCCTCCACGACCACCCCTAGCACTTGGGTGATCGTGGGCCGTCCATCTTGAGATCTGTGGCTCAGACCTCCCCTAAGTGTTAGGACCTCTAATACATAGTTCTAAATCTGAGCCCTTAGATTTCAATCCAACAGCTCACGACCTCCCTAGTGGAGCTCAGCGCTGATTTAGCCGTTGAATTCTTTGATCAGGTCCTCCCTAGTTCTCTCACTGACTGGTGGGGCTTATCATTATCAATTTTTGTGCATGGCAGTAGAGAGGAGTGCCTTGTCAACTCTAGGGCTGACAAACGGCTATGTGCTACCAACATTAAATGTTTGGCAGTCCCTTTTGCTCAAAAGTCTCTCTGACAACCTACTCCCATCATTTCGAGGGTGCCCTAGAGCAGTGCACATGAGCTGGCCCGGGTTCCTTTTTGCAATGGCTATAAGAGGAACCCTAGCTTCTCCCAAAAGCTTCTTTTGAATCTCTCTTGCACTTCTAGTTCTTCCCCTCCTCTTGTGCTCAAAACACCCGAAAGCTCTTTGCCTCCATTGCTGAACTTTGGAGCTCTCCGGCGACCTCCGAGCTCCAGTGGTTCAATATTTCAGTTGTTGGCTGTCAATTGTTCTCTTGGTCACCTCCAAATCTCCCTAATTTGCTTTGTTTAAACCTTCACAGAGGTTGATAAAGTGGGAGCCTGCTGTTCGTGGTCGGGAGCTTCGTCTTCTTCACCTCCGGCGACCTCCACCGTCACCGGAGCTCCTGCGACCACTCCCAGTTCTTCTTCAATCCCTGGTGAGTACTTCAGTTCCAAAAACCCGATCCTCTTAGGCCTTTTCGGTTTTCGTTTTCGGCCGCATTTGGTCTCCGACGGTTATCTCCGGCTAGCCACCGGTAGGGTGCGCTCTAGTCCTAGCTGTTGGCACCGTTAGGTTCTCCTCCCTATTTGGGACTCATCCATGTTCTTGGTTTCCGCCGACGAGGTCCACGTCGCCGGCGGCAAGCTGTGGAACACTCTCGGGGTTTGTTAGTCAAAACCTCTCGTTTTCATCATGTTCTTTGGACAACTTTAATGCTCAAATCATTGCTTATCATTTGGTGCATTAATGGTGTCTTAATCTGTACCGTGGAGTCACTGACGTGTGGGCCATGGGTTTAGAATTAAAGTCCGGAAGTCTTTAAGTGCTCCTGTTGGATTCATTTATTGGCAATCATTAGATGCTTTTAATTTGTCTTAGCCGCCCCCTTTTTTTGTCGTTGTCCGGAGGTCCTGCGCCTTTAAAACCACTCTAGGACCTCCTCGGGCTAATCTTAGTCGTTCACGACCTCTCCAAGATTGGATCTGGGCCTTAGGATCTTTTCTGAAAAATCCTAAGTCTCTGGACCTCCCCTTGGTGGTGATCCTAGCCGTCCAGGACCACCCCTGTTAAATCTTAGCCGTATAAGACCACCTCTGTGTTTCCGCAAAGGACCTTCCCCGAGGTCCTCTTTGCAAAAGACCTCCCTTGGTCTTTTGTAAAAACCACCCCTAAAGACCTTCCCCGAGGTCCTCTTTGCAAAAGACCACCCCTGGTCTTTTATAAAGAGAGCCTCAGGACCTCCCCCGTGTCGATCTGGACCGTTCAGGACCTCCCTAGGTCAAATCTGAGCCGTCCAGATCTCCTCCCGTAAAACCCTATCGCTTAGGACCTCTCTCGAGTTCATCTTAGCCGTTCAGGACCTCCCCCTGGAGATCGTGACCGTCTAGGACCTCCTTTAGATCTGTAGCTTTAGGACCTCCTCCTCTGGTCTAAACCGTTAGATCTAGATCTAACGGCTAAGACCTCCCTCCGTAGATTTAACCCTAGGACCTCCTAAGGAGGTCAGGACCGTCAGATCTTGATCTAACGATCCCGGCCACCTTTAGGCGCGAGGACCTCCTCCGTGTGCGCTGTGCGTGCACTGGTCGTAGCCGTTGGTCAAGATCTACGGCTTAGACCTCCTCGCTAGATCTTGCCGTCTATGACCTCCTCGTTAGATCTAGACCGTCAAGTCTAGATCTAACGGCTAAGACCTCCCCTAGGCGCGATGAGGTCTTTGCGCCCAGGTGCTCGTGTGGGTTTTGGCATCTGAGCTCGTGAGTCGTGCGATCTTCGATCAACGGCCCGCGACCTCTCCAGTTTTCGTTGGTTTTTCAGATTTAGTTCCCGAGAGCTTTTATTTGCACTTATTAATTATTTTAAACTTCAAAAATGCATATCTTTTTCTCTGTAGTTCCAAATTTAACAAACTAAAGTTCTAGAATTGCATCTGTTAAAGTACTTTAGCATAGTATAGGTTTTACAGTAGTCTTTAATCCCGAAATTAAACATGTCTTAGATTTATAACTTAGAAAAATCATAACTAAATCATTTTAACTCCAATTAAGATGAAACCACTTGTTTTAGCCTTAAAATGTCAGTAGCAACCTATCATAAAATTTTCAAGTCCTGAAAACCTATAGAAAATTATTTATGAACAGTAACCTATTTAATTTTAATTTCGGCCGAACTGCAGTGTTTTGTCCATATCTTTTGCATAGAAAGTCCAAATCATTTGGTTCTTGTTCCTAAAATTGTGTTAATTCGTGCTCTTGCTGCTGTAAAATTTTCAGAGCATTTGGAGCATTTTGGCTTTATAGTCTTTTTCGTTTTCTTTGTTCTTATCAGTTCTTTTTCGCTTTTTCGATTAGGTGCCGACGAGTGTGTTGACCTTGAGAGTGATCCTCAGCAACAAATTGAGCAACAGCATCAAGGCAAGCAGTTTGATCATTTCCCATTTGATCCCATTACTTTTAAAGTCTAATACTTTGTTTAACTTGTATGTATGCATTGCTATTTTGTTGTTAAATTGATTAGTTAATCCCTAGTTGCATAATCTGTAGGTAAATAATTATCCTCTACTACCTGAGCCTAGGTTATTTGCTGTGATTAGTGTTCGTTGGATGAGCTCTTGTCACTTAGTAGATTATGGCTACTTATTGCTTAGCTATGCCTAGATATCGGTAGTATTAGGTGATCATCGACTTAGTCGATGGTCTTGATCACATAAATACTTATATTATTCCATTATGTCCAATCCTTGTGTTTTATTGATTTACAAATCAAAAACTAAAAACAAAAACTATATCTTGACTTGGGCACAATGGTATGTTGGTGTGATCTGTTGGGTGTGAATGGAATGGTGCCTAAGTCCCTAAGGACCGAGTTAGTTGTGCCATTGATCCAAGCAATTGTTGCGTGCTAACCACACGAGGGGGATATGGGACCTCTCTTGACTAAGTACTTTGGGAGGTGTTAATTATGAGCTGGTCGGTGGGTGTGTTGAAACTGTGTGTGTGTGTGTGTGGTGTTGGAGGGGAGCATTAGCAGACCGGTTAGGCTGTCTAATGTGTCCTTCTCCCGTGGGTTGCGGCTCTTAATTAGCATCGTCCATTGGAAAGTGTCTTGTTAGACTTAGTGTGCTGCATACCAAAGGAAGTATGCTAACCGTGGTGGTGGAAAGGCGGTCTATCGTGTGGGTACATTGGTACACCTGCAGGTTAAAACTATTCGAATAGCCTCGTCCTAGGTTATGGACACGCTTGGTTATTTCCCACAAGAACTAGACTACAACCTTTTAAAAAAACTTAAACTTGACATGGGTGGTATGAAGGGGTACTTCATGCTATTGTTGTGGTGGCTATTGGGTTAGTCACTTCCAGTATGTTGTCATCTACCTATTGTTATTTTTGTCTCTCTTTTATTTGAACAATAAGAATTAATTGCAAACTTGCTTTTAAATGTATTACCTTATTGCAAATAAAACTTGCTTTATGCGAAAAATAAGTCCAGAGCCTCATCCACTTAAATAAAGCTTGCATGTAGTTAATTATAGTTCTGTTATCTCACACGTCAGTCTTGCGAGTACAAAAATAAGTTTTGTACTCATTTGCTTTGCTTAACTTATATTGTTGCAGAGGAAGAAGGTGAGCCCCAAGGGCCTTACTTTTGCGAGATGTGCGGTTTCTGGGACGATTAGCTTGGCGGTCCGGTTGGTTGCCTTGTGGGTTAAAGGCACACTGATTGGCTTTTGTTTATCGCCATCTTATGGCTCTTTTGCTTCCGTTGTTTACTTATCTAGTTGTATGTCTTTTGGCCGGTCGGCCTCTCTTTTGTAATAACTCTTTATATTATGTATGTCTTTCAGTTGTCGCTTGTTTCGGTTCTATGTGAATGAATGGAATTGATGCATGATTTTGTAACGGGGTGTGTATACTACAATTCTGGGAAGTATACATATCTCGAGGCTTGGTTTATTTGATTTGTACTGCTAGGACCAAGTGGATGGTTAAGCAGTACAAGCCGAATAAACCGGGGTCCTCACAATGTATGAGTGTATCCATGAATCCATGATTCAGTCTGTGAGTGTATGAGTACTTGTATATGAGTGTATCCATGAATCCATGTTTGGGAGGCTTGGGAAATGGCAGTGTATATTGCAGTGTATTTTCGGTAAACATTTAGTATTTTTTTTGCAATGGAAAAAATTATCACGGACGGTTCTTGTTTAGAACCGTCTGTGATATACTATATATCGTCTATGATATACTATATATCATAGACGGATGGTAAATAGAACCGTCTGTGATAGCAGACATATCACAGACGGTTTTTGAGCCGTCTGTGATACGCCTATTATCACAGACATACAAATACAGACGGTTCGAAAACCGTCTGTGATGATGGTTCCGAACCGTTTGCGATGAGGTTTTCTGTAGTAGTGTTGGTAGATACTCCATACTTATCCACATGTGAACACGTGAAAATTTACATAGTACTCAAGTACATGTACTATGTACATACTCCCATATACAGGTACTAAATGTACTAATATACTTCCTAAAGAGTATACTATCATGGCCAATGAAAATTTTATTCAACGCTATAAGTGTTGATGATATGCCCTAGAGGCAATCATAGAGATGATTGTATCACGTCTATATTTATGTATTATTGAATAAGTGTTATTCTGTTTCTTGAATGAATCATCAGTTATGAAGATTAACAAGTATGTGACCTGTTGGTGAAGCTCTTTTAACTTATGATGATATCGTTCTAAATGTATTCCTGGTTGAATGTCACTGGTCGGAACACTAGTGACTCTATCGATCAGCACATTTATTGATTGATGATCATGTTTCACCGGTCATAGATATACAGATATCGAATCAATAATGTGAACACATGTTAGAGAACATGGTGATCGATTGACCCACCTTGAGACGCTGTTGAGATTGTTATGATTCTATGTGTTGTCAGTTGGTCTCAAGCAATGATGATGTATAATCTTTAGACCTAAGATCAGCATGGTTTTCTATATGTGTAATAGCACTCTTAAAGGTAGCTTTCGGGTATGCTATGAAACATGCGGAGGAACATGACTGGACGAATATGGGATTTGTCCCTCCTAACATAACAAGAGAGGTATCTCTAGGCCCCTTGATGTGGTCGAATAAAGAAAGTGCATAGTCATGCCACTAGTGGTCGATGAGTTCGACCACATGAAGTTATCCAACACTCGATCGAGAAAGTATTAAACAGCCTATGGATGACATAACATCTCACCTGGAGTTTAACCAGATATCATGAGGCAAAGGGAGAATACATGAGTAGGTCATTCAATTCGACCAGATACGAACTGGTCATATGGAGATACGAGCTGATCGTAGACTGATCGAACATAGTCACGAACTGATCGATGGAGATACGAGCTGGTCGTAGACTAGTCGAACATAATCACTAACTAGTCGTAAGGAGTTACGAACTGGTCGTAATTAAGTATTAACTGGTCGTAACTAAATATAGACTGGTCGTGACTAGATACGAGCTGGTCATAAGTGATAAGGACCTGGTCGTAGATCATACTGCATTAAGGTTTGTTCGATATATTCTATGTGTGTTCGGGAATCGTTATGTTCTACTAGGTACCGCTAATAACTTGTGGTCGAAAAAGAGCTTCCGAGTCAACCGACTACGCATGAACCTACAGGGTCACACACTTAACGGGTTGGAATAAATCAGTACGGATATGATTCGTCAAACGTGTTCTGATAGGATCTGTTACGGGCACTATATAAGGAGATGCTTGAGGCTGTTGGGAGAGAATGACAAGATAAAGGAGATAAACATAACAGACAAGACACACAAAAGTCGTGAGTTGAGTTGTTCCTCCAAAACCCTAGCCGCCATCTTCTTGAGAAACCCTTCCCGTGCAACTTGGTGCTAGCTCACCGGCGTACGGTGTTCCTTCCTCGGATGTGTGGATACTGTAGAGGCGCTACTGCATTGTTGTGCTTGAGGACGATCCACGATCTGAGCGAGGAACTAGATTAGTTGCTGGAGGAGATGATCGCTGTTGAGGATGATCGACTACGCTGGACTATCGACTATGGTGAATGATCAACTACGACCACTACATCGACGCGCTCTTCGTTGGACCAGACTGCTCCAACTCTTCTTTCACTGCACTGTGTGTCTGATGGTAACGATCTATGATCTCTTGCTTGCATAGCATCTTAGTTTACGTGGTAGAATTTTTGAATTATCAGCTAGCGTAGCCTACCCGTATCCCAACAATAAGGGTCATGGAAATTAGGACAGACGCACTCTCTTAAAAATCCTCTCTAATCTTGGAGATGTGCATGTATATCTCGAGTGGAAACCAGTCATATACTCCCATGCACACATGTCATGCTTATAAAAAGGAGTATGCACGCTTAGAAAAACAAGTATGTACATGCGCATATAAAAAGAGAGTATGTATATGTAAAGAAAATAAGTATGTACATATACATAAAGTGGTATATATATACGTGTGCACTACACCATGGCATAGTATTAAGGGCAATAATCTGCTAGGGAAAAATTTGATTAGTGGCAAAACATGTGCTGGCAATATCCAAGAGATTAAGGGTCCCCTAATCTGCCGGAAATAATTATTATCTAGAACAACTTATCTGCCGGTAATGTTTTTTTGTTAGCTACAATACATTTGCCCTAGAAAAAGTCAATCAGACCAACGTAACTGCCAGGCAAAACATTGGGCGGGAGGTGAAAAAATTAATCGCGTGAAGACTGAACATATGACCTCATATCTGCAGGCAAAAAAATTTAAGCGTGAAGGTGAAAAATGGAGGATTGATAAGCGCGACCTCTCTCCACCTTATCCCCTCCCAAAAATCCTCCCCGCGCCTGCTCCTCCCGACGGTCACCTCTCCTCCCAGCGCCACTCCCCACGCCTCCCCTCCTCCCCACGCCTTCCCTCCTCCCGACGATGCCTTCCTCCCAGTGCCACTAGCCGTCCCATCCTCCCAGCGCCACCCCTCCTCCCCTATTGCCCTCCTCCCTGGCCGCCCCTCCTCCCCTCGTTGCCCTCCTCCCCAGCTGCCCCCCATCCTCCCCGCACCACGCTCCTCCCCGGTCGCCCCTCCTCCCCATGCCCGCATCCTCCATGGCCTCCCCTCCTCTCCACTCTGTCCCATCTCCCAGCACCTCCTCCTCACCCCGACCACCCACCTCCCAGCGTTTCCCCTCCTACCCGGCTGCCCCTCCTCCCCGGCTGGCCCTTCCTCCCAACGCCGCCCCTCCTCCCCAGGTAGGAAAACCTAGTTGATAGCTCTTCAAGCAATGGTGATGCTGTTGTTAAGAAAGTAAGTTCTTTTCCATTATCATATACATATTTTCCATAGTGCTTAAATGCATAGCTCCTGCTATGTGCAATTTTAGGATACAACTTTATGTCTAATGCAGTTTGATCTTACAAGAATTGCTTGGTGATGTTTTGATTCAACAGGTTGAAAAGAGCAATTTTTGTCCATTGGCCAAGGAGAGTTCATCACTCGAGGACTCAAAGTATGTTGTTTGTTTGTTCTCGCCTTCTCGGTGTATTTATTGTTGCTTAGCTGTTCCTGTTTTCTCAAGCTAGATTTAACTTCTATGATATACCAGTTAGGCTAGGCTGTACTGGTTAATAAACACATTAATTTGAGTGAAAATAATGATATGTATTTAACTTCTATGATATATATATCCTTGAACTCGTATCACCAAATATCCGCTAAGTCTCAAACTTTTGGTGGTTCCTTTTTTCTGCATTAACACTGAAGGATAATCTTAGTCCATTCCTAGATGTTCAAAGTTACGTAAGAATTATAGTAAAGGATTTCTGCTTTTCTGGCAAGACCTTGTGGGTTTTTGTCTTATTTGTGCCTATTTGGAGAACTATGATATGGCTGCAATTAAACAAGAATATTGTTAACACCAGCGTTCACCAAGTCGTTAGGCGCAATATATAAATTCATATGAACTTTTTTGGTACTAGTTATTGTTGTGATGGGGCGACAATTTTTCGTGGCATTACTTTCTATATTTATATCTATTGTATAGCTCAAGCCTTTTCATTTCTCCTGCTGTTTGCTTGATTGCCTGCTACATGAATGGAGGAGTAACTCTTGTTTGTTTCTGCCTGTTTACTACCACATTTATGAGGTTATGCAACATTTTATCGCATAGAACAACCCCAAAAAACAATTAATGAAATGTTCCTCTATTTGTGCATAGTGCCTTCTATTTGTGCATAGTGCTTCTAAGGCAGTAGAGGTATTGGAGGCTTATGAAGGTACATTTGAAGATGATTATCCTCTAGACAGTGAGAGATATGAACACAATGAGTTGCTTCTGTATAAGGTCAAGATGTTTTTCCCATGGAAGATTTTCCCAGTTTCCATGCTCTGCTGCTAATTTCTTAAGATGAAAAGCCTATATTATGTGACTGTGACTCTTATTTCTCTTATATAATGATAACATTGCATTGTAGATAGCATTGCTTGAGGAATGTGGGATGTTGGATAAAGCCCTTCAAGAAATGCACAAAAAGGAGGGCAAAATTGTAAGTCACATCTTTTAATGCAGAAAAAAAAATACTAGGTTGACATTTAGGTTGTATTTCTTGGAGCAACATTTGAGTATCATATTTTTTCTATGCTAGGTGGACAAGTTATCATTCAAGGAACAGATGGCATCCATTTTGTTGAAACATGGTCTTTTGAGGAAGCTGAGAGAATATATAGATCCCTGCTCTTAATGACTTCCTAACTTCCCATTCATTTAATCTGTTGATCATTGTAAATCCAATTTAAACTTATTTGGGAATCTTGTTTAGGTATACATTACTGATTATGATGAAGGATGCCAAGTTCATAGTCATGAATCATGCCTACTATTCCAGCACTTCAAAATAGTTTTTGTCGTGCAGAAATAACCTAAACATGGTCCTAAATTTGGCATACTACCATGGCTGAAAATTTGTTAAGTGGATGAGTCAAAGAGTATTTATTCTGCTACCTGTTCCAATAAAAAGAGCTTTTACACCATTTCCTAGTTCTGTCAGTTGTTATATTTGTTACCTGTTAGTTCTAGTCTGTGTTCACACCTAGTATGGATAATGGAGATGTCTTATACTATAATTATGTCTATCCAGTCTATTCTAAAAGAAATCTCTACAATTCCATTTGCCACTATATGCAGAACTTTTGTTTTATGTTATCTTGAGACCTTTTGTTTCTAAGAGCCTTGGAGTGATCAATTACTGCCCATGGCTTTCTATTTCTCTAGAATAATATCTAGCCAAGATGTTGAAGTGGTTTCTTCAACAATTTGTGTGGTATGTTTGTGGTAGCAAAGTGGACAATAATTGTTTGCTTACCTATTATGTCACTGATCAACTGACATGGAAAACCTACTCTTTGATAGTTGAGGAATGAATTAATTTTCATTTCTTTTATTTATGTACTTCATAGCTCTACAAAAATGCCTTGGCTTGTACTCTGATAATGACCAATATTCTACTAATGATGTTGAACGTTTGTGTGCATTGTATGAGTCACTGAAGGAGCAATATGGTTGGTCATTTGCAGTTAATGTACTTTATGTTTGGTTCTGGTCTATTTGCATTGCACTTCCTTTTATTCATTGTTTGCCCCTCATGGGATAGAAGGGTATCTTTGGTATGAGTACAAGAACAATTAATTGATACGCAAGGATATCTTGCAATGTATATTTGTATGCAATTGTAAATTGGGTAGCACTTCCAAACATTTCTTTGCTGTCATTAAGTTATGACATACAATTTTTCCATCTTTTGTTCCTCGTAAATCATGTTCTTTTATGGAAAATTACCTGCTATGTAATTGGTTAATCATTTCCTATGGAGGAAAATGAACATGTACCAACATTTGGTGGCTCTCAAACACAATATTTATAGGTTAGCCTTTACCTTTTTGGTACATAAAAATTGTCGTACATTTAGGAACTCACATGGGTGGCCACAACCTTAGTTTGCTCAATTAAGAGCTTGGTTTAGCTTTTTTTTTTGTTTGCAGAAAATACTATGTAGCTCCGATAATGGGATAATGTGATGATTCTCTGTGTCTCACATGATATGCTTTATTTCAGTTCAATATCAATTGATATGGTTAATTCTACATTTACTTCGAACTCTAAGGAGCATAAATGTTAGATATGCTTGTTTATTGAACTTTCTTGGTGCTCTTGATTTGCCTAATATTTTGTTGTTTCCATTTACTGTTAGGAATTTATAGGAACAATGGTTATTCACTTATTTGATGGTTTCATGCAATGGTGGTGTCAACCAAATGCGAGCCGCTGTAAGCAACTTGAAAAACCCTACATTTAGGCCTTTACTAATTTTCCATCAGATAATCCTTTGTAACATCTAACACTGCACATTTGTGTTCTTTTACCTGTTCAATCATTTCTGATATGGTTGTCATTGCAAGAAATGAATGCGACCTTATTAGTGCCCGAGTTGGATAAGACATCCTTTTGGAATGACCGAAGGTGCATTTGCTGGCATAATTAGTGTTTTTATGCTTATCTATGTGACAATATACTTATTGAAACATCATTTTCTTTTGCTTGTGCCTTGTAGTGAGTTTCAGGATATATTTGATGTTGAACATTTTATAACTTCTCTAAGAGATGAGGTTCGTATACTGAGAGAATTGCCACTGAGCGAAAGCGAAGAGTGGAACATATTTTGTGTCACTTGCTGATACAGGTTCATGGGTTTCAAGAAAACAATCCTATTGGATCTCTTCTTTTTTTTATTTTATTAAATCAACTTCTGAGATGGATAGTTTTGACTCTGTAAATTTGTATTGTTTATTGAACTCTTCAGATGCTCCTAAATTCAATGCTAACCAATGTACACTTCCATGTTTTTTCTCCAGATCCAACCGGACTGGGATGCACTGTGCTGGCCTTTGATCGCCCTCGATGGGGGTTAATTTCTCGACCTTGCAGAAAGGATTGGCAAGAGGAGAATGTGTCAAATCTGTATGAGCTTGAGTCACAGGTGATCCTTCTTACCATATACTCATTTATTATGTCTTCCAAATTCAAGTATTTATGTATTGAAGTAAACTATGGGAGAATTCAAGTATTTATGTGTAACACCCCAGCCCAACGTGAGCCTGGAATGCTACTAAACTAACATTAAAAACTTCAAAACCAAGTTCAAACTACCAAATTTCGACATAACCTCCTTTAACATGTTAACAACATGGAGGTTCCAACATTTAGGTAAATCATAAACAATTAATCCAACATCCAGAATCATCAATAGGCGTTCAAAACATACTAACCAACTAGCATATCCAAAGGAGTCTTAATTACACTACTCATCATTATTACACTTAATCCATTGCATGAGGCATAATCATAATCATAATCAACTCCTAAGCAGTTTGCTAAATTATTGAGGTACGACTAAAACTTAATCAACTTTAAAGATGAGTGGCAGTGAGTGAATCCAAATCAAGTCTACTTCCTCCCATGCATGCCGTTCTTGAATTGGGTACCTAAAACAATAATGAAAGCAAGAGTGAGCCACAGACTCGGCAAGTACAAAATAAAGGCATACCACAAAGGTTATAACATTAGCATCCATAATCAGAAACGCATCATTAAAACATCTCATATGCATATGCAATGCTCAAGGAACCTTTCTCTTTATCTTTCTGTGTGCATTACACCGGTAATGCAGAGTATGCAACCGTCGCCGCATACCCATGCCTGTGCGCGCACGCCACGAGGACCAATTGCCCATTACTCGCAAGTAATGGGGACCTCAACCCACACTCCACGAGTGTGGGGATCTCGAGCCCGTCACATTCATGACGGGATCTCAAGAAACATGCTTGGTCACCGCGTGACCAAGCCTCAACATGTTCTCAATATGCATATGCTTATCTCTTATTCATCATCAATCTTACCAAAAGACAACAACATTGTACCACAATAAAGCATAAGCATAATTTGAGCAATCACCATACTTAAACAATCATCAAGTAAGCCATCTTGCTATGCAATCATATATCAAAAATCACACAAACATAGCCAATCAATCACACCCATATAACAAACAATGCACTTGCCTTAACCGTGTGAGAATGGAGGCGTGGCGGTGCTGCCTTCGGTACCAATCCCCCACCTAATACATTAAGATCATAAGCTAAGACCACAGTAATGAACCACAAAAATTACAAAAGCAAACACAAACTAGCCTTAGCTTACAACGCGATCCCGACTCCAATTTCCTAAATGCTGATTTGTGCCTTCTGTAATCAGTCAAGTTCTAAAATTCATATCTTTCTGTATAGGGTCTAAATTGGGTGTTCTTAGACTTCATTGAAAGGTTATCAAATTCCCCAACTAAACCTAGTTGGTGAGACTCCTGATTTGGCCATCTAAAATCCTTTTAACCTAATTAACAAAACATCGATTTCACGTCATGCCCTCTAGACAGAACACTAAAACAATCATAACTTTCAGCTCGTTTATCCAAATTTTGCGTTCTTGTGCTTCCCTGAAAGCTACGACAATTATCTAGAACTTTCGTTATACTGAGATCCTCTAATTCCCTCTGTAACTTATGGTTTTAACCAGATTTCTACAGACTGTCCAAACGCTGACAGATTCGCAGGACAGTCGCACTAATAAATTCATAACTTGAAAATTACTCAACCGCTCGACATTATTAAATACTCTATAGAAAGGTACTGAAATTATCTACAATTAACTAGTAGATGACATTCCCAAAATTCGCCATTTAGGTACTCGAATAAATCGTACAACAAAATAGCAGACTAATCCAATCTACTACTGTTGGAACTACTAGCCAATTAAATAATCATAGCCAACTACTAATCCCAATTAAATATTCATAGCCAACTAATAATGCCAATTAAATATTCATAGGCAACTACTAATCCCAATTAAATAATCACCACTAACTGATCATAGTAGGGCATCCCTAACTATCCCAATTAAACAATGCATGCACGTACAGGATGGAGCAACCAAACCTTGCATGTGGCTAGAAATTTGCATGCGGCTGCACCTTTCTTTCCTTTCGGTTTTGCTCACGGCTTTCAGGCCCACGTGCTAGCATGGCCAGTAGCCACCACGAACACGCACACAGCAGCACTGCCGATCACGCCACCTGGCGGGAGGCGTGCGTGGCGGAAGCCACGCGCGGCACGCACGGTTGGTTGGACAGCGTCCACGCGGCGGATTGGATACACGCGCTGGCGAGAAGCAGCGGCAGCAGCGCGGCGGTGCACGAAGCGTAAAACGCCTAGCGGCTGAAGAAAATTGAGACAACTGCTGGAGGCGGCGCACGGGGAAGAAAACGCTAGAGCGGCTAGGGTTTCCGCCCCTCCCCACATCTATTTAACCCGGTTAAAAAAAAGTCATTCTGTTTTCACGTATCATCTTTTACCTAATGAGGTATAGATCCTCAAGAGGGTTATTTTCGAAATATTACATTCTACCCCCCTTAACAGAATTCGACCTCGAATTCTACTCGCCATTCTACTCGAAGAACAACCACAACTGAAATTAATCAACAAACACATACCCGACCTGCACAAGTCCGGATTTTGCTCGCACATGCATGACTCCAACCCCCAAGTCACCTCTCTCTTGGACTGATGTGACCACATCACCTGGACGTAAACTGATGTCTTACGTCCTAACACTCAACCTGACCTTTCTAGGTACGCTCAATGGACTGGACTCGAAGGTATGGTCTTACTTGTTGGTCAACGGCCCTAACGAAACCTCACACTCCAGATCTCTCAAGTACTTCTCGACAACGGGTCACACAAAACGTTGTGTACCTTGCGCTAGGGCTCGAGACGGTCCTAGTGATACACTATCTTTTAAAATTCCTGCAACTTCCAGAAACAAACCAATGTACCTTGAACCAACTTTCCCTTTGGTACCACGCCACGCAACTTACACAAGACACATGGAACTCCTATTCCCTTCTATCAACCAACCACCTCACCTTTGCAAGGGGCATCCCCTTAACAAGGGACGCACAAATAACCCGCATTAAACCAATCTTCTTAAAAGAAAACAACTGAAGAAGGAAGGATCTTCATCACAGCCACACATTACCAACTTCCCTCTAAAACAGTCGAAACCAAAATCGAAGACTCATTACAAAAACCTTTTCACTTTCCAATTAGGCAGTTTGCAAATAAACACCACAAGCCAAAAGTGAAATCATTTGAATGCCCAAAATAACAATTTCGTTTCTTTTCTTAATCGGAAAGAACCATGCATACACCAACATAAAACCAACCCAATTTGCAAATGGCATCCACCATGAACACAAACTCAAACAAGAACCAAGAGAGTATTTCACTAATCAAGAAAATATTTTTTTCCTCAACCTTTCTTTTAAGAATTCAACTTTCTCTTAAACCATGGGATTCCAAATCATCACACTAACTTTTTCCTCTTAACCGACAAACTCAAAGCGATGCTCAACCCGAGAGCAACAACCACACTCATCTAGAGGAACTCTACTAACTCACAAAAAGATACTCTAGTCCACTCCTCTATGAAAGGAATTGCTTTGACAAATAATTCTCAACACACCTCAATATAGATTCCACCCACAATCACATCACCTCAATCCTTTAAGGATAATCAACTCGAAATTCATATCACACACTCTCATTTACTACATCCAAAAGATTCTATGAAGGATCACCACAACTCTCAGAACCTAATCATGGGCAACCAAGATGTCAGCATAAAAAATGCAAAGCCCAGACTCAACCCCTAAGACTATTACAATGAACTTATGGTATACTGGATAGGTAATCCTAAGATCTGATGACAAAAAAAAATTCTCACAATCCGAACAATATTCTCAATCATTAATATCAACATTCATCACTAATCAAGTAACAGTCTAAAGCGATTGACTTCACCAATTTTGAACTCACTAAACCACACCATTTCATTTCACCTACACGACCACAACATACACATTCGCAATACTCTAACTAATTGACCAAGATTCAACTTTTGAATATTCCAATATTCCTCCAACATAAACAAAGGTTCTTGAATTACAATTCACTATTGGTTCTACTACTTATAACAACATGATCAGTTTCGCCCAATAACCATCATTCCCTTTTAGATCAAATTCTCTACAAGATTTATATCATGAAATCAATTCATCCCCCAATACTCCTCAATTAACTTGCAACACAAGGTCTCATAACATCATATTCTTAACCACTATTAACCAATTACCACTATACACTGTATAAGGTTTTGTAAAATAAATCCATTATTTCTTTCTCAAAATAAGAGACAAATAAAAACAATTTTTAGCACACAGGAAAACGTTTTCTACTTGCGGTAAACACAAGACAAAGCGAAATAGTCAAATAGCAATAATTTTGGAAAGCAAAAGAGGAGTCCATAGTTGAGGGCACAAGTCCCACAAAAAGAGAATATCAAACCACAAATAAGAATAAAGCATTGTTTTTTTAAAATATCGAGGAACTCTTATGGGGTAAAAACAGTAAGTTTAGGCACACTTCAAATAAACTACGAATTACAAAACTTGAAAGTAATTTTCTTTGATTACAATGTCACTTTGCCAACTCAAACAAGAAGCGCTCTTAAGACCAAATCACAAGAATCACTTAAGAACCAATTAAGTTTTCGAACACGCCACTTGCTCAAACCAATTTCATCTACTCGATAAATCACGAACTCCAAAAGTTCACGAAGTAAAACTCCAAACATTTCATTTAAACGATACCACAAATGACGATCAAATTACTTTCTTTCTATAAAAATCAACAACACACTCATAATCTATTGCTAACAATCTTACTAACCTCCAAAATAATACACTATTAACAAAAAATCGTCATAGTCTACCCTTCCATTATGAAACTCTTCAAAAACCTACCACTCTTCAAAAACCCACCAAATTCTTTCATACTAATTTATCATCCCATCCTCAAATTGAGAGTCCACCAAAACTTTACAACCTCACTACATCAACCACTTTATTCTTGAGTAGATCTACTATACAAATTAAAATGTTATACCAAAACCTTTTCATTAAGGGCATACTATTATCTGATATTTCCACCATCATGTAAACATAAGTCACCTATTAAATCCCATCGGTTCAACTCTTAGTGATGCTCAACACCAAACTTCAATATACAATAATTGCACTACAACAATTGTTGCTATCAACTGGCTTCATCATGAAAATCTCGATGCTACCTACTTTGCTTTCTAATTCACATGAATATTTGCAAATACATATTCAACCGTTCCACCTCATGTTCATAATTTGGTGCAAAAATCACACTAAAACTTCAAGAATCAAAATCTTTCATCAACCAAAAGTCTCAACAATACTAAAACCAAATTCATCCCATTATTCTATATAGAAGAACTGTAATACCCCAAAAGTATTAGAAAGAATTAACTGGAGAGAGTTATTTGAATTTCAACCGTTTTTTCAGGATTTAAAAAAAGGATTTTAGAATTTCTCTTGAAGGGGATTAAATCTTGGGCCAAAGGCCCATAGTCTTGGCCCATTAGGGGTAGTCAAAACCCCTAGGGTTACTGTAGCTTGCGACCTGCTGCTGATCTGCCGCCCCTCAGATAACCACCCCTCCCCTCCCCAAGCAACCTCATCCTTCTTTGGTGCCTCCCTTCCTCGCCGTCGGTGCTCTTTGCTGCCGATCAAGTGAAGAAAGGAGAGGAGATCATCTTCACAGGGCCAATTCTTCATCTTGCTGCGATTCTACAAGGGTAACATCGCGTATTCTTCGTTGGTTGATGCGTAGTGGTTGCGGTTGATGTCGTTTGGTAGATTGATTTGCGTCGGTTTAATAGATCGCGTTCTGACCAGATTATTGTGCGGTCAGTTTTGTGTGTTTAGAGGCCGAATTAGGAGTTTTTATCTCCTAGAGTTTTGTAGATAATGTTCTTAGCTTTCAGTGGCCGCCAAGAACGCCCAAATCCGATTAACGGTCTGAAAGTTATGAATTTTTTAGTGTCGCTGTCCTGCTGATCTGTCAACATTCGGGCAGATCGTAGTAATCTGGATAAAACTGCTAGTTAAAGTGGAAATCAGAGGATCTCGTTATAACGAAAAATGTAGGTAATTTCCATACCTTCTTAGAGAGATAAAGAACGCAAGATTTGGACTTTTGTATAAAAAATTATGGTGGTTTTAGTGTACTGTCCAGAGAACCCGACGTGAATTTTGTTGTCTTTTAATTAGCTCGATAGGATTATTAGATGACTGAATCAGGAGGACTCACCAACTAGGTTTAGATGGAGATTTTGTTAAGCTTTAATTAGAGTCCAAGAACACCTCATTTGGACCTCTGTACTAAAAGTTATGAATTTTAGAACGTGACTGTCCACAGAGGGGATAGAATAACACTTAGAATTTGGGGTAGGGTTCGCGCTAATGGAACTATTGCGAGTTCGCGTTTACTCTTATAGTTGTTTGGCCTATTACTGCTATCTTAGCGTGCGTTATAAATATGTTCAGGTGGTGGTTTGTTCCCGGAGGCAGCCCCTTCTGCACATCCCTCATTCTCTCGCGGTTAAGGCAAGTATAGTGATGGATATGATAGAAAACATTGCGTGCCATTGTTTGATAAATACCAGGAGTATTTGTGTTATCCATGATTGTTACGGTGGTATGTTTGGTATTGTTCATGGTTTCTAGCGATATGAGTTACGTGTTATTCATGGATGCTTGAAAGTTATGAAGTCTATGATACATGCTAGTATTGATATATTAGCCGTGTTTTATTGATAGTATGATATGCTGGTTAAAGATGAGGAATGCTTATGATACGGGTGATTGTTAATCATGTATGTCATTGATGTTGTTCATGCTTATCGTAAAATGATAATTGTTCATGTGCACCATGAGAGCATTCATAAGACCTGGTCACGTGGTGACTAGGAATGCATATTTGAGGTCCTCGTCACGTAGATGGCGGGCTTGAGGTCCCACATTCGTGGAATGTGGGCATTGAGAAGAGGTCCCCATCATGTAAGCGATGGGCTTATGGTCCCCACACTTGTGGAGTGTGGGCTTGAGTCCCCTATACTTGCGGAGTATTGGGCAATTGGTCCCCGTGCTTGCGAGCACGCAGCATGGGTCTGTGTGACGGTTGCATACCTCGCATTACTGGTGTAATGCGCAAAAGAGAAAGAGAAAGATAAAGAGCATTTGAGCATTTGCATAGCATGAGCATGTGATACTTTTGGTGTGTAGCTGGATGGATAATAATTGACGATTTACCCTTATGTATGCTGTTGATGCCATGAATTGTACTTGCTTGAGTCGGTGGACTCACTCTTGCTTTTATTGTTGTTTTAGGTACCCAATCCAAGAACGACATGCATGGGAGGAGTAGCTCTATGTTCACACGCACACTACCATGAACCTTCTAAAGTTGATTAAATTTCAAACCATGCCTTAATAAATGAGCAAGTTGCTTAAAGGATTTTATATGATCATATTTTCGTGTTGGATTATTTGTAATAATGAAGACTAGTATATTTGGATATTGGTGATTATGCTTTAGTCACTTAGTATGTCATGAATGCCTCACGATTATCTTTGAATGTTTGATTGTTTAATTTGGATACATGTAATTGTTGGAATCCTTAGTAAAGTTAGCTAAAGAGAGAAGGTTATGCTGGAATTTAGTAAGGTGCCTTGGTTTTAATCTGCTTGGTTGATAGTTCGGTAGCATTCCAGGCTCGTGTTGGGTGAGGTGTTCTGATTGGTATCGAGCGGGTTGTAGGTGTGTGGTATTTGAATTGTTAAACTTGACACACTAAGCACGATGGGTGGGTTTGGGTTATTGCATTGCATTTGCGCTTAGTTATGTTCTATTGATCATTCCTGCTATGAGAAGATTTGATATATCTATATTATAATACTCCCTCCGTTCGGCAATACTTGACGTCCTGCCAGCAAAAATTTGTTCTGTTTGACGTCAACCATTAAAAAAAACAGAGGGAGTACTATGGTTATTATGTCTTGGTTAATTAACTATTGAGCCGCTTGCGGTTGATGAACCTTCTTTGGTTAATGGTTACAGTGTAGTTGATGGGTTTCAATTGGTTTGTATTTGTTTTATAGAGTAAAATTTTTTTTGTTTTTTTACTCTTGAGCTATTCTTGCTAATTGTAAACATCGTTATTGGCAATATTGTTCCTTGTTATGAGAGTTCTACCTTCTTGTTTGCAGACTTCACCCATTCATTCGCTTGGTGTTTTAGATAATGGAAAGTATCATTTACAAGCTTCATTGAATTACGTTTCGACTTTATGCACTTCTTTTGGAGTAGTTGGAATATTGAAGTTTAGTGCGTCTTCTTTGAGAAGGAAAGTATCGAAACTCTTTTGAGATGTTTTGTTGTATTTTGTGAGAGGTTTTAAGCATAAAGAATAGATTGATAATGTATGAGTTATCAAGTTGGGTTTATAATGTGGTGCGTAAGCGGTCTTAACCAAGATCGTTGGAAGTGAAGTTGATAAGCTTGATGTTGTCATAGAGTCGTTACAAGATGAACTTGTTTAAATGGTATGACCATTCCTACTAGTAATCGAAGACTTATTAAGAGGTGTGGTATATTGATGCTTTGGTCTGATCATTAAGATTGTGGAATTTGATATATTTATCGGATAATTCGGAGTAAAGTATCTCAAGAAATTTGTCTACCCTTTAGTGATGATTATGTTGAGGATATGGTTGAAAGATGCCTTAGAGGATATTAATCCGGAGATTTTCATAAACTGGCTACTTGATGATTATACATAATTGCTAGATTGAAACATGTATATCGGATTAGATGGATGTTTAGGTACTACCTTGTGAAACCCGGTGATTAAAGGGGATGATGTTATTAAATCTTTAATTAAACTTTGAGCATAAAGTGGAATGTTGACTCTGTGTTTATAAATAGACATGTGACTGTAAATAGCAGTAGGACTCCATTTGCATACGTGATAAATAGAATTGTCAATTTTCAATGATAGTTGAAGTGGGTGTTGAGCAACACTTATGGTTGAGTGGATGAATGAGTAAGTGGTCTCTCATAGTGTGCTTTGCGAAATTATTATGTAATAGCATGCTCTAGTTAAAAGAGGTTTGTTCTAACCTTGTGGCTTGTGTTTCTTTTGGAGAGGTTTATGATGGGATAAGAGGCTATGATGAGTCTCGCTAAGAGTGTACTGTTTTATTGTTAGTGTGATTGTCAGTCAGGGACTATGATGATAATATTGAATGTTCTGTATAAAGGAATTGGATCGCTTGCCTGATGTTGATTAAGTGAATATGTTTCTAGGTCACGTTTGGGATCTTTCAGACCTCATGTTGATGTGGTAGCTGAATTTGTTTAGAGCAAAGTGACGTTTTGAGAGTTTTATTAGTTCCTAAGTGGTTTATGGGTTGTGGTCTTCAAATATCTTTTTGTCGGAATTGGCATGGTGATGTTGTAACCAATAAAAGTCGAGTAGAGTAGAAGTATTTGATATTGAAGTAAAGTTTTGTTCTTGCCCATAAGAGTTTTTTCCGAATTTCCAAAAGCAATGTTTTATTCTCGTTTGAGGTTTGATGTTCTCTGCTTGTGGGACGTGTGCCCTCAACTTTGATCTTATCTTTTGTTTTCCGAGAACATCATTATCTGATTGTTTCTCGTGAACTTGTAACTACTGTAAGTGGTAACATTTTTTTTGTGCTGAAATCTTTTCTTACTTGCCTCTTCTTCTAAGAAAGGGTTAACCGAACTGTATTGCAACGTCTCTTCGGTTGTGTTTTGGTAACTAGATAGTGGTGGTCTAGTAGATGGTTTGGTGAACCTTTAGGTGTCAAGTTGTCTGAGAGGCATTGAGTAATAAATTGATTTATTAGAATAATCCTTGGAGAGGATTTGAGTTAAAAAGAATATTTGTCTTTGGAGTTATGATTTTGTTATCACAACTAGTAGGACCTATAGCGAGATGTGGTCCAAGATTTTGTGTTCATTTTGTGAACATTAAAATTAGCAAGTATGGAAATTTTGATCAGATTATTAGGGTATCGCATTTGGGTACTGGTAAGATTGTGTAGAATAATTATGATAATGTAGTTTAATGAGAGTAGCAGTATAGAGTAATCTAATAGTCGTGTTAATTAATGGGATAGTAGAGATTGTTCAGTTATTGTCAAGTGTGAATCGGCCTCAGTAAGTAACCCAATGGGAGTTAGTTTATCTCTAAGGATAGCTTGATCAAGAATATATTTATTAATCGATGTTAGTGATTGAGTATGTTTGAATCCTAGTCAATCAGTTAGGGTATTGTGAATGGGTATATTGTGGTCGAGTAGCTGTATTCGATTGGTGCGGGTTAGAGAAGGTCTAAGATTGGTAAGATGAATCGCCTTGGGCGGTTACTTGATTAGCAAGGAATGTTGACATTAATAACTGAGATTATTGTTGAGCTGTGTGAAATTTTGGTCATCCGATCTGAGGGTTACATATCAAGTATAGCGGACGTTCATTGTAAGAGTCTTAGAGGTTGATTTGGGCTTTGCATTTTTATGCTAGCATCTTGGTTTCCCAGGATTAGGTTCCAAGAGTTATGGTGATCTCTGAAAGAATCCTTTGGAAGCAGTAAATGAGAGTGAATGTGGTGAATTTCAAGTTGATTATCCTTAAAAGATTGAGGTGACGTGATTGTGGCGGAAATCTATATTGAGGTGTGTTGGGATTTACTTGTCAAAGTAATTCCTTTGGTAGAGAAGTTGGCTAGAGTGTGAATTTGTGGGTTGGAAGAGTCTCCTTGCATAAATGTGGATTTTGTGTTCGATTGAACATAGCTTTGAGGTTGCCAATTTAAGAGAAAAGAATTAATGTGTTATGCGATAATTTGGGATCTTACGGTTTAAGAGAAAGTTAAATTCTTAAAAGAAAAATTATGGAAAAGAGTGTGATCTTAGATAGTGAGACATTCTCTTAGTTCTTATTTGAACTATGTGTTATGACAGATGACAATTACAAATTGAGTTGGTTCTTGTCAGTATATGTGGTTCTTTACAGTTAAAAAAAAGGTTAATCTGGTTATTCGAGTGATTTCGCTTTTGGTTTTTGTGGCATTTATTTCTAAACTGCCTACTTGAAAAGTGAAAAAGTTTTCATGATAAATCCATTATTTTTTTTTTGGATTGGGCTCTTCTAAGAGAAGATGGTTTTGAGTTGGATGTATTATGTCTCCTTTGGTTTCAGTTGAGTTTTTCGGATAAGTGAGCTCGTAGATGAGTTCTTTGTGTGACCCTTGTTAAAGGAGATGCTGCTTACATAGGTAAAGTGATCGACTGAGAGTTAGAACAAGAGTTTCATGTATTTTGTGCAGACGGTGTACTTGGTACCAAAAGAAGTATAACCAAAGGTGTGTTGGATAGGTTCCTTATAGCTGGAATTTGTAGGTTTGCACATCGCTAGGACCGCCTCAGTACATGCGCGGAGTACACAATGTCTTGTATATTCGGTGCAGGTAGTACATGAGAGGTCGGAGCTTGATATTTTGTTAGAGCGGTTGGCCAACGAGTAAGACCTTACCTTCGAGACCCATGTGTTGAGCGTACTAGTAAAGATCGAGACTAGTGTTGAGGTGAAAGCTGTAGGTATCCGTCAAGGTGATGTGATCCCATAAGTCCGAGAGGAAGCAACTTGTGAATTAGAGTCTCACATGCACGAGCAAGTATCGAGATTGTTCACGACAGGTAAGTGGTGACGTTAGCAAGTTAAGCAAGATTAGAATTCGGGGTCGAATTCTGTTTAAGGGGGGTAGAATGTAATACCCCAAAAGTATTAGAAAGAATTAACTGGAGAGAGTTATTTGAATTTCAACCGTTTTTTCAGGATTTAAAAAAAGGATTTTAGAATTTCTCTTGAAGGGGATTAAATCTTGGGCCAAAGGCCCATAGTCTTGGCCCATTAGGGGTAGTCAAAACCCCTAGGGTTACTGTAGCTTGCGACCTGCTACAGTGCCGCCGCCCCTACAGTAACCACCCCCTCCCCTCCCCAAGCAACCTCATCCTTCTTTGGTGCCTCCCTTCCTCGCCGTCGGTGCTCTTTGCTGCCGATCAAGTGAAGAAAGGAGAGGAGATCATCTTCACAGGGCCAATTCTTCATCTTGCTGCAATTCTACAAGGGTAACATCGCGTATTCTTCGTTGGTTGATGCGTAGTGGTTGCGGTTGATGTCGTTTGGTAGATTGATTTGCGTCGGTTTAATAGATCGCGTGCTGACCAGATTATTGTGCGGTCAGTTTTGTGTGTTTAGAGGCCGAATTAGGAGTTTTTATCTCCTAGAGTTTTGTAGATAATGTTCTTAGCTTTCAGTGGCCGCCAAGAACGCCCAAATCCGATTAACGGTCTGAAAGTTATGAATTTTTTAGTGTCGCTGTCCTGCTGATCTGTCAACATTCGGGCAGATCGTAGTAATCTGGATAAAACTGCTAGTTAAAGTGGAAATCAGAGGATCTCGTTATAACGAAAAATGTAGGTAATTTCCATACCTTCTTAGAGAGATAAATAACGCAAGATTTGGACTTTTGTATCAAAAATTATGGTGGTTTTAGTGTACTGTCCAGAGAACCCGACGTGAATTTTGTTGTCTTTTAATTAGCTCGATAGGATTATTAGATGACTGAATCAGGAGGACTCACCAACTAGGTTTAGATGGAGATTTTGTTAAGCTTTAATTAGAGTCCAAGAACACCTCATTTGGACCTCTGTACTAAAAGTTATGAATTTTAGAACGTGACTATCCACAGAGGGGACAGAATAACACTTAGAATTTGGGGTAGGGTTCGCGCTAATGGAACTATTGCGAGTTCGCGTTTACTCTTATAGTTGTTTGGCCTATTACTGCTATCTTAGCGTGCGTTATAAATATGTTCAGGTGGTGGTTTGTTCCCGGAGGCAGCCCCTTCTGCACATCCCTCGTTCTCTCGCGGTTAAGGCAAGTATAGTGATGGATATGATAGAAAACATTGCGTGCCATTGTTTGATAAATACCAGGAGTATTTGTGTTATCCATGATTGTTACGGTGGTATGTTTGGTATTGTTCATGGTTTCTAGCGATATGAGTTACGTGTTATTCATGGATGCTTGAAAGTTATGAAGTCTATGATACATGCTAGTATTGATATATTAGTCGTGTTTTATTGATAGTATGATATGCTGGTTAAAGATGAGGAATGCTTATGATACGGGTGATTGTTAATCATGTATGTCATTGATGTTGTTCATGCTTATCGTAAAATGATAATTGTTCATGTGCACCATGAGAGCATTCATAAGACCTGGTCACGTGGTGACCAGGAATGCATATTTGAGGTCCTCGTCACGTAGATGACGGGCTTGAGGTCCCCACATTCGTGGAATGTGGGCATTGAGAAGAGGTCCCCATCATGTAAACGATGGGCTTATGGTCCCCACACTTGTGGAGTGTGGGCTTGAGGTCCCCTATACTTGCGGAGTATTGGGCAATTGGTCCCTGTGCTTGCGAGCACGAGGCATGGGTCTGTGGCGACGGTTGCATACCTCGCATTCGGTGTAATGCGCAAAGAGAAAGAGAAAGATAAAGAGCATTTGAGCATTTGCATAGCATGAGCATGTGATACTTTTGGTGTGTATTTGGATGGATAATAATTGACGATTTACCCTTATGTATCTTTGTTGATGCCATGAATTGTACTTGCTGAGTCGGTGGACTCACTCTTGCTTTTATTATTGTTTTAGGTACCCAATCCAAGAACGACATGCATGGGAGGGAGTAGCTCTATGTTCACACGCACACTACCATGAACCTTCTAAAGTTGATTAAATTTCAAACCATGCCTTAATAAATGAGCAAGTTGCTTAAAGGATTTTATATGATCATATTTTCGTGTTGGATTATTTGTAATAATGAAGACTAGTATATTTGGATATTGGTGATTATGCTTTAGTCACTTAGTATGTCATGAATGCCTATTGATTATGCTGAATGTTTGATTGTTTAATTTGGATACATGTAATTGTTGGAATCCTTAGTAAAGTTAGCTAAAGAGAGAAGGTTATGCTGGAATTTAGTAAGGTGCCTTGGTTTTAATCTGCTTGGTTGATAGTTCAGTAGCATTCCAGGCTCGTGTTGGGCTGGGGTGTTACAAGAACTATCCATAACTTCTCCCATAAATTCTAGATCCACCGATACTCAATCCGTTCAATCTTTTGTATAGAAATCCAACAATTAATCATGGTAAGAAATATATATATCTAGCAACTATATATGATCATCAAGTATCTATAGAAAAAAATAACTCCAAGATTAATATCCACTAGGGCAATAATCTAGCATCTCCTCAACTTTCCCTTCCCACAGCAAGATTAATCCATTGAGACCAAATAATCCAACAAGTTTAGCAAACTAAGCAATTTTAATGATCAAACTATTTCATCAATGTTCCACACTTCTTTCTTAACAACTCCTTTGACTTCAATTAGGTATGGACATACTCTTAGTCACTATTTATCACATAATTATACTAAGACAACATCAAATTAATCAACTTCACTCCCAAGGATCTTAGTTAGGATCGATTATACACTACACTACGGACCCAACTTGATCACTCATATCATATTCACTAATTTCTCTAATTATAACATCTCACTTGACCACGAGTCGACATCGCTACAGGGTTTAGCGCTTTCTTTCATAAAAGAACTTTTCAACTTCTACACTCAAGATACCCAAAAGAGATAAATTGAATCAAAACTTCCAAGTACTACAAGACTTGCAAAAGGAAACTTTCATTAGCCAAAACATCAAGTGAAATAAATGGATCATGCTTTCCAATGAGAGGCAAAACTCCAATATAAAGGTCAACCTTGACAATCAACCGAGTCCACCAGCCGCAAGAATAACTCATCGGTTGGAAAAACAATGATTGCTTAACGGGACAAATTTAGCCAATAAAAACACATCAATCCTTCTCAAAGAAACCCACCAACCGCAATGAACTACGACCCAAAGAAATTCATCGACCACAACTGAACAAGAGTTGACCAAATTCAAATTCAAAGAAGGAGCAACTTCTCTAAAATACTCACTATCACGTCGGTACTAAGATATCTGAGGTAACCTCTTTCCTTCTCTCTTACCACGAACAATGGTGTAACCTGGTAAAGCCCAGGGCCACAACCATGACCTCAATCCTCTCAACAAGGGCTACCCTCACTCATAATAATCATATAATCATATTATAGGTATGTAAGATCATCTTATAACAGGAATCATCAATACTGACATAACGAGCGTAAATGCAATGCTTGACCCACCCCATCCTCATGCACCGGTGTGTCGAGTTTTGATTAATTAACCATTAACAATTTTTAACAAGCTAAGTTACCTAAGTCGTTAATCACATTCACCACGGACCTACGACCGCTCGATACCAATCTGTAACACCATTAACGTGAGCACGGAATGCTACTAAACTAACATTAAAAACTTCAAAACCAAGTTCAAACTACCAAATTTCGACATAACCTCCTTTAACATGTTAACAACATGGAGGTTCCAACATTTAGGTAAATCATAAACAATTAATCCAACATCCGGAATCATCAATAGGCGTTCAAAACATACTAACCAACTAGCATATCCAAAGGAGTCTTAATTACACTACTCATCATTATTACACTTAATCCATTGCATGAGGCATAATCATAATCATAATCAACTCCTAAGCGGTTTGCTAAATTATTGAGGTCTGACTAAAACTTAATCAACTTTAAAGATGAGTGGCGGTGAGTGAATCCAAATCAAGTCTACTTCCTCCCATGCATGCCGTTCTTGAATTGGGTACCTAAAACAATAATGAAAGCAAGAGTGAGCCCCTGACTCAGCAAGTACAAAATAAAGGCATACCACAAAGGTTATAACATTAGCATCCATAATCGAAACGCATCATTAAAACATCTCATATGCATATGCAATGCTCAAGGAACCTTTCTCTTTATCTTTCGTGTGCATTACACGTGTAATGCAGAGTATGCAACCGCCGCATACCCATGCACGTGTGCGCGCGCACGCAGGACCAATTGCCCATTACTCCGCAAGTAATGGGGACCTCAAGCCCACACTCCACGAGTGTGGGGATCTCGAGCCCGTCACATTCATGACGGGATCTCAAGAAACATGCTTGGTCACCGCGTGACCAAGCCTCAACATGTTCTCAATATGCATATGCTTATCTCTTATTCATCATCAATCTTACCAAAAGACAACAACATTGTACCACAATAAATCATAAGCATAATTTGAGCAATCACCATACTTAAACAATCATCAAGTAAGCCATCTTGCTATGCAATCATATATCAAAAATCACACAAACATAGCCAATCAATCACACCCATATAACAAACAATGCACTTGCCTTAACCGTGTGAGAATGGAGGCGTGGCGGTGCTGCCTTCGGTACCAATCCCCCACCTAATACATTAAGATCATAAGCTAAGACCACAGTAATGAACCACAAAAATTACAAAAGCAAACACAAACTAGCCTTAGCTTACAACGCGATCCCGACTCCAATTTCCTAAATGCTGATTTGTGCCTTCTGTAATCAGTCAAGTTCTAAAATTCATATCTTTCTGTATAGGGGTCTAAATTGGGTGTTCTTAGACTTCATTGAAAGGTTATCAAATTCCCCAACTAAACCTAGTTGGTGAGACTCCCTGATTTGGCCATCTAAAATCCTTTTTAACCTAATTAACAAAACATCGATTTCACGTCATGCCCTCTAGACAGAACACTAAAACAATCATAACTTTCAGCTCGTTTATCCAAATTTTGCGTTCTTGTGCTTCCCTGAAAGCTACGACAATTATCTAGAACTTTCGTTATACTGAGATCCTCTAATTCCCTCTGTAACTTATGGTTTTAACCAGATTTCTACAGACTGTCCAAACGCTGACAGATTCGCAGGACAGTCGCACTAATAAATTCATAACTTGAAAATTACTCAACCGCTCGACATGATTAAATACTCTATAGAAAGGTACTGAAATTATCTACAATTAACTAGTAGATGACATTCCCAAAATTCGCCATTTAGGTACTCGAATAAATCGTACAACAAAATAGCAGACTAATCCAATCTACTACTGTTGGAACTACTAGCCAATTAAATAATCATAGCCAACTACTAATCCCAATTAAATATTCATAGCCAACTAATAATGCCAATTAAATATTCATAGGCAACTACTAATCCCAATTAAATATTCACCACTAACTGATCATAGTAGGGCATCCCTAACTATCCCAATTAAACAATGCATGCACGTACAGGATGGAGCAACCAAACCTTGCATGTGGCTAGAAATTTGCATGCGGCTGCACCTTTCTTTCCTTTCGGTTTTGCTCACGGCTTTCAGGCCCACGTGCTAGCATGGCCAGTAGCCACCACGAACACGCACACGCAGAAGATTGCCGATCACGCCCACACGGCGGAGGCGTGCGCGGCGGAAGCCCCACGCGCGCACGCACGGTTGGTTGGACAGCGGCGCCCCGCGGCGGCGGATTGGATACACGCGCGGGAAGCAAGCGGCGGCGTGGCGGTGGTGCACAGGCGTACAAACGCCTAGCGGCTGAAGAAAATTGAGACAACTGCTGGAGGCGGCGCACGAGGAAGAAAACGCTAGAGCGGCTAGGGTTTCCGCCCCTCCCCACATCTATTTAACCCGGTTAAAAAAAAAGTCATTCTGTTTTCACGTATCATCTTTTACCTAATGAGGTACAGATCCTCAAGAGGGTTATTTTCGAAATATTACATTATGTATTAGAGAATATGTCAAATCTGTATGAACTTGAGTCATAGGTGCTGGCCATATATCTTGTTTGGGCTTATATATGGTTTGTGGTTATTGACTTTCCGAATTTCTTTTTAGGTCCAAAACATAAGGGTTGTTGAAGTTATTGTTTGCTGATGGAGTGATCGTCCTTATTTTACAAATGGTGATAGCATGATGATTTCATTATGTGGACATTCACATTGCCGACTTCTTTTGCGTGGATGTTTTGTACATGCCAAGGCTAGACTAGTATTGTCGTAGAAGGGGTAGAGTATTTCTTTAGGTTGAGTAGACTTCAGATGATTGTGTCGTCGTGGCTATATTTGAATGCTCAGAATTCTGAAATTGCATGCACTCTATATGTATTGCACATGTACTGTTGTGCTTATCAGAACTTTCATATTTCATGTTTATGTATTTTGCAAAATCTGAATTTGATCTATGTGTTGCAACTATCTTTGATTGTTGATATGACATGTTTTTTGAGTTGTATGATTACCAAAATTGTATATTTTCTAAATTATGGTTAAATGGTGCAAAAGACAATCGAGGGTAGTTAACTGTCGGCAATACAACTAACTACTAGGAAAAAATAGGCAATCGAGGGTAGTTAACTACCAGCAATACAACTAACTGCTGGGGAAAAACAGACAATCGAGGGCAGATAACTACCGGCAATACAACTAACTGCCGGGGAAAAATAACTTATCTAGGGCACTTAATTGCCGGGGAAAACAGACAATCAAGGACAGGTTAACTGCCAGCAATACATATAACTAACGGGGAAACTCTAACTACCGAGAAACAACTAACTGGCGGGAAAACTATAACTGCTGGGGAAAACAACTTATCTAGGGCAGTTAACTGCTGGGAATACACATATCTACCAGGGAATGTCTTTCCCGACAGCACTTTACCAGGCAGGCAATAAGTGTCGGGGAATGTCTTTCCCGGCAGATAATTTGCTTTGTAAAGCACTTTTCTCCAGCAGTTTATGTAGAGACCCCAGAATATTGGAAATGTACTTAATTAAAATTATACTTTAGCACAATTATTAATCAAGTAACAGTACTGCCCCTTTATTAAAGATCATGCTAAAAGTATAAATTTAATAAGTATCAAATCCAATGTTCGGGATCCCCGGATATATGTCTTACAATGGTTCCCAGGATCAGTGACCATTGCAAATATATCCTTAATCAACATTGCATCTTTCACATACAAGTCATAACTTTGCATAATTAAACATAAGTTTACAATTTTCGGTTTAGTACTACATTATCAAGTGACTTGGTCACTACAAAGAACTGACAGCGGAAGCAAAATAAAACGACAAAACCACCAATGGCCCCATCCACCCGCAGGCGATTGCGTGGAGGAAAGAAATAGCTGTAACACCCCAGCTCAGCATTGAGCCTGGAATGCTACTAAAACTAAACTAAACTAAACTAAACTAAACTAAGACCAATTACAAATTTTCGGCAAAACCTCCTTTGTATAGTCAGCTATACCGAGGTTCCAACAATTAATCATGGCATTTATCAATATCTTCATAATCAGGTTCATTCAAGCATGCAGGATAATCTCATAAACATAACCAAAATTTGCTATTCTCATTATTACAGTTAATCTGAAACTCAAACCACCATAAGTAATTCTTAAGATTGAGTGGTAGTGCGTGCATCCAAACATCTACTCCCTCCCATGCATGCGGGTCTTGCCAGTTGTACCTAAAACACATCAAAGCAAGAGTGAGCCCAAAGACTCAGCAAGTACCAACAAGGCTAAGCAAATTATCATTCATAGCATCAACAATCCAAGATAAACAATGCACCAAAGTATAGCCTTCATGCTCATGTGAATGCAACCAATGCAATGCACCTTTTCAACTTTATCTCTTTTCGCATTTTACCGGTAATGCGGGGTATACAACCGTCGTTGTATACCCTTGCCTGTGCCCATTGGCACAGGGACCAAGAGCCTATACACCACATGTATAGGGACCTTTGCCCATCATCTTAATGATGGAGACCTCTTTGCTCATAGCCCACATTCCACGAATGTGGGGACCTCAAGCCCGTCATCTACATGACGGGGACCTCGAACATGCATAGTCACCACGTGACCAATCCTCCAATATGATTGCATGATGCACATGAACAAAACTTTAAACCATCATACATATGGATTCACAACAACGACGTGCATGAATAAACTTATTCATACTTCTAGCATTCCTCATCATTGACATTCTTAGCATTCTAGTATCCATGAATAGCACATATATTCATAATACTAGCAAACATGAACAATCCTTCATGAATAATAATTAATCATATCTCAAATATTTACCATCCTTAATCATACATGTCACACTATCAACCTTGCATGGTTAGTACGCATCAAAGTACTAGCACCTTCTATCAAACATTCATACATATTCTCTCAATCAGTACTTGCATTCACCGGATAAAATTGGAACTCATCACAATAACATCAACTTTAACCATAACTAGCATTCATCAAGATAAATGGAAACTCATCACATTAACATTCATGCATGGCTATTACGAGCAAAACACAAACACTCTCGACATACAAGCATAAATATGTCAGTAACCGAATACTTGCCTCAACCGTGCGAGCGGTGGACGCGAAGAGGGCGCTGCCCACAGGATCACGCTCCCACCTGAACATAAAGATAACCCCAATCTAAGACCAACATACTGGATCAAAAGCATAAATAACAACACAAACGAACTCGCTAATCTCCCAAGCGTTTTCCAATCTTCCAATTTCTAGCGATCGCTTTGGTGATCACTGCGGACAGTCAACTTCTAAAATACATAACTTTCTGCTCAGGAGTCCAAATGAGGTGTTCTCAGACTTTCTGGAAAGGTAATTAAATTACCCAAATAAACTTAGTTGGGGAGCCCTTTTGATTATGCCATCTACTTCCCCTACCAAGCCAAACTACAGAACAACAATGTTCACGTCGGCTTCTCTGGACAGTACACTAAAACCATCATAACTTTTGCTACGAAAGTCCAAATCTTGCGTTCTTTATCTCTCTGAAAAGGTATGGAAATTACCTACAATTTTCGTTATATTTAGATCCTCTGATTTCGTCTTTAACTAATAGATTAACGCAGTTTTCTACAGACTGTCAGGATGTTGACAGATTAACCAGACAGCGGCACTAAACAATTCATAACTTTCTAACCGTTAATTGGATTTTGGCGTTCTTGGCGGCCACTGAAAGCTAAGAACATTATCTACATAACTCTAGGAGACCAAAACTCCTAATTCGGTTTCTAAACACACGAAACTGACCGCACAATAATATGGACAGAACGCGATCTATTAAACCGACGCAAATCAATCTACCAAACGACATCAACCGCAACTATTACGCATCAAACAACGAAGAACACGCGACGTTACCCTTGTAGAATCGCAGCAAGATGATGAACTCTCCCCACGAAGTTGATCTCCTCTCCTTTCTTCACTTGATCGGCAGCAGGGAGCACCGACGGCGAGGAAGGGAGGCACCAATGGAGGGGGGCACCACCATGGAGGAGGTGCGCTACAGTAACCGTGCTACAGTGCGGTGGCACTGTAGCTACAGTGCACCTAGGGTTTTTCCCCTTCCTTTTATTGGTGGCCGACCCCTCATGGGCCTCCTGGGTCAAGGCCCAAGGCCCAAGTTGTCGAAAAACTGCAGAAACCCCCCTTTTTTATGTCTAATTTCTCTTTTGAACGCTTTCTTTCGTAGAATAAATTGGAGTATTACATTAAAAACCCTCTTTCTCCTGTTCAATCGCTTTGCTAAAAGAAATATTCCCCCAATTTTAATTATTCTCTCCCGATTTAATTATTATCTCCCAATTTAATTTTTGGGGTATTACAATAGCTTTACTCGTTAGCGTCACCCTGATCGGCGCTAACGGGCACTTCATATAAGTAACCGTCCTCACCTGCAACAATAGGTTATAGCACCTTGAGTACGTAAGGTACTCAGCAAGACTTACACAAACTAATAAAAGAAAGTGTTTGTTAGAACCTATTCAAAGGATTTAGATTTGTACATGCATATGGTTACAATAGGAAGACATAATGGTTCAATTTTGCATAAAGCAATACATCTTAACCTACAATTGCTAGGTTTTGCTAAAGGAATTTAATAAATCAAACTTTGGGTAAAACAGTAAGTAATTGAACATAATGTAGACAGTACAATGCATGAATTCCCTCATGCTGAAATAAAAACTCCCCAAACGGTATTTGAAAATAAAATTCTATACAGGTGACATCAACTCAAGTTATCGTCTATGACCGTGGACACGGCTATTCGAATAGTTTGATACCTGCAGGGTGTACATCTTTACCCACACGACTTAGTTGCTTTGTAAGCCTCGGAATAATAGCACACAACCTTTGGTATGCTTGGTAGGGTAAACTAAGATTTGGTATTTTTCAACAAGCCGACACTATTGAGTTGGATACCCATGTGTGAACCGATCTCGCTTAAACAACGATGATAGCATCCGCTAAGCGGGCACACATGTTGCGTCAGAATGCCGACCCAAACAAAAGAAATACGAGTGGGTTCGCTACCCATACTAGATTGCAATCGGCATCTTTAAGGTACGTACCTGCGATGGAACACAAATATGCCCTCACCCTTCTAAGAACATCTGATATTGATATAAAACTCACATGGCATAAAACACAGCCCGAAGACCAGAGCATCTATGTCATACAAGATCAATACACATATCCTTACTCCCCTGTCTCCAACTCAATAGCATTAACCCTTTACTTAACCAAACAACGCCCATACACCGCGTGTGGAAGTACGTAGGGACTTGAATTGAATAATCAGAGTTCAGTCCTTAATTGGTCCAGACAAGTCCACCACATTTCCCAATCTCGTGCACGAAGGCACCACCACTAGCTTCCTCTTGTCCAGATCAATCGAAATTAAAAGTTCAAATCTGATTTAAAGAAACTGGACAAGGAGTTAAAGTGACTGAAATTTATTTGTTGTCCCCATGTTTGACAAGATAGTCTTGTCAAACTCTAACATCTATGGACTGCATGGCTAAGCAAAAATTCTGAAATTAAATATCGTAGTATACAGTCCTACCCTAGGTTTTGAGTGTATACTCTGATTTAAGGTAAACCACAATGATAGGTCATAACTACCTACTAACAGACCACACTTGTATTTTCAGAGAATTAGCATGCAACAGGTGTCACTGTATTTGGAAATTCTATTGTATAAAACTTTAGGATCAACATGGTGCAAAGAGGATGCTTGCCTTGATAATAATAGACTTCTTGTGCAGGCTCAGGTTGTTCAGAAATAGAATCAAATACCTCAGAAGAACCAGATTCTAAAAAAAGACAATAAAATCCAATGAATATGAAAGCTAGCGACAAATGAAAATGAGCAGAAAGTATATGGTCAAAGAGTAATGCATAATTAACAATATGCTCAAGTTACATATACCCCAATACGGATAATAGGCCATATTATTACCCTCGCTTTCAAATGACGAAACTAGAGTTTCGGTCAAAATTACGATTTTGATTTTGAAAAGAATTGAAAGCAGGCGAGCTCTGATTTGGGTTAAAGGAAAATAGGTCAAGAAAAGATTCTAAAATGAAGCTTAGCCTGATCTTTTAGGGTAATTAACACCCCAAGCTAACCTAACCTAACCTAATCGGTCGATTACGAAACTAAAGAAAAACCAACGTTGTCGGTTGGGCGACAATGATGATGAGATAAACCTCTGCTATAAAGTTAAATAGATGACAAGAAGAATCAAAAGAACAACTTATTATGCTACTAGGGTTCAGTTGAGACCTACACAGGATGATAAGTTGACAGGAGAAACCCTAGTTCTTGAAAACGATATGAAAGACCGAAAAGTTATAAAAACAACTTTTCAGTTTAAAGGAAGTTGGAACTACTTATGTACTAGTGAAAGATTCATGTGAGCTACAGAGGTCCTTAAGGTGCTCAAGATGACAAAAACTAAGGTCTTATCTTACCAGGATGAGATAAACACCAAAGGTTTTGAAGACCGGCTCTGATCAACAGAGAAATAAACTCTGGGTTAACCTACAAAAGATGTTAAATCCTTATTGCAAGGTGAAACAAACGTTTAAGATGGATAAGCAATTGATAGGAGCAAGAAACTCCACTGGATCGGCAATGGAAGATAAAGAGCTCCTTCGGTCAACAATGGCAGCAGCAAAAAGCTAGGGTATATATATAGATGTTGAGCTACAGGGAAAAAAGGAAGTGTCTAGAGCTGATGAGGTGTCCAATTAGGGCTAAATATCCAGATAATAGTTGCATGATCCCTGGATAACGCCTCTACTCCGGTTACAGAGCCGGCGATGCCGCACAGAGGCAAGGAGGAAGAGAGGCGATCCACTGACATGCGGACCCCACTGGCAGCCGCAGTCGCGCGCGCCTCCTAAAACTGGAAAGAACATCGACCGTCCGATTAGAAATGGGCGGCGGTGATGAAAATAGGGGTTAAAAGAATTTAATCGAGATCGTTTAATATGAACCGTGCGATCTCAAACGGACGATTGAGATTTAATGGAGCCCTACGGAAGGAGCGTTGGATTAGAATCCAACGATCGATCTAAAAGGATACACGTCACTCTTAAATGAAATAATGTGATACCGTCAGATTGGTTTTCTACGGTCAAGATTGAAGAAGGAACCGGAGTGGTCCGAATGTTATATCATTATAGGCCCTACGATCAATTCCAACGGTCTCATAAAACCAGGCTCTAAAAGCACGCGGTAAAAAGGAACACCGTAGGATTTGAATCCAACGGTCAACGACGATTGCGCGCCTTTAAGTTCAAAACAAAAAGGGCGTAGCGGTTGGATCTAGGATCAATGGTGGGGATCGAGAGGGGATCCGGAGTGGTCCGATTATTATCGCGCCTCTCGGTCGCTCGATCAAGATCCAAGGGTGGAGATTGCTTTGCATACGTGGACAGCCCACGCGTCATCGCAACCCCGCCCGTTCGATTAGAGATCAATGGCTCGCGTCACGTGAAGGATTTGAGCTCGCGCCCGAGCGTGACTGAGCCGGACCAAATGCACCGGTTGGGCCTAACCTCATGGGGTTCGAGTCGCTACAGTGCTAGGGTCTGGTTTTAGACCGGAAGAGTTGACCAGACTCTAATCCTATGCTTAAAAGTTTGACCGGGATTTAGAAATAGTAAATAAATTTGTAAAATCATAAAATTTTGCAGGGAGACTACTGGGATAATATATTTCCCAAATAGATTTCTAAAACCACAGTTTCACTTTGTAAAATACATAAATAATTATCTTAGCCCGAATAGGTTTATTTAAGGTCAAATATTTTTCCTCCAAGTCAAAATAATTTATAAGAACTCAACAAAAATTATTTTTGGCCAAGATAATTAATCTAGGCTTTAAGAAAAATACTTCTCAGTCAAAAATACAAGCACTAACTTGTATTTCCTTAGAAACTTCAAATAGGTTTTGGATTTTGGCTAGAAAAGGAAGGTTTTAATTTGTAACATAAGGCCCTATCTGTAAAGATGAACAGTGATGCTATGAACAGCACCTCATTACTGTTCAGAAAACATTTTATTATTGTTCATAAAATTGGGGCTGTTACAGTTTAATTGCTCTTAATACTATGCCATGGTGTAGTGGTGGAAAAGGAGTATGTATTAATGTGTAATAGGAGTATGTATAAATGCACCACGTATCAGGGAAAAGGCCAGATTAATCTAATTTGTGAGATGGTCGGCAAAGCGTCAGGAAACACAAAATCAAGATCGATGTCGACGATGTGGAATCAAGTAGATAAATTTAACAGGGGATAAAATTCCAGCCTGTTGCAATGTGAGGTGAAGGATGTTCCTGTCCAACAAGAGTTAATCGATGCTCTTGAAGGGGATAAACTGGAAAAGACATCCGAAGAAGATTGGAAGGTGATGGAGCAAAAGGCTGACAGTACAATATGTATATGTTTCTCCGATGAGGTAAAATACTCGGTGATCAAGGAGAATTCACCGAAGAAATTATAGAGTAACTTAGAAGAATTGTATATGACGAAGTCGCTAACAAACCAGTGGGTGCTGAAACAACAATTGTACAGGTTACGCATGGAGGAAGGCACATGGTTTGTTGAACATCTCAATTATGTCAACAAGCTTGTCACACAGCTGATTAGTGTGGGTGAGAAAATTAAGGAGAACGACAAGGTCGTCATACTGAGATCACCTATTCTACTATCGTGGAAGCAATTGGTGCTGAAAATTCTCGTTGAAAAAAGTACTCTCAATTTCAATGAGGCAATTGCATATCTATTGGAAGCGGTCCTTGAAGAAACCATCAGAATCTTCATCCCTAGGCGATCAAGCATTGGCTGCCGTAGGTGTTGCAAGCAAAAGCAATAATCACAGGAAGAAGAAGGGTAAGAGCAAGGGCACATATGTATGCTATCTATGTGATGAGGAAGGCCATATGATAAAGGACTATATATGTTTGAAG
Source organism: Ampelocalamus luodianensis (assembly GCA_036346255.1). NCBI lineage: Eukaryota > Viridiplantae > Streptophyta > Magnoliopsida > Poales > Poaceae > Ampelocalamus > Ampelocalamus luodianensis. The sequence goes on from CM070630.1 coordinate 36,748,756, forward strand.
AGAATGATGTGTGCATGCTCAGTGGAGGTACTAAAAGATGATTTAGACGTACTAGTTGTCAGTCAATCAAGTACTTATTGTGGACAGATATTAGATTCATGTCATTGCTTCCACATATGTCCGACAAGAGAGATGTTTGACAAAGGATCTCTACGCCCAGTGGCTGGAACTGTTAGCTTGGTGGATTGCAAGGAGTATACAATTACTGTGATGCGAATGATTTTATTGGAGATGTACGATGGAGCACGTCACACATTGACGGGAGTTCAATATGTTATGTGTGGAACTGCAAAGACGGTTGCAAACTCTGGTAGTCGCAAAGGCAAATGTGCTAGCTATTGGAAGAAAGAAGACGTGGTGGGATTTAACAATGCGGTATCGACATGTAGGTGGAGCTCAGAGGCGGTACAAACCTACAACATAGAGGGTTGTAGGAACAGGAGGTTTGATTAACCAGACTACCCCACTAAGGAGCTATCAAGTGGAGTATCCAGGTGGTCAGGCCCAGATACCGACACGCATATTGCAGTGGTGTGCATGAGCCTCTATGGTAGGGACACTCTCAAAGGTGGAAGAAAAAAACAAAAAAATGGAAAAACAAAAAAGGCGAAGCCGAGTCTGAGCAAATTCTTGGAGGAGCACACTAACTTCAACGAATAAGAGTCAATGTGAAGATTGTTAAGAAAGGTGACTCGCATACTAACCTAATAGGACTTGGAGATGTGTGCTACAAGTATTCCTATATTAATCTTGTTATGATAAGGATTCCTATTTGGAAGAGGACTAGGAGCATTATATAAAACCATGAGAGGCAGCATAAAAAGCAAGCAAGCCACAAACAACCGAGCAAGGAACTCATCCAAAGCAAGAGATACACGGGAGGATTAGATGCTAGGTTATTCTTTTAGCACTAAATCTTATATAGGGCAAGGATCTGAATGTCCTAAAAAGTTCAAGAGAGTTGTGAGAGAGTGACAATCCCTTGTACTCTTTTGAGGCCGTGCTTAAAAAATTTGCGGCCGACTTCGCCTAATCTCTCTCTCGTCGTCGTTATTTCGGTTCTATCTACAAGTTTTATCTATTTCATTTTTTATACTATGCACGCTCGTGATGTATCTCACAAACTCTGATCCGATCCGCAGGCTGCTGCGCATAAGATGTATCAAAGTATAACAAATAATAAAACAATAATCCAAACTTTGGATTCCAAACACTCAATTATTTAAAAATGTCTCAACAAAGCGAGATTATGATAATCACCGTAATGCCATACGGAGCTTCTAGTCGAAGAAGTACATGTGTCGCACTGTCGTATGTAGAGGTGGCCAAATGGTCGTCCGGTCAGCCCAGCTCGAGGCACGGCACTGTTGACCCGGCCTAGTCATGGCACGGTTCGTATTGTTCATGGGCCGGCACGAAATGATAGGCTGGGCCGTGCTTGGACCGCCACCCCAGCACGACACATTTGACCCGTTCATTTTTATATATATATATATATATATATATATATATATATATATATATATATATATATATATATATATATATATGATTTTATTTTCATTTCTTAATATTTATATAATTTTATTTCCATTTTTTAATACTTATATGGTTTTATTTTGTATTTTTTAAATTTTGTATAGTTTATTTTTTACAATTTTTATATGTATTTCTGAATTCTATACATTTTTCTGTTTTTTATTGCTATGATTTTTTCAAATTATATATATATATATATATATATATATATATTGGATTTTTCTGATTTTCTAAAAAAATTCTGTCTCAATACCTTTAAATAGCTGTCGGGCCAAATAAGCTCAAACCGGCACGTCACGGCACGAGTGGCCTTCAGGCCATATTTGGGCCGCCACTAGGTACATGAGCTCACACGTGACAGTCCGTTTCGTTCGTGAGCCGTGCCGAAATGGGATGGGCCATGCCATGCCCGTGGCCCGTGACGGTCGTGTCTGGTCGTATTGATCCCCACCAAACCTCTCGTTGAAACTCGAGGCGTTGGAGATCCATCCCTTCTCTCCCTCTCGCCTCTCGGGAGCAGCCGAAGCAAGGGACGTGTGATGGACGTGGAGTACGACGTGATCGTGCTGGGGACAGGGCTCAAGGAGTGCATCCTCAGCGGCCTCCTCTCCGTCAACCGCCTCAAGGTCTCCTCCTCTTATCTCTACTACTTAAATATTGAAGTTTACCGTCGTCCGTCCTCTCACTATCGTTCGTGTCCGTCCGATCGACAGTCGAAACACCAACGGTCTAGATCAGCTAACATGGGGAGCAACCGTCCCACACGACCCACGTACGATTAAAATCGGGTTCTCCTCGCATTTTCTGCGCTACCTCGTTCCCCTCGCACAAACATCCGCCCGCCTCCTCCCCTCCAACCGTTGCCTCGCCCACGTCGCCCACCTCCTCACCACGGCCGTCGCCGCCGGCTCGCTCCACTCCCGCTCTCTTCCTCCCCTGCCCTCGCCCGCACTGCACCGTGCCGCACACCTCCTCCCCTTCGCCCGTGCCACCGTTGCCACCGCCGCCCCCGGCTCACTCCTCTCCCGCTCTCTTCCTCTCTCTCCCACGCCGCCGCTCGGAGCCTTCCTCCTCCCCTCCGCTCGGAGCCTTCCTCTCTCTTCCTCCCTCTCCCACAACGCGACGAGTATTTTTAGGGAGGCAGAAAGGAGCAAGTCAAGCCGAACTGAACCAACCCAAGAAAAGAAAGAAGAGGAAGGAGCCAACCAGCCGCCGCGACATAGGGGGAGAACAGGGGCGCCGCCACGCCGACGCCGACGGCGGAGACTGCCGAAGATGGGGAGGTGGCGGCGCTGCAGCAGCTGGTTGGCCAAGTGCAGGAGCTCTGGGACCTCTACGGCGCCCACTCCCACCCCCTCCACGAGCAAAACACCTCGCCTTCCCCTTCTCTTCCTCTCTCTAGCTTTCTCGCTCTCCTCTGGTTGATTCATTCGGATCTGTTCGCTGTGTGGTCTATCCGTAGTTTTCTTGCAAATTGGCCTCTCAAATTTTCTTGTTCTTTCGGCCCTGGGGAAATTGGATTGCTTAGATCTTCGACTAACATGCTTAGCTTAGATGGTGTATTTCCTTCTTTGTATTATTACCATATTTTTTTGTTGCGGCAACTCTTAAATTTCTCCCTTTTTTGCTTTGTTATGTTGGTGGATTTGGTTGTGGGGGGGAAGATTAATTCGAGGAACGGTGGCGTGCGACACAGAAATGGAAAATTATGTGGCTTTTCCCGTACTTATTGCTTGCTTCCTCCCTATAATTGTTTGCTAATAATACCTATCTGTTTCCACGGTTATCGCTTTTGACATTGCCCCAAGCATAGGACATTTGACATTTGAGGTTGGCTCTAGTGGGACGACAGGCAACGCCAAGAAGATGATGGGCCAGCAGTGATGATTCATCGGGGTGTGCAATCACCGCTGGCTGTGGCGTGATGACGATGAGGAGAGAATGAGAACGAGGAAGAAGAGAAAGCTTGTTCAGAGCATTGGTGAGTGCTCGGGTACAGATTAAACTGGTGTGCATCTTTTTAGTTTCAGTGTACATGCCATGTGCTTGTTGAAATGCTTAAAAGATCTCCAATTTGCTCCTACCAAGTTTTACGAGATGTTGTCTGGTCTTGCCTGGGAAGCATGGGGTGGTAGGTTGTGCATTTGTGCTGGGAATGTACGCCGTCATGGACAACCTTCACGGGCTTGATCGTCATGTATTTTGCCAAATCTTGAAAAATCTTTAAAGCTTTAGGGGCTTTATAGGTTCTTGGTAGGGGCCGATTGAGGCAAACATATGATTTGTAATCTGAGTGCCAGCATGGATTCCGGCTCCACTAGGAGACCAACTGCTAATGGTGTAATGGTTCTGAGGTTTGACTCTTCCTCCTTAATTTAGTTTAGGTTATATGCCTGTTTCATTAGGTAGTGAAAGCTACTTATATTAGTTTTAAACAAATAAAGCTTAACTTATTGATTACCAAGAATTCCGATTGTCCTCTCTCTCTCTCTCTCTCTCTCTCTCTCTCTCTCTCTCTCTCTCTCTCTCTCTCTCTCTCTCTCTCTCTCTCTCTCTCTCTCTGTGTGTGTGTGTGTGTGTGTCTCTCTCTCTCTCTCTCTCTCTCTCTCTCTCTCTCTGTTTCTACACTTATTTGAGGAAATGCCAAGCTGGTTGAGGGACCCTACAACACGTTCTAGGGCACATGGCAGAATTTATGAAATTATTATATAGTTGTATATTTTCTATGATGAACGTATATGCTCTTATGATTGTGTATGACACTTGTTCTGCATCATAAGAAGGACAATATTTTAGATGATGCATATTCATTGCTAGATGCTTCAGGGCCTATTGGTCAGATACAGTAGATCTACCCATAACACTCAGATTAGTTACTTTCTGAATGTAGAAGTAAATTTGCTCATAGAATTTCATTATACCGTTGGCTGAGACTGAGAAAGAAAAACGTAGGCATGCTGTGCAATTCTACAAGGCTGGTTTAGATGTTCCTGAAACGACAATGAGACAGTTTCCGAAAATGGTGAAGCTGCACTTGAACTTTGCCAGGAAAGTTTGTTGAGTCAGCAATAGGTCTATTGCAAGTTGTTCTGGTGAAGACATAGATTTGCAGGTGATCAGTGCACATTGCACAACTGTACTATGTTTAACTCAGTTTTCACCTGCTCGTCTATGTCTAGACTCTAGACAATTTAAAGTAAAGACATGCTACATTTGCCTATTTATTAAGTAATATTGTTATCAATGCTGTTGTACTCATTTTCGAAGTCAATGTAATGATAATATTTTTCTTAATAGGGTAAAGAGCGAGGAGAAGAGGAAGATGATTGATGTACAGGAGTGCATCAATCCTCCAATTCTACTGCCTGTGTTAAGAACACATGAGGTTGACTTTCCAATAATAATGATGAAGCAAGAACTGGAAGCTATCTATGAAAATTATGTTGTAATTCTGTGTGGAGAAACAAGCTTCGGTAAATCTAAAGTCCCTTAGGTGAGTGTGCGCACACATGTGCTTCTTTAACATTTGTTCATAGTTCAAAGTTTTTATACTACCTGCTCGTGTTAAATAGTTCTCAATTTTGTCATTGCTCGTTATGCTACTTGTGTTCTGCAATTCCTGACACTATACTTGTCTGGTGAAGCGGTCATTAATATATGTTGTGGCAAGGTTAAGCATCCAGATTTGAATATTTGATCAATAAAAGTATGTATGCTTTTGTTCACACATGTGTACTGTCGACGGGGATAGGCATGGCGGTTCAGGTCAAGCACGACAGCAGTGCATGGCCAAGCACGGAGATGGAGGAGTGACGCGGGCTAGGGCAGAGCTTGGCTAAGTGCCATGGCAAAGCCGAGGGCATGGTGCAGGCCGAGCCAATGATGGTGGCTTGATATGACGGATGATACGATTTATTTTATTCGTAGCAACGCACGGGCATTCAACTAGTTTACTCTTATGTTTCTCTTGTCCGTCGCCATGCATGCCCGGATCGATCTTGGAGATCGCGCACGTCTAAAAAGCTTTCCCGTTTGCCCGTCTTGATCCATTTCCATCTCGTTAAATTAAGGCCTTAAGGGTACGCAGTAATATAATGGAAATATTTTCAGTGGTTGTCATACATTGATTGGGCAAAGTGGTGTGTTGTCTTTATTATTATTATTATTATTATTTATGGCCGCATGCTTGTTAATTTCGTGATATTTGGTAGTTGTTTTTTTAAAGCGTGGGTTTGATAATTCTGAATGTCAAGAGACGACAGAGGCCATCCGGTTCACTCTCAATTGTAAATTGTATGGTGACATGGTGTTCTTATTGGATCGATCTTGTAGTCGTAGTAGCAGGCACAAAATATGCGAGAAAAAAAGAGCTGTTTTTTATTTGCTGCGAGAGATCTGGACTTTGTATTAATTTATCTAAAAAAATTTGCAGCCAATGCTGAAAAATGCCTTAATTTTGTGTGTCATCAGGTCTTGCACATGGACAGAAATGACTATTATGGTGGAGACTCCACATCGCTCAATCTCAATCAGGTGACATGTCTTCACTCTCTGTTGTCAATATTTAGGAATAGTCCTGTCACGCATTTTTCGACCCTGTGAATGATGCGATTGGTGAGAGTCGCTGTTATATAACAAATCCTGAAGATAAAACTATGAATTACTTTTCCTAATTTGTTCATGGGGTTAGCTTTGACTTATCTGTGTCTAGTGATCTTATGGAACTTTATGAAATCATCTTGCAAATTAATCCGCCATTAAAAGCTCTGGAAAAGGTTCAAGGGTGAAGAGAAGAGACACCCCCTGCGCATATAAGAGCCAGCAGAGACTACAACGTAGACATGGTTCCAAAGGTCTGTTGTTCCTATTCCAATTTACATTCATCTGAGATATTTGACTTCTTAGCTCCTTTTAAAAACTCCAGTAGCATTATATTTAGCATATTGGGTTGAGATATCCAGCATGTGCTGGACATTATTTGGTCAATGGAGACATACATAAATACTTCTTGAAACAGAGTGTTACTTTATTTGTGTTTACCTTTATTAATAATGGATACATAAATACTTATACAAGATTGATCTTTAGAACCATGTAATGATGAGTGGGACCTAACCTCCTTACTAACGGATAATGCCATTCTGACTAGTTTATGATGGCAAATGGTGCTTTGGTCCGTGTACTCATACATACTGGTGTTACCAAGAACTTGTCCTTTAAAGCTGTGGATTGAAGCTACGTTTTCAACAAGGGAAAGGTTCAACCCTCTGTCTCATGTATGCACAATCCATCATATAATCGGGACTTGTCATCTAAAACATTTCTATATCCATTATTTGGGTCGCAGATTCACAAGGTTCCCTCTACTGATATGGAAGCTCTCAAGTCTCCATTGATGGGAAGCGAAGAGCAGGGAAATTCTTCCTTTATGTCCAAGATTTCAAGGAAAATGACCCAAGTACCCATAAGGGGTATGATCTTACAAAAATGACTGCTAAAGAACTTATCTCGTGGTTACCCTTTTTACTGCTTTCTTTCTAGCATTTTTTTGCCTCCTGATAGAAAAGTACTAAATTTTGATTTGTTTGTGAAATTTGTATGTTGAGTTTCATATGTTATAATGCTGCACTCCGTTGCTGTATGTTCAAAATACATGTCGTGATTACAATATATCGTCGAAAGAAAGAACATGCCTGAAACGTTGATATTTGGAAAAATAACTTCTGCTGGAAGTTTGAATTTCTTGGGTAATATTATAATTAGATCATTAGTTGCCAAAAGAAAATGTATGACATACATGGTCCATGCATGAACACATTACACGTTATATGGTTTAATTTATTTATTAGTTACAAGCAATTACTAGAGCCTCAATTGCTTTCTTGGTATGCTCTGTTCAGTAAAGCTGGAACATGATATTCCAATTCGGAACTACAGCCTACCAGGCCAACATATACGAACACGTCCATTGGATTCAGAAATTTGCAATACGTCCATGCACATGAATAATGTAGAACACTCCATCGAAACAGTGCCGGCCCTAGGGGAGGGGCAGGTTGTGCGACGCCCTAGGGCCCAGGCAGGATGGGGGCCCAAACCTAGATATGTAATACCCCATAACCTTTAGACTTTAGCTAATTAAGTTAGTACTTACTACTTAGTAGAAGTGCATGGCCCATCAACGTTTCCCAGGAGGCCAGGAGGCAGCCAGCGGTGAAGCCCGTCCAACGCAGTCTGTGCACTGCCCAGGAGGCGAGGAGACGTGAGACGTCCGACTTCAACTTGGCGACTTCCTTCGTCGGCTCGTCTTCGCGAATCGCAAGACGGCGCGAGTCGACTAGTCGAGACGGCAAGACGCGAGGCGGCGAGGGCCAGACACGCACTAGCACTACGCAGACGAGGGGCCGTCGCGACGAGTTCGGCAGAGGGCCCTCAAAATTCTAGGGCCGGCACTGCATCGAAAGTGGAAAAAAAAAAAAGCGAGCTGCAGATCTCTACCTATTTTATCATCGCAAACACCATCCTTATATCGTACACTCCTTCAATTGTCTTTGCAGAGAGACGTACGAATTAGGTCAATTGTATTTAGAAGCTATAAATTGACGTGTCGTTCTTTGTTTATGAGTATTCTGATTTTTTATGCCTATATTTCAAGTTACTTTTTCTGATATTTTCTTCTGATATAATTTGTCTGTTTTCAGAATCTGAAGTCCTAGTGGTTGATTAGGATTCAACTTATTGAGACTCCTCTGTTACCATTTCATTTTCAGAAAATATGGTTTGGATGATAATACAATAGACTTCATTGGCCATGCAGTGGCTCTTCATGGAGATGGTAGTTACCTGCCAGAATCAGCAATTGACACTGTAAAGCGGATGAAGGCAAGTCTTTCTGACGAAAAGGGTTTTCATTGGCACTGTAGATACATCTAAAATAATGTCAATATTCAAATACAAAATTCAAGTTTTCCTTGTCTTCGAATTGCTGAATATTGAAAAATCAGCTTAGCCCAAAACTGGTCCGGACAGTTTAATGAGCTTGAAAAATCAGGCCCAGATTAGATCACCCTCTAGTGTATACAAACCCAGAAAAACATCAAGGAGGGTTGTCCATGGACAAGGCTAAAACAATGATAGTCAACCGGTTACGATTTTGAATCATAACAAATTTTAAGTACAAAATTAGTTAAATTTCCAATTTAAAGACTTTCTATTTACTGGAAAATAGGAAACCTATCATTTGAACTAAAAGAGGAAAGGGAAGATGCTCTGTTGCAACGAAGAGGAACGAAGAGGAGGCACAGAACAGGATAGTTATCCTCTCAACACTCACGCGAGAGAAAAGGGGATCTATCCCCATCCTCATGCGCGGCCGATTCACATGCCGGGCGCTGCGATCTGATTGAAGGGACACAGATAGGCTATACTACCTGGTAATCAAAAACTCTATTACATAATCCAGGAAGTCATACAAGTAAGATATCGTAGATTGTTATCACTAGATGCACAGTGCAGCGAAAGAAGAGTTGGAGCAGTCTGATCCAACGTCAAACGCGTCGATGAAGTGGTCATAGTCGATCGTCCAACGTCCTCAGTACCGATCCTCTCTTCTAGCAACCTATCGCGTTCCTTTCGAAGGTCGTGGATCGTCCTCGTTCAGCTCAGCAGCAATTGCAGCAGCGTCTCTACGGTATACACACGTTCAGAGATGGAACACCGTACGCTGGTATACTAGCACCAACTCGCATGGTAGGGTGTAACATCCCAATTTTCTGAGCTTAAAAATCTTTTAAATAGTTAGTAGGGAAAATTCACCATTTGGATTTTATTTGAATTTAATTCAAAAGCTTAATATTGGACTTTATAATCAAAAACATTTAATGTGAATAATCCCAACATGAACAATAGCCAAAACTATTTTATTTGGGTTCTATGTGCTCAGATATATTTTCTAGATTTTTCTAGAATTTTTCTGAGTTCATTTGCTATTTTCTATTGCCTATTTGAATTTCTGATATTTTCTAAATTGGAAAATCTATTAAAATCTCAGCAATCTTCTTGGGCCGAATCTCTCCGGCCCAACTCCTATTCCCGCGCTCGCCACTCGCCTCCAGTCGTCGCGCGTGCCGCCGCCCCAGCGACAGTGGACCCGCTGTCGGCCCCTCTCTCTCTCTCTCCGTGCGCCCGCCCGCTCCCCACCGTTCGATCAGGGTTGGACGGCTAGATGCGCGTGAGGTAACCGGAGGTTCCGATCGTCTCATTGATTGTGGACCGTTGGATCAAGATCGGGCGCTCAGATCAAATCGCCCGCGCGCGCGCTCCGCCCCACTCAAGGCCAGGTGGGCCCGCCGAGGTCGTCGTCTTCGTCGCGCCTTCTTCTCCGCGTCCGAGTCGGAGCCGCTCGCCATTGCCGTCTTCTAGAAGGATAGTCCGACAACGGACTTTCCTAACTAAAAACCTCCGGATTTCTTTGCCAAACTCTATCTCTAATCTTCCCGCGCCCGTATCTGCCCTCAATCGGGACCGAAACGGACTCTATCTCCGTTTTCGTTTTCAACCGAGAAATCCCCAATTTAGGGATTCCTTATCCCGGGCACCCCAGCCCCTATAAATAGCCCCCGAGCTTCGCACGGACCTCCGCAACCTGGAGCCGCCACCTCATCTCCTTCCGAGCCTTAGCGCCGCCGCAATTGGAGTTCTAGGGTTTCCGCCGCCGTTCTGTTCTTCGCCTTTTTCGCCGCCGTCGGTGCCGCCGCGTCGTCGCCGAGTGCACCACCGAGATCAGTGACGCCAGGGCTACCGTAGGGACCCTTCGCCGTCGCCAAAACCTCGCCGGAACTCCCGTCCGACAAAAGCCGAAGCCCTCCGCCGCTCAACCCTCGCCGCCGGCCATCTTCGGGTGTCTCCGCCGCTCGTGAGTGCACCATCGTGTTCGCAATAACATGGGCTTCAATCTGGTACCATCGGACCTCGCCGGAGCGCCGCCAGTCGCCGTTGCCGTACGGTCCAGAGCCGCCGCCGTTTTGTCGTCATCCACGTCGGCGCCAGCATCAGCCCCGTGCACGCAGCGTGGCGGCCAGTGGCGCCCGGTCGCCGCCACGTGCGCCACGCAGCGATCTCGGACCGAGTCCGAGGCTCGGTGGACCTAGTCCACCGTGAGCCTAGCCTCTGGCATGTGGGTCCCACATGTCAGAGATTTCTCTTATTATTTCTTTTTCCGAAATTCCTCCGCTGACGTCAGCTTGCGCAATAATCTGATTTTCCTTTAGGAAAATAATTCGGGAAATTCATGAAATACTGATTTTCAGCATTTTATGTATTTTCAATCTTCCAAAGGCCATAACTTTTGCATCCTAACTCCGATTGAGCCCATTCAAATTTCTAAATTTGTATAAATTCGATATCTACCTAATTATTATTTTTATTTAATTTTTGGAGTTTGTTTTTCCTCTGTTATTTATTTGTTTTGGTTGTTTTGCTTCGTTTGTGCGTAGACGTCGATACTTCGGGGGTTTTCGTCGAAGAAGGCTTCAACCAAGTTCAAGACCAGTACATAGACCTATTCCAAGGCAAGTCATACCTTTGATCATATTGAATCCCAGTTTTCCCAAATTACATTGTGTTAAATTATTGCATTTACTTTAATTATGTATTTAAATGCTTTTGGGCTAGTTATTGATCCAAATTGTTATGTTCACCTTGCCTACTTGTATACCTTAATCTTTTGTCGCCCTAGATTGGTTTATTATTTAGTTGGTATTAACATATTGCCAACATGGTTGGTTAGACCGACTAGAATTGCTTAGCCATGCTACGAGTCATCATCTCATGTGAGTGCAATTATGAAATTGACTAAGTGACTATGGAACTGTGTGATAAAAGCGTGTGTCTTTGTGTGCTATTACTCGTGATGGCATGTGTTGCACTAAACCAACCGGGTGGTAAAGATTTAGACCGAGGCAAGTGGTGGATTGTGTGAACCGGTGGCTTTGTGATTGAGATTTATCTGTGTGGTTTAGTTAGAAAACTGGAAGTCTTGCCTTGGTCAATTAAGGACTTAACTTTGTGCGCCATTGAACTGAGCTTTCTTGACGACCGCATGTCCGTAGCAGCCTAACTTAGTAGGTTACGGAGTTTCAACATTGGGGTTGGTGGATAGGTTAAGCTTTGTGATATGGGATGTGTGAATAAGAACGTCAATGTTGAGACGGTTGCCGAACTGTTTTGTTACGATTAGTGCTAGCTACACTAGTTGTATCGTGTGGGTAAAGTGTACAAACCTCTGCAGAGTGTTAATCAATCTATTCGAATAGCGCATCCTCGGTCATGGACAACGCCGGATTTCACATAAGGGTAGTGTTCATAAAATGTGGGATTGGGAGCCGTGTGATCTCAATCATATGGTGTGTGAATCAATCGGTTTAGTTTGTGTGTCTTTGTGGAAACAATCATTAAATTAATATTGTTTATTTGTTTTAAATTATGCTTTCAATCTATTATTTGTATTCAATTGCAAATGTTGCATTTCGCAAAATAACCACGAAGTCATTCCTTTGGAATAAGCTCGCATCTATATATTGCATTCGTGGTATGATTTGCAGTACGGTTGCGTACTCACGCTTGTTGTAAAACTTGCGCCCAAACCTACTGTATGGAGGAGTCTTCGCCGCTTTGAGGAGGAGTTTGTGGAAGAAGGTTGATCGCTAGGTCATTGATCCCGATCGGTTGCTGTGGTGTCTTGATTGGAGTTTGCGAGTTTATTTCGTTCATTGCAGTATTTCTTTAGTGTTAGCCTGCGTGGCTTAATAAGTTGTAACCCCGACCTTAAGGTCAAAACTCTAAGTTGTTACTCAAACTATTCGTTTATGTTATATTTCGCTTGTGTGGATTGATATTCACCTATGTTACCGCTATGTGCACTAGCGTGATCCTGGACTAGTGCAGAATACACAGAGGGTTCAGAATTGCATTTTTGGGTCCCGACATAGGGCCCTCGAGAAGATAGAGGCTAGGCTTTCGGTGGTGCAACTCACGTTGTCTATCCGAACAGCCTCATGCATCCCCTTATAAAGAGTCTATGACGGATCCTATCCGAACTCGTTTGTTCCAACACGTTAAGCGTGTGACCCTGTAGGTTCATGCATAATCGGTTGCGACTAGGAAACTCTTTTCTAACCACGAGTCGTTAGCGGTTCTTAGCTAGACATAACGATTCCCGAATACATATAAATTATATCGGACGAACCTTAATGTAATATGATCTACGACTAGATCCTTATCACTTACGACCAGCTCGTATCTCTATACAACCAGTTCATATTTAATCATGACTAGTTCGTAACTCCTTACGACTAGTTAGTGATTTTGTTCGATCAGTCTATGACCAACTCGTATCTCCATACGACTAGTCCGTATCTAGTCGAACTGAACAACCTGCTTGTATATTCTCCTTTTGCCTCACGATATCTGGTTAAACTCTAGGTGAGATATTTTGTTATACATAGACTATTCAATACTTTCTCGATCAAGTGACGGATAACTTTATGTGATCGACTCTTCTATCACTAGTGGCATGATCATGCACTTTCTTTATCTGACCACATCGAAGGGCCCAGAGATCTCTCTTGTTATGTTAGGAGTGACAAATCTCATATTCGATCAGTGACATCCCTTCGCATGTTTTATAGCATACCCGAAAGCTACTTTTATAACAAATCAGTTACGAAGCAGCGTTTGACAACCCTAAATGTACTATTACACATATAAGAAATCATGTTGATCTCAAGTTTAAGGATTATACATCATCATTACTTGAGACCAACTAGTGACACATAAAATCATAACAATCTCAATAATGTCTCAAGGTGGGTCTATCCAACACCATATTCTCTAACATGTGTTCATATTATTGATTGAATATCCTTATATCCATGACTGGTGAAACGTGATTATCAATCAATACATGTGTTGGTCGATAAGTCACTAGTGTTCCGACCAATAACATCCGACCAGGAATACATTTGGAATAACATCATATAGGCATATCACCAACACCAATTTCCTCAGCACGTTTGCTTGGTAAGAGGCAGAATACCGTGCATTCCTCTCGGACTCTCCCTGTCATCCACATCCATTACCACCAGCATCATCTCCGCCTCCGAGCGTGGTGCTCCTGCTGCTCCACGCGGCAGGCGGCGGCTCGATGGCGCAACCCTCGTGGTGCATCATCAACTCGATCGAGTGTCTGTGGGTTACTCAAGTTGTTGGTCAACGCTCGTGTTCATTCATTGTCGCTGTGCTGCAACAACCTAAGTCTCAAGTCCATCGTCGGGCTTGCAAAGTGTTATCTGGGACAACGTCTCAGTGACGTGCCTTACCACCTTGCAAAGTCTGCACCTGTGCTGTGAAAATTCCTTCCCCCATTCTTAATCTTGTTGCAGTAATAACTAGTACTATTCTTATTCTTGGTCTTCGTTGCTAGTGAGATCTTGATCGATGGTTCTAGTTCATTACTACAGAAAGGTGCTTGTTGTGTAAAGCTTAGATCTTTTATCTACGAAGTCTGTTAGTCACCGATGAGTTCTTGTGTTAATATTTCTGCAGTGGAGATTAATCGTTTTTTCTTTCTTCTAGTCCAATCTTATTTCTTTCTTGTAGTCCTTGTCAGGAGTGATCACTTCATTTAATTATTTTTCAGTTATCTAGAGACTGAAATCTAGATATGAAGTTTTCACTAGTCAAGTTAATTAGCGTTAGTGTTGTGTTTGAGAGAAGCACTTCTCTTCTTTACTAGCCTCTAGATTCAGTGGCTAATATCTGTTTGTGACTTGTAAATCTAACTTCTCTAGTACCAGTTGAAGCTTATGTATTATGTTTGTCTTGATTGCTTCACTCGAGAATAATTGTACAACTTGAATGCTATTTAATTTTATGTTGTGTCTCCCAAGTTTGAAAATAAGGGTGTGTTTGGATGAGAGAATGAATTGGTCGTAAACCAAATGGTTCGGGACATTCTCATGTACATGCGTTTGGTTGCTGAGTCAAACCGATTCATCTAGGACCAAGGCGTTCAACGGAAGGGAATATTCGACGCAGATGCCAAACCATTTTGTTCGACGAAAATGAGTGAACCACTTGGTTCAACATCTCCTCGTCCGCAACGCTGCGTGCGCTCACTTGCTGGACTCCCCCTTCGCACTTTGCTCGCTCTCCCGGAGCTACACCACTGCCCTGCTATCTGCGCCACTCACACTTGCCGCCTCTTCTTCTCCCTCCCCCTCTTCTCCACCGAGCGCAAGCGCGAAAGAGGCACAAGCACCACTTCTCCTTCCTCTTATCCGACGACGCCCCGTTCGCGGCCACTGTCCCCATATGTCATTCCCGCTTCCCTGGTCAAACTCTCACCGCCCCTTCCGCGTCACATGGTGTTCCACGATGCCACAAGTATTTCCCATCAACCAATTTGGTCTTTTCATCATCGGAGCACCGCGTCATCGCTGTCTTCCCCACATGCGGCCAAATCTGCCTCCACCGCCGCCATCCTCTCCACATTGAGCCATTCCTAAATCCCTCTCTACTGGAGCTTCGCCTCACCTCCCTCTTCCTTCCCCACCACCTACTTTCCCTCCCCACAGCATCACCCCCATGGCAAACCACCCGCGTCGCCTCATGCTCCCACCGCTGGCTAGCCATGGCTCCTCCCTGCCATCGCCGCCCACTCCGGTGAGTCCCAAACACCACCCTGATGCTCGTGCTCCCCCTACTTTCCTCCCTCTCCCTCTCCCTCCCCAGCTCCGCTGCTCCATCTCGTGCCCCGCTCCGACCGCAAGGCGCCACCGCCGACCAGCCCTGGTGGGTGCCCGTCCACGACATCACCACCCACGCGCTCGCCTCGGTGCCCCCAACCCATTTTTGACCTCTTCGGTTGTCGACGACGATTCCCCACTAGCACCGAGTCCCTTCTCGACAGCCCTCCCGTGCTCCTCTGTTCTGGCTTCTGAGACAGAAAAGCCACAACAACTTTCCCTTCTCTCTTTGAACACCCTATGATAGTTGGGCCAACCAAATGAGTGATTCCAGATGAAAGAAAAGAAAAATGATGGAAGAAAAAGGGGAAAGGAGAAAAAAGAATAAAGAAAAAGAAAAATAATGAAAGAAAAGAAAAATAATATAGAGGTAATCTCACCCATGTAGTGAGGAGGTTACCGAACCAACCTCATCCGTTCAACCAAACACAATCCTGTACCATCCTATATAACCAACCAAATATATTCGTGTATCATCTCATACAACCAACCAAACAGATTGCTTGTACCATCCATCCTACTTGTACCATCACATACCATTTAACCTTATCCTACCAACCAAACACACCCTAAGATTTTCAAATATGATACTTTTACAAGTGTGGTAATTAAATATTATTATAAGTTATTTACATGTTGGTTGGCTCAATATGCCTGTTAGGTGCTTGAAACTAAAGGGTTTAACCTTTATACTGCTCTCTTTTCACATTGTTTGTATCCTAATGCCTTTGCGATTTGTTATGAACCTTATGGTTAATTTTGGAATTAAATTTGGATAAATATTGTTTTATCCTAATTATCTCAATTACTTCCAAGTTCCAAATTTCCAGAGAACACTTCTTGGACTAAAAAGTTCATGAGGTCAAGCTTATGGTCAAGGACCTAGGTCAGTATGACACCCACGTAATTTTGGTCGAGCATCCTACCACTTGGAGAGACTTTGGGACTACTTTGAGGTGTAGACGCGAGGTGATCACCGTCACCGGGATGATATCACAACTCATTGTTGAGGATCAGTCCTGTAGGTCAGCAGCTATCTCCTCCATGCAGGGTGATGTAAATGTCACAAATCAAACTACAATTCAAAGAAGAGCAACTTAAAGAAAAACCCAAAGAAGGCCAATAAATTCTCCCCTAACAAAAAGGCCACTAAATTCAAAGAAAAGCTTGGAGAACCCTTAGGGCATGTATAACGGTTGATCTATTGAGCCGTCTATAATTTATCAACATCAACTAAAGATAGCACAAAAGACAATCTCTACAACAATTGTCTATAACACACTTCTCAATGTTTATTTTTAATTATTTCTCTCTCACTCTTCCTCTCTCACTCCCCACCGATGGCTCCCTGACCTTCTTCCTCTCTCACTCCCCCACCGACACCTCCCTCCTCTTTCCCTCCCCCCACCAACGGCTCCCTGGCCCTCTTCCCCTCTCACTCCCCACCGACGCCTCCCTCCTCTTTCCCTCCTCCTTGAGCTCGCGCCATCGGCCGCCATCTCCATGAGCTCGTGCCGCCGCTCGCCATCTCCTCGCGCCGCCCAACAATCTCCTCAAGCTTGCCCCGCGGACCGCGGCTCGCCATGTCCTCCCAGTGCCCCGCCATCTCTTCAATCTCGCGCCGCTGCCGGCCATCTCCTCACCCCTCCGCCACTGGCTGATCGAATTCGGCCAGCTTGTGTCCGGATCCGGCTGGATCTGGGGAGATTCGGCTCGATGGCAGCGGGAGACGGCCAGATCCGACAAACACCACCTTCTTCGCTAGCCTGCAATGGTCGCCATCGCCGTCCCGTTCGTCGTCCCAATGGCCGTTGTCCCGGTCGCCATCACCTTTGCGCCCATGGTGGCGGTCGCCCTAACACCCGGGCCCACAAAACGCATGCGGAGAAGACGATCTCCATACAATGGACGTCGAAGCCTTTTCTTGTGCCTTGGTTCGTGCGCTAACGCTGTTGTAGAATAGTCGACAGCTTCTCCTCTCTCTCCTCCCCTCTCTCCTCCAGATATGCATAAATCCTAGCTGACATGGGCTATAGACGACCCACGTGGAACTATTGTACATGGCCTGAGTGTGCAAGGTACAGTATCTTGAAACAAGGGCAAACTTTGTGCTGTAGTACTAGTTTTCACTTGTTTATTGTTTGGTTAGAATCAAGTTTAGTGTTTTTTTTGTTGGTTCATGAACTGTTTAATCCTAGTCTTTTATTTCTTTTTTCAGCCCATATTTTTTGCTAACCTTGTTATAATACTCAAGCATAAGTGTGTATAAATTATAATTACATGGATCTTGGGGCACGCGCTTACTACTTAATAAAGCAAGTAGGCCATCACAAGTTAACAATCATCATGCAGCGACCATCAACTAGATTTTCCGAGAATCTAGTTCATTAAGACATATAATTCATTAAGATCTCAGTCTCTAATGGTAGAAGAATAATATCCGAGAGAACTAGGTACAAGGAAGTAATCAATGAAAGTTACAAGACAAAGGGCCACTTCTTGCTAACATTTCAAGCTTTTGACAGAAAGCAAGGTATCTTTCAGACATTGTTTGGAATCCGAACTAATGTTTTGAAGAGAGAAATGAGGTATGCAGTTTCTGATAATACGCTTGCAGAATATTATACTGCCTTGTCAATCAATGGCAATCAGTGCTCTTACATTCCAAGGAGCAATGAGTTCTGCAAGGTATTATTAACTTCACATCAGCTATGACTCCAGAGTGCTCATGCTCGCGAAACCAAGTTTGTTGCATCCTATGCAATGCTAGGGGGAGATATGCTAGTGGAGAGAAATTTTCAGGGCGTTTAAGAGCTCTGCTAACTGAATCTGATGCATAGTTAACCTGCGAAAGAACAAAACCGCAGTCAGATATTCGGTGGATAAGCTTCAATACAAGGGTATCTGAAAGACTGATAACCTTACTAGAATGTCTTGCAGTGAACAACCTTATCAAATGGCATAGGAAATTTGTCTTTTATGTTTCTCAATGTGTCGATCGAATTTGGATTTGAAATTTTGTGGGATGCTAGACTATATCATACCCTATCTATGTAATTTTTTGCGGAATTTTTCAAAACTATTTGAACCGTTTTTTGAACAATGGGAGAACCGGTAGTACCAATTATGGTGGGAGCACTGGAAATGTTCTCCTACCACATGTGAAAGTTGTGTCCTTCAGCATCTCATACATTGGCTACCACATGTGAAAGCATTCTGGAACCATGACTAATTGTGCAATAATTTTACACAGTTGATAGACACAAATGATCTACCAGCAATATTTCTTACCCAGACAGAAAATGGATCAAATTTGGTTTATTAAGTTTACGTAAAATTCATATCATGCATATTAACATATATCATAAACTGACCACAATACTAAGTGCCATTAAGATCTGCACAGGCCAACGTATAGAAAAACAAATTAGTTTCTCATATAGTTCAAACACTTGGGTACAAGTTTTATTGATACAAAACTAGAGCTAGCCCAATGAAATAAACAGATGCCCAAATCTTGTTTCCCATCGTACCATTTTATACACAGTTGAAACTGGCCTATTTTGGAATCAACAGCTTGCATTGAAGTTAGAACAGTTGATTCGAAAAGTGATCTGACTAATAAGGAACAACTGAACAAGGGAGTACTGTATCAACTATGCTCGTGTTGTGAAAAAACATGCAATGCATTAACAATATTGATGTAAGAGATGAGAAGATTAAAATATACCAAGTAATCTTTAGCATTTCATAACGTTCGCCAAAAGAAACACAGAAGAAATATGAGTATTTTTTAGCCTTGTAAGAAATTTGATTAAGAATTATTTGAGTCTTGTAGTGTTTTATTAAAGAAACAAAAGGAGTAAGAATTACCTTGTTATTTAGAAATAACTGAAACGTGTCTGTTTCTTAACTATGTCCCCCCAAATTATCTCCTAACATCATCCCAACCCAGCAAATAAATCCCCAAACTCAAATCAAACGTTGAGATTGATCACCATCCTAGTTACTGTAAACACCAAACAGGAAACAACTAGTAAAGACATTGCAAAGACTTTACTTATCCTATCCTAATCAAGCAACTAATGACAAATCCATTTGAGGACAAAGCAATCAGATGATCATAACCCTAGTAACTGCAATTCCGAAACAGGAAACTACTAATGCCAATATGCCATTGAAAAGTCTCAGGTTCTCCTATCCTACCAAGCCCCAATTCAGCAAGCAACTAATAATAAATTCAGCCCTCTTTGTTTTTCTAATTTCTTTACAGGATGTATACCGAAGACACGGCGGCGTTCATCATCGACTGCGCCATGGGCAGTATGCAGAACCAGAAACAGAAGTGGGCCAAGAATCAGCATATGTGGGGACTTAAAAAACATTGGGGAACAAATTGAAGAACTCAGAAAGAAGGCCAGCGTGGTGTGCCGGTGGACGGTGAGCGAGTACTAACATTCCCTTGCCGCCGGAGAGGGCGTCGGCAGCGGGGTCCGTCCACTCGTCGAAGCTGCAATGGAGAAGAAGAGCAAAGGAGCGAGTGAGCACAAGGGGACAGAAGAACCAGGCGAGACAAGAAAGGAAGGAAGGGTCGGGGGTCCGTGTGCTCATACATCCAGCCGTAGCGGTGGTCGAAGACGAGGCGGCGAATTGGAGGAGGAGGGCTCTGCCGCCGCCATGCCAGCCCATGCCGAGAAGTTGAAGCGCTCGTGGTTTTGCCCATTCGCAAATTGCAAATGCAGATTTGTTTTGTACATGGAAGTAAAGAGCGAAGTGGTCATGTTTTGTACATGGACGTAAAGGGCAAAGTGGTCGTGCCGGAGTGGTTATCGGGCATGACTAGAAATCATGTGGGCTCTGCCCGCGCAGGTTCGAATCCTGCCGACCACGTTTTTTCAAATTTTGTCTACTTCTTTTTTAAAAAAAATAATACACTTTTAAATAGACTTGACCACGTTTTTTCAAATTTTGTTTACTGCTTTTTTTAAAAAAATAATACACTTTTAAATAGACTTACAGACATAAATGCCTATTTAATAAATTTACAAAACTGAGTTTCTATCGCCTTTTTTTTAAAAAAAAATATAATTACAAAAATAAATACCCGTTTAATAGATTTACAAAAATAGGCTTACGTCGTCATTCCAAAAAGCGAAATGGCCCAATTGCCATTTGGATTGGCGACGGAAGCCCTGTCACCATTAAACTAGTGTGAAATGTCTCTGCAACCATTTGAAATAGCGACAGAGACTTCATTCACCATTTGAATTAGCGACAGGAGCTTGGAAATTTTTTATAAAAAAAACTGAAAGTAACGGTAAACAGAAGACATAAAATTAGATGGTTACATTGTTCATAGTAAAAAACAGAAAGTAATAAGAAATAATATTAATGGTAGTATATAGGTTACACATAATAATTCGACGCACCACGTTACATCATTACATCGGAGTACACAACTAAATAGGATATACGTTATACTTGAAGGTATGTTCGAACTCCCTACAAATAGAGTACTTCTTCGTTTGACGTTCGGCTTCTGCTTCATCCATGTCGTTCCTGATACACCGTCTCTGTCGCCGACCAACCGTTTCCTTCAGCCTACGACGGCCCAGATCAACTCCTACCAGGTATATGGCCAGTGAGATAGCCAACCATGTCGTAACCATACAGTTCACACTCCAGGTTAGCATCACTTCTTCTTTGGTGAAATATTCAAACAGGTATTAGCCGGGATGCTACGCCACCATCAAACATGCCGTCATCACATGTGAGCATCGCCTATGCAGAAGAAGTGGTGATACGGGGTGGCTCGATCTTGCGATGACGATGATCACACCACGAACGAGGATAACTCGAGCGTAGCTACATGATCTGAAATTGTAGCAGTCTTGCGTTGAGCACACGATCACAACAATAGCAATCGCACCACAACTCTCACGAATAACCAATCCACACAACCAGCACGGAGCGAGCGCATGCATTGAGCGACCACGACGGATCAATCCAAGCAAACTCGAAGAATTCGCAAAAACAATAGAAGGCAAGAACACACAAGTTCCTGAAAAACAACGAACAAAAGTTCTTTAGATTCAATCTGAGAAATTAATCGTGGTCCCCTTCTCAACTCACGTGCAAATCACCTAAATAGGCCTAAAGGGTTGACTACTACATGGGTTCGGTCAAGCCAAACTGACTCAAAAACTCACGCATACATCCAAGTATTTGATTAGGACTCCTAATAAAATTAGGTGTCTTTCCTAATATACAAGCCAACCCCATAATGGTTCAGCCAAAGAAAGAGCACACAGGCCCATACTTCCTTTTGGATCCTCCACATAGCCAGCACCTCAGTTTTTGTGGGGTTCTCTCAAAAACCAACTGGTTTTCTTGAGGAGTTCTACAAAACCAGAAGTGTCCTCTTTGTATCGATCTTCCCTTCTCTCCACATGCAAGGAACATGCATGCTGATTCGGTTTCTTTCTTTGATTCAAAAATAACAGGTGGCTCTTTTTCCTTCTCACACACGACATGACTTTCTTCTTTCTTTCTCTGGATGGCACTCCACTCAGCCTCCTTCTCCTCCCGTTGTATTTAGCGCCATTGATTTACACCTGAAAACACCTAATGCACTTTTATGATGTAAAACACAATTTCTATCAAAACAACATGCACTAAAGAACGAGTTCACTAGATCATATCTAGAAGCACATGTAGGTGTTAATTCACATGCATTTATATGTATGTCCACATGGATGTTCTCGTTATCCTTCCTTTCTTCAAGAAAAGCCGTCCATGGCTTTGACTCATTCCTAACCTTCACCTTGGACTTCTCTTGAACTTGTAGTACACACGGTTGAGATAGATAAAGTTGACGTGTCTCATTTTCTTTGAAAACATGCACATCATCAAAGCAAACTCTGGAAACAGAAGTTAAATTGTTAATTTCCTCACACCTAGCATCTATTTCTCTCAAATTGTGCAAGCTAACTAGTAGGACAGAGTTGGTCGTGGGGTGTTCTCTCTTCTTTTTGTGGTTCTCTCTCTTTTTTGTTATATCATTGGGATTACAATAATCAAATACAACTTTAGAAGACATAGGAAAGAAAGTGTAGCTCTTGCCCTGAAGTGTGCATGTATACTGATTTGTCTTCCCATCATGAATAGAACCACAATCATATTGTCACGGTCGTCCTAATAGCATGTGACAAGCCTTCATTGGTACCACATCGCATATCACCTCATCCTTGCATTTCCCAATTAAAAAGGTACCTGAACAACATGTCACCTTGAGAATTCCACACTCATTCAACCACTCAACTTGATAAGCCTTAGGTTTCTTGAATGTGGACAATCCCAACTTCTTCACCATGTCAAGACTATTGAGATTTTAGCTACTACCACCATCAATAATAAATGTGCATACCTCACTCTTGACTTTACCTTGGATGTGGAAGATGTGGTTTCTTTGACTTGTGCCCAAGCACTCTTAACCTTCCTTATGTACCCTCCTAACTGAAAGTGACTCGCCATTCTCAAAATCACAATAGGTAGGTTCACTTGGCTCTGTCACTATGATCAAATTTCTCATCTTCCTCTTTCTCATTTTTAGAATGATACTTGCCCATTTCATCAACTATCATGATATGTTTATTGGGACACTCGCTCATCCTATGCCCTTTACCATGACACTTGAAATAAGTAATATTGCTAGTTCTCCCTGTAGAAGCCATAGAAGTGTTAGTAGAATGAGCAAGTTGTACCTCAAATTTGGACATTGTCTTTGATACCGCAGGAGTGCTAGCCTACTTGGTGGGGATGAACGTCGACTTAGGAGCAGCACTAGATGTGCCCCGCTAATTGGAACACCATGTAGTGTTTGTAGAATGAACAAGCATGCCATCTTCCTCCAATTGGCATTCAGCTTTTGTAGCTTGATGCACGAGCTCAACAATTGTGTTGTAGGGCTGAAATTCGACAATGTGCTGAATTGGACGGTGTAACCCTTGAAGATACCTGGCCATTGTAGATTTTGCGGGTTCATATAGTCCAGCACGAATCATTGTTTTCTCCAAATCTTTGTAATAGCCCTCAACGGTCCGATTGCCTTTGAGTTAAGCGCTGAATTTTATTGAATTGATCCCTTGTGTAATGATCAGGAACAAATCACACCTTCATCTCATTCTTCATCTCAGATCAGCTAGCAATATGATAGAGAAATCGCCTATGCCTATCTGTACGCAATTGATCCCACCATGCTAATACATAATCAGCGAATTTAAGAAAGGCTACCTCAACCTTTTGTAGCTCGGTGTAGTGGTAGAAACAGAAGTAGCACTCAACCTTGATTCTCCCAATCAAGATACTCATCTGGATCTGAACTCCCCGCGAAAGGTGGTATAGACAATTTGAGTTTGCCCGTTGCACCTTCCTGTTGGTCACTGTGACGATGGCATCCAAAGGGATGAATGCCATCGTGATCGCCGTAGTAGTCCTAGTCTTGGAGGTGAGCAGCGTGGTGTGCACCTCCACCACGACCTCCAAAACCACCTCGGTCTCCTCGACCACCGTGTGCAGCATGTTGGGGAAGAAACGGTGGCCACTGTCCATGGGTAACAAATTGGTCATTGGGAACAGCCAGTCGCTCCCGTTCAACTCGTTTAGCTTCAAGTTGTCGTTGCAATGTGCGTGGTGTTTCTCCTCCACCACCTTGCACGCCTGAGAGATCATCACCCACAGGGTGATTGTCGGTGCTCAAAGCACTAGGAACAGCAAGCACAAATTGCGATGCACCAACACCAGCGTTACCCATGTTGTGGAGAAGTTGTGCCATCTGCACTTGTAAGTTAGCGATGCCCGTTTTGACGTCTCCCGTGTTCGAATTCAGCACCTCAACTCTATCATGGATTGGGTCAATGGACTCACGAAATTCACGTCAAAATGTATCCTGTAACCCATTGAAGTGAAAATGGTTCATCACTTCATTAGGATCTCCATGCTCCATATAGCCGTCTGCTCCGCTATCTACATTGTTAGTGAAGACAAGCAAATAGGAAATAAACAATGATATGTATAATGTAGTGCTCACTCACAACTCACCCTCACCTTCCAAAGTTCTTACTTATTGTCACGAGTTGCACGTGCATGCCACGGCAGTTCGTGTGCGATAATGGTCGCGAGAGATATATAGAGCGATTACCAACTGCTGAAATCAATGTACCAACACAAGTAATATGGGGAGCTTGGTAGGCCATTCAAAGGAAGCAATCTGAATTCTAGACTATTATCAAGTTTAATAATCCAAACTAGAAAATAATTGCATAGCTGCTGATCACAAGATATAAGTGAAGTGTATAGCAACTTAAACGCAAGGAAAGATATATCTCAATGCAAACAAAGGAATAGGATAGTAGAGAGCAATATGAAATTGTAAACTAGCTTGTATTGTACCAAGTGAGAGAAGAATACTAGCTGATTGCTGAAGATAAAAAATTAGGGCTGGAAATTGCACAACTCGAAAGATATAACAATCTGAACGGTACACCAAAAGTAGGATTTTGCTCAAATGAAGTGTCGGCCAACAGCACCTTTTCTTTTCTTTTCTCTTTGTTTGTTATTTTTTTCTTTATTATTATTATTATTATGCCACGGCCAACAAGATGTAATGAGCAGCACTAGTATAACCTTACTCCTCTCGGCTCAACAAGAACCAACGGTAAGAGTGTGCAATTTGATGGAGCAAGACAGCCCAAAGCAATCACAAATACTAGTACTAGAAGTTGGTTTTAAAGTTACGCAAAAGGATGGATTTGGCTCAACCAAAAAAATATACGTGATAGTTCAATTCAAAAGTGTGCAGAATTTCGGATATAAGTGAAGCAAAATTTGTGCGTACACACAGCAGCTCTCGGTTTACTTACACACCGAGAATTAGAGGATAACAGAATCAAGTATCACGTGTTTAAGAATATTGGCACACTGAAATTAGGGTTTTGCTATCAGTCCCTAAGGAATGTGCAGCACCTTTTGAGATGGGAATTTACCACGTGAACAGCAGCAGCACTTTGACACACAAAAACACTGATTTTTTGGAGTTCTTGCCGCTTTTGGCCCCGTAGCGCTTCGTAATTCCTAAACTAGCCTCATTAGCTCCGAATTTCCACTTTTAGCCCCCTGCTGGCGCATGCTGCGGACGTGGACGGCAGCACCTAGGTGCTGCGCTCCCCAAGCAGCACCTCTCCTCCTCCCCGGCACACGCAAATCCAAGAGAGAGAAAATATATTTAAGAATATTTCTTTGATGAATTTTTAAATATAGAAAATAGCTCCAAAAATTACGAAATTTTTTGTGGAGACTCACAGAACAGTTTAATTGCTTTGGTAATTTTTTCAGAATTTTATGAGTTACGGTTTTTTCTGTAAAATTCCTACAAATAATATACTTAAATGAATTTTACAGGAACAATAGTAACTCATAAAATTCTGAAAAAATTACCAAAGCAACTATACTGTTCTGGGAGTCTCCACAAAAAAATTTATAATTTTTGGAGCTAATTTTCTATATTTAAAAATTCATCCAAAAAATATTCTTAAATGTATTTTCTCTCTCCTCTTGGATTTGCGTGCACCGAGGGAGGAGGGGAGATGCTGCCGTGTGGGACGGCAGCAACTTGGTTGCTGCCAATGGGCACGGCAGCAACTTGGTGCTGCCAACGGCGACGGCATTAGGTGAGTTGCTGCCGTCCCGGACGGCAGCAGGTGCTAGGAGGAGGCTAAAAATGGAATTTTGATGCTAAGGGGGCTAATTTAGGAATTTCGGTGCACTACAGGGCCAATACAGTCCAAAATTCGATTTTTTGGGGGAAACAGCAGCCCTAGTGATTGCACACAAACCAGCCGACCAATAGCTCGGCTCCTACTCAAAACCCTAGTGCGCAATGTTGGACAGCAACTCTTGCGCAAACAAGGAAACTAGGGCTTCGAACACAACAGATTGGAAAACAAAGATGAAAAGTTACGCGCAGGAAAACGATGACCAGCAACTAAACAAAGATTCTAGCGCATTAAAACTTTAACCGAACTCACTAAAATTGCATATCGAAACAAAAGGCTAAAACAAAAAATATTTTTGTAGGCTTTTTCTGGTAGGATGAAAAATCAATCTAGACTAAAAGATAGAAATCATCACCACACAACAGAAACTCTGATAGCAAAGTGATACGGGGTGGCCCGATCTTGCCATGACGATGGTCACACCACGAACAAGGATAACTCGAGGGTAGCAATACGATCTGATATTGTAGCAGTCTTGCATCGAGCACATGACCACAACAGTAGCAATCGCACCACAACTTTGATGGGGAATAATTCAGAATCTGCCCCACTGAATAGATGGATTTCAAATTTTTGCCCCATGGACCCACATGTATAGACACATGGGGGGCAAAAATCTGAAATCCATCTATCTCATGAGGGCAAATCCTGAAATCCCCCCTCTGATGGAGGACCAATCCACACAACCAACATGGAGGCGAGCGCACGAATTGGGTGACCACGACGGATCAATCCAAGCAAACTCGGAGAATTTGCAAAAACAATAGAAGACAAGAACACACAAGTTCCTAAAAAACAACGGACAAAAGTTCTTTAGATTCAATCTGAGAAAATAATCGTGGTCTCCTTCTCAACTCACGTGCAAATCACCTAAATAAGGCCTAAAGGATCGACTACTACTTGGGTTTGGTTAAGCCAAACTGACTCAAAAACTCACGCGTACATCCAAGTATTTGATTAGGACAACTAATAAAGTTAGGTGACTTTCCTAAGATACAAACCAACTGAAGGGATACGGGTAGGCTACACTAACTAGCAATTCAAAAATTATACCACGTAAATCAAGAGGCCATGCAAGTAGGGGATTATAGATCGTTACCACTAGACGCGTAGTGCAGCAAATGAAGAGTTGGAGCAGCCTGATTCAACGTAGAGCGCATCGATGAAGTAGCCGTAGTCGATCGTCTAGCGTCCTCGGTGTCGATCGTCTCCTCCAGCAACCTATCGCATTCGTTGTGATGTCGTAGATCGTACAACAGCAACTGCAGCAGCGCCTCTACGGTATCCACAGATCTAGGGATGGAATACTGTACACCGGTGTTCTAGCACCAACTCGCACGGTAGGGCTCTCTCGAGAAGATGGCGACTAGGTTTTCGGTGGAGCAACTTGTAACATCCCAAATTTCCTAAGTTTTTGAAAAAAATTAGAAATTTAAAAATAACCATTTGATTTTGTTAAGTTGCAAAAGCTTAACTTGAAATTTAGAAATCAAAAAGCTATTTAATTTGAATTAAGCAAACTTCAATTAAATTAAAATCGATTTACTTGAGTTTTCTTGGGTTTAAAAGTCAAAATTATTATTTTAAGGTTTTTATTGCATTTTCTGGAATTTAAAAATGGTTTTTCCTTTTTAAATTGAAACTAAAATCTATTTTGTTTGCAAAATCAAAAGCTAAAGTATAGTTAAAAGTATTTTTATTAAGCTCTAAATAATTCAAGGGATTTCTTTACATTTTCCTAGAATTTTTAGACTTCATTAACTAATTTCTAAAAGCCTTTTTGGTTTTCTAGCATTTCTTTAATCAGAAATGCATTTTAAATCACCCCTTGGCTCTTGGTCCGAATCCTTCTCAGCCCGTTCCTCCTTACCCTTCGCGTGGCCCAGCTCCGTGGCCCACTCCCGCGTGCCCGTGCCCCTCTTGCATTGCGAGCCGTCCGATCAAAACGAACGGCCCGATTGCGCTAGGACATTTGGTGGTCCGAACGTCACAACCTCTGTGGACCGTCCGATCAACTTTGGACGGCCTGATCGCGTTAAACACGTTCTGCGGTCCGAAGATCTCTTTCATTTTGAACCGTCTGATTGAAATCCAATGGTCACCTTCGCCAGCCCGCTCTAGTGCTTTCTCCGCTCGCTCCCGCAGCCAAGGCGGTCCCACCTGTCAGTTCCTTCTTCTCCCCCTTGTCTTCTTCCTCGCGCGATCGTGCGTGCGTGCATAATTTTGCGCCAGCTCCACGCTATCGTCACCTCCATGTCCTCCCCTGTCCACGCCGTGTCACCTCCCACCTCCGCCGCGCCCGCTGCCGCCACCACTCCCCCTCCCATACCCTGTCGCCACCTGCTCCCGTCCTCGCCGCCGCGAAGTCTACCACCGCCCATACCTCCCTCTCCTCTCTCAGCCCTCCCCACGCTTATTTAAGGCAAGCACCAGGAGCCTCGCCTCCTCCCCTCTCTTTTCCCTCTTCTTCCCCGCTCTCTCTCGCTCTCCTCAGGCCGCAATTGAAGTTCCTCATCGTCGGCCACCGAAGGACTCCGCCGCCATTTGCGCCGCCACCAAGCCTCCTCCGCCGCCATCGTCTCCGGATACGGCATCGCAAGACCTCCGCCTACCTCGTGTGTGCCTCCTCGCCTCCAAACCACCACCAGAACATCGTTGTCATCATCAACAGCCGCCACCACCACCGCTCTTCGTCCTCGCCGCCAGCCTCTCTGCCACTCCCCGTCAAAATAGCCATGTCTCCCTCTTCGCGAAGGTGCCCTCACCGCCGGCCATCTCCTAGCCAAATGCCGGTGACCTTTGGGCTGAGCGCGCCGCCTCTCGGATACCTACGTGGTAGTCCCACGTGGCGCCTAGTCAGCGGCCACATCAGCCCTCCGTTGATGTGGCTGCCCCGTCAGTGCCGACGTGGCCTTTTCCGGGTTTTCCTATTGAAAAGTAATTCAACCGGTAATAAAAACCCAGGGCTGACATCAACTGACGTAATAAACTGGATTTCCTTTGAGAAAATAATTCAGAAAATCAGGAAAATCCCATTTTTCTGGATTTTATGTAATTTCAAACTTCCGAAGGTCGTATCTCCTTCGTTCGAACTCCGATTCGAGTGATTCAAATTTCTAAATTCATCTAAATTCCTTATCTTGCTGTTAGTGCTAATTTGGTATTTATTTGTGTTTTATTTGGAGTAATTTTATTTATTTGGCTCTTTTCGCACGTATAGATTCCAGCGTTTCCGAAGATTTCTCGGACCCAACGACCGAAGCTCCTCAACGCTTCAACGAAGGCAAGTCGTAGACCTTTGACCATGTCATACCCACTTTATAAAACTATATTATTTTGATATAAACATGCATTGTTGGTTTTATATTAAATAGTTTCGGGAATAATTAATTACCTAATTGCTATTACACCTCTTTGAAAAATTGTTATTGACATGTACCCTTGAATGACATAAATCCTTGAACACCATATGATGGGTTATTTTAGTTGGACATTGATAAACTACCAGTATGGGTATCATATTATGCTTAGCCATGCTATAGTTGTACGTTGGGATTCATGATCATATACTCAAAGATTGATTGAATATGACTTAATGAATTATGGAATTGTGGCGCGGCCACAACTATTAAAATTTTTTGTGCCATGGCAAGGGTTTGTCATTTGGCCGGGTTGAACCAAAAATGATTTCATACTTGGGCGAGTGATCATGTAGTAAAGGGGATGATTTTGGGATGTGGTTACCTCGCCTGAGTAGCCACTAAGGACTTAACCTTGTAAGCCATTGATCTGGGCCATATCGTGCAAGCACAAGTCTATTATGTGGGTAGACCTAGCCAACTAATTAGCAATGTTTTGATTTGGTTCTGTTTTGGTTGATTATGGCGCAAGAGGAGGCCCAGAATGGCGAATCCTTAGCGAGCAGAACCGAGTCAAAACAGAACTTTGTAAATGCCTTATCACGTGCTCTAGACTGCTTACCTAAGGTAGTGAGCGGTGGTATCGATAGATGCCAAACAAACTAGAGAAGTAGTGTCTTGTGGGTAAAGTTGTACAACCTTTGTAGAGTGTAAAACTATTCGAATAGCCATGTCCCAGGTTACGGACAATGCCTAGTGATTTCACACAAGGGGTAGATTTTCATCAAAAATGGTGGAAATGATGGTTTGGGTGGAATGGTTGGGAAGTTCACTTATTGATGAGGACATCACTCCTTCGGATACACGCCCTACACAAAATCCTCCAGATCCAGTTGCTAAACTACAAGGACCTATGACAAGAGCTCGTGCACGTCACTTAAATTATGAGGTGAGCTCGTTTCTAGGTGCTAATAATTTATCTATGCAGAATGGTATACTACCTAATAATTGTGATCTTTTGTTACTTAGGAATACTGGATCCCCAAGGTCTACGATCAGGTCTACAAGCCCTACGACCAGTCTTGCCAGCGCTACGACCAGGTCTCAAGCTCCTCGACTAAGTTTGCCAGCGCTACGACCAGACCAGCCAGCGCTACGACTAGGTCTCACGCTCTACGACCAGTCATTAGGTGTTGCGACACCGTTTTGGGCCTAATAGGGCCTTGTAAGCGTGTCGGGGTCAAAGCCTAGGTTGTGTACGCCTCTCCCCATGGTTGCACAACCCTAGGTCAACCCCCTCACGTCCCCCCTATATATATACAACAGCCGCCACAGTTTAGGGTTGGGTTTTTCTTAGAATTATTCTGCCACTTGCAGTTTCGCCATTGTACGGTTTGAGGAACCCCACTTTGTTGATCTTCATTCATATTCGCAATACAAATCAGATTGCATCTTCCTTGTTCTTGTGAGTTGCTTCGATTGCTTGTAGGAACAATAACCCTTGTGGTAAGGTCGATCGCGTGCGAGCGTGGTCGATAACGACAGTCGTGCGGGGTGTAGCGAATTGCGAGGCGACGATCTGCTGGTTGAAAGCCTTAAAGCGTCAACGTCCCCACGACGAAAACAATCGAACCTATCGGAAGATCGGGACACCGTAGCCATCACTTATTGTTTTCCAAGAAACTTGTTTACTTATGTATTAATTTTTTAAATTATGTTTTTCAATCTACTTACTGCATTTACGATCAATACTGCTTTATGCAAAATAGCCATAAAGCTATCCTTGTCAAGCCCTATATGAATACTATTTGCATACATTTCCCTACGACTTGCTGAGTACATTCAAGGTACTCACGGCTTTATGCCCTTTGGTTAATCAGTCCCCACAGAAGAACCTAGATGCACCGCACTCTTTGAAGAGGAGTACTTTGAAGACTATGCGAATTAGGTCGCGTCCTCCACTCGATTACCTGTGGGCATGTTGGGTGGCCACCACGAGATATTTTGGTTCTGCTGCAAGTTTACTTTGTGACCTTTAGCCCTGTGTGGCAAACTCTATAAGATTTGACTATAAGGTCCTTTTGCTACTAAGTAATATCAATTTGTCTGCTTCATCTTTAACTCGTTGTATGGATATGATTTCATCTATGTTGTGACTGTGCAAGCTAGCTACTAATCATGGGGCTAGTTCGGAATGCACAGAGGGTATCGGTGTTGCATACCCAGGGTCTCGACACAACTCATGTCCCATGTCTTGACTCAAAACTCATGCATCCCCTTATAAAGAGCCCATGACGGATCCTATCTGAACACGTTTATTCCAACCCGTTAAGTGTGTGACCCTGTAGGTTCATGCGTAATCGGTTGTGACTTGGAAACTCTTTTCCGACCATGAGTCGTTAGTGGTTCCTAGTAGAATATAACGATTCCCGAATACACATAAATTATATCGGACGAACCTTAATGCAATATGATCTACGAGTAAATCCTTATCACTTACGATCAGTTTGTATCTCTATATGACCAGTTTATATTTAGCAATGACCAGTTCATAAATCCTTACGACCAGTTTACTACCAGTTAGTGATTATGTTCGACCAGCCTACGACTAGCTCGTATCTCCATATGACCAGTCCGCATCTGGTCGAACTAAATGACCGGCTTGTGTATTCTTCCTTTGCCTCACAATATTTGGTTGAACTCCGAGTGAGATAATTTGTCATCCACGGACAGTTCAATACTTTCTCGATCAAGTGATGGATAACTTCATGTGGTCGAATCTTCAACCACTAGTGATATGGCCGTGCAATTTCTTTATCCGACCACATTGAGGGGCCCAGAGATATCTCTTCTGTTATGTTTGGAGGGGCAAATCCTATATCCGACCAGTCACATCCCTCCGCATATTTTATAGCATACCTGAAAGCTACCTTTATAACTATATAGTTACGGAGTAGTGTTTGGTAACCCCTAAGTGCACTATTATACATGTAGAAAACTATGCATATAGTTACGGAGAGAGTCAACCAAGTGTTGGAAGATATGCTTCGTGCTTGTGTTCTTTCCTATAGAAAGAATTGGGAGAAATGCCTACCGTTTGTTGAGTTCTCCTACAACAACAGCTATCAGGCCAGTCTTGGTATGGCACCATTTGAGGCCTTGTATGGGAGTAGGTGCAGAACCCCGTTGAATTGGTCAGAAAATGGTAAGAGATAGTTCTTCGGCCCAGAGTCGATTAATGAGGCCGAAAGTCAGGTCCAGTTGATTCGCGAGCATTTGCGCGTGGCCCAGTCCAGGCAGAAGAGCTATGCGGATCGCCGTCGCCGTGAGTTGAGCTTTGAGCCCAATGACTTTGTGTATCTCAAAATCTCACCTTTGAAGGGCCATCAGCGTTTTGGCATCAAGGGTAAGTTAGCTCCTCGGTATGTTGGGGCTTATCGCATCGTCGAGAGAGTCGGGGCTGTGGCATACAGATTGGAGCTGCCAGCTACACTTGAGGGTGTGCATGATGTGTTCCATGTATCCCACCTTAAGAAGTGCCTCCGTGTCCCAACTGAGGAAACTCCGTTGGAGGTTCTTGATGTGCAAGAAGATTTGACCTACCGCGAGCATCCTGTTCGTATTCTCGAGGAATCTGAACGAAGGACAAGGAACCGTGTCATCAAGTTCCTTAAGGTTCAGTGGTAAAACCATTCTGAAGATGAAGCAACTTGGGAGCGGGAAGATCGCCTTCGTGCAGATTATCCATCCTTCTTCTCATAGCAAACGGAATCTCGGGTCGAGATTCTTGTAAGGGGGGGGGAGAGTTGTAACATCCCAAGTTTCAGACTTGTGTTTCCAATGTAATAAAATGAGTAGAAATTAAAACTTTTTCTTACATCTTGTATTTCCTGTATGCTTTGGCCAATCGTTGTAAAGAGGTTATGGAAATACAAAGATCACAAGTCATTTTGGGCAACATCCAAGTCTTCCAAAGCATTCTTGTTAAATCTTGTGATCATCTCCTGGAAATATTTTTCTAAGTTCTAGGGTTGTGGTGAGACACCTCTGAAAAATTTCACAATCTTTGGAAGTTGTTTGAATCCTTTTGGAGGCAAGTCAAACCAATTTAAACCCTGGTCAAACCTTGGTCCAGCACCTTGCGGAATTTTTGGAGAAAAATGCACTGCATAAAAACCTATGAAAATTTTGCACAAGGTTGATATCTGAGTCAGCAAGCTCCTGTAAAAATTTCAGAATTTTTGGAGTTGTGTTGCTACCTCAAATAAATTCCCTAAGTCTCAGCTCAATTTAAAACCCCAAAACCTAGGGTTCACTGTTCCTCGGGTGCGGACCAGACTCGGGCTCGAGTCAAAGCCCAGTCACCCGACTCGGTCGAGCCAAGTCCACCAGTGACTTTGGGTGCATGTGTTCTGGCGGTTGGATTAGAATCCAACGTCCACGACCTCCCCACCATTTCTAAGTCTGGGGCGATCTCGGGTGCTCTGGACCGTCCGATTTTGATCGGAGGGCTCACGACCTCCCCGACCTCCCTCCGCTGTTCTTCTTCTTCCTCCTTTCGCCGTACGCGAGCGTGCGCGTGCGCAGGTGAGCAGGTCGGTGTGTGGTCAACTTGTGGGGCCCGGCAACGGCTCTGAGCCTCGCTTTTGCCCATGTCAGGAATAGTGCTACCCTGACCTTACCTGCTCTCTCCTCGTTTTCTCGCGCGGTAGCACCTTTTGTCCCGTCGCCATTAAGCCTCTGTCTTCGTGCCCCGTTGGACTTCTGGCTACTTGAGCACCTCCGAGGTCATCCTCTAGCCCCTTCACACTCCCAGACACCCCAGCATCCTCTCGTTGTTAGTTGGGTGCAAAACCACCGAGTGCCTCTCACCCCACCATTTTCGAGCTTCGGAGCTCTTCACGGCTGGCAGTGTTCCAGTGGATCTCTTGCACTAATATTTACCCCTCTGAGCACCTCTGGTCATCGTCAAATTGTGCCCTAATCCCATTTTGGTTTGCCTCCCCAGGAGCAGCTGTATTTGGATTTTCGGGTTTCGCGGCCGTAGGTGGAGCTTCGTCGTTCCCAACTCCGGTCGTTGTCCCTGTGCAATTCCTTTATCCTTAACCACCCCTTGGTCATCGCAAAGCTATCCTAACCTTTCTTTTTGCCTCTGTTGACTCAGAGCACTTTGTCGCCGTCATCTTCTCCAGCTCCGGTGAACTGCTCCGCCGCTGGATCTCCTCCGATTTCCCTCGATCCTCCCCTGCACTCGGGTAAGTTCACATTAGTCCTTTAGAGCTTAAGGTCTAGCTAGCTTAGCTCGTGGTGCTTGTTTTCGCCGTTTTCAGTTTTGCCAGAAACTTGTCCTCCGCCCTTCTCTGGCTCGCCGGTGATTTAGGCCCGCTCCACCGTCGAGGATACCTCCGTTAGGTTCGCAATAGTATTGCGCTCGTTTTGCTACCTTTAGTTAGCTCCGCCGTGGCCGTGGTCGTCGGCGGCGTGCCGGCGAGCAAATCGCAGAGTTCTGTACTTTGTCGGGTTTCCGACAAGTCCCCAGACCTCCTCGGTTGCATCTCAACCGTTGAGGACCTCCCTAGGACTAGATCTGGACCCTTAGATCTTTTCCGTAAAACCCTTAAGTGCATGACGTTCCCCCTAGCTTAATCCTGACCTTTGAGACCTCCTTAGGTCGAATCTTAGCCGTTGGATATGGCTCCGTGAAAAATCTTAAGCGCTAGGACCTCCCCTGGTTAGATCCTAGCCGTTCAAGACCTCTTTAAACTCAATCCGAGCCGCTAGGACCACTCCTGCGCAAAAAGACCTCCTCGGGGTCTTTTTGGTAAAAAACCACCCCTACATACCACCCTTGGGGTCCTCTTTGTAAGAAACCACCCCTGGTCTTTTATAAATAAAACCCCGGACCTCCTCCTCGAGTTGATCTTGGCCGTAGACGACCTCCTCAGGTTTAGATCTGAGCGTTAGATCTTCTTTGCTAAGTCCTTAGTCCCAGGACCTCCCTCCGCGTTAATCTGGACCGTTCAAGACCTCCCCGATTAAATCTGGACCGCTGAAGACCTCCCCCATGAGATCTTAGCCGCCCAGGACCTCCCTCGTTTAAATCCCAACCGTCCAGGACCACCCCGGGTAGATCTTGACCGTTCAGGACCTCCTAGGGGGGATCCGAGCCGTTAGGATCTCGTCTGCTCAAAAGTTGACCTTAAAACCTCCCCTTGGAGCTCTGGACCGCCCGATCTGATCTGATGGTCACAACCTCCGTTAGACGCGTGGAGCTCGCAGCGCGTGCGCTGTGCATCAACTCGTCGGGGCCGTTACATCTAATCTTAACGGTCACGACCTCCTCCGTGCGCTTGGAGATCTTTCGCATGCGCTGTGCATGCACTCCTCGTAGTCGTTGGATCTGATCTCAGCGGCCACGACCTCCCCGTTTTCGTTAAGTCTGTTAGACCTCCCGAGAGCTCAAATTTTCAAAGTATTTGGATTGTTCAAATTTCAAAAATGCATAACTTATTCTCTGTAATTCCAAACTGAGCAAACTAAATTTTGTTAAAACCCACTAGGAATGTATTGTAATGTAGAATAGGTCTTAATATGATCCTTGCCACTGAAGTTAATGATCTACTAGTTTTAGAACTTAGAAAAATCATAAGTAATTCATTTCAACTCCAAATGAAGTAAACTCAACTTTGCTGTTCTTAGGATGACCTTATCTACCTACCATAAAAATTTCAGGTTCTAGATCATTCTAGAAATTTTTGCCATGAACAGTAGCCGTAATTAATTTAATTAGAATTTTTCAGGCTGAGAGAAATTGATTAGGTCATAACTTTTTCATGTAAGTCCAAATGAAGTAATTCTTGTTCCTAAAATTGTCTAAAATCAACCTCTTACTGCTGTATAAATTTCATGGGATTTGGATGTCTTTTGTTGTTGAGTTTTGCTCGGTGTTCTTCGTTCTTATCGGGTTTTATCGCATTTTCGCGTTAGGTTCCGAAGAGTTTATTGAACCTGAGAATCCACCTCTGCAGCAAGAGCAATTCCAGTAAGGTAAGCAGTTTGATCATGATAATCCCTGTATTTTCAAGTATTTATGTTGTTTACAAATTCTACGTATGCATTGCTAGTTTGTGTTAAACTATTGTCATTAGTTGACCTAGTAGATGCATTTCCTTAGGAAAATGATTATCCTCTACTACCATGAGCCTAGGTTATTGCTGTGATTTAGAGTTCGTGGATGAGCTCTTGTCACTTAGTAGTCTTGCGGATTAATTGCTTAGCCATGCTTAGCTTCCGGTAGAAATGGGCGGCTATCGACTTGTCGATAACCTTGATCACATAAAACATATTATCACTTATGATTTCAGCCTAGTGCCATGTTTACTTGTGAAAACTAAAACCTAAAAACAAAATGATTTAGACTTAGGCACAATGGTATGATTGGTGTGCTTTTGGGTGTGACTGGAATGGTGCCCGGGTCATTAAGGACCGAGTTACTTGCGCCACTGTACTGAGCATTTTGCGTGCTAACCACACTAGAGGGTATAGGACCTCTCTTGACTTTGTACTTTAGCGTGTATTGGCTTCGGGTCGCAGGGAGTCGCAGGAGGGATGGTGTTGGGAGCATTGTAGTGTCCGAAAGGCTTCACCCATGATGGGATTTGTCGTCTTTCGGCTTGCAATGTAAGCGTATGGGTTTCTATCCATACGAGCGGCTCGTAGTTAATGCACAATATTGGAAAGTGTCTCGTAGGACTTAGCCGTGCAGTATACCTTGGAAGTGTGCTTTGTGGCTTAAAGGCGATGCAAGTGTGGGTACATTGGTACACCTGCGCAGGTTAAAACTATTCGAATAGCCTCGTCCTAGGTTATGGACACGCTCGGATACGCCCCGTGAGAACTAGACTACAACCTTTTAATTAAAACTTGATGGGTGGTACGAATTGGGGATTCGTGCTATGTTGTGGTGGCTATTGGGATAGTCACTTCCAGGTGGTTACTTGTATTTATCATTATTTCGCTGTTATTTCTACAACAAAACAGATTTGCAAACTTGCTTTTCAATGTATTACATTATTGCAAATAAAGTTGGCTTTGCGCGAAATGAGACATACAACCTCCACTTAAATAAGCCTGCATGTAGCATATGATTAGGTCTGCTATTCCACACGTCAGTCTTGCGAGTACCTTGTGTACTCATTGTTCTTGCTTAAATGTAAATTGTTGCAGAGGAAGAAGGTGAGCTCGAAGGGCCTCACTTTTGTGAGCTGTGTTGTGGCAGTATTCGGGGCGACTAGCTTGGCGGCCCGGTCGGTTGCCTTGTGGGTTATGTTGGCTAACCGGTCGACTTTTGTTCTTAGCCATCTTATGGCGCTTTTGCTTCCGCTGTCATTCTTGTATATTGTGTTATTTGGCCGGTCGGCTCTTTTGTAATAACTTTACTTTATGTATGTCGTTGTTGAACTTAGTGTAAAATGTTGTATGGAAATGATGTATGATTTTGTGATGATGAGCATGCGCTGCAATTCTGGGAAGCACATGTCCATCGAGGCTTAGGATATTTAATTAGTAATGCTAGAACCATATGAAGGTCAAGTATTACTAGTTAAATACCCCGGGTCCTCACAAAGTTGGTATCAGAGCCATACTGACTGTAGAAACCCCTAGCTTGGTCGCCTTTAGGATATTTTGACAACTTACTTTCAAACAGTTCATGAAGATTTAAGTAAGTTTTCAGATTTTACTCCTTACCTATCTTAGCTTGCTCATCTCACCTTACTCTCACTTAAGTTTTGAAAAAGTTGTTCCTCTCTTCCTTTAAAAAATTAGCCACTATCGATTAAATTGGTTTTGGGAGAACCGTGAGAGCTTGGAGAAAGAAATCTGGACAGCTAGCTCTTAATTAGTAAATAGTGTTAAAAATGAGAGGTTAATTCAACTAAAACATGTGGGAATAAAAGGGTAAGAAGTGATATGAAATTAGCTAAATGCCTATACTCTATTAGGTGGTTATACCTTGATTTTTTTTTGGGCTGTTTAGAGCTAGAATTGAGTTCTGAAATTTTGGTCTTCTCAAACGATTGCTCGTCCCTTCTATACGGGTTGGTCGTTCTGGGAAGTTGATTTGGTGACTTGTGGTCTTGTGCTCTTTTGTGGTTATTCTTGAGCCCTTTTAATTGAGTTTGGATTTTCGTGCTTTGGGCCTCGGGCTGCAGCTAACTTGTCTTAGTGAAACAGGATGGCAGGAGGAACCCGTAGTGGTCGGAATCAGTCGGGTAGTCCCGATGAGGAGCTTCCCCCTCCTCCGACCATGGCTGAAGTCCTTATGCAGATCAAACGCAACCGTTCGGAGGACCGGAGGGTGTTGGAGGTCATCGTGAGAAACACCTCCACCCCCTCTAGCGCCTCTGGATCTGGAGGTGGTGGACATCAGTCTCGTGGGGGGCTTGCGGAGTTTCTCCGTACTCAGCCTCCTACCTTCTCCCAGTCCAAGGATCCCCTGGACGCGGATGACTAGCTGCGTCTGGTTGAGCGGAAGCTCAACGTTGCTCAGTGCCAGGAGCAGGAGCGGGCACTTTTCGCATCCCATCAGTTGGAGGGTGCGGTACTCTCATGGTGGGAAAACTTCCTCGCCATGCAGCCCGCGGGACACGTGGTCTCGTGGGAGGAGTTCAGGTCAGCTTTCCGTCGGGCCCATGTTCCCGCCGGCCTGATGAAGTTAAAGAAGAAGGAGTTCCTTGAGCTCAAACAGGGGCACAAATATGTGACTGAGTACCTCCATGAGTTCAACCATCTTGCGAGGTACACGCCTGCTGAGGTGGCCACTGATGAGGCCAAGCAGGAGAAGTTCATGGAGGGTTTGTCTAAGGAGCTTCAGGACAGGCTCTCCATTGTTGACTTTGCAGACTTCGAGACCTTGGTGGACAAGGCCATCGTCGCCGAGCACAAGGCGAGGGCGCTGGGTGAGTCCCGCAAGCGCAAGTGGGAGGCCCAGCGGTCTGCACAGGCCGGCCTTGTTCGTCCCCGTGTTGGGCCTGCACCAGGGGCCCGTTCTTTGGCTTCACCACCGCCGAGGCCTTCGGCACCAGCTCCGCGCCCTCCGCAGGCCGTGATTCAGTCACGTGCGCCTGCGATCCAGCAGCAGGGTGTTCTCCGCAACCCCGCGGCCGACGTCACCTGCTTCTACTGCCACAACAAGGGCCACTATGCGAGTAGTTGCCCTAAGAAGATTGGAGCGACCCCTCGTACTAATGGAGGACACGGGCAAGGGAGTGGTCACCCACCTGACCAGGAGACCCAGGGCATGGGGAGCGGCCGAGTCAACCACATCTCGGCTGAGGAGGCACAGGAGGCGCCCGACGTGGTGTTGGGTACGCTTCTTGTCAATTTGCGTCCTGCTGTAGTGTTATTTGACTCAGGAGCTTCACATTCTTTTATTTCGAGATCGTTTGCTGTTGATAGTGGTCTCCACTGTGTTCCTTTGGGGGTTCCATTGCTTATTGGCTCTCCGGGCTCGGAAATGAGAGTTGACCAAGGATGCCGGGACGTTCCTATCCACATCGAAGGGGTGGGATTCTTCGCGAATCTTATCCTACTCGACTCAGTGCGCCTGGATGTGATTCTTGGAATGGATTGGTTGTCCCAACACTTGGGGCAAATCGATTGTGCTAGGAAGATTGTCTACCTCACCAGCCCTTCAGGTGAACAGGTTGGGTTTTCCCCGCAGTTGCGAGAACCCCTTCTTTGTGCACTTGAAGTGAAGCCAGCCTTGGAGATCCAGGATGTTCCCACAGTATGTGATTTTGTGGATGTTTTTCCTGAAGATTTGCCCGGGATGCCTCCCGTTCGGGACCTGGAGTTCGTTATTGAGTTGCTGCCCGGTACCGCCCCTATTTCAAAGAGGTCGTATCGCATGCCTCCTAATGAGTTGGAGGAGCTGAAGAAGCAACTAGGTGAGCTGCAAGAGAATGGTTTTATCCATCCTAGCTCATCTCCTTGGGGTTGTCCAATTATCTTTGTGAAGAAGAAGGACAAGACCTTGCGTATGTGTGTTGATTACCGTCCGCTTAATGAGGTGACGGTGAAGAACAAGTATCCTTTGCCCTGTATTGATGATCTTTTTGATCAGTTGACCGGAGCACGGGTATTCTCGAAGATTGACTTGAGATTGGGCTATCATCAAGTCAGGATCAGGGCCGAGGATATTCCGAAGACGGCCTTTGCTACTCGTTATGGTCTTTACGAGTACACCGTCATGTCTTTTGGTTTGACTAATGCTCCTGCTTTATTCATGAACCTTATGAACTCGATATTCATGGAGTATTTGGATAGGTTTGTGGTGGTATTCATCGATGATATCCTTATCTACTCCAAGAGTGAAGAAGAGCATGCTGAGCATCTTAAGCTTGTGTTGGGCAAGCTGCGTGAGCACCAGCTGTATGCAAAATTCAGCAAGTGTGAGTTCTGGTTGAAGGAAGTGGCATTCTTGGGCCATGTTCTTTCAGCAGGAGGTGTGGCTGTGGATCCTAGCAAGGTCAGTGATGTGCTATCTTGGGGTCAGCCCAAGTCAGTCACCAATGTGCGGAGTTTTCTTGGTTTGGTCGGCTACTATCGCCGCTTTATCGAGAATTTCTCCAAGATTGCGAAGCCTATGACCGAATTGCTCAGGAAAGAC
Organism: Ampelocalamus luodianensis; assembly: GCA_036346255.1. Taxonomy (NCBI): domain Eukaryota; kingdom Viridiplantae; phylum Streptophyta; class Magnoliopsida; order Poales; family Poaceae; genus Ampelocalamus; species Ampelocalamus luodianensis. The sequence continues at coordinate 36,789,962 of CM070630.1, forward strand.
AAGAAGTTTGAGTGGTCTGCTGCTTGTGATGTGAGTTTTCAGGAACTCAAGAAGCGGTTGACCTCAGCCCCAGTGCTTGTTCTTCCTGATATCCACAAGAGTTTTGATATCTTTTGTGATGCGTCTCGTCAGGGTCTGGGTTGTGTTCTTATGCAGGAGGGCAAGGTAGTGGCCTATGCATCAAGGCAGTTGAGGCCTCATGAACTCAACTATCCTACACATGACCTGGAGTTGGCTGCAGTGGTTCATGCACTCAAATTTTGGCGGCATTACCTGATTGGTAACCATTGTGAGGTGTATTCTGACCACAAGAGCTTGAAGTACTTGTTCACCCAGCCTGATCTGAACCTCAGGCAAAGAAGATGGTTGGAATTGATCAAGGAATACGACATGGGCATCCAGTATCATCCGGGCAAGGTCAATGTCATTGTGGATGCACTCAGTCGGAAGGTGTATTGCAACATGTTAATACTCCAAGCGCAGCAGCCTGCCCTCATTGCAGAGTTTCAGCGCCTCAATTTGGGTTTTGGCGAGCACGGTTCTCTTGCTACCTTGGTTGTGCAGCTAACCTTGGTGGACCAAATCAAGACTGCACAGCAGACAGATGTTGGTGTGAGTCAAATCAAGCAGAACATCAAGGATGGGACAGCCAAGTGCTTCTCAGAGGATGAGCACGGAGTTGTGTGGTTTGGGCATCGTCTTGTGGTTCCTAAGGTCATGGAATTGCGGGAGTTGATTCTCCGCGAAGCCCATGATTCTCCATTGTCTATCCATCCCGGGGCTACCAAGATGTATCAGGACCTTCGTCAGAGATTCTGGTTGTGAGGACCCCCGGTTATTGGAAATGTTACTAATTAAATTCATACTGTAGCACAATTGTTAATGAAGGAACAAGATCGCTCTTTATTAAAAACCATGCTAAAGATATAAATTTAACAAATGACAAATCCAAGAAAGATTCTGATATATATGATTCACAATGGTTCCCGTGATCAACGACCATTGCATATATATCCTTCATCAACATTGCATCAAACACATACAGTCATACATTGATATAATTAAACATAAGGTTACATCATTCTATTAGTACTACAATATTAAGTGACTTGGTCACTTTAACGATAGATGTGGAAGCAAAATAAACGGAAAATGTCCACCAATGGCCTCATCCACCCGCAGGCAATTGCGTGGAGGAAAGAAGTAGCGTTACTCGTTAGCGTCACCCTGATCGGCGCTAACGGGTACTTCATAAAGAAAGTCGTCCTCACCTGCAACCATAGGTGATAGCACCTTGAGTACGGAAGGTACTCAGCAAGTCTTACACAAACTATTAAAATGAAGTGTTGATTAGAGCCTAACCAAAGGAATAGAATTGTTATATGCATAAGGTTACAACAGGAAGGTATAAAGGTTCAAATTTGCATAAAGCGATACATCTTAACCTACAAAGGCTAACTTTTGATAAAGCAATTTAATAAATCAAAGTTTGCTTAAAACAGTAAGTAAATGACATAAAAGTAACATGATGCGATTGCATGATTCCTCATGCAAACCGAAAATAAACTAAAACCAGATTTTTGAAAATCAAAAATTCTATACAGTGACATCAATTCAAGTTATCGTCCATGACCGTGGACACGGCTATTCGAAGCAGTTTATACCTGCAGGTGTACATCTTTACCCACATGACTTAGCTAGCCGTTGTCTTGGATGCCTCCGAATGATGACACACTTCCTTTGGTATGCCGACCGGGAAGCTAAGATTTGGTATTTTTCAACAAGCCAACACTATTGAGTTGGACCCCATGTGTGAACCGATCCCACTTAAACAACGATCGATAGCATCCGCTAACCGGGCACACATGTTGCGTCAAGAATGCCGATCCAAACAATTTAATGCGAATTGGGTTCCCTACCCATAGTAGAATGCTATCGGCACCATTAAGGTATCGATATGCAACGAGGCACATATACGCCTCACCCTCCTAAGAACATCCGACATCGACATACAAAGCTCACATGGCATAAAACGCAGTCCTCGGACCTAAGCATCTATGCCATACAAGGTCAATACACATATCCTTACTCTCCTGTTTCCAACTCAATAGTCTCAACATTTTACTTAACCAAACAAATACCATACATCGCATGTGGAAGTACGTGGGGACTTGAACTGAATAGTCGAGTTCGGTCCTTAATTAACCCTGACAAGTCCACCACAAAACTCAATCTCGTGCACAAAAGCACCATCACTAGCTTCCTCTTGTCCGGATCAATTTGAATTTCAAATACAAGACTGATTTAAAGAAACTGGACAAAGAGTTTAAAATAACAAGAGTTCGATTAGATTCCCATGTTTGACAAGATATGCTTGTCAAACCCTACAATCTCTAGGCGCATGTCTAAGCCAAATCTGAAAATAAAGGTTATAATATACAAGATCGAGCTAGGGTTAAGTGTATAGTGACAATTTGAGGTAATCCATCATGTTTGGTCATAGCTAACTACTAATGAGATCAAAATTTGTATTTTCAGAAAAATAGCATGCACAGTTGTCACTGAATTTAGACAAATCTAATGTATAAAATTTGGGATCAATATGGTGCAAAGAGGATGCTTGCCTTGATAGTAATAGACCCCTGTTGCATGTGCTCAGTTGTTGAAGTATGATCAAAAGCTTCAGCAGAATCGATTCTAAAAGAAGCAATAAAATCCAATAAATACCAAAAACGACAACTAGTATAAATTATCAGAAATGGCATGATCAATAAAGAAATGCATGATTAACAGCATGCTTAAGTTATATTTACCCTAATAGTGATAATAACCCATTTTAGAACCTACGGTTTTCGAAAGACAGAAACTAGGGTTTAGTTCAAAGTTCTAGTTTTGATTTTGAAAATAATGTAAACAGATGTGTTCTAGATTTTGGGAAAAGGAAACTGATCACGCAAAGATTCAAAAATGAAACTCAAGAAGATCTTTTAGGATAATTAACATCCTAAGTTAAACCCAATCTAACCTAAATCAGTTAGACTACCAAAACTAAAGAAGATTTGTATTGTCTGTAAACCGACACAAAGAACAGAGGCAAACCTCTGCTAACAATCTAAAGAGATGATACAAGAATGAAAAGAACAACTTGTTAAGCTACTAGGGTTTAGTTTAGACCTAATCGATAACAAGTCGATGGAGAAACCCTAGGTCTTAAAATGACACAAAAGACCTAAAAGCTAGAATTACGACTTTTCGGTTTGAAGCAAGATCAAGCTACCGATGCTTAAAAGAATGATTCACAGCAGCTTCTAAGGTTCTTAAGATGCTCAAGATGTCGAAACTAGGGTTTTGGCTTACCAAGATGGAAAGATACCAAGAACTCAAAATTTGAGGTTGATCAACAGAGAGATCAAGTTCGATTTAACTCGCAAAAGATACCAAATCTTTAATGCGTGGTAAAACCAAGGCTTAAGGATGGATAAGCAAAGGATAGGAGCAAGAACTCCACCGACAAAGAAGGAAGAAAGTGAGCTTCAGTGGTCAACAATGGTCGCTCCAAAAAGCTAGGGTTTATATATGGATGTTGAGCTACAGATCAAGAGGGAATGATCTAGAGTTGATGAGGTGTCCATTTAGGGCTAATTATCCCAAAAATTAGTTGCAAAAACTTTGGGATAAATCCTCTCCTCTGTTTACAGAGAAATCTGCGCGCTGAGAGAGAGGGAAGAAGATAAGCATACTCTTACATGTGGGTCCCATTGTCATTCTCAGCCGCACGTGCTTCACAAATGCTCAAACGAATGTCAGCCGTCCGATTGGAAATGGGCGGCTGTGATAAATAGAGAGATTAAATGATTTGAATCGGTATCATTTAATATGGACCGCACGATCTAGATCGATCGATCGAGATCTAAACGAAATCCCGAAGGCTCCGGGGCTCCGCTTTCAAAGAGAGACGTTGGATTAAAATCCAACGATCAGCTAAAAGAATACACGTCGCCCCGTTTAAATGCGATGGCACAACACCGTTGGATTTGATTTCTACGGTCAGGATGGAGAATTGAACCGGATGGTCCGATTGCATACACTCATATGGACCTTACGATTGAAATCCAACGATCAACCGAATTTGGGCTTTAAAGGCCCACGGTCAAAAAGGAGCGCCGTAGGATTTAAATCCAAGGGCCCATGTAATCGCGCGCCTCTGATTTCAAATTGAAATAAGCGACGCCGTTAGATCAAGAATGAACGGCTGCGATCGTGAGGGGATCCGGAGTCGTCCGAATGCATACACTAATCTGGACCACACGATGAAGATCTAACGCCCGCAGGGCGCGGGCTTTAAAACATGCGGTAAAAGGAATAGCCGTAGGATTTAAATCTAACGGCTCAGATAAAGGCGAGCCTTTAAGTTTAAAATGAAAAGAGGTGCGCTGTTGGATCGAGAACGAACGGTGGAGATTGAATAGGGATCCGGAGTTGTCCGATTGCACACACTGATCTCGCTCGTTAGATCAAGATCCAACGGTGGAGATTAAAGTATACACGTGGGCGACGCTCGGGATACCGTGAGCTCGCCCGTTCGATTGAAGATCGACGGCTCGCATCACGCGTGGATGTCGGGCTCGCGCCCGAACGTGACTGGGCCAGACCAATTTGATTCGGTTGGACCAAATCACATGAGACCGGGTCGCTACAGTGTTGAGTTTGGATTTGGACCGGTTTAGTTGACCAAACCTTATTCAAATGCTTTAAGGTTTGACTGGGCTTTTTAAAATGGCAAATAAATTTGTAAAATCATGAAACTTTTACTGTAAGCTACCGATGATATATTTCCCGGATAAATTTTATAAACCACATTTTCACTTTGTAAAATACATAAATATTCATTTGCATCGAGAATATTTATTTAAAGACAATAAATTTTTCTTTAAGCCCAAATAATTTCTAAAATGCAACAAAATACTTTTAGCCAAGATAATTTATCTAGGCTTTAATAAAAATGCTTCCAGTCATAATACAAGTTCTATCTTGTATTCCTTTAAGACTTTGAATGGTTCTTTAGGATTTTGGCTAGAAAGGCAGGTTTTTAATTGGTAACATGCTGCTCAAAGTGTAAACATGAACAGTAATGCTATGAATAGTACCTCATTACTGTTCATAAAGCATTTTATTACTGTTTATAAACTTGGGGCTGTTACAAACCTACCCCCCTTAAAAAAATCTCGTCCCCGAGATTTGGGACAAGTTAAAGATTAGAAAGAAGTGAACTAGAAATGATTTATAAAGGAATTCAACATCTGTTGTCTTGGTTTCCTTCCAAGATAACAAAGAAGAACTTTACATAACAACATAGTGTTATTATTACATCTTTGTTTACATTGCTTTGTTTAAACTTTCCTTTCTTGATTCAAAGGAAAGTCCTAAACAACAAAAAGATGGGGTGCTCAACTGCATCGATCTTGGCGCTCCCAAGTGGCTTCATCCTCGGAATGATTAGCCCATCGAATTTTCAAGAACTTGACAAGACGATTTCTTGTCCCGCGCTCCATCGTGTCGAGGATACGACTTGGTTGTTCTTGATAGGAAAGATCAGTTGAGATTAAGATGCTCATAAGCGCTGCCTCAATAGGAACACGAAGATATTTCTTCAATTGAGACACATGAAAAGTATCATGCATCACTGAGAGTGATTCGTAGTTCCAATTGGTAAGCTACGACTCCTCGCTTGGCAATTATTCGGAAGGGTCCGATATAACGAGTGCGAGCTTTCCTTTTACTCAAAACGATGAGTACCCTTCATGGGTGACACTTTAAGATAGACATGGTCATCCACCTCAAAGCTCAATTCACGACGGCGATGATCGGATAGCTCTTCCGATGAGACTGCGGTTTTAAACAATCCCGAATCGCACGAACTTGCTCTTTCGCTTCCTTTACCATGTCGGGCCAAAGAATGATCTTTCACCCGACTCGGACCAATTCAATGGAGTCCTACAAGCTCTCCCATACAAGGCTTCAAAAGGTGACATTTGAATACTTGCTTGGTAGCTATTATTGTAGGAAAATTCCACGCATGGCAAAGATTTCTCCCACCCTGCCATAAGATAGCACATAGGCTCAAGAAGATCTTCCATTACTTGATTCACTCTTTCGGCTTGACCACTAGTTTGGGGATGATAAGCAAGATCGAAAGAGAGTTCGGTCCCCATAGTCCGATGAAGGCTACTCCAAAATGGGAAGTGAATCGAGGACCACGGTCGTAAATAATGACCTTAGGAACACCATGAAGACAAACAATTCTAGCCATATAAAGCTCTGCTAGTTGCTTGCCGTTGAAATCGGTCCCGACGGGATAAAATGAGCCACTTTAGTTAAACGATCGATGATCACCCAAATGGCATCGATCCTTGGAAGTCTTGGGAAGACCAGTAACAAAATCCATACCAATCTCTTCCCACTTCCATTGTGGAATAGGCAAAGGCTGAAGGGTACCAGCTGGCTTCAGATGTTCAGCTTTAACCCTTTGGCAAATATCACATTCAAAGAACATATCGAGCAATTTGCCTCTTCATTTGGCTCCACCAAAATATTTTCTTCAAATCTGGTACATCTTGGTACTCCCGTGATGCAAAGAAAACTTGGAATTATGAGCTTCTCTGAGAATTAGACTTTTCAATTCAGAATCAGCAGGTACTACCAAACGATTGCGATATCGAATCGTACCGCGATCATCTTCAGAAAATTCGTTGGCTTTACCGGCTTTCATATTCGCCTTGATTTCGGCCACCTCGGCATCAGTTTTCTGGGCCTCAAGAATCTGGGATTCTAATGTAGGCTCCACTTGCAACGCAGCGAGGAAACCTGCTCCCACCAATTCAAGACTTAAGCTACCAAAATCAAGACACAAGTCGATTGCGCAGTAGAGAAGATATGCGATTGCATTGCGACTTTCGCTTAAAGCTTCGCCACAACATTGGCTTTAGGGATGATAATGAATACCCATGTCGTAGTCCTTGATCAATTCAAGCCATCTTCTTTGTCTCATATTCAAATCAGATTGAGTGAATATGTACTTGTGCTTTATGATCGTATAGATCTCACAACGACACCAAGGAGGTAATGTCGCCAAATCTTTAATGCATGGACCACGCAGCCAATTCCAAATCATGAGTAGGATAATTAACTTCATGAGGGCGAATCGCGGGATGCATATGCCACAACTCGGCCTTCTTGCATAAGCACACAACCAAGTCCATGGCGAGATGCATCGCAATAAATGTCAAGCTCTTAAGAACATCCTAAGAGTAAGAATCGAGCTTTAGTCAAGAGAGTTCTCAAAAGCCAAAACTCTCTTCACACTTAGTGACCATTCAAATTTCTTCCCTTTCGCAAGAGCCGAGTCAAAGGTTTAGCAATCTTGGAGAAATTTTCAATGAACCTACGGTAATAACCCGCAAGTCCAAGAAAACTCGAATCTGGGACACTTTTGGGAGGCTTCCAATTTAGTACATCTTGTACCTTGCTTGGATCGACAATGATACCTCCTTGGATAACACATGCCCCAAAAATGCAACCTCTCGAGCGTAAAGCACATTTGTTTGAACTTAGCATATAGTCGATGCCGACGAAGTGTTTCAAAGACGAGCCTCAAATGTTGTTCATGGTCTTCATCGACTTGAATAAATAAGAATGTCGTCAATGAACACGACAACGAACTTATCCAAGAATTCCATGAACACAGAATTCATAAGATTCATGAAATAAGCTGGAGCATTGGTCAGACCAAAGGACATAACAGTATACTCGTATAAACCGTAACGAGTAGAGAAAGCTGTTTTAGGAATGTCCTCAGCTCTAACCTTGATTTGATGATAGCCCGACCGCAAATCAATCTTTGAAAAGACGCGGGCACCAACCAACTGATCAAAAAGATCATCAATTCGAGGTAGAGGATATTTGTTTTTGATGGTGACCTCATTTAACGGACGGTAATCCACACACATCCGTAAAGTGTTGTCTTTCTTTTTAACAAAGATTAGGACATCCCCAAGGTGAGGAACTCGGTCGAATGAAACCTTTGTCAAGTAAGTCTCCAAGTTGTGTCTTTAACTCAATCACTCATTGGCGTGCATTCTATAGGGACTCTCGGATATGGGAGCAGTTCAGAACTAATTCAATTACAAACTCCACTTCCCGATGCCCGAGGTAACCGGGAAGGTCTTCAGAAAGACATCAACATACTCACAGCATAATTGGTACTAACTCCAAAGGAGGAGTGGTATCAACTTGGTGAGCACAAAGATGAGAGCCACTGTTTTGGAATGGTAAACAACTTGAATGCCGTCTACATTGGTCATAGAAATAGACCGTTGGGAACAATTGATTTGACACGTTCTTGGACACCAATCCATACCCAAAATAACGTCCAACCCTTTAGAGTCAATCACAATTAGATTTGCTAAAAACTTTACCCAAGGATTGTTATGTTGACTTATTACAGATCGATCGGTTTTAAAGACCGACCTGTGATTGAATAATAAAAGGTGGTTTGAGGGTATGCATGTCTAATCGGTGTTGAACAAGCAAAATGATTGCTAATAAAGAATGAGATGCTCCAGAGTCAAATAAACAAAGAGCTGGACTGAAATTAACTAGGAGCATACCCATAACAACTTCAGTGCATCACCGCCTTCAAGCAGTTGATCCGTTCACATGCCCACGGACCGAGCCGGATCTGCTTTGATAGGTGGCCTCGCGAAGGGCTGGCGAACAGGTTGGATATGGTCGAACAGAGGCAATCCTTGCTTTGCTTTGCCACACACTTGTTGGCATAATGTCCCGGACGGCCACAATGAAAACAGATAACCCCAAGATTAACATTGTTAATGTATGGGCTGATTTCCACCGATTCTCGATCGACCCGTGGGAGGGGATGGGCGAGGCAAACACCGCCGCCTTGGTGAAAATGGAGCTGGTGCTCGCGGTGGTCTAGGCAACCACATGCGAGGCCTTGGTGAGCGCCACCAGAGCAACCGTGAAGTCGGCTGCCGCTATGCTGCGCGACTCCTCCAACGCCTTACTCTTACTCGGCCACAATGGCTTTATTGACCAAATGAGAGAAATTTCAAGTCATGCAAAGCCACCGCCATCGCAATTCTTGAGATAGCCCATTCAAGAACGGCCGACGACGAAGGTCGGTCGAAACGCCATCGAGGCATATCCGCAAGGAAATTGAACTCATGCGATACTCGGTCACGCATTTTCGCCCTTGCTTGAGAGCGAGAAATTCTTGTTGCTTGATCATGATTACTCCTCAGAATATGAGCTTCGCGAAAAGCCTCCACGAACTCATCCCAAGTAGGGACATGTCCAGCAGGCTGAATGGCAAGAAGATTATCCCACCATATGCTAGCTCGCCCATCGAGCTGATAGCTGGCAAAAAGAACCTTTTCCCTCTCGGAGCATTGAGCAATCAAAGCTTCTTCTCAATGGTCCAAGCCAATCCGCAGCTTCCATAGGATCCTGAGAACTGGAGAACACCAGCGGGTTAGTCCGCTGAAAGTCAGCAAGACTACCCTGCACATGGTGGCCTCCGGCTCTGACAATTGGTGCAATGGGAGAAGAAGTATTGCGCGCACCGCTCCAAGATGCGCGTCTCGTCCATCCGGTTGCGCTCAATTTGCATGAGCACGCGGCCATTGAAGGTGGTGGAGGAAGCTCCTCTTCTTGAGGACCACCTTGCGGGCCCCGAACTGGATGGTTCGGTTGGCCTCCCGAGAATGGGGAACCAAGATGAAATACTCTTCCTTGTTGCGCTGAGCACGAGTGGTAGGTCTGTCATCCTGTTACCAAACCATGGTTAACAATATAACAAGGACAAACTCGCAAAGCGAACAAGGTCACAATCAGAAAGAAACAAATATTGTACATATAATGCATCATGTCATGTCATGCATTCAAGTTAACACCAACAACAGAAACTTCATATAAACAGACAAAAGTTTCGATTACATTATATAGGAGTTGGCGAAACAACCATCTTACAATCCAAAAGTCAAACTTACATACTGCATACAAAATGCTACCGCCTCTATTACATTTATTTATTGATGGACAACTACTAGATTGAAAGACACTCAACCACGAGGATTCATCGTCGAGGTGCTAGCGTAAAGATCCGGTTAAAGTTCACCGGAAACTCATTCAAAAGATGAGCTCCGGGAACCAAGTATCAACGAGATCCAACGGGCTAATGAGACGCCGGGAACCCAACAAATGGTCGATGACCTCCGGAGGTGCACCGCAGAGTGCGAGGAAAGCTGCGATCATCGGGCTTGGCGACTTGTCCATAAACAGTACGCACCCGCCACTCGGAAGTCGGTAAAGAGGTGGTGCAAGAAGAATGGGAAGGTCTCGTTGTCACCATAAAGCACGTTACGAGGAACGCGTTCATGTTGACTCCAAGAAGCGTGTACTCTGGGCCTCATTAAGGCGATGCCGAGTTTCCCACACTCCCTCACAAGACAATGATGGATTTGGTCCATGATGCGGACCATCCTCGCCAATCGTCGCACTGAGGGTCTTCGCCAAATCGTATCTCGTGAACATGCTCACTTGAGGTAGGACCTTGATTCGGGAAGTGGTCGTAGGGTGGTTGAGACAATTCCACAAATCATGACGAAGAAGGCTCATCATCCTACTCGTAGCCTCTGAACCGCCATAGCCTCGGAGGTGGCAAGTGCTTGGACACGATGAGGGAACACCGCCGACTACATGCCTAGCAATGACGTTGATGAAGGCACGGTACTCCTCCATCCCCGGTCCTCGATCTCGCCGATAAATGTCATACTCAGGTACCGATAGGTGAAATTGAGCGCCACATCATGTCCCAAGTAAGGCTGGAACCCATCAACATCTTCACTCGAGTCTCCTTGACCAAGTACCAACCGCTCATCTATAGGCCAAAAGACGGGATAAGAAACAATTCACTTTTAAATAAACCAACAGAAAGTTGGGCAAGAAGTGACATTAAAGAGGATAAGAAATAAAATGTCATACTTAAACTTTCAAAATTATACTCTCGCTTGAAAATAGTTTTATTAGAAGACTCTCTAACAACTTCGCCATGCTACTTCTAACCTACAGCAACGTATGCTCGATACCAACGTTGTGAGGACCCTGTTATTGGAAATGTTACTAATTAAATTCATCAGAGCACAATTGTTAATGAAGGAACAAGATCGCCTTTATTAAAAACCATGCTAAAGATATAAATTTAACAAATGATGATCTAGTAAACAGATTCCTGATATATATGATTCACAATGGTTCCCGGGATCAACGACCATTGCATATATATCCTTCATCAACATTGCATCAAACACATACCACCATACATTGATATAATTAAACATAAGGTTACATCATTCTATTAGTACTACAATATTAAGTGACTTGGTCACTTTAAAGATATAAATGGAAGCAAAATAAACGGAAAATGTCCACCAATGGCCTCATCCACCGCAGCAATTGCGTGGAGGAAAGAAGTAGCGTTACTCGTTAGCGTCACCGATCGGCGCTAACGGTACTTCATAAAGAAAGTCGTCCTCACCGCAACCATAGGTGATAGCACCTTGAGTACGGAAGGTACTCAAAGCAAGTCTTACACAAACTATTAAAATGAAGTGTTGATTAGAGCCTAACCAAAGGAATAGAATTGTTATATGCATAAGGTTACAACAGAAGGTATAAAGGTTCAAATTTGCATAAAGCGATACATCTTAACCTACAAAGGCTAACTTTTGATAAAGCAATTTAATAAATCAAAGTTTGCTTAAAACAGTAAGTAAATGACATAAAAGTAAAAGATAAAGATGCATGATTCCTCATGCAAACCGAAAATAAACTAAAACCAGATTTTTGAAAATCAAAAATTCTATACAGTGACATCAATTCAAGTTATCGCCCATGACCGTGGACACGCTATTCGAACGCTTTATACCCGCAGGGTGTACATCTTACCCACATGACTTAGCTAGCCCGTTGTCTTGGATGCCTCCGAATGATGACACACTTCCTTTGGTATGCCGACCGGGAAGCTAAGATTTGGTATTTTTCAACAAGCCAACACTATTGAGTTGGACCCCATGTGTGAACCGATCCCGCTTAAACAACGATCGATAGCATCCGCTAACTGGGCACACATGTTGCGTCGAATGCCGATCCAAACAATTTAATGCGAATTGGGTTCCCTACCCATAGTAGAATGCTATCGGCACTATTAAGGTATCGTATATGCGACGAGGCACATATACGCCCTCACCCTCCTAAGAACATCCGACATCGACATACAAAGCTCACATGACATAAAACGCAGTCCTCGGACCTAAGCATCTATGCCATACAAGGTCAATACACATATCCTTACTCTCTGTTTCCAACTCAATAGTCTCAACATTTTACTTAACCAAACAAGCGCCCATACATCGCATGTGGAAGTACGTGGGGACTTGAACCGAATAGTCGAGTTCGGTCCTTAATTAACCGGACAAGTCCACCACAAAACCCAATCTCGTGCACAAAAGCACCATCACTAGCTTCCTCTTGTCCGGATCAATTTGAATTTCAAATACAAGACTGATTTAAAGAAACTGGACAAAGAGTTTAAAATAACAAGAGTTCGATTAGATTCCCATGTTTGACAAGATATGCTTGTCAAACCCTACAATCTCTAGACTGCATGTCTAAGCCAAATCTGAAAATAAAGGTTATAATATACAGTACTGAGCTAGGGTTAAGTGTATAGTGACAATTTGAGGTAATCCATCATGTTTGGTCATAGCTAACTACTAACAGATCAAAATTTGTATTTTCAGAAAAATAGCATGCACAGTTGTCACTGAATTTAGACAAATCTAATGTATAAAATTTGGGATCAATATGGTGCAAAGAGGATGCTTGCCTTGATAGTAATAGACCCATTATGTGCTCAGTTGTTGTATATGATCAAAAGCTTCAGCAGAATCGATTCTAAAAGAAGCAATAAAATCCAATAAATACCAAAACGACAACTAGTATAAATTATCGAAATGGCATGATCAATAAAGAAATGCATGATTAACAGCATGCTTAAGTTATATTTACCCTAATAGTGATAATAACCCATTTTAGAACCTACGGTTTTCGAAAGACAGAAACTAGGGTTTAGTTCAAAGTTCTAGTTTTCAGATTTTGAAAATAACAAAAACAGACAGTTCTAGATTTTGGGGAAAAGGAAACTGATCACGCAAAGATTCAAAAATGAAACTCAGAAGATCTTTTAGGATAATTAACATCCTAAGTTAAACCCAATCTAACCTAAATCGGTTAGACTACCAAAACTAAAGAAGATTTGTATTGTCCTGCAAACTGACACAAAGAACAGAGGCAAACCTCTGCTAACAATCTAAAGAGATGATACAAGAATGAAAAGAACAACTTGTTAAGCTACTAGGGTTTAGTTTAGACCTAAGCGGGATAACAAGTCGATGGAGAAACCTAGGTCTTAAAAATGACACAAAAGACTGAAAAGCTAGAATTACAGCTTTTCAGTTTGAAGCAAGATCAAGCTACTGATGCTTAAAAGAATGATTCACAGCAGCTTCTAAGGTTCTTAAGATGCTCAAGATGTCGAAACTAGGGTTTTTGGCTTACCAGGATGGAAAGATACCAAGAACTCTGAAAATTTGAGGTTGATCAACAGAGAGATCAAGTCTGATTTAACCTGCAAAAGATACCAAATCTTTAATGCAGGGTAAAACCAGTGCTTAAGGATGGATAAGCAAAGGATAGGAGCAAGAACTCCACTGGACAGCAAGGAAGAAAGTGAGCTTCAGTGGTCAACAATGGCTGCAGCTCCAAAAAGCTAGGGTTTATATATGGATGTTGAGCTACAGATCAAGAGGGAATGATCTAGAGTTGATGAGGTGTCCATTTAGGGCTAATTATCCCAAAAATTAGTTGCAAAAACTTTGGGATAAATCCTCTCCTCTGCTTTCTGAGAAATCTGTGTGAGAGAGGGAAGAAGATAAGCATACTCTTACATGTGGGTCCCATTGTCATTCTCAGCCGCACGTGCTTCACAAATGCTCAAACGAATGTCAGCCGTCCGATTGGAAATGGGCGGCTGTGATAAATAGAGAGATTAAATGATTTGAATCGGTATCATTTAATATGGACCGCACGATCTAGATCGATCGATCGAGATCTAAACGAAATCCCGAAGGCTCCGGGGCTCCGCTTTCAAAGAGAGACGTTGGATTAAAATCCAACGATCAGCTAAAAGAATACACGCCGCCCCGTTTAAATGCGATGGCACACACCGTTGGATTTGATTTCTACGGTCAGGATGGAGAATTGAACCGGATGGTCCGATTGCATACACTCATATAGACCTTACGATTGAAATCCAACGATCCACCGATTTTGGGCTTTAAAGGCCCACGGTCAAAAAGGAGCGCGTGAGATTTAAATCCAAGGGCCCATGTAATCGCGCCTCGATTTCAAATTGAAATAAGCGACGCCGTTAGATCAAGAATGAACGGCCGCGATCGTGAGGGGATCCGAGTCGTCGAATGCATACACTAATCTGGACCACACGATGAAGATCTAACGCCCGCAGGAGCGGGCTTTAAAACATGCGGTAAAAGGAATAGCCGTAGGATTTAAATCTAACGGCTCAGATAAAGGCGAGCCTTTAAGTTTAAAATGAAAAGAGGTGCGCTTGTTGGATCGAGAACGAACGGTGGAGATTGAATAGGGATCCGGAGTTGTCCGATTGCACACATCGATCTCGCCGTTAGATCAAGATCCAACGGTGGAGATTAAAGTATACACGTGGATGTTCGCGGGATATCGTGAGCTCGCCTGCTCGATTGAAGATCGACGGCTCGCATCACGCGTGGATGTCGGGCTCGCGCTCAACGCGGATCGGGCTGGACCAATTTGATTCGGTTGGACCAAATCACATGAGACCGGGTCGCTACAGTGTTGAGTTTGGATTTGGACCGGTTTAGTTGACCAAACCTTATTCAAATGCTTTAAGGTTTGATGGGCTTTTAAAATGGCAAATAAATTTGTAAAATCATGAAACTTTTATCGTAAGCTCTTTGGGATGATATATTTCCCAGATAAATTTTATAAACCACATTTTCACTTTGTAAAATACATAAATATTCATTTCAGACCGAGAATATTTATTTAAAGACAATAAATTTTTCTTTAAGCCCAAATAATTTCTAAAATGCAACAAAAATACTTTTAGCCAAGATAATTTATCTAGGCTTTAATAAAAATGCTTCCCAGTCATAATACAAGTTCTATCTTGTATTCCTTTAAGACTTTGAATGGTTCTTTAGGATTTTGGCTAGAAAGGCAGGTTTTTAATTGGTAACATGTTGCTCAAAGTGTAAACATGAACAATAATGCTATGAACAGTACCTCATTACTGTTCATAAAGCATTTTATTACTGTTTATAAACTTGGGGCTGTTACACTGGTGGACCCGAATGAAGCGCGAGATTGCCAAGTTCGTTGCCATGTGCGACGTGTGCTGTCGTGTGAAGGCCGAGCATCAGCGTCCAGCAGGTCTTCTTCAGCCTCTGCCAGTACCTGAGTGGAAGTGGGATTCCGTTGGCATGGACTTCATCACCGGGTTGCCCCGTACTTCTTCTGAGAAGGATGCCTTGTGGGTAATCATTGATCGGTTGACAAATGTGGCCCATTTTCTTCCAGTGCGGGCGAAGATTGATGTGAGTTAGTTAGCGGATCTCTACATATCCCGCATTGTGTGCCTGCATGGTGTGCCACGAACGATTGTGTCAGATCGTGGTTCTCTTTTTACCTCTCGATTTTGGCATCAGTTGCAAGAGGCCATGGGGACAAGTCTTTCTTTCAGTTCGGCTTACCATCCCCAGACTGATGGTCAGACGGAGAGAGTCAACCAAGTGTTGGAAGATATGCTTCGTGCTTGTGTTCTTTCCTATGGGAAGAATTGGGAGAAATGTCTACCGTTTGCTGAGTTCTCCTACAACAACAGCTATCAGGCCAGTCTTGGCATGCCACCATTTGAGGCCTTGTATGGGAGTAGGTGCAGAACCCCGTTGAATTGGTCAGAAACTGGTGAGAGACAGTTCTTCGGCCCAGAGTCGATTAATGAGGCCGAAAGTCAGGTCCAGTTGATTCGCGAGCATTTGCGCGTGGCCCAGTCCAGGCAGAAGAGCTATGCGGATCGTCGTCGCCGTGAGTTGAGCTTTGAGCCCAATGACTTTGTGTATCTCAAAATCTCACCTTTGAAGGGCCATCAGCGTTTTGGCATCAAGGGTAACTTAGATCCTCGGTATGTTGGGCCTTATCGCATCGTCGAGAGTCGGGCCGTGGCATACGATTGAGCCGCCGCTACACTTGAGGGTGTGCATGATGTGTTCCATGTATCCCACCTTAAGAAG
The DNA here is from genome assembly GCA_036346255.1 of Ampelocalamus luodianensis. NCBI lineage: Eukaryota > Viridiplantae > Streptophyta > Magnoliopsida > Poales > Poaceae > Ampelocalamus > Ampelocalamus luodianensis. Next base: position 36,806,449 of record CM070630.1, read on the forward strand.
TGCCTCCGTGTCCCAACTGAGGAAACTCCGTTGGAGGTTCTCGATGTGCAAGAAGATTTGACCTACCGCGAGCATCCTGTTCGTATTCTCGAGGAATCTGAACGAAGGACAAGGAACCGTGTCATCAAGTTCCTTAAGGTTCAGTGGTCAAACCATTCTGAAGATGAAGCAACTTGGGAGCGGGAAGATCGCCTTCGTGCAGATTATCCATCCTTCTTCTCATAGCAAACGGAATCTCGGGTCGAGATTCTTGTAAGGGGGGAAGAGTTGTAACATCCCAAGTTTCAGACTTGTGTTTCCAATGTAAGAAAATGAGTAGAAATTAAAACTTTTTCTTGCATCTTGTATTTCCTGTATGCTTTGGCCAATCGTTGTAAAGAGGTTATGGAAATACAAAGATCACAAGTCATTTTGGGCAACATCCCAGTCTTCCAAAGCATTCTTGTTAAATCTTGTGATCATCTCCTGGAAATATTTTTCTAAGTTCTAGGGTTGTGGTGAGACACCTCTGAAAAATTTCACAATCTTTGGAAGTTGTTTGAATCCTTTTGGAGGCAAGTCAAACCAATTTAAACCCTGGTCAAACCTTGGTCCAGCACCTTGCAGAATTTTTGGAGAAAAATGCACTGCATAAAAACTTGTGAAAATTTTGCACAAGGTTGATATCTGAGTCAGCAAGCTCCTGTAAAAATTTCAGAATGTTTGGAGTTGTGTTGCTACCTCAAATAAATTCCCTAAGTCTCAGCTCAATTTAAAACCCCAAAACCTAGGGTTCGCTGTTCCTCGGGTGCGGACCAGACTCGGGCTCGAGTCAAAGCCCAGTCACCCGACTCGGTCGAGCCAAGTCCACCAGTGACTTTGGGTGCATGTGTTCTGGCCGTTGGATTAGGATCCAACGTCCACGACCTCCCCACCATTTCTATGTCTGGGGCGATCTCGGGTGCTCTGGACCGTCCGATTTTGATCGGAGGGCTCACGACCTCCCCGACCTCCCTCCGCTGTTCTTCTTCTTCCTCCTTTCGCCGTACGCGAGCGTGCGCGTGCGCAGGTGAGCAGGTCGGTGTGTGGTCAACTTGTGGGGCCCGGCAACGGCTCTGAGCCTCGCTTTTGCCCATGTCAGGAACAGTGCTACCCTGACCTTACCTGCTCTCTCCTCGTTTTCTCGCGCGGTAGCACCTTTTGTCCCGTCGCCATTAAGCCTCTGTCCTCGTGCCCCGTTGGACTTCTGGCTACTTGAGCACCTCCGAGGTTCTCCTCTAGCCCCTTCACACTCCCAGACACCCCAGCTTCCTCTCGTTGTTAGTTGGGTGCAAAACCACCGAGTGCCTCTCACCCCACCATTTTCGAGCTTCGGAGCTCTTCACGGCTGGCAGTGTTCCAGTGGATCTCTTGCACTAATCTTTACCCCTCTGAGCACCTCTGGTCATCGTCAAGTTGTGCCCTAATCCCATTTTGGTTTGCCTCCCCAGGAGCAGCTGGATTTGGATTTTCGGGTTTCGCGGCCGTAGGTGGAGCTTCGTCGTTCCCAACTCCGGTGAGTGTCCCCTGTGCAATTCCTTTCTCCTTGACCACCCCTTGGTCATCGCGAAGCTATCCTAACCTTTCTTTTTGCCTCTGTTGACTCAGAGCACTTTGTCGTAAATCATCTTCTCGGCCGGTGAATCGCTCCGCCCTGGTCTCCTCCGATTTCCCTCGATCCTCCCCTGCACTCGGGTAAGTTCACATTAGTCCTTTAGAGCTTAAGGTCTAGCTAGCTTCGCTCGTGGTGCTTGTTTTCACCGTTTTCGGTTTTGCCGGAAACTTGTCCTCCGCCCTTCTCTGGCTCACCGGCGATTTAGGCCCGCTCCGCCGTCGAGGATACCTCCGTTAGGTTCGCAATAGTATTGCGCTCGTTTTGGTACCTTTAGTTAGCTCCGCCGTGGCCGTGGTCGTCGGCGGCGTGCCGGCGAGCAAATCGCGGAGTTCTGTACTTTGTCGGATTTCCGACAAGTCCCCAGACCTCCTCGGTTGCATCTCAACCGTTGAGGACCTCCCTAGGACTAGATCTGGACCCTTAGATCTTTTCCGTAAAACCCTTAAGTGCATGACCTTCCCCCTAGCTTAATCCTGACCTTTGAGACCTCCTTAGCTTGAATCTTAGCCGTTGGATCTGGCTCCGTGAAAAATCTTAAGCGCTAGGACCTCCCCTGGTTAGATCCTAGCCGTTCAAGACCTCTTTAAACTCAATCTGAGCCGCTAGGACCACTCCTGCGTAAAAAGACCTCCTCGGGGTCTTTTTGGTAAAAACCACCCCTACATACCACCCTTGGGGTCCTCTTTGTAAGAAACCACCCCTGGTCTTTTATAAATAAAACCCCGAACCTCCTCCTCGAGTTGATCCTGGCCGTAGACGACCTCCCCAGGTTTAGATCTGAGCGTTAGATCTTCTTTGCTAAGTCCTTAGTCCCAGGACCTCCCTCCGCGTTAATCTGGACCACTGAAGACCTCCCCGATTAAATCTGGACCACTGAAGACCTCCCCCATGAGATCTTAGCCGCCCAGGACCTCCCTCGTTTAAATCCCAACCGTCCAGGACCACCCCGGGTAGATTTTGACCGTTCAGGACCTCCTAGGGGGGATCTGAGCCGTTAAGATCTCGTCTGCTCAAAAGTTGACCTTAAGACCTCCCATTGGAGCTCTGGACCGCCCGATCTGATCTGATGGTCACGACCTCCGTTAGACGCGTGGAGCTCGCAGCGCGTGCGCTGTGCATCAACTCGTCAGGGCCGTTAGATCTAATCTTAACAGTCACGACCTCCTCCGTGCGTTTGGAGATCTTTCGCGTACGCTGTGCATGCACTGCTCGTAGCCGTTGGATCTCATCTCAGCGGCCACGACCTCCCCGTTTTCGTTAAGTCTGTTAGACCTCCCGAGAGCTCAAATTTTCAAAGTATTTAGATTGTTCAAATTTCAAAAATGCATAACTTATTCTCTGTAATTCCAAACTGAGCAAACTAAATTTTGTTAAAACCCACTAGGAATGTACTGTAATGTAGAATAGGTCTTAATATGATCCTTGCCACTGAAGTTAATGATCTACTAGTTTTAGAACTTAGAAAAATCATAAGTAATTCATTTCAACTCCAAATGAAGTAAACTCAACTTTGCTGTTCTTAGGATGACCTTATCTACCTACCATAAAAATTCAGGTTCCAGATCATTCTAGAAATTTTTGCCATGAAAAGTAGCCGTAATTAATTTAATTAGAATTTTCCAAGCTGAGAGAAATTGATTAGGTCATAACTTTTTCATGCTAAGTCCAAATGAAGTAATTCTTGTTCCTAAAATTGTCTAAAATCAACCTCTTACTTCTGTATAAATTTGATGGGATTTGGATGTCTTTTGCTGTTGAGTTTTGCTTGGTGTTCTTCGTTCTTATCGGGTTTTATCGCATTTTCGCGTTAGGTTTCGAAGAGTTTATTGAACCTGAGAATCGTCCTCTGCAGCAAGAGAAATTCCAGCAAGGCAAGCAGTTTGATCCTGATAATCCCTGTATTTTCAAGTATTTATGTTGTTTACAAATTCTACGTATGCATTGCTAGTTTGTGTTAAACTATTGTCGTTAGTTGACCTAGTAGATGCATTTCCTTAGGCAAATGATTATCCTCTACTACCATGAGCCTAGGTTATTGCTATGATTTAGAGTTCGTGGATGAGCTCTTGTCCCTTAGTAGTCTTACGGATTAATTGCTTAGCCATGGTTAGCTTCCGGTAGAAATGGGCGGCTATCGACTTGTCGATAACCTTGATCACATAAAACATATTATCACTTATGATTTCAGCCTTGTGCCATGTTTACTTGTGAAAACTAAAACCTAAAAATAAAATGATTTAGACTTGGGCACAATGGTATGATTGGTGTGCTTTTGGGTGTGACTGGAATGGTGCCCGGGTCATTAAGGACCGAGTTACTTGCGCCACCGTACTGAGCATTTTGCGTGCTAACCACACTAGAGGGTATGGGACCTCTCTTGACTTAGTACTTTGGCATGTATTGGCTTTGGGTCGCAGGGAGTCGCAGGAGGGATGGTGTTGGGAGCATGTAGTGTCCGAAAGGCTTCACCCGTGATGGGATTTGTCGTCTTTCGGCTTGCAATGTAAGCGTATGGGTTTCTATCCATACGAGCGGCTCGTAGTTAATGCACAATATTGGAAAGTGTCTCGTAGGACTTAGCCGTGCCGGCATACCTTCGGAAGTGTGCTTTGTGGCTTAAAGGCGGTCTGAAGTGTGGGTACATTGGTACACCCCTGCAGGGTTAAAACTATTCGAATAGCCTCGTCCTAGGTTATGGACACGCTCGGATACGCCCCATGAGAACTAGACTACAACCTTTTAATTAAAACTTGATGGGTGGTACGAATTGGGGATTCGTGCTATGTTGTGGTGGCTATTGGGATAGTCAATTCCAGGTGGTTACTTGTATTTATCATTATTTCGTTGTTATTTCTACAACAAAACATATTTGCAAACTTGCTTTTCAATGTATTACATTATTGCAAATAAAGTTGGCTTTGCGCGAAATAAGACATACAACCTCCACTTAAATAAGCCTACATGTAGCATATGATTAGGTGTGCTATTCCACACGTCAGTCTTGCGAGTACCTTGTGTACTCATTGTTTTTGCTTAAATGTAAATTGTTGCAGAGGAAGAAGGTGAGCTTGAAGGGCCTCACTTTTGTGAGTTGTGTTGTGGCAATATTCGGGGCGACTAGCTTGGCGGCCCGGTCGGTTGCCTTGTGGGTTATGTTGGCTAACCGGTCGACTTTTGTTCTTAGCCATCTTATGGCGCTTTTGCTTCTACTGTCATTCTTGTATATTGTGTTATTTGGTCGGTCGGCTCTTTTGTAATAACTTTAATTTATGTATGTCGTTGTTGAACTTAGGGTCAAATGTTGTATGGAAATGATGTATGATTTTGTGATGATGAGCATGCGCTGCAATTCTGGGAAGCACATGTCCATCGAGGCTTAGGATATTTAATTAGTAATGCTAGAACCATATGGAGGTCAAGTATTACTAGTTAAATACCCCGGGTCCTCACAAATTTGGAAGTGGTTGAGCATGGTTCTGTCGCTACCTTGGCTGTGCAACCAACCTTGGTAGATCAAATCAAGGCTGCGTTGCAATCGGACATTGGAGTGAAACAATTCAAGCAGAACATCAAGAATGGGACAGCCAAGTTCTTCTCGGAAGATGAGCATGGTGTTGTTTGGTTTGGACAGCGTCTGGTGGTTCCAAAGGTCATGGAATTGCGGGATCTGATTCTCCGCGAAGCCCATGATTCCCCATTGTCTATTCATCCCGGGGCCACAAAGATGTATTAGGACCTTCGTCAGAACTTCTGGTGGACCTGAATGAAGCGCGAGATCGCCTTCTCTTCAGCACAGCTTACCATCCTCAGACTGATGGCCAGACGGAAAGAGTCAACTAAGTCTTGGAATACGTGCTCCGTGCTTGTATTCTTTCCTATGGGAAGAATTGGGAGAAGTGCTTGTCGTTTGCCGAATTCTCCTACAACAACAGTTTCCAAGCCAGTGTCGGCATGGCTCCTTTGGAGGCCTTGTATGGGAGGAAGTGCAGAACCCCATTAAATTGGTCAGAGACAGGTGAGAGGTAGTTCTTCGGCCCAGATTCGATCAATGAGGCCGAGAGTCAAGTTGAGCTTATTCGCGATTGTTTGCGCACGGCCTAGTCCAGGCAAAAGAGCTATGCGAATCGTCGTCGTCGTGAGTTGAGCTTTGAGCCCACTCACTTTATTTATCTCAAAGTCTCTCCTTTGAAGGGTCATCAATGTTTCGGCATCAAAGGCAAGTTAACTCCTCGATATGTTGGGCCTTACCGCATCATCGAGAAGGTGGGAGCTGTTGCCTACAGGTTGGACTTGCCAGCTGCGCTTGAGGGGGTACATGATGTGTTCCATGTGTCCTATTTGAAGAAATGCCTTCGTGTTCCAATCGAGGAAGTTCCGTTGGAACATCTCGATGTTCAAGAAGATTTGACCTACCGCGAGCATCCTGTTCGTATTCTTGAGGAAGCTGAACGAAGGACAAGGAATCGTGCCATCAAGTTCCTTAAAGTTCAGTGGTCAAATCATTCCGAGGATGAACAGGAAGATCGTCTTCGTGCGGACTACCCGTCTTTGTTCTCCGAGTGAACGAAATCTTAGGACGAGATTCTTGTAAGGGGGGAGATTTGTAACATCCCAAGTCTTGGCTTGTGTTTCAAATGTAAGAAAATGTGTAGAAATTAAAACTTTTCTTGTATTTTGTGGTTGTTTGAATGTTCTAAGAATTCTTGTAAAGGGATTATGGAAATTCAAAATCACAAGCCTCTTTTAACCTAAGTCTTGACCCTTTTAAAACTTTTCTGGATAATCCTGTGACCAACCTTTGGAAATAATTTTTCTTGGTTCTAGGGATGTTATGTGACTCCTCTGAAAAATTTCACAATTTTTATAAATTGTTTGAATATTTTCAGAGGCCAGTCAAACTAGTTGGACTTTGGGTCAAACCCTAGGTCAGGACCTTAAGAAATGTTTGGAGAAAAATGCTTTATATAAAAACCTCTAAAATTTTTGTACAAGGTCAATCCTGGAGTTGGGAACCTCCTGTAAAAATTTTCAAATTTTTGGAGTTAGTTTGCTCCATTTAAAAATTCCTCAAAGTTTTCAGCTCAATTTCAAACCCTAAGTCAACCTTTTCTGTTGGGTTCGGGTCAGACTCAGTCTCTTGGTCGAACCCAATCAACTAACTGCACTCGGGCTCGCTTAAAGTGGTGCATGTGTTTTGGACCGTTGGATCTCGCTTCAACGCTCTAGATCTCTTGTGTCGTTCGGACCGTCCAACTGTCCCATTCAATCTTAGCCGTCCATTATAAATCCAACCTCCAAGACCTCCGACTCGGGGCTTTTGATTCAGCTTAACCCACTCGGGTGATTTTGCTCGGACCACTTGGGTTTTGTGTCGCTGACGAGTGGGACCACCACTTGACCTGGTCACCTTCTCCTTCACCGCGCGCGTGCGCCATGGCAGAGGAGGAGCAGGGCCTTGTCACCTCTATTGTGTCCTCGTCAACGACTCTTTGCTGCTAAGCATTAAATGCTGATCAGCTTTCGTCCCCAAAGTCTCCTTTCTCAGCTGCTCCCAACTTTTCAGCTTGCCCATGGCAGGGCCATGGACCAAGCTCATGGTAAAGCTTTGCCCTAGCCTACCGTTGTTTCCTCCAGCTATATATAGCCTAGAGCTCCTCCTTGGGTTCTTTTCAGCACCACTCAGGTTGCTTAGCTCCTTCTCTGCTCAAGTGAGCTCCTGAACCTGAGAATCCCTTTTTCCGCCATTGTCGGCCGTGGAGGACCTCCATCGTCGATAGTGCTCTTTTGAGACCCCAGTTTATTCAACTTGTAATACTGAGCCTTCCATTGACCCTAGCATCACAAATCAAATAAACCAAGCCTCGAGATATGTATACTTTCCAGAAATACAGTATACACACCCCGTTACAAGAATCTGCATCAACTCCATACATCATATTATAACAAGTCTACCAAAAGATATACATAATTTAAAGTTATTACAAGACAGCCGACCGCCCAAATGACATAAGTATTAAATAATAGCGGAAGCAAAAGGTGCCATAAGATGGCTTAAACCAAAATACGACCGGTTAGCCATAACCACAGGGCAACCGACCGGGCCGCCAAGCTAGTCGTCCCAAAAGCCACACATCTCACAAAAGTGACGCCCTTGGGACTCACCGTCTTCCTCTGCACACAACAAGCAATGCAGATGAGTACAATAATGTACTCGCAAGACTTACAAGTAACAAGCCTATACATAACTACATGTGAACTGAATTCAAAGGAAATGATTATATGGTTATTTGGACGCATAAAGCAATTTTTATTTGCAATAATGTAATAGATTGAAGGCAATTTACCAAATCAGTTTTTAAGCATTGAAATAACAGCGAGTAACAATAAGTAACAAGTAACCACCTAGAGGTGACTAACCCAATAGCCACCACAACATAGCATGAATCCCTGATTCACACCACCCATCAAGTTTTAATTAAAATGTTGTAGTCTAACTCTTGAAAGACTTTCCCAAGCGTGTCCATAACCTAGGACGAGGCTATTCGAATAGTTTTAAACCCTGCAGGGGTGTACCAATGTACCCACATTTCAGACCGCCTTTTTGCCACTAGATGAAGCACACTTCCGAAGGTATGCCGGCACGGCTAAGTCCTACGAGACATTTCCAATCTTGTGTATCAACCACGTGCCGCTCGTATGGACCGAAGCCCATACGCTTACATTGTAAAGCCGAAAGTCAACTACCCTATAGGGGTAAAGCTTCCGGACAACTACAATGCTTCCACACATAAACCACCTCATTTTACCACAACACACACACACCCACCTGCGACTCGTAGCTAACACACGCCAAAGTACTAAGTCAAGAGAGGTCCCATACCCTCTAATGTGGTTAGCACGCAAAAATGCTTGGATTAGTGTAACAAGATGTCCGGTCCTTGTTGACTTGGGCACCAACCATTCACACCCAAAAACACACCATCTTATCATTGTGCCCAAGTCCAAATCGTTTTACTTTCAGTTTTTAGTTTTCACAATTAAACATAGCACAAAGGCTAAAACATAGAGTTATAATAAGTTTGTGTAATCAAGGTTATCGACAAGTCGATAACCGCCTATTTCTACCGATAGCTAAGCATGGCTAAGCACATTAACTCGTAAACTACTAAGTGACAAGGGTTCATCCAACAAACACAAAATCACAGCAAAATAGACCTAGGCTCAGTAGTAGAGGATAATCATTTTCCTACAGATTATGCATCTAATAGGCCAACTATCGGCAATAGTTAAAACAAGATAGCAATGCATACATAGAATTTGCAAACAATATATTAGAATTTGAAAATAATAGGATCAACATGGTCAAATGATGCTACATTTGCTTGCCTTGCTGGAGGGAAGAGTCTGGCTGCTGAGGATCAGATTCAAGATCAACAATATCTTCGGAACCTAACGCGAAAAGGCAATAAAACCAATAAGAACGAAGAACACCAAATAAAACTCAACAGTAAAAATCACTCAAATCATATGAAATTTATACAGCAGCAAGGGCATGATTTTAGACAAATTTAGGAATAAGAATCAAGTCATTTGGATTTAGTGTGAAAAAGTTATAGCTAAATCAATTTCCCTTGGCCTGCTAAATCAATTTAATTCCTATCTGTTACTGTTCATGACATAAATTTTTAAATGATCTAAGACCTGAAATTTTTATGGTAGGTAGATAATGACATCCTAAGATCAGCAAAGTTGAGTTTACTCAATTTGGAGTTAAAATGAAATTACTTATGATTTTTCTAAGTTGCAAACCTAGCATATATCACATTTCAGGAATATAAACATGAGCAAAACCTATTTCATATTAAAGCATGCTAACAGGGGAATTTTACAAGCTTGAGTTTGCTCAGTTTGGAATTATCTGAGAAAAGGTATGTATTTTACCAGCATTGAATTTCTAGACAATATTTCATGTTGAAACAAGTTAATACAATCTATACCAGTTTCTGTTACAGAAAAGTGCCTAAGTTCATTCTCATATTAAAGTTCATTTTACTACAAAGCTAATGCAACTTGAATCATTCAAAAAGGAGCCAAAATGACAAAGTTATGCACTTTTGAAAATTTGAACACTTAAAAACTTTGAAAACACAATTCTCGGGGAGGTCTAACTAAACTGACGAAAAGCGGGGAGGTCGTGGCCATCGATCTTCCATTGCACGGCTACGAGCACGGGGCACAGAGCAACCGCGCGGAGGAGGTCTACGCGCACTGGGGAGTTCTGCACCGTTGAGATCTAATCCAACGGTCCCGACGAGTTGATGAACAACGCACACGCAGCGAGCTCCTCGCACCCAACGGAGGTCGTGACCGTCAGATATAGATCTGGCGGTCCAGAGCTCCCAGAGGAGGTCCTAAGGTTAAAGTTCTAACGGAGGAGGTTGGGACGGTCAAGATCTACAGGAGGAGGTCTTAAACGGCCCAGATTTAATTGGGGGAGGTCGTGAACGGCCAAGATCTCGTAGGGGAGGTCTTTAGCGGTCAAGATTTAGCCGAGGAGGTCTTACGCGACAGGGTTTTAACAGGAGGAGATCTGGACGGCTCAGATCACCCTAGGGAGGTCCTGAACGGTCCAGATCAAAGCGGAGGGAGGTCGTGAGGTTCTCTTTACAAGGACCAGGGGTGGTCTTTTGCAAAGAGGACCCTGTGAGAGGTCCTGGGGGTGGTTTTCACAAAATGACTAGGGTGGTCTTTTGCGGAAACACAGAGGTGATCTTAACGGCTAAGATCAACACTAGGGGAGGTCCTGCAACTAAAGACTTTACAAAGGGAGGATCTAACGGCTATAAGCTAATCCATAGAGGTCTTTTAACGGCCAAGATTGCTCCAAAGAGGTCCTGGCGCTTAAGGTTTTACAAAGAAAGATCCTACGGCTCAAATCTAATCTGAGGTGGTCATCAATGGCTGAGATTAAACTTAGGGGAGGTCTTCAGACTTAAAGTTTTTCAGAAATAAACCTAAGGCTCAGATCTAAACCTGGGGAGGTCGTGAACGGCTAGGATGAACCGAGGAGGTCTAAGACTTGACAAAATCGCGACAAAGTACAGAGCACCGCACTGAGCTCGCCGGCACGTCGCCGACGACTACGGCCACGGTGGCGCACAACTAAGGTACCAAAATGTTCCTAATACTATTGCGAACCTAATGCATGCACTCTCAGTGGTGGAGCAGGCCTAGAACGTCGGCAAGCCGGAGAGAGGCGGAGGACCACTTTCGGGAAAAACCAAAAACTGCAAAAGGCGTGCTAAGAGCTAATCTAGCTAGTCCTTGAGCTTTACTAGACAAAAGCGAACTCACCAGTGTAGGGGAGGTCCAGAGGAACTCGAAGAAGTGCTGGCGGCAGAGCAGTACACCGGAACTGGAGAAGATGACGACGACAAGGTGCACTGAGCTAGCAGAGACAAAAAGAATGGTCAGGATAAGCTTGTGATGGCCCGAAGGTGGTCCAGGGCCAAAGGATTGAGCGGAGAGCACTTACCGGAGTTGGAAACGATGAAGTGCCCTAACGGCCGCGTAGCTCCAAAACTCGAATTCAGACAGCTCCTGAGGAGATCATCCAAAACCAAGTTAGGGAAAAGCTATGCGATGACCAGGGGTGTCCAGGGAAACCAAGAATGGGATGAGAGGACCACTAGAGCATCACTACCACCGCCGAGCTCTTTCGGTCGGAAATGGCGGAAAAGGAGGTCCTCGGTGATTAACACTTACAGCCATAGAAAAGGGAGCTGGGGGGTGTCTGCGAGAAGAAGAGGAGCCAGAGGAAAAGCTCGGGGGTCTTAAGAAACTAGCGAGCAGAGGCATAAGGAAAAAGGGGGGCCCCGCGGTTAGCTACGATTAGCTCAGCTCGAGGTACAGCCAAGGACCGACAGAAATGATGGGGCAAGTGAGGAGCACGATCGTGGGAGGAGCATTGGAGGCTAATAATTGCCCCGACCAGTGAGACGTGGACGAGGACGATTGACAAGACCAGCCACTACTCACCGCTACAGCGCACTGCGAGAGGAGGAAGAAGAAGAAGAACAGAGAAGAAGTGTGGGGTGGTCGCGATCGTTAGATTTTAATCAGACGGTCGAGACCTCCCCAGAGCTCCTGGTGTTCAAAAGAGTGGGGGAGGTCGTGAGCCCTAGGATCTACATCTAACGGCTCAAACCTACGCACCCGAGCATGATTTAAAGACTTGATCCAACCGAATCAAATGACTTGGACTTGGGTTTGACTCGAGCCCAAGTCTGACTCAGACCAGGGTTTGAATTTTGGGTTTTTATGCTGAGCTGGACTTGAGGATTTATTTCAGGTCTCAAAGCAACTCCAAAAATTCTGACATTTTTACAGGAGCTTGCTAACTAAGGTATTGACGTTGTATAAAATTTTTAGAGGTTTTGGTGCTTTACATTTTCCTCCAAAAATTCTTCAAGGTACTGAGCCAAGGTTTGACTGAGATTTAAACAGGTTTGACTGACCTCCAAAAGTATTTAAACAATTTCCAAAAATTGTGAAATTTTTCAGAGGGGTCACATACCAACCCTAGAACTTATGAAAAGTATTTTCAAGTGATGACCATAAGATTTGACAAGATTGTTTTTGGAAGATCAAAATTTTGGATCAAAAGGCTTGTGACTTTGTATTTCTATAATTCCTTTTACAAGAATTGTTTAGAACATACAGGAGATACAAGATGTAAGAAAAGTTTAATTTCTATCCATTTTCTTACATTTGAAACACAAGCCTAAACTTGGGATGTTACAGCTCTAGTGGTTCTTTACCTAATTCTTTCGCATCTTTTTGTGCCTCTCATCATCTCAAGTTTTTCCCCTAACTCAATTAGGGATCACCTTCACAGGGTTCATCTAATTTGGAGTTTGAGCTATTACAGCCGAAGGTGGTCTCCTTCGTCCCCAACTCCGGTAAGGACCTCTGCTTCTCAATTTTTTTGCTCCTAGACCATCTAGGAGGTCTTTTGAAGCTATCCTTACCATTCTTTTCTGTCCATTTTGCCCAGGCTTCATCTCTGCATTATCCTCCTCGTCGCCGGTGCTAGTCGTCGTCGCCAGAGCTCCCCGTGCATCTTTGGACCTCCTCTGTGCTCAGGTAACTTCGCGGTAGTCCCTAGATGCTCGGGCACCTACTATTTTGGACCTCTGCGGAGCTCCTTTCGCTTTTCATATTTGGTCGTGCTTTGCACCGTCGCTCCTTTCCGGCTCACCGTTGTTTTAGGGTGGTTTAGCCGTTGAAAATACCCTCAGAAGGTGCGTGTCGGGACCCAAAATTACGATTTTAGAACCCTCTGTGTATACTGCACTAGTCCAGGATCACGCTAGTGCACACAGTGTCAACATAGGTGAATATTAATCCACACAAGCGATAAATAAAGTAAACGATTAGTTTGAATAACAAATAAGGGTTTTGACCTTATGGTCGAGTTTACACTTATTAAGCCATGCAGGGCTAACAGAGAATAAACAGAAGCGGAACGGAAATAACTTCAGCGTAGATCCCATCAATTCACCACAGTAATCGATCGATCCAAACCTTAACGATCAAGAACCTTCGCGAACTCCTCCAAAGCGGCGTAGACTCCTCTTCTCAGAGGTTTGGCGCAAGTTTTACAACAAGCGTGAGTACACAACCGTACTCGCAAATCATACCACAGAATGCAATGTACAGATGCATGCTTATTCCAAAAGAAAAGGCTTCTGTGGTGCTTTTGCAGAAATGCAACATTTGCAATTGAATACAATAATAGATTGAAAGCATAATTCAAAACAAATAGACAATATCAATTTTTCATTTGTTTTCCACAAAGACGCAAAGCTAAATAGGTTATTTCACATAGCCATATGATTGAGGTCACATAGCTCCCGTCCCAACATTTTATGAAAACTACCCCTCGTGTGAAATCCCCGAGCATGTCCATGACCGCGGATGCGGCTATTCGAATAGATTGATTTAACACTCTGCAGAGGTTGTACACTTTACCCACAAGATACAACTAGTGTAGCTAGCACTAATGGTAACAAAACAGTTCGGAAACTTCATCTCAAACATTGACATCCCCGATGTGCTTTCCCGCTAGACCAGCTCACAAAGAAAACTAGTCTAACACACACCGCTGGACAGGGATGCGGCGAACCGTCCCGCGATGCAACTACCAAGTAGTCACACCTCCACCCTATCACAAAGCCTAACCTATCCACCTGAACATCAATGCCGAGAATCCACAACTTACTAAGTTAGGCCCGTCCCATCAGGCATGTGGTCGTACAGTAAGGCTCAGTTCAATGGCGCACAAAGTTAAGTCCTTAATTGACCAAGGCAAGACTTCCATTTTCTAACTATGTCACAAAGATTATTAATCCCATTCACAAAGTCCACAATATAACAAAGTATCCACCACTTTCCTCAGTCTAAATCCTTTCCCACCCAGTTGGTTTTAGTGCAACACATGCTATCACAAAGTAATAACACATAGTACACAGTTTTACACAAAGTTCCATGGTCACTTAGTCAAATTGAATATTTGCAACTTACATGAGATGTGAGACTCGTAGCATGGCTAAGCAATTGTACTCGCATCTAACCAACCCACGTTGGTGCTATAATATTACCAACTAATAACCAATCTAGGGTGACAAGGAAATATAACGTACAAGGCCAAGGTGTATTAACAAATTGGATAATAACTATGCCCAAAAGCATTTAAATAAATAATTAAAATAGAATGCAATACTTGAAACAAAGTAGTTTGAAAACTGGGTTCAAAATGATCAAAGGTATGACTTGCCTTGGAAAAGATCTAAGTACTGGTCTTGATCTTGGGGTGCTCCTTCTTCTCCAAAATTTCCCGACGAATCGACGTCTACTCGCAAATGAAATAAATAAACAAAATAAATAAATAATAGAGGCAAAATAAGCTCCAAAAATTAAATAAAAATCTCAGATAAATAGAGCTCGAAGTTAGATAAATTTAAGAATTTGAATGGGCTCAATCGGAGTTAGGATGCAAAAGTTATGAGCTCTTGAAGATTGGAAATCTAAAGAAAAACTCTAAATTGGATTTTCCAGAATTTTTGAATTATTTCTTAACAGAAAAATCGGATTATTGCGCAATGCTGATGTCAGCCCTCAGAATTCCTGAATTAAAATAATTCCAAAAAAGGCCACAGAGAATGGCATGTGGGCCCTCGGTCCATGGACCGAGTCTACGAAGATGGGTTCATGGTCTATGGGTGCACGAGTCCATGGAACAGTCAACTGACACGTGGGGCCCACGCATCAGTGGCTCGGTGCACCGTGGAACATATCCATGCAAGATGGATCTAGGGTTAGGGTTACGAGGTGGCACGCGGGCGCTGACTGGCGGCTGACGCGGACGCCACGTAGAAGACACGTAGGCGGCGGGCTGAGGTGGCTATGTGAGGTGGCGGCTGACGCGGTGGTTTGACGGCGGCGGAGGCTCGGGAACCTATGGTTCCGGCGATCGACGGCACTCCAGCGACGGCGGATGGTACCGGTGGGTAGAGAAGACCAGGGCGGTCTCGATGGGATGCTCACGGGTGCTCAGGGACCACTGCGGTGGCCGGCGGCGGGGTCAAAGCAGAGGTTGAGGCTCGGGCTCGACGGCGACGGCGTTGCAGAGGTCCTCCGGCGAAGATGAAGGCGGTTTCGAGATGCGGGCGACGCGGCGATCCCGAAGATGGCGTCCAACGGCGACAAGGAGGACTGGAACGGCGGCAGCGGCGATGAGGTCCTTCGGTTGGCCCTGAAGACGAAGGCGGCGGCTAGGGCTCCTAGCGACGACCTACTGGCGGCGGCTAGGGTTTCTGAAGGCGGCGCGACTCGGGGTGCATCTCACGGGGGTCCTCGGGGCCTTAAATAGCCCCGGGAGGCGTGTCCGCGAAGAACACGGCGCGACGGTAGAGAACTCGGAGGGAAGGTGGAGTCCGCGTCGAAGACGACGATGATGTGGCAGACGGGGCCCACATGTCAACGACGGCGGCTCGGGCGCGTGCGAAACGGCGCGGCTGCGAAACGGACTCCGAAGATCTGACCGTTCGTCCAAGATCTAACGGTCCACAATCAATGGGACGATCGGAACCCCCGATTACATCACGCGCATCCAGCCATCCATTTTTTATCGCACGGTGGAGGGTGAGCGGGGCGTTCGGAAGGAAAGAGAAGAGGCGAGAGATCGACAGTGGGGTCCACTGCCGGAGGAGATACAGACAGGCGAGCTGGGGCATGGATTGGGCCGACAGCAGAGGAAAATGGGCCGGGTTTAGAGAATTCGGCCCGAAGGGTTTTCTGAGATTTTAAATAGATTTTCTATTTTGTAAATTACCAGAAATTCAAATAAGCAAAGGAAAATAGCAAATGAACTCAGAAAAATTCTAGAAAAATCTAGAAAATATATCTGAGCACATAGAACCCAAATAAAATAGTTGTGGCTATTGTTTGTGTTGGGATTATTCACATTAAATGTTTTTTATTGTAAAGTCCAATATTAAGCTTTTGAATTAAAATTGAAATAAATCCAAATGGTGACTTTTTCCCTACTAACTATTTAAAAGATTTTTAAAACTCAGAAAATTGGGATGTTACAGTGCGCAATGCTATTGTGCACTCGTTCCAGTCTTTGAATCGCGCCGCCGTGACCGGAGTCGCTGGCGGTGAGCTCAGTTACAAGCTCTGCGCGTTGTCATTGAGTTCAGCACTGTAGCAAGTCTCAGGACCTCTTAGGTTTAGATCGTAGCCGTTAAGACCTCTTTGGGTTAAATCTTGACCGTTCAGGACCACCCCCTGGGTAGATCTTGATCGTTCAGGACCTCCATCCCAGGACCACCCTCTTTGTCGTTTTTGCAAAGACTACCCTAGGTCATTTGCAAAAACCACCCTCAGGGTCACCCTCTGGGTCCCCTTTGCAAAAATACCACTCTTAGACTTTTTGCAAGGACCTCCCCTTAGACCTGTGAGGCGTTGTGCCTGTTTTCGATCGGCCCTCGCGTTTGGGCCGTTCGATTCAAAATCATCGGCCTAGGTTTTTCCACTTTGGGTTAGTAATAAGTAATTCCCAAAAACTTTTAATTGTAAACCGTTAATTGTTTTAAAATTTAAAAGTGCATAACTAATTTATTTTAACTCCTTTTAGAGTGATTCAAATTTTGTTATTGTCCTGTTGAACTAAACTTTAATCTAAAATATGTATGAACCTTGTTTTGTATCAGAAATCTGTGTAGATTTATTATCTTGTCTTAATATAGAATTGTTACTCTAAAAATTCATCAAAACTTGAAAAATGCATAAATAATTCTCTGTAACTCCAAATTGAGCAAACTAAAAAGTGTTACGCTCGTCTGTTAATATGCTTTAGTATAGAATAGGTTTCCATTATGTCTTTGCCTCTGAAAAATGTTGTACACTAGTTTCATAACTTAGAAGAATCATAAGTAATTCAATTTAACTCCAAATGAAGTGAACCTATTTTTGTTGTTCTTAGGATGTCTTTATCTGCCTACCATAAAAGTTTCATGTTCAAAAACTTTCTGGAAATTTGTGCGATGAACAGTAACAGAACATAATTAAATTTGAATTTTCCAGCAAATTAAAATTGTCTAGCCTATAACTTTTGCATGTTTAGTCCAAATTGGATGATTCTTGTTGCTAAATTCATTTAAAATCATGTTCTACCTGCTGTGTAAATTTCCTAGATTTTGGATGAATTTAGATTTTGAGTCTTTTTCGGTGTTCATCGTTTTTATTGGATTTTCTCGTTCTTGCGATAGGTTCCAAAGAATTTATTGAACCCGAGAGTGATTCTCTGCGGCAAGAGAGCTACCAGCAAGGCAAGAAGATGTTGCATCATTTGATCATATTGCTCCGATTATTTTCAAAGCCTAATATCTTGTTTGCAAAGTCTGTGTATGCATGTGCTATTTTGCTGTTAAACTATTGTCAGTTAGTTGATCCTCTAGATGCATAATCTATAGGCAAATGTTTATCATCTACTACTGCACCTAGGATATTCTTGCTGTGATTTAGGGTTCGTTGGATGAGCCCTTATCACTTAGTAGTTTACGAGTTAATGTTGCTTAATCATACTTAGCTACCGGTAGAATTGGGCGGTTGTCGACTTAGTCGATAACCTTGATCACACAAAAACTTATTATGACTTTATGTCTATCACCTTGTATTTTGTAATTTGAGAAAACTCAAACTAAAAACAAAATGTTTTAAACTTGGGCACAATGGGAAGATGGTGTGCTTTTGGGTGTGACTGGTTGGTGCCCGAGTCAACAAGGACCGAATTACTTGCGCCATTGATCCAAGCACTTTTGTGTGCTAACCACACTAGAGGGATATGGGACCTCTCTTGACTTAGTAATTTGGCGTGTGTTGGCTCTGAGTCCTAGGAGGATGTGTGTGTGTGTGTGTGTTGTGGTAAAATGAGGATGGTGTTTATGTGTTGGGTGCACGGGAGTGGAATCCTTTCTAGGTTCTTCACACCGATGGACATTGTAGTTGTCTAGGTTGCTTTACCCTATATGGGTAGTTGACTCCCGGCTTTACAATGACCCCGATTCAACGTATGGGTTTCTATCTATACGGGCGACTCGTGGTTAGTACACAATATTGGAAAATGTCTTGTAGGACTTAGCCATGCCGGCATACCTTTGGAAGTGTGCTTAATCTTGTGCCAAAAAGACTGTCTGAAGTGTGGGTACATTGGTACACTCCCTGTAGGGTTAAATCTATTCGAATAGCCTTGTCCTAGGTTATGGACACGCTTGGTTATTTCCCGCAAGAATTAGACTATAACCTTTTCACTAAAACTTGAATTGGGTGATACGAATTGGAAATTTGTGCTATGTTGTGGTGGCTATTGGGTTAGTCACCTCTAGTTTGTTATTTATGTTACTTATTTGTTGTCTCGCTGCTATTTCAACAATTAAAAACAGATTTGACAAATTGACTTCAATCTATTACATTATTGCAAATGAAAATTGCTTTACGTGTCCAATTAACCATATAACCACCTCCTTTGTTTCAGCTTGCATGTAGCTATGTATAGGCTTGTTACTCGTAAGTCTTGCGAGTACATTTTTGTACTCAGTTGTATTGCTTTATTATTGCAGAAGAGGAAGTGGATCCCCAAGGGATTGACTTTTGTGAGTTTTACTGCGGTGGGTGCGACTAGCTTAGCAGCCCAGTCGGTTGCCGTGTGGGTTATTGGCTAACCGGTTGACTTCTGTTTATAGCCATCTTATGGCATTTTGCTCCCGTTGTTTATTATGTTATTTTGTTGTCATTTGGCAGGTCGGCCCTTGTTGTAATAACTCTATATTATGTATGTCTTTTGCTAGACTTAGCTTTGTAAGCTTGTATGGAAACGATGCATGATTTTGTAAAGGTGTATGTGTACTGCAGTTCTGGGAAGTACATGTTCACCGAGGCTTAGGATATTTGATTGGTAATACCAGAACCATATGGAGGTTAAGTATTACGAGTTAAATACCCTGGGTCCTCACAAAGTTGGTATCAAAGCCATACTGACCGTAGAAACCCCTAGCTTGGTCGCCATAGGATGTTTTGAAAAACTTAGTTTCAAAATATCGAATGGTTTATGAAAACTTAAGTAAGTTCTCAGATTTTACTCCTTATCTATCTTAGTTTGCTCACCTTACTTTGCTCTCTTGAGTTTGAAAAATTGTTTCCCCTCTTCTTTTTCCAAAGGATAGTTGTTATTGGTTAATTTGGGTTTCGGGGAACCAATGAGAGTTGTGAAATTGTTGTGTGGCTGTCTTTTGGAGAAATCAAAAGTTGCTGGAGTTGGAATTTTTGGCTGGGAGCTTGAATGCAAAATCTGGACAGCAAGCACCATTTTCTGGACAGCAAGCTCTTAGTTAATTGTTAGGGCTGATAATGAGAAGATAACTCAACTAAAACTCATGGAAATAAAAAGGTTAAGAAGTGATATTAATTGGCTATGTACAGCACACCCTTAGATGGTTTTTGCTTTACTTGGTAGGTGTGTTAGAGCTTGAGTGTGTTCTGAAATTTATCTTTCTAACCGATTGCTCGTTCTTTCAATACGAGTTAGTCGTACTGGGAAGTTGATCTTGTGACTTGAGGTCTTGTGCTGATTTTGTGTTTGTTTTCGAGCCTTTGGAGTTCGTTTCTTAGTTGTGTTACTTGTTTCCCTTGCCTCTAGTTGTCAAGTTTTGTTGCTAACCCATTTTAGTGGAACAGGATGGCTGGAAGAACTCGAAGCGGTTAGAGTCAGCCAGCTGGTCATGATGAGGAGCTCCTGCCTCCTTCGACTATGGCTAAGGTTCTCGCTCAGCTCAGATCGAGCGTAGTCGTATGGATTAGACGCGGATCTTGGAGGTTATTGCGAGGAATACCTCCACTCTCTCTGGTGCCTCCGGATCAGGGGGAGGAGGGGGGCATCAGTCACAAGGGGGTCACTCTCGGAGTTCCTTCGCACCCAGCCGCCCACTTTCTCCCGATCGGAGGACCCACTTGATGCAGACGATTGGTTGCGTCTGGTTGAGCGGAAGCTCAACATTGCTCAGTGCTAGGATCAGGAGAAGGCACTCTTTGCATCCCATCAGCTGGAGGGTGCAGCACTCTCTTGGTGGGAGAACTTTCTCACCATGCAGCCCGCAGGCCACGTTGTCACTTGGGAGGAATTCTGTACTGCTTTTCGTCGGGCTCATGTTCCCGCCGGTTTGATGAAACTCAAGAAGAAGGAGTTTCTTGTGCTCAAGCAAGGGCGTCGGTTTGTGACGAAGTTCCTGCATGAGTTCAACCACTTGGCTCGATACGCCCCTAAGGAGGTGTCCACCGATGAAGCCAAGCAGGAGAAGTTCATGGAGGGTTTGTCCGAAGAGTTGCAGGACAAGCTCTCGATCGTCGACTTCCCCGACTTTCAGACTCTGGTCGACAAGGCCATTGTGGCCGAGCACAAGGCAAGAGCACTGAGAGAGTCTCGCAAGCGCAAGTGGGAGGCCCAAAAGTCAGCGAGGGCTAACCTTTCTCATCCTCGTGTTGTTCCAACATCTATAGCCCTTCTGACTTGATAAGTAGCTTATAAATATACATTTCAATGCCTGTAGATCCAGCTTCCCAACCATTGGTCGGTGATCTCGTGCAAAACACACACAGCCAAACACCTTGGGAGAACCTTGAACTCCCGCTGACCTAAAAGAAGTTTAGTTGGAGACCTCACCCCAAATATTCGAGACAGCATGCGATTGATGAGATATACTGTCGTCATTATTGTCTCGCTCCACAATCCCTTTGGCACATTCATCTGAAACATGAGTGAAAGTGCTACCTCCAACAAATGTCGATTCTTCCTTTCACCCACTCTATTCTAAGGTGGGGTTCCTGGACAAGTAGTCTGATGAAGTATCCCCTCTTCTGAAAGATACGCTGCAAACTCCTTATTAGTATACTCAGTTCCATTATCTGATCGTAGCAACCATCCTATGGAAGTTCTGAAAACATCGAAGGACCTCGCTCTTTTGTTTCATCATATAAATCCAAGTCATACTAGTATATCAATCAATAAATATGACAAACCACTTAAAACCACTCATAGAAATAACTGAGCACGGACCCTAAACATCCGAATGTATTAATATAAAAGGTTCATAACTCCGAAGACCAGTGCTACTATATGTAGACCGTGTATACTTTCCAAACTCACAAGCATCACACACAAGTTTACTCTTGTCTACCCTTTTGAACAAATCAGGATATAACTGACTTAAACTCCAAAATGATAGATATCCTAAGCGACGATAATATAATAAAACTTCTCCCTCGATTCCTTCTATAGCCACAGCCAATGCCACATCAACCTGATTAATGTACCACAACCCATTGCACCTTACTCTAGTCCCAATCCTCTTTCCAGTTCTTTTCTGCTGGAACAAACATGAATCCTCATCAAATGTGATAGTGCATTTGAATTGGTCAATGATATAACTGACTGAAAGAAGGTTGATTGGAAAGGAGGGAACATGCAAAATGAAAGATAAAGTAATGGATGGTATGCACTCTACAGATCCTACACCTTGAATAAACTGGGAGGTTCCATCAGCTATTTGGATAGTTTCAGAATGAGTATATGGGGTGTAAGATGCGAAAGCACTAAGTGAACCTGTGACATGCTTGGATGCTCCTGAATCTATGATCCAATCAATATGAGAGTGCTTATATGTGGATGCAAGTGCGTGTGCCTGAGTACCTTCGCCCATGTGGGCGTAGTTTGCAAAGTTGCCAAAGAAGGTGGAATCATGAGAAGTCTCCAATGCCTTTCCCTATTACCACTTCTCCCATTGCATAGCTTGCTCACCTGTCAGAGTAACAAACGTGATCTACTTTGGGTCTAGTCCCTTTAGAAAAGTGTGTAACCCGTCTACGTTACAGCCACATCCTGCCAGCCTCAATATCACCAGCACATGTTAACTGCAGAGGATCATAGTGATCTAAATCTGCCCACAGTTGTTGCAGTTCACTAGCATACTCCTTGATGGTCTTCTCCTCCTATTTTAGGGCCTCCACCTTGCCCTAGACCTCCACCGTCATCATCACATTTCTTGCCCCAGAGTACATGTTGCTTAGCGTCTTCCACATCGCCTGTGCACTCTACATCATCTCCACCATCCAAGCGATAGATAGAGACATCGAAGTTAGCAACCAAGCTACCACCACAGAGTTAGTGGTGTTCCACATCCTCCAATCCATGCTTGCCTTGTCTGCAGGCTCAGCACAAGTCTCCCGCAGGTAGTGCTTCACCACCTTCATCCTCATAATTAGATGAGCTTCTAGACTAACTTAGGTAATTCCTACTTCCTTCTAGCTTTACATCATTCGGCATCAGCTCTAACTTTAGGTCAGATGACCCTGCACCAACCCTCGGACCTATCATACCCGCCACGAAGAGGTCCTGTAACATGCTTCTTATGTCACCTTGAGTTACTAGCGAGGAAGTAGTCTCAACAACTGCCTTCCTGTTCTCTTCTGCCGTCTTTATTGCAGCTTCGTCTTCCTCCTTCCTCGCAACCTCAATCTTCTCAGGGGTCATCTTCTCAAACAACTAGAGCAATGCAAATCACTACGAAGATATGCCGTGTGTATCTCCCACAATCACGGCAATTCTTCACGCATCAACGTTCTGCCGAACCTTGATGACTACCTTTATAGTTACCAAAATCATACAAATTCGTAACATAAAAAAATTGAATGAACAGAACCTTTTTTTCTTCCTTTCTTCTCTCTCTCCTCCTTTTTCTTCCTCTGCCAACACTCCTTTTGCTTCTTCCTCCCGAGAGCGACTCCTTTTGCTCTTTCCTCCCGAGAGCGCTTATTCCTCTCGAGCCCACAGCAAACCCGAGTGCTTCTTCCTCCCCTTCCTCTTGCCCAAAAGGACCTTGCTGGATCTCCTCTCTTCTCCTCTACCGCCGGCCAGGGTTCGGAAAATCGGCCAAAAATCGGTCGACTTTCGGTTGTACCGGTGGGTGCCAGTAGAAGTTCAAATTGGCTCCAAAAATCTCAGTTTAGATGAATTTTGTCAAAAAAAATCGAATTTTCTTGAATTTTGTCTGAATTTGATTTTTTTTAAAATTAAAATCCAAAAAATTCACAAAAAAAAAAAATTGACCAAAAGTGGCCAAAAATTTTCGATTTCCAGTTGTATTGGCCTTACTGGCCACCCCTAGTAAAAATTAACTTCTGATACGAAAAAACCCCGCCGTCGGCCCAAGCGACGGCCCGAGCAACGAACGACGGCCCGAGCGGTAGCGACGGTCCGCGTGCTCGCGGCCCGTGTGGCTGCTCGCAATGTGCAGCGGCGGTGGCTAGTGGCTGCGCTGGCACGGGACGGCTTCAAGTTGAACGGCGGCGGCGGCGGATTGGATCCGAGGTAAGTACGGTTAGGGTTAGGGCTGGGTTGTGGGGGATGGCTCTGATACCATGTGAATTTTTTGGGAATAATATGTGTATCCCATAGGATCTCCACACCCTTTATTTATAGTATCAAAGTAGAGTCCAACTCTAATACAACTCATTATTTAGACCTAACACAAACTCTACAACAAAAACTCACCGGATGAGGAGATGGGTTCGGCATGTCGTGGCCACAGCTCGTGTGGGAATGGCGGCGTGTCCACCTTGCATCGG
Source organism: Ampelocalamus luodianensis (assembly GCA_036346255.1). NCBI lineage: Eukaryota > Viridiplantae > Streptophyta > Magnoliopsida > Poales > Poaceae > Ampelocalamus > Ampelocalamus luodianensis. The sequence goes on from CM070630.1 coordinate 36,830,324, forward strand.
TTAGGCCCGAGTGGTTGCAGCACTACATGGATCGGTTCCCATCGGTCTACAGAAGCTCACACACCACCTCGCTATAGCACTGGTTTGCGGCACAGCGGTGGAAGTGACTATGCGGTTATGCCGGTGAGTAAGGCTCACTAACGAGGGAGAGGGAGCAGCCAGCGAGTAGAGCCCATTCGGCTTGAGCAGAGAAGAGGACGTGGAAGAGAGGGGAGAGGGGGAGGAGGGAGAGTGTGACAGCTCTGCATGGACACTTGGATGCCATGTCGGTGAGCCTCGTACATGTCAGTGTCAGGTTAGTCAAAACCACGATGGTTTAGAGTAAGGGAGTGTTCTGTACGACTGTACCAGTTTCGAGAGTTTGAGCTTGTAAAATAAATAGTTTTAGAGTTGGAGGTTGTTTTGTAGACCGAGACGGTTGAGTAGTGAACTTTTCCTTTATTGTACTCCATAGCTTACTTTCCAGGATGATCCAATGAATGGCCACACTAACTACGTAAGCAGATTTGTCTAAAGGAAGGAAAAGAGTTAAGCAGATGCAAAAGATTAAAGATGAGATGAAAGATATCCTCAACAGTGCATGTCTGACTACTTGCATGGAATATCTCATTGAAGCTGTCCATAAGCAGATTTGTCTAAAGGAAGAAGAAATGATAAGCCTAAGGCTTAGGATCAAAAGTCTATTAAAAAAATCTTTAAAAAATCAGTAAAGTACAATTTTAGCCCAAAATCAACTGGGCGGTCCGAGGTTTGGCCTTAGGTCAGCTCTGCCCCTGATGAGAGTCCTCGAAAGTGCATGTGTGGCAGTCTGCGTGGAATAATCTCGTTTAAAATGTCCACATCCAGTTATTGGTAGCAGCAATTTGCAACCAAGCACATGAACAAACGTTGAGACAACAAAGTAAAGAGTAACAGGACAGCCAAAAACATTGCCGTTAGAAAAAAGAACTCTATAGCATGGCCAGAAACCAAAACTTACTTGACAAATTCATGACCCATGACACCCCAAAACATCCTGTTAGGTCAGTTAGGTAGTGTTTGGTTCGAGAGTGTAAACGCAATCGTAAACGGTACTGGAAAACGCTGGAATTGGAAATGGATTAAGCAAAAAACTGGCTTTGTTTGGTTCAAGTAAGGAATGGAATGAAAATCCAATCCAGCGTTTGGATCCAATCAGTGGTATCATCGCTCGACATACAAGATGAACTGCACAAAAATCCCCAATCTTTAGTGCCCATCAACATCCATCGAGAGCAAGGAATGGGAAACCAAGCAAAGCTAGAGGCGGCAGAGTTGAGCCACCGTGTCGACGAAGTTGATCTTGCCGCTGCCGTGGTGGGAACTTCTGCTTCGTCAGACCTCGTCGTCGCGGCGGTGGGAGCGTTGCCGTTGTAGGGCTCCGCACTAGCCATCGTCTAGCAGATCTGCTCAATGGCTGGCCACAATGCGACTCCGCCCGCTGAACAGCCGACCTCACCATCACCACCATTGGAGACGCGGTGATCCAAGACGACCTCGCCGTCAACGGCGAGGGATTGCGGCATCCACCGGCCGCAACGCGAGCGCATGGGGAAGGAAGGAGGTCGTATCCGTAATTCGGTATCGCAATGTGCCATGGGGTGTGCTAATGCACCCAAATCGTGCGGTACACGAGATTCGAGATGTGCTGGGTTGGATTGCGCTGGATTCGGATCACGTGGATTCTGATAACAGAGCAGTTAAACCAAACAGTTTATAACATAAACCATTTGCATGTAATCGCGTTACAGCCTAAAAGACTTTTATTAGAAAAATCCTCTAATTTATATTAATAACTCAACAAGTAAATATACAAGTACCTAACTTTTACATTGAAGATTATGGACAAACAATATACAACCATAAATCCTTGTGTCGATGAACATGCTAGACCTTTTTATCTTCCTCACTATTGACTATGTATCTTACAACGGTATCTTGATTGCTGACAAACACGGCAATGAGAAGTAGAATATCGATGATCTCCATTGATATTTAGGACATACACCTCGATAGCGATGATGTTCGTCGGAAGAAAATCAGAAATGATTTATTTGCACCCTTCTCAATCCAGTATCGATTTCCAACGTAGACATCACCTTCGTCATCCCTCATCTGAGTGAGTCAATCCAATGAAACTCATCATAGGTAAATAAAATCAGGCTGAAAACTTGCTCGAGAATAACAAAATTAGAAAATTTAATCTAGAAAGAAAAACAAAAGAAGACTAAAGTTACTTCTAAAAAAATCAACAGGTCCTGACCCACTCAAAACTAAAGTTACTTCTAAAAAAATCAACAGGCCCCACCCAGTGGTCAAAACTAAAGTTACTTCTAAAAAAATCAACAGGCCCCACCCAGTTAACGCTGGCAAAAACACCAGAAGAAGAGAGGAGTGACCCACAGAGTTGCAGCCAGTGCCGGTTGTCGTGCGCGCTTAAAAGACTTAAAAGACCCGAACCGAACACTAACAGCTCAATGATCGAAGATACATTCATGGAGTTCTGCAATAGGCGTTCGTGGGACGGTAGGAGTATTTACTCAAAGTAGATCTGGTTTGCAACAATATATGCCCTGTAAGACGGAGAAAAAACTGATTCAGTTTGATAAAGATGGCTGGATCCCAAAACTAATGTTGGATCGTCACCAATACACAGAGACGGTATCGCTCTGATATACAGAGCATTAACAACTCCAAGTTGCCAAGCTGAAGGGCAAAGTAATGCTGTTCCCGCCCTTGTAGTACTATCGAAACTGGTCCTCGGAGGAAACTCATCGTCGAGCGTTAGGAGCTTCTACGGAACAAATTTCCATGCAAGCTGCATCACATTGTCATCAACGTACGGCCGCAAATCCCACATTAGACAATAGCCCTCTAGCTCCGATGATGATGTTTTAAGGCACAATGCCTTAACTATCTTTTCCTGCAGGATAGCAAACTTCATGACGAAAATAGTAAAAAGAAAACCAAATGAAAATAGTTACATGTAGATGCTTGTTTGCTAACCTGCATTGTATAATCAAGCTTTAACATATTGTGAACCAGAATCATTACACTTGCATAAGATGCTGCGCTGTCCAGCTGATCTTCAGGCTGCTGTTCATCCTATTACAGGGAAATATCATGTCATACAACTTTTTTCAACTTTTTAAAATGAGGCTTATTCCAAGTTCTATCATGACATTACTTTTGAACTATTGAACACCTGAAGTACTGAAGTACAGGGAAATGAGATTGCCAAAGAGAATTCACACCTCACAACAATCATTTGTCAGGTTATCATCAACATGACAATCATCTGAAGCTGTTAAAACACTAAGACTGGCTATTAGCGCAGTGCTGTAGACATCTTCGACCAGACATTGAAATTGTTCAAGCATATCTTTAGCTGAGCAAAAAAAATGGAAAACACAGAAATATTAGATGTCATGGGCTGGTTAGTAATACATCAGCAAATAATCATAATCTGTTATAAGAAGCGAAGGTTTATCATTATGCACGTCATAAAACGAGGACATGACGGTGAAATATGATGCATCCAGTGAATAAATTCCACTCAAGTATCATGATGTTCATTAGAACATAAGAAGACAAGGGGAAGAAAAGGAGAAAATTCTAAAATTACAATACAAATGAGTGTGCACTTCATGTTGTGCCAATCTGAGTAAATTTGGCCATCACAGCAGTTTTAGTACAACAAAGTGACAAAACTTTTTTGAGAACAAGGAATAAGTTCAATGTTGTAATGGTGCGATAGAGAGACGAAACTACCTTTGTTTATATGGTCCTCAAGTTTCTCCTGACAAGAGTGTACTGCAACAAAAAAAAACTACATCGTCAAACAGACAAATAGTTGCAAAGGTATTGAGGTATTGACTAATTGTAAATATGTTTATTTACAAATGAGAGTCAACAGTTGCAGCAGAATAGACATATCCCAACAAAGTTTTATGCACTACAATTAGGGACATATGTTGACATCTAGTGTTACAAAGGCTTCCAGTACTGGCAGTTCTGGCTAATTTCCAACAGAATAGGTATTTAACATAACTCAAATGTTCATGTTGGTTAGAAATGTCAGGATCAGAATATGCAAATCCGGATCCTCTATGTATTTTGCACTAGTCTGTGATCAAACTAGTGCACACAGTTGCAACATTGATGAAATATAATCCATACACATAAATAACTAAAAAAGTAGCAAATATTATTAAACAAAATTGATAAGATCTTATGGTCAGAATTTACATTTATTAGCCTCATAGGGCTTTACTAAGGAAATAACTGCAGTGGAATAAAGATAACTTTGAAAGTAGCCCATCCATATGCTCACAGATAATCGACTGGGGTAGTGCGACCTAGTTTCCACGTTCTTCAAGGTACTTCTCATGGAATAGCCGATCGAGGTTGACATAGTCTTGATCTCCGGCTCTGAAGCATGGACACTCGGGAAAACTGTCGTATCCGTGTCAGACGCCGTGTCCGACACGGATATGTCTCGGACATGTGTCGGCGGTGTATCGGCTACTTTAAAATTCAATTTTAATTACGAAAAATCCCGACACGTGTCGAACACGGCGTGACCACGTGTCCGACACAGCCCAGGGCAGCCCACGCCCCAGCACCGAATGCCCTAACCCTCATCCCAAATTCCACGCCCCAGCCGAAGCATACTGCCTCCCTCCCTCGCGCCCATCCACCTCGACACGCTGCCGGCTCGACGCGCCGCCGACTCGCCGCGCCGCCAGATCGAGCTCCCTCCTCCCTCGCGTCGCCAAACAGAGCTCCCTCCTCCCTCGCTATTCCGCCGGATCGAGCGCCCTCCTCCGGTCCTCCCTCGCTGCGCCGCCGGCCCCAGATCCTCCTCCCTCGCGCCGTGGCTCCAGCTCCTCCTCCGATCCTCCCTCGCTGCGCCGTCGGCCCCAGATCCCCCTCCCTCACGCCACAGCTCCATCTCCTCCTCCCTGGCTCCCTCTTGCCGCCGGCTCCCGTACCTCCTTCTCGCCACCGGCTCACTGCGCCTCATCGGACCTCCCTCACGCCTCCAACATCTCCTACGTAAGTCCCCAGTCCCCCTCTTATCTTCTTCACTTCTTGTCTTCTTGATGCCGTCTGGTTGATGTTGATGGCCACTACCACCGCAGAAGTACTGGAGTAGTGCTCGGCTGTTCGCCTTGTCACCCCCATATTTGTGTAGCCAATCCCCTCTCGATCCCCCAGTCGAAGTTGTTATAGATTGGCGCTGTAAACATACTTGCACTCTACTCCTTTAAATGAAATGAGGCAGAGCTCCTCCCATCTTTCCAGAGCCCAGATGCTGAAGGCCATTGGCGAGAGCCCAGATTCTAGTGCTAAATGTGTAGTATGTTATGAATAATGTGTTCATCTATTCAAGAGGCCCAATGGGCAATATATATAGGGAGTACAAAAAGAGGTTGCCATATACAGATAAGGAAACCATGTACAAGAGTCCTATTCTAACACCCCTCAAACTCATGGTGGATCACACACTGAGTTTGGAGAGAAAATACAAATGTTGTGCTCTAGTTTGTGGCTTCGTGAAGAAGTCAGCAACCTGTAACTCGGATGGCACAAACTGTAAAGCAAGTACTCCCTCCTGCACCTGTGAGCGAGTGTATGAAGCATCCACACCAATGTGCTTGGTGAGCTCATGCTTCACTAGGTCCCGGCACACCGATAGCACTCGCATCGCCGGACAAAAGAGTCGAGGTCCCATCACAGCACTCCAAAATCGCAAGTAACCACCTCAATCAAGTAACCTCGCTATCATCACGCCATAGCTCTCAACTCAGCCTCTGCACTCGAACGGGAAACTGCAGTCTGCTTCTTAGTCTTCCAGGCAATCAGGGAGGAGCCAAGAAAAACACAGTAAGCAGAAAGAGAACGACGATTAGAAGGATCACTAGCCCAGGTCGCATCGAGTACGCTCAAGTCAGAGTGAGGTGGAGCTAGGGAAAACAAACGACGAGAGATGGTCCCACGCAAGTAGCGAAGAACACGAAGAAGGTGATCAGAGTGAAGATGGGTAGGACGAGCCATGAACCGACTCAAGATATGAACAAAGCATAAGCAATATCAGGACGAGTGCTTACAAGGTACACCAAACTCCCAACAAGATGACGATATCGAGTAGGATCCTCAAGAGGATCGCCATCAGTGACACGAAGCTGGAGGGATAGCTCCATGGGAGTCTCAGCGGTGCGAGTGTCGGTCGCACTGCACCGGTCAAGAAGATCTGGACATATACTGGGAGAGGTAGTAGCCCTCAGGCATGGAAGAGACCTCAATCCCAAGGAAGTATGTAAGAGAACCAAGATCAGTCATCAAAAATTGCTCACTGAGGTGCTTCTTCGCATATGTGATGAAGGAGGAATCATCACCAGTGATGAGTATGTCATCAACATACAGAAGAAGCAGTGTCCTACCCCAAGATGAGATATGGACAAAAAGAGCAGGATCGTGGGAACTGACAGTGAAACCGACAGCAGTAATCACTGAGGTAAAACGCGCAAACCAGGCACGAGGAGCATGTTTGAGGCCATAAAGAGCACGACGAAGACAACAGACATGCCCATCAGGAACAGAATACCCAGGTGGTGGCTGCATGTAGACCTCCTCATGCAAAACACCATTAAGAAAGACATTCTTAACATCGAGCTGAGAGATAGACCACCGGCGAACAGAAGCAACCGCAACAAGAGTGCGAACAATGGTCATATGGGCAACAGGCAAAGTCTCAGTAGTCACGACCGCATTCTCGCTGAAAGCCGCGAGCCACAAGACGAGCCTTGTAGCGCTCAATAGTACCATCAGACCGGGTCTTAATCTTGTACACCCACTTGCACGTGATCGGACGAGTATGCACAGGTGTCGGTACAATATCCCAAGTCTTCGTACGTCGAAGAGCATCAAGCTCCTCTGCCATAACGAGCTGCCACTTAGAATGGGGAGCAGCCTCACGATAAGAACTAGGCTCAGTGACAGAGAGAGCATGAACTATCGGAGCAAACCCAAGACAATCAGGAGGTCGAAGGGATGTCCGGTCACGAAGGACGTAACGAGGAGCATCATCAGGAGGATCAGATATGGGTGTCGGCAAGATACCAGGAGAGGAGACTGGTAAAGGACAAGGATGTCTGGAGTAGTGAATACCAGAGAAACGAGACGGTGGTGGTGCAGGAACAAGAAGCGGTGCTGCAGGAGGCAGCGCCGGAGGCGGAGGGACAGAAGGAACCACTTGGGACAGACTAGGGAAGGCGTGATAGTGGAGAAGTGGGTGAAGAGTCGTAAAGAGACAACCACTAAATCGACTAATGGTGGAAACAGAGGAGCCGAATCTCAATAGAAGAAAGGTCGAGATTCGTCAAAGACAACGCCTCGTGAAACCTCGATCCGCCGAGCGTAGGATCCCAGAAATATAACCCTTATGCTCGAACTATAACCAAAAACACACTCAACCGATCGTGTCGACAGCTTTAGCGCGCTCACGAGGTCGCAATGAACAAAACAAGTACAACAAAAACACGAGGTGAGTGTACTAGGGGCTCGAGAGTAGAGGCGCCTATAGGATCGACACCCTTAAGAGAGTGAAAGGTCGATATTGATGAGATATGCACAGAGAAACATGACTTTAGCCTGAACTGGTGGAACGTGAGAGGCAAGGAGAAGAGCGCGGCGCCTCAATCGATGACGATGTTTGTGCTCAAGCAACCCCATTCTCGAGCATGGGCACCGTGACAAGAAGATCGTAAAGAGTGCCTCGCTGTAAAGAAAGCGTCTAAAAGCGCGAACGATCGCCACAGAATCACAGTGAAAAGTACGGATGGGAGAATCAAACTGAGTACGAACCATCGTTGCAAAGCTACGATAGATCGCAAGAAACTAACAACGATTAGACATAGGAAAAATCCATGTAAAGTGGGAATAATCATCAATGAAGATCACATAAAGTTTATGCCCGCCTTTAGAGATAATAGGCGCAGGTCCTCATACATCTGAATGAACTAAGTCAAAAGGACGAGAAGACAAGGACTCACTAGAATGATAAGGAAGTTGTAGCTGCTTGCCCAGCTTACAACCCTGACAAAACATGGTTGTGTCAATGAGAATACGCCCAAGAACACCCTTACGAACTAATGAAGAAAGACGGGACCCACACAAGTGACCTAAACGGTGATGCCACTGCGCAAAAACTCCAAAGGTGGTGGCAGCAGTGGCGGTGGAAGTAGTCGTAGAGGTGACAGGAGCAACTGAAGTGGATGGAAGGTGGAGGCGATCAAGGATGTAGAGACCCTGACGATCCCTACGGCGCGGCCGGCCAACCCAGCATCGCCATGCATCGGTCCTGAACAAAACAGGTGTGAGAGTCAAAACCAACCCTACAGCCGAGATCGGTGAGCTGACCCACCGAGAGAAGCTGCATGGTAAGCTGGGGAACATGAGAAACAGCTGGAATAGAAAAGTCAGTAGACAAAAGAGTGCCCTCGATCGGCGATGCAGAGGAGTACCATCGGCTGTTTGAACTGAGATAGGAAAAACAGGAGGTCCTACTGAAGTGAGAGATGTGGAGTCCGGTATCATGTGGAAAGAGGCACCAGAGTCCAGAACCCAAGAAGTACCTGGAGGAGATGTCTGAGCTAGACCGCGTAACTCGCCGAGTGTGAGAGAGTGCTGGTAGAGCCTAGCAGAACCGCTGAGCGTAATCACTCGCTGAGAAGGTCCTGATATGCTGGTCTGTCCTCCCGTGGAGGAAGGGCCTCCCTGCCCCCCTTGGGTCTGATGGATAAGTCTCTGTGTCGGCTTTTTGTGTGTCGGCTTCTTTTTGCTTTTGCTTTTGCTTTAGCATCTTAGACTAGCTTTTGCTTTTGCTTTAGCATCTTAGACTAGCTTTTGACTAGCATCTAGGACAGCATCTTTGCTTTAGCATCTTAGAGGACATAGAGGACAGAGCATCCTAGACTAGCATATGCTTGGCATATGCTCGGCATATGCTTGGCATATGCTTGGTCGTTTAGCCCTATAAATATGTATCCCCAACCCTCAAAGTTGGTATGGCATCATGAAGAGAAATATACAAGAAAAATTGCCCCATCTCCAAGTGTCATCCTCTCCATGAGAGTAAGGATCTTGCTATCACCAATAGTAAGAGTCCAATGACTAACAAGTGGTATCGAGCTTGTGTATCCTGTGAGCTGAGCATCTCCTGCTCATCTCCTTCTCCGGTCTCGCAGCTGACCCAATGAGCGCAGCAGCCCCGCCGCCCACGCCACTCCTCTCCGAGACGGCACGCGGCTCGTCGGCAGCCCTCTCCACGCAACACCCCCCCGCAGCGCGCCATGTCCGCAGAGCGCTCGGCGTTGATGCGCCTCGAGCACTGTGGCGTCGGCCGACGGCCGAGCTCGCCGCAAAGCAGCAAATAGGCGGCGGCAGCGCGGCAGAGATCGCGGCGGCGCAAAGGGCGCCGAGGTCGGGCGTGGCGGAGCGGCGGCAGCCGGGCGGAGGCGGAAGCAACGGCGGCGCAGATGCAGCGCGCGCGCCGCAGCAGAGGTCAAGGTCTCGCGGCGGCAGCAGCAGCTCCATCTCTCGATGGCAGCGCGCCGACGGACCTTGAGCTGGAGAGGGAGGCAGCGGCGAAGCGGCGCGCGATGGCAGCCGCACGCCACGAGCTTAGCGGCGATCGAGCAGCGCGGTCGCGCGATGGCGCTCTCGAGGAGGCGCGCGCGCGTGGCGCTCGGAGGAGGCGCCGCACGGCGTGGCGCTCGGAGGAGGCGCGCTCGGCGGTGGCGCTCTGGAAGAGCGCGCGACGACAACGGCGGCAGACGGGTCGATAGAGAGCGCGCCTTCACAGCAGCAGCGTGGTTTCTCTCCCGGACGGCATCGTGGTTACCACGGGTTCCGGTGTTATCGGGACGCCGCCCGGCGGTGGGTGGCCTACCCTCACCAAGGCCAACTACGCCGAGTGGGCGCGGTGATGAAGGTGAGGCTCGTGCACGGCACATGCGGGAGGCACCGTGACGGCGACGCCGACTACGACCAGATCGACGGCGCTGGATGCCCTCATCGCCGCAGCCCCGCCGAGATGCGATTCGCTCTCCAACAAGAAGATCGCCAAGGAGGCTTGGGACGCCATCGCCGCGCGCGACGCGCCGCCGGCCGCGCGCGCAAGTCCACACCGCAGCGAGCGCGACGGAGTGGGAGACCCGGCCTTCAAGCGGTGAGGACGTTGATGACTTTGCTCTCCGCCTCAACACTCGCTGCGAAGTTGGTACGATTCGGCGACGACACCTATGGCGAGGAGAGAGGCGCCGAGAAGCTCTTTCGCTGCGCCCCGAGAAGTACAAGCGGATGGCTCGGCCGATCCGGTCTGCTGGACCTTCCACGATGTCGATCGAGGAGGCGATAGGTCGCCTCAAGGTCGTCAACGATGATGAGCCACGATCCTCTCGGGACCGTCACCATTGGCGGAAACCTCCTCGCTCGGGAGGAGTGGTCACGCCGCCAAGGTGACGGGAAGAAGGGAGCCTTCTTCCACGACAGCGCCGCGATACGTGGCAAGCGCGGCAAGCGCGCAAAGACGCCGAGCATGGGCACGAGGACGTCGGCGGGGTGATGACCGTGGAGGCGCCAGGCGGCGCCACGGCAAGCAAGAGCCGCGCGACGACGACTCTTGCTACAATCTGCGCAAGCTTGGTCATTGGGCGATTGTCGGCGATACCACGACGCGGCAGCCCACGCGCGACAAAGCGGAGGAGGAGGAGCACGGCTCGTTCATTGCTCGGCGAGCATTGAACTACCTCGGCGGCACCGGCCGCGGCGGCTCTCTCCTCCACCTTGACGAGCCAAAACACACGCCCTCCTCGGCGACGATCCCGCAACGACATGACCGGTTGACGGAGTTCTTCGCCGAGCTTGACTCTAGCGTCCGAGGCCCGCAAGTTTGGGGCGCCTCGCGTGGAAATCAGGCGTCGGCTCGCCATCTTCGCGCCAGATCGGGATGGCTCAGATTCTCACAAGGAGACACACAAGACTTAGGGGAGATTGATGGATAAGTCTCTGTGTCGCTTTTTGTGTATCGGCTTCTTTTGCTTTGCTTTTGCTTTAGCATCTTAGACTAGCTTTTGCTTTTGCTTTAGCATCTTAGACTAGCTTTTGACTAGCATCTAGGATAGCATCTTTGCTTTAGCATCTTAGAGGACATAGAGGACAGAGCATCTAGGACAGAGCATCCTAGACTAGCATATGCTTGGCATATGCTCGGCATATGCTTGGCTGTTTAGCCCTATAAATATGTATCCCCAACCCTCAAAGTTGGTATGGCATTGTGAAGAGAAATATACAAGAAAAATTGCCCCATCTCCAAGTGTCATCCTCTCCATGAGAGTAAGGATCTTGCTATCACCAATAGTAAGAGTCCAGCGACTAACAGGGTCATCCACGTGCCTTGTTCTGCTTTTTGCGCACCGCACAACGCTGGTAGTCGTGCCCAAAGTTCTTGCAATAATTGCACTCAACCCCAATTGGTGCAAAAGCGAGGCGTAAATGCATAACCGAGAAGATCCTGTAGTGGGCGTAAACCGCGGTGTAGTCGAAGAAGAAAGGGTAGCAAGCATACGGAACAAATCGGTCGCTAGCCCGCGGGCGGCTCCTCAAGACGGCGTCGAAAGCAACCTCGTGAATCGCTTGGTGCGTGGTAAGCGGCCAAGAATGAGCCCCGACGAGCTCAAACTCGAGCGCAGACGGCAGACGAAGTCATAAAGGCGAAGGCGATCACGATCCGCCTCGCGACTTTATGACACTCGACAGAGCGAGAGCGAGCTCGCCCACCGTGCGAGATCGCGGGGCTCGGAAGAAGTCGTCGGCGAAGCGTCTCCAACTCACGCTGGAGCGAAAAGAACTAAGCATCGCTGCTCTGCTGGTATCGCTCGCGCAAGTACTCCCAGATCTGACGAGTGGCACGCAGACCAACAATGTCCGGTGGTTGGAGTCGTCGACGCCGACCACCGAGATGGCTCGAACACGGCCTCGTCAAGACACCGCGCAAAAGCGTCTATAGCATCGAAGACCTCATCGCCAGCCGCGGCGGCGCACTCCGCCTCCTTCTTGGCGTCATCTTCAGAAGGTGCGGTAAGTCGTCGGGAGGAGGCCGAACCGCGACGGCGGACAAGCTCGAGCACCGGTGACATGTTCCGCAGGCGGAGACCATCGAGGGTGATCTCCATGAGTGAAGACCACAACCTGTAGTTCGTCCCATTAAGCTTGGTTCCCGAGAATGGGATCGCAACCGATGGAACGGAAGCCATCGATGGCGGCTACCGACGCCGCGCGACGATCAAGGCAACGGTTCTAACAGCGATTGGCCGACGCGCGGTTAGATCAACGTTTATTTATTTATTTATTTATTTTGGTGGGTCGGTCACACTAGAAAAGCCCGAGAGAGAGGCGCGGGGGAACTAGGGTTCCCCCCGCAAAAAGGCGGCGTCGGCCCGATTGACTCCGACGGCGGCAGCGACCCGTGCAAGCCCGACTCCGGCAGCGGCCCGTGCGACGGTGGCGACTTCAAGTCAAACGGCACATGATGGCGTCGGCCCAAGTCCTCGGCGGCGAAGTCGGCTCTGCCGAAGTAGCGTCGCCCTCGCGTCGTCCTGCGTCGGCTGCGTCGGCGGCGGCGTCATCCTCGGCGGCGGTGCGGCTTCAAGCGACAACGGCAACCGGATGGGCGACCCGTGCGGCGACTGCGCGGCTCTTCAGGAGCGGCCACTCGCGGCGGCGGCGCGGCTCTTCAGGAGCGATGCTCAGGCCGGACGGTGTCGGAAGGAACAACGGCGGCAACAGTGGTGGCGACGGGAGGGTCCGGCGATGGGAAAGCCTCGGTTCGGCTGGGGCTCGAGCGGTGCTCGACGTCGGATGACCAGGAACACGAGGCGGCGGTCAGATGGCAGCGGAAGGAGAGCTAGGTTAGCCCTAGCTCTGATACCATGTTATGAATAATGTGTTCATCTATTCAAGAGGCCCAATGTGCAATATATATAGGGAGTACAAAGGGAGGTTGCCATATACAGATAAGGAAACCATATACAAGAGTCCTATTCTAACATAGTACATACATGCAGAGAGAAGTAGAGAAATATAAATGAATGCAATGATGCACTATCACTGATGCAGATGCTTGTTCAGTTGTTCTTATGTTAAATTGTTGTTGTTCTATTGCTTTGAACCTTTGATTGTTCAAGAATCAAGTATTCAAGTATATATGTTATCTTTATAGTCTTGCAACTCTTGCTGATCATGTTACTTTTTTTCAAGGTTTATGGAATTATGATTTCTGAAAATGGTATTCATATGAACAATTGAACATATCATGATTCATGAATTGGTTGTAAGAAGAATGAAGAGGCAAGAGTCATCTTTGAGAGGTACATATTCCGAGTTTATTTCACACTTTACAACATTTCAGTTTGACAAGCATGAAGAAACATAAAAAAGATACATGTGTAATTTATTCTTATTATTTAAATATATCTAGCCGTGTCGTCGTATCGGTATTTTTGGGAAAATGGTGAATTCCTGTGTCGGTGTCGTGTCGTGTCGACGTATCCATGTGTCCGTGCGTCATAGATCTCTGGCCACTGAGCAGTATTGCATATAGCAAGAATGAGTACATGGAGTACTCAGCAAGTTGTACAAACAGATGCAAGTATATAGATGCAAGGCTTTGTACAAGGATGGCTGATATGGTTCATTTTGCATAAAGCAAACATTTGCATTCAAATACGATAACTAGGTTGCAAAGCGTAAATTAGAACATATATTAAATAACTGATAAGTAAATAACGGATGAAATAAATATACCGGCGAGGCATCACCCTACGCCCATGCAAAGATTCCATCTAACCACTAGTATCAACCAATCATAGCTTATTTTCCAAAATCCTCTACCAAGGTTGTTTTCCAAAATCTAACCCTCGTGTGACATCCCCGAGTATTGCACATGACCATGACCAGGGGCACGTCTAGTTGAATATTTTTACTCCGCAGAGATTGTACCGCTTTACTCACACGATATGATCAACTTGTACTACCTCGAAAATGGACAGGCTTCCTTAGACATGCCCAGAAGATGATCATAACAAAGCATTTACAATACCTCACCCTAACACTAGCCCAATGGTGGAACTCAACCTTCAGCATGGCTAATCTACCAGCGGTTGTCCACCCCGAACTAAGCCCAACTATGGAACTAAACCTGCACCATGGCTAATCTATCATGCGGCCATCCACATCCGAACTCAGCCTGGCCGTGCTAGAGCTAGAGCTCAGTAAATTATTCAGCCAGATCTATCCCACACCATACATGTGGTTGTGTCGATAAGACTCAATTTAATGGCGCACAAGGTTCAGTCCTTAATTAACCGAGGCAAGACTCCCACTCATTCAATGCTACAACACTACATCAATGTTCCAATCGCCCGAGTCTAAAACCAGTTTAGTTATCCAACACCAATGACATCTACATGCATATACAAATAAAATTCAAAAGGACAATTCAAATAAACTCCAAATTGAGAAATAAAGGTACTGGAAGGTTGGGCTTCATTTTAGATGAATGTATGAAGAAGAACAGGTTCAATCAGACCTTGTATGAAGGAGAACGAGCTTCTAGAAGTTTGATCGGGAGAGAAAATATAGAAAACAAAAAAGGAAAGACAACGAGTCATTGACAGGTGGGGCCGAATGAATACTCTAGAATCTTGGAATTTCCTTCATTTCGGAATTTACAAAGAGGGTGACATGTCGGCCACGGGTCTATGGACCGTGTCCATGGGAATACTTTGGTCTATGATGGACCAAGCTCATGCAGAGGGGCTTGACTACATGCGGAGCCGACATGTAAGTGTCTCAGTGGATTGGATCTGGGCTCGCCTCATGTGGCTTCCAGATGGTGCTAACGGGGGTGCAGAGGTGGTAGGGATAGGCGTCGGCGTGGGAATGTGGTGGCCAATGATGTGGCGATGGTCGACTAGGCCCACGTGTTGGTGACACGCAGCCGTTGATAGGTAGGTTCAGTGTTAGGGTTTGGATATAAACCTTGGGGTCCACATGTCATAGGGGCAAGAGAGAGGGGCTAGCCCACATGGAGATGAGACAAGGAGAGGGGACGGCAGCCATGGTAGCTCAGGTGGTGGCGGTGGAGCTCGCATTCCCATGGTTGTTAGCGGTAGAGGCCATGGAGGGTTGTGCAGAGGGGCATGGTGCGAAGAGGAGAGCACAACGAAGCCACTGGTGTGCACGCGAGCGGTGGAGATCGGCCATGGCGATTGGCGGTGCGGGCAAGGCGGTGGCGTGGGCTTGGTCATCATCGGCAACAGCGAGGCCGTTGTCTCCCATCGACATGGACGCATGAACCAACATGGTGAGGTGATGAGGAAGGCCATGGCTCACCGGTGGCGGAGGATTTTGATGGCGAAGGTGACGACCGAAAGCGGAGAATGGATCGATCTCTGCGCACAACGATGGAAAGCCAAAATCGATTGAGGGGAAGGGTAGATCGAGATGCAGAACACGATATGATGCAAAAGAATTTGCACGGGCTCACTGGATCGACAGGAACCAGACAACAATTCTCAGTGTGGCGGAGTGCGACCGGAGGCGAGGAAGAATACGAGGACAACGACAATCCGATGATCAAGAGCTCCAATTGGCCACGGGGACTTGCAGAGGACGTCGAGGTGAAATCGTGGGTGGAAGGACTTGGCCTCAAGAGAGAAGACAGTGGAGATCGGCCGCGGGAGACTCGTCGCCGGAGACAGAGAAAATGACCCCGGGCGGCGGCGCACGAAGGTGTTCCCGGTGGCGGTGCTAGAGTTTTTGGCGTGCGACGGTCAGAGGGCGCGCAACACGAGGTTCCTTGAGGCTATTTATAGCCCTAGGATGCCTGAGTTGCTCGCACGCCGAACGGTGGCGCAAGCATGGAGACTGGGACACTGCAGCTGACGGGCGGGCCAAGGCAGAGGCAGCACGTTAATGAGCCAGCGACAGCGGCAGACCCACTAGGGTTTCAGCAGCATGGGTCAAATGGGTGGGGATGGGCCGCACGAGGAAAGACAGAAGATGGGCCAGGTGAGAAAGAAATCGGTTGCGGCCCAAGGAGAGGACAAAGGGAAGTGGGTTGAAGGAATTCGGTCCACAGAGAGAAGAAATTAAGAATTGATTTTCGATTTGGAAAAACGCTGAGAATCCAAATGAATCCAAAGAAACACCAAATAAACTCAAAACATTCCAGGAAAATTCAAGAGTGCACACTTGAATATGCTGAACTCAAATAAAATACTCCCTCCGTTCTTAAATCGATGTCATTTTAGAATATGTGGTCAACATTTTAAAACTTTGACCACTAATTCCTAGAAAAATATTTTGATTTGTTACAAGAAAATAATATGAGTAGATTTGTCATCGGAAGTACTTCAACATCATTATGTTTTTTATAATTTTTGGTAGCATATAGTTAGAAAAAGTAATGGCCAAAGGTATTATTGGAGACCATGTCGATATCCAAAACTACAAGTAAAAAAGAACAGAGATAGTATCTTAGTTCTTAAATTAATATTTTTAAGAATATAATTAAATACTTTTTAATTTTCTAAAACTAGAAAATAGTTTTAAAATTTTTGAAAATTCAACAAATTTTTTTTTTAAGACCTGAAATTTTATTTTCCCCAAAATTCGAAATTTTAGGGATGTTACAAGAAACCAGACTAATCTATGTGAAAATAGGTAAAATGCTTACTTGCACTTCTTTCTTTTAAATTGTATTATGAAGAGGTGTGCTTCTGTAATAGAAATGATAAAACCAGCCAAATTGGTGTTAATCGTCCATAAGATGGTATAACACGAGATCTCGGTTCCAGTTTGCCTAACCCTCTTGCCAAGAAAAGCAAGAAGTAGCATGCTGGTTGTATTAAATGTTTTCCATCCATAGGCACAGACCTTGCCTTTGTAGGTTCCTATTAGCAAAATAAGTACACTAAAGCATTTCTCACAAATTAAAGTGAAAAATGAATTAAAAAATACACAGAAGAGACTCAATAGTTAATAGTCAATACAATAAGAAACTCTTGAAATATCTCTTAAGGTAGGCAACAGTATTCACATGAAACAAAAAAAGGAAAGAGAAATGACATAAACTTTATACACTATATGCTAAAAAAAAACAAGGCCAATCAACACTCTGAATCTGTGGTGAAGAATCATTACTTTTGCAGAAACACATATGCAAGGCAATGTTATTCATAAATCATAACACCCAATATACTCGAAATCATAGGAGTCACATCTCACATTATGGGCAGTTAGTGCTGGTGTACTTGTTGCTATAACCTTACATCACTACCATTCAGTTAATGATAGTACACTATACATTTTCCTTATTTCTAACCCTGTATACTATCAAATGTGGAGTCCCACAAAATATGACTTGAATAACACAAAGTGGGTTCCACAAGAGGGCCTCATTTGATCCCGGAAGCATGCTAACAAAGTTGACACATCAAAAATTGTTTTATCATGGCATCTTCTGGACTAGTTACAGGGTTACAACAATGTAACTTTATCTAACTACCTAGATGTGAAGACTACAAGGAAGAATTTAAATAGAAAAAATGTATCTCATGAATTAATCACAAAACAGCTGTGTTCTAGTATATCCAGAACAAAGCTATACAATACATTCTGTAACATTTGGGCATGAGCAAAGCGACGCTTCACTTACACTGGTTAATGTTCCGGATGCTTTGGTGCTGAAGATTGCAGCCAGCTTCATGATAGGACTTCATTCTGTCAGTATAGTTAGATTTAACTAACTCAGTTACAGCACCTGATTCCATGGGAAGCTTTGGTCTTCGAAAATGTTCTGAAATAAGGGAGTCCATTGAATTTGAACATGTGCAAAAATTTACCAGTCAACTGTGCAATAATTTATCAACATAACATTGTTTCGGAAAGACTAAGAATAGTGTTTGCACAATAGGAATATGAATTTTAGGAGAACCAAATTTCACGTGACAGATAGACATAACAAGGAAGTATATGATGTACATGAATCTATACATCCACAGGCAGGATTTTCATGCATAATTGTTCACTAGCAAATGACACATCAGTAGACGTTACCAGGCACCCAAGCTTAGAACAGAATTTTACTTCATACGAAATTACTGCTACGAGAAACAGAATTTTGTCCTAAGATAAAATTGAACAACATGTGAAATTACTAATAAACTTATTTGAACTAAGGGCTCTATAAAAAAACAATGTATCATTTTGTTCAATATTACCAACCAAGAAAGCTAATTAAAAAACTTGATCTTTGCAAGAGCAAATGAAGGAAAAATTCAAAATTCCCATTTCACTCCAATAACTTGCTCTGATTCATTTCAGGATCCTAAAATTCACATCTCCTCTAAGTCTTAAACTACCAATAGTGTTCCAAAAGAAGTCCTTTGTGTCACCGACAGGTGGATCTGCCGATCCAGGTCTGACATGTCATTGACTTGAAGAATCACTAGATTTACTGATTATGTAATAGGAATTTACTATAATCCTATAATAGGATTATAGTACCGTACATTTGTACAAAAGGGGTCTTAAACTGAAGGTTAAGAAATGGTATTGTTATGTGCACGGCACAACACCAACGGACTAGTGTGCATAAGGTTGCAGTTAGCCGGAGCGCAACGTGCATCAGCTGATCACGTCCAGAAGAAACATCACATCCATCCCAGCAGCAACAACCGTGATCTTGGCATTCCAAGGAAACCTCATCTCTCCCTTAAGTTTAGGAGATGTGTTAGTTAGTAAGTATTCAGTCAGGATACGTGAGTTAGCAATCGATATCCTTCAGGATACTGTTGATTAGTTATTTGGTATTATAAAAGGACCCCATCGTGTAATGAAGATCAAGCAAAGAATAATCAAAGAAAGTCTTTAGTCTCCCCCCTAATCTCTATCGGGCCTCAGAGCCTTGGCAGTGGCATGACTGGCCGATCAGGGCGAGTGTCTTACCCTCAGTCCTCAGACTTGTACCCAACTAATGACCACAAAAGGGATCATAGAAAATTTTGGGTCCAAAAATAGAATAGAGAGCAAAGCAAGGGACCAATATTGGGGTTTTCATGGAAAAGAATGAACTAACCTAGCTCCTGATGAAATTTCACAAGAAAATTTCTTCCTGCGTCAACTAGCTGCTCATACTGCGTAACCCTATAAAAAATAACAACATACGCATATGAACTTTAAAAAGTGTGAAAACCACAAGAAAAATAGAAAACTATAATCCAATGAAAGTATATCAACAATACAAGGAATATAACCACATAATAGTATCTCCTGCAAAATTAACTACGTATAAATTCCCAAAACCAATCTCCAAAACACAAAAAAATATGAATACTATATTCCGATTTTCTAAGTTTAAGTCAAATGACAAATTTGAAACTAACGGCATAGAGCACCCAAGAATTGAAGGAAAACACTAGACATGACTACATAAGATGGCTGATGTTCGTTGGAACAATCATAGATGTTCCAAAGTTCAAAAAAATTGTTGTCGTAGTAGTTTTAACAGAACTTACAACATAGTAACAAGAGTTTTATAAGTTTTCAATTGATAAATAGCATCATATTTTTCCTTCAAAAAAACATCATGTTTGAAGATTAGCTAATAAACATATTTTATACCTCATTTCTTACTTGTTTATGTTTTTCTGAAGCCTTTGCTCAACATTCTAAATTTATACTGCAACATTTTATTTGAACTACCCAATGTTGGCGCTAGATGTTGAAATAGTTTCTTTAAAAGAATTTTGCAAGTCATACAAAAATGTTACAATGCACCAATTAAAACTGTATTTATTCATTTGGAAATAAGACTGCAAAAAATCAGCTTTCTGCAGTGTGCACACTTTCTATTGATCTTTATAGCTCCAGCAATACACTATAACTGCTGCAGATGGTGAATCAGGTGCGCAATGTTTAAAAAAAAATAGTAGGATCACTTATTACTTGGTCATGAAATCAAAGAAGCCGCGCCGAGCTTTCTCCTCCTCAGACGCCGACGCCGGCGGCGGCGGCGACGCCTCATGTGCTGCTGCTTCGTCGGCCATAAAATCCTACAAAATGTGTTGCGGCGCAAGATGTGTGTATGTTGACTGGAGCATCTGAAGTTCGCAGGAAGAAAAAACAAAGAAAGAAAGTGATGTGCCGCCGCACATATTGTCCATGGTTGGCCCAGCACCGAACAATTCATAACTCACCGTGCGTGTCTCCTGCCGTCGCCGCCTCCGCTCCGGAAAAAGGCGGAGAAGGGATGGAGCGGAGGAGAAGGCTCTCTCGGAGAATCGGGCAGCCGAGGTGGTGAAGGAGAAGAGATGGAGGGGAATTGCCGGGAGGGGACTGCGATTTGCGAGCACGGAGAACGGTTCGTATGCAGCCGTGGCGGCTGGGAATTTTGGAGAGGAAGAAGTGAGGAACGAACAACGAAGGCAGAAGTACGGATTTTTTTTTTCTTCTTCAAGTTTGGCTGAAAAACCCCTCTGCTATTCAATTTTTCTGAAGTTACTCTAGAGCTTCTCCAACAACGAAGAAAAAGCACAAGTTTGTTGACGAACCGTCGCTGATGAGTCCAGTCCGAGTGATTATCTCGTAGACAAATTCAGAATCGTAAGAACAATATATGAATCACAAGAACAGAATAAGATATTGAACATAGAGATGTAGGGGATTTTTTGCTTCTCTTTATTCATCATCAAGCGATCAATCCTTTACAGAGAATAGCACCCCCTATTTATAGGCTAGAGACCCTGCTAGGGTTTGGGATGGAGAGCCCATACATGGGCCGGCTTCCGGGCCGAGCCCATAGTTTCTTAACACTTTCCCTTAGGTACCCATCCTCACATGTTCATGCCTCATCAAAACTCCATAAAAATCTAGTGGGAAAAATTTGGAGAAAAAGTACATGATAAACGTTCTGCTGTGCTGCACGAATTGCCTCATTAAAAACCTTAGCCGAGAAACTTCAAAAAAACTCGTCAAGAGAAAAAGAGTATAATCCACCCAATTTTATTTAATCTCCTGGATTTATTCTTTGGGTACTCGATCTTCATGATCAAGCTTTAATAATGAGTTCGTGAAGATTCTCACCCTGAATTCTGCACTTCTCTAAGTCTCATCATTCCAATTCACGCATGCATCTTTCAAAGCTAGACGCTGGAAATGACTCTACAAGATTCTCACATGACTTAGTATGCAGTACTTTGATTTCGTTCATCTTTTGCAATTCATGAGCATAGAAGAACTTGGGGTTAATATACTTTTGTGAGAGGATTCTTCACAAAACCCATCTGCACTTGTACAACACAAGTTGCTTTATCTTCATAGATAATAGTGGGGGTTTGTGCGGTATTCAATCCACACGACTGATGGATGTGGTGAATCATCCGCCGAAACTAAACACATTTTCGTGAGGCCTCGTACAATGCTATTATTTCTGAGTGGTTCGTCGAAGTCGGTACAAGACTCTGCTTAGACGATTTTCATGGAATTGCAGTTTCACCACATAGGAATTCATAGCATATTTGTAATTTGGATGTATGCGGGTCCTACAAGTACCCGTCATCTGCATTGGTATTCATAGTTAGGTCTTGGTTCTTTCTGTAGAACAGACCAAGTTCTTTACTTCTTTGGAGGTATCGGAAGATGTTCTTTATTCCCTGCCCATACCTTTGGTAGGTTCTACACTATACCTTGCTAGTAGGTTCCAGCAAATACAATGTTCGTTCTAGTACAGTTTGTTAAATACATTAGTGCTTCTATTGCACGTAAGTGTGGGAATTCTGGTCCCAGGACTTCCTCCCTTCTTCTTTAGGTCTGTACGGGTCTGTCTTACTGCAAAGATCTCTCGACCATTGACACTTTCAAAGGGTATGCCTTTTCAAAATCAAACCTTTCTAACACCTTCTGAGTGTAGGTTGACTGATGTACTAATATTCCTTCAGGGACATGCTCAAGCTGCAAGCCTAGACAATATTTGATTTTACCCAAATCTTTCATTTCGAACTCCGACTCCAGGTAAGAGCTTGCTTTCTTAATATCCTTCAGGATTCTGATGATATTCAGATCATCTTCATACATTGCGATTATACAAAATTCATCATGGGATCGTCGTATAAATACACAGGGCTTGTTCTCATTTTTCGTGTAGCCTTTCTTGCATAGAAAGTCGCTTCAAGCGATTATACCATATTCTGCCTGATTGCTTAAATTCGTACAGTGACTTTCTGAGTTTCACACTGTACATATTTCTATTTGCTCTGTTTTGGTTCGGGACAAGGATACATTTAGATATCTTCATATAAATGTCTGAATTCAATATTTCATAAAGGTATGCTGGTACTTCATCCATCAATTTCACTTCTAACTTTAAGTTCACTACCATTGAGATAAAAGTCTAAAGAGAGTTCCGCCCATGACTGGGGAATAGGTTTCTTCATAATCATCTTCTAGATGTTCAGTGAAACCTTATGCAACGAGTCTTGCTTCTTTTCATTTCTCTTTCGAACAAATACCCACTTATGCCCTACGGGGTGCACAAGGGGAGGCGTGCGGCTTACAGGCCCAAACGTCTTTCTTTTATTCGGAGATAATAATTCAGTTTTTATTGCCTTCTTCCAATCTGATCTTTTCTTTTATTCAACGAGCGATGCAGGCTCTGGATCAAGATTGATGATTGTGGCAAGTTTCTTCGCAAAGTAAATGTCGACATTGGCTGTTGACATATTCAAAGATTCTCCCGAGGTCATAAATTTTATAGCTATTTCTTTAAGGCGCGATTCTTCTAATGCTTTTACTTGCTCACCGCTGCTTCCAATAGCGGAGCAAGTCTCTTTAGTTTTTCAGCTCGGATATGTTCGCACACATCCATGCTGATGTCTCCCTTCATGGGGATGTTCAATTCTGGTATGCCTTTTCTAAATGTTCCATACCGATGCCAGGTCTCAACTGGCTCCCTTTCTGGTTCTAGGGCACTTCGGTGATCGGCTGTGTCAAGTCCTTCTTATCCTTTTTCACTAGGCGTCCCCGGTTACTTCGGATTCGAGGGGCCGGAGTTATCGTCCTTTTCTAAGGCCTCTAGACGGGATTATGGATACCTTCATTGGTATTTCAACCCTCTCCGGTGCATTGCGTATAGGCAAATGCTACTTGGTCACGCTCTTCAAATCACTAAAGTGGTCTGGCAGTTGATTCGCTAATATTTGCAAATCAATTATATTCTGGACTTCAATTGTCTTCTAGACTTCAATTATCTTCTGGACTTCTCTATTTGCTTTTCTAGTGCGCGGGTCATATGCATAGATTTCAATTATCTTCTGGACTTCAATTGTCTTCTAGACTTCAATTATTTCCCGATATTATCATCAAGGGTTGATTTCCTCCCCCTAATGATGGAAAATTAACCTCATATAATATACTATCAACGAATCGGGCATTATGCAAATCTTCAGTCATATGGTCCAAATACCTGATTATGGATGCTGCTATCACATAACCAACGTATGTTCCAAACTTTCAAAGAAGATTCATTGTTGTTCGCGTTGCGGTGGTGGTATAGGTATGTAAACCTTGCAACTAAACATGCGAAGATGAGAAGTTTTTGGTGCTGACCCTTGCACTAGTTGCATAGGTGGATGGATGTTATAGGCCGACGGTCTAAAATTAATGAGAGCTGCTGCGAGCAGGACTACGTGTTCCCAACATGTAGTTGGTAAATTACAATTCTTCAAAGTTCTGCTAGTCCATTCTGGGTGCGGATGTGCGGTACAGAATGCTCAACTTTAATTCTCATTTTCATACAATAATCATCAAATGCCTTTGGAGTACATTCTCCGGCGTTGTCCATTCAGGTGAACTTCACGTGATGATCAAGGAAATTATTTTTCAACTGTTAATTATCTGCGAGATTTAGCTTTGTAAAAGCATGGTTTCTCGTGGACAATAAACATACGTGCGACCATTCCGAGGAAGCATCGATGAGCACCATAAAATACCTAAATAACCCTTACAGGGGGTTGTATAGGACCGCAAATGTCTCCCTGGATACGGTCCAGGAATGCAAGGACTTTATCCTTCACTTTTAGAGCAAAAGGTCTAGTAATTAATTTCCCGGTGGCACATGCGGGGCACACAAAATCTTTCTGATTCGGAAAATTCTTTACATTCATAATATGTCCCTGTGAATTGTTAATTATATCTCTCATTATCCTAAGACCTAGGTGGCATAATCTATCATGCTAAAGATAGAAAAGTTCAGAGCTTCTAAATATGGTTTTCAGGGCAGTACAGGCTACAGGTGCCTTAATATTAGTGCAGTATAGCCCAGTTTCATATGAAGGAAGACATTCTAATGCAATTGTTCCACTTTCTTCACGCTTTTCAATGAGTAGGTATTGCTTACCATACTCTTCTTCAGTTTCTACGTAGAAACCGTTAGCGCGAATGAGAGTTATAGTCGATTCTGGGTACAACAAGTCTTCTTCAATGACCAATGTTGTGCCCATTGGGAGTATAATTATGGCCCTTCCTGAGCCTATTATATAAGTATCGCTGCCTGCGACTGTCGTAAGACTACCAGCATTCTTGCTGATCGACTGAAATTTTTTTCGTTTCTCTCATGATGGTATTCGTTGTGCCGCTATCTGCTAAGCACACTTCCTCCATAGGGAGCCACACGCGTTCTAATATAATGTACTTTATTAATATGTAGTAGAAAGCAAGCAACACATAAATAAAATATTTTAGATATCAGAACGTAACTTGCTATTATAAAGACAGGAAAATAAGTCTTGCAGGACTCATAATAAGAATTTAATGCTTTGCTCTCCTAGAGCTTGCAACCATTATTCAATAATTCAAAGTTCTTATTCAATTACAAAATGCAAGTTTCTATAAAAGATCAAAGTGCAATGCGTGTACTAGATCTAATAGGCGAAGTATTCAGGAACTTCTGTCTCAATCAGCTCCATGCACGATCTTCTCCTCTTGGGGCGGCTACGGCTGCGGCCGCTGCGATGTCCAAAGGAGGGATGATGGGGGCTGCTACTGGGCTGTCCACATTCATAAGTGCAACTAATGGATATGAATCCTCTGTGCCTGCAATGGCGAGGTGTGCCTAATGCTATCATTTGCCCTTTTTCTTAGACTGGAAAGCATCAATAATGTGCGATGCACGACCTTACCCTTCTTGCTCCTCTCATTCGTGAGAGGCTTCATCACCTTGTAGCTGTTAGCAGTGGCTTCATGGCCAACATTGCTACTAGGTGGCTGCGAGATGAAGTTCTTTCTTAGAACATCATCTTGAGCTTCCGCAACTTGCATGATATCAATTAATTCGGCATACTTCATGTAGCCGTCTTGACGATAGTTACGTGCGGATTACACCGCGTTCGGGTGAAAGGTAGAAAGTCTTCTCCATCTTCTGCTCATCCGTGATTACATTACCACAAAATTGAAGACTGATACAAATTTTATACAAAATCTAGCCATGCTGGGTCAGTTCTTTGAATTCCTGATTCGTGATGCTAGTCATCTTTATATTCATGCAAAATTCATAAGATTACTGCTAGTATTCTGCATAAAATGGTTGCAAAATTCTCATAATGCTCTTCGAACTCCCGGTTCGTGATCCCGTATTTTTCTATGCATTTACATGATTTACTGCTACTTTCAGTGATTAAAAGCAATATGAACAATCACAGATAATCAAAACAATAAATACAATAAATAAATTGCATAGAAATAACAATAACAAAGTTAAACATGCTTCAAAGTTTAGAAATATAGAAAAATTTGGATTCCTGAGGCCATTTTCTGCTAGAAAAATGACTTTCGGCAAATTCTACAACTTTCAGGGGTTAACACACAAAAAATTCAATACAGAGAAAAATTTACGCGTAATTTTCAAATTTCTGACGGGTTATTCTGCAAGAATATACGTAATCCCATAAATTTCCCAATTCCAGGGGTTTTTTCGCAAAATTTCCAGATCCGCGAAGAATTCTCGTGATTTTCAGAACTACGAGGGTCTTCCTGCAAAATTTCCTTATTCATGTAAGGGTCCCCGTAATTTTT
Source organism: Ampelocalamus luodianensis (assembly GCA_036346255.1). Lineage (NCBI taxonomy): Eukaryota > Viridiplantae > Streptophyta > Magnoliopsida > Poales > Poaceae > Ampelocalamus > Ampelocalamus luodianensis. Next base: position 36,856,538 of record CM070630.1, read on the forward strand.
TAGAATCCAAAGGGCCTTTTTTGCAATTTTGCCTCATCCACGCAAAATCCTTGTGACTTACAAAATCTCGAGGGCCCTTTTTGCAAAACAGGATTTTCTTTTCCTTTTTCCTTTTTGTCGGCCGGATACCCCTCCCCCTAATTTTCTTATTGGGCCCTTTTTTTTGCTTTGGCCCATGAAGCCGGTTCAAGAAGGAACTCACGGGGTAGGGTTTTCCTACCCCGGTCCTTACGGTGGCGGCGGCTTCCTCCATGGGAGCCATGTTCAAGCAGCCGGCGGCGAGGCGTCACGTCGAGTGGCGACGCGTGCGTTTGGGGCTGAGTGGGCACGTTCCAAGGTGGCGGGAGGGCGCATCCGGGCGGCGGCTCCGGGCATAGGCTGGGCGGCGCTCCGAGCGCGAGCCAGGCCGCGGCCGGCTGGGGTTTCAAGCGCAGTGTGGCGGTGGCTCTGGCGCTTCAAGCGCGGCGCGCGGCCACAAGGCGCCGCACGGCGGACAACCACAAGGCGGCCGGTGTCTGCGGCGACCGTGCACGGGCGCACGGCCATAAGCGGCGCGGCGTCGACGGCGAGCCGGCGGCGGTGCGGGACTACAAGGCGGCAGCGCGCGTCGCGACGACCCGGTGACACAGGCGTGCAGTGAGGTGCTCCCGTGTGAGCCTGTCGGTGTCTCCCCTCCCTTCCCCCATTTTTTCTTTGGTGTGGAACCGGTAGCTTCAAACCGATGGAGGCGTTGCGTCGCGGGGAGGCCGGGCGGCCGGTGCAGAGCCGTGTGCGAGCCGCCGCCAGCGGTGCCGTGCAGGGCGGTCGGGGAAGGACGTGCTGGGGTGGTCACCTGGCTATAGGCCGGTGACATGGGGGGCGCTCGTGCCCCGCCAGCGGCCGTTTTTTTCATTACTGTCATAAAATGTAGTGTAATGTAGTGCGAGACTGCATCGGTGGCGCGGCTTCAGGCCGACGTGTGCATGCTTGCCGTGTGCTAGCGGCGTGGCTCTGTCGTTGCCTCCGTGGCAATGCGTGGTGGCGGACTAGCCGACCGGTAACGTATCGCGGAGGTGGTAACAGCCGCTTGCAGACGGTGCCATGCACATGGTGCCTTTTGTGCTATTGCATCTACAAGCTACAGTGCAATCATCATCTACTCTTTCATGCAACCCACCGATCGGCTTGGCCGGCGACTTCAATTCGGCTCGCGGTAGATTAGAGCGGATTTGCACCATAGGAAACCGATCTAGAAAGCAAATTTGCAGAATTTAAAGCGATCTAGAAAGTATGATTCAATCTACAAGTGTCGTTCATCGACGGTTACCTTTTCGATGCGAGGAGAGTCGATCGTGTTGATAACATGTTGAGGAATCGTCGCTGGCGAGTCCAGTCCGAACGATTACCTCGTAGACAAACTCAGAATCGTAAGAACAATACATGAATCACAAGAACAGAATAAGAGATTGAACACAGAAATGTAGGGGACTTCTTGCTTCTCTTTATTCATTCATCAAGCGATCAATCCTTTACAGAGAATAGCACCCCCTATTTATAGGCTAGAGACTCTGCTAGGGTTTGGGATGGGGAGCCCATACATGGGCTGGCTTCCGGGCCGAGCCCATAGTTTCTTAACAAAGCTAAGCAAGTTTTGGATAATCCTGGTGCCATCTCCAAATACACCAGGCGGTAGGCGCAATTTTTTTTCCAAGAGCATGTTTCACATAAATATCGGATATATTGGCATAACTATTGAGGAACTACAAATTTAAAAAGGGGGAATTCATTATTTGCCCTCCTCTTAGTTGGATTTTCGGAAAATACACCTCTTCCCGATGTAATTGGTATTTTACCCTCCTCTTAGTCGTTTTCTTCGTTATTTGCCCACTTTCCATTATTTTAATCATATGTGCTCGTTTTCCTATTACCCGCCACGCGAAATGACCGTCTTACCCTCCCCTTACCATGCGGATCTCCTTCTCATTCCATTCCATTCCTCCTCCCTCCCCATTCCACTCGCCTCCTCCTCTACGGAGGTGCCTCCCCGGCTCTCCCCCATCAGCTTCTCCACCTGCGCCCTTGGGAGCCGCATCTTGAGTCGCAAAGAGGTGGCGCCCCCGGCCGGACCGGAGCCGCCGGGCAGTGGGGAGGTGGGGGCGGAAGCGGAGGCGAAGGCGTGGGCGCCGAGGGAGAGGTTAGAGGTGGAGCGGGAGGGGCGCGTCGGGGCCAGCGGGCGCCAAGGAGCTCAAGGGGCGTGGCGCAAGGGCCTCGTCCTCCTACTTTGCCTCCTCCCCTCTCCTTCCGGTGCCTCGTTGTTGGGACCCCAGGATCCTCTGTGCATTCCGAACTAGTCCTAGATCAGTTGCTAGCTCGCACAGTTACAATCTCGGTGTAATCACAACTATACAACAAAATAACGATGAAGCGGACAAATTAATATTACTTAGTAGCAAAAGGACCTTATGGTCAAGTCTTACAGAGTTGCCACGCAGGGCTTAACAACTAAAGATAACTTGCAACAAAAACAAAATATTACATAATGTTTGGACCTCATTTTCTATATTAATTTTTTTTATAAATAGTATAGTTAAATAAATTTTAGAGACAAAATCAGAATGTATAAAATTTTGAAAAAAAAATGCACAAGCAATTGAACTGTGTCAGGAGGCTCCACAAAAAGTTTGATAATTTTTTGAGCTTAATTTCTATATTTAAAAAATTTTGCAAACGAAAGTAACTGACGGCGATGTCATTCGGCATAATTTTTTGTGTTTGCGGTGTTATTTTCCAGTGCGTCACGAACGGAGTGTCGTTCCACCGATTATGTCCCAACGCAATGTCACTGAGCTAGTTTCCCCATGCTGATATACCTGCAGTTATGTGAGATTTACTCATTTCCCATGGGGTTGTCTCCTAGTCCTGGCAAATAAAATTTTATATATTGCTTGTATATATAAGTTCATACGCAACAATGTTTGCACAACAAATCAATCTAAAACATCCAAAACCTGGATCACTCATCTCGAGCATTTTCATAAATTTGGTGAATTCATTACAACTCAAGTTCGCACCTAGAAAATACAAACAGTACTTAGAAAATTTTCCACTGTCATGATTGACTAGATAAGTATCCTAGAGGCCCATATTGCTGCCCATCTAACTTCAAGCTTTAGCTATGTGCAAAGGAAGCGACATGAAAAGTTACTAATTTATTTAAGCGAGGATATGTTTGGTCAAGGGATTGATGTTAACAAAAGATTGCTAGAACATATATGGTGATGATTTGGATCTTGGAAGTAGTTAGGCCCAGAAGATAAAATCATATTTGAACTAATTGCATATTCGCCATTATAGATATGTGCAATTTGGGATTTGCCATTGCAAACGAGCAAATTGCTACGGTGCCAACGCAAAGGAGGGGTACAATTGTCATTTGGTCATGGTCAAACTCGTTGAACCTTATAAGAGTGACAAATAAACCCAATTTTCCACCTTTGCAGTGGCACCACAATAATTCGCTTGTTTGCGATAGCAAATGTACAAAACTTTTCTCATGATATTTTGCCTCGAACTTGAAACAGGTTGTCCCCCCTCCCTTTAAATGGACCTAGGAGTAGCACTCCCAAATTCTCTGTGTATTCTGTACTAGTTCCTGGAACAGTAGCTAGTGTACACAGTAAACAAATATGGTAACATCCATAATTCGCATAACTTTATAAATAAATATCAGAGTTTATTACAAGAAAGACTTACGAGCCAACAATAAAGAACATATCGGAGGATGAAGAAGAAGAAGAAGTAAAGCCCAGGTAATCTATCACACGCAATCGACTAGGGTAGCGGCCTAGTCGCCGAGATCCTCAACAGTTGCGAAGTCCCTCTCCTCTGAATAATATTTTATTAAGCAAGGGTGAGCACAAAAATGTACCCCAAAAGTTACACCCATAACAAAGTTAATGCATGCATGGATATTATTAAAGGAAAGATTATATGGTTGTTTGTGCAAAAGCAACATTTCACATTTTAAATACAATAGTTAAGTTCAAAAGATCAAGTTTTACAATATCTAAAAATTGAGTTTTAGCTGAATTAACAAACCTAGTGTAGGCACCAACCTAACATTAACTTAATCACGGGCACCAACCCAGGGTTTCAACCCATAATTTTTCTCAATGACACCCATCCATATTATAAACTATTTTATAAAATATTTTAAAAATAAAAACAAAGTCTAATCCGCGAAAGGCAGTGCTCAACATGTCCATGACCGTGGACACGGCTATTCGAATAAATCGACACTCTACAGAGTTTGTACATCTTTATCCACAAGAGATAGTTGCTTAATATGTTGGCCAAGACACGCTTCCGAAGGCATGCGACTAAGCAGCTATCACGAGGCCTTTACCATGCACTATTTCATCGTAGTTATGCCCACTAAGATTTCGTTACCGTAGGCTTCATGCCAAATGATAACCCCCTCTTGTGCCATGTGGGTATAAAAAAATAAATCTTCACGACACGCACACCTCTAAATGACACAACTATGGTGAAATAGTACAGTTTAATTAGCCAAGTCTGACCCATACTAGACTTGTGGTGGTACGATTATAGTTTAACAATCCGTAGCTCTCAGACCGGTCCTTAAATGAGTGGACGACATCCAAAACAACCCCTGGGCCTCAACCATTCATTGAATAGAGTTCGTGCATAAACCTGCACCCATCAACTATCCATTTCACCCAAGTCCAAATCAATTTTATTTTATTTTATTTTTTAAAGTCATTTATAAACTCTCATGGCACACCAATGCTATAGATACAATTTAAACCATATTTGATTTTTGGCTGAAAATTCTCAAATCAAAATTTTCAGGTCTAAGCATGGCTAAGCTTAATTTTTTTTCAAAATATTATAGTTCATACTATTGCATCAACTAGATTTTATCTAAGGTGAAAAGGTATGCATGGATATTTCAATGTTGAGATTTGGTCATACAAATGGAATTGTGAATAACTATAAATTTAAAACAGGAATTTAAATTAACTTGAATATAAATAAGCATGCAATAATAGTTTAAAATAGAATTTAAATAATTTAAAATATTTGGATTGTCGGTGTTTTAGAACCGATCTTACGTAAAGATTGTTTGATTGGGGGGGTCTCCACAATTGATCACGCAGACGAAGGAGACACGGGGATTTTTATATAGGTTCGGGTCTTCTCAGGTGAGAATAATAACTCTACTCCTGTGTATCTTGTATTTGCTCTCTGGATTACAATCGATTGGAGGTTTTCCTAACTGTCTTCCAGGAAAAGCTCTCTCTGTCCTCCAAAAGGAAGCCCTCGCTGTCCTCCAAAAGGAAGCCCTCTCCTCACTATCTCTAAGAGACACCTATTTATACTAAACAGTGGTGGACGTCGTCGTTCCAGGCTAATTAGTCGCTCATTATTGCGTAATAATGAGAGTAATTGCCGAGTAGTAACCTCCCATGTCAAACGGTTTCGATCGAGATAGTGGGATTTATCAGCGATTATGTGTATTTTGATTGTTTGGATCCTCACTATTTATTGAATCTTCGACGGGTGGGTCCATGAAATCGTGATGGATGCATGAATGAGCTAGTCGTGAGAAAGACTTACGACCGGGCGTAGTCGTAACGATTATACCATAGTCGAGGAGAACTTACGACTAGGGGTAGTCGTAACGATTATACCATAGTCGTAGAAGAGCTTACGACTAGGGGGTAGTCGTAGGATAACCTAAGACTTCCTGACTCGTCCTTCCTTGATAATATTCAAGGGGTATGCTTTGTGACGTCATATTTCCTGATTAATAAATGAGGATTATTTAGATCCTCGTCATCTAGCCCCCCCAGCTTCAAGTGAAAATAGCTTACTTGACTGAAGGGTCGTAGATGACCCTCTGATCATTAAGGGGTTGTGAGGAGAACATTGAAGGAAAGACTCTTCAACATTCGTTTCTCTCGACCAAGAATACGCTTGATCGAGGTAAATTGTTAAGACCACCACGATTGCAAGATGTCGTAGAATTTCTTACGACTTCGAAGCAGTCGTGGCCTTACGATCGGAAGCAAAAACCTTTCCGATTGGCCTTTCCTTAGACCCGGGGGTCAAGATGGTAATTTCACTTGAGGTGTTAAAAAGGTGTCTTGAGACTTTCCAACGGGAAGGTTAATCGTAGAATAACTTATGATTAGACAACGTCGTAGACAAACATACGACTAGACAATGTCGTAGAAAAAACCTACGACTTAACGTAATCGTAGAAAAACTTACGATTAGGGAATGTCGTAGAAATACTTACGACTTAACGTAATCGTAGAAAAACTTACGATTAGGGAATGTCGTAGAAATACTTACAACTTAACGTAATTGTAGAAAAACTTACGATTAGGGAATGTCGTAGAAAAACTTACGACTTTTGAGCTGGTCGTATAGATGACCGGTTTAGTGATCATAAAAAAGAAATCTTTACGACCACTCTTCCTCTTCCTTAATCAGAAAGTTGGCATGGGGAACCGCCAAGACGACGAAGAAGTCGAGTTGGTGGTTGTTGGGGAGGCTGCGCATGTGGAGTCAGCGAAGTCCCCTCCATCCAAGAAGCGTCGACTGGTGAAAGTCGGCGACAAGGGGGGTTTGAGCTCGGCTCCTCCTGCTCCTTTCGCTAAGTTTGCCGCAGACCTAGCCGCGGCAGAGAAAAGAGCAGAAGAAGAGACCCCTGCCCTTAAGCGTAAAGTCCCCAAGGTTAAGGTACCTTTCTATTACGATGACAAGTCCTTCGTAGTTTCAGCTTCTCGTGGCTTCATAAGACATCTAGAAAAAGGAGAACTGGAAGGAATTCATGTCTTTTGTGAAGGAAACTGCTGCTCCGGTGGGATCTGAAGCCGAGGGAAGCAGCATTCTCAGGATGGTCGAGACTGATCTCGTCCACCCGGGAAGTCGAGGAGGTGACTCTGGTGTCCGAGTGCATCTCGACCCGGTGGTCGAGAAGAAGTCGAAGAAATCTTCCGTCGGGAAGGTTGCTCCCAAGTTTCGAGTTAGGTCCAGCACGCAGAGGTATGTAAAACAAAAGTCATAAGTGTAATAACTACTTACTGTTTTGTTTTTTGACTTACTTCTGCGTTTTGTGATTTTAGCCCGACGTCTTCAGTCCCTAGGGATATTCCCATGGAGAATCCCGCTGTCTCCCCCTCAACTGACAAGGGTGCGACAGCGATAGTAGCTGAAGATCTAGCTACTATCCCCGTGGCAGAGGAAGCTGCGATTCTTTGAAGTCATGCGCGGCTAAGGATGTTGAAGTTGCTACGACAACCGGAGCTATCGTAGAGACTGTAGAGGAGGCGACAGAAGCCTCGAGGGTGATACCGGAAGTAGGTGGTAGCGTTAGGGCTGATCACCGTGCCGGTAAGGAGGTTGTCGAGGATGCTCCTTCCGGTCCTCCAGGTGGTGTCCCCATTACAGAGTCAGAGGAAGAGGAGTATTTTAACTTTTGCTCTGATTTCTTTGGTTCGACTCCATCGTAGGATCTTACGCCTACCGCTCCCGCGATCGAGTTCCCCATCCCAGCAGCATTGTCAATTGCGGAGATGTGTTTGACAATGAACGACTCGAAGGGGTTTGGTGGAAACGAGTTGAGGAGATGGATGGGCTGAAGGATCCGTTACGAATAGTCTCCATGTTTGCTTGATCAAACATGAACGTAAGTATTCATCGATACTTACTTGGGGTTTTATCTCTTTATCTTATCATTTTTCTCTTTTTCAGAAAGCCGTGGAGCAAGTCGCTACGATTTGCGAATATAATCGGCAACTTATCAAGCTTCGACAAGAAAAGGCAACACTCTGCGAGCAAGCAGAGAGGTGGTGAGTGACTGATTGTCATAATCGTTCTGATTACTTATTCAAGACTTGCAATCAGTTGTCGTGAAAACTTACGACTTGTACTAGTCGTAGAAAGACTTACGACTAGGGGGTGGTCGTAGAATAACTTACGACTACCCATCGGTCATAGAAAAACTTACAACCGTTTGGTTGATTGTGTTCATTTCTGCTCTTTACTCTTTTAGGTTTAAGAGCGATGAAAAGACCTTAGCTGATTCACTCGACTTCGAAAAAGCCGAGTCGAAGAAACTAAGGGATAACGTCACCGACCTCCTGAAGAAGCTTCAGGAGGCTAACTCTGCAACTAAACAGTTGCAGAAAGAAATAAATAGTGCGTGTAATTACGACTGCTTGTGGTCTTGGTTTCTGCTTCCCCCCTTTTTTACCTCTCATTTTTTTTGCAGAAAATGAAGTCGAAAATAAGGCCCTTTAGGCCGATGTGGGGGCTCTCCGGGTCGAGGTTCATGAGAAAACCTCCGTTGTCCGTGAAATCTCCCGTATTGCGAAGGAAAAGACCGAGAAATTGAGAACTTGGGTTCTCAATTAGCTGGTAAGTAGAACTTTTACCTGCTATTTATTTATTTTATCTTCTCATAGAATCGTTTTACTTATTCAATCTTTGCTCTTTCCAGATCGATTGATTGAAATAAAATGACTCCACGAGGCTTCGACTTATTCCCAGGAGGAGACAAAATCAATGAAGATCAATCTTCAAGATAATATCTCACTTCTGAACAATGTACTCGATGGGCTTCGTGCCGGGAGGGTTGCTCCTCGCGACGACACGATGGCCGCTCATACGAGTGCCATTGGAGAACAAGTCGGTACTTTGAACAAGTTGGTATCTACTCTGAAGACCAATCAGAATAATTCGATAAGGGAAGCGATCAAAGGAGCTGTGAGTTTTGTTTTAGCAAAACTCAAGGCACGTGATCCTAACCTTAATCTTCATTCTGTTGAAGCCGATTTCGACTGCATCGAAGTCGAAGCAGAGAAGCTAATCGAAGAGATGCAGTCGGTTGGCGAGAAGGTCGCAGAGGAGATGCAAATAGAATCTCCCTTGACAGAATAGTCTTGTAATATAATCTTGTAAAAACAAGTCTTTTTTGGTGGTGATGAATAAATATATGGCCATTTTCCTGCAAATTATCTCGTAGAGTAGTTAGTAACTCGTAAGATAAAAAGGGAAGAAAATAATTTAGACCAGATATGAGCGATTCCTCCTTTCTCCTTCATTTTCCCTGCGCGTTATCTCATAAAGTAGTTAGTACTTCGTAAGATGATAACTCGGGAGGAAAAAAAATTAGACTAAGAAATGAAGTCATGTTTATAACTTTATCCTAGCCCCCGACTGCTTACTTAGTTTATTAGGAATAAACTAAGGAAGTAGTAAAGAAAGGGTTCTGAAAACAGTGAGGTTTGTTCGGACTTGTAGTTGTCGAGTATCGACTTGTTTGAACTAGTCGAAAGAGCGGAAACAGATCGACGCTAGGAAGTTTTCGCTAATGGGCAGGACCACGTGTAGAGAAAATAGGCTTCGACTAGGTGATGTGACCATCTCCGACCAGAGTAATCAACTCGATAATGACAACTAGAGTGAAACAACCTTCTAGAGCACCTTAAGGATTCATTCGGCTACATTCATTGTTCCTGACAAAGTTGTCCTGGTAGCAAAAGTAGGAAACAGAACGACGCTAGGAAGTTCCTTCTAGTGGGCAAGACCACTTGCAGAGAGGAAAGGCTTCGACTAGGTGTGTTTCTTCCTTGGACCAGTAAAACCTAATCAGGTCATTTGAAAAGTAGTCGGATGCATCTCAAAAAGTTCACTCTTCTTAGTTTATTTTTCGAAATAAGCTAAGGTGACATGAATTCGCTTAACAACTTTCGACCATTTTCCTGAGCCCAATGAGCATTGTACAGGTTGTTTAAGAACGAAGTAACATTAGGAAACTCCTTCTAGCAGGCAGGACCACATGCATAGGGGAGAGATTTCGACTAAATGTGTTGTCCTTGTGCTAACCATCGTACAGGAATGAGGAGCGTAAAGAAAATGGTCAAAAATAAAAGCGAGATTCAAAATTAGACAAAAAAGGATAGTGATAAACTGACACTTTATTGTCGTTGAAGCTTGTTACACATAAAATTTGCGTAACTGGTCAATGTTCTAAGAGTTTGAGAGAACGCGGCCATCTTCCATTGCAAGTCGTACTGATCCTAGACGCGTTACTTCGACTACAGTGTAAGGACCCTCCCACTTGGGGGAGAGTTTGTTCCGATTAGACTGGGATTGGATAAGCCTCAATATCAAGTCACCTTCAGCAAGGCTGCGAGGTTGGACCTTACGATCATAGTATCTGCGCAGGGCTTGTTGGTAGACTGTAGAACGGAATAAATCCTGGTTTCTCTTTTCTTCGAGCAGGTTAATGTCGTATGCTCGAAGGTTTTCTTGAGTTGAGTCGTTATACTTATCGACTCTTGCTGACCTGATCTTTAGCTCTGGCGGAAGCATGTCTTCGGCACCAAAAACTAGAAAGAAAGGTGTTTCTCCTGTAGCTCGGCTAGCTGTCGTACGAATGGACCATAATACTGAAGGTAATTCCTGTACCCAAGCCCCCGAGCACTTGACAAGCTGATCGAAGACTCGGGTTTTGATTCCCTTCATGATCTGACCATTCGCTCTCTCAACTGCCCCGTTGCTTTGGGGGTGGGCTACAGAAGCGTAACACAAACGAGTTCCCAACTCGTCGTAAAATTCCTGAAATTTTGCGCTTGTAAACTGTTTACCATTGTCTGTGATAATTCGACTTGGTATTCCAAATCGAGTGATCACGCATTTCATCATGAACCGTTTCTTTGCTTAGTTGTTATCGGTGGCGACAAAGTTCGGCTTCTATCCATTTTGTGAGCGTATCAATGGCCACAAAGGAACTCGAAACCTCCTGGAGCTCTGGGTAACGGTCCTAGGATATCAAGACCCCAGGTTCCAAAAGGCCACGACAAAGGGATTGTTTGCAACGCCTGAGCTGGTTGATGTATTTGCCGGCTATGAAACTGGCACTGTACACACTTTTTAACCATCTCCTTGGCATCATAGAGGGCTGTTGGCCAATAAAAACCTTGTCGAAAAGCTTTACCGACCAGCGTTCTGTAGGAAGCATGAGTTCCACAGATTCCTCCATGTATGTCGTGAAGGAGTTTTAATCCTTCGCTCTGCAGAATACATCGCATGAGCACCCCTTGGGTTCCTCTTTTATAAAGGACACCTTCGACCAAAGTATACATTTTGGCCTTTCGGGATAATCGATCTGATTCTAGATCGTCATCGGGCAAAGAACCCATCTGAAGATACTCGTAGATGGGCGCCATCCATGTATTTTCGTACTCTAAAGAGGCTGTTTCTATAGAAGGTGTCTCCAGTTCGTCGACTATGGACGGTTTCTGAAGCTGTTCCAAAAACACCCCTTTCGGTACCAAAGATCGGGAGGAAGCTAGACGAGCAGTTGGTCATGAGGAAATTATCCTTTCGAGGGATAAATTGCACCTCAAAGCCCAAAAAGTGCTTTTCTAACTTTCTTACTTCCGATAGATACCGGGACATGGTTGGATTGGAGCACTGGTACTCCTTTCCGACTTGATTCACGACTAGTTGAGAGTCTCCCCTCACGAGTAGTCATCGAATCGAGAGCGCTCTCACAGCTCGTATACCAGCTAGCAAACCTTCGTATTCTGCCACGTTGTTAGTGGCCTGAAAGTTTAATTGTATGACATACTTTAAGGTTTCTCTGGTAGGAGATTCCAGGACCACCCCAGCCCCCGAGCCACTTATCGTAAGCGACCCGTCAAAGTACATCGTCCACTGGTCGTGGGAATCGTACTGGGGATCCTGAACAGGTTCAGGATTTTTCCATTCGGCGACAAAGTCTGCCAAGATCTGGGATTTAACGGCCGTTCGGGACACGAAATGGATGTCGAACGCCCCCAAGTTCGACTGACTATTTTGCCATGCGTCCCGTTGTTTCCCTATTCTGGAGGATCGCTCCCAAGGAAACTCGGGCACGCATGACTAGTTTGTGCGTCTGAAAATAATGCCGCAGTTTCCTCGAAGACATGAGGAGGGCATATAGAAGTTTTTGAACCTAAGGGTAACGCTCCTTAGGTCCGTGCAAAACCTCACTTACGTAGTATACTGGTCGTTGTATATTTTCACGTTCTACGACCAGAACTGCGCTTACTGCCTGTGGTGTGGCAGCTAGGTAAACTAAGAGCGTCTCTCCTAGCTTCGGGGAAACTAGAACAGGAGCACTCGTAAGATACCTCTTGACTTCCTCAAAGGCTAGGTTAGCCTCTTCTGACCACTCGAAACCTTCATGTTTAGTAGAAGTTTGAAGAAAGCGATCCTTTTTCTTCCAGTTGTGCTATGAAACGACTTAACGCCGCCATGCATCCTGTGAGTTTCTGGACTTCTTTTTTCGTGGTCGGGGGGCGCATCTGAGTGATGGCTTTGATCTTTTCGGGATTTGCTTCAATTCCTCGTTCAGAAACCAGGAACCCAAGTGATTTTCCTGAAGAGACCCCGAACACACACTTCTCGGGATTCAGTTTCAATTGGTGTTTTCTGAGGTTGTCGAAAGTCTCCTGCAAGTCCATGATATGGTTGAGTCGTTTGGTGCTTTTTACGACTAGATCGTCAACATAGGCTTCCAAGTTTCGGCCTAGTTGAAGAGCGAAAGTCGTTTGCATCAAACGTTGAAAAGAAGCTTCAGCATTTTTTAGACCAAATGACATTTTGACGTAGCAAAATATCCCAAATGGTGTAATAAATGTGGTCTTTTCTTCATCTTCTTGATGCATGCTAATCTGATGATAACCAGAGTATGCATCTAGAAAACTCAACATCTCACATCCTGCAGTAGAGTCAACCAGCTGATCGATGCGAGGTAAAGGGAAATCATCCTTTGGATAAGCTTTATTGAGATCGAGAAAGTCTCACGCACATCGCCATTTGCCATTAGACTTTCTAACCATTACAGGTTGGCCAACCACTCGGTGGTTGACTTCTCTTATAAAGCCTGCTTTAAGCAACTTGTCCAATTCTGACCTAATAGCATCTCGTCGATCAGGGGCAAATCTCGTAACTTTTGTTTTACGGGTAGCTTATCAGGCCGTAGAGCTAGCCTGTGCTCGATCACATTCCTGGGGACTCCGGGCATGTCGGATGCTTGCCACGCGAAGACATCAGCGTTTGCCTGGAGGAAGGTGATGAGGTCGTCTTCCTATTTGGGGTCGGAAGAATCCCCGATGCGAACAGTCTTCGAGGGCTCCCCTGCGTCCAGAGGAACCTCTTTGACTTGGTCGTTCGGCTTAGGTGCAGCTTTAGGCTTCGACTTGCTAGTCGAAGGCTGACTTTCATCTCGAGTTGGTAGTTGTCCAACCATCTCAAGGGAACGACGGTCGCAGGAGTGCGTCATCTTCTTGTCACAATGTATCGTGATCACCCCTTTGGGACCTGGCATCTTAAGACATTGGTACCCATAGTGAGTAGCTATTAAGAATTTTGCCAAAGTAGGTCGTCCGAGTATGGCGTTATATGCCGTGTCGAAATCGACCACATCAAAGGAGACCTTCTCTGTCCTGAAATTGCTTGGTGATCCAAACGTTAAAGGAAGAGAAACTTGGCCAATGGGTTTGGCCGAAGACCCCGGTACGATTCCATGAAATGAATATCGTACCGGCCTTACCTTTGTCCTGGGTACCTGCATCTCGTCCAGGGTACTCGTAAACAATATGTTTAGCGAGCTTCCACCATCAACTAAAACTCGATTGACTCGACAATTGTTGATGGTGGGTTCGACCACTATCGGAAATCGACCTGGTCTAGTCGAAGGGATCGGACAATCACCTTTCTCAAAAGCAAGGGTGACTTCCGACCACTTCGGTAATTTATTGACAAGGGGGGAGTCGATTGTATTTACCTCACGCTCAACTGCTTTCAGCTGTCTCCGTGATTCGTATGCCGAAGATCCCCCATAGATGTGATCAATGGTGTGTTGTGGGTCCTGGAACGACATCTCCTCACCATCCGACTCCTTTTGTCCACTGGTTTGACCTACCTGTTCAAGAGTAGGAAGTGGCCCTTTGCCAGAATAATAGTCCTTGAGTTTCCGTAAGAAATCTCGGCAGTTACGAAGATCATGCCCTTCTTTTTTATGAAAAGGACACCACCTTGGTTTGTCGTTTCTCCGATCTAGGCGTTTACCTTTACCCCGATCGGGATTTTGCTTGGGGTTGCGTGGCTCCTTATCGCTTACGGCTAGGACCTCTTTAGAACCGACAACTGGAGATTTTTGCCTTTTTGCCTTGTTCTTAGATTTCTTAGCCTTTTTGTCTTTTTTCTTGCCACTTTCGCCTGCTTCCTTAGGGATGTCGTCTGTGAGATCGATAGTATTGTTCCATTCGACCGCTTCGGCAGCAGTCGCATATCTATCAGCCATCTCAAAGAGCTCAGCGACGGTGGCGGGTGGATGTAAAGTGATGTCCTCTGTTATTCTTACGCACGGACTCGCTGAAAGCTCGATCACGATGAGTCGAAACTTCGGAATAAATTTGAACTCGATCAAGCGTCGATGAATTGGCGTAGCGTTTCATGGTTGTTTTGCCTTATCCGGTGCAGGTCATCTTCCTTTCCTGGGCGATTGTAAGTGCCCTGAAAATTCGCCAACAATAGATCACAGAGGTGTTGCCACGAGTAGATCGATTCGAATGGTTGGTTTAAAAGCCACGATCGCGCCGATCCTTCGAGTACAGTCGGAAGGTAATTTGCAATGACATGCTCTCCTCCTCCTGCAGCTCGGATAGCTGTAGTATAGATTTGGAGGAACTCGATGGGGTTTTGAGTTCCATCGAATTTCTCCATATTCGTTGGTCGAAATCGAGGCGGCCAACGAACAGCTCGAAGGTCGGGTGAGAACGCCCGACATCCCGAGATAACCTCTTGTCTTCTTCTTTGTAAAGACGAGGGGTTAATGTCGCCGGGTGATCGAACTCGTCGATACCCAGCCATGGGGGGACTAGGCCTACGATAGGTCTCAGTCTTACGAGGGAAATACTCCTCGTACCCCACTTGCTGCCGTGTTTCTTGTCGCTGAAGTGGTGAAAGATCACCTCTCCCATGGGCTTGAGGCATTTTCCTTATGTCGAGAAAACGACGTGAGGGAGAGTCATGCCGCCTTCTATGCGACGAGTTTTCTGAACGACTGGCCAAAGAAGTAGCTGTACTATTACGACTTCTTGGTTGTGGTCGACGCAGTCGCTCGAGTTTGGCCATCGTGTTACGAAGCCTTTGCGTGATCTCCTCTGCAAAGAGATCATAACCTGGTGCTCGAGCGAGTTCTTGGGTCGGGTTTTCCATCAAATCGTTGATGTGCTGGAGCTCTTGAGCTTCTTCCGACTGGAAATAAGCGCGCTCGGGAAGGTTCTTCTGAGCTACTATTATTTTCCGTCGGGTTGCCTCAAATTGGTCTGTTCCATACCCCTGAGCTTGCTTCAATGGAGTGCGAGAACGTTGAGGATGTCCCGCACGCTCATTAAAGTGTTTGTTTCGTTCGCCAGCTGTGGTGTCCTTGCCGTTACGATGAGGCGGTGTAGAGTATGCTCGGCGGGAAGCATATTCAATCCCTCTTCTAGGAGAATTATCCTTATCAGAGGGAAGGACAAAGACCTCCCGTGGATGACCTCCACTTGCGCTCGAGACCTCCTCACTTGAGGAGCAGTCGAGCGACACCATCTGGCGACTTGGAGTAAACCCCTCCAGGTGGGGGAACTCCGGGTTATAACCGTCTCCGTCTGCAGGTAGGTCCTGCGTCGGGACAGTTGTATTTGGATGAACAACATGTTCGATCCTCTTCCCTGCGGAAGCACTCGGAGAGAGAGGACCATCAGATGTCGATGGAGCTCCAGAATGATGGCCTCCAAAACTTGTCTTGCCAAGTCGTACTGCCTTCGGGGGACTCAAACACTTGGAGGAAAAACTCTCGTCGTGTTGCGAGTCTGCCCCGAGATAGGCCTGTTGCTGGTCGAGTTGACCCTTGCCTCCCGAGGAAATTGATCCCTCGGCTGGGCGTACTGTCATGGGGGATAAGGATCCCTCCTCGACTTCGGTGATAATGCAGTCTTCGAGATCTGATAGAAGATCTCCAGAGGCGGCAATACCGTCAGAAGATTCGATACTCGGTTCGTATTCGAGAACGGCATCCATGTCGATGTCTGCGTAATCGGCCAAGTCGAACCAATTCTCCTCGTTCCATTCTCCTGCCATGGTAGCATAAAAGAGAAAAGAAAGAACTGTTGATAAGGAATTACCAGAAGATCCCCATGGTCGGCGCCAACTGTCGGTGTTTTAGAACCGATCTTACGTAAAGATTGTTTGATTCGGGGGGTCTCCACAATTGATCACGCAGACGAAGGAGACACGGGGATTTTTATACAGGTTCGGGCCTTCTCGGGTGAGAATAATAACCCTACTCCTGTGTATCTTGTATTTGCTCTCTGGATTACAATCGATTGGAGGTTTTCCTAACTGTCTTCCAGGAAAAGCTCTCTCTGTCCTCCAAAAGGAAGCCCCCGCTGTCCTCCAAAAGGAAGCCCTCTCCTCACTATCTCTAAGAGACACCTATTTATACTAAACAATGGTGGATGTCGTCGTTCTAGGCTAATTAGTCGCTCATTATTGCGTAATAATGAGAGTAATTGCCGGAGTAGTAACCTCCCCATGGTGTCAAACGGTTTCCAGTCAGAGATAGTGGGGATTTATCAGCAGTTATGTGTATTTTGACTGTTTGGATCCTCATTATTTATTGAATTTTCTGACGGGTGGGTCCAGTAAATCGTGATGGATCTGTAACAGAGCTAGTCGTAGAAAGACATACGACCAGACGTAGTCGTAACGATTATACCATAGTCGTAGGAGAACTTACGACTAGAGGGTAGTCGTAACGATTATACCATAGTCGTAGAAGAGCTTACGACTAGGGGGTAGTCGTAGGATAACCTACGACTTCCTGACTCGTCCTTCCTTGATAATATTCAAGGGGTATGCTTTGTGACGTCATATTTCCTGATTAATAAATGAGGATTATTTAGATCCTCGTCAGGGATCAAACATTATCAAAGATGTAACTTGCCTTGCTCAATTAATTATTGTTCTGAAATAGCATTGAATTTCGACTCTCTGAAGTAATCGAAATATATACGCGAAAATAAGCTAAATTAAAATAAAACTCAAATATACTTCAAATTAAATAATTTTGGTATATATATATATATATATATATATATATATATATATATATATATCTAGATATTGATTTTAGATGAATTTAAAAATTTGAATCACTTGAATCGGAGCTCGAACGAAGGAGAACGGACTCTCGAAAGATTAAATTTCACATAAAATGATAGAATTGGATTTTTTTAGAATTTATGGAATTATATTTCTAAAGAAAAATCAATTTACTATGTCATGATGATGTCAATGAGAGAAATGAATTTTGGCTAAATTAATTTTCTAAAGAAAAAGAGAAAAAGCCACATGGGCGATGACTGGTAGAAAGGGGTGAAGTGGCACTGACATGGTCGCCATGTGGCACCACGTGGGTAGTCATGTCAGCCCCAAGCGACGGCAGCGCACAAGGACTAAGGGTCCCAGTGAATGGTAGCGAGTTGGCCGGCGGCGATGGTACCAAACAAAAGAGAGTGACGAGGTGAACCTTACGCGCACCTTTGTGGCAGATGGGTGTGAGGGAATGGCCGACGGTGAGGGAAACGACGGCGAGGTGGTTCGAGTCTTGACGCCGAGGGTACTCCGGAGATCCTCCAGTGACATTATGGTGCGCCCGAGGTAGAACACACAATGGCAGTGTTGAAGGTGAAGGCCGTGGTGGCGGGGCGTCGTCGATGTGGGTTGTGGGAATGGAATGAGGAGGTGAGGGCGGTGCCGAGGCGTCCTTTTATAGGCCGAGCGCGGCTTTGGGTTAGCGTACGGTGCAAAATGGCCAGCAAGGTTCTTGTGCGGGATAAGGCGTTCTAGTGGCGAGAAGACGGGGATAAGGCTGGGGTTGGTTGCGGGGAGATAAGGGATCAGGTTGGCGGTGATAGCGTGAAGAAAATAGGTCGTTTGTGACCAGGTTTGAAAAAAAAACTCCGAATGGCAACAATGGCAAAGGCGAGCTCTGGCGAGAGGAGGAAAGAATGATAGGAAGGAGAGGGAGCTGACAGGTGGGGCCTCGTGATCAGAGATAGAGAAGAGGGAGGAGGGTGCGGGAAGGGTTGGGCCGGGCGGGAGTTGGGCCAGTAAGAGAGAGAATGGGCCGGTAAAAAGGGGATTTCGGCCCAAAAAGAAAAGGAAATTCTAAATTGATTTCTGAATTTCAGAAATTGCAACAAATCAATTATGCTTTTAGAAAATAGCAAATAGAGTTCAAAAATTCTAGAAACATTCACATAAATTCTATGAATTATTTTGAACTTAATAAAATTATTTCCAACTTAAAGTTGCCTTTTAATTTTTCACATAAATTGATTTCTAGAAAATAGGAAAAATCCTTGTTAAAATCCATAAATTCAAGAAATTAATTAAAATTTTCTTTTTAACTTTAAATTCAATAAAACCTAGAAAACTCAATAAATTTTCTGTTTGACTTTTAAAATCTAGGAAATTCAATAAAAGCAAGAAAACTCTTTTAAATTCTAGAAAATCCATTAAAATAATAATTGTATTAATTTTATTTTTGGTAACATAACTTTAGGATGTTATAAGATGGCCGTTTCCTCCAAACACAAAAAAGTTCATTCATCTTTCGCAAAATTAACAAATTTGGCAAACTATTCAAAACTCAAGTCCGATATCCAACAAATAAAAATATACATTTTTTGTGAAAAATAAAAATAGGCAATATATGCAAAATTTTCATCATTGCAAGTTCGTACAAATATGACAAAAATTCCAACCTCAATATTCACAAAAGTTACATCCTTTTGGTGTTCCCACAAGGCACCAACAATTTCCACATACCATTGTAAATTTTCATGGCATTCCATATTTAGAAAATGTCAGGACCCAAATATGCAAATTTGGGCTCTCTATGTATAATGCTCTAGTCCAGGATCACGCTAGTGCACACAGTGTCAATATAGATGAATATCATTTCACACAAGGTGAATATAAGAATAAACGACTAATTTGATTAATAAATAACGTTTGTGACCTTATGGCCAAGTTTACACTTATTAAGCCACGCAGGACTGAGCACTAAGTGAAGAGACGACAGCGGAAGGAAACCCATCTACTTGCCGTAGGCAACCGATTGGGATCAAGACCTGGCGATCAACCTCCTCATGAAACTCCTCAAAAGCAGGCGAAGCCCCTCCACTTCAGCTGAATGATTGCAGCAAGAATGAGTACTCCGAGTACTCAACAAATTGTACCACAGAATGCAATTATAGATGATGGTTTATTTTAAAGGAAATGGCTTATATGGTTATTTTGCAAAAAGCAGCACTTGCATTTTAATAAAAATAATAGATTGAAAATGTAACTTAAAATAAATAAACAATAATAATTTAACAAGTATTTTCACAAAGCTCACGAAGCCTAATTAATTTCTTTCACACAACCACATGAGTTAAACCACACAACTGTCCCTTCCCACTTGTTTTTATGAAAATCTACCCCTTATGTGAAATCCCCGAGCATGTCCATGACCGCGAATATGACTATTCGAATAGATTGATTAATACTCTGCAAAGGTTTTACACTTTACCCACAAGATATAACCAGTGTAGCTAGCACAAATCATAACAAAATCTTTCCAAAATTTTATCTCGATAATTGACCCTCCCGATGCATACCGTCGGCACCAAACCTTACATAGTGCGTTGGGCCGACGCACACCGTTGGACCTAGAGATGACGAATCGCTCATAAATGTGACCCAAACGAAGTAGTACACACCTCCACCTGGTACACAGTCTAACCTACATGCCTGAGTAGTCAATGCCAAGACTCCGTAGCTTACTAAGTTAGGCCCGTCCCATACCAGGCATGTAGTCGTACAATTATGGCTCAATTTAATGGCTCACAAAGTTAAGTCCTTAATTGACCAAGGCGAGACTGCCCAATTTCTAATGAAATTACTAAGATTCATATTTTCCAAGCACACATGCCACCATGTCACAATTCATTCCACTTGCCTCGGTCTAAATCTTTTCCCACCCTGTTGGTTAAGTACAACACATCTTATCAATAAGTGACAATATACATCACACAGTCTTTCCACAAAGATGTTCCATGGTCACTTAGTCAAGTTTTAAGTTTTGCAACTTAAAATGATATCAATGACTCATTGCATAGCTAAGCAGACTATTCATATCTAACCAACTAATGTTGGTGCTATGATAATACCAACTAGTAATCAACCAAGCTAGGGTGACAAAAAATCATGGTAATACAATGAGCAGGTGGATATAATCAAGTAGGTGTATAGCTAATCCCAAAGCATTTAAAAATTAAATAAGTGAAATAGCATGGAATAATTTGAATCAAAGTAATTTTGGAAAACTGGGTATAACATGGTCAAAGGTAAAACTTGCCTTGAAACAAGTCTTGACACTAGTCTTAAGCTTGATCAACTCCTCCTTCCTCGAAAGCTCCTAGAGTATCAACGTCTACTCACAAACGAAAGCGAAAACATAAATAAATACAAAGCAAAGCAACAAATGAACTCCAATAAATAAATAAAAATCACAAGAAGGTAGATATTGAATTTAGAGACTTGAATGGGATCAATCAGAGTTTGCATGAGGAAGAACGAGCTCTCGAAAGCTTTAAATCTAAGAAAAAGAGAGAAAAAACACTATTTTAATTTTTTGGAATTTTCTTTCTAAAGGAAATCCCGAATTATTGCATCAACATGACACCAGCAATGAATTTCAAAATTAAAAGACTACACTAGGTCTACGATAGACTAGGTTTAGAGTTTAGGTGCGGTGGCGCTAAGGTGGCAGTTGGTTGCGCAGGTGGTGCACATGTGGCAGACACGCAAGCAGTGACGTGACGACACATAGGACAGAGATGCTGACATGGCTATGACATGAGGCATGGCTAACACGGCACATGATGGCTCTGATGTGGCACACGTGGTGGTACGGTGGCGAACACATGGGTAGCCATGTTGACTAAAATTGGAGGTTGCCACGGCTCGACGACAGCGACCGGTAGCAGAAGCAGGTCATCGCTGACATGATTATGCTCCGGCGAAGCCATCCCTTGGCTCATATGCGATAATGGAGGTCAATGAAGGGCTCAACGGCGGTAATGTCGACAACGAAGGCTTGGGTCGACGGCGAAGGGCTCCGGCGAGGGCATTGACATGTGCACTAGGTTCCTAAGGCTCGGGCGATGCGAATGGGTAGCGCACGAGACCCAATGGTCACCGGCGGTGATGGGAATGTGGCAGCGATAGCAACGCAGGGCAGTGGCACTAGCTCGATGGCACGATGGTGTGACGATGCTATGGGCTTCCTCCGATGAAGATGATGCACGCATAGGGTAGAACACGGCACGGTGGTTCTGACAGTGTAGATGAAGGTGGCAGGGGCTCACAGTCGGTGGCGGAATTGAAGAAATCTTAAGGCAGCAGTGCTAGGGTTGGATCTTCAAATCCAATGAAACGGCGGTGATATAGGGCTTGAGGCTTCAGGGGATTGGCGGCGGGGTATGAGGCGATCAATTTGACGCGAACATCAAGGGCTTTTATAGCTTGTAGTCGTGGGCAATGGGAGAGTCCGTGTGTGGTACGGCGACGGAGTCCAGCTCATGTCCGAGATGGAGACAATGAACAGTGCATAGGAGGGACCCACATGTTAGTGGCGATGGCTAGGTAAGTTTGCATTGAACACGCTACGTGTGTGACTAACGAGTGGGACCAAGTGCAGCTGCGGGCGGGAGAGAGAGAAGGTAGGCTCATGCGGAATTGGGCCAGAAGTGGGAGAAATGGGCCGGGGAAAAGGAATCTGGCCCAAAGGAATTTCCTGGATTTTTAAAAGTTTTTCTATTTTAGAAAATACAAAATCCAAATGGCAAATTAAAAATAGCAAATAAACTCAAAAAATTCTAGAAAAATTTAGAAAATAATTCCAAGAAAAAAGAACTCAAATAAAATAATTTTGGAATTGATTTATGTTCATATTAACCATATTAAATTGTTTTGACTTTGGAAAGTCCCATTTAAGCTTTATAAATTCAAATTAAATTTGGTGAAATTTTCCAAGAGAAAAACTACTCAAAAGGGTTTTGAAATCCCCAAAATTTGGATGTTACGGAAAATTTGAGGCATGAGAAGCTACAGTCGGCCAATAAAAAATCATCCTCAATTTCTTTTAGAAATCTTTCTTCTTGATTTGGTGTTCAAACTTAAAAAAGTTTTCATGTTTTAAGAAAAGATGATGGTTTTCTCTAGATGAATCTTGTTTGGGAATACCTAGTGCAAACATTAACAAAGTAGGAAAAATGTAATTAATAATGAGATTATGTTTATATTACTTTATATTCATGGACATGTTGGCAAGGAATGACATGGTGAGGAGAAGGATATCTTCACAAGTTCACAGTAGCAAATGCGACACGCCTCTTTAGTAATTCATAGAACAATTCAACTACAACGATCAATGCTACAAAAAGATTGTAACATCCCAATTTTTGAGTTTTAAAAATCTTTTGTGTAGTTTAGCCCTTCGGCAAATTCAACCAATTTTTGTCGAATTAGTAAGGATTAAATGGGACTTTCTAAGATCAAAATGATTTAATATGATTAATCTAAACATTAATTAATTCCAAAATTATTTTGTTTGAGTTCTTTGTTCTTGGAAGTATTTTCAAGATTTTTCTGGGATTTTTTTTCAAGTTTATTTGCTATTTTTAATTTGCCTTTTATGTATTTTTTAAAGAAAAATTATTTAAAAATCCAGGAACTAGTCATGGGCCGCTTCTTTCCTATGGCCCACCTCTCTCTCTCTCTCTCTCTCTCTCTCTCCGCCCAATCCGCCCCGACCCATTCCTACATCGTAGCCCACCTCCCTCTCTCACTCGCCCATGCCTGACGTATAAGGACCCCCCGGTTATTTTTGTAAGACCGTGACCTTCCCGGTCTTATGGAAATAACTCCAAGACTCAAGTAAATGAATTACAAATTAACTTCATCTAAGTTAGAAGGCCCGACCGAAACTAGAGCTCCGATGATCATGCGTACTGCTCCTCTACAAGCACTACATGATGATCGGTTCTCCAACAATCCAAGTCCACAATAAGTTTAAAAGGAAATTCAAAACTAGCGGGTATGTGACCGTGTTAGCTCCCAAGATCAACGAGCAACATAATCATACCCTCATTCAACGTCAATCACATCCATACAATATTCATACATTGATAATCCAAAAGACATATAACATAGTAGTTAAATCTACAACTATTACAAGCGGCCGACCGACAAAATTCAAATAAGAACATTAAATAGAAGCGAAAGCAATATAAATAAACCAAAAGGTCCAGCAAGTGTGCCCATAACCCAAGGCAACTGACTGGGAGTTAAATAATAGCACTATTTATTAGCGTCGCCTAAATCGACGCTAATGAACTCATCGGGCGAACAATCTTCCTCACCTGAAACGAGTAGACAAACTGGTTGAGTACAAAGGTACTCACAAGTCACACAAATTAAAATATTTATGCTAGAGGATATTCAAAGGATGGCATTAGTGGCTTAGTTTTGCAGAAAATGCAACAATTTTCATTCCTACACAATCTAGTGTGAAATTGCTATTTTGTAAACAATTGTGTAACAGCCCAAAATTTCATAAAGGCAAAAATATGGGATTTTTAAAAACTTTTATGTGATAAATATTATCATGCTTCTTGGCTGCCTTTTCGAGTCTTATCTGGACCGCATCCTATTTTCTTGCCGGCGTGTGCGGTGCAAAGATTAGAGAACTAAGATATGGAATTGCCAATATTAAGTAAACAGCCCTAGGACCATAGCTTGTCGTTTTGCCCAAGTTATTGTTCATCCGACCAACTAACTGGTCAAGCCAAAGTGCAGCCATACCTCCTTTAACCAAAGACCGGGGCAGTCGTCCTTATCTATTTCTCTCACTCGGGCGTCAAGCATGACCAGGCGGGTGCACTAGCAGGAACTGTCGATCAGCCATTAATAGCCGTCGCTAAACCTGTCGTGTCATCTACACTGTGTCGCCGCTTCAGTTGAAATTACTAGCTACCCCTCCCTTTCCGAGTCATGCTGAATATCTCTCAGGCCCTTGGACGAATCTACCCATTGCTTTTTGTATAACAATCCTGAGCCCTCATCGTTTTCTCTGCCATACCATTGCTAGCTCTGCCTCCTTTCTCTCTCACAGCGAGCGAGAGCTCCGGATTCGGCTGAGCGCCACCGCATCGCCACCACCGCGGTTGTAATATCTTGAATATTCATTAGTAAATGCAATAAAGATTAGAGAGAACAATATTATTTAGAGAGGGAAATTAAAAGAAAATTCAAGATTTGAGGGAGGATTGGACCTTGCGCTTTCGGCCCAAGGCGTCCTAGCCAAGCGAGCTGGCCATGTAGTGGAGTCAAGAAGGGGGGTGCCCTTCCCCAAAACCCTGGCCTCTGCTACAGTACCATGCCGCACTATAACACATGGTACTGTAGCAGCCCCCCTCCCTGCTGCTCTACCAAGAGGAGGAAGAAGCTCCGAGGTGCTGTCGGTCAAGGCGGAAGGAGAAGAAGGGAGAAGAAGAGAGGAAGGGGAACAAGGGTCCTCGTGGGTTTGATCAGCGATTTCTGTAGGTCTACAAGGGTAAAAATGAATTCCCCACTGTTTTTAGTTGATTTAGATTCGTAATTTGCCATGATTAGGGGATCGATGTCCTGCTGCGTTTAATTCCAGAATTCTGTCCATTACTTGTGCATCTATTTTCTTTAGTTAGGTTCCGAATTCGAGAATTTCATCTCCTGGAGTTACGTGGGGTTCGTTCTTAGCTTTCAGTGAACACAAAGATCACTCAATTCTGAGTTACGGTTTAAAAGTTATGATAAATTCTTTGCTGCTGTCCCGAAAGTCTAACGAGAATTATCAGTCACTGTATTTATTAAAATATGACTAGGTTAGAAGATGATTCAAAAGTGTTGCTCATAACAATTTTTGTAGATAATCTCATTAGCTTTCAGGATTGATAAATAACACCCCATTTGGATTTGTATAACAAAAGTTATGTACGTTTCAAGTTGACTGTCCAGATTGCATGTCAGGTTCTGTCATTTTGAGTGTCATGCCAACTAGGATTTTGAAGATGGTGTTCTTAGCTTTCCAGAATAGTAAGAATTTTGGGTTTTGGTTAAACCAATCAAAAGTTATGAATATTTATTTACCGACGTATAGTTCGTCTAGACAAAATCTGCCTTGTGCCTTCATCTATCTGTTAACTTTTTCTTTTGACCGAATTGGGAGATCTCGCCAACTAGACTTTTGTAGATATGTTCGTTAAGTTTCCTTAGGATCTGGGCTCACCTCGTTTCGAGTCTTAGATCAATAGTTATGATTTATTCTGTGCTGCTGTCTAGATTCGTTTTCTGTGATTGTGTTGTCTGTTTCAGAATAGGTCTAATAATTAATTCTTGGGTTGTCGGGAAATTGTTGTAGAACGTTGCTGGTAGTTTCATGTACCATGTTGTTCTTATTTCAAGTACTTACTTGTTTAGGCGGAGAGGCTTCGGGTTTAGGAGCACCTCGTTGCCTACTAACGCGTCACAACGCGGAAGGCAAGTACTTGATATTCTTAAGATCTGTGAATGCTTGATGTTCGTATTGTGTTTCTATATGATACATGAGAAGATTCAATGATTATGTTCCTTTCATATGTGTTTTTTCCATGATTAGAGATGATGTCATTCATAGTTCATTACATACATCCTCTGTCATGTTCCATCCACGGGAGTGGATTACAAAGACCCATCAATTCCAGTATGGGCACGTAAGACCCACCATTCCAATGTGGGCAGATTCGGACTCTCGTATGAAACGTTCTTCATACGGGCTTTGGATCCCCGAATTTTGTTAAATGCGGGCCTTAGTGAACACCGACAGGTGTGTCACTAGCTATACTGATATAAGCAGGAGTGCAGTCCATTCATTACATTCAATCCATTCATTCCACTCATTCATATGTTCTTTCAGTGTTATGTTCATAATATTTAATGATATTGTCTTGTTCACTCTTATTGTATATCCAATTATTCTTTGTACTTGCTGAGTCTTAGACTCATTCTTGCCTTTGTTTGTTTATTCTAGGTGATCGCTGTTGAAGGCATTCATGGGAGGGAGTAGACACACATAATTCATTCACTTCGCAACAATCAAGTTTCAATAATATGATTTTGTTCCTGTCTTTCATTCGTTAAATGATGAATTGTAATAAATAGAGAATGATGATGAATGTTCTATTTCTCTACGTTTTGGTTGATTAAATAATTGCTTGTGATCCATGATTACTTCTTTGATATAATTATCTTAGTGAATTCAGTAGACTTGAATAATTGAAGTTTGTGAACCGTCGTTGTATACATATTATATTCTTGTAATTGTTCAATTATATGTTGACCTCTTCATGCCATTAGATGAGTTAGTGTTTAAATTCTTCCGCAATTTGGTTGTATGTAGATTCTTTAGGTAACATTTTGGCTTCCGAATAGCCAGGGTGTTACAGCGGTTGACCCACATCAGGATTGCCCTTGATATTACTCTTCCTCCTCTCCGGCCGGACCAGCCCTAGCAGTCGAATCGACCCCGCCGGTGAGGAATATGCCAAGCCGCTCCTTCAGGACCATCTACCAGCTTCCCTAAAGCCACCCTGAAGATCGAAGGCTACTCCCCTTCCTCAAGCCACTATAGTAGCGGGGAGCTTCTCTCACTGTCGTGGTCCACCGTCGCCAGCCCAGCTCTGGCTAACTCGTCCCCTCAGCTCCGTACCAGTACGTCCCTAGTGGCCCAGATGCTCCCCCTCGAGCTGCTCTATTTTTCTCTGGTTCTTTCTCTGTTCTGTCGCTGGTTCTTTCTCTGTTCTTTCTTGGGTTCTTTCTCTGGTTCTTTCACTCGTATGTTCAACCACGTCGAAGCAACCGAATCTTCCACAACCACGTAGCCAAAACTTTTTGAACTACGCCCATCCGAGTCTCCCACGACCATGTAGTCAGAAATCCTTCGACTACGCCAAGTGGAATCTTCTACGACCATGTAGTCAAAACCTCCTTGACTACCTACGACTGCACCCAGTCGTACCTCCTCCGACTGCACCCAGTCGTATCCCTTACTACACCCAGTTGTGCCTTCTCCGCCTATACCCCTTTAGTAGTACCTTCAACTACAGGTAGTCGTATCTCCGACTACACATAGTCGTACCACCTCGGACTACATCCAATCGTGACTACACGTAGTCGTACCACCTCTGACTACATCCAGTCGTATCCCCTCCGACTACATCCAGTTGTATCCCCTCCGACTACAGGTAGTCGAACCCTTGTTTGACTGCAGGTAGTCGTAGCTCCTTCAACTACTTCTAGTTGTACCTCCTACAGCTACATCCAGTCGTACTTCTGACTACACGTTGTCATGTCACCTTCTACTACAAGTAGTCATAACCCCTCTGATGTCAAGTAGTCGTATTCTTCTTGTATCCTTCCTACGACCACGTTGAGCCGTCGTAGTCTTCTTGCGACCACATCGTGTAGTTGTTTCCTTCTTTGGACTTGGTAGTTCCCTTTCCAACTATACGTAGTCGTACCTCTTCGACTACGCATAGTCGAACCTCTTTCCGATCAGGTAGTCGAATTTTCTTTGACTACGCATATAGGTAAACCTTCTTTGACTACACATAGTCGTGCCTACCACGACTACACCAGCCGTATCTCTTACGACCACCCCTAGTTGTAACTCCGACTACACCTAGTTGTACCTCTTCCTCGACTACACCTAGTCGAACCATCTTCTGATCATATGATCGTGTGGTCTTCACATATAGTCAAATCTCCTTTGACTGCAGATAGTCGACCTCATTCAACTACACCTAGTCGGACTTCCTCTGACCGCGTAGTCGCTATGAGCACTACGGCACTCACGAGTACTGCAGCATCTACGAGTACCGTAGCAACCACAAGCACTGTAGCGTCCACGACCACTGTCTACGACCAGCGTCCACAACCACAGTCTACGACCAGGTTTGGCTACTACCAATTGCAGTTGAAGCCTTCTACAACCACGTTCAACTACGACCACGCAGCCTGCTATGGCACTGTCGCATCTATGAGTGTTGTAGCACCTGCGAGTATGGTAGCACCTACGAGTACTATAACAGCTACGAGTACAACAGTGCTACAAGTACTGTAGCATCGATCATTATATCCCTATGAGTACTGTAGCATCCACGAGTACTTACAAGTACTGTAGTACTACGACTACACAGCCCGCTACGACCACGACCACAGGTTCGACCACTATGTTTTGACCACAGTCTCAACCACCCTTTCGACCACACAGTTCCAACCACTCATTCTCGACCACTGTGTTCGACCACACAGTTTCGGTCACTCTTTCGACCACTGTGTTTTGATCACCCCATATCAACCAATGAGTCTCGACCACTGAGTTTTTACCCCTTAGTTTCGACCACTCATCTGATCACTTAGTTTTGACCACTGAGTTCCGACCACTCAGTTCGACCACTGAGTTCCGACCACTCAGTTCGACCATTAAGTTTCAACCACTCAATTCGACCAGATTAGTTCGACCATACTGGTCTACGCCTCCGACCATATTACTTCGACCATGCTGGTCTAAGGCTTCTGGTCTAAGACTTTACCCATATGTGTGTACGACACATATGTACTCAAATCCAACAATAATGGCTGACTTCAAGGACCATTCGTAACTCGAAAGAGGATCTGAGAGTATCACCTAACTAGGTAATCACTCCTGGCTAGGTAACTATTGAGGAATGTTCCTATAGAGATTCTCTATTTCTCTCTCTCTCTCTCTCTCTCTCTCTCTCTCTCTGAGAGAGTTATCCGTTTTAATCTGAAGTATTCCATGTTGGGATTGAATCGCTCAATCCTCTCTCTCTTGGAAACCATCCACTAGTCTCTCATATCTCTGGTTAAACATACACAGAGAGGAAACTCCATGGGATTGAATCACTCAATCTTTATTGTGCTACATTCCCTTTAACAGGAAATACTCGGATTAAATAAGCCTCCTGCACATACGGTCACACGACCTGTATTCCACGCACCCACTAACTCCACCAAGGCCTAATCCCGTGCCGCGACCACTTGGAAACTCTTCACGATCCAAAAGACTCGACCAACTTATTGACTCAGAATGCCACTTCGTTTGAGCGTTCTAGTTCCTACGACCACTATAACTGCTACAACCACTATAGCTGTTATGGCCACTGTAGCTGCTATGACCATTATAGTTGCTACCACTGTAGTTTCTACGACCACTGCTACAACACTGTAGCTCTTACGACCACTACAGCTTCTATGACTTCTGTAGCTTCTACGACCACTGCAGCTCCTACGACACTGTAGTCCTACGATCACTGTAGCTCCTACGATCACTGTAGATCCTACAACCACTGTAGCTTATACGACCACTGCAGCTCCTCGACCACTCTAGCTTACAACTTCTGCAGATCCCACGACCACTATAGCATCTACGATCACTACAGCATTTGCGACCACTATATCCTTTATGACCAGTCCCTGGTCATAAGCCTCACTAAAACCACCACCTGGTTGTAAGTTCTTCCGCGATCAGTTCCTAGTCGTAAGCCTTTCTACGACCACCACCTGGTTGTAAATTCTTCTGCGATCAGTTCCTAGTCGTAAGCCTTTCTACGACCACCACCTGGTCGTAAGTTCTTCTACTATTAGTTCCTAGTCATAAGCTTTTGTACGACTATCCCCTGATCGTAAGTCCTCCTATGATCAGTATGTGGTCGTAAGTTCCTTCACGACCAGTCCCTAGTCGTAAGATTCTCTGCGACCATCCTTTGGTCGTAAGTCCTTCTACGACTAGTCCCTAGTCGATGAGGCTTACAGCCGTGTAGGCCTGGTCGATCAGGGAGTCTTCCACGCCATATTGAAGGATATGGCCTGGTCGTTCTGTCGAGTTGTCGTTAGATATGTTTGCACTCATTTGTAGTGTTTCGTTTATTTGCATGTATTTGGACTTATTGAATTTCATTTGGTTGTTTTCAATCGCTCTTGAGTTTAATCGTAGTCTGCATAGTTAGACTCTGACGCTGTGATGGGACCACAATCCCAACAAGATCAAGATGGTCAGGCTATTGAACAAGATGATTATCAGCATGTTGAGCGAGATTATTACCAGGATATCGAGAAGGACGAATATTAGGATATAGAGCTTTATCAGAACATCGAGCAAGGCGAGTCAATACTTTGATCATATTGCACTTACTCTTTGCAAATTATGTTACTTTAAATTATAAAATTGCATTGCTATGATTTATGCAACTATATTTGGTCTAGTCGTAACTAATGCCTTAACCATAATTGTGTATAAACTTTCAATCCTTGAACATGGACACTATCCTTTGTCACCTTAGAGTTAATGGATTACATACAAGTTAATAAGTCTGTATCGAAGTGTCATGCTTAGCCTTGCTTAGATACATTGTCATCTGGGCATTAAATTGACTGACAACACTTACTCAAAACATTAAAACTAGATTTGGGCAGTCGAGGCCGGGAGCCTGGCTAGTATGTGGGACTAAATGGTTATTTTCAAAATCAATAAAACCTAAAAAACTGTTTTCGACTTGGGTGGCTAGAAAGAGTGGCTGGTGCCTGGGGCACAAAAGGATGTGGGTATGTTGATGTACCGTCTGAGTAAATTAAGGACCGAATCTGGCGATGACCTCTCATGTAAAACAGTGCAACCACAAGTCGGTAACACCTACGACTGGCCAACTAATTTGTTCACCTCAGTGTGGCTTTGACGTTGGTGGATGCGAGTGGATAGCCAGGGGAGAACGAAGCCACAAAATCGCACGGCGCTAAAGGGAGACCTCCAGGTGACCAGGGAGAGCACGAAGGAGGTGATACCTAGCGGTGCGAAGTTGTAAAGAGGTTGAGCATTGTAAAGGCCTTGTGATAATCAACATTAGCCACACACCTACGGAAGTGTGTCGGGGTAGTATAAGTTGATTTATCTCTTATGGGGAAAGTGCACAAACTCTGTAGAGTAACAAAACTATCTGGATAGTCGTACTCATGGTCAAGAATGGTGTTGAGAACTTGCTTGATATAGTTTTCCTTTTTATAAAAACCGATTTGTGGATGGAATGGAAAAATGGGGCGGGACCCCAAGGATTTGGAAAAGCCTGGTCTGGGACCAGTGGTAATTATAGGATAACTTGAGCATTTAGTGGCCAGGTCACTCAATGGTATAGGAGATTGGACCTCCACTAGTACTTTACAACAAAAACTCAGTTTATAAAACTTGTGTTAGCAAAATGCTAAGTCTTAGGTTTTGCTACTACTTACCTTATTTTAAACTGGTGGTTTTATGCAAATAAAAGGAACCATGAGCTTTCCCTTTGATTAGCCTTGCATCTATAACAATTGCATTGTGTGTTGGCTTGCAAGTACGGTTGTGTACTCATGCTCGCTATTTACATTCTTTTAGTTAGTAAGAACAAAAGAGGACTACTGGAACGACTACGAGTACTGTTCACATTGAGGACTATTCATCTGATTACTGTTTCATGCTGAGGTCTGTTCACATCGAAGACTGTTCATCTGAGTATTGTTTACACCGAGGGTTGTTCACCCGAGGACTGTTCACACCGAGGACTGTTCACATCGAGGACTGCTTAGGCCCCCCCCTTCAGCGTAGCATGGTGGCGTCTGGTCGTAGAGCGTTCCCTGCACTACACGACTATGACCTTCGCCAAAGACCTGGTCGTAGGCCTGCCTAGGGAATGATTACGGGTGTTGATCAAGACCAAAGATCTAGAAGGCCAAGAACTAGGTCGCGAGCCCATAGTCGATTGTCGGTGGGTGTATCATGGGGGTTCCACGTGTTATGCCTTGAATCTTCTTCCACTGCTATTTTCTGAAAGTATTTGGCCTGATCGGCCCTTCTGCAAGTCAAAAGCCGCAAGGTATATTTGTGTTTTGTCTAGTGTTATGCAATACCTTGCATTTTTGTGATATGTGTTTGAACCAATGATGTAACTGTGTGCGCTATCTACTGATTTAGGAAATGACACAAACATACACAGAGGATTCCAAGTTCCAAATTTGGGGTCCGACAAATTGTTTAGCAAAAGAAGTACACAAGATATAGATAAATATATAGATCAATCAATATCAAAGTGGCAGCCCACTTTGATAAACTAACATGCATGAACATCCCATTCATGTCGATACCGAGTTGTAACTACATCAACTTTTAATTAGAGTCTAGTAATGGTGTCATTCGAAACCAAGTGATGTCCGTAACCGTGGACATAGCTATTCAAATATATTTTAAACTCTACAGAGGTGTACTACTTTACCCACATTGCACGATCAGCCCATAATCCTCCGAATAATAGTACACTTTCTAAGGTATGCTGGCCGGGTAGATCGAGATTTAGTATTTTTCGGCAAGAAGACCCTATTGAGATAAGTTCCCCTTACGAGATGAACCCCATACTTAGTACAAGCTACAGATGGCGCTTGCTAAGCGGGCTCGCAAGTTGTGTTGGATATACCGATGCAATGTAAATAAAGAAAAATAGTGCTCCCATGCACATGATAGAAAATTGCATTGGTTCCTACAAACAAATGATCGAACACAAGTGTCCTCACACCACTTGGGACTTAACTCAATAAACCCTCCCCTTACTTGACTAAACTGGCCCCAATCCAGCTTGTGGAAGCATGAATGGTACTTGGAATCGATAGCCCAAAGTTCGGTCCTTAATGGTCCAGACAAGACAACCGCATACTTGAGTCTTGTGCATAACAGCACCCACACTACTAACCACTTGTCTAGACTAAAACACTTTTGAAATAACAAAGTTTTTGACTCAAGAACCAGATACAAAGATCTAAACAAAAATGTAGATAAGAAATGTCATGTATTTCCCACAATTGATGAGCTAAACTCGTCAACTGATCTAATACATATACTAGACTTGCAATGGCTAAGCACTCAACACACACATATATATATATATATATATATATATATATATATATATATATATATATATATATATATATATATATATATATAATGGAATTATTAAGGCTGTAGGACATAACTAACTACTCATAACATATCTATATACAAAAATAGCATGCAAGCAATATCATTGCATTTCAAACACTAACTTATTAAAACTGGGATCAATATGATGCAAAAGAAAGTCCAAATGATGTTTCCCTTGCTGGAAGTCAAGTTGTTCGCTCACGGTGGCATAGGAGTCTACGTCGAGCACTTCGGGCTCTATAGAATTAAAGACATTGATAAACACCGAGAAATACCATAAAATTCAAATTGCTCAAAAATGCATGAATTTTCTACGGTGGCTAGTTCATGATTTTATATGAATTTAAGTGAAATATTCATTCCATTTAGATTTATTATGTGAGAGTTATAGTAGTTTGAAAACCAGCTTTTTCAGAAAAAGTTAAAAATAGTGTTTTTATTACTATTCATTGGATTTTAATTAGTTAGTGAAACTTTGCAAAATAGTGGTGGAGAAAAGGATTACATAGATAAATAGAGGATAAAATTATAAGACCAAAATAACTTGGTTCATCTCATTTAGAGTTCATATGCATTAGTTATGAATTTTCAAAGTTAATAGCATTTTCTAGTGCAAAAATAATTCAGTTTTGGATCAATTTCCAAAAACTATTTTTTTCTGTGATAGTGACATGTTTGAAACCTATTTCATAATAACGTTCATTTAAAATAAAAATTATCAAAATTAGTTTCACTTGATTTGGAGTTACTTTGAATTAGTTATGCATTTTTAAAGTTAAACAAATTGTCAGTATATAAATAATTGATTTCTGAATTTTCTAAAGTATTTTATACTTTTATTACCGATACCTATTCTAGCCGCAGATGCTGACCAGTGGGGTCCAGCGCATAGTGCATTTTCTATTTATGTTTTCGATTTAACGAGTCCTGACAAGTGAGGCCCAATGGTCATAGAAACATACTGATGAACTGAGTTCAGTGGTGGACAAGCCCAGTGCATAGCACTTAAGGGGCCAGGCCCACATGTAAGTAAAACAAAAAGCATTTTAAGATAGCCATTTAACAACCTAAGCAATGATTAGGCTTTAATGAATGGGATTTGCTGCTAACCACAGCGCTACAGTATCAGTCGGAGTACGACAAAAATCAAAAACGCAGTGGCTCATTGCCGGGCTTGCCACCGACGACGTGATCCACACCGGCATGAGCCAAGGGCACTAACAGGTTTCTAATAGCTGTGCACTTCTAATGGTACAAGTGGTGACCTCTACAGTGGCCCGTAGCGGCGACACGTTGGACCAAATTGTGCATGCAGCAAAAAAACTCCGCATTGTCCAGATAAGCGGGTGCCAAAGCTCCTATTAAGTCTAATGATGCTACCTGAGCTAAGAAGAGAGGTCGGGGATGGCTGGAGCAGTGTCGGCAATGAAGAAGTCCACAGTGGCAATGAGCTTCAATGTGGAGAGAACATCCTGAGGAGAATTAAGAGAAATGAATGCGTGGGAAAGTACAAGGGAGCTAC
Source organism: Ampelocalamus luodianensis (assembly GCA_036346255.1). Classification (NCBI taxonomy): domain Eukaryota; kingdom Viridiplantae; phylum Streptophyta; class Magnoliopsida; order Poales; family Poaceae; genus Ampelocalamus; species Ampelocalamus luodianensis. The sequence continues at coordinate 36,891,325 of CM070630.1, forward strand.
GAAGATGGTCAATGAGCGAGCAATTGGACAATGTCTCACCAGAACGGCGTTAGGGAAGAAGGGGGAAGCTTCGGCCGGAATTTGAGCAACCTCAAAATTCGTGGGTTCCTATCAAGCATTAGGGAAGTGAGTTGAGGGTAAATGGTCCTCATACTAAAGCACAAGATATGATGCACAAGGAAAGGACAAGAGCTCAATGGAGATGAAGAAGACATGACAGTGTCCTTCGGAGCGCACTTTGGAGGTGTTATTGGCACGGTCATGTCTCGCGAGCTACAAACGAAAATAAGACCGCGCATTAGCAAAAATGGAAACGACATGGAATGTATAAGCTGAGAGATCTTGCGGCAAGGATTTTACCGAAGAGATGAGCTTGAGCAAGCCTCCCTCTCAGCCGAAAAGAGAAGTGAGGAGGAACGAGGGTAGGAGGCGGTTTTAGTTTGGGGAGATGACAGGAATGGAGGCGATATTACATGGCGATGCTCAGGGACTGGTCGATATGGGTGGCGGATTGATGGCATAACCTTTGCTCCAATGGATCGCTCAGTCACGTGGCGTTAAAGCTCCGCACGCGAGCCAGTGAGGGGAGGAAGGAGGATCTAACGGGTGGGGCTGGGGTGATAGTGACTCAAAGTGGTGAGGGTCGTTGTGTGGCGTGGTCAGTTTGATTAGTTGACTGGGTTGAGTCAAGCCAAGTGGTGCGGTTGTTTGAGTCCGGTCAGGGCCAGGTCTTTTCGGACGGTCCAATCGGAGCCAGGTTTGGTCGGAGGGTCCGATCAGCCCAATTCAACCCGACTAATTACTATTTTAACTTCAAACACCTCAAGTTTGATCAGGGTAAATGAAATAGCAAATAAATTCATAAAATTATAAAAAAATTTCAGAGGTGTTCCTCGGATGATCTAGCACCCATATAAATTCTTAAACCTCATTGTTCAAGACTTATTTGCTTATTCAAAATTCAAACCTAGGATATGTTGTTGAATAGAATTTGAATTTTCTGTGGGTTGAAAAGAGTTCCATAAATTATGAAAAAATTATATTTATTCATGATAAATATTATAGTATTAGAATAAATTATTTTACAAAGGTCTTTGTCAGGACTTATTTCTGTTTTCTTTGGAGGAGTTGATTTAGGTTATAGTTTAATCTTTGATTAAGATTTTCCAAGTGCAACAATTGATGCAAATGCTTCAAAAACAATATGCATACTCATGAAATGCATAATAATTCCATTTATTAAAATGGGGATGTGACATGACCCCATCTACCAGCCTCGCCATGATTGAATGATTGAGTATAAGAATGAAGAAAAGAGAAACGATTGATGTTGATGATGATATTGTTTACCGTTGATTAAGCATTGCTTATTATTTATTATTGTGTTTGCTAAGTCGTGGACTCACCCTTACTCTATTGTTGTTTTTATGTGGCCGTTGATGGCGTTGCTCATGGGAAGGGCTAGCACACACACTTGGAATCACACCATTCACTCAATTACAAGAACTATTGATCATAAGACAGCTTATAAGTATGATAAGTTATAGTTAGGAATGGATATTATTGCTTAACCTTAGTTGATTATTCATTAAATAGACTTGATTGGTTTAGGTTTATGTTGATCTTGGTTTATTATTTTGGCATGCTTCCTATGAATTAATTATCCATGGCTTCTTTATTTTATCCTTGTGTTATTGTGACTATAGATGGATTTTATTATCCTTGTGTTATTGTGACCATAGACGGATTTTATCTTTGATATGCTTGTTGTAACTTAGTGTTAATTATTGTTAAAATAGATAGCTAGGTTAGTTTGGTGGCATTCTGGGCTTCGTGTTGGGCCAGGGTGCTACACCACCAGAGTGATGTTGTGCCACGAGCCCGATCCTCGCCGCCAATCGCCTCCGACGACCATTGGGTCCTCAGCAGCACCCAGTAGCATCGTCTCAACGCCGGGAGCGCGATGCGCATGTCCAAGACATTGCCAGAGCCTTCCCTGTCGTCTCGCCATCGACCCAAGCCACCAATGACTCCCTCACCACTGTTGACCCCCTTCCAGACCCCAACCGCCGCATCCAAGCCAGCGGATGAGATCGCCGGAGCTCGAGGATATCGGAGGTGTCCCCCGTTCGCTGTCGTTGCCGTTAAGCCGTCACTACCATCGATCACGCTGATGTGTCATCGATGTCATCGCCAACGTGGTCGCCATCTCGCCTCCACCTAGCGCCATCCTGCGCCACGTCAGCCCCACACCGTGTCATTGCCACATCATCCCCTCTGTCCCACATGCGAGCCACCTGTCGCCCCGTCACTGCCATGTGTGCGCCACGTATGCACCCTCCGCCACCTCAGACGCCACGCAAGCCCTAACCCTAGATCTAAACCTAGGTGGACCTAGTCTATTGTGAGCCGTGCCTATGATGTGTGGACCCCACATGTCAGCGCACTATTCTGTTAACCTGTGAGCCAAGTCCGTGGACTCGGTCTATAGACAACGGGTACCACCTGTTAGTCTTTAATCCTATTTTCAAAAATTTATCTAATTTCTGAAAATCCTTTTTCAATGGGCCCCACCCGCCAAATTTATCTCTCCTCTTTTATTTTCCCGAATTTCTTAGCCGACCAACTTCCAAGAGTCTATTCTTCGTCATACGATCTCTGATCGAGCCCATTCAAGCCTCTAAATTCATCTAAAATCGAGCTCTACCTTCATATGATTTTTATTTAATTTTTAGAGTTCATTTATTCATCTATTTTGTATTTATTTGTGTTTTCACTTTCGTTGCGAGTAGACGTTGATACTTCGGGAGCATTCAAGGAAGGAGGATTTGATCAAGCTCAAGACTAGTACCAAGACTTGCTCCAAGGAAAGTTGTGCTTTGACCATATTGCACCTAGTTTTCCAAAATTACTTTGATTCAAATTATTGCATGTCAATTCAATTATTAAATTCTTTATTACTTGGGTTTAGTTATGCAACTTGTTGATCATGCCCACCTTGTTTATTGTATTGCTATGATCATTTGCCACCCTCGTTTGGTTAATTGCTAGTTGGTATTATCATAGCACCAACGTGAGTTGGTTAGACATGATAAGTATGCTTTGCCATGCAACAGGTCATTGATATCGTTTTAAATAGCAAATCTATACCTGACTAAGTGACTATGGAATATCTTTGTGATAATTGGTATGACATGTGTTGTCACTTTGTGGAAGCATGTGTTGCACTTTAAACAATTGGATGGGAAAATGTTTAGATTGGGGTGAGTGAAAGTACTATGTAAACCGGTGGCTTTGTGAAGGGATCTTTGTAAATACGTTAGTAAATTGGAAGTATCACCCTGATCAAATTAAGGACATAACTTTGTGCGTTATTAAACTGAGCTTTACAGTACGATCACATGCCTGGAATGAGACATGCCTAGTTCATTAAGTTATAGAGTCTCAACATTGGTTGCCTCAAGCAGTAGGTCAGTTCAGTGATGGGTGGAGATGTGAGGTTATTAGTTGAACCATATTTATTGATGGTGCGCCGTTTACATATCTAACGGCGTGTTCCGGGCCGACGAGCTTTGTGAAGTTTGGTTACTGGATTAAAACTCACCGAGAGGGTCATTATTGAGATGAAGTTTCCAAATCGCTTTGTTATGATTGGTGCTAGCTACATTGGTTATATCTGGTGGGTAAAGTGTACAACCTCTGCAGATTGTTAATAATTTATTCGAATAGCCGCGTTTGCGATCATGAACATGGTCAGTGATTTCACATGAGGGGTAAACTTTCATAAAAAAATTTGGGAGGATGGTTGTGTGAAAGAATTAATTAGACTAAGTGAGATTTGTGAAATACTTGTTTAATTATTATTGTTATTTGTTTTAAATTATGCTTTCAATCTATTATTCGTATTCATTTGCAAGTATTGCTTTTGCAAAATAACCATAGAGGCCATTATCTATAATTGCATTCTGTGGTACAACTTGCTGAATACTTAGAGTACTCATACTTGCTACAATCATCATTCAGTTGAAATGTGGGAGTCTTCATCTGCTTTTGAGGAGTTGTACAAGGAAGTTGATCGTTAGATCTTGTTCCCAGTTGGTTGGTTGCCGGTGGCAAGTCGATGGGTTCTACTGGAGTTGCTTTCGTTCCTCTGCTGCTACTTTACTTAGTGTTCAGTCCTGTATGACTTAATAATTGTAAACTCGGTCATAAGATCACAACTATTATTTACTACTCAAATTAGTTGTTTATTCTTATATTCGCTGCGTGAAATGATATTCATCTATGTTGACACTGTGTGCACTAGTGTGATCTTCGACTAGTGCAGTAAACACAGATAGTCCGAATTTGCATATTTGGGTCCCGACAAAGATTGAACCCAAAAATGACATAAATATGTATATGTACGCACTAGTCATACTCATACCAGAAGCAATGAATTAGCAGGGGTATACTCCAAATTCAAGAAACATGTCATTGCTGTTCTATCTGACGATCATGAATAGGCAGCTCTTTTATCATCAGAACACGCCTTCTCCTCCCCATCCAGGTGACCCACCCAGGATCCATTGACACCACCCTGTACCCTGCCTTGGAGTAGAGTCCTCGAGCGCCGTCATCGTCCTCGTATGCCTTTAGAGCCATGAATCTGTGCCTCCATTGGAGCGCCAGCACCTCGCTGGCTTTGAGCAGCGCAGTTCCTACCTTCCTCCTCCTGCAAGTGTAAACCGAGTTTGGTGGCAACTTTTAGTGTGTTAATTGGTTGCATAAAGATCTTGGCAAACTTGCCATATATATGGAAGTATTAAGTAGAAAGAGATTGGGTTGTAGTTGTCATGTTGGTTACCTGAATGATGGCAAAACTGCTATTCCTGACACGTAGAGGTACTCGTCGACGCCTTGAAGGTGCTTAAGGATGTCATCTTCGTCTTGCACCGTGCAATCCACGACCCCAACGATATTCTCAAATGGTGCCTGGGACAGCTGGGTGGTCGCATCGGCTTCTTCTGCCACCAAACAAGCGTACCTAAGGAAGCCCATGGTTGACTTATCAGCGAAACTGCTAGAAATTAAAATGAGTTGACCGTGTGGACAAAAGCGTTATTTTTATAATTACAGCTGCGAAGGTATTATTTTTGCTAATCCCGCTTTACATAGTGTCATTTCAGCCAAAAATTCGTAACTCGGGACCTCTGTTTTGCGTGCTAAACTATGTTCGGAAAGTGCTTCAGCACGTTTAAGAAAATGTGAATTGTACAACTTCCAAAGCAAATTGACAGTCTGAAACTGCAACAGCGTACTTTACAATTTCTGTAGTTTAGGCTCTGAAAAGCATATAAACACAACTAAACTAAGCATTATGCAATAATCATCCATTCATCCTCCTAGTCCTACTCAGCGGCTAAATTTGGCCAATTTAGAATGCAAAAGTGAACAAAATAAAATTAAAAAAAAATACAGGAACATGAATTAAATGCCATTCCGTGCAGAACACACGATTAGAATACAGATGTAGAACACATGAGCAAGTGTTTAGATGTGTGGTAAGATGTAACATCCCAAATTCTGGCCCTTTTTCAAAAATTTATTTCAAATTAATTAATTCAAAGTATTGGTCTTTTTTTCGAGTTTTTGAATTTGTTTCCACAATTTATCTTCAAACCGAGCCCAATTCTTTTTCTCCGGCCTATTTTCCTTTTCCCTTCTTCTTTTGTTTCCTTTTTCTTTCTTTTTTCCTTCCTTCCTTCCTTTCTTCCTTTCTTTCTTCTGTCTTCCTCTGTTCCTGTCCGACTCCCGGCCGCGCCGCCTTACCGCTCCCGACCACACCCACTGCGCACGTCCCACCCACGTCGTGCGTGTGTTCCACCTGAGCGTTCACCGCCCACATCGTGCCGCTTTCGTCGCGCCATCAATGCCCATCATCATCACATGCCTTGAAGAATTGTCGTTTTTCATCTTCACGGGTATTGTCGGCCGAACCGCCGCCGAGAATCTCACTCGTGTTCCCCGTCGCTTCACTCCCTAGCCTAGCCTATAAATGCGAGCACCAGGACCCCCCTTGCCCCCCTTCGTTTTGCTCCAGACCCCATCCCCTACCTCATTTCTGTTCGGCCGGAACGCACCATGCTGCCATCTTCTTCCCGAAGTCTGTCTGCCACCTTGACTCGCGTTCCTGTCGATCCGATGAGCCCCTTGCTTGCCCGTCTGTGTCATGTTGTGTTCCAAAGCTCCATGTTCTTTTCCCCTCAATCAATTTTGGATTTCGTTGCAGTTCGTCGCCGCATTCGCCTTCTTGTTCTATTCTGGCCGAAACACCTCCGTCGCATCGATCTCCCTCTCCGGTTCACTTCTCGAGGTATTGATCGCGTTATAACCCTGAGAGTCCTCCACTGTTTCCCCAACTTATTTCGATTGATTTCTCGCCGTGGAGCGCCGCCGCCGTGAGCCCTTCTTCTTCGTTGCCGGCCACCATCGCCCCACCTCCACGGACCTCCTCCGGCCTCCCTGAGCGGCTTGGCGTGCTCCCCATGCCGCCTTCGCCAGCTCGCTGCTGGAGCGCCGCCTCCAAAGCACGCCCCGCGCGCTTGTGCATCGCCTCTACCGCGCGCGCCGCCATCGTGCGCTGTTGGTCGCGCCACCACCTCCAATCGCCTCCGTGGGGTTGCGCCACCCCATTTTACCGGACTCCTGGTGCCGCCGTACCGCCATCCGTCGCCAGCCGCCGCCGCCCAGAGCACCACCTTCCCTCCTCTATTCTTTTATGTTTTCTTCTTTCTTTCTTTCTTCCTTGTGCCACTTCCAAGTGGGACCCTTTGTCAGCCATTTCTTTTAATCCCTTAATTCTGAAAAAGAATATGCACCGGAATATTCCCCTCCTCATTTTTTTCAACAATTTGCTTTTCGGCAAATCTTTCAGATGTTCGTTCTCCTTCATACGAACCCCGATTTCGTCGATTCTTGTTCTTAAATTCATCTAAATTCATAAGCTCTCTATTGGTGCTAATTTTATAATTTTTTTGATTTTATTTGATTTTCTACTATTTTTTTGCCTTGTTTCGCGCGTGTAGAGTCCGACGTTATCGAAGCAAGTTTGGACCAACTGGAATGTGTGACCTCAACCTTCGACGAAGGCGAGTCTCCTTTGAACATTCTGTACATATGATTTTTAAATATTGTTTTCAATTTTAAAGTATTACGTATTACTATTTCACATAAAATGACGAGTTCAAATTGTTGGTTTAGTTAAACCTAAGATTTTTTAATGTCTTCTTTTGATAATTGTTATCCTATACCTTTGTAACGCTAGCGTAGTAATTTCGTAATATTGATTACAACATTGTGGAATAGTTAAACATGGTAGAATTGCTTAGTCATATTTTTCGGTTTTGATCAACCTTTTAAGAGGAAACTATTATTACCTTTTATGCAAAGCTTTTTGAGAAATGTACGGCAGTAGGTATTATCAGTAATTTGGAAACTAAAATAAAATGGTGGAAAACTTGTTTAGACTAGGGCGAGTGTGATAAGTTTTAATTGTCTTGCCTTGGTCGATTAAGAACCGACACTTGTGAGTATTTAAACCGAGCAATACCATACAACCACATGTCATAAAAGGGAAGAACCTGGCCGAATAATTTGTTAAGTCCAGACATTTAGCCTACAAGCTGTAGATGGTAGGAGCTACCTGGGAAGAGTAGACGATGGTAATTAACATCCATATTTGTCGGGGCTTGTGCCGGGTGACAGTAATTGATGTCCATATTCGGGTAGGTTATCCCCCACAATGGTGAGCTCTGGATCGATAGTAAATGACATCCATGACTTAAGGTTAAATATTGTAAAAGCCTTGTGATAATCACTGCACACCTTTGGAAGTGTGTAACATGGACATTATAAGAGCTGATTATCTCGTGTGGGTCAAACTGTACAACCTCTGTAGAGTGCAAAACTATTCGAATAGTTGTGCCCACGGTCAAAGGCGGGCAATGTGCGTTTTCACATGGTAGATTTTAGTTTTGATTTTAAAACAGTAAATTTTGGAACCCGGGAGCAATTGGGACTCTTGGATAGTTTTTCAGGCAGCTAGAGCCCTATCCTCTGAACCATGGCGGCTAGAACCTTGATACTAGTGGTTGGTAGCTAGTACCTCCACTAGTGGCATAATTAGTTTAATATGTTTTATGAAAACTATTGAAATTTGAAATATTGCTTTGTGCAAAAGAACCATATAAACCTTATTTGTTAAAGTTATGCATATACATTTTTTTCCAAGACTTATGTACTCACATGCTACACTCAAATCAAATCTCAGAAACTTTAAACGACGCTGAGGAAGACTACAACTACTTCGCATGTGGCTTTGATGAAGAGCATCCGGAGTACTAGATTGCGCTCTCAAGTCGAATGCCAGTGGACAATTTGATGGATCACCACTCGACGTTTATCATTTACTGTTTTCGCTGCTGTAAGACTTGATGTCTTTTGACCTCTTTTGTAATAAGTGGTTATAAGGCCGGTACTCAATTGTTTATTAATGTTATTCCGTGATTCGAACATGTTATCAATGATGTTTCCACTGTATACATTAGCTACTGATCTGAGACTGATGCAAAAATACACATAGAGTTCGGATTCAAAAATCCGATCCCCACATAAGAAAAATACAAGAAGTTGAATATAGGCTTGTCCTGCACAAGAATTTGATTAGTAACTACATTGCTTTAGAATCAGCGCGTCTTACTCTTAGAACCTACGGAAGCACTAATACATTAAGCTTTATATTCATCATCCTACCCAAATATCTGAACTTCTTACCATCAATTTGGAATCACAAAAGATCAAGAACATCACCTGTCAGGCGGCGAATTCCTCACTCTGTAGATGAGCGCCGACAGCACCTCTGCCTAATCTTGACCAATACAAGCAGAAAACAGCAACACCATCGTTATCAAAATGCGCATAACTGCTTATAGATAGGTACAATGTCTAGTACAGAAGCAAGCATGTGATGCATACTTTGAAGAAATCGAAGAAGAAGTCGTTGAAGAGCGCGACGGGGACGTGGAAGGCCTCGGCCTGGACGAGCGCCACCCGCCGCATCTCCTCGCCGACCCGCCCCATCCGCCGCACCCCCCACACGGACTCCCTCACCAAGTAGCACTCCTCCTCCTTCTCCCCGTCCGCACCGCGCACCGCACCGACCTCCTCCTTCGTGGGCAAGCATGGAAGCCGCCCTCTTCTTGCCACGAGGTTCTTCCTGGCGCCGCCATGGCAGCTGCTCTTGAGAAGGGGAGAAGGAAGTGGGGCTGTTCTTGCGAGTGCTCCGGCGGCGATTCTGCCTCCGGATGGTCTCCTGGATTGGGAGGTGGAGGGGGAGGAGGAGGGGATGGGTTGGGGGAGGAGCGGGGATGCTCTGAGAACGGCCATGGTTGCTGGCTTGCTACTAGTGTGACTTGGCTTGGATTTGGAGCCGGCGGCTGTGGCTTGCTTCCCTTCCGAGCGTGTGAGGACCGTGTGACGCACGAAAGTTTTGTGTTATTATTTCTCTCACTATTCATCTGTTTCGATCAGAGGGCTCACATCCCAAGTTGGATTCTTGCCCCTAAATTGCGCTTTTCCGTTAATTTATCTATCTATGTCTGTACTTTATGTTTCAGAAGCCTTCACCTTAACTTTAGAAAATATAAAACTAAAAATTATTACGTTAATCAGAAAAAAAAAACAAGAAATTCTCAAATTAAAACATCTTAACAGTAGAAACTTTGTACTCATGAAATCTACAAGTATGTCTGCCTTATTCTTAATATGGACTATATAGTAGACGCTTAAATCGAATTAGACTCCAAGAAAAAATAATGCCAGCCGAGTAATATGTGGAGGTCTAATCATATACATCAACACATGCATGTTAGGGTGTGTACAATGGTACATACAGCTGCTGATTATAACAACTATCTATATCACCTGTAGACAACATTAAAGACAGCTCATACAATCGGTTGTGGTGATACAGTCGGCTACATGATTATAGACAACACACAATCTTTTAATGCTTTTCTTGGTTCTGGTGATACAATCAGTTACATTTCTCTCTCTTTATTCTTTTTCATCTACATTAGCTTAAATCTTATGTGACAGAGGCTATAGATAGCTGATGTAAACCCATTGTACATGACCTTAGGATCCACATCAAACAATGGGCAGCCCAGCTTAATTAATGTCTTAAAGTCCAATTCAAGTAATAATTAACGTCTTAACTGTAAAAATAATTAATGCCTTCAAATCCCATACACTTTCCTCCTCGCGGAAAAAAAATATCACTTTCACCGTCCATCTTCTGTAGCTAAGACCATCATCAATGTGTTGTTTTAGCTACATTGGAGAGGTCGATTCTAACAAAAAAAAATTAGAACTGGACTCTACATATGAGTCGATTCAAAGCATTAAACAACTCATATGAGCCCATTTATGAAAGAGAGAGAGAGAGTACGATTGAGATAGGATATTATTTTTTTGTGGTTTTTTAATATAACATGGATCCCGGTTATTAGTAGGAATTGGATCAATACATTGAAGAAAAACAAGATCAGTTCCTTGAATACTTACGTAGAATATCTTTGAATTGGCATCGGTTCAATGTACTAAAGATGTCCTAACAAATACATGTATATACTACATAATAAAGTAAAAATCTGTCTATCTATACTAAATTGAGGCTCCTCTAGAAGCCTCCACGTTAACTTCAGGAGATAAAAAGCTAGAAATTACCACATTAATAAGACAACAAGAAAAAAACAAGAAATTCTCATATTAATCAGGAAAAGAAAACATATTAACCGTACAAACTTTGTACTCATTAAATCTACAAGTATGTTTGTCTTATTCTTAAGATGGACTATATAGTAGATGCTAAAATCGAATTACACTTGTGTAACATCCCAAAATTTTAGTTCTTTTGAAGCCTTTAAAAATAAAAACAACCATTTGAATTTTCTTGGTTAATTTTAATTTTTAGAAAATTAAACTATTTAATGTGAATAATCTAAACTTCAATTAAATTCAAAGCTATCTTATTTGGGTTCTTTTAGTTCTAGAGTATTTTTTAGAATTTTTGGAGTTTGTTTACTATTTCTTTAAGCTCGGTTTTATTTAATCTCCTTTTTGAAAACAAAAATCCTTTTAATTTCCAATTTTCCTTTGGGGCAAATTCCTTTTCCTCGGCCCACCATCTTTTTTTCCTACCGGCCCGCCTTTCTTTTTCTTCCTTTTCTTTTTTTCCCAGCCGGCCCGTTTCCTCCCTTGGCCCGCGCTTCGCCCCAGCATGCCTCGTCCGACTCTGCGCTGCTCGCAGTCGCTGACCGCAGGCCCCCACCAGTTAGTCACGTCCCTCCCTTCCCTGTCTCAGTCTCCGCCTCTGACATGATGCCACCGCCGTGTTTGCTTTGGTCTATGTCTCCATCACCTTTAAAAGCGACCCCGACGGTCAGCTTTCGCACCTCGCATCATGCCGCCTCCGTAAATCCTTCTGCTGCCCCAATTGCACCCCAAATTCGCCGAATTAGTGAGGAGAAGCTCGGGCTCTACCATCATCTCCGTCGCCATTTTCCTCCGCTGCCGGTGAGCTCCAAGCCTTGCCACCACCACCTTCGGGTTCGCAACACCCAGATCTATTTCGCACCCTCGTCGGTTTTTCTGGAGCGACGTCGTAGCCCTTCGTCGCTGAGACCTGAAGCTCACCACCGCTCAAACCTCATCACCGCCCACCTCTATCCTTCCCTGGCCTCGCCACATGACCCGGTGAGTTTGCCGTTGCGCCTTCTATCTTCTGCGCCACTCCACCGTTGCCGCCAAGCCACCATTCGCCAGAACACTTGGTCCCCGAGCGCCGCTGCCGTCGCTGTCGACGTGGCACGCCACCTCGCTACCACCTTGCCTCCACCTTAGTGCCCCGTTAGCTACTCCGAGCCTCGTCAGTGCCATGTGTATGCCCTGTGACTGCACACGTGGCATGCTAAAAATCCATCCCAATGACATGCGGGCCCCGTCTGTCATCCACTCAGCCACATGCACCCGGTCCACCATGAACCCGAGCTGCTTCGTGGACTTGGTCCATGGACCATGGCCCACTTGTCAGCCTCTGAAGCCTTTTTCGGATTTTATTTTATTTCAAAATTGGTAAAATCCAGTAGGAACCACCTATCAGCCTCTAAGTGTTTTCTTCCAATCCAATAAACTTCCAAAAGCCCGTTCTCTTCTGTTTGAACTCTAATTCAGCTCATTCAAGTTCCTAAATTCATCTAAAATAGATATCTTTCTTTTAGAGTTAGTTTGGTTAGTTTTGGATTTTATTTGATTTGATTTTAGATTTATTTATTTTTTGTTGTTTTTTTCTCTCGTTTAGACAACGATTTTCAAGGAGCAGGAGTAGAAGCAATATTTGAAGACCAAAGTGTAGTAACTAAGCATGGCCAAGGCAAGTCATAATCCTTTGATCATATTGAACCTATGTTTTCAAAATCGTATTGTTTTATATAAAATTGAATACCTTGAGTCCTTCGTCACCATAGGATGGTCATTATTTGTTGGACATATTTGTTCAGCCAACATGAGTTATCGTAGAAAATCTTAGTCATGCTTAGTCATACGATGGGCTCATGTCACATGTTTAATGATGTTAATTTGACTTAATAAGATATGGAACTTGTGGTGCGATGCTACTATTGTGTAATTTGTGGTGGGATGCTACTATTGTACTAGTTGTGGTGCGATGCCACTGTTATAAAATTGTGTGCTATGGTAGGGATTATTATTGGTGTGGTTAAACAAAATGGTTTTATGCTCAAGCGAGTGATCGTACAGTAAAGGGGGTGTCGTTCGCACATTGGGACGAGGTGGTCTTGCCTGGGTGAATTGTTAAGGATTTAATCTTGTGCGACATTGAACTGGGTCATGTCGTACAACCACATTTCTAGTATGGGATGTACCCGACTGATTAATTTGCTATGTCTCAATTTCGGTTCTGTTGTGGTCGTGTGAGTTCTGGGATGGATGTATACTCACATGGCGTAAGAGGGGGCTCTGTTTGGTTGTAGTGACATTCAGTGTTGAAACCTTAGCGGATTGAGACAGAGCATTGTAAAGGGTTTGTTATGATTACTTAATCGCATACTTTTGTATGGTGAGTCATGGTAGACATGATGAGTTGATTGTATCTTGTGGGTAAAGTTGTACAACCTCTGCAGGGTAAAGTTGAAGGGTGAATAGGATGTTCATTTGGTGGTTTGGTTGGAAAGTGAATGGTTCACTGGTCGTTTCAAAGTAATTGTTTACTCTTTATTTACTAATTTTCTTTCCAATTACGCTTTACAATCTAATTGTTGTATTTACTTTCAAACACTTGCTTTCTGCAAAGGGGGAATTGAGTATTACCCTCCACTTAGATGCGTTTTGAGATTTTACCCCCTTCCCGATGTAATTGGTTTTTTACCCCCTCTTAGTATGTTTATTGCTTAAATACCCTGTTTTGATTATTTTATTAATATCCAGCGGTTTTTCCAAATATAGCTATGTGAAAAGACAATATTGCCCTTGCCTGATCTCATTTTCGTTTCCGCCCGATGGGCGGGGAGACAAGAGACGAGAAAGGGGACTGTGATAGGAGCATGCCACCGTCCCCACCCTTTCCCGGCTGGCCACCACTCAGCAGACTAGAACTCGTCCGGAGCAGCGAAGCGGTGCTGACCGGCTGCCTTGGCTGCATCGGGTTTGATGGCCCCAACGACACCATCTTTCTAGGCAATGGGAAACCTCCAAGCTCCACAGAAACAACTCCAAGATCGAGAGCGCCCCCACTCAACTCGCCATCCTTTTAGCCTGGCACGCCCGCAAGATCCATTGGGATTGAGCAAGAAGAAGAAAACATTCCATGAAAACACAACCAAAGATTGCAACTTTAGAACACAACCAAAGATCTAGGACAACATCCCCTACACAAATCTACTAAACATCGGCGGGAAATGAGCATCAAGGAGCAGCAAAAGCAAACTTCTCCTCAAATCCACCGCAACCAAGCGAGAAATAGCACAAATCCACCCAAAAAATCAGACCACAACACCATAAATAAGTGAAATTATGAAATGTCGAGCTTGCGAACACCTCCTAGATCGCAGCTTCCCACGTCACAACTTGCAAGCCAAGCAAAATTCACGAACTTGCAAGCCTCTATTCCCTATTTTTTGGATTTTCTTTTAATTCCAAAATTCATTGCTGACGTTATGCTAATGTAATATTTTGGAATTTCTTTAAGAATGGAAATTATGAAAATTCAAAATAGTGCTTTCTTCTCTTTTTCTTAGATTTAAATCTTCCGAGAACCCGTTATTCCTCATACGAACTCCAATTGAACCCATTCAAGTTTCTAAATTCAAGGTCTACCTTCCTAAGATTTTTATTTATTTATTAGAGTTTATTTGTTGCTATATTTTATATTTATTTGGTTTTTCTATTTCGTTTGCAAGTGGACATTGATACTTCGGGAGCTATTGAGGAAGGAGGAGTTGATCAAGCTCAAGACTAGTACCATGACTTGTTTCAAGTGTAACACCCTGGCTATTCGGAAGCCAAGATGTCACCTAATTAATCTAACAATCTACACAATGAGGAAGAATAAGAAATAGAGTATCAACTAATGGCAGTATCAAAACAACCAAGACATGATGAAGGTATCCTTCCTTCACCATCTAATAAATTTATTTCAGTTCATTGATAATGAAAGTCACATGCAGTAATAAATCAACATCCATGTGGAGAAGGTATCCTTCCTTCACCAATTATAATTTAATTATTACAGTTCATCATTAACGAATGTAAGATAGAACTAAATTTAATCTTGAACATGAATTGGATGATGTGAACAAGTAGTGCGTGTCTACTCCCTCCCAAGTGAGCCAACATCAGGGGTTACCTAAAATAAACAAACAACGCAAGAGTGAGTCCACGACTCAGCAAGTACAGTGAAAGAGACAGATCACATATACAAACAGGACATCACAATTTAAGAATGCGAACATTGCATCGAATAAGCACTTAAGAAAAACATGAAATGAATGAATGTAATCAAGGATGGACTGCACACATGCTTATACCGGTATAGCTAGTGACACACCCGTCGGTGTGCACTTAAGCCCGTATTTAACCAAAATACGGGGATCCCAATCCCGTATGAAGAACATTTCATACGGGTGTCCAAAACTGCCCACATTGGGCTGGTGGGTCTTACGTGCCCATACTGGAATTGATGGGTCTTAAAATCCACTACCGTGGAAGGCAGATGAAACAGGATGCATGAACTGAAGTATGAATTATGAAAGACATCATATATATATACTCATGTATATAACACATAAGAAAAGGACATAAACTTTGAATATTCTCGTGGATATCAGAAAAAAATACAATACAGTCATCAAGCATGCAACATACTCCAAACATATGAACATCAAAGTACTTGCCTTCCGCGTAGCGCTGCGGTAGTAGGTAAAGAAGATGTCTCTAAACCGAAGCCTCTCTGCCTACAGAAGTAAGTACGCGAAATAAATACAACATATAACAGAGCGCTTCCATTAACGTTCTACAACGCCTTCCCGACAACCCACATTTAACTAGTTAGTTCTAATCTGAAAAACAGACTACTCCGGCACAGCCCAAAACTGGACAGCAAAACGGTAAAAATCATATCTAATGGTCTGGAACTCGGAATGAGGTGAGACCAATTTTTATAAATTCTTAACTGACATATCTACAATACTCTAGTTGACAAGGTAAGCCAATTCGGCCAATTTAATTTACTAACAATTAACTGAAACAGCAGAACAGAATCTGTCTACACAAATAAGACAACAGTATGAAAACGATCATAACTTTTAATCTACAACTCCGAATTGAGCGTTCTTTAACAATATCAAAAGCTAAGACCAAGGTCTACAACAACCTAGTTGGGTGAAAGCCCTGAATTTTCCATTAACACACTCATAATTTAAAAGACAACTTGACAGTTTATTCTCGTCAGGATTCTGAACAGCAGAGACGAAAACTAACATAACTTTTGACTCGTAAGTCGGAATTCAGTGTTCTTAGCGGCCACCGAAAGCTAAGAACAAGACCTACAAATCTCCAGGAGATGAACATCTCGAATTCGGCTTCTAAGATCACGAAACAGTCCACACAACATTCTGGACAGAACTAACTTTCTAATCGCAGCAATTCGATCTAAGCAATTATGATCCAAATCACATCTACCACTAATCAAACGATGAGGTTCGGCAACCGTTACCCTTGCAGCACCCAGGACGATGATGAGCAATCCACGAAGAAGATGATCACCCTCTCCCTCTTCTTCTTCTCTTCTACCATGGCCGGCAGCACCTAGGGCTTGTCCCTCCTTCCTTTAGCTGGCATCAATGGAGGGGAGACCTCCCATGGATGGGGATGGACAGCAAGGGCTGCAAGGGGGAGGTGCTGGACAGGGAGGAGGCGCAAGGAGGAAGAGGAAGTGGCGGCCAAGGGAGGGGAAGAGGGAAAAGGTGGGGGCGGCTAGGGTTTTGGGGGAGGGTGGCGCCTCCCCCCTAAGGCCGGCTCCCACATGGGCCTTTGGGCCATGGCCCAAGCCCAGGTTGGCGAAAACTTGCTGAAAACCCCTTAGATGATCTAGAAATCTCTGTTGGATACTTTCTTTGTTAGAAATAAATCCCTCTCTGAACTAAATTGCGTCGATAAAGAATAATTTCTCTCTCGAATAATGTATAACCCCTCTATTTGATATTCGGGGTATTACATCAAGGCAAGTTGTACCTTTGACCATGTTGAACCCAGTTTTTCCAACATTACTTTAATTCAAACTGTTGCATGTTATTTCAAGTATTTATTTTTTAAAATGTTTTGGGATTAGCTATTCACCCATTTGATTATATCCAGTTTGCTCATTGTATTACTATGATCTTTTGTCACCCTAGCTTGGTTAATTATTAGTTGGCATTACCATTGCACCAACATGGGTTGGTTAGACACGAATAGTTTGCTTAACCATGCAACGGGTTATTGATATCATTTTGAGTTGCAAATCAAAATTTGATGAAGTGGTTATGGAATTTTGTGTAAAAATGTGTGTTGTGTGTTGTTACTCCTTGATGTCATGTGTTGCACTTAACCAACAGAGTGGGAAAAGATTTAGACTAAGGTGAGTGGAAAGAATGGTGATATTGTGGAACTTCGTGCTTGGAAAAATATGAATCTTTGTAATTTGGTTAGAAATTGGGTAGTCTCGTCTTGGCCAATTAAGGACTTAACTTTGTACGACATTGAACTTAATCATAACTATATGACCACATGCCTAGTATGGGATATGCCTAACTTAGTAAGCTACTAAATCTTGGCACTGACTATTTAGGCATGTCGGTTAGCCTATGTGCCAGGGTAGAGGTGTGTACTACTGTGTCGGGTCACACTTATGAGCATTTCGCCGTCTCCAGGTCCAATGATGTGCGGCGGACCAAAGCACTTCATCAGGGTTGGTACGATGGTAAAACACATCTAGAGGGTCAATTGTCAAAATAAAGTTTTGGAAAGGTTTTGTTATGATCAGCTCCAATCAAGTTGATTACATCTTGTGGGTAAAGTGTACAAACATCCGCAAAGTGTTAATCAATCTATTCGAATAGCCATGTCCGCGGTTATCGACATGCTAGGGGATTTCACACGAGGGGTAGATTTTCATCAAATCACTTGGGAAGGGACAACTGTGTGGTTAAACTCATATGGCTGTGTGAAAGAAATTGATTAGGCATTGTGTTTGTTGTGAAAATAATTGGTAAACTATTATTGTTTATTCGTTTTAAATTACGCCTTCAATCTATTATTTGTACTCAATTGCAAATGTTATTATTTGCAAAATAACCATAGAGGTCATTTCCTTTGGAATAAGCCATCATATATAATTGCATTCTGTAGTACAACTTGTTGAGTATAGGGAGTACTCATTCTTGCTGCAATCAGTTAGTTGAAGTGGAGGAGTCTTCGTCTACTTTCGAGGAGGAGTTTTACGAGGAGGGTGATTGCTAGGTCTTGATCTCAGTCGGTTGTCTGTGGCAAGTCGATGGGTTCCCGATGGAGTTGATTCCGTTCCGTTGCCGTCTCTTTATTTAGTGTCAGCCTTGTGTGGCCTAGTAAGTGTAAACTCGACCATAAGGTCACAACTATTATTTATTAATAAAATTAGTCGTTTATTCTTATATTTGTCTTTGTGTGGAATAATATTCATCTATATTGCCACTATGTGCACTAGCGTGATCTTGGATTAGTGCATTATACATAGACGGACCAGATTTGCACATTTGGGCCCCGACAGTTAACTAGGAGTTAACTTAGTGATTAAAGGTAGATAGAAATGATCAGTAAGCATTTTGCTAGGTGGATCAAGTACATCTTGAGCCACCTAACTAAGGAATTGACCAGGGGTAATTAGTTTAACACTAGGCGAAGGTCCTAAGACCCTTGGCAAAGAGGTAGTTGTTTTAAGGTGCCATTTAAAAGTAGCAGCGATAAACTTTAATGGAAGCTAGTAGTACATCACTAGTATGTAAATGACCTCTGAACCCTAGGCCATTGTTGTAATGTCAATAATTTAATCAAATAGTTAATCGAAGTAGTAAAGCAATTGGATAATAATCAAGTATCATTAATGTATAGCCTTATGTCTAGGAGTACCCAAATGAACAAAGGGTTGTATACCATGATCTAGCAACGTCATGTCTAGGGATAATCTTAGTATAGTAACCCTGTAGTGAGACATATAAGCTCCCATATACCTACATAGAATAAGCAAGGGAATAAAAGTATATGTATATGCATGTACATCAATTGACATATGGACCATGCTAGTAGTTGATTAAGAAATTAAGTGTGTCCTCAACATTTAGAGTAAAATGCCAAGTAAAGTGTAGTAGTGATAAACCTTAAGGAAGGATTAGCCGTAACCGTGACCTAGCTTCATACTAGTAATAGTAATCAAGATGATAGGGTTGATCGCTAAGCAAGGACCAATAGGTAAGAGCCCATAGGCCTTGTACTGTAGTTATCTACTAAACTAAAAGTAGTCCTTTAGTTAACTAAGAGTAGCTGGGAGCAAGTGTTGTAGCTAAGGATCAACCTAGTATGATCAGTTTACTTTAGTATGTACCAATCCATGGAAGTAGTAAGACTAAGTATAGATCACCTCCAAGATGAAACCCACAACCGTAGATACCACTAAAGGTGTAAGGCTGGTGTCTAGCCAATGCTTGGAAGTTCCAGCTAAGTCTCATGGAATTTCCTTGATAAATATAAAATAATAAAAGGAATCATTAAGTGAACTAGATCTCATGTGTCAGTGAGACTTATGTCCACCCAGAGTGAACCCCGTACCTATGCATAGGTCTCACCTGACTTTCATGGAACTTCCTTGATAAATAGGGAATGATAACAAATAAAATCATTAGATCAGCTAGGCACCGCGTGTGAGTAGCGATGATTTGTCCCCAAGTGGGTGTTGGTAATCCAACCACCAAACAACGTCATATCACCTCCAACTATCATCCATCATTATCCGTTCCCAGTAGAAGGATAATTCATAACCTAAAGGTGAGCCAAAGAGTTTGACCTAACTAGGTGATCTCTCTCATCTAGGTAACCGATGTGGAATATTTCTATGAATATTCTTTCCCTCCCCTTGGAGTCCTAACTCCTTGCACTAGCGGACTTCCCGGGAGCCCGATCCCTCTCGCCCTCACTCCGAATCAAACGGTTGCTTGACCCTAAGTTTGATTATCAACCCAAAACCCTACCACTAGACCAAACGAATAGGGTTTGAATTTATCTACTTTGGTCTGAAGTATTTCCTTTATTCCAACTTTCCCTATATGTACGTCATTCTGTCTGAAGTATTTCCTTCATCAACTTTCTTTGGATATACTTCGTCTAAAGTGTTTCCTTTGTCAACTCCATTAAGTATGATTAGTTTTGTGAGGACCCCGGTTTATTCGGCTTGTACTGTTTAACCATCCACTTGGTCCTAACAGTACAAATCAAATAAACCAAGCCTCGAGATATGTATACTTCCTGAGTGCAGTATACACACCCGTTACAAAATCATGCATCAATTCCATTCATACACATAGAGCGAAGCAAAAGCAACAAGCGAAAGACATAGATAATATAAAGAGAGTTATTACAAAGAGAGGCCGAGGCCAAAAGTCATACAAATAAGTAAATACAGTGGAAGCAAAATGGCCATAAGATGGCGATAAACAAAAGCCAATCGGTGTGCCTTTACCCACAAGGCAACCAACCGGACCGCCAAGCTAATCGTCCCAAACAAGACGCAACACATTTCGCAAAAGTGAGGCCCTTGGGGCTCACCTTCTTCCTCTGCAACAATTAATATTAAGCAAGCGGATGAGTACAAAACTTGTTTTTGTACTGCAAGACTGACGTGTGAGATAACAGAACTATAATTAACTACATGCAAGCTTTATTTAAGTGGATGAGGCTCGGACTTATTTTGACAAAAAGCAAGTTTTCATTTGCAATAAGGTAATAGATTCAAAACAAGTTTGCAATTAACTTTTATTGTTCAAATAAAGAGAGACAAATACAACAATAGATAGATGACAACACCACCTAGAAGTGACTAACCCATAGTCACCACGACAATAGCATGAAGTCCCCTTCATACCACCCATGTCAAGTTTAAGTTTTTAAAAGGTTGTAGTCTAGTTCTTGCACGACCTTACCAAGCATGTCCATAACCTAGGACGAGGCTATTCGAATAGTTTTAACCTGCGGGTGTACCAATGTACCCACACGATAGACCGCCTTTCCACCACCACGGTTAGCACACTTCCTTTGGTATGCAGGCATGGCTAAGTCTAACAAGACGCTTTCCAATGGACGATGCTAATTAAGAGCGCAACCCACGGAGAAGGACACATTAGGCACCCTAACCGGTGCGCTAATGCTCCTCCAAAACACACACACAAGAACACACCCACCGACCAGCTCATAATTAACACCTCCCAAAGTACTTAGTCAAGAGAGGTTCCATATCCCCTCGTGTGGTTAGCACGCAATAAGCGCTGGCTTAGTGACACAAGTAACTCGGTCCTTGGGGACTTAGGCACCATTCCAATCACGCCCAACAGATCACACCAACATACCATTGTGCCCAAGTCAAGATATAATTTTTGTTTTCAGTTTTTGATTTGCAAATTGGTAAAACACAAGGGTTGGACATAATGGAATAATAATAGCATTAGTGTGATCAAGATCACCGACTAAGTCGATGATCGCCCAATACTACCGATAACTAGGCATGGCTAAGCAATATTTATCCGAAATCTACTAAGTGACAAGAGCTCATCCAACGAACTCTAATCACAGCAAATAACCTAGGCTCAGGTAGTAGAGGATAATCATTTACCTACAGATTATGCAACTAGAGGATTACTAATCAATTTAACAACAAATTAGCAATGCATACATAGAAGTTAAACAAAATATTAGACTTTAAAAGTAATGGGATCAAATGGGAAATGATCAAACTGCTTGCCTTTGCCTTGCTAGATATTCGACTTGCTGCAGAGGATCACTCTCGTAATCAGCATCATCTATCGATAAAAACTGCCAAAACGAGAAACAGCAAATAAACACCAGAATGCCCAAAAGTCTCCAACAATTACGAATTTAACATAAAAGAAAGGTAATTAATTTAGAGACAGAAATTATTTGATTTAGAATTGAATTAAATTGGTGATGAGTTATTGAATTAGACATGAAGTCATAAGTTCTACTGTTGATTAGCTATCCTAATATTAAATTTCGACTTGTGATAACTTCTACTCCTCTATTCAAATACCTACCAAGAGCATACATTCTAAACTTGAAACTACCGACAACTAATTACCTATTTGCTAAATTAAAATTTGGTGATTAATTGACATACACAAGGTTTGTTATTTTAAGAGAATTGATGTTGCAAAAGTGTTTCACTGACAAAACACTCCACTGTTAAATTAACAGACAATACAAACTATTTCTGAAACGAAGGGATATTATCAAATTTTTGTCACTTAGTTTAATTATCCATTTGTTAACTAAATTTTGAGTGATTAATTTGTCATTCAATAGGTTTTATAAGTCCACTGCCAGTTCAAATTTTTCACCTACACTATTTTTCCCATTCAACTGATCAAGGGACTTTACTATGTTGCCATCTACAACCTTTACCAATTCATTTTTGGTTTTCAGATTAGTCGCTGTTGACAGATAATTGTGCACTAATTAAACTTAAGAGAAATTCTAACTACTTGTATTGAAATACCACTAACCTATTGTCAGATTTAACATCTCCTCTCCTCAGCTAGTTTCTGAATATTCATGCCCAAATTAATTTTCAGATTCAATTACTTCTGTTAATTAGTTGTCTAAAGACTAATTGACTCACTAATGACTCTAACTACTTGGTGAGTAAGCCAAAACCTACTTCCAATTTTAACTCTTCTTACCTCTATTCAGTCATCTAGCAAGGGGTTTCACTACTTTACTGACATTTCAATCTGTCTCCCAAACAACTCCCTGCTTCTCAGTTCATCCAAAAGACTGCTGTTATGACAACTGATCCATCATTCATTTATCCATTAGATTTGAGTGATCAATCGATATATCCAAAAATTTTAGCTTAAGAGATTTGATACAACAAATGAGTTCTATTTTCGATTCTGAGAGAAGAGTTTTGAGTGGAGCTACAGGGCAGACATGGCGGCTCTACGGTGGCTTGGGGCGGCACATGTCGCCGGCGGTCGAGGGGCGAGGAGGTGAAAGTGACTAGCAAAATGGGTCGCCCGAGGTCCATTGGAGCTAGGGAGGCGGGTTTAGAGCTTGGGTGCACCGTGTGGCGCGGGCGAGGAGTGGCGGCCGAGGAGGTGAAAGGGGCGGCATCGCATGGTCGAGGATGGGAGGAATTAAGGGCGCATGAGCACGGTGTGGTGCGAGGAACTCACCCGAGAAGTCGGCGCAGCGGAGGGTGGCGGAGTGGTCCGGCGGCGAGGCCGCGGCGGCATGGGGTAGTCCTCCGCGACGGCGATCCTGGAATGAACAAGAGGGCAAGTGAATGGTTGGGAAAGGTAAAGGGGTGTCTAAAGATGTTCACAAAGTGAGGAATCGAGCTTGGGCTCGCTGGAGCAGTGGCGGCGGCGGTGTAGGCGGGTTCGGCCGGACCCGAAGAAGACGACACGTGCGCGGCTCCTCGGTGGCGGTTTCCCCAGATTGACCAAGGGGATTTGCTCCACGGGGTGGCGGGCACGCCGTGACGCGGTCGGGGATGGCCGGGGCTCACAGGAGCGACCGGAGAGCTTGAAGGCGGTGCGGCGGTGGCGGGGAGGAAGAGAAGGGGCAAGACACCGGTGGAGAGGGGCGGCAAAGGATTGCCCAAGGGAAGCTCCAGGGCCTTTATAGCCCAGGGGAGGAGGAAGGCGCTGCCGGAGAGCCGTTAAGTGCCGACGCAAAAAAGCGCCGAGTCGCGGGTGGCGAGGAGCGGTGGCGGCGACGCGGCGAGGCGCAGCGTGGCGATGAACGAGCCGGCCGGGGTCCACGGTCGATGGCGCAGAGGGCGAGAGGGCCGAGGTTTTAAACGGGCGGAACGACCACTTACTCCGGGCCGTTGGATCGAGATCGAATGGTCCGTGGCGACAGGGGCAATCGGGCAGTCCGAATGCTCCAACAATCTAGGCCGTTGATTTTGAAACGAACGGCTCGCGATGCGCGGTGCAGTGCGAGCTCAGCCCGGTGCAGCTAGGCGGTTGGGTTTGACCGCGCCGGTTCGGTCGGGGTTGAGTCCGGTCGGGTGAACAGTGAATAGGAT
Organism: Ampelocalamus luodianensis; assembly: GCA_036346255.1. NCBI lineage: Eukaryota > Viridiplantae > Streptophyta > Magnoliopsida > Poales > Poaceae > Ampelocalamus > Ampelocalamus luodianensis. The sequence continues at coordinate 36,915,272 of CM070630.1, forward strand.
GTTTTGACTGAGTTTTAATTCAAAGTTCCAACTTTGACCGAGCTTCAAAATATAGAAATAAAATTCATAAAAATCTGAAATTTTTCAGGGAGGTTCCTGGGATGACCTAATGACCAAATAAAATCTTAAACCTTAATGTTCATGAATCATTTGCTTATTCTAAGTTCAAACTTACAAAAGTTTATTGAAGCAAGTTTGAATTTTATGTGGATCGAGTTTAGCTCCAAAAATTTTGGAAAAATTATATTTATTCATGATAATTATTATAAGATTTAAATAAATTATTTCCCAGAGTTTCACTTGAAGTGAATTCTTCCAAAAATTATTTTAAGTGTATGCTCTTTATGTTTGACTTAGGGTTTTAAATGACTGAATCTTGGAAGGATTTTTAGAGATAGCAACTAGCTCCAAAACTTATGAAATTTTAAATGGGGTTGATGACTCTATGATAACCCTTACATAAAATTTTTAGAGGTTTTATGCTCGAATCTTTCTCCAAAATTCAGAATGTTTGAATTTAAGGTTTGACCAATTGAAAAATTGGTTTGACTTGCCTCAAAAATATTCCAACAACTTCTAAAAATTGTGAAAATTTTCAGAGGGGTCACACATCAACCCAAGAACTTAGGAAAAATATTTCCAGAGGATGATCACAAGATTTGACAAGAAAGTTTTGAAGGGTAAGGTTGTAATACTCCGGAAGTGTGAGAAGTCAAGAATCGGATTAAATTAAAAACAATCGGTAGAGAATAATTTAATCGGGAAGTTTTATTTTCAGTTTCGTCAAATCCAGCTTAGAGAGGGCTTTTCGTCGTTTCGCTTCATTTTGGGGCTGGGCCTTGGCCCATCTTCTAGTGGTGGCCGGCCAAAGGGGAGGCCACCTCCCAAACCCTAGCCCCCTCCCTTTCCCCCTTTTCCTCCTCCCTCTTGCAGCCGCCCCTCCTCCTCCTCTTGGCCGACTCCTCTCCTCCCCTTGCACCTCCCTCTCCCAAGGTACTGTTCCCTGCACCTCCCTATCCCAAGGTGCTGCCCCCTTGCAAGGAAGAAGAAAGAGAGGAGAAAAGAAGGAGAAGAAGGAGAAGAAGGAGAAGAAGGAGAAGAAGAAGAAGAAGAGTTTGTGCGGGGTTTGGTTCAGCGATTTCTAGTGGTTCTACAAGGGTAACGAGATGCACTCCCGCTGTTTAATCCTTATTAGATGCAAAAACCGATTAGAATTGATGGTTAATTGTTGGGCTGCAGTAGATGCAATTCTGTCCAGAACCTTGCGTGGGTTTTTCGTATGTTTAGAGGCTGAATTTTAAGTTTCCATCTCCTAGAGAAATGTGGGTTATGTCGTTAGCTTTCAGTAGCCGCGAAGATCACTCGATTCCGAGGTCTGAGTAAAAGTTATGATCGATTTAGTATCTGCTGCCAGAAATCTGACGAGAATAATCTGTCTGGTTATTTCCTAAAATTTGAAAGGAATTTGGTAGAATCTGAAAGTTCACCCAACTAGGTTATTGTAGGTAATTCGATAACCTTTTCAGATTGATAAAGAACGATCAATTCAGAGTTACCTATTAAAAGTTATGGTCATTTTAGTTTTGCTGTTCGTTTGTGTAGACAGTTTCTGTACTGAAAGTTCAGACAATGGTTAGCCTAATTTTTGGCCGAATTGGAGTATCGTGTCAACTAGAGTATTGTAGATTAGTCAGTTAAGAATCTATAGAAATTGGGTTTACCTCTTTTGACTTCCAGATCATGAGTTATGTCATTTACCGTGCTGCTGTCCAGAATCAGATTTGGGCAGCAAGCGTTGTTTTCGTTTTCAGCTTTATAAACTCGTTTTGAGTCGTCTAGTAAGCATTGTAGAATGCCGATTAGTAGCGCTGGGTTTTTATGACCTTATTGAAATTATTTTACTTGTTTAGGAGGTGAAGCCTCAGGTCTAGGAGTATCGCCTTGGCCGGCTAACGCGTCACATCGTGGAAGGCAAGTAATTGTAGCAGTGTTACTACCGTTTAATTGGTTGTTCTTACTACTTGCAATCCCTATGAGTTTCGTATTGTGAAGTATTATGCCATGGTTGGTTGACTTACATATGAGATGATGACAATAATGACTATTTAATGATTTACGTTGGATATCTTGTGTGTAGTCATGAAATGGTTGCTTTATGTGCCGAATGTGGATCATGGATGTATTTTCCCATAATGATTATGTGGTAGTTGTACAAGTTAATCCTGTTGGTGCCACTATGAGATGTCACATTTGTGGTTTATGATTATCATATCACTCATAACATATCATTACATTGCATTGTGGATGTCGCCGCTTATGGCCGCGACCGTACCGGTACAGCATCGTACATTGCCGTAGTACGATGCACACTCTTACCTTGATGGGTAAGAGTGCAGTGGAGCATGGCATGCATTTGCATTAAGCATTGTGGATGGAGGACATGCATTCTTTTGTCAATGGTTGAATTCTTTTGAGGCGGGACTCATGCTAGTCCATGTGTTTTATTGAATGTGATAGTGGAATGTGGTTGTGGTCATGCAATAATATAACTTGTGTTGTAGCTTGCTTGTCATTTGATTAACTGTTATTCAACTTACTTGCTGAGATTTTATCTCATTCTTGTTGTTTCTTTCCCCCTTTCGGGTGATTCTTAAGCATTCCTGGGATGGGTAGAGCGGCACTACAATAATGCACTCAATTCATAGTTTCATGCTGTAATAAAGTTGAGAAGAATATAGCCTATTGACTAGTTATTCATGAGTGATCTGTTGATTTATTATTGATGCATTTGTGGACTACACTTGGATTAATCTGCTAGAGGTTGTTTTATTATTGAACTTGTTGATGTTATCTTTACTCCCTTAGTGGTTTATGCTTCCGCTTTTTGATTCTTGCCTAGAGTTGCTGCCGAAATTTTATATTCTTATGAAATTATTGGCTAGTGTAGAAGTGGTTAAGTAGTATCCTGGGTAATGTGGGTCTGGGTGTTCTGATTGGTATCGAGCCTAGGCTTTAGGTTCTAGGAGAAGTAAGAAATTGACACACTTGCACATGTAGGATGGGGAAGGGTTTGCATATCTTGCATATACCTTGTTGAATTCTTTAATTTATTGCTTGTGCTTCACTTGTGCGAGTTTTTGTTTGTTTGTTTGTGGGTTGCGGTGGTCGCTGAATGCCACCCAAGGGTAGTGGCCGTGTTCGTCCCCTTTCTGCGGCAAGAACGGCGATTGAGGAGGCCGAGATGCTCGGCCGATGGGTGGTACCCAAGAGGAGCTGTTGGTCGTGGTCGTGGCCATGCGGCAAGAGTTGAGGGCTTTGAAGCGGCGGTGGCCTGGTGCGTCTTGCGCCGGTGCTCGAGGTTGCGGCGGTGGGCGGTTAGCGGCATCTCACCGTGAGTGGGTAGGGTTGAGGTGGGCGGCCGACGCGGTTGCCACTCTGTCAGTGCTTGACCGGTTGTCCCACGTGGAGGACAAGATGGAGGCTTTTGAGGTAGTGGCCGATCGCGTGCGCTATGTGGCGCAAGCTGCTGAAGGAGAGGCCAGATCGGTGGAAAGGAGTGCGATGCCGCACGGCCGCCCATGGACTCCATCGTGGGCGGAGTTTGTCCGGCGATTTGAGAGGCGGTTCTATCCGAGACCTTCGGACAAGATGAAAATTGACTTGGGCAAATACACTCAAGACAAGCGATGCGTGGCGAGTATGAGGTGGGCTTCAATCGATAGTCCGCCGTCCCACATGTGGCTCGGGATGATGCGGAGAAGGCGTGCGATTTCGTCGAGGGCTTAGGCCTTCGATCCGCCACTGCTGGGTGCTTTTCCGATCACAGATTTTCGTACTCGTGGAGCGGGCCTTGGGGATCGAGATGCAAGACGCAGCGTACACGGAGGACACTCGCAAGGCCTGCGGAGAGAACGACCTCGAGGTCATAGCGAGAGGAGGGCCATGCTGGGGCCCTATGTTTAAGAAGGCAAAGGGTCGTCGTCACCGGCCCTCACAGTAGTAGCGCAGGCGAACCAGCTCACTTGGAGGAGCTCTGCGATGCAGTGCCACTTGAAGCCGGAATGGGCTTGGTGTGTTTCGTTGTGAGGATCCGACAGCGGAGTGATTGCTCTTGGAAAGGCGGTGTGCTATCGTGGTCAAAACCACAAGGATGTGGTGTGCGGCGAGAATCCCAGGGAAACTACGGTGGGAGTTGGCGCCTACACCTTGGCGGATTCTCTCGCCCCGATGGCACCGTTGAGATGATGGTCGTGGCTCCTACCCGCGATCCCTACCGCGGTCCCTACACGCGTTACTGCGGCGCCTCCAACACCTTCATCGATCGTCTTGGCGCCCCACCGGAGGATACCGGGTTTGACCTACTCCATCGACCCGGTACCTCGGTGGACACCGCGCCGACCTACGAGTGTGGGAGATCCTTCTTCTTGGTGTCCGGCGGCATTCTCCATGCCGACATCGGATGGCGAGGATCGTGGAGACGTTGTGACAGTACCTTATCGATTGACTCTTTCGATGCTGCGTATTTTTGATTCCGGAGCGATTTCTCTTTTGTCTCGGAGAATTTTGTTGAGCGGCAGGCTTTGGTGCGATTAATTGGGAGGCAGTGGTCGTTAGTTCTCCTAGTGGGCTTATATCCGATTCCGTGTTTGTCTGGTTGTGTGGTGATTCTAGCGGATGAGGAGTTCGTGGCGAATTTGGTGGTTATACCGGAGCCCTTCGATGTGATCCTTGGCATGGATTGGCTCACGCGGTATCAAGTTGTCATCTCTTGTTTCGGAAGACGGTCACCTTGCGTTCTCATGCAGGCGTGAAGTTGTTTTCAAGGAGTGCTCCACAGATACTCTCTCGTTGTTGTGCGATTGTTTCCTAATCGGCGGATGCGAAGTCGAAGTGTTGTGGGCTTTGGTGGAGGTCACGAGGCTGCCTTGAGGTTAGAGAACATACCGGTAGTCCGCAAGTACCGGATGTTTTTCAATGAGCTCCCGACCGCCACCGAGCGGAGTCGATCTTCCGTATTGAGCTTGTTCCGTGCACGCGGCCTATTTATAAGTCCCGACGGATGGCACCGTTGAGCAGTTGAATTAAAGAAGCGATTGGATGAACTCTTAGCTAAGGGTTCATTAGACCGAGCACGTCACCTTGGGCTGCTCGGTTTTGTTTGTGGGAAAGAAGGATGGCACCAAGAGGCTTTGTGTGGATTATCGAGCACTCAACCAAGTGACAATCAAGAACAAGTATCCCCGCCTCGTATTGAAGATCTCTTCGATCGGTTGAGAGGTGCCAAAATATTTTCCAAGATTGATTTGCGATCAGTTACCATCAGCTGCGAATCGGGGAGGAGGATATAGAGAAGACATTTAGCACAAGGTATGGGCATTACGAATATGTCGTTATGTCTTTTGGGTGACTAATGCTTCTTTGTCTTTATGGAAGCTATGAGCAGGATGCTCCATGAGTACCGGATTCTTTTGTGGTGGTCTTCATCGGCGACATCTGGTTTATTCCAAAGCGGAGGAGGACCACAATTGCATCTCAACTTTGGTCCTAGATACTCTTGGAAGAATAAATACTATGCGAAGCTAAAGAAGTGTGCTTTCGTTATCCAGTAGGATTTTTGGGTCATACCATCGTCAAGACGGTATTACAGTGGATCCAGAAGAATGTGGCGGCAGTGGTTGATGGCGGAGGCCAACCAATGTGTCGAGATCCGGAGTTTCCTTGGTCTTGCCGGGTATTACGGCGCTTTGTGCGAGATTTTTCTAGCATTGCTAAACCAATGACCCGACTCACGCAAAGGGGTTCCTTTTGTGTGGACGGACGCTTGAGGTGGGTTTGGACTTTGAAGAACAAGTGGTAAATGCACCTATTCTATCCTTGCCCGGAGTGGCAAGCGCTTCCACGGTGTACACGGATGCTTCTGATTGGACTCGGATGTGTGCGATGCAAGAGGGCGAGTAATCGCTTATGCTTCTAGACGATTGAAGACTCATGAGCGAATTATCCACTCATGATCTCGAATTGGCGGCGATTGTGTTTGCTCGAAGTCTTGGAGGCATTACTTGTTTGGGGAACGATGCGATATCTTCACCGATCACAAGAGCCTTAAGTATATATTCACACATGAGAGCTAAATTTGAGGCAATGAGGTGGTTGGAGTTAATCAAGGATTATGACGACTATCGATATCACCTGGTAAGGCTAATGTGGTGGCCGATGCCCTAAGCGGGACGGGGTACCTCGGTAGCGTTATCCTTGGCCTCGGAGTTTGAGAAGATGGGTATTTCTTTTCTGTCTTCTGGTTCTGCGATCGAGAGACACAAATGATCATCGATCGCCATCCCCGAGCGCATTCTTGAAGCTCAAAGACGATCGGCTCCTTTCAGAGTGCGGAAGAGGATCTCGGGGGCGTTCGAGATTTTAGTGTGGATGAACAGTGCGGTTCGATTCAAAGGCGGTGTGTGTACCCGAAATCACCGGTGAAGGATGATATTCTTCGTGAGGCTCACCGTACCCCATATTCGGTACATCCGGAGAGACCAAGATGTATCGTGATCTTAAACAAATCTTTTGGTGGAAGCGGATGAGGTGGATATTGCTAAATATGTCATTTGCTGTGGCGTTTGTCAACAGTAAAGGTGAGCACAAACGTCTGTTGGTTTATTGCACCCTTGAAGGTACACGAGTGGAAGTGGGAGCATATCACTATGGACTTTGTGGTTGGGTTGCGCGCCGCCGAGGGCGAGATGCAATATGGGTCGTGGTGGGCAGAGCTTACCAAGTCCGCACACCGCATACCGATAAAAACGACCAACACGGCGCAGACCTAGCCCGTTGTACATCCGAGAGGTGGTGAGGCGCACGGTGTACCCAAGTCCGTTGTTTTGACCGAGATGCCAAGTTCGTCTCTAAGTTACGCGAGTCTTGAGTGCGTTGGGCACGACAGTTTCCCTCGATCTGACTTTTCACCCTCGGACGGATGGTCGATCGAGAGGACCATTCAAACCACGGAGGACATGCTTCGTGCTTGCGTGCTATCTTGGAAGGGTAGTTGGGAGGATTATCGGCTTTGGCGAGTTCGCTATAACAATAGTTATCGGCGAGTATCAAGATGCCTCCTTCGAGGCTTTGTATGGTCGGAGTGTGTTTCCCCTCTTTGTTGGGATGCGATGGGTGAGAGGTCGTTGCTTGGTCGGATCTTGTTCGTGACCGTGGAGAAAGTGCGGAGGTTCGTCAAAACTTGTTGGTGCTCAGAGCCGACAAAAGAGTTATCTGAGATGTTCGCGCGAGAGTTGGAGTTTGCGGTGGGTAGCCTTGTGCTCCTTGGTGTCTCCAACCAAGGGTATTGTTCGTTTGGTACCACCGGAAGCTTAGCCCGCGGTACATCGGTCCTTTTCGGTGGTTGCGGGTGGGTAGTTTGGCTTATCGTTTGGAGTTGCCAAACTCATTGAGTGGTGTGCACAATGTCTTCCATGTGTCTATCTTTGAGAAATACTTGCGGGATCGAACACAAGATTGACTGGAGCGAGTCACGAGTGGAGCAGATCTCACCGTGGAGAGTCGTCGATTCGTATCTTGGATACATCGGAGCGGGTCTTGAGGAATAAGACCATCAAGTATGTGAAGGTCCTTTGGACGAATCGACCGAGAGAGAGGCTACGTGGGAGCCGGAGGATCATTTGCGAAAAAGTACCCGAGCTCTTCGAGGTGGTAAGTACTCCTAGTTAGGTTCTTTGTTTGCTTGTTGTTCTGTTCCTCGTAGTGCAGTAGGAATTGGATTCGAGGCGAATCCTTTTAAGGTGGGAAGAATGTAATACTCCGGAAGTGTGAGAAGTCAAGAATCGGATTAAATTAAAAACAATCGGTAGAGAATAATTTAATCGGGGAAGTTTTATTTTCAGTTTTCGTCAAATCCAGCTTAGAGAGGGGCTTTTCTGTCGTTTTCGCTTCATTTTGGGGCTGGGCCTTGGCCCATCTTCTAGTGGTGGCCGGCCAAAGGGGGGGAGGGCCACCTCCCCAAACCCTAGCCGCCCCCTCCCTTTCCCCCTTTTTCCTCCTCCCTCTTGCAGCCGCCCCCTCCTCCTCCTCTTGGCCGACTCCTCTCCTCCCCCTTGCACCTCCCCTCTCCCAAGGTGCTGTTCCCCTGCACCTCCCCTATCCCAAGGTGCTGCCCCTTGCGCAAGGAAGAAGAAAGAGAGGGAGAAAAGAAGGAGAAGAAGGAGAAGAAGGAGAAGAAGGAGAAGAAGAAGAAGAAGAGTTTGTGCGGGGTTTGGTTCAGCGATTTCTAGTGGTTCTACAAGGGTAACGAGATGCCCTCCCCGCTGTTTAATCCTTATTAGATGCAAAAACCGATTAGAATTGATGGTTAATTGTTGGGCTGCAGTAGATGCAATTCTGTCCAGAACCTTGCGTGGGTTTTTTCGTATGTTTAGAGGCTGAATTTTAAGTTTCCATCTCCTAGAGAAATGTGGGTTATGTCGTTAGCTTTCAGTAGCCGCGAAGATCACTCGATTCCGAGGTCTGAGTAAAAAGTTATGATCGATTTAGTATCTGCTGCCAGAAATCTGACGAGAATAATCTGTCTGGTTATTTCCTAAAATTTGAAAGGGAATTTGGTAGAATCTGAAAGTTCACCCAACTAGGTTATTGTAGGTAATTCGATAACCTTTTCAGATTGATAAAGAACGATCAATTCGGAGTTACCTATTAAAAGTTATAGTCATTTTAGTTTTGCTGTTCGTTTGTGTAGACAGTTTCTGTACTGAAAGTTCAGACAATGGTTAGCCTAATTTTTTGGCCGAATTGGAGTATCGTGTCAACTAGAGTATTGTAGATTAGTCAGTTAAGAATCTACAGAAATTGGGTTTACCTCTTTTTGACTTCCAGATCATGAGTTATGTCATTTACCGTGCTGCTGTCCAGAATCAGATTTGGGCAGCAAGCGTTGTTTTCGTTTTCAGCTTTATAAACTCGTTTTGAGTCGTCTAGTAAGCATTGTAGAATGCCGATTAGTAGCGCTGGGTTTTTTATGACCTTATTGAAATTATTTTACTTGTTTAGGAGGTGAAGCCTCAGGTCTAGGAGTATCGCCTTGGCCGGCTAACGCGTCACATCGTGGAAGGCAAGTAATTGTAGCAGTGTTACTACCGTTTAATTGGTTGTTCTTACTACTTGCAATCCCTATGAGTTTCGTATTGTGAAGTATTATGCCATGGTTGGTTGACTTACATATGAGATGATGACAATAATGACTATTTAATGATTTACGTTGGATATCTTGTGTGTAGTCATGAAATGGTTGCTTTATGTGCCGAATGTGGATCATGGATGTATTTTCCCATAATGATTATGTGGTAGTTGTACAAGTTAATCCTGTTGGTGCCACTATGAGATGTCACATTTGTGGTTTATGATTATCATATCACTCATAACATATCATTACATTGCATTGTGGATGTCGCCGCTTATGGCGCGACCGTACCGGTACAGGTTCAGCATCGTACATTGCCGTAGTACGATGCACACTCTTACCTTGATGGGTAAGAGTGCGATGGAGCATGGCATGCATTTGCATTAAGCATTGTGGATGGAGGACATGCATTCTTTTGTCAATGGTTGAATTCTTTTGAGGCAGGACTCATGCTAGTCCATGTGTTTTATTGAATGTGATAGTGGAATGTGGTTGTGGTCATGCAATAATATAACTTGTGTTGTAGCTTGCTTGTCATTTGATTAACTGTTATTCAACTTACTTGCTGAGATTTTATCTCATTCTTGTTGTTTCTTTCCCCTTTCAGTGTGATTCTTAAGCATTCTGGGATGGGTAGAGCGGCACTACAATAATGCACTCAATTCATAGTTTCATCTTTGTAATAAAGTTGAGAAGAATATAGCCTATTGACTAGTTATTCATGAGTGATCTGTTGATTTATTATTGATGCATTTGTGGACTACACTTGGATTAATCTGCTAGAGGTTGTTTTATTATTGAACTTGTTGCTGTTATCTTTACTCCCTTAGTGGTTTATGCTTCCGCTTTTTGATTCTTGCCTAGAGTTGCTGCCGAAATTTTATATTCTTATGAAATTATTGGCTAGCTGTAGAGTGGTTAAGTAGTATCCCAGGGTAATGTGGGTCCTGGGGTGTTACAAAGGTTTAGGTCAAAAGGACTTGTAACTTTGTATTTCCATAATTTCTGTACAGAAATTGTTTAGAACATACAAGAAATACATGACGTGAGAAAAAAGTTTTAAATTTTCCCTCATTTTCTTACATTGGAAACACAGATTGAAAATTGGGATGTTACAAGTTTTATATGGAGTACCTTCTTCTTTCAAGATACCCCTAGGTATATTTAGCTTCGGTTGAAGCATTTCTTGCTTCAGACACTTTTAGTTTGGTTGACTTTCATTTGAAGTGTTTCTTTTGTTTACTTGCCTTTGGATTTATTAGATTTCATATGATTGCTTTCAGACATTTTTGGGTTTGATCGTGTCCTGTGTATTTAGAATCTAAAGCCATGAAGGAGTAGTAGACCGTGACAACAAGAACAAGACAAAGATTATTAGAACGTGGAGCAAGGCGAGTCAACACTTCGATCATGTTGCACCTACTTTTGAAATACAATTATATTGTTTTAAATTGTGAAATTACATTGCTATGATTTATACAACTATGTTGATCTAACTCCTAGATAATACCTTAATGATAATTGAGCATAACATTTATATCCTTGAAATTGGACACTATCCTTTGTTACGCTAGAACTAATGGTATACATACTATTTACTAAGTCTGTATCTTAGTGTCATGCTTAGCCTTGTTTAGATACATTGACATGTGGGCAATGATTTTCCCGGACATCATTCCAAACTTGAAAACTAGATTTGGGCAGTCGAGGTTGAAGCCTGGCTGGTATGTTGAACTAGAAAAATATTTCAAAACAAAAGAAAATCAAAAACAAATTTTAACTCAGGCAGTTGGAAAGCGTGGCTGGTGCGGATAAGAGCACGACAGAGTGGGTGTGATGAAGTACTGCCCGAGTCGATCAAGGACTGAGTTCTGGTAACAGTCTTCTCGAGTAAAAACAGTGCAACCACAACTCTATAATGGGTACGACCTGGCTAACTAATTTGTTTGCCTCAGTGTGGCTTCGCCACTAGTGGGTGTGTGGAGTGGGTAGAAGGTAATGAAGCCATAGGAAAACTACACAGAGCAAATGGGAGACCTCCTGGGGGTGAGGCCCAATGAGGTGACACTTAACGGGTGGGGTTACGTTGAGGTGGAGTATTGTAAAGGCCTTGTGATAATCATCTTAGTCGCACACTTATGGAAGTATGTCAAGACAGACATTATAAGTTGATTGTCTCTTGTGGGTAAAGTGTGTGACCTCTGTAGAGTGTAAACTATCTGGACAGCTGTGCCCACAGTTATGGGTGGTGCCGAGAACTTACTAGAAGTAGCTTTTATCTTTATAAAATAATTTGTGAGTGGAAAAAAAAGATAGGTTAGATGTAACAGCCCTAACTTAGGGTTTGTATTTCAAATGTAAAATTTTGAGGAGAAATAAAAACTTTTGTTGTCTCATCAAATCATTTGGAAGTTTTCCAAATTTTCCCTAGCAATTTCCATTTTCTAGAATTAAATTCTTGTGAATGGAAATTGTTGTCAGCAAATTCTTAGCTTTCAAACTTGTGATCATCCTCTGAAATTATTTTTCCTATCATCTTGATCATCCTATCTACCTCCCTGAATTATTTCACAATTTTTAGATTTTATTTGCTATTTCAAATGGCCAAGTCAACCTAGTTTGAAATCTGGTCAATCTTCTGTTCAGCAGCTTGTGAATTTTAGTGGGAGAAATCCAGAGCATAAAAACTCCTGGAAAAATTTCACAAGGTTGTCCTCTGTCCCTAATAGCTACCATAAAAATTTGGAAATTTTTGGAGCTCAGGAGCTACCACTAAAAATTCCCCAACCTTCTCTGTCTTTTAAATCAAATTCTAAAAACACTGTTCCTCGGGCCCGAACCCAACTCAGGCTCGAGTCCGACTCGCACCACTTGGCTCGGTCGCACCACCTAGCTGCACCGCGCGCGAGTCCAATCGATCGTGACCGTCCGATGCAAATCGAACGATCCACGTTGCGTGCGCAACCGACCTGTCCGAATGCATACACCAATCTCAGCCGTCCATTTCAGATCCAACGGTCGGTGCGATTCTGATCAAGTCAAACCATCGGCTCGCACCGCTTCGTCAGTCGCTGACAGGTGGACCCTACCTGTCAGTATCACCCTCGTCTTCTCCGCACCTCACCGGAGCTCGCTGGCAATCGCATGCGCGCCACGTACCTCGTCGCTGCCACCTTTATGCCCTCGTGTCCGGCTGGGAGGCATCGCCGTGACTTCATAAAAGCCCTGAGCTCACCCACTTCTTCTCCTTTGCGTTCTCGTGCTATCTCCGCCCGATTTCTTGTTTCGGCCGGAGAGAAACGGCGTAGCGCTGCCGCGTTGGAGAAGCCCTTGAGCCCATAACCTCACCATCGTGAACCACGCTCGGTGCGCGTCCATTTGGCCATCCGGATCCTTGTCGCCCAAGAAATCGCCAAGGGTGGTGTCTTCGTCCCCGCCTCCGGTGAGCTCGGCCCCACGAGCTTCCTGGCGTTCTAGTAAGTATCAAGCTTCGGCGCTTGGTCCTTTAGGATCGCATTGCTTCACTGAGTCTAGTGGTGATCTTATTTTGTTCTTTGGTGCATCCCCGAGGCTGTGCGGCCGGTTCTTCTTCGAGCACGGTGTTCCGCCGCCGTGGCAATTCCGGCCGCCTCGGTCCCTCTTCATCGGCGTTATCTTGGGCTTATCCTTCCTGGAGTCAAGGCGAAGCTGTTGCGCACCTTCCCAAAGCTCCTCAGCGCCCGTAGCGTCTTCTCCTCGGGAGCAGTGGCTTCTTCTCCGCCTCCGGCCGTCGTGAGCTCACCTCCGACGACCATTTGGCTCTGCACCGGCACCATTGTGTTCGTGGGGCTGCTGCGCAACCAGTGAGGCCACTAGCGAGCCAGGAACCGCTCGGCTCAGATCCTCCACCTGTAAATCGCGACCCAGCGCGGAGCTCCGTCGAGCCGCCGGCTGTTAAGGTCTAATCTCGTCTTTAGCTGTAATTAAGTTCTTTAGTTGTATCCCTGATTTGTGGGCCCTCTTTGGTTAATCGCGTTTAGAAATCCTTTAATCCAGCCCGTTATTTATTCTCTGAGTCGCTGCCATGTGGGTCCATCTTTGTCGATTAGGGTTGTGTAGCTCGTGTCGTTTCCTCTGTTGGGAAGCGTATTTCTTTGTGAGTATGTCGTTTGCACTTTGGTAAGCAAGACGTATTCTTAGAATACGCCGACGTCACTTTCAGCAGTGGTACGTTACGTCGACATTTTGCGCGGGCCCATTGTCGATGTGAGGGCTAGTCGGCTGTGGGTGCGAAATGGTATAAATGCATTATAGATTTGGAAATGATTTAGTATTTCGGTTTGTGTTTTGTTGATCTGTTAATTCAATTAAACTTGTAAAATGCATAACTAATTCAAATTTTATCCAAATTGCATGAAACCAGTCTTTGTTAATTTTCATTTTAAGTGTACTACTTGATAAAATTAGCTTCATCCATGTCTCTGTAGCAAAAATCTGTTAACTAATAAAATGATGTCTTATGTATCTTCTAAATTAGAAAATGCATATCTCTTTCAATAATTGTCCAAATTCAATGAACCCAATTCTGTAAAATTCTATTTTCAGTATACTAATTGTTAGGATAGGTTTTAGATACTGGTTCTGTTCATGAAAATTTGTTTAGTAATTAGCTAGTGTTTTCATGTGTATTGTTAGCTTGGAAAATTCTTAGAAAATTCATAACCACTTAAAATCAATTGTTCTCTGTTTCTAAAATTTTGTTATATCATGCTTAAGCTGCTGTGTGAGTTTTTGTATGTTTGTTTGCTGTTGCATATTTGATTTTTGCCGGTGTTATTCGTTCTTATTCGCTGTTTTATTCAATCGTTAGGATTCGATATTTGCGGCAACCCCGAGAACGACCCTCCGCAACAACTTGAGCAACAGCAGCCAGGCAAGCAGTTTGATCATGTTTATCCCAGTATTTTAAAGTCTAATATTTTGTTTCAACTGTATGTATGCATCGCTTAATTTGTGTTAAATTGATTAGTTAAAGCCGTAGCTGCATATCCTGTAGGCAAAATATTGATCTCTACTACCTGAGCCTAGGTTATTTGCTGTGATTAGAGATCGCTGGATGATCTCTTATCACTTAGTAGATCCGGGTCAACTTGCTTAGACATGCTTAGCTATCGGTAGAACTGGGCGGTTATCGACTTTAGTCGGTAACCTTGATCACACAAAATTTACTATGTTTTAGAATTTCTGCTTTGTTTAATTGCAAAATTAAAAATGAAAACAAAAATGATTTAGACTTGGGCACAATGGTAAGGCGGTGTGATCTGTTGGGTGTATTTGGAAAGGTGCCCGAGTCGATTAAGGACCGAGTTACTTGCGCCACCGTCTTGAGCATTTTGCGTGCTAACCACACTAGAGTATATGGGACCTCTCTTGACCTAGTACTTTGGCGTGTATTGGCTCCGGTCGCAGGAGGTCGCAGGAGGATGGAGGTGGGAGCATGGTAGTTGTCCAAAAGCTTTATCCTAAGTGGGTAGTTGTCTTTCGGCTTTACCATGTAAGCGTATGGGTTTCTATCCATACGAGCGGCTCGTAGTTAATACACAACATTGGAAAAGTCTCGTAGGACTTAGTTGTGCGACATACCTTGGAAGTGTGCTTTGGCTTAAAGCGGTCCAAGTGTGGGTACATTGGTACACCCTGCGAGGTTAAAACTATTCGAATAGCCTCGCCCTAGGTTATGGACACGCTCGGATCGCCCCAAGAACTAGACTACAACATTTAAATTAAAACTTGATGGGTGGTACGAACGGGATTAGTGCTATTGTTGTGGTGACTATTGGGATAGTCACTTCTAGGTTGTTTACCTTTATTCTTTTATTATTATTTTATCCCATCGTTATTTCAATCTTAAAATGAATTGCAAACTTGCCTTTAAAGCTGTATTACCTTATTGCAAATGAAAATTGGCTTTATGCAAATAAAACATATGACCTCCACCAAATAAACTCGCATGTAGCTTATGAGCAGTGCGCTAGTTCACACGTCGATCTTGCGGGTACAAAGACAATCTTTGTACTCGGTGCTTTGCTTAATGTTTTTGTTGCAGAGGAAGAAGGTGAGCCCCAAGGGCCTCATACGTGAGTCGTGTTGCCGTTTCGTGGACGACTAGACTTGGCGGTCGGTCGGATGCCTTGTGGGTTGGAGGCACACCGATTGGCTTTGTTTATAGCCATCTTATGGCACTTTGCTTCATTGTCGTTCTTGTTTATTTGTGTACCTTGTGGCACTGTCGGCCTTTATGCGTAATAACTCTACTATTTGTTTACCTTCCGTTTGGTAGTGTGGTGTTTGGACTCTATGTTTGGAATGGAGTTGATGTCTAATTTTGTAACGAGGTGTGTATACTGCTTTCTGGGAAGTATACATATCTCGAGGATCAGTTTATTTGATTTGTGATGCTAGGACCAGGTGGTTGGTTAAGCATTACAAGCCAAATAAACTGGGGTCCTCACATTAGAGCCCAAAGATTTGAGATGACCTCGTTGAGAACCAGTGGGAAGTACGTGATGTGACCCGAGAAAGAACATAAGCATTGGGTGGTTGGAGCCACTTAGTGATATAGGAGGTTGGAGCATCCACTAATATTTTACAACAAAACTTAACTTTGTTAAAACCTGTGTTAGTTAAAAATGCTCGGTCTCAGGATTTGCTACTAGTTAATCTATTTCAATAAGTGGCTTTATGCAAATAAAAGAACCACAAGTCATTCCTTTGATCAGGCTTGCATATTATATAACTGCATTCTGTGTGTTGGCTCGTGAGTACGATTGTGTACTCATGCTCGTTCAATATTATTATTCAGTAAGTATAAAAGAAGAAGGCTATACGGACACTTATGCATGTTCGTCAAGACTGGAAGACAAGAAGGCTAAGGTCTAGGTTGTAGGCCCCAGTCGACTGCCTATGGGTATATCATGAGGGTTCCATGTGTTATATTTTATTCTGCTTCCGTTGCTATTCTTTGAAAGGATTTGGCCTGGCCGGCCATTCTGTAAGTCAGAAGTCGTAAGGTATATTTATGTTTTATTATTTATTATACAATAACTTTACAATTTTGAGATATGAGTTTTGATATCCAATGATGTAACTATGGGCACTAGCTAGTGATCCAGGGACTAGTGCTATGAACACAGAAGATCCCGAATTACAAGTTTGGGGTAATACAACATACATCAACACATGCATGCTAGGATCTGGATGAAACAATTGGAACCCAGCTGAATTAACATCTTAAAGTCCAATTCAAGTGGTAATTAACGTCCTAACTGTAAAAATAATTAATGCCTTGAAATCCAATGCACTTTCCTCCTCGCAGAAAAAGATATCACTTTCTCCATTAGTACTATCCAAATGGGTCGGTCGGCATGGTATAGGCCTGTGCTGGCACGGGCCTGATTAGGCCCGACCCGGCCAGTCCAGCTAACTAATCGGCTCATGCCATGTTGGTCCGTAGTCCAGGGTGCTGACCCAAGCATGGCACGCTAGCCTCTTGGGCCGTGTCAGGCCGGCCCAGACACATTTAGTAGGACCGAGGTTGGCCCGTGTAGCCGATCTTGGCCTAAAAATTAAAAAAATTCAAAAAATTGTGTAGAATTCAAAAATACGTATTAAAATTGCAAAAAAAAAAAGAGTTCTATACCTATAAAAGGAGAAAAAAATATATTGAATGTGTAATAAAGAGCTTTATTAATGTTTACATGGCTGCATCGTTAAAACCTTTACGAAGTAAAAACTCAACATTAGAAAACCTTGGCTAAGGAAAAGGAGTATAACCTATAACTCTACATACATTCATGCTCTAAGTGTTGTTTCTAGGTAAATATTTGCGAACACATCCGCTAACTCTGGATCATCCACAGAGTATTGTATTCATGCATTACCTTGTTCCCAATCTTTGATAGTTAGAAGTATCTCCACCATCTCACTTTTGAGACTTGTTCTTCTCCCCTCCAATTCTTCCAAAAAGACTGAAACAAGACTCGGAGGAAACAGTGGAGACAAAAACAATCAACAAATCACGTGCTAATATGGATAGCACTGGATATGTTACCTTATGGTCATGCCACCATTGCAAAATTTTGAAGCCATATGCATTGAAATCTACCGAATCGCTAGCTAGGTAGGCAAATAGTTCTCCACTCCTTGGGTGGGAGATTGGTTTTGCTTGAGAAGGTGCCATTGTAGAATATGAAACCCTAGACCTGGAGGAACAACCTGCACCCTAGATTTTGCCCCACACATTTGTCTTGTTACCTATGGTGGGTGGTAATAGAGGTCATTGCAAGTAAACTCTCTGAAACTTATTTTCGTACCTTCAAAAAATCTCAGAAATTTAGAATGAATATCTATAAAAATAGTTAGAATAGTCTAGGTCTGTAACATCACTAAGAAGTTCATGAACATTAGCAAATCCTTGAATTTGAGCTCTAGGATCTAAAATAAATGAAAATGCATATAGGAATAGGATTATTTTCCAATATTTCAAGTATTTTGTTTTCATAGCAATGATAGCCTCTCATGTGTCTATTTCATTTTCATATGCCTTCAAGTGACTAGCAATTTGTAGAATACTATGCATAATTATAGGGGTCTTCCATGACTTTGATATTACAGTCTGCAATATTCTCAACCATGTGTGCTACATCAATTAGTTTGAACCCTATAATTCTTATTTTCATTTCCAGTTGTCATTAACATAACGAGCAACTACACTAATATAATCCTCCCTAGCCCAACTACTCTATATGTGTGTGGTCAAAGCCACAGGAAATGTACAAGTACTAAATAGTTCTTTTAATTTATCATGACGATGATTATAGTATTTAACTAAATCCCTAGTTGTTATCTGTCTAGAAATGGTAGAAAATCTAGGATTATGCGCAGTCCATATGTAATTTTCAAAATATTTAGACTCCCCAAAGTTTAAAGGTAAGTCCCCTGAAGCAATTAAACGACAAAGAGATTGACGAGCTACCTCAGGACTGTAGTCCTAGCTACGTACCGTACCATCAGGGTTGTACTATAGATGTGTCTACCTTATGGTTAATCCTTGTCTTGCTTTACATCTTGCAGCATGTCTAACCAAGTGCCCCGTTCCACCTAAAAGACTTTGAAGACAAATCATGTTTACAAATTTTACAAACAACAAATTTTACCTAAACTCCTTCTACGTCTTGCTTGATTATCTTATCGAAATCCTCCCAACTCCAGATGTACTCGACCTGGATCTCTTTGCTCCAGTGGTTGTAGGAAAAGATGTTGCTGTAGAGCCTGATGACAGTATTCCTCGTTGCCCTTCCGGTATTAACTCCGATTGGTTTGAGGCATCGAGATTCTCAAAGGATGCATGATCCTCTGGTGAAATTCCATAATCACCAATACCAAAACTATTGTAATGTTCCATCAAGAAAACTGCAAATCGAAGCTTACACTATTATTTGTTTCATCTTAATATAACAAATAATAACAACAAAAATATGGAAAAAAATAATATTGTACCTCTTTTGCAAGTTGCTCCTGGATTTCAAATTTTCGAATATTTGGCATATTTTTTTTGAATTTTGCCAAATTATCACACAAGGAATCAAAATTTGCACAACATAATTCATAGAAGAGATTGAGGAATGGATAGGGGCTAAATGAGGGGGGTATGGTGGGTATTTATAGAAAATTTTTAGGATTTTATGAATTTTGTGCACTACTAGAAAAGGCTAATACTGGACACCTCATCACAAATGGTTTTCCAAAACTGTCAGTGTTAATGGTAATCACAGATGGTTTTACTAGCGCGATTGTCTCTATTACTAGATACTCTAAGAACCATCTGTGATGAGCTAATATCACAGACGGTTCGTATTAAGAACCGTCTGTGAAGTATCACAGACGGTTCGTGATATGAACTGTCTGTGATATGTCATCTTATCAGAAAAGACGGGTTGACGTCACTGGGTGATCATACTCGACGATACCCAGTTACAGGTGGGTTGGACCTATGATAGGCCTCATTTCTACGAGGGAAATACTCCTCGTATTTCGTTTGCCGTCGCACATTTCGTCCCTGAAGTGGCGAAAGATCACCTCTCTTGGGGCTTGCCGGTCTCCGGATGTCCAACGAGCCTTCCTCAGATCGGGAGAGCGACGTGAGCGAGGATCATGTCGTCTCCCATGTGACGAGTTATCCGAACGGCTGGCAGAAGATGGAGTCATACTGCTACGACTTCCAGGTTGATGTTGACAAGGCCGCTCGAGTTTTGCCATCCGAAACCTTCGTGCGATCTCTTCTGCAAAGAGATCGTATCCCAGTGCTCGAGCGAGCTCTTAGGTCGGATTTTCAAGCAAGTCGTTGATGTGCTGGAGCTCCTGAGCTTCCTCCGACTGGAAATAAGAGCGCTCGGGGAGATTCTTTTGAGCCGCTATTTTTCTTCGTCGAGTTATCTCAGAATCGCCTATATCAGACCCTTGAGTTGGTTTTAATGAAGCGCGAGAATATTGAGGATGTCTCGCACGTTCATTAAAGTGTTCGTCTCTGTGAGGACCCCGATTTATTTGACTTGTAATGCTTAGCCTTCCATTGACCCTAGCATCACAAAACAAATAAACCAAGCCTCGAGATATGTATACTTCCCAGAAATGCAGTATACACACCCCGTTACAAAATCATGCATCAATTCCATACATCGCAATACAACGAGTCTAGCAAAAGACATACTTAATATAAAGTTATTACAACAAAGGGGCGACTGGCCAAATAACAACAAGTATTCAATGATAGCGGAAGCAAAAGTGCCATAAGATGGCTAAGACAAAACCAACCGGCTAGCCACATAACCACAGGGCAACCGACCGGGCCGCCAAGCTAGTCGTCCATACCGTAGCAAAACTCACCAAAGTTGATCCCTTGGGGATCAACCTTCTTCCTCTGCAACAATTAAGCAAAGCAAATGAGTACAAAAATGTACTCGCAAGACTTACAGGTAACAAAACCTAGTTACTACTATATGCAGGCTTTAATCAAAGGAGAAGACTCAAGGTTAATTTTCAGCATAAAGCAAGTTTTATTTGCAAGATAATATGTTGAAGGCAATCTTGACAATCTGAATTTTATTTGCATAAATAACAGCGATACCATAAGTAATAACCACAACCTGGAGATGACTAACCCAATAGCCATCACAACCATAGCACGAATTACCCATTCGTACCACCCCTGTCAAGTTTTAATTAAAAAGGTTGTAGTCTAACTCTTGAAAAGCTTACCCAAGCGTGTCCATAACCTAGGACGAGGCTATTCGAATAGTTTTAAACCCTGCAGGGGTGTACCAATGTACCCACACTTTAGACCGCCTTTAAGCCACAAGATTAGCACACTTCCGAAGGTATGCCGGCACAGCTAAGTCCTACGAGACATTTCCAATGAATGGTGCTAATTAAGAGCCGCAACCCACAGGGATAAGGATACATTAAACAGCCTAACCGGTCTGCTAATGCTCCCCTCCCAACACCACACACACACACACACATTTTTAACACACCCACCGACCAGCTCATAATTAACACCTCCCAAAGTACTTAGTCAAGAGAGGTCCTATTTCCCTCTAATGTGGTTAGCACGCACAAATTGCCTGGATAACAGATACTCACAAGATGTTCGGTCCTTAATTGACCTGGGCACCATTCCATTCACACCCAAAATCACACCATCTTACCATTGTGCCCAAGTCCAAATCATTTTGCTTTCATTTTTAGTTTTTACAAGTAAACATAGCACAAATCTGAAATGTAGAGTCATAATAATCATTTGTGTGATCAAGGTCATCGACTAAGTCGATAACCGCCCAATTCTACCGTAACTAAGCATTGCTAAGCATGACACCGTAAGGACAATAAAGAGCATAATTAAATCAGGGCTCTAATTCACCAATGATATTAATAGCTTATGTTTTGTGAGGATAACCAATTTAAGGGCAACCATGCGATAGGATTAGCTACCTCTAATCGATAAAATAAATCTTGACACAAGAAGCATGCATAATTAGGTTTTGCAAACAAGATATTAGACTTTTAAAGTAATAGGAGCAATATGATCAAATGATGTTACACTGCTTGCCTTGCTATAGATCACTTTCTTACTGCAGAGGATTCACTCACGTAATCAATAATTCCTTCGGAACCTAACGCGAAAAGGTGATAACCAAATAAGAACAAGAACTCCAAATAAAACTCAACAGAAAAAGTTGTCCAAATACCATGAAATTTATAAAGAAGAAATATTATGATTTTAGACAATTTTAGAAACAAGAATCAGGTCATTTGGACTAAGCATGGAAAAGTTATGGCTAAAACAATTTCTATCAGCCTGTTAAATTCCAGATTAATTCCTATCTATTACTGTTCATGGCACAAATTTCCAGAATGATCTAGAGTCTGGAATTTTTATGGTAGGTAGGTTAAGACATTCTAAGAACAGCAAAATTGAGTTTGCACAATTTGGAGTTAAAATGAATTAGTTATGATTTTTCTAAGTTGTAAAACTAGTATATCCTGAATTTCAGTGGGAAAGACTGTATTAAAACCTATTCTACACTAATGTACATTACTAGAGGATTTTAACAAAGTTTAGTTTGCTCAGGTTGGAACTACAGAGAAGAGGTTATGCATTTTATAAATTTTTATGAGTTTCTAAACAACATTTTATATTGAAACCAGTTACTACAGTTTATTCCATTTTCTACCATAGAAAAGTGCCTAAGTTCATTCTCAGATTGAAGTTCATTTTATCGCATAAAGCTAATGCAATTTGGATCAATAAAAAGGAGCTAAAATGACAAAGTTATGCACTTTTAAAATTTAAAACTTGAAATACTTAGAAAATTGGAGCTCTCGGGAGGTCCAACTAAGCAGACGAACTTCGGGAGGTCGTGGCCGTTAAGGTGGATCTAACGGTCTCGGCGAGATGGACGCACTGCGACGCGAGGAGCTCCTCGCGCGCATAGGAGGTCGTGGTGTCGGATCAAGATCTCGCGGTCCCGAGCACTAGGGAGGTCCTAGAGCTTCAAACCCACGGAGGAGGTGCGGGCGGTCGGGATTTCTCGGGAGGTCTGACGGTCTAGACCTTCAGGGGAGGTCCTACGCTTAAGTCCACCGAGGAGGTCGGCAGCTAAGATCTCTCGGGAGATCTTAACATCCAATTCTGGGAGGTCTCAACGACCAAGACCTCCAGCGCAGATCTAAAGTGCCGAGGAGGTCTAGGCCGTTAGATGGAGATCTAACGATCGAGCTACGGGAGGTCCTAAGTGAAGGATTTAATCGGAGGAGGCCTGAGCGGTCCAAGATCTACTAGGGGAGGTCTTGAACGATCCAGATCAACTCGAGGGAGGTCCGATGCGGCGGGGTTTTAGCGAGAGGAGATCTGGACGACTCAGATGGAATTGGGGAGGTCCTGGGTGGTCCAGATCGAGGCGGAGGGAGATCTAAAGCGATAAGGTTTTAAAGAGAGGAGATCTGGACGGCTCAGATGGACCTGGGGAGGTCCTGGACGGTCCAGATCGAGGTGGGGGAGGTCTGGACGGCTAAGATCTCCACGGGGAGGTCGTCAACGGTCCAGATCTGATCGAGGGAGGTCCTGTGACTTAGCTTCTCCGAACAAGGACCAGTGGGAGGTCTTTTTGCAAAGAGGACCCTGAGGTGGTCCTGGGGTGGTCTTTGGAAAATGACCCGGGTGGTCTTTTTGCAAAGAGGACCTCGGTGGAGGTCCAGCAACTTAACGTTTTCGAAGAAAGGGTCCTACGGCACAGATCTAACCGGAGGTGATCTTAAACGACTGAGATTTGGCCTAGAGAGGTCTTTAACGGCTAGGATGAAGCTAGGGGAGGTCCTGCGGCTAAAGACTTTACAGAGGGAGGATCTAACGGCTCAGAGCTAATCCAGAGCAGTCTTTTACGGTCAAGATCAACTCTAGGAGGTCCTGAGACTTAAGGTTTTCGCGAGAAAGGTTCTACTACACAGATCTAACACGGGGTGCTCTCAACGGTTGAGATCAAACGAGGGGGAGGTCCTGAGACTAGAACTTTGCGGGAAAGGACCTAAGGCTCAGATCTATTCTGGAGAGGTCGTGAACGGCTAGGATTAGCCCGAGGAGGTCCGAGGACTTGACAAAATCGCGACAACGATGCGAGCACGACGATGAACTCGCGAAGACGTCGCGGCGACCAAAGCCACGGCGGCGCGAACCAAGGTCACCAGAATAAGCGCAATACTATCGTGAACAAGATGGGACCACTCTCGACGGCGGAGCTAGCCGGTAACGCCGGCGAGCCGGAGAGAGGCGGAGGACAGTTTTCGGCAAAATCGAAAGCGACAAAAGCTCCGCTCTGAGTCTTTCTAACGGGCCCTAGAGCAAAAGGAACTAAAGTGAACTCACCAAGGTGCAGGGGAGGTCTAGAGGAGGCCGGAGGAGACCCAGCGGCGGAGACCGACGCTGGAGGTGAAGAAGATGACGACGACCAGGTGCTCTGAGCCAGCAGAGACGAAAAGAAAGGTTAGGATAAGCTTGCGATGGACCAGAGGTGGTCCAGGACCAGAGGATTGGACGGAGAAGGCTTACCGGAGTTGGGAACGAAGGGGGGGCTCTTACGGTCGCCAAAATCCCAAAACTCCAAGTAGGCTGTTCCTGAGAAAACAACCCCAAATTGAGTTAGGGAAAAGACTTGCGACGACCAGAGGTCCACAAATAAAATGAGAATTGGGCTAAAGAACCACTGAAACACCCAAGTCACCAATGGAGCTCCCACGGCAACAATGGCGGAGAGGAGTGCTCACGGTGGTTTGAGTTTAGCTCAAAAAGAGTGGGCTAGGGTGATCGCGAGTGGAAGAGGAGCCAGAGGGGGTCCTCGGGGGTATTAAGAAACTCGTGAGTAACGGAAACAAGGGAGGGGCCCGCGGTGAGCTACGGCGAGCTCCTCCGTAACTAGCCTGAAAGCTAAGGGAACAGGGCAGCGCGGGGCACGGCTTTGAGCTGAAAGCACTGACACGCCGCGGCTGCTCCGACAACACGCGAGGGCGCGGGCGCGGGATGTGGCGACGCCATACGCCTGATGGCGCGTGCACGCGAGGAAGAAGACAAAGAGGAGGAAGAAGAAGAGGAAGTCTGGGGTGGCCGTGAGCGGTCTGATTTTGATCAGACGGTTTAGATCGCTCGAGAGCTCCCAAGGTTAAAAGGGGCGGGGGAGATCGTGGCTGTTAAAAGGCCCAAGTGCGGTTGAGTGAACTCGGTCCAACCGGGTCAGCTGAGCCAGGCTCGGGCTCGAGCCTGAGTCTACCTCAAGTTAGAGTTTGGTTTTAGGGTTTTGAAAAGAGCTGGGCTTTGGGAATTTATTTGAGGTAGCAAACTAATTCCAATTTTTCTGAAATGTTTACAGGAGCATGCTAACTTATATATTGACCTTGAATAAAATTTTCAGAGGTTTTGGTGTTGCACATTTTCCCCCAAAAATTCTACAATGCTGCTGGACCAAGGTTTGACTAGAGTTTAAATTGGGTTGACTTGCCTCCAAAGTGTTCAAACAATTTCTATAAATTGTAAAAATTTTCAGAGGGGCCCCACATCAATCCTAGAACTTAGGAAAAGTATTTTCAGGAGATGGTCCAAAGGTTTGACAAGAATATTTTCTTGGAAGCTCAAAGTTTGGACCAAAAGACTTGTGACTTTGTATTTCCATGACTGCTTGTACAAGGATTGTTTGGTACAACAGGAAATACATGATGTAAGAAAAGTTTTAATTTCTACTCATTTTCTTACATTTGAACCACAAGTCTAAAATTGGGATGTTACAGTCTCGTTCGCCAGTGGTGGTGCCCTTGCCATTGCCACAAGGGGACGTAGTGCGTGCCCGTCGGGGAGCATCGTCAATTTTGCCTCTGGGAGAACAATTCTTATCAGGGGGAATGACGAAGACCTCCTGTTGATGACCTCCACTTGCGCTCAAGGCATCCTCGCTTGAGGAGTAGTCGAGTGACACCATCTGGCGACTTGGAGTAAACCCCTCCAAGTCGGGGAACTCCGGGTTATAACCGTCTCCGTCTGCAAGTGTGTCCTGCGACGGAACGGTTGAACTTGGAGGAAAAGCGTGCTCGATCCTCTTCTCTGCGAAATTATCCGGAGAAAGAGGACCATCAGGTGCCGATGGAGCTCTGGAATGATGGCTTCCAGAACTTGTCTCACCAAGTCGTACTGCCTTAGGGGGACTCAAACACTTGGAGGAAAAACTCTCGTCGTGTTGTGAATCTACCCTGGGGCCATCCTGTTTGTGGTCGTGTTGACCCTTGCCCCCTGAGGAAGCTGGTTTCTTAGCTGGGCATATTGTTGTGGGGGATGAGGATCCATCCTTAACTCCAACGGTGATGCGGTCTCCAAGATCTAATAAAAGATCTCCAGAGGCAGCAATACCGTCAGATGATTCGATACTCGGCTCGTAGTCGAAACCGGCATCCATGTCGATGTCTGCATAATCGGCCAAGTCAAACCAATTCTCCTCGTTCCATTCTCCTGCCATAGTAGCATCAAAGAGAAAAGAAAAAACTGTTGATAAGGAATTACTAGAAAGTCCCCACGGTCGGCGCCAACTGTCGGTGTTTTAGAACCGATCTTACGTAAAGATTATTTGATTCGAGGGGTCTCCACAATTGATCATGCAGACAAAGGAGACACGGGGATTTTTATATAGGTTCGGGCCTTCTCCAGTG
Source organism: Ampelocalamus luodianensis (assembly GCA_036346255.1). NCBI lineage: Eukaryota > Viridiplantae > Streptophyta > Magnoliopsida > Poales > Poaceae > Ampelocalamus > Ampelocalamus luodianensis. The sequence goes on from CM070630.1 coordinate 36,941,238, forward strand.
AGAATAACAACCCTACTCCTGTGTGTACTGTATTGGGTATCCTGGTTACAGTCAGGGAAAAGACTTGCGCTAATAGTGCTACAGACTGCCTCTCTCCCAAAAAAGGTTTCTCTCCATTTATCTGTTGGAGATATGCCCTAGAGGCAATCATATTGATGATGATATTTCATTGTATCCATGATTTAATAAATGTTCCTTAAATATTGCCTTTGTGTTGATTAACAAGTATGTGACTTGTTTGTGAAACTCTTTACTTGTATGGTTATTTTAAAGTTGTCCCTAGTCGGAGTTCATGTGAGGACACACGTGAATGATGGATTAGCACATGTATCGGTTGATGACCATGTTTCACAGGTCATAGACATGGAGATGTCAAACCAATAATGTGGACACATGTTTAGAACATGGGGTTGGACCGACCCAACATGAGACATAGTAATTATTCTTATGGTTCTCTCTACACAATGTGTACGCCTTGTCCTTAGACCTGAGATTGTCGCATGTACTTGAGATGTGAATCGACCTACTTAGGGGCTATCAAACGCTACTCCGTAACTGGGTAGTTATAAAGGTAGCTTTCGGGTTTGTCATGAAGCATGCTGCGAGGCATGGTCAGTCGAGATGGGATTTGCCCCTCTACCTGAGAGAGATATCTCTGGGCCCCTCGAGTGATCGGATCCAGAAATGCATGGCCATGCTACTTAAGGTTAAGAGTTAACCTAGTAAGGGATTCCGGATCACAGGATCGAAAGAGTGGTCGACTTGGAGCTCGACCGAATATCGTGAGGCAAAGGGATTGGCATGTACATAACGTTGTGATGGTTCGTCCGATATGATCTTTACGTATGTTTAGGAGTTGTACGTCTTGCTAGAGACCTCTACCAACTATTGACCAAGTATGTGTACTCGCGTCATGTCTAAACATATGTGAACCATAGGTCACACACTTAAGAAGTGAAGCCTAATTCGGATTGGATCCGAATTAGACCGGCATTGAGTCTTAATGGGCCTCTATTCGTAGAAGCCCATTATAAGGACGTCTATAAAAGGAGGCAGGCGGCGGTTGAGGTTGAGTTTTTCGTGACATCCCCAAACCACGGCGCCACCCCACCCACGCCTAGTCGCTCGCGCGGATCTAGTAGTCGGCGTGGGTCGCTTCTCCCGTGCGTGTGGATACCTTTGAAGGCGCCGCATGCGTGGCGTTGGGACGAACCGCAAGAAAGGAGCTATCGTGGGACGCCACGACAAGGACGAGGAAGTAGTACGACTACTCGCCCGACGTCTTGCATCAACTTGGTACGACTACACTCGCCCGACGCATGGTTGCATCAACTTCCGCACTGCGGCGTTTAGTGGTAAGACCGTGATCTATAAGCGCAGTGATCTTGGTTTACGGGTAGAATTTTTAATTTGCGCTAGTGTAGCCTACCCGTTTCCCTACGGTGGTATCGAGCGGTTCTTTGTCATGTTATAGGTTCGGGTGATTTGCATATGGCGATATGTAAATCGGTATGATCGATGTGATCGATTGTATAGTTACGTAATGGATTGGTGCGGTTTCGTGATCATGCTTTGCTAAGGTCGTGAAACAACATACCCCTACCGGTCGGATTCGCCATCGGGGTAGACAGTGACACGTAAAACCGGTTGCGGCATGCGAAGATCAATATGATTGATCGAATCGGAACCTAGATTAATAATCGATGTACCGTGATCATGCTGCTAAGGTCGTGAAACAACATACCCCTACCGGTCGGATTCGCCATCGGGGTAGACAGTGACACATAAAACCGGTTGCGGCATGCGAAGATTAATATAATTGGTCGAATCGGAACAGTAGTCGATTTGTGGTAAATATGATTTGCCGATCAAAATCCTATGTAAAAATTGCATAGATTGGATCTCTGTTTTTTTACGAATGTCCGGGCATAGATACCGCGAGGGGCGCTGCCCCTTCGAACCCCGCGGGGGGAAACCCCCTCGACCCCCTATCCGGTAGATTGCGATTCTATGCATAAACTTGTTTTTGCAGGATGCAAGTGACCAGTATGGCCTAATGTGTATGTGATGCATGTTTGTAATATTTGCATGACCTGCGTGTCGTGGGTACAGCAACACGGCTGGAGCCATTGTGTTGTCAAAGTATTGTACTAACGCCTGCGTGCGACTTGTGATGATTCCTAGTATTCATGTATTTTATTACTAGTTGTTATGAGTAATAGCTTATAGTAGTACTCGGAGGACACATCACTTGGAGGATGGCACACATGAACCATGGAGATGGAGATCATCATGGTGGATGATTCTATGGCGATGGAGATCACCATGAGAAAATGGGCCATCTTGAGTCACTGGCTGTGTGAATGCTATTCCTATTGTTTTACTCCTATGCATGTTTGAATGGTAGAAGTATAGCGATCCTCACAAAATGTTAAGTTAAACATATGCCCTCCCAATTAAACTTTGCACCATCCCATGTCTTGTAAATTGATGGTGGGTCTATAAAATTAGGGCACCATCAACTTTCCTTGACTAGATGGGTTTTGTATCGGATACTTACATGCATAAGGATTGGTGAACTTAACAAGGTTATCATAAAGGTTATGGGCCTTGGGGCATAAAGGTTGGCGCGGGGCATAGAGATGTCACCCAACAACAAGAGTCATATAGAGATATGATTAGCAAGGTGTTGCTTATCGAATTACCTTGTCTCCTAGCGATGCAAAAGCTCACTAGTAGACTCGTTAATTGCGGATCTTGAATCGCTAAGAATCAACAGAGGATGTTGATTTTAGTGGGAGTACATTCTATTAAATTTGTTTAATACGATTTACTCTATCATGGTTTTATTTGTCTTAGTATTTTGCATTTCCTATTGTAGATCAATGGCATCTAGCAACCACGCACACCCTTTTGCTTTGCGATCGATTCTTGAGAAAGAGAAATTAAATGGAACAAACTATTCGGATTTGAGTCCGTAACACGAGAATTGTTCTCGGGCGGATAAAAGGAAAACGTTCGACACCCCAATCCCGAAGAACACGCTAATAATGCGTCTGCTCTTTGTTAAAAATGCCTACAAGAAAGCATGTGATGACTCTCTTGAGATTAGTGTCTTATGCTTGCATGCATGGAACGACCTTCAAAAGCGGTTTGAGGATCGGGAAGCATATGATATGATCATAGCGCTCAGGACATGTTCGACACGGGCAGGGACTGAGCGGTTCAATGTCTCTAAGGCTTTTACGGAATGCAAGTTAACGAAGGTGCACCGTAGGCCCACATGTGATCAAAATGGTTGGTTCTGATCGGACTTTGGATAAACTTGGTTTTCTAATTGGCCAAGAGTTGGCAAGCCGATTTCATTTAGCGTCTCTTCCACCTAGCTATGGGCATTTCATTTGAACTACCATATGCATGGGGCGGATAAGGGCCTTAATGAGCTTTGTGGGATGCTCAAAGCAGTGAGAGTGACATTAAGAAGTGTGCGGGGCCTAGCCATGTGATGGTGTGTGAGAACAAGTCTAGCTTCAAGAAAAAGGGTAAGCCATGGCCAAAGAATAAGGGCAAGGTTAAAGATATGATCTCAAGCCAACGCCTAAGCCTAATCTTTGGACTCGAGCCGAGACAGTATGCTTCTATTGTAAAGAAACCGCCTTTGGAAGAGAAGCGCAAGAAGTACATGGATTCCGATGAATGCAAGAAGAAGGCTGGAAGTAAGACTTCCACCCATGTTACACTTGTCATAAATGTTTTAGACATTTTTCTCAGATTCTCCTATTAACTCTTGGGTATTTGATACGGATCGCTTGCTCACATTTGCAACTCGATGAGGGCTAATAAGAAGTAGAGAAGTCGCAAGAGGTGAAGTTGATTTTCGCGTCGGAAATAAAGCAAGGGTTGCTTTGCGTTGACCGTCGGCACCATGCAACTTCACTTCCTTCAAGATTTATTATGGAATTGAATAATTGTTATTATGTTCCTAGTATGAGTCGAAACATTTTATCCCCTCATGTTTGATGAGAGATGGTTATTCATTTGCAAGTAAAGACAATGGTTGTTTGATCTCTAAAAATGGAATGTTTATGGCTTTTAGCCCATTGTGAATGGGTTATTTATTTTAAATCTTGATGATGCGCCTATCTTTAACATAAATGCTAAAAGACTTCGACCTAATGATTTGAATCCCACCTATGTTTGGCATTGTCGTTTGGGTCACATAAGTGAAAAGCGCATGAAGAAGCTCCATGTCGATGGTCTTCTAACCGTTTGATTTTGAATCATACGAGACATGTGAAGCTTGTTTGCTTGGTAAGATGACCAAATCACCTTTCAAAGGTTCTTTTGAGAGGCGCGGACTTGTTGGAAATCATACATACCGATGTATGTGGACCAATGAGCACGATACGACTAGAGGTGGATTTCATTACTTCATAACTTTCATCGATGATTTTAGTAGATATGGCTATGTCTACTTAATGAAGCATAAGTCTAAAACTTTTGAAAAGTTCAAAGAGTTCCGAGAATGAGGTTGAAAATCAACGTGCCAAGAAAATTAAGGCTCTGCGATCGATCGTGGTGGCGAGTATTTGAGTCATGAATTTAGCAATCAGTGAAGAGTTGCGGAATTGTTCCACTAACTAACACCGCCGGAACGCCTCAAAGAAACGGGTATCCGAGCGTGTCGGACCTTGTTGGACATGGTTCGATCGATGATGAGCCGATCATTTACCATTATCCTTTTGGGGTTACGCTCTAGAAAGCGGCAGCTTTCACACTTAATAGGTACCGTCTAAATCCGTAGTTAAGACACCATATGAGATATGGTGGAAAGAGTCACGCTTTGTCTTTTCTAAAGATTTGGGGATGTGAGGCGTTTGTCAGCGACTCTGATCGGACAAGCTCACACCCAAGTCGGATAAATGCATTTTCGTGGGATATCCAGAAGAAACCTTTGGATATTACTTCTACAACCGACTAGAGGGCAAAGTGTTTGTCGCTCAGTGGTGTTTTCCTAGAGAAAGAGTTTCTCAACGGGGAGACAATTGGAAGAACGGTGCGGCTTGAAGAAGTTCAAGATGAACCAATCGGGGAAGACTCGACGAATGATGCCCATGTGGCAGAACAAGTTGAGGAACCCATGGCAAAGGAAGCACCACCACCACGAAGGTCGGAAAGGCTCCGCAATGCGCGAGATATGTTATTGTTAGACAATGATGAGCCTACGACCTATGCGGAAGCAATGATGGACCCAGACTATGAGAAATGGCATAGTGCCATGAGATCCGAGATAGCATCCATGGGAGACAATCAAGTTTGGAATTTGGTTGACCCTTTGATGGTGTTAAAACCATAGAGTGCAAATGGATCTATAAAAGGAAGATTGATATGGATGGAAATGTTCATATCCATAAAGCTCGACTTGTCGCAAAAGGTTTCGACAAGTTCAAGGAGTTGACTACGATGAGACTTTCTACTTTGTAGCGATGCTTAAATCAATACGGATCATTCTAGCTATTGTTGCATATTTCGACTATGAGATATGGCGATGGATGTCAAAACGGCTTTCCTTAATGGAAATTTAACCGAGGATGTGTATATGATACAACCGAGGGTTTTGTCGATCCAAACAATGCTAGAAAAGTATTCAAACTTCAAAAATCCATTTATGGATTGAAGCAAGCATCTCGGAGTTGGAACATTCGTTTTGATGAAGTAGTCAAAGGGTTTGACTTCATCAAAAGCGAAGAAGAATCTTGTGTTTACAAGAAGACAAGTGGGAGCTCACTCGTATTTCTAATCTTATATGTAGATGACATATTACTGATTGGAAATGATATTCCTATGCTCGAGTCCGTTAAGACCTCTTTGAAAAATAGTTTCTCAATGAAGGACTTAGGGAAGCGGCATATATTTTGGGTATTAAGATCTATAGAGATAGATCAAAAAGGCTAATAGGATTAAGCCGTAGTACTTACATTGACAAAGTGTTGAAACGGTTCAACATGGAGGAGGCAAAGAAAGGGTTCTTGCCCATGTCTCATGGCATAAATCTTGGCAAGACTCGGTGTCCTTCGACAAGCGATGAGCGAGATCGCATGAGTAAGATTCCATATGCTTCGCCATTGGATCTATCATGTATGCTATGATATGTACTCGCCGAGATGTTTCCTTTGCTCTAAGTGTTACGGCAGATACAGTCGATCGGTGAGAGTCATGGACGGGCGGTTAAAAACATCCTCAAGTATTTGAGAAGAACTAAGGATGTGTTCCTAGTCTACGGAGGTGAGGAAGAGCTCGTTGTAAATGGTTACACCGATGCAAGCTTCCAAACCGACAAAGATGATTACAAATCGCAATCGGGTTTTGTGTTCCTTTTGAACGGTGGTGCGGTAAGTTGGAAGAGTTCCAAGCAGGAGACTGTTGCTGACTCTACAACGGAGGCCGAGTACATTGCGGCTTCTGAAGCAGCAAAAGAAGGTGTTTGGATAAGGAAGTTCATAACTGAACTAGGTGTGGTTCCTAGTGCGTGCGATCCTCGGATCTTTCTTGTGATAACGGTGGGGCCATTATGCAAGCCAAGGAGCCGAGGAATCACCAAAAGAACAAACACATATGCGGCGGTTTCATCTCATTCGAGAGATCCTTAATCGAGGAGATTTAAAGATATGCAAAATACACACGGATTTGAATGTTTGGATCCTTTGTGAAGCCTCTCCCACGGCCTAAGCATGAGACGCACACAAGAGCTATGGGTATTAGATATCTTCTAGATTGACTCTAGTGCAAGTGGGAGACTGTTGGAGATATGCCCTAGAGGCAATCATATTGATGATGATATTTCATTGTATCCATGATTTAATAAATGTTCCTTAAATATTGCCTTTGTATTGATTAACAAGTATGTGACTTGTTTGTGAAACTCTTTACTTGTATGGTTATTCTAAAGTTGTCCCTAGTCAGAGTTCATGTGAGGACACACGTGAATGACGGATTAGAACATGTATCGGTTGATGACCATGTTTCACAGGTCATAGACATGGAGATGTCAAACCAATAATGTGGACACATGTTTAGAACATGGGGTTGGACCGACCCAACATGAGACATAGTAATTATTCTTATGGTTCTCTCTACACAATGTGTACGCCTTGTCCTTAGACCTGAGATTGTCGCATGTACTTGAGATGTGAATCGACCTACTTAGGGGCTATCAAACGCTACTCGTGAATCGGGTAGTTATAAAGGTAGCTTTGGGTTTGTCATGAAGCTTCTGCGAGGCATGGTCGGTCGAGATGGGATTTGCCCTCTCTACCGAGAGATATCTCGGGCCTCGAGTGATCGGATCCGTAAATGCATGGCCATGCTACTTAAGGTTAAGAGTTAACCTAGTAAGGGATTCCGGATCACAGGATCGAGAAAGAGTGGTCAGCTTGGAGCTCGACCGAATATCGTGAGGCAAAGGGATTGGCATGTACATAACGTTGTGATGGTTCGTCCGATATGATCTTTACGTATGTTTAGGAGTTGGCACGTCTTGCTAGAGACCGCTACCAACTATTGACCAAGTATGTGTACTCGCGTCATGTCTAAACATATGTGAACCATAGGGTCACACACTTAAGGGGCTGAAGCCTAATTCGGATTGGATCCGAATTAGACTGGGCATTGAGTCTTAATGGGCCTCTATTCGTAGAAGCCCATTATAAGGACGTCTATAAAAGGAGGGCAGGGGCGCGCTGGTTGAGGGTTGAGTTTTTCGTGACATCCCCAAACCCTGGCCGCCACCCCTCCCACTCCCTAGTCGCTCGCGTGGATCTAGTAGTCCGGCGTGCGTCGCTTCCTCCCGTACGTGTGGATACCTTTGAAGGCGCTGCATCTGTGGCGTTGGGACGAACCGCAAGAAAGGAGCTATACGTGGGACGCCACGACGAGGACGAGGAAGTAGTACGACTACTCTGCCCCGACGTACTGCATCAACTTGGTACGACTACACTGCCCCGACGCGCTGCATCAACTTCCGCACCTGCGCGTCTAGTGGTAAGACCGTGATCTATAACTGCAGTGATCTTGGTTTACGGGTAGAATTTTTTAATTTGCGCTAGTGTAGCCTACCCGTTTCCCTACATTATCTCTAAAAGACACCTATTTATAGTATATCGTGAGGAAGGTTATCGTTCCAGGTCTGGAGGTGCTCATTTATTGTAATAATGAGAGTAATTGCTAGAGTAGTAACCTCCCCACGTTGCCTGACGGTTATCAATCAGAGATAAAGATGGGTTCACTGTAGTTATTCCAGGTATAACTACGTATCTTGACTGATCAGATCTCACAATTAATAGGGCCTACTGGTGAGTGAACCTAGTTATTTGTGGAGAAGTCGTAGCAGGGCTGGTCGTAATTAGACTTAGGACTAGGGGGTAGTCGCAGAAAAGCTTACGACTGGATACTGGTTGTATAAAGGCTTACAACCGAAGGTAATCGTAGGAGATCTTACGATTACGATATAGTCGTAGAAATACTTACGACTATGAGGGTGGTCGTAGAAGGACTTACGACCACCTAGCTAGCTTTTCCCTTACGATAGTAAGGGGTATACCTAGTCACTGTGTGACGTCATATTTACCCATATTACATTATTACAAATAAATAGTAAAATAAGGATTATTAGATCCTCGTCACAAATATTTTGTGAAAACTTAAGTAAGCTCTCAGATTTTACTCCTCATATATCTTAGCTTGCTCATCTTGCCTTACTCTAAGTTGTTTTGCAAAAATGTTCTCCCTCTCTTCTCTTTTCAAAGATTAGTTGCTTATCGTTTAATTTCAGTGTAAGGGAATAATGAGGGTTAAAAATATGAAGTGTTGGCTGTTATTTAGCGAATATTAGAGGTACTCGGAGTAGAAGAACTCATCTCGGAACTCAATAACAAATCTGGACAGCAAACACAAGTGTTGGACAGCAAGTGTGCAGGTAGTCGCTAGGGCTGAAAATGAGAGGATAACTGAACTAAAACTCATGGGAATGAAAGGGTAAGATGTGATTATAGATGGCTAGTGCCCAGAATCCCCTTAGTTAGTCTTTACCATGCCCTTTAGATGCGGTAACATACTATTTGTGTTCTGAAATTTTCTATCTCAACTGATTGCCCGTTCATTCAATACGAGTTAGTCATGTGGGGAGTTAATCTTCCGTCTTATATGTTTTTCACTAGATCTTATGCCTTTTTCACAAAATGTTTGGAGTTCAATTCTTGTTTATATTTGTATGTACTCGGGTTAGGGTAATATCTCATTTCCCTAGTCGATGGCTTCCCTACTGCTGTCTTTTGCATCTAGTTTTCAGGTTTTGTTGCTAATCCATTTCAATGGAACAAGATGGCTGGAAGAACTCGAAGCAGACAAGGTCAACCAGCTGGTCAGGATGAGGAGCTCCTGCCTCCTCTGACTATGGCCGATGTGCTCCTTCAGATTGAGCAAAATCGGATGGATCAGACTGGAATCCTGAAGGTCATTGCGCAGAACACCTCCACTCTTTCTGGTGCCTCCGGACCTAGGGGAGGTGGTGGTCATCAACCGAGGGGAGGACTCTCCGAATTCCTCCGCACTTAGCCACCTTCTTTCTCTCGGTCTGAAGACCCGCTCGACGCAGACGATTGGTTGCGTCTAGTTGAGCGAAAGCTCGACGTCGCTCAGTGCTAGGATCATGAGAAGGCGCTCTTCGCCTCTCATTAGCTGGAGGGCGCAACGCTTTCTTGGTGGGATAATTTCCTCGTCATGCAGCCCGCTGGCCAAACTGTCACCTGGGAGGCTTTCCGCACTGCTTTTTGACGGGCTCATGTGCTCGCGCCTGATGAAGCTCAAGAAGAAGGAGTTTCTCGCGCTCAAGCAAGGGTGCAAATCAGTGACTGAATATCTTCATGAGTTCAACCACCTTTCTCGGTACGCCCCTTAGGACATGCCCACCGACAAAGCCAAGCAGGAGAAATTCATGGACGGTTTGTTTGAGGAGATGCAGGACAAGCTATCTATCGTTGACTTCCCCGACTTTCAGACCTTAGTTGACAAGGCCATAGTCTCGGAGCACAAGGGGAGAGCTCTCACCTAGTTTCACAAGCGCAAGTGGGAGGCTCAAAAATCAGCAGGAGGGCAATCTTCTCGTCCTCATTTCGGACAAGCCCTGGCGTCTCGTCCTCAGGCTCCACCACCACCGAGGCTGCCGACACCTGTACCTTGCCCTCCGTAGGCTGTGTATCAACCACGTGCACCTGCGGGACAGCAAGGTGGCCTCCGCAATCCGACTGCTAGGGTCACTTGCTTCTATTGCAACCAGAAGGGCCACTACGCCAACGCATGCCCTAAGAAGATTGGAGCAGCCCCTCGCCCTAATCTGGGGCAAGTGCAAGGGCAAGGAAGTGGTCATCCCCCAGCTCAGAAGGTGGCCCAACAATTCCAGAAGGTTGCAAGCGGTCGAGTCAACCACATCTTGACCGAGGAAGCGCAGGAGGCACCCGACGTTGTGTTGGGTACGTTTCTAGTAGATTCTCACCCTACTACTATTATTTTTGATTCAGGAGCCTCTCATTCTTTCATATCACAATCTTTTGCTGCACTTGGTGACATTCAATTTGTTTTTATGCATATCCCTTTAATTATTCACTCTCCGGGGTCGAAAATGAGAGTTGAACTTGAGTGTCGGGATGTATCGATCGAAATCGAAGGAGTGAGATTTTTGGCAAATCTTATCATCATCAATTCAGCGAGTTTAGATGTAATACTTGGCATGAATTGGTTGTCCCAACATCAGGGGCAAATCGATTATGCCAAGAAATTCATCTCCCTCACCAACTCCTCCGGCGAGCAAGTTGGAATTGCACCAAAGTTGCAAGAGCCGCATCTCTTTGCGCTTGAAGCGAAGCCAGTTCTTGAGATTCATGAAGTCCTAGCAATGTGTGACTTTCCTGATGTATTTCCTAAATAATTGCCCGGGATGCCGCCCTCTCGAGACGTTGAGTTCGTCATTGAGCTGCTGCTCGGAACTGCCCCAATCTCAAAAAGGCCATACCGGATGCCTCCAAATGAATTGGAGGAATTGAAGAAACAACTTGGTGAGCTACAAGAAAAGGGTTTTATTCACCCTAGCTCATCTCGATGGGGTTGTCCAGCAATCTTTGTGAAAAAGAAGGACAAGACTCTGCGGATGTGCGTCGATTACCGTCCTTTGAATGAAGTGACGATGAAGAACAAGTACCCACCAAGGCCAGAGTCAAAAAGTGACCATTCCACTTACCATCCTGATAGTCTTTGGTCGGGTCTTCTTTCCCCGAGTACCTCCACATTGGAGGAACTCATTTCTTCAGGGGACTAATACGGCGCGTGATGAAGTCCTTCACCACGTGCCATCCGGTAAGACCCCCCGCCTTCAAGTCTTTGATGCCTTGAATATACAGGGCGATCCGGTTAAGATCTTTTGGAGTCGAATCCCAGGAGGAAATCTTCTCGGCGGCATTCCCGATGAACGAGAGGCTGTCTTCCTTGGTAACTTTCTAGTAAAACCACTTCTTCTTCCACCCTGGCCATGACGACTGGGTGAACATCTGAATGTATTCCTTCGACTTCCCGCCGTGGAGCTTCAGACCGCAACTCCCAGCAATTCCGGCTTGATGAGCCATCCCGTAGTAATACTAGAAAAGCTCAAGGTCCGCTGGAATCCCCAGGTACGCCTCACACAAATACACGAACACACTCAACATTGTGATGGAATTAGGACCAAGATTAACTAATTCCACCCCGAAGTGCTCGAGCACAAGTGTGAGGAAAGGGTGAGCAGGCAATCGGATGCCACACTCACAATACGCCTGGAAGACAGGGATTTGACGGTCCTCCCCTGACGGCCAGTGTTGTCCATTCGCCGCAATCCACTTCACAAGTACCTCCTAGGGAATTTTCTCGGCGGCAACCAAGGCATCCATCTTCGTGTCGTCCATTTCCGATTCGGCCCACTCGGAGATGATCCTATCCATCTTTTCTCAAGGAGGAGAGAGTCGAATTTGGGAAAGCTCCAAGAAAGTGCACATTGCCGCTGGCGGCGGAAGAGACGAGAAAACGATGAACAGTCAGGGTGAACTAGGGAAAAGGTAACAACCCTAAATTCATCCCCGCGGCCCGTTTTATAACCGCACGCTTGAAACGAAACGCCATGAGAACCCAACGATTTCCACCGCTTGGGAATTACTCTATCAGATAGATATCTTTAAAATCTACCTGTTCGAGAGAACCGAGGCTCTTTTCACACCTCAAGCGAAATTACCTCCTTGACCAAGTATACTCCTGATCAAAAGAGATGCCAATCGGAAAAGTTTTGCTTCCGATCATAGTGCCACGATTACTCCGAAGTCGTAAGATTTTCCACGAATACCTTGTAATCGTGAGATTTCCAACGAACTGCCTCGGCCAAGCATTTTTCTGGTCGAAAGAAACACGTGTTGAAGAGTTTTTCCATCCACATTTTTCCTACAGTCACCTAGTGGTCGTACGATCATCTACGACTCCTTGTCCAAGTAGGTTATCTTCACTTTAAGCTGGGGGGCTAGATGACGAGGATCTAATAATCCTTATTTTACTATTTATCTGTAATCATGTAATACGGGTAAATATGACGTCACAAAGTGACTAAGTATACCCCTTACTATCGTAAGGGAGAAGCTAGTCAGGTGGTTGTAAGTCCTTCTACGACCACCCCCATAGTTGTAAGTATTTCTACGACTATGTCGTAATCGTAAGATCTCCTACGATTACCTTCGGTCGTAAGCCTTTCTACGACTAGTATCCAGTCGTAAGCTTTTCTGCGACTACCCCTTAGTCGTAAGTCTAATTACGACCAGCCCTGCTACGACTTCTCCACAGATAACTAGGTCCACTCACCAGTAGGCCCTATTAATTGTGAGATCTGACCAGTCAAGATACGTAGTTATACCTGGAATAACTACAGTTAACCCATCTTTATCTCTGATTGATAACCGTTAGGCAACGTGGGGAGGTTACTACTCTAGCAATTACTCTCATTATTACAATAAATGAGCACCTCCAGACCTAGAACAATAACCTTCCTCACGATATACTATAAATAGGTGTCTTTTAGAGATAAATGGAGAGAGACCTTTTTTTTGGGAGAGAGACAGTCTGTAGCACTATTAGCGCAAGTCTTTTCCCTAACTGTAACCAGGATACCCAATACAGTACACACAGGAGTAGGGTTGTTATTCTCACTGGAGAAGGCCCGAACCTGTATAAAAATCCCCGTGTCTCCTTTGTCTGTGTGATCAATTGTGGAGACCCCTAGAATCAAATAATCTTTACGTAAGATTAGTTCTAAAACACCGACAATTTGATACTTTGAAACTAAAATTTTCAAATATCCTAAGGACGACCAAACTAGAGGTTTCTACGGTCAGTATGGCTCTGATACCAAGTCTTGTGAGGTCCAGGGTATTTATCTTGTAATACTTAACCATCCATTGGTCCTAGTATTACAAACCAAGTATCCCGCCCTCGATGTATTGTATACCTCCGAGGAGCGGTATACACACACCGTTCACAACATAAAATCAATATCAATGCCATACAACAATATTACATTACCATAGTCACAAAAGGTTACAACTAAGTCTTCACAACTTCAGTTTCATACATACGACCGACTAGCCAAATAGCAATAATAAAAGTACTAAGAGTGCAGCGGAAACATAGCCATAAGATGGCACCAAAAGAAAAGCCGACCGGTGTGCCCTTACCCACAAGGCAACCTGACCGAAAACTTCAAGCCAGTCGTCGTCCTGCACGAAGTTGGTCTCACAATAGTTGATCCCTTGGGCATCAACCTCCTCTGTAGCAATTCAAACAAGCAAAGCAACTGAGTATAAAATTGTACTCGCAAGACTTACGTATAACAAACCTATACATAGCTACACGCAACTTGATTCAAAGGAGAGGGCTATAGGGTTCATTTTCAGCACAAAGCAATATTTCCTTTGAATTACAAGTAGTAGATTGAAATGGCAAGTGAGCAAACATTTTTAATAACTTTAAATAATAGCGAGTAAACATTAATAGACAACATCTAACAACAACAGGTGGCTGCCCCACAGCTCACAAACATAGCATGAGACCATTCTCAATGCCACCCGAACAAGTTTTTAAGTTTAAAGTTCCAAAAGGGTAAGTCTAACTCCTGCAAGTCCAATACCAAACATGTTCATAACCTAGGACGAGGTTATTCGAATAGTTCATACCCTACAGAGGTATACCAATGTACCCACACACCAGACATCCTTTTCGCCATGCAATAGAGCACACTTCCTTAGGTATGCCGGGAAGGCTAAGTCTTACAAAACGTTTCCAATATTGTGTATTAACTATGAGTCGCCCGTATGGATAGAAATCCATACGTTGCATCGAAGTCATTGTAAAGCCGGGAATCAACTACCCATTTAGGGTAAAGCAACCGGACAACTACAATACCCCTCAGTGTGGAGAACCTAGAAAGGATTCCACTCCCGTGCACCCAACACATAAACACATTTCCTTTTATACAAAACACAACACAACACACACCACCACCTGCGACCCGGAGGTAACACACGCCAAAGTACTAAGTCAAGAGAGGTCCCATATCCCTGTCATGTGGTTAGCACGCAAATATGTTTCATTTTGGTGAAACAAGATGTTCAGTTTAAAACATTTTATTTTCAGTTTTAGTTTTCCAAGTAACATAGCACATAGTGCTGGACATAATGTAATAATATAATTTGTGTGATCAAGGTTATCGACTAAGTCGATAACTTCCCAATTCTACCGGAATCTATGCAAGACTAAGCAACACATCGCATAAACATCTATATACTCTATATCATCCACCGAGCACTAACATCAGCGGGAATAATAACTTAGGGTTAGTGGCAAGGGAGAAACATTTGCTACAGCACATGCATCTAACAGGAATAACTACCTCTAACGAAAAATATCATTCAAGTAGAGCATGCATACATACAAATTGCAAACAAGATAATAGTTTTTGAAAGTAAGGGGATCAATATGATCAAATGAATGACTACTTGCCTTCTTGAAGATAATCCACTTGCTGCTGTTGAGGATCACAATTGAACTCGTTTGGATCTTCACAATCTAACGTTTGAATACGAAAAGTGAATAAGAACGCATGACACCAAATATATCTAAAAATTCAAAGTCATCCAAAATGCATGAAAATGTCACAGTAGGTAGATCATGAATTTAGATGAATTTAGGTGAAAGACTTGTTCCATATTGATTTTGTATGTGAGAGTTATAGTAGTTTGAAACTCAGTTTTCAGGAAAATCCAACTAAAATAGAATCTGTCACTATTCACCTAATTTAAATATTTGGTTAAAATTTGCATAGCAGTGGTGGTTACTAGGATTACATAGATAAATATTGGATAAGAATATAAGACCAAGATAACATGGCTTTTCACATTTGGAGTTTTTATGAATTAGTTATGAATTTTCAAAGTTAAAAGCATTTTCTAGTGTAAAAATAAGCCTATTCCAATTGAAATATTGAAAGTAATTTTTACAGAATAGTAACATGTTCAAAAATTATACCAGATTAAAGTTCATTAAAAATTAAAATTACCAAAATTGGTTTCACTTGATTTGGAGTTAAAATGAATTAGCTATGCATTTTTGAAGTTAGTTGATTTTTCAGTTCAACAATAATTCATTTCGGAATTTACAAAAGTACTAAATACTTTTCTTACTGGCCGAGAGCTAGCCACAGAGGCTGACCGGTGGGGTCCAATCAATAGTGCCATTTTCTATTTAAATTCTGAATTTTAAAACGGTCTGACATGTGGGACCCGCCCGTCATACTCTCGGTTCACAAAAAAGTGCATGGACCGAGGGTCTACAGCGGTTCATAGGGTCTACAATGTGCACTTAAGTTCCTGGGTCCACATGTCAATCACTCATTCAAACTGCTATTTACATCTTGTTTACTGTGCTCGGTCCCACATGTAATAGACACATTATATCTTTTAAGACAGCGATTTAATAACTAACCAATCATTAACGGTAATGACGGCAGATTAACCCTTAATGGCCTTGCTACAGTGCAGTAAAAAATCCAACAACACAGCTGCTGCTTTCGCCGACATATCGCCGGCGATTCCGGCCACGGCGGCGCAAACCAAGGGCACGTACGGGTGTACAATAGGCTCGCGCATCTATAGGTGGTGGTCTTGGTGGCTGGGCTAGCCTATAGCGGCGGTGCACCAGAGAGGGGCGGTGACGTTCTACGGCCATAGGTGCAAACACGAAATAGAGCTCCGCATCGTCCAGAAAAGCGGGTACCAAAGCATCTAAGAGGTACTAGGATGCTACATGAGAGATGGAGAGTCTCGGAGATGGTCGGAGCTGAGCCAGTGTTCTCGAACGGAGAAGAGGGGAAATCAAATTCCGCCAAATCCTGTGAATGAAAGATAAAATTGATAAGGGGGAAATACTACTAGAGGTCCAGAGGATGATATCTCACCAGAATTAGAAGATATCTCACCAGAATTCACAAAGGCAAGGTGGGGTGGTCGAGAGCGTGCTCTGGAGCCGAAGAAGACACGGCGATGGACCAAGGGCTACAAGCTAAGACAAGGGGTAGAATTAGCAAAATGGAGACGGCAAAGAAGATAGTCGAAGTAGGAGGTGGAAACACGAAGCTTACCCTAGAGAGCAGCTCGAACAAGCGTCTCCCTCCTCAACCACCGAGAGAAGGAATGAGGTCTACCTAGCAAGGAAGAGAGGGATATAGGGCTTCAACGGCAGGGAAGGAAGCGGCGTTGGCAAGCGAAGCTCTGGGAGTGGTCAATCGGGGCGGTGGATTGACAGTGTGACCTGGCAAAAACAGAGGTGCGGCAAAGCGGTGCGGGAGCGTGGCGCACACACTTTGCCCGAGTAGCTAGAGGTGGATGAAGGGTCTGACAAGAGGGGCCTGCGGCGCCAGTGACTCAAATGAATGGGTGCGGTTTGGGTCGGAGTGATTCGACGCGGATCTTGATCGAACGGTTGACAACACGAGTGAATGTTCGGACTGGCCAAACAGTTACTAGACCTGGGCCGTTGAGCTTGGATCGGACGGTCTGCATGCAATGGTGCAGTTAGGGGGTTGCGCTGAGTCGCTTCGTCGAGTCAGACTCGAGCCAGGGTTGGGTTCAGGCCCGAGGAACAGTGCTGAGGTTTGACTGATTTAAAAATTAAACCTCCCAATTTGACTTCGGTAGAAAATAAAGCAAATAAATTTCAAAAATTCTAAAATTTTTCAAGGAGGTTCCTGGGATGACCTAGTGACCAAATAAAATTTGAAATCTCACTGTCCAAGACTTAATTGTTTTTTTAATTTCAAATCTACAAGAGGTTATTTAATTGCGTTTGAATTTTCTATGGGTTGAGTTTAGCTCCAAAAAATTTGGAAAAATTATATTTATTCATGATAAACATTGTAGTATTTGAATAAATTATTTCCAAATGATGATCTTAAGTTTTTTGTTTATGTTTTCTTTTGGAACTTCAATTTGAGTTGAATGTTTTATCTGATTTTAACCTTTTCAAATACACAACTTATGCAATTGCTCCAGAAAAACTAATACATGTTCAAAAGTTTTAAAATTCTCACCTTTTCATACATTTGAAATGCAAACCCAAGATTTGGGATGTTACAATAAGCCATAAGATGGCAACAAAATAAAGCCAACCGGCTACCCTTACCTATAAGGAAACCGACTGAAAACGCTGAGCTGGTCATCCAAATCAAAGTCAGTCTCACAAGAGTTAACCCCTTGGGGGTCAAGCTCCTCTACAGCATGGAGAATCTCGTTAAGTACAAAGTTGTGCTCGCAAGACTTACAAACAACAGAATAGATAGATGCATTCTTGTATCAAAGAAAGGCCATTATACTAAGCAATTTTTGGTATAAATGCATTTTCTTTGCAATAGAGTATTAGATTGAAAGGCAATTGAGAAAATCTGTTTTTAATTGCTTAAATAACAGCGAGGCAACATTATTAACAATAATTAACATCCTAGAGGTGACTTCCCAACTGCCACCACAACAATAGCATGAATGCCCATTCGTACCACCCAAATCAAGTTTTATCGAAAACATTAAGTCTGACTCTCGCACGACCTAACCAAACGTGTCTATAACCAAGGACGTGGCTATTCGAGTAGATTAAACCCTGCAAGGGTGTACAACTTTACCCACATGCCAGACCACTCCTTTGCTAGGCTATATAGCACACTTCCGAAGGTATGCCAACAGAGCTAAGTCCTACGAGACATTTTTCCAATGCTAAGTATTAACTAAGAGCTGCACATATGGGGGTTAACCCTCCGCAAACCGCCCATCTCGGGCTCCCACAGAGCTTCCATACATTGTGTCAGAGTCATCGGCCCAGCCTCAGCAACTACCGATGCTCCTCAGGCGAGGGTGTTGGAGATATGCCCTAGAGGCAATCATTTTGATGATGATATTTCGTTGTATCCATGATTTAATAAATGTTCCTTGAATATTGCCTTTGTGTTGATTAACAAGTATGTGACTTGTTTGTGAAACTCTTTACTTGTATGGTTATTCTAAAGTTGTCCCTAGTCGGAGTTCATGTGAGGACACACGTGAATGATGGATTAGCACATGTATCGGTTGATGACCATGTTTCACAGGTCATAGACATGGAGATGTCAAACCAATAATGTGGACACATGTTTAGAACATGGGGTTGGACCGACCCAACATGAGACATAGCTTTTATACTTATGGTTCTCTCTACACAATGTGTACGCCTTGTCCTTAGACACGAGATTGTCGCATGTACTTGAGATGTGAATAGACCTACTTAGGGGCTATCAAACGCTACTCGTGAATGGCGGGTAGTTATAAAGGTAGCTTTCGGGTTTGTCATGAAGCATGTCATGCGAGGCATGGTCGGTCGAGATGGGATTTGCCCTCTCTACCGAGAGAGATATCTCTGGGCCTCGAGTGATCGATCCAGAATGCATGGCCATGCTACTTAAGGTTAAGAGTTAACCTAGTAAGGGATTCGGATCACGGGATCGAAAGAGTGGTCACTTGGACCTCGACCAGAATATCGTGAGGCAAAGGGATTGGCATGTACATAACGTTGTGATGGTTCGTCCGATATGATCTTTAAGTGCATTTAGGAGTTGGCACGTCTTGCTAGAGGTCGCTACCAACTATTGACCAAGTATGTGTACTTGCGCCATGTCTAAACACACGTGAACCTATAGGGTCACACACTTAAGGGGCTGAAGCCTAATTCGGATTGGATCCGAATTAGATCGGGCATTGAGTCCTAATGGGCCTCTATTCGTAGAAGCCCATTATAAGGACGTCTATAAAAGGAGGAGCGGCGCATCGGTTAAGGGTTGAGTTTTTCGTGACATCCCCAAACCCCGCCGCCACCCTCCCACGCCCTAGTCGCCGCCGGATCTAGTAGTCGGCGCGCGCTTCCTCTGCACGTGTGGATACCTTTGAAGGCGCCGATCCGTGGCGTTGGGACGAACCGCAAGAAAGGAGTTGTACGTGGGACGCCACGGCGAGGACGAGGAAGTAGTACGACTACTCGCCCCGATGTCTCGCATCAACTTGGTACGACTACACCGCCCGACACGTGCATCAACTTCCGCACTGCGCTTAGTGGTAAGACCGTGATCTATAATCGCAGTGATCTTGGTTTACGGGTAGAATTTTTAATTTGCGCTAGTGTAGCCTACCCGTTTCCTACGATGGTATCGAGCGATTCTTTGTCATGTTATAGGTTCGGTGATTTGCATATGGCGATATATAATCGGTATGATCGATGTGATCGATTGTATAGTTCGTAATGGATTGGTCCAGTTTCGTGATCATGCCGCTAAGGTCGTGAAACAACATACCCCTACCGGTCGGATTCGCCATCGGGTAGACGGTGACACGTAAAACCGGTTGCGGCATGCGAAGATCAATATGATTGATCGAATCGAACCTAGATTAATAATCGATGTACGTGATCATGCCGCTAAGGTCGTGAAACAACATACCCCTACCGGTCGGATTCGCCATCGGGGGAGCGGTGACACGTAAACCGGTTGCGGCATGCGAAGATCAATATAATTGGTCGAATCGAACAGAGTTGATTTGTGGTAAATATGATTTGCCGATCAAAATCCTATGTAAAAATTGCATAGATTGGATCTGCATTTTTACGAATGTCAGGGCATAGATACCGAGAGGGCGCCGCCTTCGAACTCTGATGGGAAACCCCTCGACCCTATTCGGTAGATTGCGATTCTATGCATAAACTTGTTTTTGCAGGATGTATGTGACCAGTATGGCCTAATGTGTATGTGATGCATGTTTGTAATATTTGCATGACTGCGTGTGTCGGGTACGGCAACACTACCGAGCCATTGTGTTGTCAAAGTATTGTATTAATGGCTGCGTCTTGACTTGTGATGATTCCTAGTATCCACGTATTTTATTACTAGTCGTTATGAGTAATAGCTTATAGTAGTACTCGGAGGACACATCACTTGGAGGGATGGCACACATGAACCATGGAGATGGAGATCATCATGGTGGACAGATTCTATGGCGATGGAGATCACCATGAGAAAATGGGTCATACTGAGTCACAACTGTGTGAATGCTATTCCTATTGTTTTACTCCTATGCATGTTTGAATGGTAGAAGTATAGCGATCCCTCACAAAATGTTAAGTTAAACATATGCCCTCCCAATTAAACTTTGCACCATCCCATGTCTTGTAAATTGATGGTGGGTCTATAAAATTAGGGCACCATCAACTTTCCTTGACTAGATGGGTTTTGTATCGGATACTTACATGCATAAGGATTGGTGAACTTAACAAGGTTATCATAAAGGTTATGGGCCTTGGGGCATAAAGGTTGGGCGCCGGGGCATAGAGATGTCACCCAACAACAAGAGTCATATAGAGATATGATTAGTAAGGTGTTGTTACGAATTACCTTGTCTTCTAGCGGTGATGCAAAAGCTCACTAGTAGACTCGTTAATTGCGGATCTTGAATCGCTAAGAATCAATAAAGGGATGTTGATTTTAGTGGGAGTACATTCTATTAAATTTGTTTAATACAGTTTACTCTATCATGGTTTTATTTGTCTTAGTATTTTGCATTTCCTATTGTAGATCAATGGCATCTAGCAACCACGCACACCCTTTTGCTTTATGCGATCGATTCTTGAGAAAGAGAAATTAAATGGAACAAACTATTGGATCGGTCCGTAACACGAGAATTGTTCTCGGGCGTATAAAAGGAAAACGTTCGACACCCCAATCCCGTAAGAACACGCTAACAATGCGCTCGCTTGTTAAAAATACCTACAAGAAAGCATGTGATGACTCTCTTGAGATTAGTCGTCTTATGCTTGCATGCATGGAACGACCTTCAAAAGCGGTTTGAGGATCGTGAAGCGTATGATATGATCATAGCGCTTAAGGACATGTTCCGCATACGTGCGGGATCGAACGGTTCAATGTCTCTAAGGCTTTTCGGAATGCAAGTTAACGAAGGTGCACCAGTAGGCCCACATGTGATCAAAATGGTTGGTTACTGATCGGACTTTGGATAAACTTGGTTTTCCAATTGGCCAAGAGTTGGCAATCGATTTCATTTAGCGTCTCTTCCACCTAGCTATGGGCATTTCATTTGAACTACCATATGCATGGGGCGGATAAGGGCCTTAATGAGCTTTGTGGGATGCTCAAAGCAGAGAGTGACATTAAGAAGTGTGAATGGCCTAGCCATGTGATGGTGTCTGAGAACAAGTCTAGCTTCAAGAAAAAGGGTAAGAAGCCATGGCCAAAGAATAAGGGCAAGGTTAAAGATATGATCTCAAAGCCAACGCCTAAGCCTAATGTGGACTCGAGCCGAGACAAGATGCTTCTATTGTAAAGAAACCGCCACCGGAAGAGCGCAAGAAGTACATGGATTCCGATGAATGCAAGAAGAAGGTGGAAGTAAGACTTCCACCTATGGTACACTTGTCATAAATGTTTTAGACATTTTTCTCGCAGATTCTCCTATTAACTCTTGGGTATTTGATACCGGATCGCTTGCTCACATTTGCAACTCGATGCAGGCTAATAAGAAGTAGAGGAGTCGCAAGAGGTGAAGTTGATTTTCGTCGGAAATAAAGCAAGGGTTCTTTGCGTTGACCGTCGGGACCATGCAACTTCAGCTTCCTTCAAGATTTATTATGGAATTGAATAATTGTTATTATGTTCCTAGTATGAGTCTAAACATTTTATCCCCTCATGTTTGATGAGAGATGGCTATTCATTTGCAAGTAAAGACAATGGTTGTTTGATCTCTAAAATGGAATGTTTATGGCTTTTTAGCCCATTGTGAATGGGTTATTTATTTTAAATCTTGATGATGCGCCTATCTTTAACATAAATGCTAAAAGACTTCGACCTAATGATTTGAATCCCACCTATGTTTGGCATTGTCGTTTGGGTCACATAAGTGAAAAGCGCATGAAGAAGCTCCATGTCGATGGTCTTCTAACTTCGCTTGATTTTGAATCATACGAGACATGTGAAGCTTGTTTGCTTGGTAAGATGACCAAATCACCTTTCAAAGGTTCTTTTGAGAGGCGTCGACTTGTTGGAAATCATACATACCGATGTATGTGGACCAATGAGCACGCATCGCTAGAGGTGGATTTCATTACTTCATAACTTTCATCGATGATTTTAGTAGATATGGCTATGTCTACTTAATGAAACATAAGTCCAAACTTTTGAAAAGTTCAAAGAGTTCGAATGAAGATGAAAATCAACGTGCAAGAAAATTAAGGCTCGCGATCCGATCGTGGTGGCGAGTATTTGAGTCATGAATTTAGCAATCATCCAAGAGTTGCGGAATTGTTCCATGCTAACACCGCCCGAACGCCTCAAAGAAACAGGTATCCGAGCGGCATAATCGGACCTTGTTGGACATGGTTCGATCGATGATGAGCCATCAGATTTACCATTATCCTTTGGGGTTACGCCTAGAAACGCAGCTTTCACACTTAATAGGTACCGTCTAAATCCGTAGTTAAGACACCATATGAGATATGGAGGAAGAGTCACGGTTTGTCTTTTCTAAAGATTTGGGGATGTGAGGCGTTTGTCAGCGACTACTGATCGGACAAGCTCACACCCAAGTCGGATAAATGCATTTTTGTGGGATATCCAGAAGAAACCTTTGGATATTACTTCTACAACCGACTAGAGGGCAAAGTGTTTGTCGCTCGAAGTAGTGTTTTTCTAGAGAAAGAGTTTCTCAACAGGGAGACAAGTGGAAGAACGGTGCATCTTGAAGACGTTCAAGATGAACCAATCGGGGAAGACTCGACGAATGATGCCCATGTGGCAAAACAAGTTGAGGAACCCATGGCAAAGGAAGCACCTCCACCACGAAGGTCGGAAAGGCTCCGCAATGCGCGAGATATGTTATTGTTAGACAATGATGAGCCTACGACCTATGCGGAAGCAATGATGGACCCAGACTCTGAGAAATGGCATAGTGCCATGAGATCCGAGATAGCATCCATGGGAGACAATCAAGTTTGGAATTTGGTTGACCTACTGATGGTGTTAAAACCATAGAGTGCAAATGGATCTATAAAAGGAAGATTGATATGGATGGAAATGTTCATATCCATAAAGCTCGACTTGTCGCAAAAGGTTTTCGGCAAGTTCAAGGAGTTGACTACGATGAGACTTTCTCGCCTGTAGCGATGCTTAAATCAATACGGATCATTCTAGCTATTGCTGCATATTTCGACTATGAGATATGGTAGATGGATGTCAAAACGGCTTTCCTTAATGGAAATTTAACCGAGGCCGTGTATATGATACAGCCCGAGGGTTTTGTCGATCCAAACAATGCTAGAAAAGTATGCAAACTTCAAAAATCCATTTATGGATTGAAGCAAGTATCTCGGAGTTGGAACATTCGTTTTGATGAAGTAGTCAAAGGGTTTGACTTCATCAAAAACGAAGAAGAATCTTGTGTTTACAAGAAGACAAGTGGGAGCTCACTCGTATTTCTAATCTTATATGTAGATGACATATTATTGATTGAAAATGATATTCCTATGCTCGAGTCCTGTCACAGCCCCAACAATTAAAATGGATTAATATGTATTTCATTAGCATGCATCGTTGATTTCAAACATTTCCATAATATATTGTACTTGGAAAATCTAATTTGAGGTGAACATACACATCAAAATTCACATTTCAATTCAAATCAGTGATAAAAAGTTGTGATCATCATCTGGAACCAATTTAATTAAATACTACATTAATTCTCATGAATAAATATATTTTTTCCAGAATTTTTGGGACTAGTTTGAACCTAATGAAAATTCAAACAACATTCATAGACATACAACATGTTTGAATTTAAATGTCACAAATTTTATTATGAACAGTAAGGTTTCATAATTTTTATGGGAACTATATCTTCCCAGGAACCCCCACAAATTATTTCATGATTTTTGGGAATTTATTTTCTAATTATAAACCCCGGTCAAAGTTGCTAGACAGTTTTTAAATCTCAGTCAAACTCAGACCCAAACCAGTCGCTACTGTTCCTTGGGTTCAAGCCCGACCCAGGCGAGCTGGCGCGGTCGAGTCCACTAAGTGCACCGCACGTGAGCCGCCCGATGGGAAATCAACGGCCTAGATCGCGTAACCCTTCCAGATCGTCCGAACACCTCTTCAATCTCAGCCGTCCAGCCGAGATCCAACGGTGCGCCTCAAATCTTTTAACTCGCTCTCGCCGCGCCGCTTAGTCTCGTTGACCGGTGGGGCCGTGCTGTCAGACCCGTCGTCTACCTCTGGCTGGCACTCAGGCATCTAACGCCACGCGGCCGAGCGACACCGACGCACCGAATGGCTCCTCACGCCGTCAATCCACCGCCACTTACAGCCAATCCCCGAGCTGCTCCGTCTCTCGCCGCCTCCACTCCGTCTTCTTCCCGGGCATAATACCCCCTCGGTGCCCTGTTCTTCCTCACTTCTCCTCTTTTCGGCAGAGGAGGAGGAAGCTCTTCCGTGCGCATCTCTCGGGTAAGCTTCCTCCGGGTGATCCCACACTTCTCTACAATCCATACCGTGTCCATTTTCGCTTATGCGAACTCCTACCTTTGCTTGTAGCTTCTAGTTCACCTTCGTGCTCTAGCTCGTGTCCGTGGCGCTCGGTGGACATCACCTTGTGTTCTTCACCTCCGGTGAGTTTCGACCTCTCTTTTGCGCGTCACCTTGTATGCCTTAGTTTACTGATCAAAACCCCTCACTTGGTTTCGGCAATGCACGACAGGATCCAGTTAATTTGAAGGTGTTCCTCTTGTCGGCCCAAGGACAACCTTTTCGTCTCCCACTTAGGCCCGGTAAGCTATTGTCAAATTCCTCACTTCTATAGCTTCCTCTAATGATCTTTAAGTCATCTTGATCATTCTTTTCTCTGGGTTTTGCTCAGGGAATCCTCTCCTCATGAAACCGAGTTGCCGCCACCTTCTTCTCCGGCGCCGTCACTACTCCAGCCATCTCCAAGCTTCCCCAAGCTTCTCACAGCTCCAGGTGACCTCCCCTAACCTTTAGGTAGCATAAGCAACCACCAGGTTGTACTGAGAAGCTCGGTCGAGCTAGTTGCACTTTTTGCCGTTTGAACCGCCGCCGCTTAACTCCGGCTAGCCGCCGTTCTGGGCCGGCTCAGTCGTCGGGACTACTCCCGTTAGGAGCGCCTTGCTATTCTACATCTGCTCATGCCCTTGGTTAGCGCCGCCATGGCCGGAATCGCCGGCAAACCACCGGTGGAACGCGCGGGACCGAAAGTCCCGTTGTCATACGCCGACAACACTGTAGCCAATGATTAGGAATAAATGATAATCATTAGCATTTAATCCCTGTCTTAGCGACGCTAATGTCTCACTTACATGTGGGCTCCACACACAGAAAACGGGGACTCTGAGTTTAAAGCCTCAGTGGCTGACATGTGGGACCAGCAGGGTAAGTGCCGTGCGCCGGCGTTGGTGCACGTGGAACCGATCCGTGGGCCGTCGTGCCTGTGATGGGACCCATGTGTCGCTCAAATTAAAAAGTCTGAGTTAAAAAGAAAGTGCGCTATTCACTGGGCCCGCTAGTCAGTGACTGCGGCTAGCGCGGCGCTCGGTGAGGAAAGTAGCAAATGAATTATAAAATCCGAAAACCATTTACTGGCACACTGAAAAATATATATAACTCCTAAAATTCGTAATTAAATCATTTTAACTCCAAACTGGGTGAAACCACTTCTAATATTTTTCATATTTAATGAAATTTGTATTAAAATTAGTTTCAAACCTGTCTCTGTAGCAGAAAGTATTGATTGGAGATTAATTCATTAAAGCTATTATTTGTACAATAGAAAAATGACTGATAACTTCAAAAATGCATAAGTAATTTTTGGGAGCTCCAAAAACAGTGAGACCACTTTTGATAATTTTCATTTTCAGTGAACTTAATTCTAAAAATGGTCTCCACATTACCTCTATCACAGAAACTATTTTTGGGAGAATATAATCTTTAACTCCATTTTCTTTATACTATAAAAGGCTGATAACTTTGAAAATACATAACTAAATCATAAAAACTCCAAAAAGGACAAACTCGACTGTTTTTAACTTATAATAATATTGCTTATTTATCTATGTAATCCATGTACTCGCAACTGTTCTACAAAATTTCACTTCGTAATTAAATTACATAAATGACGGCATATTGAAATCTGAAATTCAAACCATTATAACTTTCATATACTAAATCAAAATGAAATAATTATTTTACCTAAATCCATCTAAAATCATAACCTAACTACTATAGAAAAATCATGCAATTTTGAGCATTTTGATTTTTGAGTTGTTTTCTCGGTATTTATTTGATGTTATAATTATATAGATCCCGAGCATATTGATATCGACACTTACGCTCTGAGAGTGAGCAGCTCTTTGTACCAGCAAGGCAAGCATAATTTGAACTTTCTTTTGCATCATATTTGATCCCGCTTTGGTTAAGATAGTGCAATGATAATTGCTTGCATGCTATTTTGATTATGTCAATATTTTTGTGATGTGTAGTTTAGTTATGTCCTATGCTTGAGGTTAATCTTGAATTATGCCAACTCCTATATGCTTAAGATAGGATGTGTGAATTATGGGTTGTAGAATTGCTTAGCCATGCAAGTCTAGATACGGTAGTTCGATCGTCGGGAATAACCCGGCGGTTTTGGGATAGACACAACTCTCATTTTATGATTTATACTTCAGATCTTGGAGCTGTTTTATGAGTTAATTTTTGTCATTTTTAAATGAGCTTTTGGTCTCGACAAGTGTTGGTTAGTGATGGTGCTTTGTGCACGAGCATTGGGTAAGTGGAAGGACTTGTCCGACAATTGAGGACGTAACTTTGTAACGTCGTTAATTCAAGTACACTCGTCTTTGCCACACGCGGGTTGGGAGCCGTATGGTTAAGTAGGGGGAAGGTTTTATTGTGTTAAGTCCTTGGTGGTGTAAGGGGCATAGCGACCGTGAAATCCTATGTTCTTTAGGAGCCGATGTAATCCTTTATAGTGTGCAAGGGAGCGCCAATTCTTTTGTTTTGATTACATCGGTATTTCGATATAACTTGTGAGCCCCTAGAAAGTGCTATCGACGCTTGTACTAGGCAAGGAACCATCTCACAAGGGGACTTGGCTCAATAGGGCTTTCTTCTTGAAAATGACTATATCTTGATTTACCGTAGGCATACCATAGGAAGTATGCTATTTTCTGAGGCATCCGGAGGCTTACGGGCTAATCAAGTCGTGTGGGTAAAGTAGTACACCGCAGGGTATCAATCTATTCGAATAGCCGTGTCCACGGTTATGGACAGCCGCTTGAGTTCGGGAGTTACTATTGTTAGACTTTTAATTAAAATTGTGGTTGAACTTGGTATTCGTCATGAACGGGATGTTCATGTGTTTAGTACATCAAAGTGGGCTGCCACTTTGGTCTTTGTATGATTCAATTGTTTATTCTTGAAATGCTTTACTATATGTTTTACTTCCGCTTCAAATCTGATTTTAAATGGGCACATGAAAAACTAGTATGTGTAGGGTGTTAATTGTTGCGTCTCTTTCGCAAAACTAAACCAATATGAGCCATCCTTTGAATGACCCTTATGCATAACTATTTTTATTTGTGTAAGACTTGCGAGTACACTTGTACTCGGCGGATGTTTCTTGGCCTTTTCAGGTGAGGAAGATTATGAGTATGACGATCTCGCTAGTGTTGAGTTGGGTGACACTAACGAGTAGTGTGCTATCATTTAACCCCCAGTCGGTTGCCGATGGGTGATGGGCATACCACTACTAGTCTTTTGCTTTATTTATTTACTTCCGCTGCTACTTGATACTTACTTTGAATTTGGCCGATCGTGGTGTGTAATAAGTTGTAGACCTTAACTATTATGCAAGATGTCTTTGAATTCTGTTGTATGTGTTGTATGGATATAATCAACGTTGGATGAGGGTATGAGTATATTGGTCGTTGATCTTGGGAGCCAATATAAGTCATACTCGTTGTTGATGAATTCCCATTTAACTCACTAAGTGTAGTGCTTCGAATCGAGGGAGAATCGACAATCATGTAGCGCTCGCAAGGGAGCAGCGCGCATGATCGTTGAGGCTCTAATATTCGGCTAAGCCTCTCACTTGGATAGAGTTAAATTGGAATTCATTTACTGGAGACCCGTAATTATGTCCCTAAGACCTTGTCTAATCTCGGTCTTATGGAGATAATTACCGGGGTCCCCACAAGTCCGTTAAGACCTCACTGAAAAATAGTTTCTCAATGAAGGACTTAGGGGAAGCGGCATATATTTTGGGTATTAAGATCTATAAAGATAGATCAAAAAGGCTAATAGGATTAAGCCAGAGTACTTACATTGACAAAGTGTTGAAACGGTTCAACATGGAGGAGGCAAAGAAAGGGTTCTTGCCCATGTCTCATGGCATAAATCTTGGCAAGACTCAGTGTCCTTCGACAACTGATGAGCGAGATCGCATGAGTAAGATTCCATATGCTTCGGCCATTGGATCTATCATGTATGCTATGATATGTACTTGCCCAGATGTTTCCTATGCTCTAAGTGTTACGAGCAGATACCAGGCTGATCCAGGTGAGAGTCATTGGACAGCGGTTAAAAACATCCTCAAGTATTTGAGAAGAACTAAGGATGTGTTCCTATTCTACGGAGGTGAGGAAGAGCTTGTTGTAAATGGTTACACCGATGCAAGCTTCCAAACCGACAAAGATGATTACAAATCGCAATCGGGTTTTGTGTTCCTTTTGAACGGTGGTGCGGTAAGTTGGAAGAGTTCCAAGCAGGAGACTGTTGCTGACTCTACAACGGAGGCCGAGTACATTGCGGCTTCTGAAGCAACAAAAGAAGGTGTTTGGATAAGGAAGTTCATAACTGAACTAGGTGTGGTTCCTAGTGCGTGCGATCCTGCGGATCTTTCTTGTGATAACAAGTGGGGCCATTGCGCAAGCCAAGGAGACGAGGAATCACCAAAAGAACAAACACATATCTGGCGGTTTCATCTCATTCGAGAGATCCTTAATCGAGGAGATTTAAAGATATGCAAAATACACACGGATTTGAATGTTTGAGATCCTTTGTGAAGCCTCTCCTGACCTAAGCATGTGGCGCACACAAGAGCTATGGGTATTAGATATCTTCTAGATTGACTCTAGTGCAAGTGGGAGACTGTTGGAGATATGCCCTAGAGGTAATCATTTTGATGATGATATTTCGTTGTATCCATGATTTAATAAATATTCCTTGAATATTGCCTTTGTGTTGATTAACAAGTATGTGACTTGTTTGTGAAACTCTTTACTTCTATGGTTATTCTAAAGTTGTCCCTAGTCGGAGTTCATGTGAGGACACACGTGAATGATGGATTAGCACATGTATCGGTTGATGACCATGTTTCACAGGTCATAAACATGGAGATATCAAACCAACAATGTGGACACATGTTTAGAACATGGGGTTGGACTGACCCAACATGAGACATAGCTTTTATACTTATGGTTCTCTCTACACAATGTGTACGCCTTGTCCTTAGACCTGAGATTGTCGCATGTACTTGAGATGTGAATAGACCTACTTAGGGGCTATCAAACGCTACTCCGTGAATCGGGTAGTGATAAAGGTAGCTTCGGGTTTGTCATGAAGCATGCTGCGAGGCATGGTCAGTCGAGATGGATTTGCCCCTCTCTACCTCAGAGAGATATCTCTGGGCCCCTCGAGTGATCGGATCCAGAATGCATGGCCATGCTACTTAAGGTTAAGAGTTAACCTAGTAAGGGATTCGGATCACGGGATCGAGAAAGAGTGGTCACTTGGAGCTCGACCAGAATATCGTGAGGCAAAGGGATTGGCATGTACATAACGTTGTGATGGTTCGTCCGATATGATCTTTACGTGCGTTTAGGAGTTGGCACGTCTTGCTAGAGGCCGCTACCAACTATTGACCAAGTATGTGTACTTGCGTCATGTCTAAACATACGTGAACCTATAGGGTCACACACTTAAGGGGCTGAAGCCTAATTCGGATTGGATCCGAATTAGACTGGGCATTGAGTCCTAATGGGCCTCTATTCGTAGAAGCCCATTATAAGGACGTCTATAAAAGGAGGGCAGGGGCGCACTGGTTAAGGGTTGAGTTTTTCGTGACATCCCCAAACCCTGGCCGCCACCCCTCCCACGCCCTAGTCGCTCGCACGGATCTAGTAGTCCGGCGTGCGTCGCTTCCTCCCGTACGTGTGGATACCTTTGAAGGTGCTGCATCTGTGGCGTTGGGACGAACCGCAAGAAAGGAGCTGTACGTGGGACGCCACGACGAGGACGAGGAAGTAGTACGACTACTCGCCCGACGCATCTTGCATCAACTTGGTACGACTACACCGCCCGACCTTGTTGCATCAACTTCCGCACCTGCGCGTCTAGTGGTAAGACCGTGATCTATAACTGCAGTGATCTTGGTTTACGGGTAGAATTTTTTAATTTGCGCTAGTGTAGCCTACCCGTTTCCCTACAGAGGGAACCTACTCGAATCCCACCCCGCACATTCCCAACAACAATAGAACAGCATAACATTTTTCTCCTAATATCTACCACCTGCGACTCAGAGCTAACACATCACAAAATACTAAGTCAAGAGGGGTTCCCAATACCCTCATGTGGATGCACGCAAAAGGGCTTGGATCAGTGAAGCGAGATGTTCGGTCCTTGCTGACTCGGGCATAAACCACACACCCTATAACCACACCATCCAACCGTATGCCCAAGTCCAAATCCTTTTATTTTCACTTTTAGTTCTTATTCCAATTACAATACATACATGAGTACCCTGACCCAAGTAATTAGAGAGTTGATATAATGACCATCGCCGAAGTGATGATCCCCAAACTACCGTTCTAAGCATTTCTATGCGACACGACTCGTATACGATATATAAATGACCAGAGTCCTTCCATCGGGCTCTAAATCACTAGCAAGAAAATAACCTAGGCTCAGTGGCAATGGTAAACATTTACCTACAAACTCGTGCATCTATTCAGATTAACTACCTCTAACGAGAATTAACCATCAAAATAGCACATGCATACATACATTTGCAAACAAGATAATTGTATCAAACTTAATAGGAGCTATATGATCAAAAGGGGGGCTGCTTGCCTTGCTAGAGATATTCCACTTGCTGCTGAGGATCACTCTCGTAGATAATCAAATTTGTGAAACCTTATCGAACGAATGAGAAGATCGAATAAGAACGAATAACGTCACATAAAACCCAAAAATTCAACTTCATCCAAAATGCATGAAATTTACGTAGTAGTTACAGCATGATTTGAGATGAATTTAGAAAAAAATCACTTGATTTGGAGTTTGCATGTGAGAGTTATGCCCTAACAAAAATCTGCTGGAGGAGAAATTCCAAGAAAAATGCAATCGGTTACTGCAGCTGTAATTAAATGTTTTCACAAAAATTTCTAGAAAGGTGGTGGACATGAAATTTTCATGGCACACACAACATAACATGTTATGGCCAACAAAAATTGATTCACTTCGTTTGGAGTTAAAATGAATTTTCTATGCATTTTCAAAGTTATGACATTAGTGTACAAATAATTTGAACATCAAGATTTTCTATGATAGTAGCATGTTTCAAACCTATTCCAAGTTAAAGTACAATAGAAATGAAACTAACAAAAACTGATTTCACTCAATTTGGAGGTATAAAGAAATCCTTATGAATTTTTGAAGTTAAATGCATTTTTAGGGTAAAAATAACTCATTCTAGAAATTAATTCGAACCTTGAAATTTTCTGGGAAAGTAACATGATTCAATTCCATTCTAAGTTAAAGTACATTAAAAATGGAAAGCAACAAAATTGATTTCATCCAATTTGGAGTTAAAATAAAATACTTATGAATTTTTGAAAGTTTAAATCATTTCCAGTGCAAAAGTAATTCATTTCAGAATTTATAAAAGCATTAAATACTTTTTGTACTTGGGCTGAGTTAGCCACGGTCACTGACCACTGGGTCCTATGCGCATAATATTTCTTTTTCTTTTAAATTTTGATTAATTTGCTACAAACAAACGAGTCCCACGTGTCTGCGACTTGGTCGACGAAATAGTGCATGAACCAGTGGTCCACCGGCCAAGTGCGTTGGTCCATAGACCACCAAGTGATACACTATGCTGGCTGGGCCCACTTTTCGGTGACTTAAAGCAAAACTAGATTTATTAACCGCATAGATTTCCGTTCATGGGGGCCGCATGTCAGCGAAACCTTAGCGCATTAAAACCAGAATCTACACAGTAACTCACACTTAAGGCATTGATTTGGATCCTAATAATTATGCTATAGTATCGGTCGACTTCTGACAACAGAGCGCGCTCTCGACCGCGAGTTCGCCTGGCGTCTCGTCGACGATCTAGTCCACGACGGCGCCGACAAGGGCCAAAATGGGACCCTAGCACTATTACGCACCCAACGGTGCCGGCGGTGATTGCTGGGACAGCGGGTAGCGACGGTGTGGCAAGGAGGCGAGGAGGGGAAGGTACGACAAATACGGTAAACACGATGCGATGGCGCATTGAGCAAAATGGCACGCGCATTAGCAAAAAGAGGGGTCAAGGAAGCTACGAGAATGATGTGAAGAGACTAGGGCGGTCAGAGTTGACTTGGCGGTGAGGACCAGTGGCGGTGATGATGGTTTACCGTGGAGAGGATGAACTGAGAAGGGAGGATGATGGTCGCCTTTCTCTACACGCTTCGCACCGAGCCTCTGCCACTGCCAAGTGCGTCCCATGGCGGCACTATTCTTTGTCCCCGACGCAGACTCTATTTTGACTTTTTTGTGCGTGCTCCACCGCCATCCTCATCGTGAACTCTGTACTCCCGACCCTATTTAAGGCCCGCACCCATGTCACGAGATTTGCCCACATCTTCACCGCCTTTTTCCCAAAGTCGCAAACCCTAAGTCGTCGTAGCCTCACTCGAATCGAAGGAAAAGCCCTAGTGTCGCCGAGGTCTTCTTCGCCGGATTCCACCACCGTCAGCGAGCTCTAATCATCGTCGAGCACAGCTTCGAGTTCGCCGCGTCACGGCCTACACGATGTGCACACTCTTTTGCTTGGAAGAGCCCTAGATCGCCGTCGCCGCGTTGAGCCATGCCGCTCCACCACTTATCGCGTTGCCACCGTCGACGTGGTTGTCGCCGACGAGTTTGGACCACGTCATCGTGTTCGTCATGTCGCACTTGTCTAGATGTGCACCTTTGTTGCCGCTAAAACACCGTCGTTCGCTGAAATGGTGTTCACCGGAGCCTCACCGTCGTTGAGCCGTCATGGCGTCCACGTCACCACCGCGTCCCCGGGCAGCTCAGCCTCCATGCCAACGTGTCGCCCTTGTGGCATCGTGCCAGCACCACATCAGCATCCACGCGACGGATTTAGATCCAAAACCCTAAACCAGTCTCGGTAAACCCAGTCCCCACATGTCAGGTTGACTATTTTGTGAGCCCGTGAGCTGTAGACCCGTGCACCAGCCTAGTGGACCTGGTCCATGGACCTTGGGGCTCACTATCAGCCATTGTGAGGATTTTTCTGAATTTCTTTTTAATTCCGAATTTACGTGCTGACGTCATGCTGGCGCATTAATTGGAATTTTTAATAGAAAGTTAATTCGGGAAAATCATCAATAGTTCTTTTTTCCATTTTCTTAGAGTTTTAAGTCTTTCAAAAGCCATATCTTTTTCATCTGAACTCTGATTGAGCTCATTCAAATTTCTAAATTCATCTATTTTCCTGAGATTTTTATTTAATTTTTGAAGTTTGCATTATCTATATTTTGTATTTATTTGGTTTATTTGTTTTGTTTGCGAGTAGCCGTTGATACTTCAGGGAATTTTGAGCAAGGAGAAGTGCACCAAGATCAAGATCAAATCCCAAGATTTATTTCAAGGCAAGTCATGGTCCTTTGATCATATTGAGCCTATGATTTCCAAAGTATATTGTTTTATAAAACTACATGTTATCTTTATACAAATTGTGTTAGGATTAGCTATCACCTGTTGTCATTGTGTCTCCATTGAATATTTGAATGCCATGAATCCTTTGTCACCGTAGCATGGATAATTTTAGTTGGACATATTTGTATCACCAACATGGGTATCGTATTGATGTGTAGTCAAGTTTAGTTACGATGTGTTTATTATCACATGTGTCATAATGATTAATTTTGACTTAATGAAATTTGGAATCGTGGTGGTTAGCCATTGCTGTTAAAATTTGTGTACCATGACAGGGTATGTCATTGGTCTTGGTTAAACAAAATGATTTTCGCTCAGGCGAGCGGTTGTTCAGTGAGGGTGTGGATTTAACACGTTGTGGGTTTGTGGTAGACTCGCCTGAGTAACTTGTCAAGGACTTAATCTTGTGTGCCATTGAACTAGGTCTATCATACAACTACATGTCTGGTATGGGACAGGCCTAACTTAGTAAGTTATAGAGTTTTGACATTGACTACTTAGGTAGTATATGGGTGGAGGTGTGTACCACATCGATGGTCGGTTCGCCGCTTCCAGGTCCAACGGTGTGCATCAAACCAACAGTGAGGTTGGGGTGACAGTATGCACAATGTGAGAGTCAATTGTCGAGATAAAATTTCTAAAAGGTTTTGTTATGATTGGTGATCGCTACACTGGTTATATCTTGTGGGTAAAGTGTACAACCTCTGCAGAGTGTTAATTGATTTATTCGAATAGCTACGTCCTCGGTAATGGACATGTCCAGGGATTTCACACGAGAGATAGAGTTTTTTCATAAAATATGTCGGACTGTGAATGGGAAGTGTTCGTTCGGTGAATAGGTAATTCACTTGTTGGTTTGTCTTGGGAAGTGAATGGGGAGTTTACTAGTTGTTTCAAAGAAATTGCTTACTTATTTACTATTCTTTTTAATTACGCATTTCAAATTATTTATTGTATTTATCGTCAATGTTGCTTTATGCAAAAGAACCATACAGCTAACCTTTGTTTAAGCATTGTATGAATACTATTTGTATACATTTCCCCACGACTTGCTAAGTGCTTTATGTACTCACGGCTTTACACCATTGTTGCTCAGTTGAAGAATATCAAGCTGCTCAAGAGTTCTATGAGAAGGAGTACCAGGAAGACTTCGTAGATTAGGATGCGTTCTCCACTCCTACTCGGTTGCTTGTGGGCATATTCATTGGGCATTTCAAGATTTTTGTTCCGCTGCAAGAGTTTATGTGTTTCTTTAGCCCTGCGTGGCAAGTTAAGTAAACATTGACCATAAGGTCCAGTTATTATTACTATTGGTTATTTTGAGATCTTTTTAGTTAAATCAAATAAATAGATGGTGTTTCATCACTGTTTCCTGTGTGAGCTAGCTACTGATCTGGGACTAGTTCAGAATACACAAAGGGTTCTTGAATCGTATTTTTGGTTCTCGACAATTTTTCTCCAGAAATGTTTCAAGTTTCAGTTTTAAAGGTTTGACTTTTAAAACTCAACATTGACTGGGTGTTTTAAAATAGCAAATAAATTCTATAAATTATGAAATTTTTCAGGTGAGTCACTTAGGTTTTCCAGAACCTAGGAAAAATATTTTTAGGGATTGTTCACAAGATTTTTGTTGTGCATCCATTAGGGTTATTATTTCTAGGAATTGTTGCTTTAGGTTTTCAAAAATCACAAAACTTTAGAATGAAAATCTAGAGAATTCAAATGACATCAAGATGCATCAAAAGTTTTAAAATTTTCACATTTTGTACATTTGAAACACGAACCCATATTTAGGATGTTACAATCATGTACCATTACCGTTACCCATCGTCATGCCAACATCCACTACAGAGTTATCATATGAACATGACTAATCATCTCATAATAGCAAAGCAAGCATTGCATCAAATTCAATTAATAACCAACATCCACCCAATTTAATGTTCTACCATGCACTTGTACATGTTTCAACTGTGAGAAACAAAATTGCCAATCCTAAAGTGACACCATCTCTTGACCACCTCCCAATGCTTAAAACATGCTACAACAATACATACTTATAGAACAAATCAACATCGCTCCTATGCACGAACTCGGCTTAACTAACCCCCCTTTCACCGGACAACCCACATGTTGTCCCGGTGCTCAAATAACCATAACTTCTAATTCTAGAATTCAAACATAGCAAAACATTTGAGTTCTAGAATCTACATAACATTTGTCATATATTTTTCTAGTTACAACCACAATTTAATTTAATTCGGGCAACCACTCAACTTAAAATTAAAATGTCAATTAATACAACTGGGATGACTAAACTGGACAATAGCATTTCCAGTGCCATATCTTTTAAACCACTCACCTAAACCTAGTGTTCTAGCACTCCATGGAAAGGTAAAACAATTATCTACATTGTTCATGTTATCGCAAAACTATGAATAGCACATAAGTACTCCAAAACTAAGCCACAAGCACAAGCATCACGGTTAACCTAATCCCCAACAACACTAAATCAACTTCCTGTTAGTGATATGCACTGAGGCGATCACAGAGATGATTGTATCACTTCTATGTTTATGATCTCTTGAATAATATGTTATTTTGTCATCTGAATAAATATCTTTCATATTGATCAGCAAGTATGTGGCTTGTTCGTGGAATTCTTTATTCATGTTTTGATGTTACTCTAAATTATCCCTGATCTTATATCATTATGTGGGACAATTATGATTTATAGATTAGAACATGTATTGATTGATGATCATGTTCCACAGATCATGGATATAAGGATATCAAATCAATAATATGAACACATGTTAGAGAACATGGTGTTGGATTGACCTACCATGTGTCGGACCCCAAATTTGGAACTCGGAATCCTCTGTGTATGTTTGTGCCTTTCCCTGAATCAGTAGATAGCACACACAATTATATCATTGGTTCAAACACATATCATGGAAATGCAAGCTATTGCATAATACTAGACAAAACATAAATATACCTTACGGCTTTTAACTTGCAAAATGGCCGGTTAGGCCAAATACTTTCAGAAAATAGCAGCGGAAGAAGATTCAAGGCATAACACGTGAAACCCCCACGATATGCCCACCGGCAATTGACTGTGGGCTCGTGACCTAATTCTTGGCTTTCTTGGTCTTCAATCTTGATCAGCAACCGTAATTACCCCCAAGGCAGGCCTGCGACCAAGTCTTGGTCGGAGGTTGTACTCGTGTAGTGCAGGGGATGCTGGTCGATGTCTACCACCAGATGCCACCATGCTGCGCTGAAGGGGGCGGTCCAAGCAGCCTGAGGCATGAACAGTCCTCGGTGTGAACAGTCCTCGGTATGAACAGTTATTGGGTTAACAGTCCTCAATGTGAACAGTCCTCGGTGTGAATAGTCCTCAGTATGAACAGTCCTCAATATGAACAGTCCTCGGTGTGAACAATACTTGTAGTCGTCCCAGTAGTCTTCTTTGGTGCTTACTGACTAAAAGAATGTAAATAGCGAGCATGAGTACACAACCGCACTTGCGAGGCAACACACAATGCATTTATCATAGATGCAAGGCTGGTCAAGGAAGTTTCAGAGTTCTTTTATTTTCCCAATGCCATGTTTGAATTAGATTAAGTAGTAAACATCCTAAGACTTCGCATTTTAAACAACAGGTTTTATAAACTGAGTTCTCGTTGAAATGTACTAGTGGAGGTCCAACCTCCTATACAATTGAGTGGCACCAACCACTCAATGCTCAGGCTATCCCGTAATTACCACTGGTCCCAGACCAGGCTTTTCCAAATCCCTAGGGTCCCACCCCATCTTTCCATTCCATCCACAAATCGGTTTTTATAAAAAGTAAAGCTATATCCAGGAAGTTCTCAACATCACTCTTGACCGTGAGCACAGCTATCTAGATAGTTTTCTTACTCTACAGAGTTTGTGCACTTCCCCAGAAGAGATGAATCAACTTATACTGCACCGACACACTTCCGTAGGTGTGCGGCTAATGTTGATTATCACAAGACCTTTACAATGCTCAGCCTCTTTGCAACTTCGCACCGCTAGGTATCACCCCCTTCGGCCTCTCCTGCTTGTCCTCGGGAGGTCACCCTTTAGCGTCGTGCGGTTCTCATGGCTTCGTTCTCCCCCGACTACCCACCCACATCCACCAATGGTGAAGCCACGCCGAGGCGAACAAATTAGTTACCAGGTTGTATGTGTTACCGACTTGTGGTTGCACTGTTTTACATGAGAGATCATTACAAGATTCGATCCTTAATTGACTCGAGCGGTACATCCGCATACCAACATTCTCTTGTGCCTCCGACACCAGCCACTCTTTCCATCCGCCCAAGTCAAAATCTATTTTTCAGGTTTTATTTGTTTTGGAAATAACTATTTAGGGCGTGTTTGGCATGGCTCCACTCCAAAACTCTAGGGGGGAGTTGCCCAAAACCAGCCAAACACCAAAACTCCATAAATTGATGGAGCAGCTGCTCTTCGTGGAGTTGGTAGAGCTCTAGTTCATTTTGGTGGAGCACCTCTTTTCCCACTCCAGGAATCCTCGAAATGAATCTAGACACGGAGTTTCAAGGTAATTACCCACCTTTGCCACTGGTTATAGAGAAAAAAAACGTTTCGAGTTCTGGAGTGACTGCTCCCTGGAGTTTTAGAGTGGAACTGCTCTGCTGTGGAGCAGAGCCATGCAAAACACGCCCTTAGTCTAACATACCAGCCAGGCTCCCAGCCTCGACTGCCCAAATCCAGTTTTTATGTTTTGAGTGAGTGTTGTCGAGCAATTTAATGCCCGCATGACAATGTATCTAAGCAAGGCTAAGCATGACACTTAGATACATACTTATTAACTAGTATGTAGTCCATTAAGTGTCGGGACCCAGAATTTCGATTCCGGAACCCTCTGTGTATACTGCACTAGTCCAGGATCACGCTAGTGCACACAGGGTTAACATAGGTAAATATCGATCCACACAAACGGTAAATAAAGTAAACGATTAGTTTGAATAACAAATAAGGGTTTTGACCTTATGGTCGAGTTTACACTTATTAAGCCACGCAGGGCTAACAAAGAATAAAACAAAGAATGAACGGAAATAAATCGGCGTAGATCCCACCAATTCACCACAGCAACCGATCGATCCGGACCTTAACGATCAACAACCTTCGGCGAACTCCTCCTCGAAAGCAGGCTTCTGTAGGTTTGGGCGCAAGTTTTACAACAAGCGTGAGTACACAACCGTACTCGCAAATCATACCACAGAATGCAATGTATAGATGCAGACTTATTCCAAAGAAAAGGCTTCTGTGATTCTTTTGCATAAAAGCAACATTTGCAATTGAATACGAATAATAGATTGAAAGCATAATTCAAAACAAATAGACAATACTAATTTAATGATTGTTTCCACAAAGACACACACTAAATGATTATTTCCCATAGCCATATGATTGAGGTCACACAGCTCCCATCCCAACATTTTATGAAAACTACCCCTCGTGTGAAATCCCCGAGCATGTCCATGACCGCGGACGCGGCTATTCGAATAGATTGTTTAACACTCTGCAGAGGTTATACACTTTACCCACACGATATAACCAATGTGGCCGCACTGATCATAACAAAACGGTTCAGAAACTTCATCTCAACATTGACACTCCCGATGTGCTTACAAACCGCTATGCCAACCCAAACGAAGCGCTTTGGCATAACATACATCGTTGGACAGGGACACGGCGAACCGTCCCGCGATGCAACCACTAAGTAGGCACACCTCCACCCTGTCACACAGCCTAACCTATCCACCTGAACATCAATGCCGAGACTCCATAACCTACTAAGTTAGGCCCGTCCCATACCAGACATGTGGTCGTACAGTAAGGCTCAGTTCAATCGCGCACAAAGTTAAGTCCTTAATTGACCAAGGCAAGACTTCCAATTTCTAACTAAATCACACAGATTATCGAACCCAAGCACACAGCTTCCACCATATCACACAGCTTCCACCACTTGCCTCGGTCCAAATCCTTTACCACCCAGTTGGTTTTAGTGCAACATATGCCATCACGAAGTAATAACACATAGCACACAGTTTTACACAAAGTTCCATAGTCACTTAGTCACATTTGATAAATTGCAACTTACATGAGGTGTGAGACTCGTAGCATGGCTAAGCAATTGTACTCGCATCTAACCAACCCACGTTGGTAATACCATAGCACCAACTAAATATGAACCAATCTAGGGTGACAAAAGATTATGACATACAATAGACAAAGTGTATATAACAAATGGGACTAATAGCTAAACCCAAAAGCATTTAAATAATTACTTAAAGTAAATGCAATAATTTGAATCAAAATAATTTTGAAAACTGGGTTCAATATGATCAAAGGTATAACTTGCCTTGGAAAAGGTCTATGCACTGGTCTTGATCTTGGGGTGCTCCTTCTTCCACAAAATTCCCCGACGAATCAACGTCTACTCACAAATGAGACACAAACAAACAAAACAAATAAATAACAGAGGCAAAACAAGCTCCAAAAATTAAATAAAAATCTCAGATAAATAGGGCTTGAATTTAAACAGATTTAGAAATTTGAATGGGCTCAATCGGAGTTAGGATGCAAAAGTTATGGGCTCTGGAAGATTGAATCTAAAAAGAAACCCTAATTTGGATTTTCTGGAATTTTCGAATTATTTCTCTAAAGAAAAATCGGATTATTGCGCAATGCTTACATCAGCAAGACAATTTTGGAATTTAAAATAAATCTGGAAAAAGCTACAGAGAATGACATGTGGGCCCTCGGTCCATAGACCGGGTCCACGAAGATGAGCTTTGGTCTACGGGTTCATGGCTCATGGAATAGTGGGCCTGACTGGGGGCCCCACATGGCATAGGTTGGGCTCACCGTAGATCGGATCTAACGGGATTAGGTTTTTGGGGTTTGGCTGGACTACCACGCGTACACGCACATGGCGGCTGACGAGGCTGGTGATTGGGCGACATGCGAGCAAAAGGCTGGCGTGGCGGCTAAGCTGGCGGACATGGTGGCTCGCCGGCGATCCAGGCTCTGGACACGAGGGCTCCGGCGAACGACGGTCCTCCGGTGAAGGCGAAGACGCGCAATATGAAGCGGGCGTTACGGGGAACTTGGTGACGCGGTCAAAAAGCACCGGCTGCGACCACAGCAGTGGCGGCGACAAGAAGAGCGGCGGAGCGGCACGGTTGAACGGCGGCGAGACGATGCGGGGCTCCTCCGGCAAAGATCTCGCGCGCACCGGGTCGAACACACCACGGCGACCTCGAATCTGGTGACGCGGAAGGCTGAGGCTCACCGACGGCGGTGCGAGATGGCGGAGAAGGTTGCGGCGGCGCAGAGCTTGAAGGGCTCGATTCTCCCCGATGGCGGCGCAATCCGAGAGGCGGCTCTAGGGTTTTGGAGGAGAGAGGCGGTGCAGAGATTCTGACGCGGGTGCGGGCTTTAAAAAGTCACGGAGGAGGGAGAGTCCGCAGGGAAGGCGGCGGCGCGGTAGGGTCCGGCTCGGACACGAAGGAGGAGTCCCGAGCGGAGACGACGACTTGGCGCGGGTCCACCAGACAGAGGAAGAGGGGATCGGGCCCACCCGTCAGCCAGCGAAGGGAGGCGCGCGCGGGATTGGGCTGATGCAGAGCTGGGCCGAAAGCGGAAGAGAATGGGCCGAGTTAGGGAATTCAGCTCGAGACCAAATCTGAGATTTTAAATAGTTTTTCTAATTTATAAATTACCAGAAATTCAAATAAGCAATAGAAAATAGCAAATGAACTCAGAAAAATTCTAGAAAAATCTAGAAAATATATCTAAGCACATAGAACCCAAATAAAATAGTTTTGGCTAATGTTCAAGTTGGGATTATTCACATTAAATATTTTTGATTGGAAAGTCCAATATTAAGCTTTTGAATTTAAATTCAAATAAATCCAAATGGTGAATTTTCTCCCTACTAACTATTAAAAGATTTTTAAACTCAGAAAATTGGGATATTACATTAAGTCTAGGGTGACAAAGGATAGTGCCCAAGTTCAAGGATTGACAGTTTATACACAATTATCATTAAGGCATTAGCTACGACTAGACTAAATATAGTTGCATAAATCATAGCAATGCAATTTCATAATTTAAAGCAACATAATTTGCAAAGAGTAGGTGCAATATGATCAAAGTGTTGACTCGCCTTACTCAATGTTCTGATAACGCTCTACATCCTGATATTCGCCCTTCTCGATATCTTGGTAATAATCTCGCTCAACGTGCTTATAATCATCCTATTTAATAGCCTGACCGTCTTGATCTTCTTGGGATTGTGGCCCCATCACAGCGTCAGAGTCTAGCTACGCAGACTACGATTAAACCCAAGAGCGACTGAAAACAACTAAATGAATTTCAGTAAGTCCAAATACATGCAAATACACGAAACACTCCAAATGAGTGCAAACATATCTAACGGCAACTCGACAGAACGACCAGGCCATATCCTTCAATATGGTGTGAAAGACTCCCTGATCGACCAGGCCTACACGTCTGTAAGCCTCATCGACTAGGAACTGGTCGTAGAAGGACTTACGACCAAAGGACGGTCGTAGAGAGTCTTACGACCAGGGACTGGTCATATAGGAACTTACAACCGTAGACTGATCGTAGGAGGACTTACGATCATAGGGTAGTCATACAAACGCTTATGACTAGGAACTGATCGCAGAAGAACTTACGACCAGGTGGTGGTCGTAGAAAGGCTTACGACTAGGAACTGATCGCAGAAGAACTTACGACCAGGTGGTGGTTATAGAAAGGATTACGACCACAGATTGAACATAGGGGGGCCTTATGATTAGGGGATAGTCGTAGAAATGCTACAGTGATCGTAGAGGATACAGAAGTCATAGAAGCTGTAGTGATCATAGCAGCTACCATGGTTGTAGTAGCTACAGGGTTGTAGGAGCTGTAGAAGTCGTAAAGCTATAGTGGTCATAGGGGCTAGAATGCCCGAACGAAGTGGTAGTCTGAGTCAATAAGTTGGCTGAGTCTTTTGGATTGTGAAGAGGTTCCAGGTGGTCGTGGTCGTAGCGGGCTGCATAGTCGTAGCGCTACAGCACTCGTAGATGTTACAGTACTCGTAGATGCTATAATACTCGTGGGTGCTGCAGTACTTGAAGGTGCTGCAGTACTCGTGGGTGTTGCACTACTTGAAGGTGCTACAGTGCCATAGCGGGCTGCGTGGTCGTAGCGCCCGAGTGGTCATAGCTGAACGTGGCCGTAGAAGGCTCCAACTGCAATTGGTCGTAGCCGAACCTGATCGTAGACAGTGGTCGTGGACAGTGGTCATAGACAGTGGTCGTGGACAGTGTTCATAGACAGTGGTCATGGACACTGGTCATAGAAAGTGGTCGTGGACACTGGTTGTGGACGCTATAGTGCTTGTGGTTGCTATGGTACTCGTAGAGGCTACAGTGTCGTAGTGAGTTGCGCGGTCGAAGGAAGTTTGACTATAAGGAGATTCAACTATGCCCGATCAAAGGAAGTTCGACTAGGTGCAGTCGAAGGAGGTTTACCTTACGTAGTCGAAGAAAATTCGACTACCTGATTGGAAAGAGGTTCAACTATGTGTAGTCGAAGAGGTACGACTACGTGTAGTCGAAAAGGGGGTACGACCAGCTAATCTGTAACGTCCCAAGTTTGGACTTGTGTTTCAAATGTAAGAAAATGAGTAGAAATTAAAACTTTTTCTAACATCATGTATTTCCTGTATGTTCTAAACCATTCTTGTACAAGAATTATGGGAATACAAAGTCACAAGTCATTTGATCCAAATCTTGGCTTTCAAAAAACATTCTTGTCAAATCTTGTGATCATCCTTTGGAAATATTTTTCCCAAGTTCTAGGTATTGTATGTGATCCCTCTGAAAAATTTTACAATTTTTAGAAATTGTTTGAATATTTTTAGAGGGCAGTCAAACCTGTTTGACTGTTGGTCAAACCCTAACTAAGAACCTTGCAGAATTTTTGGAGAAAAATGCACTTCATGAAAACCTCTGCAAATTTTATACAAGGTTGATATCTCAGTTAGCAAGCTCCTGTAAAAATTTCAGAATGTTAGGAGTTAGTTTGCTACCTTTAAAAACCTTTCAAAGT
The DNA here is from genome assembly GCA_036346255.1 of Ampelocalamus luodianensis. Lineage (NCBI taxonomy): Eukaryota > Viridiplantae > Streptophyta > Magnoliopsida > Poales > Poaceae > Ampelocalamus > Ampelocalamus luodianensis. Next base: position 36,986,176 of record CM070630.1, read on the forward strand.
TCTCAGCTCTTATTTAAAACCCTAAGTCAAACTTGTGTTGGACTCGAGTCAAACTCGAGCCCAACCTCACTTCTTGGTTGAACCCAACCGCCTAATTGCACCAGCGGACCAGCCAAAGGGCGCTTGGCATTTCCGCCGTTGGATTGCTATCGAACCGCCCGCGTTGATTGGGCCGTTCGGACCTCGCGGACGCGCCAACTGCTTGGGACCGTTGGATCAAGATCCAACCGTCCTGATTCATTGGGCCGTTCGGGTCGCTCGAATGGCTCAATTAATCTCAGTTGTTCGTTCTTGATCGGGCTGCCCTGATTGACTTGAGCGTTAGAAACCCTCAGTTGGTCCCATTTAATCGTGGCCGTCCATCTCAAATCCAACGGTCGCAGTCCCTTTTCTCTGTTCTTCTTCTTCCTCGGGCTCCCGTATGTGCGTGCGAGCCATGGCAGAGAGAGCAGTTGTGCCTTGTCACTTCGAGCTCATCCTCGTCAACGTCTCTCTGCGGGGCATTAAATGCGCCCCAGGCTTTCGGCTCTGACATCGCCGTTCTCACTTGCCCCCATCATTTCTTCGGTCCATGGCAGCTCCATGAACCGAGCTCACCGTTGAGCTAGGTCCTAGCTCAAACCCTAGTTTCTCAGCTATATAAAGCCCCCAAAAACCCTCCTGGTGTTCCTTTACACAACTCCTAGCTTCTTCTTTGTTTTTGGAGCTCAACACCATTGAAATTCTCAAATCACCATTAGCGGCCATGAAGCTCCATTGTGAACTTGGGTGCTCTAGTGGTTCATCTTCAATTCTTCTTGCACCCTTTCGAGCTCCTTAACCTTCTATGCATTTCCCCTAACTTAATTTGGTTTGACATTATCAGGAATTGTCAAATTTGGGGTTTGTTCAAATTCGGCCGAAATCGCCCCCTTTCTTCCTCAGCCCCGATAAGTGGTTCTTTTGGCAATTAATTGCTCATGGACCTTCTGTGGGTCTTAATGCAGCTATTTTGACCACCTGGTGGTGTTTATTTTTGCTCAGGATCTTATTTTGCACTTCATCTTCACCAACTCCGGCGGGCTTATCCACGGTCAAAGCTTCTCCGGCCATCTTTGGAGCTCTCCTTGGCCAAGGTAGCTTCCTATTAGTCCTTAGATGTTGTGGCACCTGCTTCTTTCGACAATGCGGAGCTTTTTGGCTATTTTCATTTTCGGCCGATCTTGTCACCGTCTTTGTTTTTCGGCTCGCCGGCGTTCTAGGCCGTCGCCGCCGGCGAGGTCATCACCATCGGGACCACAAGCCTATTGCGAACCCATTTTGGCCTTTAGGTTGCACCGCCGTGGCCGGAGCCGCCAGCGGCGAGCTCATCTTTGCGCTCGGGTTTTGTCGGACGCAAAAACGAGTGTTGTAGCGTTGCCGTTAAGACATCATTAATACGCTAATGATTGTTAATTACTGTTAATGATTGGTTAGCATTTAATGGATGTCTGAAATAACTTATTGGGTCACTACCATGTGGGCCCAGCCCCTTAAACACCCTCTCCCGCACTGTGCGTCATCGCCTCGGACATCATTAAATGCTAATCATTATTAATCATCACTAATCATTGATTAGTAATTAATGTGTCCTAAACTGGCCCACTGTGCCACTGACTGGTGGGCCCAGCCATTTAAACCTCCCCCGTCGGCCCTGTGCAATGCCATTAGAACATCATTAATGTTAATCATTGGCTAATCACTATTAATCATTGACTAGTAATTAATGGCAGTCTTAATTGCACTTTTGAGTCACTGCCGGGTGGGCCCGCGTGCACTGTGCGCGTGCGTAAACCCCGCGGACGTGACTCAGCCTCACTGACAGTGCGGGCCCCGCTCTCTTTCTCTCTCCCCGGGTGTGCGCTGAACGTTGATCATTTTGGGCCGTCGGATTTGAAACCAACGGCCTAGATCAGTGGGCCATTCGAGCCGTCCCGATCGGCTCATCTCGTGTCAACTGTCCATCGCTTGATCAGCGGTTGACATTCATTGAGCCGTTCGGGTCATAAATAGTGCCCGAATGATCTCGACCATCCATTTTACGCGTGCACGTATGTGCTGTGTTGGCTGTGCACGTGGGTCGTCCGTTGCCGGATCAGCGGCCCAGATTGCGCCACGCCATTATTAATTCGGTATAGAGTATCTATTTCCCGGTAAGAGTTATTTTGCAACTGAAAATTGTATTAAATTTCAAAATGTCATAACTAATTCATCTTAATTCCTTTTTATGTGATTCCAACTGTATTAAATTCATGTTTCACCAAAGTTTAATCTAAAAATGTATTTAGGCATGTTTCTGTAACAGAAAACTTTGCAAACATTATTAACTTGATTTCAGCCATTTTAGAATATTCCAGAAAATGCTTTGAAATATGTAAAATGCATATCTTTTTCTGGATAACTCCAAAATGTGCAAACTCATGCTTGTAAAATTCCTCTGTTAGCATACTTTAATATGGAATAGGTTTTGATCATGATTTCATTTCTAAAAAGTAACATGTGTTAGATTTACAACTTAGAAAAATCATAAGTAAGTCATTTTAACTCAAAATTGAGTAAACTCAACTTTGCAGTTCTTAGGATATCAATATCTACCTACTGTAAAAATTTTAGGCTCCAGATCATTCTAGAAATTTATGCCATTAACAGTATCCTTAATTAATTCAAATTGGATTTTTCCAGGCTGAGAGAATTTGTTTTAGCTATAACTTTTTCATGCTTAGTCCAAATGACCTGATTCTTGTCTCTAAATTCATTTAAAATCATAACCTTGCTGCTGTATAAATTTCATAAGATTTGGATGACTTTTGTTGTTGAGTTTTATTTGGTGTTCTTCGTTCGTATTGGTTTTATCGCCTTTTCGCGTTAGGTTCCGAATAGATTGTGGATCTCGAATCTGAGCCACAGCAACCAGACTCTGCCCTCCAGCAAGGAAAGCAAATTTAGCATCATTTGATCATGTTGTTCCTATTATTTTGAAATTCTAATATGTTGTTTGCAAATTATACGTATGTATTGCTATCTTGTTTTAAACTATTGTCGATTAGTTGACCTACTAGATGCATTTTCAGTAGGTAAATGTTTATTCTCTACTACTGAGCCTAGGGCTATTTGCTGTGATTTTGGGTTCGTTGGATGAACCCTTATCACTTAGTAGTTTACGAGTTGATGTGCTTAGCCATGCTTAGCTATCGGTAGAAATGGGCGGTTATCGACTTGTCGATAACCTTGATCACACAAACTTATTATGATCTGTATGATTTCGCCTTTGTGCTATGTTTACTTGTAAAAACTAAAAACTGAAAATAAAATGATTTCGACTTGGGCACAATGGTATGATGGTGTGTTTTTGGGTGTGACTGGAATGGTGCCCAGGTCAATTAAGGACCGAACATTTTGTCAGTCCCCATTATCCAAGCAATTTGTGCGTGCTAACCACACTAGAGGGAAATGTGACATCTCTTAGCTAAGTACTTTAGGGGGTGTTAATTAATGAGTTGCGTGGTGAGTTGCATATTTGATTATATGCAACGTGGACATGTTTGTGGGGAGAGGAGACCACCCGCCTAGGCCGGTGCATCCTACACTACGTATGGGTCCTTAGTGGGGGCCGGTAAGGTGGTCCACTAGGTGATAACCCCCATACGTGTGGCTCTTGATTAGCATTTTCCATTGGAAATGTCTCGTAGGACTTAGCTGTGCCGGCATACCAAAGGAAGTGTGCTTAATAGCTTGGCAAAAAGACGGTCTAAAGTGTGGGTACATTGGTACACTTCTGCAGGGTTAAAACTATTCGAATAGCCTCATCCTATGTTATGGACACGCTTGGGTAAGCTTTTCAAGAGTTAGACTATAACCCTTTTAATTAAAACTTGATGGGTGGCACGCATCGGGGATTCGTGCTATGTTGTGGTGGCTATTGGGTTAGTCACCTCTAGGTAGTTACTTGTTAATTATTGTTACTCGCTGTTATTTAAATGCTTAAAAGCGGATTTTACAAATTACCTTCAATCTATTACATTATTGCAAATAAAAATTGCTTTGTGCGTCCAATTAATCATGTAACCATTTCCTTTGAATTCGGCTCACATGTAGCTATGTATAGGCTTGTTACTCGTAAGTCTTGCGAGTACATTATTGTACTCATCTGCATTGCTTGTTGTGTGTAGAGGAAGAGGGTGAGCCCCAAGGGCCTTACTTTTGCGAGATGTGAGGCTTTTGGGACGACTAGCTTGGCGGCCCGTTCGGTTGCCTTATGGGTTAAGGCACACTGATTGGCTATTGTTTACAAGCCATCTTCCGCTGTTATTGCTACTTTATTGTCTTTTGGCCGATCGGCCCCTCTGTTGTAATAACTCTACTATGTATGTCTTTTGCTAGACTTGTATTATGTGATGTATGGAATTGATGCATGATTTTGTAATGGTGTATATGTGCTGCTATTCTGGGAAGCACATGTTCATAGAGACGCGGTGTATTTTGTTTGTGATACTAGAGCCAATAGAGGGATAAGTATTACAAGCTAAATAAATCGGGGTCTCACATAATCGAATAGGGGACTACTAGGTCTAAATATGGATACGACTACTCGACGTGGTCGGAGGGGATACAACTGGATGTAGTCGGGGGTGACATGACTAGGTGTGGTCGTAGAAGGTACGATTGGGTGTAGTTGAGGAAGATACGACTAAGTGCAGTCAAAGAAGACACAACTACCTGTATTCGGGGGTGATACGACTAGGAGTACGACTGGGTGTAGTGGTAAGAGGTATAACTGGGAGTAGTCGAAAGTACGGCTGGGTGTAGTAAGGGGTACGTCTGGGTGCAGTCGACGGAGGTACGACTGCCTGCAGTCAGAGAAGGTACGACTACGTAGTCAAGGAGGTTTTGACTACGTGGTCGTAGAAGATTCTACTAGGCGTAGTCGAAGGATTTCCAACTACGTGGTCGTAGGAGACTCGGCTGGGTATAGTCCAAAGAGTTTCGACTACGTGGTCGTGGAAGGTTGGGTTGCACGTGAAAACTACACGATTACGTGGTTAAAAGAAGCGAAGGTTCGACTGCTCCCGCAGTCGAAGGAACCAGAAAAAGAACCAGAGAAAGAGCAAGAAAAACGGGGTAGCTAGAATGAGGAGGAGCATCTAGGCCACTAGGAACGCACTGGTATGATGCTGCGGGGACGAGCTAACTGGAGCTGGGCTGGCGATGGTGGAACGCAACGGCGAGCGAAGCTCTGAACGGCAATGAAGGCCCAAGAGAAGAGAGTAGTCTTCAATCCTCCGCACGGCTTCATGGGAGTAAGCAGACGGCTCCACGGAGATGACTTGGGGTGCACCTCCCCAGTGAGGTCGATTCGACCCCTTGGGCCAATCTAGTCGGACGGGAGGAAGAATAAGGTCGACAGCGGTTTCGACGGGTGTTAACGGCGACGGCGGCGTTGCGGTGGCGCTCAGCTGGAGCGAGCGCTCGAGGCTTACCTTGAGCTCAAGCTCTCTTTAGGGAGGAAGAAGTTGGGACTAGCACTGATGTGGTGGAGAAGGCGATGAGGAGGCTCGGAGCTGCTATGTAGGCGATTTGGCACAGCCGACAAAACGGAGTGGTGGCGACCTGACAGGGTTGGTAGCACAGTGCAGACGATGTGATGGGTTGAGCAATGGCTATTATGGCTGAGTGACCGCATGTGCCAGCGCATCCGCCCGGTCATACATGGCACCCGAGCGAGACTGGGGAAAGACACAGCTGTCCCAGGTCTATAGTCCAGGAGTTTGGCTTGACCAGGTTTGGCCAGCGGCTGGTCGGTGGAACAGTAGAGGGGGAAGCGATGGCACAGGTACTGGCTCGGCTGAAAAGAAGGGAGAATCGGGGGTGTGCAAGAGCTGGTCGAATCGGACTAGAACTAGACCAACAGCACTTAGCCTAAAGAATAGCGGAATAAAGAGAAGAGCTAAGAAGATTTGGGAAAAGATAGAATAACCGAATTTTAGACTTGCTAAAATTCTGATATTTGCTTGAAGGAAGTTCTAACGCGGTGACAGATAAAAATCTGGCATCTGGTAGATAATTCTAATTGGACTTGTGCTAATAAAAGAGAAAATGTACTCGAACAACTCTCAAAAATGCAATCAAGAAGAACAACACTAGCTATCACATAAAAAGTTTTAAAAATCTCATATTTTGTAGTTATAAAATTTTGGGCTGTTACACCATGAGACACTGCGGGAATTGTTACATTCTTCAGTACTATCAGTTGGTCTCATACATAGTGTACGTAGGATCCTTAGACCTAAGATCGTCATAGTTTCCTACATGCGTAATAGTTTACTTAGGGGTTGCTAAACACCGCTCCGTAACTGGGTGATCATAAAGGTAGCTTTCGAATTTACTATGAAATATGTGAAGGAATGTGAGCGACCAAGATGGAATTTGCTCCTCCTATATAACGGGAGAGATATCTATGGGCCCCTCAATGTAGCTGGATTAGGAAATGCATGGCTATGCCAAATGTGTTTGAGGAGTCAATCACAACTGAGTAATCCACTACAGGTTCGAGTGAAAGATCGAGCTATCAAAGGATGGCACATTTCTCGCCTTAAGTTCGATCTGGTATCATGAGGCAAAGGGATCGGTACATAAGCACTATATAGGTTCGTCTGATATGATATTTATGCATATTTGGGGATCGCTATGTCCTACTAGGGACCGCTACCGACTTATAGACCGAAAAGGAGTTTTCGGCCCATAACTGAATATATATGAACTTACAAGGTCATACACTTAACGGGTTGGAACGATAAGGGTACGATCTCTACTCGTATCGGATAAGGTCCGATTGGAGGCTATCTAAAGAGAGACGTAGGGCTGAAGGAGTGATCCCGAGACACACCCATCGAAACCCTAGCTGCCACCTCTCAAAGCCCCTGTCGTGCGCGCTAGTGCTAACACACCGACGCACGGTATTCCATCCTTGGACGTGTGGACTTCGGTAGAAGCGCTGCTACGACTGCAACGTTGATCTGGTTGATCGCAAAGAGGAGACGGTTGACCAAAGGACGATCGACTACTTCCACTACACCGACGCACGCTATGTTGAACCGGCTACTTCAACTCTACTTCCACTGCATTACACGTCTAGTAGTAACGATCTATAATCTTTTACTCACATAATTTTCTGATTTACGTAGTAGAAATTTTTAATCTGCGCTAATGTAGCCTAACCGTATTCTTCACTTCCAACGCTTCTCATCTATCACGTCCTCAACCACGCCCACATGGATCTACGGCTAACGATGCATGAGTAGTCCACTAGGCTAAAGGTTGTAAGTAGCCGTGTAGCGGTAGAGATGAAAGGATAATTACGATTTCCCAAGTGTTTGTATATATTATCTCAATAAAGGGACGCAAAGGGTCCCGACATTTCATAGGTTCGCTAGTATAGTAGAATGGACGACGGGTTATGGTAGCAAAAACAATTTATCAAGGGAGAATAGAATCTTGTTCCATGTCCTTACAAGCATTGCCGATTAATTATTCCCTATGGACACGGGGCTTCTCTCTCGCAGATAATTCTAGTTATCAGTTTGAATTCAATCGATAATGCCGCATCTAGTTCACAAATTCTATTTCGGTGAATGGCTCCCCCGAATGAAGCTTGAGGGCAACATCACCAACAACCTGCACCACAAAGCAGAGCAAAAGTGACTACGAGAGGAATGGTTACATAAATCAGCAATAATGTGTTCTTTTACATAGAGCATTTCAAATACTTATATGGCGATACACTATGCAATTGGTGATGATGTTAATTACTTAACTCCCTTATTAAAAAAATAATTTAGTGCAGTAGAAAATGGTACCACATGCCCATCTAAGTAGGGGCTATTAACAGTTGTGTACATTCTATCTCTTGGTCCATGTGGTCCATGTGGCCCATGTAGCCCATGAGGCCCATGTAGTGAATAAGATGCATAGTTGTCAATAGCAAATCATCATCTCCCAAAAGTTTAACATGGTATCAGAGCCACGTGTTAGGGTTTCCACCTCTGCCACCGCAAGCCCGAACTCGCGTCGTCGCCTAGAGCTCGCGTTACCCCGACAAATCATCATCTCCCAAAAGTTTAACATGGTATCAGAGCCACTCCTAGATTAGTGTTAGGGTTTTCACCTCTGCCACCGCAAGCCCGAACTCGCGTCGTCACCCAGAGCTCGTGTCACCCCGCCTCGGTCATCGCCCAGGTGCAGCCCTCCCTCCTCGTCGACTGGAACACCTACGCTGCCTCTAGCTGTGACACCTCCTCGTCCTCAAGCCCAAGCTCGCGTCACCACGCCTTGAGCTCGCGTCACCGGCCCCGATCTACCACCCCGAGCATGTCGTGCTGCCAGCGCTGAAGTTGTCACCAAGCTGCTTCTCGATCCAGTTGGAGCCGCCTGAAACCGTTTCCCGGTCCGACCGGAGCCCATCTGAAGCCGGTCCGAAGCCGCTTCCCCATTCGGCTTGAGCCCATCTGAAGCTAAAGCCTAAATAGCCCATCTGAGGCTCGCGTCATCGGCCCTAATCTGCCACCCCGAGCTCGTCGTGCTGTCAGTGTCGAAGTCGTCACCAAGTTGCTTCTCGATCCAGTTGGAGTCGTCCGAAGCCGCTTCCCGATCCGACAGGAGCCCACCGGAAGCCGATCCTAAGTCGCTTCCCGATCCGGCTTGAGCCCATCTGAAGTTGAAGTCTAAATAGCCCATCTGAAGCTGCTCCAGCTCCGTCTCCTCTACTTCCTGATACGATCAGAGCCCATCTGAAGCTGCTCCGGCTCCTCTGCTTGAGCCCATTTGAAGCTGAAGCCTGAGTTGAAGCTGGTCAAACCTAGATTCAGATGAGCAACCTTTCGGCCTAGTTGTGTCGGCTGCAGGTATCTTCCAGTGGATCCACCGGTTTTATTACACCATCGTATCCTATGTCGGGTGTTTCACTTCCATGGCTGTTGGATTCAGTGGGTTTCCTTCCATATGACATCTGATGCATCTTAGCGGACATCATGTCGTCCTGCTACACAAGGTATCAAGATTCAAACAGCTGATGGAACGTCATGTATGGTCACTCATCAGGGGACTCTTTCCACCTCTCATTTCGCATTTTCAGATGTCTCACTTGTCCCCACTGTCTCCATGAATCTCATCTCTGTTAGGCAGCTCGTAGATATGAACTGCTTTGTTGGGTTCGATGATAGCTCCTGCTTTTTGCAAGATCCTCGAACAAGAGTTGTCATCGGTACAGGTCATCGTCAGAGAGGTTCTGTAGGGCTCTATGTTCTTGATCTTCTGAGTCTCTATTTATCCTCCATTTCTGGTACTACTTCCACTCCTATTCCTTCATCCTCTGCTGTTGGTTCATCTACTCCTTGTCCTTCTGCATCTACTTCTGTTTGCAAGTCTTTTTCTCAATGGCATCATCGCTTGAGGCACTTGTGTGACTCACGCCTCTCTATCTTGATTCATCAAGGTGTTCTTGGTCTGTTTCTATTGACACAAAATTTAGTGCAAGGGTTGTAGACTTGGCAAGCAAGTACAATTCCCATATATCTGATCGTCCATTTGATTTGGTCCATTTGGATGTTTGAGGTCCTTCTCCTTTTACTTCAAAGGGTGGTCACAGTTACTATGTTATCTTCATTGATGATCATACTCGATACACTTGGATCTACTTCATCAAACACTATTTGTAGTTGATTTCTATCTATCAGTCTTTTGCTCAGATGGTTCTTACTCAATTCTCTTCCATCATCCGTGTTTTTCGTTCTGACTGGTGGATTATCTTTCATCAGCTTTTAGTTAGTTCCTTTCTTCTGAGGGTACTCTTCCTTAGCTCTTGTGTCTTGGTTCTCATACTCACATTGGTATTGTTGAGTGCAAGCACCATCACATCATTGAGACTGCTCGTACTATCCTCATTTTGTCCTTTGTTCTCACACTTCTTGGGGAAGCAATCTCTACATTAGTCTATCTCAACCGTTAGCCCTCTACCGAGCTTCGTGGCAAGTGTCCTAGTGAGGTCCTGCATAGAGCACCTACTCATTATGCTCATCTTCGTGTTTTTTGTTGTGTCTGCTATGTCATTCTAGCACCTCGTGAGTGCACAAAGTTGATCCCTCGGTTGGTTGAGTGTGTTGTCCTATGTTATAGTCCTGAGCATAAGGGTTATCATTGCTATGATCCCTCAGCATGTCGCATTCGTATTTCTCGTGATGTAACCTTTGATGAGGGTTGACCCTTATTTTATCATCCTTCTACACATCCCACTACTTCTACAAATTCCACCTTTTTTTGTATCTACCTCCCATACCTTCATCAGACTTGTTTTCTCTAGATACACCTTCTTTACCAGTTTTACCTTCTAGTGTGTCTCCTCTACCAGCTCTACTAGTTTATGATATTTTCACTTTTTTTCTTTCACTATAGTCGCCGACAGAGAGTTCCTTCTGATCCCTCTTGATCCTTCTGATCCTCAGTCCTTCTCTCCTCCACTTGACCCTCCAACCAATACCACAGACTCTGACGATCGTTTTACTACATCACGGTATGCTCTACGTGATCGTTCCTCTATTCAGGCACCAAAGAGATGGGGTTTTCCTCGTGCATGTGCAGTATCTGAGTCGAGTACCTAGCAGGAAGCAGCCAGTACACCTAAGTGGCAATTGGTTATGACTGAGGCGCTTACATCATTAGAATCTACATGCACTTGGGATCTTGTTCCACTACTATCTGGAGCTTTGCCTATAACTTGCAAGTGAGTGTACAAAGTAAAGACCAAGTCAGATGGTTCAGTGGAGCAATACAAGGCTCGTTCAAGAGGTTTTCAGTAGGCTTATGCTCAAGATTATGATGAGACTTTTGTTCCCGTTGCTCATATGACTACAGTCCGTACTCACATTGTTATTACAGCTGTACGCTCATGAACTATATCTCATATAGATGTCAAGAATATTTTTTTTCATGGTGATCTACACAAGGAGGTTTATATACAGCTACCCCCAAATGTTGAGGATCCTACAGGCTATATTTGTCATCTTAGGTGTGCTCTATATGGTCTCAAACAGGCTGCTCGTACTTGGTTCAAGCGTTTTAGTTCTATGATTAGAGCTGGTAGTTTCACTCCGAGTGAGTATGACCATGCCTTGTTCATTCATACTTCTCAACGGGGTCATACTTTGCTCCTGCTATATGTAGATAATATGCTGATCGCAGGAGATGATGTGGACTATGTGGTTTTTCTCAAGAAGAAATTGAGTGAACAGTTTATGATGCCCGATTTGGAACCATTTAGCAATTTTCTGGGGATTAAGGTTTATTCTGATGGTGATAGCTACTACCTCTCAGCATCGCTACGTTCAGGATCTGCTTGCTCGCTCTGGGATGACTAATATTCGCAATGCTGCCACACCCATGGAGCTTCACTTGCAGCTTCGACCTACAAACGGTGTAATACTGACAGATCATTCCCGCTATCGTCAGCTTGTTGAGAGCCTTGTTTATCTCACTGTCACTAGGCCATACATTGCTCATATTGTTCATGTGCTCATCCAGTTTGTCACTGCTCCCACATCAGTCCACTATGGTCATGTTCTATGTGTGCTGAGATACTTGAGGGAGACTACGTCTAGACGTCTGCTCTATGCCAGTTCGAATCGTCTCCAACTCCAGCATACTCTAATTCCACTTGGGAGAGTGGTCCTGCTAATCGCCGATCTATCACTAGCTACTGCATCTCTCTTGATACTTCGCTCATTGCCCGAAAGTCCAAGAAGCAGGCTGCAGCGTCACGCTCTAGTGCATAGGCTGAGCTTCGAGCCCTTACCGCTACCACCTCAAAGATCATTTGGCTTCGATGGTTCTTAGCTGATCTCGGTGTCCATTATGATAATCCTACCCTTCTGTTTTGTGATAATACAAGTGTCATTTAGATTGCTAGTGATCCACTCAAGCATGAGTTAACAAAGCATATTGTTGTTGATGCCTCCTTCACACGGTCTCATTATCAGCAGTCAACTATCGACCTCGAGTATATACCCTTAGAGTTTCAAGTCGCAGATTTCTTCACTAAAGCTCAGATTTGATAACAGCATCAGCTTCATCTACTCAAACTCAATGCATTAGATCTTTCTGATCCACATTGAGTTTGAAAGTGTTAAGAACTGTACATTCTCTCTTTCTCTCTCTCTTGGTACATGTGGTCCACGTAGCCTATAAGGATATGTAACCCATGTCTATACATACTCTCGCAATAATGAATAAAATGCATAGTTATGAATAACAAATCATCGTCTCCCAAAAGTTTAACTGCGGTGAATGGCTCCCTTCAAAGTAATTCAAGAATGTAGGTTCTTGTTTAGTGATGTTTTTAGTTATGCAAAAAGAACGTTCTTCTAATGCAGTACGCTTTTCCATACCAAGCCTGAGGCGCTTCCAAACCTAGAGGTTCTTTTAACACACAGTTTAACGAATAGAAAGAGTTCTAGCTGTACCATTCATACTGTAATTTAATTATAGGAGTTGACAATTAATGAAGAGTCAAGAAAATAACTATTAGAAGAATTACGTGATTATTGAAATGTAACTATGCACGCCGCAGAGAAACAAGTGCAAACCTTTGCCATCGTTCTGTAAGAGTATTCTGTGATTCCAGCAACATGTGGTGTTATAATAACATTTGAGAATTTCAGAATTGGATCCTCTGGGTCAAATGGTTCCGTCCAAGCAACATCAATACCTAAACCACCTAAATGACCTGATTCAAGGTGATTAAACACAGCCTTGTAGTCCAGTAGGCGTCCTCTAGCAATATTGACCAGATATGACCCCTACAAAAGAGGGGGATGGTTATTCCAATATTATTGTAATATGGTAATTTAGCTAAGATTTTCTTGTAATGATATTCTCGTCTGATAGCATGAATCAAGAACGATGGCATTATTGAATGAAATTAATAAATCATAGGACATCAAGAAAAACAAGAACCTGTAAATCTAATCGCTTGCAGATAGTATGTCAGGAACAAATGCGCATACCTTTTTCATTGCTGAGAGGAACTTATGATCCACAATTCCAAGCTGTAAAGTTGATCACTTAGTAATCAAAGTCAAAAAGAGGATCTTGCAGAAAATTTTTAAGCAAATGCACATAGAGAAGGATTAACTGTTTCATTGTTTAAGGTCATGCAAGTCAGAACTATGTCAGCATCTCCAGCAAATTCGTACATGTCTTTCGGGCCACCTTTCTTATCAACCAGCCCATCAATCTCTGCACTGGCAAAGTTTCAAGAGAGAAGAACAGAACAAAAAATATTTATACAGGGAATGGCAATGCAACTACTGCAGCTTACCAGATGACAATGTATCCGATGACCAATTCCTTTTTGTAGCAAGAATTTTTACTCCAAATGGTCTTAGTCTCTTGGCAACTTCCACGCCAATGGCTCCAAACCCAGGATAAGGATCTACACAGTGAATCATAAATACAAGTTACTAAACAAATGGGATTCCTCCCATGGAAAGTAGATGAAACAAGAAAAATAACTTATATACGAAGAGCATACTGTTTTTCCAAATATTGTTTCTCCAACTGGAAGGCCCAAGTCCTTCTGATTTACAGCGGTATCCATCTCCTTCTGCAAGGTATGCCCAAAGTCCAAAACATGAGTGGTCCATTACAAGTGACAGCATCTAACTTAAATTTATAAAACTGAAACAAGCATGTTATCTTCCAAATGATGAAAGCTAGGAAGGTAGTGTATATCTTAAAAAACTGAATAAACATTCTGAACAGATATATATGAAGTGATGAACCATGGCTCTAAAAGAGAGTCCAATTTCATGGTCAACGGAAATAACAAAGGAGATGAACCATATGGTTTTTGGAAATTTCATACTCAAGCTTCTACTCAGAATTTTTCTTTTGTTATCCAACTCCGAAGTGCAGACCTGAAACTCAGAGTAATATCCCATAGAACATTAAGAATTTTATTTTACAATCTAGGACCTGACGCTGCAGAATAATCTATGCTTGCTTGCTTCATATTTGTATCAATTTTTCATGGAAAATTCAGAATTATCAACAAGATTAGGCTTGATAACCTGAGACGTTTTGATATTGTATATAAGAGTGAAAATTGTCTAGTGAGAAGAGAGTCTGGTGAATGTTCATCAGCTAGAAGCTTTGAAATACGGAAAACTTAAAGAGGACTTCCAAGTGGTCAAAACTGCAAGCCGCAGAACACCTAGAGTTAGATAGATCGCCATTTCTGCGCAAGCGACCGCATTTCCTGTCGTACTCCCAGGTATCCGTGCAACTTTAATTTTGTGTTCTGTAGCAGCATTTACATCGACACCTGTAGAAAATTGCATTCCCAATATAAGACAAGCTAGTTATGTCGGTAGATCAATTAAAAAGGCAAGATTACACCAGAGTTATAATCACCTTCTAATCCAACACCGTACTGCATAATAATCTTCATCTGAGTTGCCTTGGCAATGATATCTGAATCTATGCGTCGATTTTTCACTACACATATGTGGTAGTTGTGAATTACATCAGGTACCTGCTCAAGACCTACTTCGTCAACCTGAAAAAATGCATTGAAATGTGACCAGCAACCAGCCTAACTTACAAAATTTTAAGTAATGCAAAACTCTTACAAATTTACTGTTAGATGGATAGGGGGAGTGCAAATGTAAATGGTTAGTTGTATTGAACACAACCCAAAGGGTAATATATAGTACAAGGACACACACAAGAGTAAACCCTAGAATAGGAGTGGAAAACCACAAATACCCTTAACAACCCCCCCCCCCCCCACCCCAAATGAAGGCATATGCAATAACATTCCCTTAAAAGGGCTGACACTAAAATAGGGAAAATCCAAACACTACTACAAAACAGGCTATAGAAGACACCCCATCACAGACGGGTTAATTTGAATCCGTCTGTGTTGGGTCTGTTGGCGCGACATTTGCTTTGCCGGTCTATCACGCAGCGGTTCTTACTAGTAACCGTCATGATATATGATTATCACGAGCGGTTTATATAAAGAACCGTCAGGAAATATCACGACGATTCTATTTATGAACCGTCTGTGATAATCCCCCATATCACAGACGGTTTATAAATAGAGCCGTCTGTGATATTTCCCAGACGGTTCTGTACATAAACCGTCTGTGATAATCTCGATAATATCACCATAACGTACAGCTCTTAGAAAATATGTTGAGTATCAAAAGATCTCTCATCCAGGGTCGCGCGACAGCCCAGAAAACACATGGTGCAAGGACTGTGAAGGTAGAGGCAAGCGGGAGCAAAGTCAACAACGACAACACAACGAAGAAGATGATGAAACCGACAAGAATGGTGAAAGCTATCAAATCAAGCTGAAGAGGAATAAATAGAAGCATGACAGCGCAGATCAAAGCGCAAGACGGCGGCGGCGTAGTGCACAAAAGCGCAGTGTGAAAGAAGCGCGGCGGCCTTAGAAGCTCGGGGCGGCGGCTCAAAGAGAAAAGTGGCGACTGCTGCCATGCGGAAGGGAAAGAAGAGGGGCACACTCAATCCAAGAGGACGGACCATGGCTAGCAAAGCAATAAGCTGACTGATAAGGAATTTGTGAACTCGCACGGCTTAAACGAACTCAAAGATAGTGTTACGGACTTGGATGGACGCAACAGAAGCAACGACACTAAGAAAGAAAAGACTCAAACGATGGCTAGCAGCAGCAGCAGCATGCAGTTGGATACCCGTCCTCCCTTCTCTCTCTCTCTCCTTCCCCGACTCGCCAACCTCTCTCTCCTCCCATTTCCTCCTCCCGTTCTCCTCCCCTCAATTCAACGAGACAAAGGAGCGGCGACGAGGCAGGCGATGAAGAGAATGAGGATGATGGCCTCTCGGACGGGGAGGTCTCCCGGGAGGCGAGGCAGCGGTGGATGCGAGCAAGGGAGGAGGCCAAGTTGGAGAAGGAGATCATGCAGTGGGTGCTCGCAAGGGAGGCGGTGGAGCTCCGCCCGACGACGGAGAAGGTGGTCTCACCTGTCGATGGAGAAGAAGGCGGTCGTCCCCGAGCCTGCCGCTGCGGATCTGTTGTCCTCGAGCCGGAGGAGCTCAGCGGCGAGAGCTCGGCACGAGGAGGGGAGCGTCGGGGAGGCAACGCTTGGGGCGGTGGATCTTGGCGCGGGTAAGGGAGCATAGGGGAGCTCGGCCTGGAGTAGAGGAGCATCGAGGAGGCAGCTTGGCTGCGGCAGAGGTCGGGGCAGCCCGTCGCCGGCGGCCCCACAGCAACCGCAGGACAACGGCAACGTGGCAAACGGACCGGACAAGATCCGTCTGGATCTGGTCGGGAGGCGGCCGCGACGTCCCGATCTGGCCCGGGATGGCGGCACTAGCAGGGGAAGGCGACCACGACGACCAGATCCACACTCGCCGCACCAAGGGGGGTGACGCGGTGGCTAATAGTCTTGCCCACTAGAAGGAACTTTCTAGCGTCAATGAGACCCTCATTCTTACTACTAATTGAAGGAATTAATTTCAAAAGATGTGATTGAAACCAAGGAAATGAAGCTTTATTCCATAAAATCCAAAAGATACATATTACATGTTACAAAAGTAAAAAAAAAAACCTAGTTACATTTCTTCTACGACCTTTCTTCTGATTGGTTAGTCTTTTCGACCAGTTCTTCGGATTTCTTCTTCAAAGTGGTCGAAGTCGATTTCCATTGAAAGAAAGCAAAAGATATGTAAATTGCTAAGAGCTTGTCCAGTATGTTGCTTCCCTTCGATATGAACTTCATTCTTGATCGGAAATGCACATCATAAACAATGAAGTGCTCACCTACTCATCGGGATCTTTTTTTACCAAATTCCTGAGCTCTTCAATCCATGGAACAACTTGACTTTTCAACCACCTGAAAGTCATGTCCCATGGATTTTTGTTTTTTCGTGATCTTACTCATGATGAAAGGATACTAAAGCAATCTGAGTTCACACTCATAAAAAGCTTTGAAGATAGAAATCTCACCTTTCTCTTCTAAAGACCACCGTTCATCATCTACTCTTTTCCACTCCAACAAAAGTTTCAAAAAAGTCTTTCTAGCAACATCAAAGATGGTCATTTTCTTCATATCCATCCTTGATTATTTCCATTGAAACTTAGGTCTGATTATTTCTTCTAAGAAATCTACTCGAACTTGATGAGTTTAGGAAAAAAAATTCTAAGAAGAAGCAGAAGTGGGAAAGATAGAAAGATTGCAAGTGAGATTTTTTTAGTTCTCCCTTTTTTATGGTTATTTATCGCCATCAATTTGCGACATAATTCAATGGATAAGGCTGGAAGTCCAATGGTTAAAGTTCTATTGGAACTGTTCCCAATGAATTGTGGGAAACCAAATCATCACCATCTTTTCTGAAACTGTTCTCAATAAATATAATTATGAGAAATGGCTCGTATTCTTTTTTCTATCTATTCAGGAAAAGAAGTTTTATTTTTACAACTCAAGTAAAAATATATTTCTTGACCAAGTCAATTTCTGGTCAAAAGAAAAACCAGTTCAAGACACTCAACCTTTGACCATGATCCTACCACCTTTTTTCTATGTAAGTCATTTTCACTTGAAGTTGAGGGGCTAGATGACGAGTATCTAATAATCCTCAATTAATTAAACTATTTATCTATAAAATTTATAGATAATATTGTCCCTATACAACATTCAAGGGTACCTCGTTATCAATGATTAGGGCGATTATAAAAACCTAGTGGTCGTAAGCTGTTCTACGACAACCCTGTATAATCGTAGGTCATCCTGCTGTCATCTTGTGGTCGTAAGGTCTTATATGACCATATACTGATTGTAAGTTCTACTACGATCACCTCATGGTCGTAAGCCTTATTACGACCATGTCATTCACGACCACCCAATGGTCGATAAGAACCATAGACATGTGGACCCCCATCGACTAGGAACTCCATACACTATGTCTAATTACATGCAGTAGCTAATATGTGTCGTTATTCTCTGATATAACTGCATGTATTAATCTCTGTCTCTGGTATTACTGCAAGGCGAACGTGGGGTGTTGTCTCTCTGACAATAACTACTATCAACGTGCGCTATTCTTCAACTGATGAGATGCCTCTTGGCATGGACAACTGCCACCCATTCAAATGCTATATAAAGGATAAAGCAGTGGACAGAGAACAAATAGAGAGACACGAGCAACAGAACAAACATGAGTCATTAGTCCTAGCCTTCGGTGACTTCTCTCCTGTTGTAAGCACAATCAATACAAGAACAGGATTAGGGCTATTATTCTCACAGGAGAAGGCCCGAACTTGTCTAAATTCCTTGTGTAGTCTTGAGCAAGGAGCCCCCCTTTAACATTCATTTCATAAGTTCAATATTAAAACATCAACAGATGTCTAGTGCCGTTGGCCCCGAAGCCCATCCTCATTGGTGACCACGAAGCCCTTCCCCGGCATTGGTCCTAAATCCTGTTGCCGTCGCCTGTCCTACAGTGCGCGGTTCCCCCCTCTGCGACCTTGACGCTCAACCACCAATGACCCCGGTGGTGACCACCAACAACTGCGTCCGCAGTCGTCCATGTATGTAACATCCCAAAAATTCATAAATGCAAAAATATGGGATTTTTAGAACTTTTTATGTGATAACTAATGTCGTTCTTCTTGATTGCATTTTCAAGACTTATTTTGATTGCATCTTATTTTCTTGCTGGCATGAGTGGTATAAGAATTAGAGAGACCTAAGATAAGGGAACTCTAGAAACATAAATGGTCAAAGCAAACAAACTTAAAAGCCTCCCTCTTCTAAATATTACATGTGCACTCTCAGAATCGAGAGTGTAGAATTCAACACCAAAATCCTTAGGGGGTCGAAAAGTCCAATTAGGAAGGTCCAATGAATATCAAACTATATCTGCCGTTGCAAGAGAATCCCCAAATGAAAATACCAGAACTAGATATAACTCTAAGATCCTATCCTAGTTCTTTTTCCTATTCTCCCGAGCCTATTATTTCCGCCCATTCCTGTTCATCTGACCAGTTTCTTGGACCAGTGGCAGTAGGTCTCTTTTTCCTCGCTTAGCGTCAAGACTACAGAACTCATGTGCACTGGCGGACGTTGTCACTCGGCTATTAATAGCCATCGCTCAACCTGTCACATCGTCTGCACTATGCCACCGACCTAGTTGAAATTACCAACTACTCCCTATTTCCAAGCCATACCGAATGCATCGCAGGCTCTTGGATATTTCTGCCCTATCACTTATGTATAACAAAGTCGAGCCCCCTCATCGCTTTTCTTTGCCACACCAGTACTAGTCCCACCTCCTCCCCTCTTTCAAACGAGCTTGAGCTCCAGGCAAGGCTTGAGTGCTCACTTTGGCAGAGCGCCACCACGACGCCGCCATCACCGTTGACACCCATTGGTGAGGCCCATCCCTCATTACATGCATCGGCTTGTATTCCATGACTCAAAGATGTTTCCCCTCATTTGATTCTGCTCTTTGTTCACAGGAACCGCCGCCGACCTCATCCTTCCTCCCCTCCGACCCAAAATAGCCCCAGCGGTCTAGTCAGCGTCGCTGGTGAAGGGCACTCCAAGTCACCTCCTCGAAACCATCTAGCTACTTCCTTGGAGCTATCCAGTTGATTGAAGACTACTCTTCTTCCTTAGGCCATCAATGCCACTCAAAGCTTCTTGAAGGGGTACGGGTAGGCTACGATAGCGAGCAATTCAAAAAATCTACTACGTAAACCGGGAAGCCAAGCAAGTAGATGATCACAAATCGTTACCACTAGACGTGCAGTGCAATAGAAGAAGAGTCGGAGTAGCCTGGTCCAACAAAGAGAGCGTCGATATAGTGGTCGTAGTCGATCGTCCACCATAGTTGATCGTCCAACGAAGTCAAACGTCTCCTCCAGCAACCAATCGCGTTCCTCACTAAGGTCTTGGATCGTCCTCAAGCGCATCAGCAATCACAGTAGTGCCTCTACGGTATCCACACGTCTAGGGAAGGAACACCGTACGCCGGTGTGCTAGCACCAAGTCACATAGGAAGGATCTCTCGGGAAGATGGTGGCTAGGGTTTCGGTGGAGCAACCCACATCAACTCGTATATCACGTGTATCGTGTGTGTCACAATAGCCTCAAGCATCTCCTTACATAGTGCCCATGACGGATCCTATCCGAACACGTTTTGTTCCAATCCGTTAAGTGTGTGACCATGTAGGTTCATGTGTAGTTCGGTTGTGACTCAGAAACTTTTTTCGACCACGTGTCGTTAGCGGTTCCTAGCAAGACATAACGATTCCCGAATACACAAAAATTATATCGGATGAACCTTAATGCAATATGATCTACGACCAGGTCCTTATCACTTACGACCAGGTCCTATCTCTATACGATCAGTTCTTATTTGGTCACGACCAGTTCGTAACTCCTTACGACCAGGTTTCGACCACTCTATAATTACGTTCGACCAGTTTACGACCAGCTCGTATCTCTATACGACTAGTTTGTAGCTGATCGAACTAAGTGATCTACTCGTGCATTCTCCCTTTGCCTCACGATATCTGGTTGAACTCCAGGTGAGATATTATGTCATCCATGGACTGTTCAATACTTTCTCGATCGAGTATCGGATAACCTTATGTAGTCGAACTCTTCGACCACCAGTGGCATGGCCATGCACTTTCTTTATCGAGGGGCCCAGAGATATCTCTCCTGTTATATTAGGAGGAGGCAAATCCCATATCTGACCAGTCACATCCCTTCGCATGTTTCATAGCATACCCGAAAACTACCTTTATAACTACCCAGTTACGGAGTAGTGTTTAGCAACCCCTAAGAGTACTATTACACATGTAGAGAACCATGCTGATCTCAGGTCTAAGGATTATACATCATCATTGCTTGAGACCAACTAATGACACATAGAATCATAACAATCTCAATAGTTTCTCAAGGTGGGTCTATCCAACCTCATATTTTCTAACATGTGTTTACATTATTGATTCGATATATCTATATCCATGACCGGTGAAATATGGTCATCAATCAATACATGTGTTGGTCGATAAGTCACTAGTGTTCTGACCAGTGACATCTGATCAGGGATACATTTAGAACGACATCATCATAAGTTAAAAGAGTTTCACCAACGAGTCACATACTTGTTGATCTATAACTGATGATTCTTTCAAGGAACTGAATAACATTTATTCAATAACTCATAAATATAGACGTGATACAATCATCTCTATGATTGACTCTAGGGTATATCACCAACAATCTCCCACTTGCACTAGAGTCAATCATACAGGTATCTAATACCCATAGCTCTTGTGTGCACCTCATGCTTAAGTTGCAGGAGAGGCTTTGTCAACGGATCAGTGATATTCAAATCCTTGTGTACTTTGCATAGCTTCACATCACTTCTTTCAACGATCTCACGAATAATGTGATATCGTCGAAGTATGTGCTTAGACTTTTGATGCGATGTAGGCTCCTTAGCTTGTGCAATGGCTCCATTATTATCACAATAGAAATCTATTGGACTGAAAGCACTAGAGACCACACCCAGTTCATTAATGAACTTTCTAATCCATACAATTTCTTTTGCAGCTTCCGAAGCCGCAATGTACTCAGCCTCTGTTATAGAATCAGCAACTATTCCTTGCTTGGAACTTTTCCAGCTTTCTGCTCCTCCATTCAAACAAAACACAAACACTGATTGTGATCTAAAATCATCCTTGTCGGTTTGGAAGCTAGCACTGGTGTAACCATTTACGACCAGCTCTTCCTCATCGCCATACACAAGGAATGCATCCTTAGTCATTCTCAAGTACTTAAAGATATTTTTTACTGCTATCTAGTGACCTTCACCTGGATCCGACTGATATCTACTCGTAACACTTAGAGCATACGACACATCTGGTCTTGTACACAACATGGCATACATGATAGATCCTATAGTTGAAGCATATGCGATTCTACTCATTTTGTCTCGCTCATCAGTGATCGTAGGACCCTGAATCTTGCTAAGATTAATACCATGTGATATGGGCAAGAAACCTTTCTTAGAATCTTGCAAGTTGAACCGTTTCAACACCTTATCAATGTATACATCCTAGCTTAATCCAATTAACCTCTTAGACCTATCTCTATAGATCCTTATACCAAGAACACATGCTGCATCTCATAAATCTTTAATAGAGAAACTATTTCTCAATGAAGTTTTAACAGATTCAAGCATAGGAATATCATTTCCGACTAGTAATATGTCATCCACATGTAAGATCAGAAACACAAGCTTGCTCCCACTAACCTTCTTGTAAACACAAGGTTCTTCTTTGTTCTTGATGAAGTCAAACCCTTTGACCACTTCATCAAAACGAATGTTCCAACTCCGAGATGCTTGCTTTAATCCATAGATGAACTTCTTAAGCTTGCATACCTTTTTAGCTTCCTTTGGATTGACAAAACCCTCAAGCTGTGTCATGTACACATCCTCACTTAGGTTTTCATTTAGGAAAACCGTTTTGACATCCATTTGTCATATCTCATAGTCGAAATATGCAGCAAAAGCTAGAATGATCTGGATAGACTTAAGCATAGCAACAGGCGAGAAGGTTTCACCATAATCAAAACCTTGAATTTGTTTGAAACCCTTCACGACCAGTCGTGCCTTATGAATGTGAATATTTCCATCCATATATATCTTTTTCTTAAAAATCCATTTGCACTCAATAGTCGTAACACCATCAGGTGCATCAACCAAGTTTCAAACTTGATTGTCATGCACAGATTTTATCTCGGATCTCATCGCCTCAAGCCATGACTAAGAGTCTGGGTCCACCATCACTTTCGAATAAGTTTTAGGCTCATCATTATTCAATAATAAAACGTCATGCACATATCTTATAGGCAATTGGCGTGACCTTTTTTATCTACATGGGGCTGATGCCTCATCTACAGGTTCAATAATATTTTGTTCATCCTGTAGAGGTTCAGTAAGAGTTGAAATATTTTCAGATGTTTCTTGAATTTCTTCGAGTTGCACCTGGCTCCTACTGACTCCTTTGAAAAGAAACTCTTTCTCCAAGAAGACACCATTACGAGCAACAAACACTTTATTAACATCCCGATTATAAAAGTAATATCATTTAGTTTCCTTATGATACCCCCACAAAGAAGCACTTATCAGATTTGGGTGTGAGTTTGTCAGACATCAAACATTTAACATACACCTCACAACCCTATATCCTGAGAAAAGACAATCCCAGATATTTTCCGGTCCATATCTCATATGGTGTCTTCTCTACTATTTTTATGGAACTCTATTTAAAGTGAAAGCTACTGTTTCTAGAGTGTATCCCCAGAATTGCAATAGAGGATCAGATTGGCTCATCATTGACTGAACCATGTCCAACAATGTTCTGTTCCGTCGTTCCGACACCCTATTCCATTGAGGCATTCCCAGCGGAGTGAGTTGTGGAACAATTCCACACTTGTTTAGATGATCACCAAACTCATGGCTCGAATATTCGCCTCCACGATCAAATCGTAGATATTTGATTGTCTTGCCAAGTTGATTTTGTACCTCATTCTGAAATTCTTTGAACTTTTCAAAGGATTCAGACTTATGCCTCATTAAGTAGATATAGCCTTATCTACTAAAGTCATCAGTAAAAGTTATGAAGTACTGAAAACCACCTCTAGCCAAAGTGCTCATTGGGCCAAATACATCTGTATGTACAAGGGCGAATAGGTCACTCATCCTCTCACCTCTGGTTGTGAAAGGTGCTCTTGTCATCTTGCCAAATAAACAAGATTCATATGTTTCAAATGATTTGAAATCAAATGAGTTTAGAAGACTATCTCTGTGGAGCTTCATCACGTGCTTCTCATTTATATAACCTAGACGACAATGCCTGTTGGAAATATGCCCTAGAGGCAATCATAGAGATGATTATATTACATTTTGTTCATAACATTGGATAATGTGTTATCTTGTTCCTAGAATTATATCGTTAATATTTATCATCAAGTATGTGACTTGATTGTGAAACTTTGTATTTCTGCGATAATTATTCTTAATTGTTCCCTGGTCGGAAACATATGAGGACATATGAATGTTTCACAGGTCATAGATATGGATATGGAGATATAAAATCAATAATATGGACACATGTTAGAGAACATGGTGTTGGATAAAACCCACCTTGAGATACTATTGAGATTGTTATGATTCTATGTGTCGTTAGTTGGTCTCAAGCAATGATGATGTATAATTCTTAGACCTGAGATTAGCATGATTTCCTACATGTGTAATGGTACTCTTAGGGGTTACCAAACGCTACTCTGTAAATGGGTAGTTATAAAGGTAGCTTTCAGGTATGCTATGAAACATACAGAGGAATGTGACTGGTCGATATGAGATTTGCCCCTCCTTACATAACAGGAGAGATGTCTCTAGGTCCCTCGTTGTGGTCGAATAAAGAAAGTGCATGAACATGCCACTAGTGGTCGAAGTGTCGACCACATGAAGTTATTCGACACTTGATCGAGAAAGTTTTGAACAGTCCATGGATGACATTTGTATCTCACCTGGAGTTCAACCAGATGTCGTGAGGCAAAGGGAGAATACACAAGCAGGTCGTTCTGTTCGTAAAGTCGTAGACTGGCCGAAGTCGTATGGAGATGCAACCTAGTCAAAGACTACTCGAACATAATCACCAACTGGTCGTAAGGAGTTGCAAACTAGTCGTAGTTAGGTACTAACTGGTCGTAAGGAGTTACAAACTGGTTGTAACTAATCATGAACTGGTCGTGACTAAGTAGGAGCTGATCGTAAGTGATAAGGACCTGGTCGTAGATCATATTGCATTAAGGTTCGTCTGATATATTCTGTGTGTGTTCGGGAATCATTATGTGCTGCTAGGTACCACTAACGACTCGTGATCAGGAAAGAGTTTCCGAGTCGCAACCGATTACACACGAACCTGTAGGGTCACACACTTAAAGGGCTAGGATTTGATTTGGATGGTGATCCGAATTCTTATAGGCCTCGAATTCCTAATAGGCCTCAAGTTCGGGACCCATTATGGATGCCTATATATAGAGGGGCGGTGGCATGGGGTGAGGTGATCAATCTTTCTAGAAGAAACCCCAAAACCCTAATAGCCACACTCTCCTCAACCACGCCGCCGGTGCTAGCACTCCTGCGCATGGTGTCCCTGCCCCGTATGTGTGGATACCTTGGAGGTGTTGTTACGAAGCATCAGCAATAGGATGATCCGCGACTCGCGACGTTCATCGGAGTAGGAGGAGAAGGCGCACGACAAGTACGACTACGAATGCTTCAACTTGCTACATTGACTCTACTTCCGCTACGAGTCAGCGCGTCTAGTGGTAATCTCGTGATCTATTACTAGCGGAGGTTCCTTGGTTGCGCGGTAGAATTTTTATTTGTGCTATCATAGCCTTCCTATGATCCTTTAGTGGTATCAGAGCCATCCCGTCTAGTCTTAGATTCGGATTAGATGCATATTGTGATTTGCAGGAGTCTTAGATGTGATCTTTTGTTGTTCCTGTTGGTCCTTCTATATGATAGATCGTTTTTTGGTGATGGTCGATATGATCATCCATGCGCGGTGGTCATAAGATGAGTTTATGATTGTTATTCCGTGATCGTGTTTTCATGGTCGTATCTCGACTTGCCTCTACTGGTTGGGTTTCCGCCATCGGGGCAGACAGTGATCGTAAATCCATAGAGCACACGAAGATCAATCTGGTTGATCGAATCGGAGTTGTGATCGAAAAAGGGTTAATGTGATTAATCCAATGCGATTTACAAGGACGAAGTAGTAGATTGGATCTACGTAGTCCGGGAAATTTCGTATACAGGGGCTGCCGCCCCTGTGACCCCGCTTCGCTCACCGACGAGCGAAACCGCCGAAAAGGACCTTGGAATATCGCTCCTTGGGCTTTCATATCCTAAACATACAGGTGAACCACGGCCTACTTCATCGAACCTAACACACTCGAGTGTGTGATTTGCTTCATGCCAATCCTCCACATGCTTGTAGAATTGGCATGAAGAAAATCACACACTCCAGTGTGTTAAGTTCGATGAAGTAGGCTGTGGTGATCGCCTGCATGTTTAGGATATATGAACGCCCAAGGAGCGAGCTAGCTAGCTAAATTCAGACCTCGAGTTAGCTAACAAGGGACTACGAACTATATATATATATATATATATGTGTGTGTGTGTGTGTGTGTGTGTGTGTGTGTGTGTGTGAAGCCAGCTTTAAAGGCAAAAACAGCCACTGCTTAGACTTTATAGAGAAGAGTTAGTGAAATGAATAATATGCACAACATATATATATCACATGTATACTAATGAAATTAGCATAAAGCTCACACATTGAGCTCAAAATTTAATGCTTTATTAATATGTTAAGAACTATCTCAGAACAACCAATTAACCATTCAGTCAACAAAGGATCTTTTGATTAATAGTGCAAAAGAGACACTATATCAACATATTTAATTTTCGGCACACTAATTAATAAATAATTTCTATGTTAATTTCAGCTTTACAAATTAGCCTGGCCTTTACAAATCTGAAAAGTTAACTGCAGCTTTCAAAAGTAGAATACCATATAGGAACATATATGTCATGAACCAACATCATACAAAGAGAACCCACCCATATCATCCAACCATCACAAAACACACACCAAAGCCCACATCATTCATCACCCACATCATAGAGCAAAGGGAGGGAAAGGGATAGAGAGTAAAGGGGAGTAGTTATCCCAGTGCAAACGGCAAATCGACCACTGGCAGTAGCTTACCACATCCATCTCCTTCATGTTAGCAACAACAACCCACATTAGTAAACAAGT
Organism: Ampelocalamus luodianensis; assembly: GCA_036346255.1. NCBI lineage: Eukaryota > Viridiplantae > Streptophyta > Magnoliopsida > Poales > Poaceae > Ampelocalamus > Ampelocalamus luodianensis. Next base: position 37,013,144 of record CM070630.1, read on the forward strand.
CAAACTCAAACCAAAAAACTGAAGCAACAAAAAATGTAAACAACTCAAACTCAAACACCGGTGTCGGTGGTGAGGTAGCCGAGGACGAAGAGGGGAAGGCGGATCTGGCAGCGGGGAGGTGGATTTGGCAGGGGGGAGGTCGATTGGACCGGCCGCGGTAGGAAGAAGGGTGACGACGGCGATGGGATCAGGGACAAGACAATTTCAGAGCATATAAAATTCTGAAAACATTACATAAACAATTACACTATGTAAGGAGCGTTCACAAAAAAATTCATAATTGTTTGACCTCATCTGGTATATTTACAAATTCTACAAATAGTATACTTAAATGAATTTTAGAGACCAATGTATAATGGATAAAATTATAAAAAAATTGCATAAGCAAGAAAACTCTATCAGGATGCTCCACAAAAAAATTTGTAATTTTTTGAGTTTATTTGCTATATTTAAAAATTCATAGATTCCTGTCGCTAGTTGAACTGGCGACAGGAACCTGCCCCCGCTGTACAGGGTTCCTGTCACCAGTTCAACTGGCGATAGGAACCTGTCGCTAGATGAACTGGCGATAGAAACCTATTTTTGTAATTTTTAGGAGCGATGACCTAGTTTTGTAAATATTTTTTAAAAATATATTATTTCTAAAAAAAAATCAAAAAGAGAACACGAGAAAACAGAACTTTTTTTTATTATGTAATCCTTTTTTAATTTTATTTTAAAGTTAACTCCTCGTAAAATTTATTTTCAATTCTGACCCCTTTGGTCACGCCACCACCCGTGGCAAAATAACACTGTCACGCCACAGGATAAGTCTTCAAAATTGCACTTTTTGTCATGCCACTGGTGGTGACGTGACCAAACAACACTGTAACACCACCACCAGTAGTGTGACAAGACTTTGACCAGAAATGGGCTGGCGTGACAGTGTTGTTTTGTCACGTCACGGGTGGTGGCGTGACCAAAATAGTCAGAATTGAAAATAAAGTTCGCGATAGGTTAACTCTAAAATAAAAAAATTTAAAAAATAAATAATAAAAAAAATTCGAGAAAACACGCGAGCACCACCATTGCATCATTCTAGCAGTCCCGGAAAGAACCCCACGCTCCCATCCCCTTGCCCGCACCGTCCACACAAAATCCGACGGCCCAGATCTGCCCCACCCGCCTCCTGAAGACCACACCTGCCTCGCCTCCTCAACAAAACCCCCAAAACCCTAGCCTCCGCGCTCCTCCACCATCACCTGCTCCGTTTCCGGCGATCCGAGGGGGCGCGGCGATGAACATCAAGGGCGGGGGCCGGGTGCCGGTGCCGCCGGCGGGCGCGGGCGCGCTGACCAAGGTGTTACTGCTGGGCGGCGCCGCCGTGTACGCCGCGACGAACAGCCTCTACAACGTCGAGGGCGGCCACCGCGCCATCGTCTTCAACCGCATCCAGGGCATCAAGGACAAGGTCCGGACACGCACACGCTCATCCTTCTCTCCCTCTCCCTCTTTCTCAACTTCGATGCGTGACGGTTGGTTGCGGCGGTGGCGATTGGGTTGGGTAGCGTAGGGTTCAGTGCACGATTGGTTGGAGAAATGTGTCTAAACTGCTGCGGTGAGATGGATCGCAGCCTGGGTGGTGGTGTTTAGCAAATTTATTGGGATTTTTTAGCACGTTCCGGTAAATCTAAGCTAATCATGTGCGTTGGTTGTACCATAAGACTGGTGAAATGTATGATTGATATCAACCATTGCTTGGTGTGGGGAATCGGTGTTGAGTTATTGCAGCAACATGCCAATCTGTAGTCTAATGCTAGTGATTTCAGCTGCTTGATTCTTTGTGTAGTTTAATGCTACTGATTTCTGCTGTCTGATCTTCTTTTTTTTTAAAAAAATCTGCTGTCTGATTTCTTGTTTGGACAACTATCTCAGTACTGCATGCTTTGCTGTATGCACTCCAGTTTGAATGTCAAGATGGCTGTGAAACTTCTCTACGCTAGATTCCCAATAAGTTCTTTGGAACGAGCAGCTGGCTTGTCTTATTGGCATGCTAAGGAAGGTCCATACTGCAGATTTATGATAAGGAAGGTCCATGCTTGTTGTGTAGTCAAGAACTTAGAAAATATCTTTTCACTCCATTCTTGTTATCATTTGTTTAAAGAGCCAATTAGCAATTTACAATGATCGCTTTTTATGGTTTTGATCTGGTTTTGACCATGTGAGTGGTACACCAGCAATGCACCTGGACATGCTTGTGTACTTGTTGGATGTGTTAAGAAAACACTGACCCTTCAGTCTGTATAAATAACAGCACTTTCTGTTGTCTCCACTAGCATCCTTTTCTCATGATTTCTCTAAACTTGGTTCAAGGCAGAAATGTTCCTTTGTTTTAGTTTCTGCTTTCTTTATTTTGCTGCGGTATGGATTTTGGTTTTCTTTCGTTTCTTCTATAAAAGAAAACAAAGTGCCTTCATTCTTGAAGGCATTAGATGGCGCCTGCTTCTTTTATATGGAAGCGTTCAATTGGTCTGATTATAATGGAAATATCTTAATTTTTGTTCACTCATATGAATTTTAGATAAACTCTTGAAGTCCTTATTGATATCATAGTTTCAGATGTGTTATTCTTGATTTATTTCCCATTCACGAACTGTTAGTGAGATAGTCTTGTGTTCATGCTATTTGTCTAGAACATTTATGAGACAACCAAACATATTTTTTAATTGCAAAGAAGAAATAATTTTTTTGTACACTATCTCCATCTCCCACTTTTATCATGTTCTATTAGCCATTCTGAGGGATGATTTCTAATGTCTTGGTTTTTGATGGCCTTAAAAGGACTTAATATCTGGTTGTACTTCTTCCTGATTTCCTGTATGTAGAGCTGTGATGTCAATACTTGTATGTAGAGCTCAATTTAAGCTTGAAGAGGACTTGTGATTGGCTTGTTTCAACTCATATAGAATCATACACCATTACCGATTTCTTCAGCAATTAATGAGCTTCACTCATTTTGCACACCATCATTTGTAGCCCTAGATTAGCTGTCATATTCATATATGAGTTGTGACGTCTTTTGTGCACCAAAACTTGTTCATGTACTTGGAGCATTTCTGAGTATGTGACTAGTGAAGCAATACTTCCATTTCTTGTGCAAATTAATTCTCTGGGGACATTTTGTTTCTTGGTAGGCTCATGTGAACTAGTTTTTTTATATCTCCTTTTGGCTGCAGAGTACATAGTTTGCATCCCCATAACATGTCTGGATGAGATATTGAGATGACCAACTAACTCTATATCTAACCTGTACTACATCCAGGTATACCCTGAAGGGACGCACTTGATGATTCCATGGTTTGAAAGGCCAATCATTTATGATGTCCGTGCTCGCCCCAATCTTGTTGAGAGTACTTCTGGAAGCATGGATCTCCAGATGGTAAATATTCTTCCTTTTTAATCCTATGTCATTTTTCATGATTTGGAAATTGTGCTTCTGAATCCTGTGTAAATGCGGCTATTCGCTATTTGACATGCATGCTCATTTTTTGCTTGGTGATTGTATGATCAAGCTGACCTGAAATTTGGGGCCAACAAATGTGTTTCTTACTTGATTTGTTGTTGATGATCCTTCAACAGCCTTTATTTTGCTGTTGCAAACTACATAACCTTTCAGCACTAGTGGCTTGTTTGCAATTTACATTGAAGTAATCTTTCATAAATACATCAGGGGATACTGTCATTGTTAGTTTGTTTCAAATCTGTTACCAATTAGCCCCAGCAAAGATCATTTTGCAGTTTATTCAACCAAACAGTATCCGCTGATGGCATCTGGGGTGCTCTAGCCTGTCACTATATGAATAAGAATTTTATTTTCTATGTTCTATGCATGTTCATTTCTCTATATCTATTCCGGGTATGTTTATGGCTTTTGGAGTGTTCATAAGGTGGTGCTTTACTGCTGCTCTTCATATGATGGATTACATTAAAAATCATCTACCCTATTCATTTAGGCATATAGATGTACTTGTTAACTGTGTATTATTTATAAATAGGTCTGTTTTAACTCCTTTGCAAAAGTAAAGTTCTTAGTCTGCTAATATCCTAACAATCCCTTTTTGGGCTTGTGATAATATACAAAATGCCAAAAAATTCAACTTCTATCAATAGATTGACAACCCCTTCTTTTGGTTTGATGTATTTTGATGAGACAATTTAAGCTATCATTTATCATGTGGATTAATTCATGCCATGTGCTTTTACATTCCAAGTTTCTTTTGCTGTGTGTCTGGATGATAGGATGCTGGAATTATTTTCATATTTTGGATATACTGTACTCTATTTGGGCAGGTAAAAATTGGTCTGCGTGTCCTTACAAGGCCCATGCCAGAGAAATTACCAACTATCTACAGGACTCTAGGGGAGAATTTCAATGAGAGAGTTTTGCCTTCAATCATTCATGAAACGCTGAAAGCTGTTGTTGCTCAATACAATGCTAGTCAGCTAATCACACAGAGAGAGGTATGATTTAACCATATGGATTGTAAAGGCTTGCTTGTTATATTTGACAGAAGCTAATATTACTTGGGGTGCTAACCATTGTCTCCTCCAATTTCAGACTGTAAGTAGGGAGATTAGGAAGATACTGACTGAGAGGGCCAGGAACTTTAACATTGCCCTTGATGATGTGTCCATTACAAGCCTGAGCTTTGGAAAGGAGTTTACTCATGCCATTGAATCCAAACAGGTTGCTGCACAAGAAGCTGAGCGTGCCAAGTTCATTGTTGAAAAAGCTGAGCAAGACAAGAAAAGTGCAATTATCAGGGCACAGGTAAGAAATCTATCTTGTATAAGCCAGATCCCTATGTCATCTACAAAAGTTTAGAAGCAAAATAAAAGGAAGATAAGAAACTATTGAGATTATTTTTGGCTATGTGATGGGCCTAAAGATTGAAAGATCAATCAAACTCTAGTTGTTCCCATGTTATATCTGTGATTCTGACTTGTCTTGGACCCTGCACAAACAAATTCTGCATCAATAGTGATCTGTCACTGTTCATTAAGAATTTGTCTTTTTCATATCTTGTAAGACAAGATATGAAAAAGACAAATGAAATTTTGCATGTTATATCTGTTGTAAATGAAGTTGACGATGATCCTGAAATTTTGCATGGTTAAAAAACATCCCTTCTACATATGGTATTTTTTGTGGAATTTTTTAAAACTTCGAAGATATGGTTTTCACGGTTTTGCAACATTTAGGTGGTTTTCACTCTGTCCCCAAGCTGAATCTGGCAGTAGAGGCAGTATCGACAGTATTCTTACTTTACAATGGTTTAAGTGGATGACATTGCATCTCTTGAGTTGAGCATACCTCTAAAACACAATCTGCTTTTGGTCTCCTTTGTGAACAGGGTGAGGCTAAGAGTGCAGAGCTGATTGGTCAAGCTATTGCAAACAACCCTGCTTTTCTTGCTCTCAGGCAGATTGAAGCTGCCAGGGAGATCTCTCATACAATTTCAGCCTCAGCCAACAAGGTGTTCCTGGACTCCAATGACCTGTTGCTCAACCTCCAGCAGCTGACCGTGGCGAATAAGCAGAAGAAATGAAGTTGCTCTCTCGCCATGTTCTGAGTTATCGGCGGATGTCACTGTAAAAGACATTGCAAGGAAAACATGGTCCTTGATGTAGTTTCACTAGTGGTCCTCTCTGATACAGAACTTAATGCGCGAGTGAACTAGGCATCCGGCAGACGTTTTGGGAATTGCAAGTAAACTGGCAGGTTTTATTTGACTGTGCAAGTCCTTGAGGAAGTTTAATAAGGAATACACTCTGTTTTAAAGATCCCAATTTTTTATGATTGTTAGGTTGCTGTTTCTTTAGGAATCTGCTAGTAGTTTATTTATTTATTTTAGAAATCCTAATTATTATTGATTATGGATAGTACTATTGGATCTATGTGCAGGTTTCCTGAAGTTTGCCTACAGTCATCTTGACGACATGCTGGACGGCAGTTTGCATTGCACACTGTTGCACTTTTTTTTGCCGAAAGATGGATAGCACTTGCTACAGGTTTGCTTGAAAGCAGGTAAGGAAAGGTATTTGTTATCATGAGTCCTGTGGAGAACATTTGTGGTTGAGAGTTTACCGTGTACAGAAAATGTTAGTTCTGGAGACGCTAACTGCTAGCTATACCAGCAGGGTATTTTTTATTGTTTTCTAAGATTTCACTTTCAATTTAAGAAATCAGAAATTGCGTGAGGGCATTAAATTGGAGACACTAGGCGCGAATTTTTTTGGGAAGTCCTGCTGTTGACGGTTGCTCATACATTTTTTCTTTTTCATTGTACCTTTTAAATAATTTTGAGTTCTTTGATGCTGACTTTTTAAAGATCTTTGATGTTAGCTAGTCAGAGGAGCTATGTGTAGTTCTTTTTTTGTGAAATGTTTTAACCTTTGAACTTATTGGTGGGCTTTTTGGTTTTCTTTTTTGAAAAAGGGGGCATGGCTAATGTGTGGACCCGGATTTGTATCTAGACCCTCGGTGTATTATGAGCTAGTCTCATGATCAGTAGCTAGCTCACACAGTTCGATAAATATTATATCCATACACACGAATAAGATAATAATTAAGTTAAATAGACCACAAGGTCAAAATTTTACATTATGGGCCGAAAAGGCCAAATACAAATGGAGCTTTGCAGTGGAAAAGATAAATAGTTGTAGTGACCCTTTGGATATATCCACCGGCAATCGACTAGGGTAAACGACCTTATTTGGCGCCATCTTCACCTCCTGATGGGATAGGGTATCTGTTCACCGTTTGACATCTTTGGGTACTGAATCCATATATGAGCAATTACGAGTACAAAGGTACTCAGCAAGCTATCAACGCAAATGCAAGTATATAGATGCAAATCTTATCAAAGAAGGGTTGCATGTCTTATTTTAGCACAAAGCCAGCTTGCTCAAATACTATAGTTATTTTTTAAACTTATGACTTAGCATGTTCAACTTTAAAACCAAATGTTATTTTGTATGATCAATCATTTTCTTGACCTTGTTTACCCCACATGATCGCGTTCCTAGCTACGATGTTTAAACTAGCATGTCGCAAATCCACCCAATACTTCTCACAATTTCAAGTGACCATGCTTTAATCAGTATGTCCCAAATTCAACGACCATGCTTCACTCACATGCCACAAGCCTGCAAACCACAAACACCACACTATCAGCAGACCATACCTAACCAACATGTCGTTCCCAACAGATTTTAGTTCACAATTTTAAGTTAATATAACAAACCAATGTGACTTTCTTCACAATGTCCATGATTGGAGGCACGATTATTCGAATATATTTAAAGACACTTCAGAAGTTGTACAACTTTACCCATAAGAGATAATCATCTTATAATATCCGTCCGACACACTTCCGGAGTGTGCGACTAAGTGATTACCATAAAGTTTTTCCATTCCCCAGCCTCGATACTAAACCCGCTCCATCAGGCTTTACCCTTAACAACTGCAAGAAGTGCTCGCTTACAGTGCCGCATCCTAGGGATGTTCCCCTTTAATCAGAAACATAGTTAATGAGGACCTACCGTTTCTAGGGAGTCACAACCTTTCACCACTTAATATAATATTGTGGGTGTGGGTCTTCGCGTTGAAGCTAGGTAGAGTAATGGGCTAGGTCTATCCCGTTATTAGACTTGTGGTTACACGACTTAGTAGTTTAGAAGAGAACATATGATTCGGTCCTTAATCAACCCAGGCGTGACAAACCACCAACCCATTGTGCGCACGTAGCCTCGTAGCACCAATCTCAACCAATCACTCACCCAAGTCTCAATCATTTATAAATACATGTTTCCTATTTCTAGTGGTAACCTATGTCACCACCGTACTGTTCAAAGTATCCAAGGTCCCATGCTGGCAATGTTTATGTCCTATTCATGTTCAATTACCAAGCAGTATCTAAGAAAAATGAATAGCCCTATTCATTTATCAACGCGAGTTTTTACTCATGTAATAAATATCCTTAGGGTGAAAAGGTATAATAGAGTCAATAAACAGGAAGGGATTCATGATCATAATCAACTTTGGTATAGTTAGGCATCAACTTTCAACATAGCATTTCATAAATAATAAGGAGCATACAAGTAATAATTTAAATCGAAATACTTTGCATTTGAAATGTAGGTTCAACATGATTAATGGTAAGGACTTGCTTTGTTCAAATGTGGATATTTCTTGGTTTTGGTCTCGACTTGAAGCAGTGATGAGGTCTTCGGCGACGTTCGTATCTATTTAACGCGAAAAAATAACTTCAAACAAATATTCGACACAAATAAATTCAAATGAACTAAAAAAATTATGATTTTGGTATTGTTGGAAATATCTTGAATTTAGATAAATTTAGAAATAAAAATTAATTTATTTGGATTTAAAATGAGGAAGAACGAGCTCTCCAAAGTTTGAACCGAAAAGAAAATCCAGAAATTCGGAAATTTCTGACAGGTGGGGTCTATTGGGATTTTCTTTTCTTTTTCAATTATTCTTATTTAAGAAAATCTCTTGAGACTGACAGGTACCATCAGGGTATTTAATTTCTTTTTGAATCAACTTTCATGAGGAAAAGGGATGTGTGGCTGATAGGTGGGCCCATGGTGTTGTGACCCGAGTATGCAATTTCGAACCCTTTATGTATACCGCACTAGTCCAGTATCACGCTAGTGAACATAGTGACAACATCGATGAAATACCATTCCATATGTAAAGATAACTAAGAAATAGACAATTAACGATAATTATTAGAGTAACGACCTTTTGGCCGAAGCTTACAATTGATGCTTCGCAAGACGAATATCTCAACTAAGTTGCAACACAAGGAAACAGAATAACTTTAGTATAGCCCATCTATATGCTCACAAGTAATTGACTGGGCTAGTACGACCTAATTCTCTACGATCCCTGAAGTTGTCCTTGTTGACCAACGAGGAACTGATGTAATCTTCAACAACTGAGCAACATTGTTTATAGCAAGAGTGAGTACATGGAGTACTCAGCAAGTTGTACAACAGAATGCAAGTATAGATGATGGTTTATTCCAAAGGATATGGCTAACCTGACTTGGTTTGCATAAAGCGAATATTTGTAGTTCAATACGAATAATAGATTGAAAACATAATTGAAAACAAATAGTAATATTAAGTAAACAAGAGTTTAATCACAAAGCTCACAAAGCCTAAACCAATTCATTCACACAACTGTATCAGTTTATTCACACAACTGCCCCTCCCAGTTTTGCTTTGTAAAGTCTACCCCTTGTGTGAAATCCTTGAGCATGTCCATGACCGTGGACGCGGCTATTCGAATAGATTGCTAACACTCTACCGAGGTTGTAAACTTTACCCACACGATATAACCAGTGCGGCCAAACACTAATTATAACAAAATATTTCAAGAACTTCATCTCCACAATTGACCCTCTCGGTGAGCATAAAGTCGGTAACCTTCCATCAAACAGATGTTGGCCCGGAGTGCACCGTTGGATATGTAAATGACGAACCGTCCATAAATGTGGCTCAACACATGACTCCGCATCTCCACCCATTCACTAAGCTAACCTACTGCATGGGGCAGCCAATGTCGAGATTCCATAACTTACTGAGCTAGGATTGTCCCATTCTAGGCATGTGATCATACTATATAGCTTAGTTTAATGACGCACAAAGTTAAATCCTAAATTCAATTAGGGCGAAACTACCAATTTACTACACCTACTCACGAAGATCTCAATCATGAAGCCACCTGTTCACATAGTACTCCCACTAGCCCCAATCTAAATATTTTGCCACCCAATTGTTTAAACTACAACACATGCTTCCACTGATTGACACCACATGTCATACCAATTATCATAAAGATATTCCATAATCACTTAGCTAAGTATGAATTTGCCATTAAAGTGATATCAATGTCCGTTGTATGGCTAAGCATACTAATTGTGGTTAAACCAACCGACATCTGTTCTACATTATTGACCAATTAATAAGTATCCACCCTAAGGTGATAATTGATCATGGCAATACAATTCACAAGGTAGGCATAATCAAATAGGTTGCATAGCTAATCCCAAAATAGTAAAATATTTGATAATTGAACTAGTATGCAATAATTTGAATCAAAGTAATTTAGAAAAACTGGGTGCAATATTATCAAAGCACAACTTGCCTTGATATAGCAACATCGTGACTAAACCAACCCACATTTGTTCTACATTATTGACCAATTAATAAGTATCCACCCTAAGGTGGCAATCGATCATGGCAATACAATTCAGAAGGTAGGTATAATCAAATAGGTTGCATAGTTAATCCCAAAATAGTAAAACATTTGATAATTGAACTAGCATACAATAATTTGAATCAAAGTAATTTAAGAAAACTGGGTGCAATATGGTCAAAGCATAACTTGCCTTGATATAGCAACTTTGCTGTTCTTTTATCTTCGACTTCCTTAACCTTCAGCTCACTCGGACAAAATTCTGGTACATCAACATCTAACGAGACAGAAAGTACAAAAACAAATAAAATTCAAAAAGACAAATCAAACAAACTCCAATTGAAATTCAAAGGTATTGGATGGTAGGGTTTGATTTTAGATGAATTTAGAAACTTGAACAGGTTTAATCGAAGTTCATATGAGGAAGAACGAGCTCTTGGAAGTTTGATCGAGAAGGAAAATCAGAAACAAGAAAAGGGAGAGAGTATGAGTGACTGATAAGTAGGGCCGAAGGAATATTCCTGGAATCTTTATTTTCGGGAATTTTGAAAAATGCTAAGAGGACGACAAGTGGGACCCAATGGTCCATAGACCATGTCCACGGGCTAGGGTTAGGGTTCATGGCGAACCGGGTTCACAGAATAGTAGGTGACATGGGGGGTCTACATGGCATCGACACGGTTTACGGTGGACTAGGTCTATGTGGATTTGGATCTAGGTTGGAGCATGGGTGGCGGCTAAGGTGGCGGTGATGCTTGTGTGACATTGAGGTGGTCGAGAGGTGGCATGTGGCGTTGAGGTGGTGGAGAGGTGGCATGAGGTAGCGATGACATGGCGGCGGCGTGGCATCGACAAGAGGGCGGCGCACGGGTCTCAAAGGCTCGCTGACCATAGTGGTGACGATGGCGCGTGTGGAGTGGTGAAACATGTAGAGGAGACGACGATCATGATGACGCGAGCGCGGGGTCCAATACTCGTTGGAGATGACCAGTGGCGAGCTCAAGGCAACGGTGTGGGCTCGGCTCTGGTGGCGAGGTTGTTCTGGCGACGCTCTGGGGAAGGGGAGAGGAGCATGGGGTAGAACATCGAACGATGAACCCAATGGGGTGGATGGTGGCGGCGAAAACTCACTAGAGGTGGTAGAATCGTGCGGCAAAGGGGCGGCGACCGGAGGTGAGAGAGATGGCTTGGATCTCTACGCACGGTGGATGAAAAGCCAAATCAACCGAGGGGAAAGATAGATCGGGGAGTGGAACGCAAGGTGACGCGAGTAGAAATGTGAGGGACTGACCGAGGCGACGGAGGACACAAGGGAGGTGTGCCAGCTAGGGCAGAGTGTGGCCGAAGGTGAAGAAGATAAATAGCCCCGGGAGGTGCGTGGTGCGGAAGCCAAGGGTGGCGGCGCAAGGCTCCGCGGCGGCTACGTGTAACAGCGGTGGCGATGGCGATGGCTGCCAAGTGGGGCTAGGGTGTTAGCGCGGTTAGGGTTTTGGCAGGGCAGGCCGTTTGGCGCGCGGGACAGAGCTAGTGGAGCGGCAAGTTGGGCCGTGGCGATGGGAGCGGCTAGGCGGGGTGGTGGTAGGGAGATAGGTGGGGAAGGCCCGGGTGGAGAAACAGGGCGCCGACCCAGAAGAGAGAGAAAAGGGAAATGGGCCGAGCCAATTCAGCCCATGAAGAAAAGAGGAAAAAAATTGATTTTGGAATTAAGAAAAAGTTGGAAATTCAAATGAGCTCAAATAAATACCAAATAAACTTGAACAAATTTAAGAAAAATCAGAAAAATACCTTGAGACACAAGGAACCCATTTGAATTGAAGTTTACATTAATCATATTAAATTGTTTTAATTTCGAAAATTCTCAATTAAGCTTTATTAATTCAAGGAAAATTGATGAAATTTTTCGAGGACCTCAACTACACAAAAGATTTTTGAAAACTCAAAAATTGGGATGATACACATGATCCATTGGACTAGGTCCACGGAGTCGACTCACGGGCAGGGGTGGCCCTTTGCTCAGCAGTTCTAGGTCTATGGACCGAGTCTAACTATTGTTTTTAAACGGTGGGGTCCACACGTCACAGACTCAGCCTTTTAACTACGGTCTAAATTAGATTTCCTAATGATGTTGGGCCCACAAGTCATATTAACCTCACTCCTAAGCACACGCTAATTAATCTTCTGCGCCAACATGTCAGAGACAAATGCGTTCTTCTTCTTCCTCCCGAAGCAGAGCATGCTCCAGGGCGGCTATCTCTGTCCTCCACAGCGAGCGGTGGCGACCTCTGTTGACTAGTAAAATTGGATTGCAGGAATCGAGGGGAAGCTATAGGCGGCGATGGCGTGGCAAGAGGTGGTATGTGGCGGCGACACGACGGTTGGGGGAGGCGGTGGCGACACTACACATGGGCGACTATGAATGAAGCCAAAAACTTCAAATTGAGGCTCGACTTTGCATCTACAGGTTAGGCAAAGCTATAGGTGCCGACGGTGCTCCTGGTGAGGCAACACACCAAACTTTCCACGGTGGCCGAGGAGGAATGACGAGGTGCTATGGGGAAGGTGTTGCTACGGGCGTTCTTCAGACACGATGACTACTAGCCTAACCGTTTTGACATGCTATGGAGCCTGCAGGAACGGAAGGACTTACCTTAGAGACGAGCGAGGAAGAAGATCAAGGTTGGCGACAGTTTCATGTGCTCTAGGATGGCGACGGAGACAACATCGTTTGGTGGTTCTAGGGCTCAAGGGACAAGGAGATGCACATTAGAGAGAATGAGGCAAGGCGATGCCTAGTCACATGATGATGTGGTCGAAGGCTCACTAGACAAGACAGGAGAAGGCGGCGATGGTCACAGCGAGATTCAATGAGCTCAGTGGACGGCGTCAACTTCAGGCATGTTTGCGAGATGATGGGCACATAGAGGACGAGCATGAGGAAGAGGGGGTGGAGGCGAACTCAGTGCACACGAAGATGAAGGCAAAGTCTTACCCTAGCGGTCGGAATCCGAGGGCAAGGCCGGCGATCGGATTTGGGGAAGAAGATGGGAGTGGGGTTGTTTCTCGCTTTCCCAGGGCGAAGAGGAGAGGTGAGTGCAAGGAGTTTCAAGAGGAGGGAATGGTGAGTGCGAGGCGCAAGACCATGGCTTAAAAGGAGGAAGGAGGCGGCGGCCGGGGCGGGTTTCTCGCGGATGCCGCGGCGCGGCACTCTAGTGCGATGGGATAATCTCGCGGTAGCGGGGCGCTCGAGTACTACCGATTGCAATGCACTCAAGTATCGCCTTGATGGAGCGTAGAAGAGGGAGAGGGAGAGGGGGGAGAGAGAGCGAATCGGCAAAGTGAGGAGGAAGAAGAATAGTGTCGGCTGACGCGCAGGGTCGAGGTCCACCGGTCAGCGGCGTGCAAGCAAGGCTACTACGCGCTTGGGCTACATGGGCCGTGCAGAGGAGAGGGGTGCAGCCTGGTGGACACGACGTGATTGGCGCATGCATGCGGGCCAGGGGAGGATATTTGGCCGCAGGCGGAGGGCAAGGGAGTTGGGCTGGTTGGAGGAATGTAGCCCAAGGAGGAAAAGAAAGGGTAAATGGAATTTGGTTTGAGATTGGAAAAGGATTTTAATTTGGGAAATTCAAGACTGAGTTTGAATTTGGATTCAAACTTGGAGGAGGTTTAGCATTCTAGTTGCTTGCATATTTTTACCATTTATTTCCATTTATAAATTTTGATTTGATTTCCCGAATTGAATTTGAATTGAACTTCAAATTTAGAGTTTTGTTAATCCATTTGTCTTTTAGATTTTTGCAGATTTAAATTGGAGAAAGGATTTTGATTTAACTTTTTGAAATGCAACCAAGTTTTTATAAATTCACAAAATGCACAAAAGTTTTTGAAAATCCGTAAATTTTTAGAAAATTTCAAGAAGCTCAAATTTGGGCTGTTACAAAACCTACCCTTAAAAAAAAAAAATTGTCCATGAGATTTATGTAGACTAGAAAGAAAGAAGGTAGGGACGAAGAGAGGAGCAGTATGTAACATCCCAATTTTTTGCTTTCAAGAATCCCTTTTGAGTTGTTTGGAAATTTTCACCAAATTTTATTTGAATTTTTAATGTGAATAATCCAAACATCATTTAATTCTGAAACTATTTTATTTGAGTTCCTTGTGCTTAGAAATATTTTACATATTTTTTGGAATTTTTCTATGTTCATTTGCTATTTTTCTTGGCATATTCTATTTTTTGGTATTTTCTAAAAGGAAAAAAATCTATTTTTAATACCGGAAGGTCAGTGGGCCGAAATCCATCTCCTTGGCCCATTCCTATTCTATCCCTAGCCCAATCCCGCGCACGCCCACATCCCAGCACAGCTCCGTGCTTAAGTTGAGTGGAAGGATTTGTGGCATGGTGGATTTTGTGCTTAGGAAATGTGTATCTTAGTGACTTAGTGTAGTTTGCAGTCTCGCCTTAGTCAATTAAGGACTTGACTTTGTGTGTCATTGAACTGAGCCATATCGTACTACCTCAAGGCTGATATGGAATAGACCTAGCTTATTATGTTATGGAGTCTCAACATTGACTACTCAGGGGGTAGGTAAACTCGACCATAAGGTCAAAACCCTTATTTGCTTATCAAATATAATCTTTTATTCCTTTTAATCGCTTGTACACAGAGGGTCCAGATTTGCGTATTCGGGTCCCGAAGAGATGGTATCAAAGCCATACTGATTGTAGGCCTTGACCTTAGATAGACTAGCCATCCTTAGAAAATTCAAAACTATTTTTCTAAAGCAAAAATTAACTTAGAAGAGTAATGGAATGCTTGACTTATCTCTCTACTCGTCCCTATTTCTGAAATTCTTCTCTTTGTGAGTTTTAAATTGTTCCTTACCCATCGCTTGTCTTTAATAGATGTCGATGCTTCGCACCTACGGAGAGCACACCAGAGGTTATGCTGCTGACTTGTGGAGGATTCTATAAGCGCTTGGAGGATTCGAGAGGCCGCTCTACCAAGGCACCAACAGGATGGTGAACAGTAGGAGATGTGGTATGCTGTGTCGACTGACAATCTATGTCTGAGAGGGTACCAAGGCTAGTCGTCTCATGCACATCACTGTTCGGAGAATCATCTTTGAGGAAGGGATCCAAGAGTCTTCTCGTCTTGCCATCCTACGAGTGTGCGACATCTACATCGATGAGTTGAAGGATTTAGTCTTTTGCCTTCAACCTCGCACCTCTGCAGTGGACCGTCCAGCCCGCTACCCCGCCACCGATGGAGAAGAAGATGCTACCATCCTCCATCTTGTTCGCTTCGTCGCCTCCCAGGAGGTTGCCATAGAGACCACCGTGGAGAGCTACGACGAGCCTACGAGACATTATAGCTTGCGGAAGAAAGGATTGCAGAGCTTGAGGAAGCTTTGTTCGCGTAGGAGCCGCTTGCACCTTTACTAGAAGAGCCCAAGGAGCCAGTACATGTCCTGCCTACGCCTGTGCTACCTATTCCCATTGTGCCAGTTCCAGGCCATCAGGATTAGTTCACATGGATGTCTGCTCGTCCGCCAGTCTACGGTGAAGAAGAGCGTCGCTGTGGTTGTGGAGGCTACCTCAGTGAGTAAGGCAGCAAAGAGTTCCATTAGTTGAGGCTCATGGTGTAAGAGCTATGTTAGCTTAAGATTAGGAGTGTCTCCCTTTAGGCATTAGACTTCGTTTAGTTGCACGTTGCATGTTTCTTGTGTGTGCAGTATGAGCTGCAGGAGCCCTTAGGCACTTGTTGCAGCCATGCTAAGACCCTATTAATATAAATTTCTTTAGTTGGTGTTTATTTGTGTCTTTGTGCTGTGTTTGGTTGGGTTTAACCACACCACAATTAGTTCTTTACTCATCTTGTGCTTTTCCCTCTTATCTAAACCCTAGAGCAACCTGTAGATGGTTCAGACCCGCAATTCAACCGACAGTAGAGCAAGTGGTTTAGAGGATGCCAAGAAGAACAACACCGGAGCAGTGCCGCCTCAAGCACTGCAAGTGGATTTGCAGAACTTTGGAGTTTTCATGGCTACTCAGACTCAGTTGATGCAGACTATGATGCAACAAATGTAGAACAAGGCCAACAATCCACCCAACAACAATGTTGCACTTGTTCACGGACCACCTGTTCATTCTAAGCTTGTAGAGTTCATGAGGACATGACCACCCACTTTTTCTTGAAGTGCTTCGCCTGTAGAGATTGGCTACGTGTCGTGGAAAGGAAGTTGCTTATTACTCAGTGCAATGACCGTGAGAAGTTTCTCTACACAACTCACTTGTTGGAAGGAATTGCTACTGATGGTGGGAGAACTATGGTGCTGCCCATTAAACTCCATAGGATATCACTTGGGAAGAGTTCACTACTACTTTTTGCCCATACCATGTGCCAAAAGAAACCATCGATCTTAAGAAAGATGAGTTTCGTGCAATCAAGCAAGGAGGAATGTTGATGTCAGACAACCTCAATAAATTTACTCAACTTGCTTGTTATGCCCCTAAGGATGTGGCTACTAACAAAGCAAGGCAGAGTCGTTTCTTGAAAGGATTGAACTCAGGATTACAAGTTGGATTGATCACCTATAATTTTTCGAATTTCCAAGAACTAGTCAATAAGACACTAGTTCTTGAGGACAAGCGTAAGGAGTTGGAAAACAACTGTAAGCGCATAATGAGTCAACAAGGAGGCTTTCAGCGTCAGTAGAAGACAAGGTTTGTTCCACAACAGGTTAACTATTTCCTTCCTCGTAATGTGTTCAAGCCTGCTGCAACTGCACCTCGCCCTATTAGTTAGAATTTTCACAGCCCTGCCCCTATCAACACCAATCCCGGAAGTACCCCGCATAATAATGCAAGATTGTATTACACTTGCAAAGAGCTCGGATATTTCGCCAATAACTGTCCGTAGAAAGGAACCGTCACCCTAGTTCATTTCAATCTGGGAACCGCTGTCAAGACTCCAACCCCAGTTTTCAATCGAGGAGCCCCTCAAGCTACCAGTTAATCTAGAGGAGCATCGCAGTCTGTGGTGAGAGGACACGTCAATCACATCACTCTTGAAAGAGTTTAGGAAGTGCCAGACGTAGTACTGGGTAAGTTCAATCAAGGTCTAACTTAGAGTGGCTTTGCTAGCATGTCCATGACCGTGGATATGGCTATTCGAATAATTTTACACTCTGCAGAGGTTGTACAACTTTACCTACATGACACAACTTCTCTAGTTTGTTTGGCATCTGTCGATACCACCGCCCACTACCTTAGGTAAGCAGTCTAGAGCACGTGTCAAGGTCTTTACAATGTGCCATCTCACCATGGTCCCGTCTCGCCAAGGTTTTGCTTCATTTGGATAGAAACCTACCGGACTTAAGCCCCCTCTTGCGCCAGGTGGGAATACATAAAAGTAGGTCATAAAGACACCCACACAACCGGATGGCACAACCACGGTAGAATATTGCAAATTAGCTAGCTAGGTCCTGTCTATTCAGGACATGTGGTAGTATGATGGGCTTAGCAAGATGCGGCTCGAAGACTAGTCCTTAATTGACTTGGACGACTTTCCATAAAACCCATGGGCAGATTTAGTTTCAACTATCAGATATTTGATATCCAACTTTGATATTAGATATTCGATGTCCAACTTTGACAGTTAGATCTACACAACATAAAAAAGGAGTAGATTGTACTTACTCCATAATTTGACAACTACCTCGCAAAACAGATTTATTGAGCTGGAGGAGGCTGCAAAATAGAGGCATATGAACTGCTATTGAATTGCTATTAAGTGGTTGGCTCAGCTTCAGAGATTTGCCAAGTATTTTGATGTATTTTCCTATCTCTTTTCGAGGAAGATTGCTAGCAGTGGAGATTTCCTAGACATGCAGTAAACAGAAGATGAATAAGTGCTAATTGATAAAAGTAGCAATACACAGAAATGCTGCACCAAGTATTTACACAACACCAATCGCATGTTCCACAACTGACTCAACATTTGGTTTAGTTCTTTGCCTATGAAGCATGACTAATGTTGATTTGTTCGGATGAATGAAGGTTTTCTCAACATGGTTAAAATTATCCTAATCTATAATACCTTCAGCATACTGGAAAGCAGCATATCATCCAACTACAATTCTTTCCAGACAGCAATCATCTGTTAAGTTACTTGGAAAATGAAAGTACTAGCTGATTAGAATTGATGAACAAAGTCCCCAATTTCCAAGCAAACAAATATTGAATAACATTGTAGAAATCTCCATTTCAGAGCATACAATTGCCTGGCTAGCCCTAAATCCTAATTGCTTGCAGAAACACATGCCTACACGGCTATGCCTATCTATCTCTGCACGGTAGCACTTCAACAAACACATGGCGAGCATGAGCGCATCACAAACCTGCAGCGTCCTGGGATCCCGGGCCTCGCGGATGGCTTACACGAGAGTAGTGGTAGCCAACGCCTTGACGCTGCGGTTCCAGAGGCACGTCGCGGAGGAGTAGTCCTTGAAGAGCTCGAAGGCGTGGTGCACTCTGTAGCATTAGAGCTCATAAGAAGAGTTCGTTGTAGGATCTTGATGCCGCCGGGCAGGAGGAGAGGAGCAAGGATCTAAAGGGAGTGCAGGGAGAGGAAGGGGAGCAGGGACAAGATCTGGATGCCTCCATGCAGAGGGCAAGAAGGAGAGGAAGGGGAGCAGGGAGAAGAGGGAGAGGAGTGGGGAGGTAGGGGCGGGAAGGAGGCAGAGGTACACAACGACGTCGGGGAGGGGTTGCACGGAGAGGGAGGTGTATGGGGCGGCAGAGGAGGAGAGGAATGCGAGGGAGAGGGGCGGGGATGTGGCGGTGGAGGAGGAGGAGCGGCGGTGGAGGAGGAGGAGGAAGGCAAGTGCGGGAGGGCACTCGGAGAGGAAGGCGAATCAGGAAAGGTGATTTGAGATTAGGGAGAGGGCGAGTGTAGGAGGGCGGCAGCTGATGGAGCATTGGCCGAATAGGTGATGGCTTTGTGAATTAGGTGTCCTCGAGCCCACCTGTCAGTGTGGGTTGACGGGTAAACGGGGTGGCGAGTACCGGTGGAGCTCACCCATGCCCGCACCAGTTTACCCGATGGGTAGAGGATTGGCCCTATTTTTATGCCCTTAGGCAAAGAAAGCCCCTTATGCCCGGCTCCATTAGGGCATTTACCCACGAGCACACGAGTATTCGGGCGCAATTGCTATCCTTATCCCCAAGCCTCCTATACAACAATAGACCAAGAAATCGATCCTGGGCACAAATTCTTCACAAGTTGACCTACATTAGGCAAAACATGCATCATGCAACATATATGAACTGGAACTCTTGAATTTGACCTAACCAACGATCATCATCGCCTAGCCGGTCAATGAACAGGGCAAAATCGGTCACACAACCACCCATGGCTAGTCTGACTGCCCCTGGTCAGTCTGACTGCCAATCTTGGTCGGTCTGACCGCCAGCACAAAGACTAAACCAAATTTATTCCCTGAAAATCTAAATCATCTCTGGAAATTTAAAATGAATAGAACTTTTTACTCGAAGCTTCAAAAATTTTGAGACCAAGAGTAGAAGAATCCTTTCTCTGGCCTACACCCTCTATTTTTGGCCGATTAGACTATCACTCATAGCCGGCCAGACTATCACTCACGGCTGGTCTGACCGTCAGCCCTTTGGCCTGCCCATAGGCTGGTTTGACTGCTAGAGGTAGCTGGTCAAACCGCCAGCAAGGCTGGTCTAACCGCCTACAACCTGACAACATCTGAATTTTGCCAAAAACGGATGTTTCGATAAACCCTCACCACCATTGTCGATTGTATCATCATCCTAAGATCATGAGCATATATTCCCATGATATCCACACATTCCCATCCCCATCCTCCCACCACTGTCGTCCCAACTCCTCCCTGTGTGCCGCCTCCTACCACGGATGCCGGCGCCCCCCTGCCACCTTCCCTACCCTCTTCCCCATCTCCGGCGGTGAGCCACCTCTGTATCTGCCTCCCTCCGCCGAATCTGTCGAAATGCCAGCCTCCGTCCCACAGCCAAGGCGACGCTACCTCTGCCTCACCACATCGACGTCTCCTTGCCCATCACCAAGCTGCTGTCGCCCCCTCCTCCCTCTAAAGTTCGACACCAGTGAATCCTAAACCCTAACTCACGCCGTCGGTGAAGACCTGACTGCCGGCGGCGGCCAGAGTAGAAGATGACAACCCTCCTGAGCACTAATCGTGATGCAAGATCCAAAGGTGAGAAAATTGACTATGATTTCTTGAAATTTCAGTTGCCTGGGAATTAGCAATCCTGTTAATATAAATATATGGCCACCCATGTTCTTTCTCCGGCACCAACTTGGCACCCAAAAGAACAAGAAAATCATGTTAGCAGTAGCGACCACTAAAAAGTACAATCTTTTACTGAAAGAAAACGTAAGGACTTGGGTGTGATGGGAATGAAACTTTTTTTTTATTTAATCTATTTTTTAAAAAATATTTTAAAGATAATCTCTCCCTAACTTTATTTTCAATTCTAACATCTTTGGTCATGCCACAACGCGTGGCGTGATAAAACCACGTTGTCACGCCACAGACCATAGCGTGGCAAACGAGTGCTGTCATGCCACTCCTCTTGGCGTGATCGGACTTAGCCCAAAAACGGACGCATGTTGGCTCGGAGAGCTATCGTGACGGGTTTGGCCACGCCACAGTCGGTGGCATGACAGCACAGTTTAGTCATGCCACGGGTCATGGCGTGACCAAATATGTCAGAATTAGAAATAAAGTTACGGAGTGGTTATCTTTAAAATATTTGTTAAAAATAGATTTTTTTTTATATATATAAAAAGCTCATGGGAAGAGAACTCGGTAAACAAGCTGGTACGGTCAGGTCGGGACAGTCTGCTACTTTTGTTTACCCATTTGCCATGATGTGCCGCGCTGGAGCCATGGGGGTGGAAAATTGCATAATGAGTCGCACGAGCTCCACTTAAGGAGTTAAGGCTCTTCGTGAGATTTTGCCACTCATAAGTCATAACACATATCTTGGGCTGAATCATTTTTCTCATTTGGAGGCTCATGTGAGCCGCAGTTGGTCCTCTTCAGTCCCAATGATGACTGCAGCCGGTCTGTTGCTCCAGACTGTGATGGGTCCATAAGACCACCAGTGATATCTCCTGTTCCTTTTTAGGGATATATGTTGTTTGCTTGCAGTGATAGTTTTTCAGTTTCAATCCAATGTACAACTTGTGGACACTGGAGTGGAGTGCGTCGGACCAGCATGCATAATCATCGTTTTTTTATCATTTGGTTTCACTCTGGCTCATTACAAGAGCACAACTTTGCATTTCTGCCATATGGCTCTATAACACCTCAGCCCAATTTTGAGTATAGAATGTCACCTGTACATTTTTCACTCTCAATTTAAACCACATTTACTCATAATTCCAGCAATCAATGCATGAAATAAAACTCATAACGGGTCTCCTTTCAACCATCATAATAATATAAGTGTATAAAGGATTAACTTTCACATAACTTGAAACCTAGCGCCCAAGAATGCTCGGGGCCACGCACCCAAGAATGCCAGGAACCATGAGCCCGGGAAAATTTCTTAACAATAAAGCTAAATAAACCATAACTAAATCACTCATGTCCCAATCATTAAGCTAATGAAAACCATGTCTAATAATTAACTCTAGATGAAAGCAATAAGCCTCTAGATTTAATGATAGCAACTAAATAGTGATATATGTGTGAATGATAGTATATGATGCATATGTGCTACTTCCATCCCATGCATGTCGCCTTCATTGATCATCTAAAAACATCAACACAGTGATTCTAAGACTCGGTAAGTACATAATAGAACAATAAGCAAACAACTTATTATTCAAGTAGATCATTATCATCATCATTCATTTACCCATTTAACATCATCATCTTTCATGTAATCATTTAACATCATCATCTTTTTATTTATGCAATACTTGGTTGCTACATGTACACATGCACATCTCCTAGCTTATACCGATATAGCGGAGTGATCACCTGTCGATGAACCACTCGTGCCTCGTTCTGTTTCACACGGGGTCCATCCTCCACTCCCGTGGAGTTCATACCGAAGTAGGTCTTTCTCTAGAGTGCTCCGGACTAGTCAGATAACTTCCTCACCGACCGTACCAGAATAGTTATATGACTTCCTCAATGACCTAGATCATATGCAACTTTTCATGATGTGAATGCAATTGATGCAATGCTTTTCATTATTAATTAACATGATCCATTATCATGTTACCATCATTACCTTATCATCACCATGGTCATATCATCATCTTTATCATATCATCATCGTTATCATTATTACCTTGTCATCACCATGGTCATTTCACCATAATTATCCTCATGGCATTGTAATAAGCATTAATAAAGCATAATTATATCATGACAATTTAATGGTAAAGACTAAGTGGCAAACAAACCAATGTCTAGCGTTCTATTATGCATTTGCCTTTTAGTCACGCAAACCAAAACGATGCAAAGGTGGTACTGAACTCAAAGCAACCCTCACTGGACAAAGCCAATAATTCAGCTAAAAAACATGCAACAACAGTACAAGAACATAAAATAAATCAACATCGCCCCTACGTGCAAACCCGACATAATTAACTACTTTTCACCGGATAACCCACCTGTTGTCCCGGTGATCAAATAGCCATAACTTCTAATTATGGATTCCAAATATACCAAACTCTCTATTTTTTTTTTGGAATGTACACAAAAATGCTACAATTTTCTAGTTATGACCATAATTTTATTTGACCATCTACTATGGGTAAAAAGGCAAACAACACGGCTACTACTAACGGCGATGGAATTCTAGACAGCTTCGCTCCAGAAGCCATAACTTCTACACCACTTACCCAAAAACCAGAACACATTGAACCAAAACAATTGCTAATATAATACAAACCATATTATTTACAATACCACAATGTCTACTCCTGGTATATTGACTAACAAAAAGGTAGTTGCTAGCCAACCAAAAGCCTACTCTAAACTTGCACTACAGGTTGGCCAAATTGTCTGACACCTCCCCTACTTGTCCCTCTTAGACGGGTCCCCTGACTTGCTGACATAGCCTCTGTATTGGGACCTGAATAAGAAATTCCGGACCTTCTGTGTATACTGCACTAGTCTAAGATCACGCTAGTGATAACAGTAGCATCATCGATGAAATATCATTTCATATACAAAGATAACTAAGAAATATGCAATAAATAATAATTATCAGAGTAACGACCTTAAGGTCAAAGCTTACAATTAATGCCTTAGAAGGCGAATAGTGAAGGGATACGGGTAGGCTACACTAGCTGGCAATTCAAAAAAATTTACTACGTAAACCAGAATGCCATGCAAGCAATAGATCAAAGATCGTTACCATAGACGTGAAGTGCAGCGGAAGAAGAGTTGGAGCAGCCTGATCCAACGTAGAGTGCGTCGATGAAATGGTCATAGTCGATCGTCTAGTGTCCTCGGTGTCGACCATCTCCTCCAGCACCAATCACGTTCCTTGCGAAGTCGTTGATCGTCCTCGAGCGCAACAGTAACCGTAGTAGCGCATCTACGATATCCACACATCTAGAGATGAAACTCCGTACGCTAGTGTGCAAGCACCAACTCGCACGGTGAGGCTCTCTCAAGAAGATGGCGGCTAGGGTTTCAGTAGAACAACTCACGTATGTCTCGTGTATCCCAACAGCCCATCCTTATATAGAGCCCATGATGGATCCTATTCGAACTCATTTGTTTCAACCCGTTAAGTGTGTGACACGTTAGGTTTATGTGTAATCAGTTGTGACTCGGAAACCCTTTCCCGACTACGAGTCATTAGCGGTTCTTAGCAGGACATAACGATTTCCAAATACACACAAATTATATCGGATGAACCTTAATGCAATATTATCTACGACTTGGTCCTTATCACTAACGACTAGCTTGTATCTCTATACGACTAGTTCATATATGGTCTCGACCAATTAGTAGCTCTTTACGGGTAGGTTTCGACCACTTAGTGATTATGTTCGACCAGTCTACGACCAGCTCGTATCTCCATACAACTAGTCTGTATTCTCTCTTTGCCTCACGATATCTGGTTAAACTCCAAGTGAGATATTATGTCATCCATGGGCTGTTCAATACTTTCTCGATTTAGTGTCGGATAACTTCTTGTGGTCGAACCCTTCGACCACCAGTGGCATGGCCATGTACTTTCTTTATCTGACCACATCGAGGGGCCCAAAGATATCTCTCCTATTGTGTTACGAGGGGCAAATCCCATATTCACCCAGTCACATTCATCCGCATGATTCATAGCATACCCGAAAGCTATCTTTATAACTATCCAGTTATGAGTAGCATTTGGCACCCCCTAAATGTACTATTACACATGTAAGAAACCATGCGGATCTCGTTTCTAAAGATTATATATCATCATTGCTTGAGACCAACTGATGACATATAGAATCATAACAATCTCAATAGTGTCTTAAGGTGGGTCAATTCAACACTATGTTCTCTAATATGTATTCACATTATTGATTTGATATCCCTATATCCATGATCGGTGAAACATGGTCATCAATCAATACCCATGATGGTCGTTGAGTTACTGGTGTTCTGACTAGTGATATCTGACAAGGGATACATTTAGAACGACATCATATAAGTTAAAGGGCTTCACCAACAAGTCACATACTCGTTGATCTATATAACTAATGATTAATTCAAAGAACACAATAACATTTATTCAATATCTCATAAACATAGACATGATACAATCATCTCTATGATTATCTCTAGGGTATATCATCAATAGTCTTCCACTTGCACTAAAGTCAATCATATAGGTATCGAATACCCATAGCTCTCGTGTGTACCTCATGCTTTGGTTGTGGGAAAGGCTTTGTCAATGGATTAGTAATATTCAAATCTGTGTGCACTTGACATATCTTCACATCACCTCTTCCAACAATATCACGAATGATGTGATATCGTCGAAGTGTGTGTTCATATTTTTGATGTGACCTAGGCTCCTTAGCATGTGCAATGGCTCTACTATTATCACAATAGAGATCCATTGGACTAGAAGCACTAGCGACCACACCTAGTTCATTGATGAACTTTCTAATCCATACGGCTTCCTTTGCAGCTTCAGAAGCAACAATGTACTCGGCCTCCATTGTAGAATCAGCACCCGTTCCTTGCTTAGAACTTTTTCAGCTCACTGCTCCTCCATTAAGACAAAACACAAGCCAAATTGTGATATGAAATCATTCTTGTCGGTTTAGAAGCTAGCATCAGTGTAACCATTTACTACCAGCTCTTTCTCACCACCATAAACAAGGAATGTATCCTTAGTCCTTCTCAAGTACTTAAGGATATTCTTGACTACTCTCTAGTGACCTTCACCTAGACCCAAGGTAGTTAAAATTAGTTAAAATCATGATCATAATCATAGAATCTTACGATTCTACGAACCCACGATAGCTTGTTGATCCAGATCGCACTATGAATCAAAATCAAGTAGAATCGTGGTAGAGTCGCGATCCAAAGAGTAGAATCGTGTAGAATCATGCAGAATCGCAGAGTAGAATTGTGGTAGAGTCGTTAGAGCAAAAAAAATTGCAATTTTTTTACAATTTTTTTAGAGGCCAGGCTTTGCCGATATTTTGTTTTAGAAGAAATTTTGTTGATATTAATTTCAGATAATGAAACTATAAATAAACAAGGAGCATGCAAAATATTATATCAGTGTGGTAATGCTAGTACCAATATCTATATTATGATATGAGCAATCTTGAGCTTGATAATGATAAGCTATTTTTATTCTTGGAGTATGTCTAGCTGCTTTTAAGGAACATCCAAGCGTTGCAATTAGATATTGATTTACAAAAGTTGTGAACATTTCTCATGTAACTGTAGTCAATTAGTCATGGTCATTGGTTGTTTTCTGAGTTCAGAACTATATTGTGAGGACCCAGGGTATTTAACTCGTAATACTTAACCTCCAAATGGTTCTAGTATTACCAATTAAATATCCTAAGCCTCAATGAACATGTGCTTCCCAGAATTGCAGCACACATACATCTTTACAAAATCATGCATCATTTCTATACAGCTTACAATACCAAGTCTAGCAAAAGACATACATAATATAGAGTTATTACAAAAGAGCCGACTGGCCAAATGACAACAAAGTAACATAAATGACAGCAGAAGCAAAAGCACCACAAGATGGCAATAACAAAAACCAACCGGTTAGCCAATAACCCATAAGGCAACCAACTGGACCACCAAGCTAGTCGCACCCACCGCAGCAAAACTCACAAAAGTCGATCCCTTGGGGATCCACTTCCTTCTCTACAACAATAAAGCAATGTAGTTGAGTACAAAAATGTACTCACAAGACTTACGAGTAACAAGCCTATACATAGCTACATGCAAGCTGAAACAAAAGAGATGGTTATATGGTTAATTGGACACATAAAGCAATTTTCATTTGCAATAATGTAATAGATTGAAGACAATTTGTCAAATCTGTTTTTTAATTATTGAAATAATAGCGAGATAACAATAAGTAATATGAATAACAACCTTGAAGTGACTAACCCAATAGCCACCACAACATAGCACAAATTTCCAATTCGTACCACCCAAGTCAAGTTTTAGTAAAAATGTTATAGTCTAATTCTCACGGGGTGTATCCGAGCGTGTCCATAACCTAGGACGAGGCTATTCGAATAGTTTGAACCCTACAGGGGTGTACCAATGTACCCACACTTCAGACCGCCTTTTGGTCACATGATTAAGCATACTTTCAAAGGTATGCTGGTATGGCTAAGTCCTACGAGACGTTTCCAATATTGTGTATTAACTATGAGCCGCTCGTATGGATAGAAACACATACGCTACATTGTAAAGCCAAAATTCAACTACCCTCTAGGGGTAAAGCTTTCGGACAACTACAATGCTCTTGAACATCTGCCTCCTACATCCTCCTGCGACTCGGAGCTAACACACATCAAAGTACTAAGTCAAGAGAGGTTCCATTTCCCTCTAGTGTGGTTAGCACGCAAAATGCTCAGTACGGTGGCGCAAGTAATTCAGTCCTTGTTGACTCGAACACCATTCCAGTCACACCCAAAAGCACACCATCTTACCATTGTGCCCAAGTCTAAAATATTTTATTTTCAGTTTTAGTTTTCTCAAATTAACATAGCACAAGGTGCTGAACATAAAGTCATAATAAGTTTTGTGTGATCAAGGTTATCGATTAAGTCAACAACCGCCTAATTCTACCGGTAGCTAAGCATGACTAAGCAACATTAACTCGTAAACTACTAAGTGACAAGAGCTCATCCAATGAACCCTTGTCGGTGTTTTAGAACCGATCTTACGTAAAGATTATTTGATTCGGGGGCTCTCCACAATTGATCACGCAGACAAGAGAGACACGGGGATTTTTATACAGGTTCGGGCCTTCTCCAGTGAGAATAATAACCCTACTCCTGTGTGTATTGTATTGGGTATCCTGATTACAACCAGTGGAAAGTCTTGCGCTAATATCGCTACTGATTGTTTTTCAAACCCCCGCCACTATCTCCAAGAGACACCTATTTATACTATGTTGTTGAGGCGGTTGTCGTTCTAGGCTAATTAGACGCTCATTATTGCGTAATAATGAGAGTAATTACCGGAGTAGTAACATCCTCACGCTGTCCAAAGGTTATTAATCAGAGATAGTAGAGAATTATCTGTAGTTATTTCAAGTATAACAACATAATTTGACTACTCAGATCTTCACTAGTAAATGGGCCTTCTGACGAGTGGATCCAGTTAATTGTGAGGATGTCGTAGCAGAACTTACGACTAGGGGGTAGTCGTGGGAAAAGCTTACGACTGGGTACTGGTCGTAGAAAGACTTACGACCGGACGTAATCGCAGCAAGACTTACGATTACACCATAGTCGTAGAAATACTTACGACTATGGGGGTGGTCGTAAGAGAGCTTACGACCACCTAACTTACTCCTCCCTTATAACATTAAGGGGTATACCATGTGACGTCATATTACATGATTATAAAATAATAAAATGAGGATTATTAGATCCTCGTCATCTAGCCCCCTAGCTTCAAGTGAAAATAACTTACTTGGTTGAGGAGTCATAGATGATTTTATGACCACTAGGAGGTTGTAAAAAAACGTTGAAGGAAAAACTCTTCAACATGTGTTTCTCTCGACCAGAAATATGCTTGGTCGAGGCAATTTGTTGGAAATCTCATGATTACAAGGTAGTCGTAGAAAATCTTACGACTTTGAAGTGATCATGGCCTTATGATCAGAAGTAAATCTTTTCCGATTGGTATTTCTTTTGATCCGAAGGTCAATAAGGTAATTTCACTTGAGGTGTGAAAAGAGTCTCGGTACTTTCGTACGAGCAGATTAAAGGTCTGTCCGTTTGAGCAATTTCCGAAGCGGTGGAAACCGTTGGGCTTCCACGGCGTTTCGTTTCAAGCGCATGGTTATAAAACAGACTGTGGAGGTAAACTTAGGGTTCTTACCTTTTCACTAATTCACCCCGACTGTTCGTTGCTTTCTCATCTCTTCCGCCGCCGGTGATACTGTGCGCTTTCTTGGAGTTTTCCCAAATCCAACTCTTCCCTTCTTTAGAAAAGATGGCTAGGGTCGTCTCCGAGTGGGCTGAATCGGAAATGGACGATGTGAAGATGACTGCTCTGGTCGCCGCTGAGAAGATCCCCGAGGGACTACTCGTGAAGTGGATTGCGGCGAGCGGAGAGCATTGGCCGACGGGGGAGGAAGATCAAATTCTGGTTTTCCAAGCGTATTGTGAGTGTGGCCTCTGATTACCTGCCCACCCCTTCCTCACACTCGCGCTTGAGCACTTTGGGGTGGAATTAGTGAACCTTGGTCCTAATTCCATCACAATGCTAATCGTGTTTGTGTATTTGTGTGAGGCTTACCTGGGGATTCCGGCGGGCCTCGAGCTTTTCCAGTACTACTACAGAATGGCTCGATAGGCCGGAATTGCCGGTAGCTACGATCTGAAGCTCCACGACGGTAAGTTGAAGGAGTACATTCAGATGTTTACCCGGTCGTCATGGCTGGGGTGGAAGAAGAAGTGGTTTTAGTGGGGAGGTTACCAAGGAAGACAGCTTCTCGTTTGTCGGAAAAGCTGCCGAGAGGGCCTCTTCCTGGAATTCGACTCCCAGTAATCTCGACCGGATCACCCCCTATATTCAAGCCATCAAAGACTTGAAGACAGGGGGGCTTACCGGATGGCACGTGGTGAAGGACTTCATCACGCGCCGCATTAGTCCCTTAAAGGCACGAGTTCCTTCTATGTGGAGGTACTCAGGGAAAGAAGATCTGACCAGGGATTACAAGGATGGTAAGCAGAAAACTCACACTTTGACTTCAACCTTGTGTAATCTCGATCTGGTTTGTTGATTTTGCTGTTTGCATGCATAGATCTTCCGCAGGCAGAGATTGATGCTCGCGTCAGGCTTATCTACGAGAAGAGTCCGTCCAGCATAGCAGCTCCACAAATTCTTGCGGTTTTCACTGCAGAAGAAAAAGTGGAGCGCCTAAAGGTAATAAAAAAATGACTTCGTCTTTAGGCACCTATTGTCGTAAAGCGATTTACGACTAAAGGTTTTGTCGTAGAAAAACTTACGACTTGTAATCTGGTCGTAGGAGAACTTACGACCAGTTAGTGATCGTAGAAAAACTTACGACCACTTCCTTTTTCTGTTTTTCAACAGAAAGTAGGTATAGAGAACCACCAAGACGACGAGGAAGTCGATTTGGTGGTCGTCGGGGCGACTGCGCAGGCGGAGTCAACAAAGTCCCCCCCCCCAACCAAGAAGCGTCGATTGGTAAAAGTCGGCGACAAGGGGGGT
This sequence comes from Ampelocalamus luodianensis, assembly GCA_036346255.1. NCBI lineage: Eukaryota > Viridiplantae > Streptophyta > Magnoliopsida > Poales > Poaceae > Ampelocalamus > Ampelocalamus luodianensis. The sequence goes on from CM070630.1 coordinate 37,043,400, forward strand.
TCGAGTTCGGCTCTTCCTGCTCCTTTTGTTAAATTTGCCGCGGACATGGCCGCGGCGAAGAAGAAAGCAGAAGAAGCAGCCTTTGCCCTTAAGCGCAAAGTCCCTAAGGTTAAGGTACCTTTCTATTACGACAACGAGTCTTTCGCAGTTTCTGCTTCTCGTGGCTTTATAAGGCAGCTAGAAAAGGAGAACTGGAAGAGCTTCATGTCTTTCGTGAAGGAAACTACTGCTCCAGTAGGACCTGAGGCCGAGGAGAGCAGTGGTCTTAAGGTGGTCGAGACGGGTCTCGGCCACTCGGGGAGTCGAGAAGAAGAGACTCTCGTTTCTCCGATCGAATCTCAACCCACAATGGTTGAGAAGAAGTTGAAGAAACCTTCTGTTGGGAAAGTTGCTCCCAAGTTTCGAGTTAGATCCAGCACACAGAGGTATGTGAGAAACAGAAGCGTAAGAACAACATTCACCCTTTATTTTTCACAAGTTAACTTACTTTTTGTTTTGCGATCTTAGCCCAACGCCTTCAGCCCCCAAGGATGCTTCTACGGAGAAGCCCGCTATCACCTCTTCAGCCGGCAAAGATGTGACTGCGGCAGTGGCTGAGGCTCCAGCTACTGTTCCTGCGGCGGAGGAAGTCGTTGCCGCAGAAGTCGCTATGACCACCGAGGTTGTCGTAGGGACGGCAGCAGAGGCAGGAGAGGCCACGAGGGAGACGCCGGAAGTCGACGGTGGTGAGAGTTCCGACCACCGAGCCGGTAAGTAGGCAGTCGAAGACGTTCCTTCCGGTCCTCCAGGCGGTGCTCCTATCACCGAATCAGAGGAAGAGGAGTATTTTAACTTTTGTTCTGATTTCTTTGGTCTTACTTCTATCGTAGGATCTTCTGCCTACCAATCTCGCGATCGAGTTCCTCACCCCAGCAGTATTCCTAATCGCAGGGATGTCTTTGACAATGAACGTCTCAAGGGGGTTTGGTGGAAACGAGTCGATGAGATGGATGGGCTGAAGGATCCGTCGCGAATAATGTCCATGTTTGCTTGGTCAAACATGAATGTAAGTATTCATTGATACTTATGTATGGTTTTATCCCTATCTCTTATCGTTTTTCTCCCCTGCAGAGAGCCGTAAAACAAGTTACCACGATTTGCGAGTGCAATCGGCAACTTGTCAAACTACGACAAGAGAAAGCGGTGCTCTGCGAGCAAGCAGAGAGGTGAGTATCCGATTCTCGTAATCGTTTTACAAACTGATTACTTACTCAGTACTCGTAGAAGATTGTCGTAGAAGTCTTACGACTTGGTACTAATCGTAGAAGAACTTACGACCAGGGAGTAATCGTAGAAAAACTTACGATCACCCATTAGTCGTAGAAATAATTACGACTACTCATCTGTGTATACATATCTTCCTTTAACCTTTTAGGTTTAAGAGTGACGAAAAGACTTTAGCTGATGCACTCGACTTCGAGAAAGCGAGAAGAACAAGCTAAAGGATAAGGTCACCGACCTTCTGAAGAAGCTTCAGGAGGCTAACTCTGCAACTCAAAGATTACAGGAAAAAAATAAACAGTACGTGGAGTTACGACTACTTTTGATCTTGATCTCTGCCTTCTTAACCTCTTATTCTTTTGCAGAAAATGAAGTTGAAAATAAGGCCTTTCAGGCCGAGGCGGGGGGGCTCTTCGGGTCGAGGTCCAGGATAAGTCCTCGGTTGTCCACGAGATCTCCCGCATCGCGAAGGAGAAAGACCAGAAAATTGAGAAGTTAGATTCTCAATTAGCGGGTAAGTAAATCTTTTACCTGTTGCTAAATTGTTTTATCTTCTCGTAGAATTGTTTTATCTAATTAATCCTTACTCCATTCAGAGCGATTAACTGAAATAAAACAACTCCACAAGGCTTCGACTTGTACCCAGGACGAGATGAAGTCGATGAAGATCAATCTTCAAGACAATATTTCGCTTCTAAACAATGTACTCGATGGGCTTCGTGCCGGGAAGGTTACTCCCCGTGAAGACACGATGGCCGCTCATACGAGTGCCATCGGGGAGCAAGTCGGTACGCTGCAAGAGTTGGTGTCTACTCTGAACACCAACCAGAATGACTCGATAAGGGAAGCTGTCAAAGGAGCTGTGAGCTTTGTTTTAGCAAAGCTCAAGGCCCGTGACCCTAACCTTAATCCTCATTCTGTTGAAGCCGACTTCGACTACACCAAATCTGAAGCAGAACGACTGATCGAGGATATGCAGTCAGTCGGCGAGAAGGTCGCGGAGGAAATGCAGATAGAATCTCCTTTATCAGAGTAGCCTGTAATAGGAACTCGTAAAGACAAGTCTTTTTTTGGTGATGTATAAATATATGATCAGTTCTTCTTTTCTGCAAATTATCTCGTAGAGTAGTTAGTAACTCGTAAGATAATAAAAAGGGAAGAAATTATCAGACCAGATATGAGTGATCCCTCCTTTCTCCTTCTTTTTCCCTATGAATCATCTTGTAGAGTAGTTAGTAACTCGTAAGATGACAACTCAGAAAAAACTAAGACTAAGAAATGAAGTCGTGTTTATAACTTTATCCTAGCCCCCGACTATTTACTTAGTTTATTGTAATAAACTAAGAAAATAGTAAAGAAAGGGTTTCTAAAAACAGAGAGGTTTGTTCGACTTATAGTTCTCGAGAATCGATTATCTTGCTCTAGTCAAAAGAATGGAAAACGGATCGACGCTAGGAAGTTCCCTCTAGTGGGCAGGACTACGTGTAGAGAAAAAAAGACTTCGACTAGGTGATGTTACCATTTCCAACTAGATTAATCAAATCGATAACGACAACTTGAGTGAAACAAACACTAGAGTACCTTAGAAATTTATTCGACTGTTTTCGATTTACCTGATAAGTTCGTCCTGGTAACAAGAGTAGGAAACTGAACGACGCTAGGAAGTTCTTTCTAGTGGGTAGGACCACGTGCAAAAAGAAGAAGCTTCGACTAGGTGTGTTTCTGCCTCCGACCAGTTAAAACCAATCAAGTCTACCAGAAATGGTCAGACAAATCTCAAAAGTGCGCTCTTCTTAGAGTATTTTTTAAAATGAATAAATAAACTAAGGTGACATGAATTTGCTTAAAAAATTTCGACCATGTTTCCGAGCCCAAAAAGCTTTGTACTGGTAGCAACAGATAAGAACAAAGCGACACTAGGAAGCTCCTTCCAGCGGGCGGGACCACATGCAGAGAGGAGAGACTTCGACTAGTTTTGCTGTCCTTTCTCCGACTAGTGTAAAGGGGAAATGAGCATATGAATAATGGTCGAAAGTAAAAGCAAAATTCAAATAGAGACAAAAAAGATAGGAAGAACCTGATACTTTATTGTCGTAGAAGCCTGTTAGACATAGAATTTGCGTATCTGGTCAATGTTCCAAGAGTTTAAGAGAACGCGGCCATCCTCCATTGCAAGTCGTACCAATCCTTGACGCGTAACTTCGACCACAGTGTAAGGACCTTCCCACTTGGGGGAAATTTTGTTCCGATTAGACTAGGATTGAATAAGCCTCAATACCAAGTCACCTATAGCAAGGCTGCGAGGTTGGACCTTACGATCGTAGTATCTGCGGAGGGCTTGTTGGTAGACTGCTGATCGGATTAAGGCCTGGTCCCTTTTTTCCTCGAGCAGGTTAATGTCGTCTGCTCGAAGTTGTTCTTGAATGGAGTCGTTAAACTGTTCGACTCGTGCTGACCTGATCTTGAGTTCTGGTGGAAGCATGGCTTCGGCACCAAAGACTAGAAAGAAAGGTGTTTCTCCTATAGCTCGGCTAGTTGTCGTACGAATTGCCCATAATACTAAAGGTAATTCTTGTACCCAAACCCCCGAGCACTTGACAAGCTGAACGAAGACTTGGGTCTTGATTCCCTTCATTATCTGGCCATTCGCTCTTTCGACCGCCCCGTTGCTTTGGGGGTGGGCAACAGAAGCGTAACACAAACGAGTTCCCAACTCGTCGCAAAATTCCTGAAATTTTGCGCTTGAAAATTGTTTGCCATTGTCTGTGATGATTTGACTTGGTACTACAAATCGAGTTATCACGCATCTCATCATGAATCGTTTTGCTGCTTCCGTTGTTATCCAAGTTACAGGTTCGGCTTTTATCCATTTTGTGAACGTATCAATAGCCACAAAAAGGAATTCGAATCCACCTAGAGCTCTGGGTAACGGTCCTAGGATATCAAGACCCCAGGTCGCAAAAGGCTAAGACAGAGGAATTGTTTGTAATGCCTGAGCCGGTTGGTGTATTTGCTGCTATGGCGCATTGCATACACACTTTTGACCAACTCCTTGGCATCGTAGAGGGCCGTTGGCCAATAAAAACCTTGTTGAAAGGCTTTACTGACCAGAGTTCTGTAAGAAGCATGAGTTCCACAGATGCCTCTGTGTATATCGTGAAGGAGTTTTAATCCTTCGTTCTGCGAAATACATCGCATGAGTACCCCTTGAGTTCCTCTTTTATGAAGGACACCTTCGACCAAAGTATACATTTTGGCCTTTCAGGATAGTCGATCTGCTTCGAGATCATCGTCGGGTACGGAACCCATCTGAAGATACTTGTAGATGGGAGTCATCCAGGTATCTTCGTACTCTAGAGAGGCTATTTCTATAGGAGACGTCTCTAGTTCTTCAACTAGAGACGGCTCCTGAAGTTGCTCCAGAAAAACCCCTTTCGGTACTGAGGATCGGGAGGAAGCGGGCGAGCGGTTGATGCGAGAAATTATCCTTCGGCGATAAATTGTACCTCGAAGCCCAAAAAGTGCTTTTCTAACTTTCGAACTTCCGATAAATACCGGGATATGGTTGGATTAAAGCACTGGTACTCTTTTCCGACTTGATTCACGACTAGTTGAGAGTCTCCTCTCACGAGCAGTCGTCGAATCGAGAGCGCTTTTGCGGCTCGTATGCCAGCTAGCAAACCTTCGTACTCTGCCATGTTATTAGTGGCCTGAAAGTTTAACTGTATGGCATACTTTAAGGTCTCTCCAGTAGGAGATTCCAGGACCACCCCTGCCCCGAACCACTTATCGTAAGTGATCCGTCAAAGTACATCGTCCACTGGTCGTGGGAATCATACTGGGGATTCTGAATAGGTTCAGGATTTGTCCATTCGGCGACAAAGTCTGCCAAGATCTGGGATTTAATGGCCGTTCGGGACACGAAATGGATGTCGAACTCCCCAAGTTCGACTGACCATTTTGCCATGCGTCCATTGTTTCCCTATTTTGGAGGATCGCTCCCAGGGAAACTCGACGACACTGACTAGTTTGTGCGCTGAAAATAATGCCGCATGATTTCCTCGAAGACATGAGGAGGGCATATAAAGTTTTGAACTGAGGTAATGCTCCTTAGGTCTGTGTAAAACTTCGCTAACGTAGTAAACTGGTCGTTGTACGTTTTCACGTTCTATGACTAGTACTGCGCTCACTGCCTGTGGCGTGGCAGCTAGATAAATTAAGAGCGTCTCTCCTGGTTTCGGGGAAACCAGAATGGGAGCACTCTAAGATACCTCTTGACTTCCTCAAAGGCTTGGTTAGCCTCTTCTGACCACTCGAAGCCCTCATGTTTCCTTAGAAGTTTGAAGAAAGGCAGTCCTTTCTCTCCCAGACGCGCGATGAAACGACTTAATGTCGCCATTCATCCTGTGAGTTTCTGGACTTCTTTTTTCGTGGTCGGGGGACGCATTTGAGTGATGGCTTTTATCTTTTTAGGATTTGCTTCGATTCCTCGTGCAGAGACCAGGAATCCAAGCAATTTTCCTGAAGAGACCCCGAACACACATTTCTCGGGATTAAGCTTCAAGTGGTGTTTTCTGAGGTTGTCGAAAGTCTCCTGTAAGTCTATGATATGATTGAGTCGTTTGCTGCTTTTTACGACTAGATCATCAACGTAGGCTTCCAAGTTTCGGCTTAGTTGAGGAGCAAAAGTCGTTTGCATCAAACGCTCAAAAGAAGCCCTAGGATTTTTTAAACTGAATGGCATTTTGACATAGCAAAATATTCCAAACGGTGTAATAAATGCGGTCTTCTCTTCATCTTCTCGACACATATTGATCTGGTGGTAACCAGAGTATGCTTCTAGAAAACTCAACATCTCAAATCCTGCAGTAGAGTCAACCAGCTGATCAATACGAGGTAAAGGGAAATCATCTTTTGCACAAGCTTTATTAAGATCAGTAAAGTCTACGCACATACGCCATTTGCCTTTCGACTTTCTAACCATTACAGGGTTGGCCAACCACTCTGGGTGGTTAACTTCTCTTATGAAGTCTACTTTAAGCAACTTGTCCAATTCTGACCTAATAGCATCTCGTCGATCAGGGGCAAATCTCCGTAACTTCTGTTTTACGGGTAATTTGTCAGGCCACCGAGCTAGCCTGTGCTCGATCACTTCCCTAGGGACTCCGGGCATGTCAGATGCTTGCCACGCGAAGACATCTGTGTTTGCTCGGAGGAAAGTGATGAGGGCGTCTTCCTATTTGGGGTCAGAAGAATCCCCTATGCGAACAGTCTTCGAGGGCTCCTCCACGTCCAGAGGAACCTCTTTGACCTGGTCGTTCGGCTTTCGTCTCGAGTTGGTAGTTGTCCAACCATTTCGAGGGAACGATGGTCGCAGGAGTGCGTCATCTTCTTGTCACAATATATTGTGATTAGTCCTTTGGAACCTGGCATCTTAAGACATTGATACCCGTAATGAGTAGCTATTAAGAATTTTGCCAAAGTAGGTCATCCGAGTATGGCATTATATGCCGTGTCGAAATCGACCACATCAAAGGAGACCTTCGCTGTCCTGAAATTGTTTGGGGAGCCAAACGTTAAAGGAAGAGAAACTTGGCCAATCGGTTTGGCCGAAGACCCTAGTACGATTCCATGAAATGAATATCGTACCGGCCTTACCATTGTCCTGCGTACCTGCATCTCGTCTAGGGTACTCGTAAACAGTATGTTTAGCGAGCTTCCACCATCAACTAAACTCGATTTACTCGACAATTGTTGATGGTGGATTCGACCACGATCGGGAACCGACCTGGTCTAGTCGAAGGGATCGTACAGTCACCTTTCTCGAAAGTAATGGTGACTTCCGATCACTTCGGTAATTTATTGACAAGAGGTGAGTCGATTGTGTTTACCTCGCGTTCGACAGCCTTTAGCTGTCTCCATGACTCGTATGCCGATGATCCTCTATAGATGTGATCGATAGTGTGTTGTTGATCTCGGAACGGCATCTCCTCCTCGTCATCAGACTCCTTTCGTCCACTTGTTTGGCCTACCTGTTCAAGAGTAGGAAGTGGCCACTTGCCAGAATAATAGTTTTCGAGTTTTCGTAGAAAAACTCGGCAGTTACGAAGGTCATGCCCTTCTTTTTTGTGAAAAGGACACCACCTAGTTTTGTCGTTCTTCCTATCTTGGCGCTTACCTTTACCTCAATCGGGATTCTGCTTGGGGTTGTGTGGCTCTTTGTCGCTTACGGTCAGGACCTCCTTAGAACCGACTGCAGGATATTTGTGTCTCTTGGCCTTGTTCTTGGACTTCCTAGCCTTTTTCTCCTTTTTCTTACCACTTTCGCCTACCTCTTGAGGGATATTATCTTCACGATCGATAGTGTTGTTCCACTCGAATGACTCAGCTGCAGTCGCGTATCTATCGGCCATCTCGAAGAGTTTGGTGATGGTGGCAGGAGGATGTAAAGCGATGTCCTCCGTTATTCTTCTGCTGCGGACTCCCTGCTTGAAAGCCTTGATCACGGATGAGTCAGAAACTTCCGGAATAGAATTTTGAACCTGACTGAAGCGCCGGATGAATTGGTGTAAAGTTTCGTGATCATTCTGCCTTATCCGGTGCAGGTCATCCTCCTTTCTAGGGCGGTTGGAAGTGCCTTGGAAGTTTGCCAGCAGAATATCGCAGAGATGCTGCCACGAGTAGATCGATTCGAATGGCTAGTTTAAAAGCCATGATCGAGCCGATCCTTCGAGTACAGTCGGAAGGAAATTTTCCATGACATGCTCTCCTCCTCCTACTACTCGGATAGCTGTAGTGTAGATCTGGAGGAATTCGCTAGGATTTTGGGTTCCATCGAACTTCTCCATGTTCGCTGGTCGAAAACGAGGCGGCCAGCGAACTGCTCGAAGGTCGGGTGAAAACGCCCGACATCCCGAGATGACTTCTTGCCTCCTTCTTTGCAAAAAAGAAGGGTTCACGTCACCGGGTGATCGTACTTGTCGATATCCAGTCACGGGTGGGCTGGACCTATGATAAGCCTCAGCTTTACGAGGGGAATACTCCTCGTATTCCGCTTGCCACCGTGCGTCCCGTCGCTGAAGTGGTGAAAGATCACCTCTCCTAGGGGCTTGTCGCGCCCTCCTCGGGTCGGTAGAGCGACGTGAGTGAGGGTCATGTTGTCTCCCATGCGACGAGTTATCTGAACGGCTGGCAGAATACGGAGTTGTACTGCTACGACTTCCTGGTTGTAGTCGACGAAGACGCTCGAGTTTTGCCATCGTGCTGCGAAGCCTTTATGCGAACTCTTCTGCGAAGCGATCGTACCCCAGCGCTCGAGCGAGCTCTTGAGTTGGGTTTTCCAGCAAGTCGTTGATGTGCTGGAGCTCTTGAGCTTCCTCGACTGGAAATAAGCACGCTCAGGGAGATTTTTCTGAGCTGCTATTTTTCTTCGTCGGGTTGTCTCAGAATGGCCTATTTCAGACCCCTGAGTTGGTTTTAATGGAGTGCGAGAATATTGAGGATATCCCGCACGTTCATTAAAGTGTTTATCTCGTTCACCAGCGGTGGTGTCCTTGCCATTGACACGAGGGGGTGTAGAGTGTGCTCGCCGGGGAGCATCGCCAATCCTTCTTCCGGGAGAATGATTCCTATCAGGGGGAATAACGAAGACCTCCCGTGGATGACCTCCACTTGCGCTCGAGGCCTCCTCTCTTGAGGAGTAGTCGAGTGACACCATCTGGCGACTTGGAGTAAACCCCTCTAGGTAGGGGAACTCTGGGTTATAACCGTCTCCGTCTGCAGGTGCGTCCTACGACGGGATGGTTGAACTTGGAGGAACAGCGTGTTCGATCCTCTTCTCTGCGAAATTATCCGAAGAAAGAGGATCATCAGATGTCGCTGGAGCTCTGGAATGATGGCTTCCAGAACCTGCCTCGCCAAGTCGTACTGCCTTCTGGGGATTCGAACACTTGGAGGAAAGACTCTCGTCGTGTTGCGAATCTTTTCCGGGGCAGCCCTGTTGGTGGTCGTGTTGACCCTTGCCTCCTGAGGAAGCTGGTTCCTCAGCGGGGCGTACTGTTGTGGGGGATACGGATCCCTCCCAAACTCCGTCGGTGATGCAATCTCCGAGATCTGATAGAAGATCTCCAAAGGCGACAATACCGTCTGATGATTCGATACTCGGCTCGTAGTCTAAGCCGGCATCCATGTCGATGTGTGCGTAATCGGCCAAGTCGAACCAATTCTCCTCGTTCCATTCCCCTGCCATGGTAGCATCAAAGAGAAAACGAAGAACTATTGACAAGGAATTACCAGAAGATCCCCACGGTCGGCGCCAACTGTCGGTGTTTTAGAACTGATCTTACGTAAAGATTATTTGATTTGGGGGGTCTCCACAATTGATCACGCAGACAAGAGAGACACGGGGATTTTTATACAGGTTCGGGCCTTCTCCAGTGAGAATAATAACCCTACTCCTGTGTGTATTGTATTGGGTATCCTGATTACATCCAGTGGAAAGTCTTGCGCTAATATCGCTACTGATTGTTTTTCAAACCCCCCCACTATCTCCAAGAGACACCTATTTATACTATGTTGTTGAGGCGGTTGTGGTTCCAGGCTAATTAGGCGCTCATTATTGCGTAATAATGAGAGTAATTACCGGTGTAGTAACCTCCCCACGCTGTTCAAAGGTTATCAATCAGAGATAGTGGAGAATTATCTGTAGTTATTTCAAGTATAACTACGTAATTTGACTGCTCAGATCTTCACTAGTAAATGGGTCTTCTGACGAGTGGACTCAGTTAATTGTGAGGATGTCGTAGCAGGGCTGGTCATAGCAGAACTTACGACTAGGGGGTAGTCGTGGGAAAAGCTTACGACTGGGTACTGGTCGTAGAAAGACTTACGACCGAACGTAATCGCAACAGGACTTACGATTACACCATAGTCGTAGAAGTACTTACGACTAGGGGGTGGTCATAGCAGAGCTTACGACCACCTAACTTACTCCTCCCTTTTAACATTAAGGGGTATACCATGTGATGTCATATTACATGATTATAAAATAATAAAATGAGGATTATTAGATCCTCGTCAACCCTAAATCACAGCAAGATAATCCTAGACTCAGTAGTAGAGGATAAACATTTACCTACAGATTATGCATCTAATGGGTCAACTAATCGACAATAGGTTAACAACAAAATAGCACATACATACATAAACTTTGCAAATAATATATTAGACTTTGAAAATAGTAGGAGCAATATGATCAAATGATGCTACATCTACTTGCCTTGCTAGTAGTTATCTTGCTGCAGAGGGTCACTCTCGGGCTCAACAAATTCTTCGGAACCTATCACAAGAACGCGAAAATCCAATAAGAATGAAGAACACCGAAAAAAACTCAAAAACCAAGTCATCCAAATTCCATAAAATTTACACAGCAGGAAGATCATGATTTTAAATTAATTTAGCAACAAGAATCAATCAATTTGGACTAAACATGCAAAAGTTATAGCCTAAACAATTTCAATCTGCTGGATAATTCAAATTAAATTGTTTTGTTCATTGTAAAAATTTCCAGAAAGTTTTTGAACTTGAAATTTTTATGGTAGGCAGAGCATGGCATTCTAAGGACAGCAAAATTGGGTTCACTTCATTTGGAGTTAAATTGAATTACTTATGATTTTTCTAAGTTATGAAACTAGTGTATAACATTTTTCAGATGCAAAGACATAATGAAACCTACTCTGTACTAAAGCATGTTAACAGAGGAGCCTAACACTTTTTAGTTTACTAAGTTTGGAGTTACAGGGAACAACTTATGCATTTTTCAAGGTTTAATGAATTTTTAGAGTAACAATTCAATATTAAGACAAGATAATAACTCTACACAGATTTCTGATACAAAACAAGGTTCATACATATTTTTAGATGAAAGTTCAGCTCAACAGGACAATAACAAAATTTGAATCACTCTAAAAGGAGTTAAAATGAATTTGTTATGCACTTTTGAAATTTAAAACACTTAACAGTTTGCAAATAAAAACTTTCGGGCTTTTCTTTTAAACTAACTCATGCGGAGAGGTCAGAGCCGTTGAGATTGAATCCAACGGTCCAACGCATGGACGCACAGCGCGCGCGAAGGCCCACACGAAGGATCTCCACACACGCAGAGGAGGTCTAGACCGTCGGATCTAGGTCTGACGGTCCAGATATACAAGGGAGTCCTAAGGGTTGAGGTCTACGTGAGGGAGACCCGGACGGCTAAGATCTCACAGAGGGAGGTCCTAACGGTTGAGATCTAACTGAGGGAGGTACTGGACGATAAGATCTACAAAGGGGGAGATCCCAAACGGCTCAGATCTCTCAAAGGAGGTCCTAGACGTTCAAGATCTACCGGAGGAGGTCCTAAATGATAAGATCTAAAGAGGGGAGGACCTGGACGGTTCAAATCTCCGTGGGGAGGTCTTAACAGTCAAGATCTAAGTGAAGGGAGGTCCTAGGGGTTAAGATCTACAACAAAGGGAGGTCCTGGACGGCCAAGATCTATAAGCGGCCAAGATCTTACCCAAAGAGGTCTTAACGGCTAAGATCTAAACCTAAGAGGTCCTGAAGATTGTTTAAGAGGGAATCGAGCTTATGACAACAGGACAAAATTATCTCTCGGTTTTGCTCGCCGACTCTAGTCACGGCGCCGTAGCCCAAGGGCAGCAAAAGGTTCGCAATATCATTGCGCACACTATGAGGGTACTCTCGACGGCGGAGCTGGCCTAAAACGCCGGCCAGCCGGAAAGGGGCGGCGATGCAAGGCACGGCCAAATACGAAAAACAAGAGGAGCTCCGCAGCGGCCAAGGTAGCGGGTGCCCGAGCACTAAGGGACTACCAGGAGGTCACCTGAGCACGGAAGAGGTCCAGAGGAGGTCGGAGGAGCTCTGGCGATGGAGACCTGCGCCGGAGTTGAGGAAGATGATGAGGAGAGGACGTCCTGAGCAAAATTAAAAGCACTGGATGGTGAGGACAGCTTCGTAGAGGTCCAGAGGTGGTCCACGAGCAACTGATTGAAAGGAGGAGGTCCTTACCGGAGTTGAGGACGAAAGCGGAGAATCGCGACCGAAGAAGACCTAAACTCGATTCAAGTTGTTCCTGTAAGGGCAACTTAAATTGAGTTAGGGAAATTGCCCAAAATGATGAGAGGGACCAGGCAATGCGAAAGGAAGAGTAGGGGAACCACTAGAGCGCTGTCGACGACGAGGAGCTCGAGCGGTCGACAATGGCGGAAAAGGGGTTCTCAGCGATTTGTGCACGATTTCACAAAGAGGGAGTTGAGGTTTGCAAGGAGTGTTTAAAGGAAGCTAAGGAGGAGCTCTGGGGCCTTTTATAATCGAAGGGCAACGGAAATGGCAAGGCAAGCTCCACGGTGAGCTAGGACCAAGCCTCTGCCATGGACGAGATGGGCGCGATGGGAGCAGGTAGAAGGAAGACTTTCGGGCAAAGCTACTGGCACGCATTTAATGCTAGCAGCAAGGAGCCGTTGAAGGTGACGCACGAAGTTGACAAAGGGCTCTCTCCCATGCCCTGTTCTGTCACACGTGCACGAGTCAGAGGTTGAAGATGATGACCAGGACCGGTAAGGGCCCACCTGTCATCAAGGGAACTGTGAGACCCCGGTTTATTAAGCTTGTAATACTTAACCTTCCATTGGCCCTAGCATCACATACAAAATAACCCGTGCCTCGATGGACATGTGCTTCCCAGAAATGCAGGACATATACATCTTTACAAAAGCATGCATCAATTCCATACATCTCATTGTAACAAGTCAACCAAAAGACATACATAATATAAAGTTATTACAAAAGGTGCCGACCGGCCAAATGACAACAAGGATAAAATGACAGCGGAAGCAAAAGTGTCATAAGATGGCTTGTAAACAAAAGCCAATCAGTGTGCCTTAACCCACAAGGCAACCGACCAGGCCGCCAAGCTAGTTGTCCCAAAAGCCGCACATCTCACAAAAGTAAAGCCCTTGGGGCTCACCCTCTTCCTCTGCACACAAGTAATACAGATAAGTACAATAATGTACTAGCAAGACTTACGGGTAACAAGCCTATACATAGCTACATGAGAGCTGAATTCAAAGGAAATGGTTATATGGTTGATTGTACGCATAAAGCAATTTTCATTTGCAATAATGTAATAGATTGAAGGCAATTTGTAAAATCTGCTTTTAAGCATTGAAATAACAGCGAGTAATAATAAATAACAAGTAACCATCTAGAGGTGACCAACCCAATAGCCACCACAACATAGCACGAATCCTAGATTCGTACCACCCATCAAATTTTAATTAAAAGTTATAGTCTAACTCTTGAAAAGCTTATCCAAGCGTGTCCATAACCTAGGACGAGGCTATTCAAATAGTTTTAACCCTGCAGGGGTGTACCAATGTACCCACACTTCAGACCGCCTTTTTGCCAAGCTATTAAGCATACTTCCTTGGGTATGCCGGCACGGCTAAGTCCTACGAGATATTTTCCAATGGACTACGCTAATCAAGAGCTGCACGTATGGAGGTTAACCCTTAGTGATCTGCCGACGAAATATGGATCACAAGGACCCATACGTGGAGTAGGAGACACCGGCCTAGGCGGGTGCTCCCCTCCCCACAAACATGTCCATGTTGCATATAGTTAAATATACAACCTACCACGCGACTCATTAATTAACACCCCCCAAAGACTTAGTCAAGAGAGGTCACATTTCCCTCTAGCGTGGTTAGCACGCACAAATTGCCTGGACAATGGGGACTCACAAGATGTTCGGTCCTTAATTGACCCGGGCACCATTCCAGTCACACCCAAAAACACACCATCTTACCATTATGCCCAAGTCGAAATCATTTTGTTTTCAGTTTTTAGTTTTCGCAAGTACACATAGCACAAAGGCTAAATCATAAAGATCATAATAAGTTTGTGTGATCAAGGTTATCGACAAGTCGATAACCGCCCATTTCTACCGAACTAAGCATGACTAAGCACGTACTCGAGAACTACTAAGTGACATGGGTTCATCCAACGAACCCAAAATCACAGCAAGTATTCCTAGGCTCAGTAGTAGAGGATAAAAATTTACCTATAGATTATGCACCTAATAGGTCAACTAATCGACAATAGTTTAAAACAAGATAGCAATGCATACGTAGAATTTGCAAACAACATATTAGAATTTGAAAATAATAGGAACAATATGATCAAATGATGCTACATCTGCTTGCCTTGCTGGAGGGCAAGGTCTTGCTGCTGAGGATCAGATTCAAGCTCAATAATATCGTCGGAACCTAACGCAAAAACGCAATAAAACCAATAAAAACAAAGAACACCAACCAAGACTCAACAGCAAAAGTCATCCAAGTTTCATGAAATTTACACAGCAGCAAGGGTATGATTTTAGAAAAATTTAGGAACAAGAATTATTCACTTTGGACTAAGCATGCAAAAGTTATAGCTAAAACAAGTTCTTTCAGTCTCGAAAAATCCAATTTAAATTAATTACTTGTACTGTTCATGACGAAAATTTCTAGAATGATCTGGAACCTGAAATTTTTATGGTAGGTAGATATTGACATTCTAAGAACAGCAAAGTTGAGTTTACCCAATTTGGAGTTAAAATGAACTACTTATGATTCTTCTAACTTGTAAAACTAATACATATCATTTTTCAGAACTATAACCATGATCAAAACCTATTTCATATTAAAGTATGCTAACAAAAGAATTTTACAAGCTTGAGTTTGCCCATTTTTGAGTTATACAGAAAAAGTTATGCATTTTACAAGTTTTACTTGAATTTTTGGAATATTCAAAAATGGTTGAAATAATTTAATATTGTTTAAAAAAATTTCTGGCATATAATAATGTCTAATTGTATTTTTAGATTAAATTTCAGTTGAACTGGAAATTAACACAGTTGGAATCATTCAAAAAGGAATTAAAATGAATTAGTTATGACATTTTAAAATTTAATACAATTTTTAGTTGCACAATAACTCTTACCGGGAAATAGATGCTCTATACTGAATTAATACTGGCGTGGCACAATCTGGGCCGCTGATCCGGCAACGGACGGCCCACGCGCACAGCCAACACAGCACATACGCGCACCGCTGGATTTAAAATGGATGGCCGAGATCAATAGGGCACTATTTATGACCCGAACGGCCCAATGAATGTCAACCGTTGATCAAGCGATGGACGGCTGATACGAGCTGAGCCGATCGGGACGGCCCGAATGGCCCACTGATCTAGGCCATTGGTTTCAAATCCGACGGCCCAAAATGATCAACGTTCAGCGCACACCCGGGGAGAGAGAAAGAGAGCGGCCCGCACTGTCAGTGACACGCGTTCCCACGCACGAGTTTAAAGTGCCCGGGGACTTTTAAAAGGGTGCGGGCCCACACGCAAGTGTCACGGAGAGGTAGGTTTTAAGACATATTAATGGCTAACCCAATCATTAATCGTTAATTATCAATGATTAGCGCCATTAATGAGTGAATCTTTGCCTTAACGAAAACGGCACAGTGCTGTTTACGTCCGGCAAAGAACCCGACAGCTTCCAACGCTCACCACCGACGACCTAGGGCACAACGACAGGAACCAAGGGTATGAATGGGTTCGCAATAGCGTTGCGGACCCAACGGCACCACTCACACTATCTACGACGGCGTAAAACGCCGACGAGTCGGAGGAGAAGATGGCAATGCAAACGGCCAAAATTGAAAACGCAAAAGTGCTCCGCAACAGTTCACCAAAGCAGGTGCCAAGCTTCTAGGGACTATTTAGACGCTACCTTAACGCTTAGGATGAGCCGAGGAGGTTGGAGGAGCTCTGATAGCGGAGAAGCTTGCCGGAGTTGAAGAAGACGAAGTGGAAATAGAGGCCTGAGGAAAAATGAACACCACTGGTTGTCAAAATAGCTGCATTAAGGCCCACAGAGTGAGCAAATAATTGCCAAAAGAACCACTTACCGGAGCTGAGGAAGAAAGGGGGCGATTTCGGCCGAATTTAAACAAACCCCAAATTTGACAATTCCTGAGAATGTCAAACCAAATTATGTTAGGGGAATTGCTCAAGGTGCTAAGGAGATTAAAAAGGTACAAGAAGAATTGAAGATGAACCACTGGAGCACCAAAGTCCACAATGGAGCTTCACGGCCTCTAATGGCGGTTTGAGGGCTTTGGTGGGTTTGAGCTCCAGAAACAGAGAGGGAGCTAGGGGTGGTGTAAAAGAACACCAGGAGGGCTTTGGAGGCTTTATATAGAGGGAGGATTAGGGTTTCGGGCCAGGACACGCTCCAAAGATGAGCTCGGTTCATGGAGCTGCCATGGACTAAAGAAATGATAGGGGCAAGTGAAGATCAGGACATGGGAGCCGAAAGCCTAGGGCGCATTTAAAGCCTCGCAGAGAGACGTTGACGAGGACGAGCTCGAGGCAACAAGGCACAGCTGCTCCCTCTGCCATGGCTTGCACGCGCGTACAGGCTCACGAGGAAGAAGAAGAACAGAGGAAATCGCCGTGATCGTCGGATTTAAAATGGACAGCTGAGATTGAAAGAGACAACCGGGTGACCCGATCGGCACAAACAATCTGGACGGCTGGATCTTGATCCAACGGTCCCAATTAGTTGGCGCGTCCGCGAAGTCCGAACGTTCTCACGAACGTGGACGGTTAGATCTGAATCTAACGGCTGAAAAGAGGCGAGCGCTTGAACTGGCACGGGGGTGCGGTTAGTTGGTTTGATCGAGTCCATTGGCTTGAGCCCGAGTCTGACTCGAACCCAACGAACAGTGAAACCAGTTTAGGTTTTTCAATTTTGAGCTGAAACTTTGAGGAATTTTTTAAGGTAGCAAAATAACTCCAAAAATTCTGAAATTTTTACAGGAGCCTGCTAACTTAGATATTAACCTTGTATACAATTTTCAGAGGTTTTTATGCAGTGAATTTTTCTCCAAAAATTCTGCAAGGTTCTGAGTTAGGGTTTGACCAGGGTCAAACAGGTTTGACTGCCCTCTAAAAATATGCAAACAATTTCTAAAAATTGTGAAATTTTCCAGAGGGGTCACATACCATCCCTAGAATTTAGGAAAAATATTTCTAGGAGATGATCAAAAGATTTGACATGATTGTTTTTGGAAGGCAAGGTTTCGGATCAAAAGACTTGTGACTTTGTATTTCCATAATTCTTGTACACGAATTGTTTATAACATACAGGAAATACATGATGTAAGAAAAAGTTTTAATTTCTACTCATTTTCTTACATTTGAAACACAAGTCCAAACTTGGGATGTTACAGGAACCAAGAGTTCGATCAAAGACGAACACACGGTTTAGGTTAAGTCAAGAGCTCGAGTTGGGAGGTCCTGACGGTAGGATTAGAAATGGGCGGCCACGATTTAATCGTAACTTTCGGAGGTCCTATCGTTCAAGGGGATCTGGGACACAGATCAAGGCACGGACGATCCACGATCACCTAGGCGCTACACACGCGCACCCAAGGGTGGTCTATGCAAAAGGGCCACGGGGTGGTCTTGGCTAAGGCCGAGAGGGTGGTCTTCGCAAATGACCCAGGGTGGTCTTTGCAAAGGCGCAGGGGTGGTCCAAACAAAGGGGAGGTCTGGAGCGTTGGACCGAGATCCAACGGCCCAAAAGGGATCGCGCTCAACTGGTCGTACCTGAGTGCAATTAGATGACTTGGTTCGACCAAGTCAAGTGGTTGGGCTCGGGTCTGACTCGGGCCCAACAGTGACTTTGACTCACTACTGGAAATCCCCATTTTCCCTAGTGAGTAATATACTAGGGAACATGCAAAAAAAACTGTAGGGAATTGGTTTCCCTAGTGGCATTCGTAGGGAACGACTACTAGGGAAAAGAATGTGGGGAAAGAAAACATTCCCTACGGTTTTTTTGGGAAAACCTAGGGAAAGAATCGTTCCCTAGGATTTTAAACGATAAGGAAATCTCGTCAACGTGGCATTGTCGTCTGACGTGGAAAGGTTATTTCCCTACGTTACCTTTCTACCAGCCTAAGGAAAGAATCCAACAAATTCCCTACGTTATTTCTTGTATACCCTAGGGAATATTTTTATATAAATATTATTTTTCTATTGCTAATTCAAAATTCATCCCCTGCGGTTTGGCATAAACACTAGGGGTACTGAAATTATTATTATTTTTCTAAATATACATGCATTATTCAAATACTTATTTATATACCCGGTTACAATCAAAAGACACTAAATTCACATTATAACTCAAAACAAAGTTTATGCAGGAGATAAACATAACAATATCTTGTATTTCAATATACCATCGAGTACTATTTGAGGCACATTTCCACCAACATATCCAAGTGTAAACATCACGCCATCAGAAAGTCCAAAAAATTAACACTCACGCTTGCACCACAAGTGCATAACACACATGCATACTGAAGTACAAATGACCAGCAGATGAACTTTTTTGTATCATCACCATTTTCCTTGCCTCCAGAGAATCCTGCTACTTGAGCAGTGACAATGCAGTCCACGAGCTGTTCTAGTGGTGCCTCATCACCTGAAATTAAGCATATTTTGGAGTATTATTATATCTAACATGATGAAAAACAGAATTGATTATCAAACACACCTAAATGTCCTGGATACATTCTTTAAAAGTGTGGTACAATTGTAATTGTTTAAAAGTTTTTGTTAAACAGAGCAAGAACACACGATCCAAACAATCAAGAAGATACAATTGTTAATTTTACTAGTCAATGCAGCATCACATACCTGGTTGGTTGAATGCCAAATCAACTTCTCGCTACGAGAAGTTCATTGTACTAGCTAAATATAACCTCTTTTTTGAGAAGGAAACAGGCTCCGTCTGTAGATAGAAATGTCTATAGATTGGTCTAAAGAATTCAAAACAAAGAAGACCATGATTAACAGCTAAGCCAGGTGATCACCTTAATGTCTTGGTTACCTTCTTTCCTAAACTCTAAAGGAGAGTCGTTTTCTTCGTTATCAGAATCAAAGAGACCTCCCAAAGAACTTGATGATTCAGACCCAGACTTCTGAAGGGCCTATAACATTAAATAAATTTGAGAATTTTGAAGTCCATAAATTATTTCTCTTTCTCGGTGTGAAACATAATATAGACTACGAAGGTGTGTGCTGTACCACATAGCAAGTAGGAAAGATGATGCACAACTAATCAGTGTACCATAAGAGCACTTAGTTATATACAGCCCAAGTGTTCTACACAAGCAAACGCTCTACACCAATAGAGACTTAAAAGAGTGCAAGCAGAACCGATAGCCTGTCTGTCTCTGGATGACTGAACCTAATAACTCTAGTTAATTTCAAGTTCGAACCTGATTTATGTATTCTGCTCTCACCTTTCGTGGAGTGGTGAGACCCTTCACCTCTGCATCGGTGATCATGCTGTAATCAATTCTGCAAGCAAAAGAATCATACCGATCAGCTGGAATACTCCCAAGATGAGCGGCAAGCAAATCAAAATTGCATAAAGATAATCTGCAAAACATGTTGGTTAATTTGAAGCACATAAATGATAATTTTGTTTGTGTACTTCAGTTACATCTTTTGCAATTGTCGGGGTCGCTTACCCCATTGCCAACTCTCACTGGTGATAGAAGACATGAAGATGTAGGTGATAGCTGTAATTATAAAAACAATATTGTCATGGTGTTACTTATTACACAACAAATACATTATGTAAGGAAGTGTTATTTACAGGGCTAGCTAAAGCGGGCACATCATTTTTAAGAGGTAACTCTGCAGGCACACCAAGCAATTCACTGAAGCCATTGAAGACCTGTTACAGGGCAGAGAAGTCATTGACTTGACATACCTGTAGTACATACAGAACAGGAAGGATAAGCTATAAGATAGAGATCCGTATTGTTGTGGTCTGGAATAAAGAAGAATACCATCTTGTGTAAGCAAATACGAATACCGTCTTATTGATTTAGTCAACTTGCATGGACACATAAGATGTGATATGAGTAGTGAGAAATGAACTCTTATTTGATCACCTGCAATGGACATATAAGATGTGATATGAGTAGTAAGAAATGAACTCTTATGTGATCATATGAAACATAGTAGAAAGCATCTGCCTCCAGACAAGCATTGTGTTACCAAAGCATTTGTCATGTTTGTTGGTTATTAAGTCCAATTGCTATAAGGGAGGATAGTGTACGCCAAAATAGTGTACTAAAAAGGGCTAGCAAGCATATTCTTATTTTGGTACTCCTGCCAGGTTACCACTATTACATAGAGATGAACCAAGATTGGTAAATCAAGTCACAGAAAAGAAATGCAGCTCAAGCACCGCAATTTTCTTTTAGGATTTAGAAGGTATCAAATGCCTTAATAACATAAAATTAAACTATAAATCAACATTTTTTCAAAAATAGAACCAGTCCAAACGTCCATATATACTTACTATCCATTTGGCGAAATCTCAATGTGGCCAAAAAAAACTGATTGGGTACACAACGTCATGCCTGACAATCTCCCATGGGCTGAACCTCTGGAAAACCAAGAAAACCGTAACTAAAATCATTGAGTGGTACATAAAAAAGACTATGATAGAATCTTATGTACATTTATAAATGGTACCTCAAGCCAATCTTCAACAATTTCTTCAGCAATCATACGAGTACCCAATCCGTTCCTCACTAAAATCACATGAGCATCACCAAACCACATTGAGCGATCACATCCCCTGAACACCCACAAGGCCTCAGCCCAAAATCGCAACCCCTCATTCCTAAATTCTAACCACAACACATGCGTGTGTTGGAATTTCTCTATCGAGCATAGACCAGCCCACAAACGCGTCACAGGGACAAAAAAGAGTAAAAAAAGGAGCCGCCTTTCAGGCTTCGGCATCACCTGGCTCTGCTTCCGCTTCAGACGGCGGGAGCTCCACCCGACGGCCACCTCCGCCGACACCTCGACGACCTCGGAGTCTTACAGCGCCAAGCTTTTAGGGGGGAGAGGAGCGGCTCGGATAAGGAGGACGAGGTGGAGGGATCTGCTGGGGGGTGGCGTCGGGGGAGCAGTTGCCGCGTCGGGGCCGACGGCAACGGCTCGGGGGAGGAGGAGAAGAAGGGGAGCGGGGCGGCGGCAGCAGCTTCAAGGAGGACGAAGAGGAGGAGGGGCGAGCAGCTCGGGGGAGGAGGAGGGGAGGGAGCGGAACCGCTCGCGGCAGGAGGAGAGGGCGTGGGCGGCGGCTACTACGGGCGAAGGGGAATTTGGGTAGTGCACACCCGGGAAGGAGGCAAGTAAGTGCACCGAAAAAACTAGCGTGGCGCCGAAACAAAAAGCGCAGAAAAAAAAATGGCGCGTAAAAAAATAGCGCGTAGCAAAAAAAAAATGGTGCCTTAAAAAAAATCGCACAGCAAAAAAAATGGTGGGCCGTTAAAAAAAATAGAGGCAGAAATAAAAAAATATGTTCCCTACGGTTTTGTCCATCCGAGCAGGGAAAGTTGTCACCATAATGCTGACATGGCATAGTCTATTTCTCTCTTCATAGTCTTTCCCTATTAATTTATGTAAACAGTAGGGAACGATTTTGTTCCCTAGGTTTTTTTTACCTCACCAGATACTTTCCTTTGGATTACAATTCCACTACTAGGGGGCGTTTTAAACTGTAGGAAAAATAGGGATTTCTAGTAGTGACTTTGGGTTTGAAATTAGGATAGAAACTTTGGGGAATTTTTCAAGATAGCAAACTAACTCTAAAGATTCTAAAATTTTTACAGGACCTTGCTGACTCTAGGATTGATCTTGTGTAAAATTTTCAGAGGTTTTTATGCACAACATCTTTCTCCAGAAATTCTTCAAGGTTTTTATTAGGGTTTGACCAAAGGTCAACATGTTTGACCGGCCTCTTACAATATTCAAACAATTTCTAAAAATTGTGAAATTTTTCAGAGGAGTCACACAACCTCCCTAGAACTAAGGAAAATATTTCCAGTGGATGATCACAAGATTATGTAGAAAAGTTTTCAAGGGCCAAGACTTGGGTTAAAAGAGGCTTGTGATTTTGAATTTCCATAATTCTTTTACAAGAATTCTCAGAACATTCAAATAACAACAAGATGTAAGAAAAGTTTTAATTTTTACACATTTTCTTACATTTGAAACACAAGCCAAGAATTGGGATGTTACATATATCACCCATCATGTCAGTACCATTATGCTTTTCTGTTGTGCGATAAAAAGTGTTTTGTCCCTTTTTCAGTTATAAGTGGTAAACCATATAAGAATCATACAAACTTATAGTATAGATGTTAAATATGTGTATTTTTACAATTCTGTAGAATCGTCGATTCTACGATTCGATACTACGATTCGATCCTACCGGAGGCAAATCGATCCAACTTAGGATCTCGACTATGACTACCTTGCCTGGATCTGAGTAATATCTGTTCGTAACACTTAGAGCATACGATGCATCTGGTTGTGTACACAGCATGGCATACATGATAGATCCAATAGCCGAAGAATATGGAATTCTATTCATTTTGTCTCGCTCATTGGTGATCATAGGACACTGACACTTGCTAAGATTATTTCATATGACATGGGCAAGAAACCTTTCTTGGAATCTTACAAGTTGAACCGTTTCAACACCTTGTCAATGTACATATCTTGGCTTAATCCACTTAGCATCTTAGATCTATATCTATAGATCCTTATACCCAAGATATATGCTGCATCTCCTAAATCTTTCATTGATAAACTATTCTTAATGAAGTTTTAACAAATTCAAGCATTGGAATATCATTTCCGACCAGTAGTATGTCATCTACATACAATATCAGAAACACAAGTTTGCTCTCACTAACCTTCTTGTAAACACAAGGTTCTTATTTATTCTTGATGAAGTCAAACCCTTTGACCACATCGTCAAAACGAATGTTCCAACTCCGAGATGCTTGCTTTAATCCATAAATGAATTTATGGGGCTTGCATACCTTTCTAGCTTCTCGAGCATCGACAAAACCCTTAGGTTGTGTCATGTACACATTCTCACTTAGGTTTCCATTTCAGAAAGTCATTTTGACATCCATTTACCATATCTCATAATCGAAATATACATCAATA
Organism: Ampelocalamus luodianensis; assembly: GCA_036346255.1. NCBI lineage: Eukaryota > Viridiplantae > Streptophyta > Magnoliopsida > Poales > Poaceae > Ampelocalamus > Ampelocalamus luodianensis. The sequence goes on from CM070630.1 coordinate 37,066,824, forward strand.
GCTAGAATGATCCAGATAGACTTAAGCATAGCGACGGGTGAGAAGGTTTCATCATAATCAATACCTTGAATTTGTTTGAAACCCTTCGCAACCAGTCGTGCCTTATGAATATGAATATTTCCATCCATATCTACCTTTTTATTAAAAATCTATTTGTACTCAATGGTTTTAATACCATCAAGTGCATCAACCAAGTTCCAAACTTGATTGTTATACATAGATTTTATCTCGGATCTCATGGATTCAAGCCATGATTCAGAGTCTGGGTCCACCATCGCTTATGTATAAGTCTTAGGCTCATCATTATTCAATAATAAAACATCATGCTCATACCTTATAGGCAATTGACGTAGCCTTTTAGATCTACTACGTGGGGCTGATGCTTCATCTACAGGTTCTGCAATATTTTGTTCATCTTGTAGAGGTTCAGTAGGAGTTGAAATATTTTCAGATGTTTCCCGGATTTCTTCAAGTTACACCTTGCTCACACGGACTCCTTTGGAAAAAAAAAACTCTTTCTCCAAGAAGATATAATTCCAGGCAACAAAGACTTTGTCATCATCCCGCTTATAAAAGTAATATCCTTTAGTTTCCTTATGATACCCCACAAAGAAGCACTTATCAGACTTGGGTGTGAGTTTATGAGACGTCAAATATTTTACATAAATCTCACAACACCTTATCTTTAGAAAAGACAATACAGGATACTTCCCGATCCATATCTCATATAGTGTCTTCTCTACTGTTTTTGATGGAACCCTATTTAAAGTTAAAGCCGTTGTTTCTAGAGCGTATTCCCCGAAATACAATGGAAGATCAGATTGGCTTATCATTAACTGAACCATGTCTAACAGTGTTCGATTCTGTCGTTCAGACACCCCCATTCCATTGGGAAGTTCTCGGCAGAGTAAGTTGTGGAACAATTCCACACTTCTTTAGATGATCATCAAACTCATGGCTCAAATATTCACCTCCACGATCAGATTATAGATATTTGATTGTCTTGCCAAGTTGATTATGTACCTTATTCTGAAATTCTTTAAACTTTTCAAAGGATTCCAACTTGTGCCTCATCAAGTAGACATAGTCATATCTACTAAAGTCATCGGTGAAAGTAATGAAGTACTGAAAATTACCTCTAGTCGGAGTGCTCATTGGTCCACATACATTTGAATGTATTATGACCAGTAAGTCACTTGCTCTCTCACCTCTAGTCGTGAAAGGCACCCTTGTCATCTTGACAAGTAAACAAAATTCACATGTTTCAAATGATTCAAAATCAAATGAGTTTAGAAGACTATCTTTATGGAGCTTCATCATGTGCTTCTCGTTTATATAACCTAGACGACAATGTCAAATAAAAGTGGGATTCAAATCATTAGGTCGAAGTTTCATAGCATTAATGTTATAGACAGGCATATCCTCAAGATTCAAAACATATAATCCATTCACCAATGGGAGCATGGTCATAAAGTATATCTTCAAAATAAATTGAACAACAATTGTTCTTTATTCTGAACTCATAACCTTCTGCTCCTAAACATGAAGTGGAAATAATATTTTTACTCAAGACTGGAACATAATAACAATGATTTAATTTCATAACTAATCCTGAGGGTAAAACTAATGGTAAAGTACCAATAGCCAATGCAGCAACTTTTGCTCCATTACCCACGCGAAGATCAACATCTCCTATTGCCAAACTTCTACTCCTTATCAGTCCCTACATCGAATTGCAAATATAAGTAACCGATCCGGTATCAAATACCCAAGAACATGTAGAAGTGGCAAGATTAATTTCTATAACATTTATACATGAACTGGAAGTTTTACTTCCTTTGCTCCTTTTCATCTTTGCCAAGTACTTCTTGTAATTTCTTTTCCAATGCCTAGTCTCATGACAATGGTAACATTCTGTGTCAGGCTTAGGACCCATCTTGATCTTCTTAAGCTTAGCATTGAGACTCGATATCATCTTGAGTCTTTCCTTTGCCCTTTCCCTTTCCCGACTTCCCCTTCTTCTTGAAGCTAATAGTCTTTTGAACCATCATCATATGGTTGGAGCTTTTCTTGATGCTCTCCTCAACACCCTTAAGCATGCCATGCAACTTGATCATTGACTTATCCATGCCATTCAAATGAAAATTCAATATGACAGGCTCAAAGCTTGCAGGGAGCGATTGGAAAATCACATCAGTAGCCAACTCTTGGCTAAGGGGAAAATCAAGTTTTTCCAAGCTCTCAATAAGACTAATCATTTTGATCACATGAGGACTAACTGGGCTACCTTCTGATAGCCTACAAGAAAATAATGCCTTAGAGGTGTTGAATCTCTCTGCCCTTGCTTGATCCTGAAACATACCTTTCAGACTCACAATCATATTGTAAGCATCTGTGGTCTCATATTGCTTTTGAAGCTCAGAGTTCATGGTAGCAAGCATAAGGCAGTGTACATCAACAACGTCATTGCAATGCTTCTCATAAGCATTCTTTTCAGCATAAGTAGCATCAGCATTTCGTTCCTCAGGATAGGGACCCTCTAGAATATATTCCTTCTTTTCTTGTTTGAGAACAATCCTCAAATTACGAAACCAGTCAATGAAGTCTGTACCATTCAGTTTTTCTTTCTCAAGAATAGGTCGCAAGTTAAAGGTAGGTGCAGACGAAGTATTAGGTGTGGAGAGGAAGTATTAGGTGCCATGATCTACAACAGAAATATATGCAAAAATTCAGCACTACGTTTATGTAAGATTTTCTATTAAATAATTTAATAAAAGATACTCTCACTGTAGGTTCTAAATTATGTTTCCCTCTAACATCATATAGTGGGTTTAAGATCAAAAAATCATGAAGTCCTAGTGAGCTTTGGTATCACTGCTAGAAACCTAGTGATTTAGGTAAACAACCTCTTGCCAATCATATCTCATATGACTCTTGTTATTGGGTGGCATCTCTATACCCCGGCGATCAACACTATGCCCCAAGGTCTAAAACTATTTTGATAGCCTCATCAAGTTAAACCAACACTATGCATATGGGTGTCTGACACCCACCCCATCTTATTAAGATAATTAATGGCACCATACTTTGGTAGGCGTGCCAATTAACGATCAAAATTGTGATAGGTGTAGCAATTAGAAAGGCATCACATTTACTTAATTTTTCTTGAGGGATACTACTCTATCATGTTAAAACATCTAATGATAAAACATGATCAAATACATAACAAAAATAAACACAAACACTTACAGATTATCACATTAAATTGTGAAATAGTATGACCCCTATCATGACGATCTCCATCACCATGTTTCCTGTCTTCCGACCACCATGCTTGAAATCTCCGGTCGCATTCATCTACTAAGCAATTACTCCTAAAAGCTACTAATGAAATACATATGAGAATATCAAGCATCACATGTCGGCACACAGGCTATTATACAATAATATGCAGCTCGATGGCTATCTCACAGCATGACACACATGCCATGAGAAATCCATTCATGCATCACATACACAATGGGCCATAGTATTCACATCAATCCCTACAACAAGATGTTACGCATAGAATCCAATTCTATCTGGTGACATGAACACATACTACATATAACGCACAGTACGATTACCTAGCACGACGGTCCCGCTAGCCAGTTAGCGGGTGGGATTCGAAGGGGCAGCGCACCTTGCTAGTCGAGGGCAGCGCTCTCGAAAAATTTTTCCAGGACATAAATCTTATTCACGTAACCAAGCCTTGGAAATTCATCAGATTAATCATATTAACCCTATTCCGAACCAATCTGATCACCTGCTTTCATACGACCACGTACTGCGGCATATCCCAATGGCGGAATTCCAACTGGTAGGAGTATCATGCAATGTAGTCGTAAACAAGCACAGTAAATCATCTGGTGCTATTAGCTCATACCTCCTGCAAACCCATCTACTACCGTCGAAACCCAATCAATCTTATCGACCAGTGCCTAAATCGTTTCATTCATATGAACTGATCTAGGTTACCAGACCCGATCAGTAATAGACCCAATCTACTACTGTCACATATCAAGTATACGCGACCGATCTAGATTGAAAGCTACGCAAGATGGCTCTGATACCACTGAAGGGATACGAGTAGGCTACACTAGCTGGAAATTCAAAAACATTCTACCACATACACCAAGATGCCATGCAAGCAATAGATCAAAGATCATTACCACTAGACGCGTATTGTAGTGGAAGAAGAGTTGGAGCAACCTGATCCAACGTAGAGTGCATCGATAAAGTGGTCGTAGTCAATCGTCCAACGTCCTCGGTGTCGACCATCTCCTCCAGCAACCAATCACATTCCTTGCAAAGTCGTGGATCGTCCTCGAGCGCAACAGCAACCACAGCAGTCCTCTACGGTATCCACATATCCAGGGATGGAACTCTGTACGTCCGTATGCTAGTACCAACCCGCATGGTGAGGCTCTCTCGAGAAGATGGCGGCTAGGGTTTCAATAGAACTACTCACGTATGCCTCATGTATCCCAACAACCTCATACATCTCCTTATATAGAGCCCATGATGGATCCTATCTGAACTCGATTGTTCCAACCCGTTAAGTGTATGACCTGTTAGGTTTATGCGTAATCGGTTGTGACTCGGAAACCCTTTCTCAACCATGAGTCGTTAGCGGTTCCTGGCAGGACATAACGATTCGCGAATACACACAAATTATATCGGACGAACCTTAATGCAATATGATCTACGACCAGATCCTTATCACTAACGACTAGCTCGTATCTCTATACGACTAGTTCATATATGGTCTCGACCAATTTTTAACTCTTTACGTGTTGGTTTTGACCACTTAGTGATTATGTTTGACCAGTCTATGACCAGCTCATATCTCCATACGACTAGTCTGTATTTGGTCGAACTACATACCTTCTCATGTATTCTCTCTTTGCCTCATGATATCTGGTCGAACTCTATGTGAGATATTATGTCATCCATAGACTGTTCACTACTTTCTCGATCAAGTGTCGGATAACATCATGTGGTCGAACTCTTCGACCACTAGTGGCATGGCCATGCACTTTTTTATCCAACCACATCGAGGGGCCTATAGATATCTCTCTTGTTTGTTAGGAGGGGCAAATCTCATATCCAACCGATCACATTCCTTCGCATGTTTCATAGCATACCCGAAAGCTACCTTTATAACTACCTAGTTACGAGTAGCGTTTGACAACCCCTAAGTGTACTATTAGACATGTAGAAAACCATACTGATCTCAGGTCTAAGGATTATATATCATCATTGCTTGAGACCAACTAATGACACATAGAATCATGACAATCTCAATAGTGTCTCAAGGTGGGTCAATCCAACACCATGTTCTCTAACATATGTTCACATTATTGATTTGATATCCCTATATCCATGACTAGTGAAACATGGTCATCAATCAATACCTGTGCTGGTCGTTGAGTTACTAGTGTTCCGACCAGTAACATCCGACTAGGGACACATTTAGAACAACATCATGTAAGTTAAAGAGCTTCACCAACAAGTCACATACTTACTGATCTATATAACTGATGATTCATTCAAGGAACAGAATAACATTTATTCAATATCTTATAAACATAGACGTGATACAATCATCTCTATGATTGCCTCTAGGGCATATCACCAACAAATAGCTCAAATAAACTACACCAGAAGGAAATGGAATAACTTCAGTGTAGCCCATCCATATGCCCACAGGCAATCGACAAGGGTAATGCAGCCTAGTTCTCCACGTCCTTCAAGTAGTCCTTGACGACCAATGATGAACTGATGTAGTCTTCATCAACTGAGCAAGATTGATTATAGCAAGAGTAAGTACATGGAGTACTCAGTAGGTGGTACCACGGAATGCAATTATAGATAATAGCTTATTTCAAAGAAAATGACTTCTATGGTTATTTTGCAAAAAAAAAAATAGTTGCAGTTGAATATGAATAATAGATTGAAAGCTTAAGTTAAAACAATAATAATAATAAGTAAACAAGAGTTTCCACAAGTTTACACAGCTCAATCCAGTTCTTTCACACATCTTCCCTCCCACATTGTTTTTATAAAATCTACCTTTCGGGTAAATCACCAAGCATATCCATGACCGAGGATACAGCCATTTGAATAGGTTATTAACACTCTACAGAGGTTGTAAAGCTTTACCTATAAGGTATAACTCGTGTAGATAGCACTAATCATAACAAAACCTTTTAGAAACTTCATCTCGACAATTGACCCTCCCGATGTGCATACAGCCGACCCCAACCGCACATGCTGGTCTGACGCACATAAATGGCAAACTGTCCATAGTTGTGACCCAAACAACGTTGTCCACACCTCCACCCATCACTAAACGCTTAACCTATCCCCTGAGTAGTTAATGTCAAGATTCTATTACTTACTAAGCTAAGCATGTCCCATACTAGGCTTGTGGTAGTACAATATGGCTTAGTTCATGACTCACAAAGTTAAGTCCTTCATTAACCAAGGTGAGACTGCCAAACTACGCTAAATTACCAAGATTCACATTTCCCAAACACAAGTCCACCATGCCACAAATCCTTTCCACTCGCCTTAATCTAAATCTTTTTCCCACCCTGTTGATTAAGTGCATTACATGTCATCAATAGGTGACAACATACAACACATGGCTTTTCGCAAAATGTTCCATAATCACTTAGTCAAATATAAGATTAATATTTCAAAATGATATGAATGACCCGTTGCAAGCTAAGCATACTAATCATATCTAACCAACCCATGTTGGTGCTATGATAATACCAACTATTAATTTAACCAAGCTAGGGTGACAAATGACCATGGTGATACAATTCACAAGGGTGACATAAGCAAGTGGGTAGCATAACTAATCCCAAAATAAGTAAAGCATTTGATAATTGAATTAGCAGTGTAATAATTTGAATCAAAATAGTTTGTTAAAACTGGGTGTAACATGATCAAAGCACAACTTGCCTTGCTATAGCAATGCTTCTGTTCTTTTATCTTCGACTTCCTTGATGTTCAGCTCATTCGAACGATTTTGAAATATCAACGTCTAACGAGAGAGAAAGCGCAAATACAAAAAATACAAAAATACAAATCAAATAAACTCCAAATTGCAATTGACTGGTATTGAAAGGTAGGGCTTGATTTTAGATGAATTTAGAAACTTGAATGGGTTCAATCGGAGTTCGTATGAGGATGAACAAGCTCTCGGAAGTTCGATCGAAAAAGAAAATACCGAAAAAGAAAAGGGAGAGAAAAACTGACAAGTGGGACCCACATAATAAAGTGAATGTCAGGAATTAAAATAATTCTAGAAAAAGAATGAGAGTCTGACATGTGAAACCACTAGTCTATGGACCAAGTCCACGGAATCGGGCTAGTCCACGGTGGACCAAGTTCTCGGAATAGTGCTATGACAGTCAGGGTCCATGTGTAAGTGACTCGACTCATGGTGGATTGGGTCTACACGGGTTCAGGTTTAGGGTTTGGTATGGGTGTGCCACATGGGCAATGACAAGGTGGGGATGGCTGAGATGGCAAAGAGTGGTGGCTGATATGGCACGAGGTGGCTTACACGTTATCGATATGGCGGCTGACATGGCACGAGGTGGCTGACACGGCACCAATGTGGTGGCTCACATGGCTTCGACGGCGTCGATGGTGCTCAGGCCTGACATGGTCACCAGCAAAGGAGGGGTAAAACAGAGAGAGGACAACACAGGGAAGGTGATCACGGAGACCAGAGGTGGTCGGAATTGGTCGGCTGTGAGAGGAAAGCGACGGCACATGCTTGGTTCATAGCAGGGATGGTGCTATGGTAGTGCTCTGGTGAAGGGAAGGGGAGTTTAGTGTAGAACACGACGCATGGATAGGGATGGTGAGGTCTAAGAAGGCGGAGGCTCACTGGTGGCAGCACAATCAGACGATGAAGGGCGGCAGCCGAAGATGAGAGAGATGAACGGGATCTCTGCGCATGGCAAACAAAACAAGAAATCACAAGAGGGGAAAGATAGATCAAGAGGTGGAACATGACATGACGTGGACCAAATCATGAGGGACTCACTGATGTGATGAGGAACGCGACGAAGACGTTTTTTGTGTGTCGGACGCGGTCGGACGCGGGAAGAAGAAGACGGTGACAGTGATGCAGCACACGGGAGCTCAAGATGATGAGCGTACTCGAGGAGGATGACGAGGCCATGCCGGCAGCAAAAGGACTTGGCTCGAGGAGCAGCGACGGTGGAGAACAACAGACAAAGGTTGGTGTTAGACTCGAAGAAGTCGACCAGGGCGATAGCGCATGGCGTCGTCTATGGCAAAGGTGGCGGGATGAGGCGAAGGGGACGTGCACAGGGGTAGCGCTTTTATAGTGTTCGGTGTCATGCGCGGCACGGACACCAAGAATGGTGGCATGAAAGAGTCCAGGGCATACACACGCACAGCGACAGCTAACTGGTAGGTGGGTCAGGGGTGTCGAAGAGCAGCGCGGTGCTGGCAAGCGGGCCTGAGCGGCGAAGCGGGTTGGTGAGGCGGGGAAACAGGGTGAAGCGGGTGAAGGGTTATGGGAAGGCTACGATAGCACAAAATAAAAATTTTACCGCGCAACCAAGGAACCTCTGCTAGTAATAAATCACGAGATTACCACTAGATGCGCCGACTCGTAGCGAAAAGCGAGTTGATGCAGTAGTAGTCGTACTCATCGCACGTCTTCTCCTCCTGCTCCAGAGATCGTCACGAGTTGCAGATCGTCCTAGTGTTGATGCTTCGCAACAACACCTCTAAGGTATCCACACATACGGGGCTGGGACACCACGCGCTGGAGTGCTAGCGTCAGTGGCGTGGTTGAGGAAGATGTGGCTATTAAGGTTTCGGGAATTCTTCCAAAAGATTACTTAACCTCATGCCACCGCCCCTTTATTTACAGGCATCCATAACGGGTCTCCAACTTGAGGCCCATCAGTTACTCGAGGCCTACAAGAATTCGGATCACCATCCAAATCAAATCCTAGCCCTTTAAGTTTGTAATCCTATAGGTTCATGCGTGATCGGTTGTGATTCGAAAACTCTTTTCGACCACGAGTATTTAGCGGTACCTAGCAGCACATAACGATTCTCGAACACACATATAATATATCGGACGAACCTTAATGCAAAATGATCTATGACTAAGTCCTTATCATTTACAACCAGCTCGAATTCAATAACAACCAGTCCATGTGTAGCCACGACCAATCTGTAACTCCTTATGACCAGTTTGTAACTCCTTACGATCAGTTTGTATCTCCATAGGACCAGTCTATGACTATGTTCGACCAGTCTACGACCAGTTCGTAACTGTGTTCGACCAGTCTACGACCAGCTCGTATCTTCATACGACCAGCTCGTAACTGTGTTCGACCAATCTACGACCAGCGTCGACCAGTCTATGACCAGTTTGTATCTGATCGAACCAAATGACCTGTTTATGAATTCTCCCTTTGCCTCACAACATCTGGTTGAACTCCAGGTGGGATAATTTGTCATCCATAGACTGTTCAATACTTTCTCGATCAAGTGTCGAATAACTTCATATGGTCGACACTCCAACCACCAGTGGTATGGCCATGCACTTCTTTATCCGACTATAACGAGGGGCCCAGAGACATCTCTCCTGTTATGTTAGGAGGGGCAAATCTCATATCCAACCAGTCACATTCCTTTGCATGTTTCATAGCATACCCGAAAGCTACCTTTATAACTATCCAGTTACGAGTAGCGTTTGGCAACCCCTAAGAGTGCTATTACACATGTAGGAAACCATGCTGATCTCAGGTCTAAGAATTATACATCATCATTGCTTGAGACCCATTAGGTACTCAAGGCCTACAAGAATTCGGATCACCATCCAAATCAAATCCTAGCCCTTTAAGTTTGTGACCTATAGGTTCATGTGTGATCGGTTGTGACTCGGAAACTCTTTTCGACCTCGAGTCGTTAGCGGTACCTAGCAACACATAACGATTCCCGAACACACATATAATACATCGGACGAACCTTAATGTAATATGATCTATGACCAGGTCCTTATCATTTACGACCAGATCGAATTCAGTCACGACCAGTCCATGTGTAATTACGACTGGTCTGTAACTCCTTACGACCAGTTTGCAACTCCTTACGACCAGTTTGTATCTCTATACGACGATCAGAATCGTCTTCAACGATCTACAAACAGAATCAGCGTGATTCGACGATCTACGACCAGCTCGTATCTCCATACGACCAGCTCGTAACTGTGTACGATCAGTCTATGACCAGCTCGTAACTGTGTTCGACCAGTCTACGACCAGCTCATATCTCCATACGACCAGCTCGTAACTATGTATGACCAATCTACGACCAGCTCGTAACTGTGTTCGACCAGTCTACGACCTACTTGAACCAGTCTATGACCAGTTTGTATCTGGTCGAACTGAACGACCTGTTTTGTATTCTCCCTTTGCCTCACGACATCTGGTTGAACTCCAGGTGAGATAATTTGTCATCCATAGACTGTTCAATACTTTCTCGATCAAGTGTCGAATAACTTCATGTGGTCGACATTCCGACCACCAGTGGCATGGCCATGCACTTTCTTTATCCGACCATAACGAGGGGCCTAGAGATATCTTTCCTGTTATGTTAGGAGGGGCAAGTCCCCTATCCAACCAGTCACATTCCTTCGCATGTTTCATAGCATACTCGAAAACTATCTTTATAACTACCCAGTTATGAGTAGCGTTTGGCAACCCCTAAGAGTGCTATTGTACATGTAGAAAACTATGCTGATCTCAGGTCTAAGGATTATACATCATCATTGCTTGAGACCAACTGATGACACATAAAATTATAATAATTTCAACAGTATTTCAAGGTGGGTCAAACCAACACCATGTTCTCTAACATGTGTCCATATTATTGATTTGATATCTCCATATCTATGACTTGTGAAATATATTCATCAACCAATACATATGCTAGTCTATTCATATGCATTCTCATATGTTTCTGACTAGGGAACGTTTAAGAATAATCATCGCAGAAATACAGAGTTTCACAATCAAGTCACGTACTTGATAATAAATATTAATGATATTATTCTAGGAACAATATAACATATTATCAAATATAATGAACATAATAAAATATAATCATATCTATAATTGCCTCTAGGGCATATTTGCAACACCCGGGTGGAGGAAATGAGATTGCAGGGAGAGAGAACAGAATGGGCTAAGAAGACTCGGCCCACGAGAGAAAAGGAATTAAGAAATGGTTTATGAATTAAAGAAAAGCTGAAAATTCAGATGGACTCAAATAAATAGTAAACAAACTCCAAAAATTCCAATAAAATTCAGGAAAGTTCCTTGGAGCACAAGGAACCCATCTAACACTATTTTTAATTGAAGTTTATATTAATTAAATTAAATTATTTTAATTTTGAAAATTCCCAATTAAACTTTTTTAAAACCAAGAAAAATTGATGAAATTTTTCAAGGACCTAATCTATACAAAAAAAAAATGAAAGCTCAAATTTAGAGACATTACACTCCGCAGCCCCTACAAACAGGCGGTGTGCGAAAGCGGCAACATGAGGCGGCACGGACCGAGAACGACTGCGACTGGAGTCCCCCATTGTGACGGTGATCGGCAGGGTGGTGAACGCTCTTGCACACGGTGGTCCACAGGCGGAATGTGCCGACGCTCCCTTTGGCAGGGTCCCTGAGCGTGACGAGGTCCTCGGTGGGCATAGAGGTACGTCCTGCTGCACCTAGGGTAGCTGCCGCAGCGGCGGAAGCTGGGTTCACCCTCGCAAGATCCATGGTCGTGGTGGTCCTCTCGTGCTCTGCAGTCGCCAAGTCCTTCTCGCGCTCTACAAGCTGAGAGTGGAGGACTGGAGGGCCTCAGCGCTCTCCTCACTGGTAGTGAGGAACTGGCGGAGAGCGGTGATTTCCTCAAGCGCATCAACGTACGAAACCTCCAAGGCTCGGGTAAGCTGGACCTGGTGGTGGGTCAAGAACAGGTCATCCTCCTAGGTGGTGCAATAAGTGTTGCGGTGACGCTTCCCCACACGGAGGGAAGGGAAGTAGTGAAACAGCATAGACGCTAGCGTCGTGAATCTCACACAGGCGAACGATTGCCTTTCGAGATGCACCCTGTACGGTGGCGGTGGGTGAGCTTCACTAGTGCTGAGTGCAGAAGGTGCAGGGTCAAACTCCCCCCTCCCAGGCGTAGAGGAACACCTCCACAACCCAGGCCTCGTAGTCTCCCTGTCGAGTCCTCCGGCCGTGAAGATGGGACGCTGGTGTTACCAAAGGTGCTGCAGTAGATAGAGTAGCACCTCTGCACTAACACGGGTCCTCACCATGGGTGAAGTACTCCCAACGCACAGGCTTTGACGGTCATGCCATCTACAGTTTTGAAGAAGACAAGTGTAAGTAACAAGTAAGACTAGCGAAAGGAAAAAAGATAAGTACAAAAGCTAAGAGTGGTGAGTAAAAAGCAATAATACCCTATATTTTTGAAAAAGTTTTTGGTTACCTCTTTAAAATAGTCCTAAGTCCTTCACTATCGGTCATACTAACTAAGGCTTTTACTCTACAGGACTCTGATACCAACTCTATCGGGACCCGAATTTATAATTCAGAACCCTCTGTGTAAACAACATTGTTCCCTGGATCAGTAGATAGTGCACACAGGTGTATTGTTGAATCATTCACATACATCGCACATAATCATACCATAGATAATATTACATCACAGAGATAGACCATACAGTCATTTGTTTTACAAAACAGACCAAACAAGCTAAATAATGTACATAATGTTCAGTACACAAGGTAGAGAGAGACATGAGCGGAAGCAACAAGCAAAAGGTGGATCCATCCGCTCTGTCCACAGGCAAGTGACTAGGGGTTCAAGTCTAAGCTCCTCCATATTCTTCACCATCTGGTCCAAACGCAGCGAAGTAGGCGTAAGGGTCTTGATCAAATGGCTCTAGGTTTTTGTTATAATAAGTGAGTGTAAGTACATAACCATGCCCTATGAGCCAACACACATAATGCAATTATAATAGATGCAAGGTTATTCAATGGAAGGCTTATGATTCTTTTATTTGCACAAAACTACATTTGAATTAGACTAAGTAGTGGGCAAGTCTTGAGACCTAGCATTTTGACTAAACCAATTTTTAATAAAATTGAGTGGTGTTGTATAATAATATTGGAGGCTCCAACCTCCATATATCATCAAGTGGCTCTATCCACCCAATGCTCATGTTTTTCAAGGCTACATCCACTAGGCGATTCCAAGGTTGCGACCACTTGATAAGTCTAGGCTGCAATCACTTGACGACATAGGCCGCATCACCGCGAAATCTACACCGCGTTCCTCTTGCAATCCCACAGCTACATTCACCCGCACTTTCCACTAGCTATAACCAGGACAATTCAAATCCTCGGGCTCCAACCCAACATTTCATCCCACCCACAAATTCTTTTATTGAAAATTAAAACTACTTCAAGCAAGTTCTCAGCATCACCCATGACCGTGGGTACGACTATCTAGACAGTTTTCACTCTGCAGAGGTTACAACTTTACCCACAAGAGACATTCATCCTTTACTATCAATACGCTACCATAGGGGTGAGATTAAGATAATCATCACAAGGCCTTTACAATGCCCCACCTCAACGTAGCCCCACCCACTAAGGTTTCATCGTCGTGGGCCATGCCCTCGCGGAGGCCCCCTCTTGCATTGTATGGTTTTCTTATGGCTCCCTTACCCTTATCCATGCCACATTCCACCCAATGGTAAAGCTATCACTGAAGCGAACAAATTAATCAACTAGGTCGTACCTATTATACACTTGTGTTTGCACTGTTAGTGCAGAGAGGTCATCACAAGAACCGGATCCTTAATTGACTTGGGCAGTGCTTCCCCATACCCATCTCGCATGCTCTTATCCGCACCCACCCAACTTACCATCCACCCAAGTCTAACTCGGTTTTGAGTTTTTGTTCTGAAAATCCTTTCTAGTTTCAATACAATAGCTAAGCTCCAACCTCGACTGCCCAAATCCATTTCTAAGATTTGAATGATGTTGGGGCAAATTAATGCCCACATGTCCATGTTGTTGGTGATATGCCCTAGAGGCAATCATAGAGATGATTGTATCACGTCTATATTTATGAGTTATTAGATAAATGTTATTTTGTTTCTTGAATGAATCATCAATTATATAGATCAACGAGTATGTGACTTGTTGGTGAAACTCTTTAACTTATATGATGTCGTTCTAAAAAGTATCCCTGGTCGAATGTCACTAGTCGAAACATCCAGTAACTCTACGACCAACACATGTATTAATTGATGACCATGTTTCACCGGTCATGGATATGGGGATATCGAATCAATAATGTGAACGCATGTTAGAGAACATGGGGTTGGATAGATCCATCTTGAGACACTATTGAGATTGTTATGATTCTATGTGTCATTAGTTGGTCTCAAGCAATGATGATGTATAATCCTTAGACCTGAGATCAGTATGGTTCCCTACATGTGTAAAGTAGCTTTCGGATATGCTATGAAACATACGGAGGAATGTGACTGGTTGAATATAGGATTTGCCCCTCCTAACCTAACGGGAGAGATATCTCTAGGGCCCTCGAAGTGGTTGGATAAAGAAAGTGCATGGTCATGCCACTCGTAGTCGAAGAGTTCGACCACATAAGGTTATCCGATACTCAATCGAGAAAGTATTAAACAGTCTATGGATGACATATATCTCACCTGAAGTTCAAACTAGATATCGTGAGACAAAGGGAGAATACACGAGTAGGTCGCATAGTTCGATCAATTACAGACTGGTCGTATGGAGATACGAGCTGATCGTAGACTAGTCGAACGTAATCACAGAGTGGTCAAAACCTGGTCGTAAGGAGTTACGAACTAGTCAAGACTAAATACGAACTGGTCGTACACAGTTTCAGACTGGTCATACTTAAGTGCTAACTGGTCGTAAGGAGTTACGAACTGGTCGTACTTAAATACGGACTGGTCATGACGAGATACGAGCTGGTCGTAAGTGATGAGGACCTGATCGTAGATCATATTACATTAAGGTTTGTCCGATATAATTTGTGTGTATTCGGGAATCGTTATGTCCTGCTAGAGACCGCTATGACTCGTGGTCGGAAAAGGGTTTTCGAGTCACAACCTATTACACATAAACCTAACGGGTCACACACTTAACAGGTTGGAACAAACCAGTACGAATACGATTCGTCAAATGTGTTCTTATAGGATCCGTCACGGGGCACTATATAAGGAGATGCTTGAGGCTATTATGGATGATGCGAAAGACGTGAGTTACTCCACCGAAACTCTAGCCGCCATCTTCCTGAGAGAGACCCGCCGTGCGACTTGGAGCTAGCACATTGGCGTATGGTTGTTCCTTCCCTAAACGTGTGGATACCATAGATGCGCTACTGCGGTTGCTGTTGCACTTGAGGATGATCCTCGATCTTCACAAGGAACTTCAGAGGTTGTTGGAGGAGACGATCGACTCGCGGGGACGCTGGACGATCGACTACGACTCTTCACCAACGTGGTCTTCGTGGACCAGGCTGTTCCAACTCATCTTCCGCTGCACTACGCATCTGGCGGTAATGATCTGTGATCATCTTCTTGCTTGGCATCCTAGTTTACGTAGTAGAATTTTTTGAATTGTTGCTATCATAGCCTACCCGTATCCCTTCACATGTACCTAAGCAAGACTAAACATGACACTTAGATATGAACGTAGTAACTAGTCATGTATACCATTGTTCCTAGGATGACAAAGGGTAGTGTCCAAGTTCATGGATTGGAACGTAATAGCTCAATTATCATTAATGCATTAATCTATGAGCTAAGACAATATAATTGTAATGAAACATAGCAATGCAAATTTCATAATTTTAAACAATATAATTTGCATTAAAATGTATGTGCAAAATTATCAAAGTGTTGGCTCTCCTTACTTGATGTCTTAGTGGTCTTGGTCTTGCTCGATCTGCTGCTCTTCTAGAGCTTCGGTTTCTATATACGGGAAAATGACAAAATTCAAATAAACACGAATGAATTCAAATTGCATTCAAAATTCAAAATGAACTCCAAAATTCATGTTTTCGGTTGTGTTAGGCAGGGTTTGAATTTAGATGAATTTATGAACAAGAATCGTTGTATTTTGATTTAAAACGGGAGAAACGGGCTCTCCGAAGTTAATAAAGGAGAGAGAGTGTTCCCACTTATATGTGGGGTCCACGGATTTTAATTTATTTTTTTATTTGAAAACTCTACTGTGACTGACAGGTGGGACCCCTAGTATTTTAATTTCTTTTCTTGATTTATTTTCTAATTAGAATTGGTCGCAATCACTGATAGGTGGGTCCCTATCTGTACGGACTCGGTCCATGGGAATAGAGTATGGACTGAGGGCCCACATGTCATCAAAGCTGGTCTACAGACCGGGTCTATATTGTACTTTTAAAGGGTAGGGCCACATGTCATAGACTTAGTATTAAACTCTGGTTTTAATTAGGTTTTACTAATTGATTCGGACCCACATGTCATACTAACTGAACCCCAAATTAAACCTTACCTATTGACGTCATTACGGGTAAATGACCTTGTTATAGTGTTCTTCTCCCCAATTCTTATCGGAACAGGGGAAGACACAGAACATGCTCGTGTTGTTCTTGACGCCGGCGAGCTGGGCCTCGAGGGTAACTCGGGATGCCCAAAATGGGACCCCGTGTCCTCACCGACCCCGACGGTGTCGACAGCGAGGGCAATGGTGACCCACAGCAGTGGCGCAGCTATGTGAGGCGACGGCGGTTGTGGCGTCCTAGCCCATGACGGAACAGGCTAGCCGGTGGCCAATCCGGCCAGGTGGCATGCGCATCACCACCTACTCCCCGAGGGGATTCTATACGTGCCACCCACACGGTGTGAGGAGCTCCATGCGAGGCTGGCAACGGCGATTGGCGTCGGGGTGTAGGAGCTACGATGCTGTGGCATACTGCTATTCTACGACCCCATTTTATTGACATGCTAGCTACTCCTACTCATAGAACATAAGATGGCATGGTTGCTTACGTTGGGGCGGCCAGGGTGACTGAGTTGGGTGGTGGAGGAGGGAGGTGGCGCAGCTCGGGTTTGACGGTGTCGAGGAAGAAGAAGAGGGTGCTCTGGGCATTTCTGTGGAAGAGGGAGCAGGAGATGGTGAGCATATGGAAGAGGAGGCCGAGGCAAAACTAGTGGTCAAGGAGCCAGGGCCTAGGCTAACCTGAGGGGATGGCACGGTGTGAAGGAGCTTGACGGCATGATGGGCTCAGCAGACAGAGAGGAAGAATACGAGCGGCAACGGCGATTCTATGGAGAAAAATGCAACCAAAGGTGAGCACAATGTAGAGGGGGGTATTGCAGACCCGAAGCATCGAACTGGGGTGGCGGAGCTGGCACGATAGACGAAGGTGATCGCTAAAGCAGAGATCACGGTCTCCTAGGCTCTCTAGCTCTCTGGTGCTCAAAGGAAGCATATGAGGTGAAGGGAGTGAAGCCAAGGCGAAGGTGAGCTCAGTGTAGCGCTAAAATAGACGTGAGAGCGAGGGAAACGGTCAAGATGTTCGGGTGGTGAGCAGTGATCGATGTGATGGTGACATGTAGAACAGTGCTGACGTAGGAGGGGAATAGTGGCACGAATGCAACACAAGCGTGGTTTGAGTGATGGGAGTTGGTGGCCATCTCCACAGCGGTGTGGCGATGACGCATGGTACAATGGTAGCGAGGCGCAAGTGGCAGTGCGGCTCCAGTGCCGACGCGGTGTGTCAGCTCGAGGCGAGGATGGAGAAGGGAGTAGGTGGTGTGGCTCAGGCTACCAACGTGAAGGCACTGGGTGGGCCGCGACCGGGCCAAGAGAAGGAAAAAGGAAGGAAGGAAGGCCCATTTGGAAAGAAGGAAAGGGAGGGAAAAGGAAGGGAAATGAAAAGAGAAAAAGAAAGGATGGGTTGGGTTTCAGCCCAAGCTAGATTTGGGTTTTGTAATTTCCTCTTTTTATTTCTTCTACTCTCAAATTCAAATTTCTAATTTGGTGTTTTTGTAATTAAGCTATGCATTTAATTTGCTCCTGTTTATTATTTTTTAGCCTAATTGCACTTTAATAATTATTTTTGGGAGATTTCAAAAATACAACCAAATCTCAAACGACTCTCCAAAACTGAAATGAGGCAAGTAAGGCACCTATGCACAAAAAGTTTTTAAAATCCCACATTGTCGGGACCCTGGGTATGCAACCCCGAGACCCTCTATGCATTCTGAACTAGTCCCATGATTAGTAGCTAGCTCGCATAGTTACAACATCGATGTAATCATAACCATATAACCACATAACGATGAAGTGAACAAATTAATATTACTTAGTAGCAAAATGACCTTATGGTCAAGTCTTACAGAGTTTCCATGCAGGGCTTAACAACAAAAGATAACTTGCAGCGAAACCCAAAATATTTCATGGTGGCCATTCGACATGCCCACATGCAATCGAGTGGAGAACGTGACCTAGTTCGCATAATCCTCGAAGTACTCCCCTTCATAGAACTCCGAGCTTCTTGGGTCTTCTTCAGTGACTGATAAACCAGAGGGCATAAATTCGTGAGTACTTTGAATGTACTCAGCAAGCCGTATGGAAATGTATGCAATTATTATTCATGCAAGTCTTGACAAGGATAGCTTTATGGTTATTTTTGCAGAAAGCGGCATTGACAATAAATACAATATGTAGATTGAAAAGCATAATTTAAAATATTAATACATAAGTAAACAAGTTTATAGGTAAACAACAAGTGAACTTCCCAACCATTCCACCCAAACCATCACTCCCACCATTTTGATGAAAATCTACCATTCGTGTGAAATCACCGGGCGTTGTCCATAACCGGGGACATGGCTATTCGAATAGTTTTACACTCTGTAGAGGTTGTACAGCTTGACCCACAAGAGATAATTGACTTATAATGTCCGTTTGACACACTACCGAAGGTGTGCGACTAAATCATTATCACGAGGCTTTTACAAAGCTCTGTTTTGACTCGGTTCTGCTCGCTAAGGATTCGCTTCTAACGGGTCCATCTCTCGCCAGATTCATGCCCCCTCTTACGCCGCTTATCAACCCAAACAGAACTAAATCAAAATATTACTAATTAGTTGGCCCAGTTCACCCCATAAATGAACTTGTGGTTGCACGGTATAACCTAGATCAATGGCGCACAAGGTTAAGTCCTTAATTGCTACTCAAGCGAGGCAACCACATCCCAAAATCATCTCCTTTACTGCACGATCACTCGACCGAGTGTAAATCATTTTGGTTCGACCCGACCACAGACCACCCTAGCCTTGGCACAACATCTTTTAAAAACAGTGGCCGCGCCACAATTTCATAATTCCTTTAGTTATGTTTATTCATACGAACATGTGATCATGAGTCCTAACGTACAACTATAGCATGGCTAAGCGTAATACAATTCCTGTGTTGGTAGTTTATCAATGTCCAACTAAAGTAAACCCTCCTAAGGTGTCAAAGGGTTCATGTCATTCAAGGATACATGTCGATAGCAATTTTTCAAGGGGTCATACATCAATTAGGCAATTATCTACTCCTGAAATCATTTAATATAAAACTAGCAATGCATGTTTATAACAAACAATATAGTTTTATAAAATAGGTTTAATATGGTCAAATGTCTACAACTTGCCTTCGTTGAAGAGTTAAGGTGCTTCGGTCGTCGAGTCCGAGAAATCTTCTAAAACGCTGGAATCTACACGTTCGAACGAAGTCAAATAAATAAAACAACTCCAAATAAATACCAAATTAACACTAACAGCAAGAGAAGGTTTTTAGATGAATTTAGAAATTTGAATCACTTGAATCGGAGTTCGAATGACGAAGATACGACCTCCGAAAGTTTGAAATTACATGAAATATAGAAAGTCAGCTGGTATGAATAGTGCAGGCTCGGGCAAAAATGATGGTGCCGGCGAGAGAATAGGAGGGGTAGCCGGCGAACTAGCAAAATAGGATCCCAGGAGTGAGACAGACCCAAAGGTTGTGGTCGCGTCGCCGACGGAGGTCCGGTGCGGCGGCGACGACGCGCAAAATAGTGTCGGGGCTCAAGGAATCGATTGAATCTGGACAAACGGGGAGAGGTTATAGAGTGGAGTTGGTGGAGATTTGAAGAGAGGGGTTGGGAGCACACGGTGCTCACTTATATAGACGAAAGTGGCACACAGTTTGACGAGAAACGCGAGCGGGAGTCGTGGTGGTGTACGCGGTCAGTGCACACGGAGTTCCGGTGAACCGGCAGTGCTTCGAAGAGAAGGAAGGGAGCACGGTAAAGAACGTCGCGAGGCAAAGCCAACAGTGTGGATGATGTCATTAGGAGATCAAAAACGGCGCCGAAAACGACGACGGAAGGTGGATCGGCCTCCGGCAGAAAAAAACCTCAATTGCGGAGAAATGAAGACAAGAGATGGGGCGAATTCTGGGGATAGAAAGAGAAAGCCAAAGGGCTCATCGTGACGCGGTCGGCTCGAGAAATGAGCAACCGAGGAGGGAAAATAGAGGAGTGTTGTAAATAATCTTGAACATATATCTAGTTGTGTCATGCATGCAAGAACTAATTGGATGAATGGCTTACTCTTGAGATGATGAACACCGCTGTGTAACATGCATAGCTCGGTTCTTAATTTTTGATGAAGATTTGAAGGTGAGAAGGAAGGTGAGATGAACATTTTACAAAAGGTTTGATGCATGACTAGAAATGGGGTTGTTAGTGGGTTAGTGCATGAGTTAGAGTTCTGCATGTTATCTAGTCGTTGAATGTGGTTGAGTATGCATTAGCTAGTAGTGGCTTGACAAAAGATCCTAGTTAGCTACATACACGTACAAGCATGCTACACAAACTAACTCTTACATGCATTTGCTAATGACATATTCTCATGCACTGACCCCACACATCTTGTAGCAACCAACTACATGCACTTGGCCACCTCTACTAGCTAACTACATCCAAGTGCACAACCCACGTACACACACATAAAACTTTACTAATTCCAACATGGACTGGAAGCACAAATGGGGAGCTCGGCAGTGGAGGGGGAGCTGCAGGTGCTTCGGCTGAGGGAGAAATGGAGGCGAGGAGGGAGCTGAGGGAGGAAGGGAAGAAGGGGAGCTGCTGGCTGCTCGGTTGGGAAAAGAATGGAGTAGGGAGCAGCACTGGGAGCATGCTGCGGCAATGGAGAAGTGGGGGAGAAGCTTGCTGCTGGGGGAAGAGGAGAGGGAGGGGAAGAAAGAGGGAGCTGCAGCACTATTTTATAGGGGGAAGAGAGCAGCTCGGGGGAGTGGGTGGCTGTGCACGGCGCAGCAGCAGCAGGTGGCGTGGGCGGCATGGTGGGGGAGCAGGTCGAGCAGGTGGGGGAGGAGTGGAGGTGACATGCACAAGGTGATGCTGTAGAGACAATGCACGGGAGGAGAGAAGGAAAGAAAGAGGCAGCACGTATGAAGAAAAACAGGAGGAGAGAGAAAAAGAAAAGGAAGAAAAGAAAGAAATTCTAATTTTTTTTTTTGAAAATTTCATGAAAATTTTGTAAAATACTTTGGAACTTGAATAGACCAAATAAAATAGTTTTGGATTTTTTTAAGTTTATTTTAGCCAATCAAAATATTTTTCCTTTAGAAATTCAATTTAAGCTTCAAATTAAATTGATAAAATCCAAATAATTATTTTTATTTTTAAAGCTTCAAAATAAATCCCCACTTTAAATTAAATAATTTAAATTAAATTTTACAACAAATAAAATAATTTTTGAGGAGACAGAAAAGAAATAAAACAGACCAGGTTGTAAGAAATAGCACCGACTTGAATAAAATCCAAAAAACCCCAGAAAATCCACTAAACTCATTTTATAATTTAATTAAAGTTTGATTTAATCATTTAAATGCTTTTGATTTATAAAATTTTAATTTAAGCTTTAACAATTCAAGAAAAATCAAATGGTTATATTTATTTTAAAATTTTCAAAAAAATCTAAAAATTGAGATTTACACACATTTTCATCTTTGGAATTTGTGGCTACAATTTTTTGGATGTTACACTCTCTCTCCTTCTGCTGGCCACACACAGCAAGCAACTACGGCAGCAGGGCAAGCAACGCGACAATGCAAAGCAGCCCAGTAGCCCATCAACTAGAGCAGCAACTCTAGCAACTAACGCAGCAGCTATGCAAGCATGTAGCGGCCAAACCAGCAGCAAGCAGCGGCATCATGCGCCCATATGCATGCATGCATGTGCACAAGAGGGTAGTTCTAGGGCAGAGAAAGGCGGCACGTGGCTGGGAAAGCTAGCGACGGCGGATGCACGGTAGCATTTCATAGCTCGACGGCAGCGGCGTAGGGTGACGCCGGTGGCTGCAGGGGCCAGCGGTGGCAGCTAGGACAGTACACTACAATATGAACACCCCTTTAGTAATGCATATATGTGTTGGTAGAAGTCCAAATAAATATTGTTAGGGTCTATACCAACACATTTAGTATGCGTTGTCATTGAAGCCGTTGCCAAGGTCTGTGACAACACATATACAAGCGTTGGTAACATGTAAATAAAAGCTAGCGTTGTAAGGTTGCAACGCATATTTTGATATTGTGGCAACATATATATACGCATTGGCATTAGACACTAGCGAATCGTTTTCAAGATTGTTTACAACGCATCTAATCATTGCAAAAGGTGTCTTTTTCATGTCAGCTTATCAATTAGGGCACGGGGTTAAACAAAACACACATATCAAAGTGTATTAAAAAAAATTCATTAACATCAACAAAAAATTGTCTCATTACAAAGAATTTCCAACTGACTTCACAAGTCTAGACTCGAGGCATACACAGTTGGTACCATCATAATCTAATAACATAATACACCCTAAAACATAAATGTAAGTACATATATATACTTTTAGTGAAAACTCTTCGTTCTCTATGCTCTCGTGGTTCTATAAAAAAAAATCTTCGTTACCCAGCATTCTCTATTTTACACACAAGTTTGCCGAAGCAGTCCAAACTATCAACATATCTTCTGAATCTAAAAAAAGAAATAAAGTTCTTTTAGTGCATTATCAAAGTAAAATGTAGCATTCCAACTCTTCCAAACAATTAGCATGTACATACATAGGGCAGCAATTCTCAATCATTAATCACAAGCTTATAGGAAGACACCTTTTAAGCCCAGAACAAATCAAGTAAATGCAACACAAAACTCTCAGCTCGTGGGATTTGTAAGAAAGCTAGTTACAGAAAAATAGATAAATTTTGCATCACATAAAGCATTACAGATATCCTTCTGTAATTTGTGCTACTATTCCTATGTGCTAAGAAATGAAGAGAAGACAATAAGTTTTTACATGCTTGTACCGCTTCTGGATAGTTGACTGCAAAATCAATACCAATAGCAGTACCGAGGCTAGGCCCAACAGAAACCAAAGGCCTTTTGATGTAGGATCTCCAGAACTGCACAAAGAGGTTGTTAAGATGTAAGGATCGTATTACTGTAACCATTAGATAGCAACGTGGTACGAAATACAATAGTAACTAAATACAGACAATAACACAGCAACTGTGTTAGGATTGAGCGACAGTTATACAATATAGCTGATCTAAGATTAACTCATTGATAAAAAAAAAAAAGGAATAAGTCCATATTACACCCCTAAACTTTGACGAGAGTCCAAAATACCCCCCTCAACTCTAAAACCGTTTGGTTTATACCCTCAAACTCCCAATACCAGTCACTTAACCTCCTCGGGCTGAAACCACCCGGTTTTGGATGACGTGGCATCATTAATATTTTGATTTTCTTGATTTTCAAACTTCCGGAGGCCATATCTTCTTCGTTCGAACTCCGACTCGAGCAATTCAAATTTCTAAATTCCTATAAATTCCTTATATTGCTGTTAGTATTTATTTGGTAATTTTTTGGATTTTATTTGGAGTTTTTTATTTATTTAGCAAACAAAGCCAAATAAATAAAACAACTCCAAATAAAATCCCAAAAAATTACCAAATAAATACTAACAGCAAGACAAGGAATTTAGAGGAATTTAGAAATTTGAATTGCTCAAATCAGAGTTCGAACGAAGAAGATATGGCCTACAGAAGTTTGAAAATCAAGAAAATCAAAATATTAGTGATGCCACGTCATCCAAAACCGGGTGGTTTCAGCCCGAGGGGGTTAAGTGACTGGTATTGGGAGTTCGAGGGTGTAAACTAAACAGTTTTGGAGTTGAGGGGGTATTTTGGACTCTTGCCAAAGTTCAGGGGTGTAATATGGACTTATTCCTAAAAAAAAAAGAGCAAATAAATTTTGTAAAAAGCTAAGCTCACCATGCTTTAGTTGTATCTATACCTAGTTCTGAACTTTCGAAATATAAGCAAGCATTGCTCCATGAGTAATCGAAATAGCAACTACATCAATTATAACTTCAATGAAAGAAAGGTAAGGAAATGAAAACTGCACATGTATTGCAAAATAGTTCCCTCTTCCAAAGCTAGAATTTCTCTAGAGCATTTTTGTCTCCAATTTAGCCACCAGACACCAGACGATGATAAAGATCTACACGGACGCTGTCATTATCAGACAACCCATCCACTAGACCACCCCTATCTATAGGTTGAGGAAGAGCATAAATTAGACATATGACATATACAAGAAATCAGGCAACAAAGCATATTCGCTGGACCATAAATCAAACAATACTCTAGGTTCCTCCCTGCAGCACCACTGCTAGCAGCTGTTTCTCAAGGGGAGAGGCATCAATGTTAATTCTACCAAGCCACAACCATCAAACAGTGTGTCATTGAGGTTTATATCCTAGCAATGGATTTTCTGCAAATTAAGAAAATATGATACACAACTTTGCATAGAAGAATCTTTTACAGAATACTGCAAAGCAAAGAAATAATAACAATGCAAGTATTGGATCGAGAAGCAGATTGCTCTATTAAGTATCAACTGAACACACTACATACACTTGCTAAATATTGCTGCACATACTAATTGAAGTGAATAGCAGATCATAATGCAAAGTATAATTCTCATCCCATTGAGGTCGGCAGTAGACCACCAACAGACATATTTATCTAAATTGTAGATGCGTGTATCTACATTTGCTTTGCAAATTTCAAATTTTCAGACTTTAGAGGCAACATAGCAATGTGATGGATATTGGCTTCTGTTGCATGTTACCTCATATGGTAACAAATGCAAAACATATATTAAAACACAAAGAGTTTGGATGACACGCCTTTTGTTGTATGCAATGTGATGGATATTGGCTTCTGTTGCATGGCCTCACTATGCTGCTCATATACCTACCTCATATGGTAACAAATGCAAAACATATATTAAAATACAAAGAGTTTGGATGACATGCCTTTCACCATATGAGCTTCTAGACAGGTGATAGGTGAAAGTGTAGAGTGCAAACTTAATCTTTCAAGGAGCAAAGGTTTAATCGACCAATGTGGATTCCATTCGTCTTCCACAATCTGCCCACTGGAGATCAATCACCTACTCCTGCAATCAAATTATGGGCACATGATGTTAAAACTCGCAACACAACCTTATATTGAGACAGTGATTGCAGTTTGGCACTACTCACCTGAGACAATGCTTTTGGTAGTTTTGTCAGGGACAACAGAATTAGTTTTGTCAGGGGCAACGCCTGGCATAAATTGTTGGCAAAATCATGGTATCAACATCAATGAACTGCACAGCATTAAAAAAAATCAAAATTGTCCTCCATGAATGGAAGTTTGCAATCTAAGATGAACAGTTTGGATCTACATTTATCACACAAAAAAGAACATCAAGCAACTATCAACTGTGGTTGTTGAAAACAAAAAAGAGAGGATAAAACCAAATTTAATTAGCTTGATCCAATCGTACATGGATTAAGTATGGTCCACTGAAAACAAATGACAACTTAAGAAATAACGAATAGATGGATGAAAGGCAACCTGAGAGTAGCAATCGATGGCTGTAGTAAAATCCTTTTGTCAAAATACATTATCGCCCTTCTTCTTTGAGTTCATTGTAGCTTTCATTTGATTAGTCCACATCTGAAAAGAGAGCTACCACCGAGAAGAAGAAAGTTAAGTGAAATGATGCTAACATAAATATTAAAATCCAGTAAAATACTAAAACATTGATTTTTACTTATTAACCCAAAGAAATTTCGCTAGTTGGAAGGCTCCTAGCTGAATTGTTTTAACAAAATATATTGCATACATCTGGAGTTTCATCTTAAGTATAGATCAAGTAGACAGTGGCCAAAAGGGGGTGACTTAACCTCATTTGTTGTTCCCTCATCGTCTTTATAGCCAGTTGTTTTCAAGTATAAATCTGCCACTGTCCATGCAACAATCCATTACAATCAATGTTTAGTTTGGTTACAAAATCGAATAAATCCAGTCACTAAGTTCAAAGTATACCCCATACCTTTCAAGCAATTTTGGAGTAAGCACGCTCATAGAAATCTTGCGGCGGAGGAGGTGGAAGCGAGGAACATGGGGTTGGGGAACATCACCGTCTTCTTGGCCCACGGCCAGTTCTTGGGGGACACCCTGTTTGTGGTCACGGACGGACAGCCGAGGGGTGAGGTGGGCTTGAAGTGGATCCAGGACCGCACACGGCCACACGACGGTGGCGTGTAGGCCTTGGTGCGTGCGGGACCCCGCTGGCTCTGCTTCTCCCTGGTGCGGAGGGTGCGGAGCGGCGTCTGCTCGGCAGTCACCTTCCTGGGCGTCTGTTCGGAGAGGAGCATCGCCGGCAGCGACATCGACCGCCACTAGGAGGGAGGGACGGGCGCAAAGGCGAGGGACAAGTAAGGGGCAAGGGGGTGGCGGCAAAGGGCGAGGGGCAAGCAGCGGCGGGCGAGGGCGGCGCGGAGGCAGGTGAGTGGGTGATGGAGGCGGAGGATGCGAGCGAGGGGCGTAGCACAGAGTTTCTAGGGCGGCTCAGGGAGATGGGTGAGGGGCGAGGGATGCGGACGAGGGTGGGTCGACAGCGGACGAGGGCGGTGTGGTGGCGACGAGTGTGGAGCGGCAGGCAAGGGCGGCGTGGTGGCAACCATGTGAGGAGCGGCAGGCGAGGGCGGCGTGGTGGCGACCGAGTGGGGAGCAGCGGGCGAGGGTAGCGCGGTGGCGATGAGTAAGGGCGGCGCGGATTTGGGGGAAGGGACTGGGCGCCGGATTTTTTGGAAGGAAGTGGGGATTTCTTCAAGGAGGAAGATAAGCCGAAGGGACGGGGAGGAAGGAAGTCCGGATAAGATGAGTTTAGAGGGGAGCAGTTATTTGGATGTGGGAGGTGGTGGGCTGAGTTGGTACTACAATGTATGTGTTTTTCGTTGTGAGTTATGTGTTGTTGTATGTATGTTTTTCTTGTAGTGGTAGGAGGGAGGCGGCTAAGTGTCGGGATCTGAATATACAAATTTAGACTCTTTGTGTATTCTAAATTAGTCTTATGATCAGTAGCTAGCTCAAACAGTGATAACATCGATAAAATATCATCCATTCAACGAATTAACTAAAAAGGTAGCAAAACAGTAATAAATAGTAATACTGGACTTTATGATCAATGTTTACTTATCTCGCCAAGCAGGGCTTAAGAAACAAATAGAACACTTACAGTGGAAATAAGATAACATGGGGTGACCATCTGACATGCCCATAGGCAATCAAGTAGGGAGCGCATCCTAGTTCGCAAAGTCTTCAAAATACTCCTCCTCGTAGAACTCTTGAGTAGCTAGACCTTGTTCAACTGAGAAAATGTATAAAGCCGTGAATACGTACAGTACCCGACAAGTCGTAGAGAGCAATATGCAATTAATATTCTGTTGGTGATATGCCCTAGAGGCAATCATAGAGATGATTGTATCACGTCTATGTTTATGAGTCATTGAATAAATGTTATTCTGTTTCTTGAATGAATCGTTAGTTCTAAAGATCAACGAGTATGTGACTTGTTGGTGAAACTCTTTGACTTATATGATGTCGTTCTAAAAGTATCCCTGGTCGAATGTCGCTGAACGGAACACCAGTGACCCTACGACCAGCACATGTATTGATTGATGATCATGTTTCACCGGTCATGGATATAGGGATATCGAATCAATAATGTGAACACATATTAGAGAACATGGGGTTGGATTGGCCTACCTTGAGACACTATTGAGATTATTATGATCCTGTGTGTCATTAATTGGTCTCAAGCAATGATGATGTATAATCCTTAGACCTAAGATCAGCATGGTTCCCTACATGTGTAATAGCACTCTTAGGGGTTGCCAAACGCTACTCGTAACTGGGTAGTTATAAAGGTAGCTTTCGGGTATGCTATGAAACATGCGGAGGGATGTGACTAGTCGGACATGGGATTTGCCCCTCCTAACATAACGGAAGAGATGTCTCTGGGCCCCTCTAAGTAGTCGGATAAAGAAAGTGTATGGCCATGCCACTAGTGGTCGAAGTGTTCGAACACGTAAGGTTATCCGACAACTCGATCGAGAAAGTATTGAACAGTCCATGGATGACACATTATCTCACCTGGAGTTCAACCAGATATCATGAGGCAAAGGGAGAATACTAGAGTAGGTCACTTAGTTCGATCAGGTCCAGACAAGTCGTATGGTGATACAAGCAAGTCGTAGACTGGTCGAACGAAATCACAGAGTGGTCGAAACCTGGTCGTAAGGAGTTACGAACTGGTCGTGACCTAGTGCGAACTGGTCGTATAGAGATAGGACCTGGTCGTAAGTGATGAGGACCTAGTCGTGGATCATATTGCATCAAGGTTCGTCCGATATAATTTGTGTGTATTCGAAAATCGTTATGTCCTGCTAGGTACCGCTACGACTCGTGGTCAGAAAGGGTTTCCGAGTCACAACCGATTACACACAAACCTAACGGGTCACACACTTAATGGGTTGGAACAAACCAGTACGAATACGATTCGTCAAACGTGTTCGGATAGGATCCGACACGGGGCACTATATAAGGAGATGCTTGAGGCTAGTGTGAGAGGACGGGAGTTGTTTCCACCGAAACCCTAGTCGCTATCTTCTTAAGAGAGCCTTCCCGTGCGACTTGGTGCTAGCACACCGGCGTACGGTTATTCCTTCTCTGGACGTGTGGATACCGTAGAGGCGCTACTGCGGTGGCTATTGCGCTAAGGACGATCCGCAATCTTCACAAGGAACTGCAGAGATTGCTGGAGGAGACGATCGACTACGAGGACGTTGGACGATCATCTACGACCACTACATCGGCGTGTTCTTCGTCGGACTAGGTCGCTCGACTCTACCGCCAGTTACTGCGCGTGTCGGTGGTAATGATCTGTGATCATCTAACTTGCTTGGAATCCTGGTTTACATGGTAGAAATTTTGAATTGTTGCTAGCGTAGCCTACTCGTATCCCTTCAGTGGTATCAGAGTCATCTTGCATAGTTTTTGATCTAGATCGGTCGCATATACTGGATATATGGCAGTAGTAGATCGGATCTATTACTGGTTTGGTCTGATAACCTAGATTGGTTCATATGGATGAAACGATCTAGGCACTGGTCGATAGGATCGATCAATGTTCGGCGATAGTAGATGGGTTTTTCGAGGAGGCACAAATTAAGAGTACCATATGATTCACTCGACTTGTTTTTCGACTGCCCTGCATGATACTCCTACTGGTCGGAATTCTGCCACTGGAGTATGTCGCATTGTGTGGTCATATCAAGGCAGTGATCATATTGGTTCGTAACAGGGTTAATATGATTAATCCGATGATTTCTAAGGCTCGGATATGTGAATAAGATTCATGTCTCGGGAAAATTTTTCCGAGAGCGCTGCCCTCGACCAGCGAGGGGCGCTGCCCCTTCGAACCCCGCCCGCTAACCGGCTAGTGGGACCACCGTGCTGGGTTTTCGTACCATGCGTTATAGATAGTATGTATTCATGTTGCCCGATAGAATTGGTTTCTGTGCATAACTTGTTTTTGCAGGGTTAATGTGAATAGTATGGCTCATTGTGTATGTGATGCATGAATGGATTTTCATGGCCTGCGTGTCATGCTGTGAGATAGCCATCGAGCTACATATTATTGTATAACGGCCTGTGTACCGACTTGTGATGCTTGAAATTATCCTATGTAATTTTACTAGCGTTTAGGAGTAAATGCTTAGTAGATGAATGCGGTCGGAGACTTCAAGCATGGTGGTTGGAGAACAGAAAGCATGCTGATGGAGATCGACATGTTAAGGGCCATACTATTTCACAGTTTAATTTGATTATCTGTGAATGTTTATGTTTATTCCTGTTATGCTATTTAATCGTATTTTATCATTAGATGTTTTGACATGATAGAATAGTATCCCTCAAGAAAAATTAAGTAAAATTGATACATTTTCAATTGTTGCACCTATCACGATTTTGATCGTTAATTGGCAGGTCTACCTAAATAGGGTGCCATTAACTATCTTAATAAGATGGGGGCGGGTGTCGGACACCCACATGTATAGTGTTGGTTTGACTTGACAAGACTATCAAAATAGTTTTGGGCCTTGAGGTATGGTGTTGGTAGCCAGGGGTATAAAGATGTCACCCAACAAACAAGAGTCATATACGATATGATTAGCAAGAGGTTGCCTACCTTAAATCACTAGGTTTCTAGCAGTGATGCCAAAGCTCACTAGAATTTAATGATTTATGGATCTTGGACTCACTATATGTTCTTTGAGGGAAATATGGTTTATAGTGGGAGTATCTTTTATTATCTATTGTTAAGTTGAGTTCGACCACTGGTCGTATGGTGATACGACCAGGTCTAGACAAATCGTATGGTGATACGAGCAGATCGTAGACTGGTCGAACATAACCACTGACATGAGTGATTAATAGAAGATATTTCATAAACATAGTGCTGAATCTTTGCATATATTTTCTGTTGTAGATCATGGCACCTACTACTTCTTCCGCACCTACCTTTAATTTGCAATCTATTCTTGAAAAGGAAAAGTTGAATGGTTCAAATTTTATTGACTGGTTTCGTAATCTGAGAATTGTTCTCAAACAAGAAAAGAAGGAATATGTTCTTGAGAATCCCTATCCTGAGGAACTGAGTGCTGATGCTACTCGAGCTGAGAAGAATGCTTATGAGAAGCATTGCAATGATGCAGTCGATGTGCACTGCCTAATGCTTGCAACCATGAACTCTGAGCTTCAGAAGCAATATGAGACCACGGATGCTTACAATATGATTGTGAGTCTAAAGGGTATGTTTCAGGATCAACCAAGGGCAGAGAGGTTCAACACCTCTAAAGCATTGTTTTCTTGCAGGCTGTCAGAAGGTAACCCGGTCAGTCCTCATGTGATCAAAATGATTGGTCTCATTGAGAGCTTGGAAAAGCTTGGTTTTCCCCTTAGTCAAGAGTTGGCTACTGATGTGATTCTCCAATCTCTCCCTGCGAGCTTTGAGTCTGTCATACTGAATTTTCATATGAATAGCATGGAGAAATCAATGACCGAGTTACATGGTATGCTTAAGGGTGCTGAGGAGAGCATCAAGAAAAGTTCCAATCATGTGATGATGGTTCAAAAGACTACAGCCTTCAAGAAGAAGGGTAAGTCAGGGAAGGGAAAAGGCAAAAGAAAGACTAAAGATGAGATCGAGAGTCTCGAGGCTAAGCTTAAGAAGCTTAAATTGGGTCCTAAGCCTGACACAGAATGTTACCATTGTCATGAGATTGGGCATTGGAAGAGAAATTACAAAAAGTACTTGGCAGAAAAGAACAAAGGAAGTATGACTTCCAGTTCAGGTATAAATGTTATACAAATTAATCTTGCCACTTCTCCGACCAGTTCTTGGGTATTTGATACCGGATCGGTTGCTCATATTTGCAATTCGATGCAGGGACTAATAAGGAGTAGAAGTTTGGCAAGAGGAGATGTTGATCTTCGCGTAGGCAATGGAGCAAGAGTTACTGCATTAGCTGTTGGCACTTTACCATTAGCTTTACCTTTAGGATTAGTTATGGAACTAAATAATTGTTATTATGTTCCATCCTTAAGCAAAAACATTATTTCTGCTTTATACTTAGGAGCAGAAGGTTATGAATTCAGAATAAAGAACAATTGTTGTTCAATTTATTTTGAAGATATGCTTTATGACCATGCTCCATTGGTGAATGGATTGTATGTTTTGAATCTTGAGGATATGCCTATTTATAACGTTAATGCTTAGAGACTTCGACCCAATGAATTGAATCCCACTTTTATATGACATTGTCGACTAGGTCATATAAATGAGAAGCGCATGATGAAGCTCCACAAAATTGGTCTTCTAACCTCATTTGATTTTGAATCATTTGAAACATGTGAATCTTGTTTACTTGGCAAGTTGACAAAGGCATCTTTCACGACCAGAGGTGAAAGGGCGAGTGACTTGTTGGCCCTTGTACATTCGGATGTATGTGGACCCATGAGCACTTTGGCCAGAGGTGGTTTTCAGTACTTCATAACTTTTACTGATGATTTTAGCAGATATGTCTATGTCTACTTGATGAGACATAAGTCGGAATCCTTTGAAATGTTCAAGGAATTTCAGAATGAGGTACAAAATCAACTTGGCAAGACATTCAAATATCTACGATCAGATCGTGGAGGTGAATATTTGAGCCATGAGTTTGGTGATCATCTAAAGAAGTGTGGAATTATTCCACAACTCACTCCGCCGGGAACACCTCAGTGGAATGGGGTGTCTGAACGACGGAACCGAACATTATTGGACATGTTCGGTCAATGATGAGCCAATCAGATCTTCCATTGCAGTTCTGGGGATACGCTCTAGAAACAGCAGCTTTCACTTTAAATAGGGTTCCATCAAAAATAGTAGAGAAGACACCATATGAGATATGGACCGGGAAGTGTCCCGGTTTGTCTTTTCTCAAGGTATGGGGTTGTGAGGCATATGTCAAACGTTTGACATCTGATAAACTCACCCCCAAGTCTGATAAGTGCTTCTTTGTGGGGTATCCTAAGGAAACTAAAGGATATTGCTTTTATAAGCGGGATGAAAACAAAGTGTTTGTTGCCCGTAATGGTGTCTTCTTGGAGAAAGAGCTTTTTTCCAAAGGAGTCAGTGGGAGTAAGGTGCAACTCGAAGAAATTCGAGAAACATCCGAAAATGTTTCAACTCCTACTGAGCCTCTACAGGATAAACAAAATGTTGTTGAACCTGTAGATGAAGCATCAGCCCCACGTAGATCTAAAAGGCCACGTCAATTGCCTATAAGGTATGGGCATGATGTTTTATTATTGAATAATGATGAGCCTAATACTTATTCGGAAGCGGTGGTAGACCCAGACTCTGAGTCATGGCTTGAGGCCATGAGATCCGAAATGAAGTCCATGCATGACAATCAAGTTTGGAACTTGGTTGATGCACCTGATGGTGTTAAAACCATTGAGTGCAAGTGGATTTTTAAGAAAAAGATAGATATGGATGGAAATGTTCACATTCATAAGGCACAACTAGTTGCGAAGAGTTTCAAGCAAATTCAAGGTGTTGATTATGATGAAACCTTCTCTCCTGTCGCTATGCTTAAGTCTATCCGAATCATTCTAGCTATTGCTGCATATTTCGATTATGAGATATGGCAGATGGATGTCAAAACAACTTTCCTAAATGGAAACCTAAGTAAGGATGTGTACATGACACAGCCTGAGGGTTTTGTCGATCCAAAGGAAGCTAGAAAGGTATGCAAGCTTAAGAAGTCCATCTATGGATTAAACTAAGCATCTCGGAGTTGGAACATTCATTTTGATGAAGTGGTCAAAGGGTTTGACTTCATCAAGAACGAAGAAGAACCTTGTGTTTACAAGAAGGTTAGTGGGAGCAAGCTTGTGTTTCTGATCTTGTATGTGGATGACATACTACTGGTCGGAAATGATATTCCAATGCTTGAATTTGTTAAAACTTCAATAAGAAAAAGTTTCTCAATAAAAGATTTAGGAGATGCAGCATATATTCTTGGTATAAGGGTCTATAGAGATAGATCTAAGAGGCTAATTGGATTAAGCCAAGACATGTACATTGACAAGGTGTTGAAACGGTTCAACTTACAAGTTCTAAGAAGGGTTTCTTACCCATGTCACATGGTATTAATCTTAGCAAGACTCAGTGCCCTACGACCACTGATGAGCGAGACAAAATGAGTACAATTCCATATGCTTCGGCTATCGGATCTATCATGTATGTCATGCTGTGTACACGACCAGATGTGTCGTATGCTCTAAGTGTTACGAGCAGATATCGATCGAGATCGGTGAAAGTCACTGGATAGCAGTCAAGAATATCTTTAAGTACTTGAGAAGGACTAAGGATACATTCCTTGTATTTGGTGGTGAGGAAGAGCTGGTCGTAAATGGTTACACCGATGCTAACTTCCAAACCGACAAGGATGATTTTAGATCACAATCAGGGTTTGTGTTTTGTCTGAATAGAGGAGTAGTAAGCTAGAAAAGTTCCAAGTAGGGAACGGTTGCTGATTCTACAACAGAGGCTGAGTACATTGCGGCTTCGGAAGCTGCAAAAGAGGCCATATGGATTAAAAAGTTCATTAATGAGCTGAGTGTGGTTTTGAGTGCTTCCAGTCCAATGGATCTCTATTGTGATAATAGTGGAGCCATTGCACAAGCGAAGGAGCCTAGATCGCATCAAAAGTCCAAGCATATACTTCGGCGATATCATATTATTCGTGAGATCGTTGAGAGAGGTGATGTGAAGATATGCAAAGTGCACATAGATTTGAATATTGTTGATCCATTGACAAAGCCTCTTCCGCAACCTAAGCATAAGGCGCACACAAGAGCTATGGGTATTCAATACCAATAAGATTGACTCTAGTGCAAGTGGGAGATTGTTGGTGATATGCCCTAGAGGCAATCATAGAGATGATAGTATCACGTCTATGTTTATGAGTCATTGAATAAATGTTATTTCTGTTCCTTGAATGAGTCGTTAGTTCTGAAGATCAACGAGTATGTGACTTGTTGGTGAAACTCTTCGACTTATATGATGTCGTTCTAAAAGTATCCCTGGTCGAATGTCGCTGAACGGAACACCAGTGACCCTACGACCAGCACATGTATTGATTGATGATCATGTTTCACCGGTCATGGATATAGGGATATCGAATCAATAATGTGAACACATATTAGAGAACATGGGGTTGGATTGGCCTACCTTGAGACACTATTGAGATTATTATGATCCTGTGTGTCATTAATTGGTCTCAAGCAATGATGATGTATAATCCTTAGACCTAAGATCAGCATGGTTCCCTACATGTGTAATAGCACTCTTAGGGGTTGCCAAACGCTACTCGTAACTGGGTAGTTATAAAGGTAGCTTTCGGGTATGCTATGAAACATGCGGAGGGATGTGACTAGTCGGACATGGGATTTGCCCCTCCTAACATAACGGAAGAGATGTCTCTGGGCCCCTCGAAGTAGTCGGATAAAGAAAGTGCATGGCCATGCCACTAGTGGTCGAAGTGTTCGAACACGTAAGGTTATCCGACAACTCGATCGAGAAAGTATTGAACAGTCCATGGATGACACATTATCTCACCTGGAGTTCAACCAGATATCATGAGGCAAAGGGAGAATACTAGAGTAGGTCACTTAGTTCGATCAGGTCCAGACAAGTCGTATGGTGATACAAGCAAGTCGTAGACTGGTCGAACGAAATCACAGAGTGGTCGAAACCTAGTCGTAAGGAGTTACGAACTGGTCGTGACCGAGTGCGAACTGGTCGTATAGAGATAGGACTTGGTCGTAAGTGATGAGGACCTAGTCGTGGATCATATTGCATTAAGGTCCGTCCGATATAATTTGTGTGTATTCGGAAATCGTTATGTCCTGCTAGGTACCGCTACGACTTGTGGTCGAAAAGGGTTTCCGAGTCACAACTGATTACACACAAACCTAACGGGTCACACACTTAATGGGTTGGAACAAACCAGTACGAATACGATTCGTCAAACGTGTTCGGATAGGATCTGACATGGGGCACTATATAAGGATATGCTTGAGGCTAGTGTGAGAGGACGGGAGTTGTTTCCACCGAAACCCTAGTCGTCATCTTCTTAAGAGAGTCTTCCCGTGCGACTTGGTGCTAGCACACCGGCGTACGGTTATTCCTTCTCTGGACGTGTGGATACCGTAGAGGCGCTACTGCGGTCGCTGTTGTGCTAAAGACGATCCGCAATCTTCACAAGGAACTGCAGAGATTGCTGGAGGAGACGATCGACTACGAGGACGTTGGACGATCATCTACGACCACTACATCGGCGCGTTCTTCGTCGGACTAGGCTTCTCCGACTCTACTTCCGCTGCACTGCGCGTCTGGTGGTAATGATATGTGATCATCTAACTTGCTTGGCATCCTGGTTTACGTGGTAGAAATTTTGAATTGTTGCTAGCGTAACCTACCCGTATCCCTTCATATTCATGTAAGGCTTGAACAAGAGAATAGTTCTATGGTTCTTTTGCAAAAAGCAAATGTTGACAATAAATACTATAAGTAGATTGTAAAGCATAATTGAAAAGATATAATAAATAAAGAAAACCATTTCTTTAAAACAACTAGTGAACTACCCGTTCACTTCCCAACCAACAACAAGTTAACTACCATTCCACCATCCAACATTTTATGAAAATTCTATACCTCATGTGAATTTCCTAAGCACTAGGCACTATCCATACCCGAGGAGACGGTTGTTAGAACAATTTTAACACTCTGCGGAGGTTGTACAGCTTTACCCACAAGAGATAATCAGTTTATAATATCCGTCTGACACACTTCCATATGTGCGCGACTAAATATTACCACAAGATCTTTACAAAGTTTTATCTTAACTCAGTTCTGACCGTTAAGGTTTCACCACTGAAGGGTTACATCCACCACAATCGAGGGCCCCCTCTTATGCCTTGTGAATCTACCGGTCTATCCCAGAACACACACCACCTCATGGCAGAACCAAATCAAGTCATTGCAATTTAATCAGCCAGGTCCATCCCATACTAGACAAGTGGTTGTACGATATGGCCCAGTTCAATAGCGCATAAAATTAAGTTCTTATTGATTACCCAGGCGAGACCACCTCATCCAAAATTTGCTACCCGCACCCCCTTTATTACACGATCATTCACTGAGTACGAAAATATCTTTTTCAACCAGGACCAATGGCATCCCCTACCATAGCACAATAAATTTTAACAATAGTGGCTACCCGCCACGATTCCATATATCATTAAGTCAAGTTATCGTGATTAACCTTGTGAATATGATCCCATCATACAAATAAGCATGGATAAGCATAACTACATCACCCATGTTGGTATTTTAATTATGTCCAACTAATAACAAGCCAACCTATGGTGTCAAAGTGTACATGGCATTTACAATAATCAAAGTGGCATAATGTCAATTAGGTAATTAGCTACTCTGGAAACATTTGATATAAAAGTAGCATGCATGTTAATTTCAATCAATATACTTTTGCAATACTAGGTTCAATATGACCAAAGAACTCGACTTGCCTTTGTCGAAGATTGGAGTTACTTCTGTAGACTGGTTCAATAAGCAAGAACTCCAAATAAAAGCCAAACTGTGAAATAATTAATTTAAAATAAAATTTTACGAGAAAGCTTCGAAATTTTGGGAAAATAGAAAAATAAATAAATTAAACCGAACTCAAAAGAAATAACAAAAGAACTTGGAAAATCCCAGAAAATCCATAAAGTAACTTGGAACCAGAGGAACTCAAATAAAACAGTTTTGAATTTAATTAAAGTTTAATTTGTTCACATCAAATTGTTTTAAATTCTAGAATTTCAAATGAAGCTTTAACTCTCGCAATAAAAATCAAATGGTTTTTTTTATTTTGAAAACTCCAAAAAGACGCAAAAATTAGGATATTACACTAGGCTTGCATACGTGCATGCAGTAGTGGCAACGGCAACCAGGGTTGCATACATGCATGCAGTAGTGGCATGGCATAACATGCAACGCAGGTAGAAGGTGGAGGCTAAATAACAGACATCTTTACTTAGTTGCTTTTACTAAATCTAGAGATATGATACTTTTATTTAGAGTTGATTAGTGTAATTGGTTATCATTAGCTTCATGAGTGAAACCTTGGTTTACTTGATTATAGTTTGATTATATTAATTGTTGCTAACCAATGTTCCCGGGCGCATAGTTCCGGTTGTTCTCGGGCGCAGCGAGTGTCTCGAGCATTCTCAGGCGCGTGCTCATGAGCGTTCTTGGGCGCGTGGTTCCACGTTGTGAAAGTTAATCCTTTATTCATTTATATTGTTATGATTGTTGAAAAGTGAGCCATTGTAGGGTTTTATTCCTTGAGTTGATGTCTGAAATTGTTGGTAATTATGGTTTAAATTGATAATGGGAATGGTCTAGGTGGCATTCTGAGCTCAGTATTTGGCCAGGGTGTTACACTCACCCTTAAATATCTTTGTTGAACTGAAGGCACCATTGTACATTTTGAAGATGCTTTATTAAATTTGTCGATACCTATTTTCCGTTTCTTATATACTTTGTATTAAGGACGGCATGCTTTGTATAAGTACTAGCAACAATCTCAATATTAAAATGCGTGGATGAATACTCCCATCTGATGTCTCATCTACTGGCCATAAATCCATAATAGTTTGACCTCACTCCAATTATTACTTGATATACCACCACTCCTATTCCTCCCCTGTACACCAACTCAGCACCCAAAAAATCTACAGCATCATGCTTGGAAGTAGTGACCAACAACATAGTTACGTTAGTTCAATTTGTCGTGCAAGAAAAAGAAAGGACCTCATGGAAATGAGAGGTATGAGGAAACAAGTTCGCACAGTCAGCGCCGAAATAACTATCCTATTCCAAATAATTCCGTTGCAATTCATGTTTTGATACTTGCATACTTGCATCCGCAAACAATACAATTTTTTGTATGCCCAGCAAGGCTTTCCGCCACAATAAGAAGCCATGGATTGGCGGTAAACATCCAATATTTTGCCTTTATTCAAAGGAGAATTACAGTGTTTTATTAGTCTTGCTGCTTAAAGTTACAGGATTTTGTGCAGCTAAATATATGGTTGATATCGAATCTTCCTTTTATGACAATGATATTCCATTATTTCACTCAAAATTCCTACATATTTATATATTTCTGAGATTTATCTATTTCCACTCCTGCGTTAACTAATGCAATAAACTAACCTACGCACAAATGGCAGAAAGCTTTGTTCAAGAAACATGGTTCAAGACAATCCTCAGGAAATTGCAGCAGTGAAGAATAGGTATAGATCGACGTTGGTGAATTTTGGTCCCTCGAGAGATCTCTCAAAGCCAGGCCAAATGTGTACGAAGATAATCAAATTGAAGCCAGAGTGAAGTAGTTTCAAAACTTTGGAATAAGTGATGCCTCATGGGCTAGAATCACCACCATATTTGCTTCTAGCAGAAAGTTCATGGTGCCTTTATCGCTCTGTTAACATGTATGTATTGAATGCTCCCATCCAATGCCTCACCTACTATAACCATAAATCCGTAATAATTTGGTCTCGCTACTCCCTTGGACACAATATATACCACCAGCGATCTTCCTCTACAGTTACCGAAACAGCGCTTAAAAAAACTAGACTACATTTCACCCCGGGCTATATAATCTTATTATAGTTTCACTCTACACTATTTTTTCTTACTTTTTGTTTCACTTTGTACTAAGAAAACGTCTTGTTTGCGAGAGAGAAACATAGAAGATGTACGGGGAGCTTGCCAGCAGCGAGGCATATCCGGTGAGGTTGAAACAACCCAAAAAATATAAAGGGAGCTGTTTTGACGTCACCACCACTGTTGCTATGGCCACCGCTAGTGATGTTCTGGATATTCTTCTTCGTTTTCGATCTATTTCCTAGGATCCATCTCCCTCACCTCTCTCTATCCTATGCCTCGCCGAAGCCTCCCACGCCGTCGTTCACTGTCAGCAAGCACCAAAGAATACGGCCAAATCCCTACCCTAATGCGAAGTGTGACACATGGTAAGAAGAGGTGATGTAAAGTAAAAAAATTCCGTTAAGAGTGGTGCAGAGTAAAACTGTAGTAAAATTATATGGTCTTAATTGAAATTTACTCGAAAACTAGAATATCACGATGGAAGTAACAACTAACAACTTGTCATGTTGCAAGTTTTGATGAACGAAAATGTGAGAATCGACCTCATGGAAATGAGAGGCATCGGGATAGAAGTTAGCAGGTCTACCGGAAGTCGCAGTCCTTCCCTTCATACTGTGCCAACCCATGCTTTGATACCTGCTTCCCGTTGGATGCCTTCGATCCAAGAGGATTTTCTACTCTTGATTGAGATTAGCCGAGGGAATGACCGGCCGGATTTTGGATTCATGCATTCCATATTCAAATGCATGGGTGGCAGCGTTCTAAATATATGCCATAAAACAAACCACCGCTCTTTTCTCATGGCATACTAGTAGGGTGTCTGTGCATTGCAACGGAACTTCAAATCTTACATAAATAATATTTATCTTTAACACATGAAGTGAATCAATCAATTAAAAGATGATGATACATACTGGCATCATATTAGTGCAACCTGATAAAGCAAGAACTTTGTGCGACAATTTTGAAATGAACGAAAACAAACAATATTTTCCCATATTTTACTTCAATACATAAATAACTGACATGTCATCATGTAAATTAAGTACAAACCAACAAATAAAGTAGACATCTTGCATTAAACAGAGATATACATTGATATAAACATGCAAATCATCAGGTCCAAACCAACATGATGATATACGTTCTGTTTATTTCTGCCTCAGTTCTCTTAATTGTGAAGGTCACCCTTCTATTTCATGATGCTTCAGGATCGAGATGATCAGTTGGTTCTTGACAACCGCCTATCCTCTGGGTCTTGCTTACTGTCTAACAACTCGGAGGAAAGCTCCGCGGTGGTTTCAGGCCATGGGGTGCGCTTGGTAGGAACAACAACTTCCAAAGGTGGCTCAATTACCCACCTACAAAAGAACAAATTCAGTTGTAGAGCTAAAAAGGAAAAGCTCAATGTGTTTAAGAATAGAAGAGAAATAGAGAAATATGAGCAAACAATTTAATAGTCTGATAATCACAATTGCTAGGTTCGCATAACCTTATATTTGACTCTTTTTGTTGGTTTCAGTAAAATCAACAGTTTTTGGCCTTCTATTGCTAACATTTTTCAGGAGGAAGCTTCCTATGTCACACAATTTTTTATAACGCTTTTCTCACATGAGGACCCAGTCTTTTTTTTTTTCAAGTGATTTGAGGACCCAGTGTACAACCATGCAAGCTCAACTGGCATTTTTCTTGTTTGGCAGATGTGGCCATTTGTTTGATTACTCATCTGATGTTGTGATCTACGAAATGTGTGTTCAAGAACCAATGGCAACAGTGAGTCCTACACATCTTTTATTTCAATAACAGCGGTTACAAAATTAATAATGATGGACATCTTTAATGGCAGATCAAAAGAGTTTTTAGTTATTTCATTTGTTTCTTGCAGGTACAAAACGTCAGGAATCAAGAGAAACTAAAATACCCCCATATCCACCAAGTACTACAGAGCTTCAGAAACGTTCTTCTAGGTACTTTAGAATGAGTTCAAAGCACACAATGAAGGTATTAAAAAAAACTTTTTCAGTGTCTTATTTTTCCTTAACAATTTTGCTAGCTAATAATGGCATAGCTCAGTGTCCTGATGTTTTGTTTGCTGGTTTCTTGTGTTGTCCATATCAGATGGCTGAAGAACTGTATCAAGCTGGATTCATTAGTTATCCCAGGACAGAAACTGATACCTTCTCTCCAAACACTGACCTACATGTCAGTTTTGAAACGAAAAGTAGTTGCATTATCTTGCTGAGTTTAAAGATAAGATGCAAGCTCATAAT
This sequence comes from Ampelocalamus luodianensis, assembly GCA_036346255.1. Taxonomy (NCBI): domain Eukaryota; kingdom Viridiplantae; phylum Streptophyta; class Magnoliopsida; order Poales; family Poaceae; genus Ampelocalamus; species Ampelocalamus luodianensis. Next base: position 37,109,054 of record CM070630.1, read on the forward strand.
TGCAGTTTCAGTCATGTTCCTTCATAATTGTACTCCATGACTTGGCTTGTACAACCACAACATAAATTTTCAAGTGCAATGTCATCTAGCTTTTAATGAATCCATTTCCAGTTGTTTCTACATCAAAGGGACTATTGTTGAAAACAATTCCAAGTATAGGAATTATTAAAAAAAAAAAAAGAATGCTGATTAAGTGGAGGTTGAATATTACCTCAGTAAAGCCAAGATTGATCAGGTAGGAGAAGAATTGCCCACTAGTAATCATGAGGACATTAGTTGACACCAAACCTCCCCTAATTTCTAAAGGAGCAACTTCAGCAATGTAAACTAGGGCCGTGACTGATGCTATCCCCACAATCAATCCGACAAGGATCCTTCCGAGAATCAGAATGTAAGGACCACCAGCAGCACACATAACAAGTTAACCAAGCGCAAACATAATGTCAGCAAGAAGAGTAGACTTCTTACGGCCATATGCATCATTTACCCAACCACCCCCAGTTGCTCCAAGCATGGCTCCAACTAATGCCATGCTAACAATTGTCTCCTGAATAAGAAACCAAACTCAGTAGCTGTTGAAGGAATACCATGTCGTTAATGACCATTAATTTCTTGATTAGTCTGAACCTGTAAGAAGTAATTGTCTTTGATCGCTAGAAATTCGTCCCGAATATACAAAAGCACTCCAAATATGACACCTGACAACATAAATTTCTTAGCTAAGTGTGCAAATTATATTGTTCTTTCAGCTCACAAGCTCTAAGGTTTCCAATTATGTTTAGTTGGAGACATGGTAGAAACTCAAAAGCATCACGCAAACATTAGCTTCAGGCCTTCAGGTCCACTGCAAAAATGTAATCCATTTTTCTGATTCTCTGTCCGTTTTCTACAAGGGGAATAATTCTTAGCAACATCAACCATGCTCCACGCAACAACCGCCACACACCATCAAATGCTCAAGTAAAACTGTAAAAGTTGCACAAGAAACGATGGATACATCAATCTATACTTGTGTCGTAGCCGAAGAGGAATCCGTCGATTCCTACAGCACCAGCGAGTGCATGTTGGAATTAATACGGGCTAGGTCCAATTTTAATTCTAATTAATTCCTGAAAAATCCTAAAGGCTTATGTGCACGTGCTAAAACTGTTTAGTCCCACATGGAGAGTTGAATGGGAGTTACACCACTTTAAAAGTTGGAACGTGGTAGGCCCCTTGTGGAATTGGAGAGAGCCAATACACACGCGTGCTCGCTCGCCTCGCCTCGCCACGCCTCGCCTAGCCGTGCCGTGCCATGCCGAGCCGTGCCGTGCGGTGCGTGTGTGTGCGTGTGTGCACAGGCGTGTCGGGTGCAGGTGCGTTTTTCTTTATCTATTCAAAAATCGAAACGCACTGACTCGCAGTAAATGGTATTAACGAATGGCTGGCAATAACGGTGCAGTTACTATTGAGTAATGGCTACAGGTTACTAGTGACTAATGGCTGCGGTTACTATTGCGTAATGGCTGCAGTTAACACTGTTTTGGCCTCTTCGTTTTTGCTATTAAGAAGAACAGAGCACTGGTTCTGAGACTGATCTCCATACGAAAGACTTAGACAATATTCTATGTTTTTGTTGTTGTCTCCGGCGATCTCCATCCCGGCGAGGCACGTGTACGGTCGCACCGGGAGAGCAGGCCTCCGGAACCCCCGTCCTCGAAGGCTTGCACGAGCAAGGACGAATAAGGTTTTTGGGGAGCGTTCGCGCGACTGCTCGCTGCTTTATGTTCATTTGATTCTCTGCTATGTCTATATCAACTGCACGACTACTACCACGATGTCCACTACGCCATGACGAATGACGATCTAGCCAAGACTGCTGCTGCTGCTACTGGATCTGGAGTTCCTACTGCTGCTGCTCCTTCCACTGGATTTGGGTATGCTTATCTCGTACTTATTTGTTGGTTAGCTTTATTATCTGTTGTTAACTTGAACACTGAGATGGGTATGCTAGTTTATGTCCTTTTGGATCTTAGTATGGCTATAGTGTTCTTGTTTACTTGCTTTGTGAAAATGACTAGAGTAATTTCCATGATTTATCTACCATATTTCTGGATTAAAGTAATTCGAAAAATGCTCATATATTCAACAGCGCAAGCACGTAGCGGTTGCTGAAGAAGTTCATGTCCCTCTTCCCCGCAGCGTCCAAAAGCCCGGAACTCCTAGGCATGGACAAATCAATCGTCATGGTCGCCCCCACATAAATTCCTCCCAAAATCCAACCTTTAGCTCAACAAGTCCCCAAGCAGGCAAGCAACCCCCAAGAAAACGCCCACCAATCACTCGAAAACCCAGTCTTTATCCACCAAAAGATGCAAATTTGGACTAAAAAAATCCAACCTTTACACGACCACGATGCAGGTTTGGGCTAGTGAAGCCACCAAATCGAAAGAGAAAAAGGTAATATTGTAGACCATCTGCGCACCCAACCACCACTCGTTTTCCCCACTCCCAAACACACACACATTCGATCTCCCGCGAAATGGAATCGAAACCGAGCATCTGCTCCATACCTTCCTGAGGGTCTACTTGATGAGGGTGGGGTTTTGTGCGGCGGCGAGGGAGAGGGTTAGGGGAGGGAGGGTGGGGAATGCTTACCAAGGGAAACCTGATCTCCAACGGAGGACGATTGTAGCGACTAGTGGCAAAGATGGTGGAGGAGATGCGGAGGGGGCCGGGAGCCGTCTCTTTCGGACTGGACAGGGGAGGAACCAACAGAAATGGGCGGTGTGGACATGTGAGGGGATCACGGTGGCAGGCGAGGAGCGGGCGCGGAGGTGAGGGAGGCGCGGGCGGATGGGGTGAGGGGCAGTCGCGGAGGTGAGGGAGGCGCGCGGGGCGAGGCGCGGGCGGATGGGGAGGGTCGAGCGGTGGGCGGGGCGGCGGCGAGGCGGCTCGTCGGCGGGCGGGAGCGGGGGCGTCGGGCGAGGGGAATGGGAGGTAGATAGGGACGGGGCGATGATGTTTTAGCGAGAAGGGTGGCGATGACGGTTTTTTTGTGCGAGGTAGTGAGGTGGGTGGGCGAAGTGGGGGGTGAGTCGTGGGTGCGAGGGAGGACGAACGATCGTCTGCTAGCGTGGGGTAAACCTGAATATTTAGTAGTTAAATTAAGATAAGACAAGATATTGGCGCGCTCGTATCTTCATTTTATCCCATCCAAATAACTTAGTAAAGACCAACAAAAATACTGCACTGATGTTAACGAAGAAGGGGACATATTAGGTGAAAATTTAGAAATTTCAATTTTTACGAAACTTTTTTTGGGAAAATGGTAAGAGCATTGCCATCTTTGCCTTAAAAAGGAGAAGTACATGGGATACAAATCAAAGAAACCGAAAACAAACTAAACATGAAACAAAGGAGAAACAAGAAAAGAAGGGAAGAGCAAAGAAAGATAAGGAGAGCAAAGAAAAAACAAAACAAACAAAATTAATCGCCGATCCTTATGAAATAGCCAAATCTCGCACTGGTAGGTAGGCTGCCAAATTCTTTGCCCCACTTATTATCCATGCCTTGGCCTCTTCCTTGATGATCGCAACAGTCCCGATGACGTTATTTCGCTGGTGCTGAAAAATTCTTTTATTTCTTTCTTTCCAGACTTGCCACATGGTAAGGATAACTAGAGAGTTTTGGCCCTTCTTAACCGCGGCCCTTTCTCTTTGTGACACAGCCATCCACCAGTCCAGGATCGACACATGAGTGTCCCATTGCGTCGGTGACATACTATTGCGTTGAGCCCAAGTTGCGATAGCATTCCATACCCTTTTGGTGTAGCCACAACTAATAAGGAGATGATGTGCTGTTTTTGGATTGTTTGTACATAGCGGGCACCAAAAATCATTTGGCATGTGTCTTTTTGTTAAGATATCTGCCGTTGGTAGCAGTTCTTGAATTACCAACCATGCAAAAATTTTGCATTTTTGTGGCGCCCAGGAATCCCAAATGAGGCCAGCGTATGGCTTGTCTATTGATCCCAAGAATTGTGCCATATATGCCAATTGGGCTATGTATGCTCCTGTTGAAGTCCATTTCCATGTGATATCATCCGGTACTCCAGGAACGAGTGACACTTGTGTGACTTTTGCATATAGATGTACGAAGTCCACAAGGTGCTGCACTGAAATCTTTCTTCTAAGGTCGGCAATCCAAGTGCTCCCCTGGAGTGCTTGTCTCACCGTTCTGTTCTTTCTGACTGTGATCGCATAAAGACTTGGGGCCATGTCTTTCAGGGGCAATTGCCCCATCCAAGTGTCCTTCCAAAAGCTTACCTTGTTTCCGTTTCCTAGAACGATTTTCATTGAGATTCGAAATAGTTCTCGATCTTTCTCATTAACTGGCAATTTCATGCCGCTCTACTGCTTTTCAAGATGAAGGGCCCTACTAAAGGTGGCTAGGTGGAGGATCCCAAGGCCACCCAAATTCTTGGGGCGACATACTGTATTTCAGTTGACCCAGCATTCCCCCCAGTCCCGTGGAAAGGTCACCTCCACCCCAGAACCAAGCCCTCCGGCGCTTACAATTTGTTTCCTTGTCTATGCCGGTAGGTCAGCCAGTGTCATATGGTAGAAGGGTATGGAAGTGAGAACTACCTTGAGTGTTGTTAGCCTCCCAGCTCTGGACAGCAAATTCTTTTTGTAACCCCTAGTCTTGCATCTATCTTATCAATTAAGGGCTGCAGCTGCACCTTTCTTAACTTGCGCAGAGAGAGCGGTAGGCCAAGATATGTGCACGACATGCATCTCCTGCTGGCCGGGAAGTCGTGCAGGATGGCGTCCAAATCCAAGTCTTGGCATTAAATCGGCATAACTGCACTTTTGTCTAGGTTTATTTTTAGCTCGATCACCTCGCCAAATATACCTAGGAGCCCTTTTAAGTTATCCAAGTCTTGCTTGATGGGAGGCATAAAAATCATCGCTTCATCTGTGTATAGCAACAATCTCGCCTTGACCATTCTCCCGTTCGGAGGAGATAGCCACTCTTCGGATCTGGCCTTGTTCAGTAAATATTGTAGAGCATCAATTGCTAGTATAAATAGATACAGTGATAGAGAGTCTCCTTGTCGCACCCCACATCGATGCCAGATTCTTGGTCCCCTAATCCCATTTAAAATTACTGTCAAATTGGCCATGGCAAGTAAGATTGAAATCCACTCCCTCCATCTTAGGCTGAAGCCGTAGTGATGGAGAGTATCAAGCAAGTATGGCCAAGATATCGAGTCAAAAGCCTTCGATATGTCTAATTTGATAATGAGAACCAGAGTTTTGGAGCGCTGATAAACTGCGGGCCAGATTATGCACATAGAGGAAATTATCTTGTATACAACGCGTCTTGATGAAAACACTTTGACTTCTAGAGATTAAACTATTCATGTGCTTGGACAACCTTAATGAAAGTACCTTGGAGATTAATTTGGCCATGCTATGAATTAAACTTATTGGTCTAAATTCTGTTATGTCAATTGGTTGCTCTTTCTTAGGCACTAGTACTATATTGGCCGTGTTAATTTTTGCAAAATGTGTCATGTTCAGATTGTAGAATTTTGCGAAAACTGACATAATGTCCGAGCCTATGATATCCCATGTGTAACAGCCCAAATTTCAGTAAAAATTAAAAGTTTATTTATTTTTGTGGAATTTTCTGAAATTTTAAAAGCTTTTTATTAATATTTTAAAGCCAAAACAAATTTATTTGCAAAATTAAAAGACAACATAAAGTTGGAAATAATTTTATTAAGTCCAAAATAAGTATGGGAATTTCTGTGAATTTTTCTATAATTTTTGGAGTTGTTTTACTATTTTCTAAAGCCTAAATGAATTATCAGAATAAAAACAATTGAAAAACGAAAAGAAAATCAAAAACCCAGTTTGGGCCGACTCCGGCCCAAACCTTTCTCCGCGCGCGGCCCAGCCGGCCCACGCCCTCGCACCGCGCACCTTCCCTCACCATCCACCGTTGGATCTTAAACCGACGGTCAAGATCTTGTGTAACCGTTGCACCGTCCGAATGTCGTAAATAACGTGAGCCGTGCGATCTTAATCTAACGGCCAACATCACCCACCCTCTCCCATGTCGCCGCAAAAGATCTCAACCGCTGGATCCTCATCCAACGGCCCACCGCCGTCGTCTTCCTCGTCGTCTTCTCCACGCGAGTTTCTCGCTCGGCTGCCATTGCCACCCACGTCCGAGCTTCGCTAACGGCTCCATCCCAACCGCTCCGATCTTCGCGTGTACGTGCACGAGACCGCGTCCACCTCCGCCGCGTTTTCCCCCACGTCTCCCCTCTTCTCCGCGACGGTTTCGTCCACAACGCCGCAACTGCCGCCGCACGACCCCCACCTCCCGCACGCCGCCTCAGAGCCTCCCAGCCCCTATAAAAGGCACCACCGGGAGCGCATCTACGCTCTCATCTCATCTCCTCAACTCTCATTCCCGCTTGAGATCTACCGCCACCGTAATCGTGAGTTTAGGGTTTTTCGCCGCCGCGGAAAAACTTCAAGTTTCGCCGCCGTCGACGTCGCCAAGCCGCCGTGGTCTGCGTCATCGTCTTCGCCGACACAGGAGCCACCTCGGGGACCCCTTCATCACTCCGGAGCGCCACCGGAACCCCGTTGTCATCAACACCCGAACCTCTCTGCCGCCAAAAGCTCGCCGCCGGCCAACTCCGACGACCATTCGCGTCCAAATCGGTACCAACGTGTTCGCAATATCTCCCTCTACATTTTGCGACCACTCACTCTCACCGGAAAGCCGCCGAACGCCGTTGTCGTACACATCCGAGGGTCGCCGCCGTCAAGCTGACGTGGCACACCCACGGTGGCGTCCACCTCGGCGCTCGCACATACGTGGCATCCCACGTGGCTGCTGAATCGGCACCACGTGTGTGCGTGTGTGCCACCTCAGGTTCATCCGGGTCCACTCGGCTCGGTAGACCTAGTCTACCGTGAGCCGAGTCACTCACACGAGGGGCCCACCTATCAGAATTTTATTTTAATTCTTTTAAATTCCGAAATTCAGTTGCTGGCGTCAGCATTGCGCAATAAGTAGATTTTTTCAGTAGAAAAATAATTCGGGAAATTCAATTAAATTTCAGATTTAAGTTTTAAACTTCTAAAATTCATAACTTTTGCATATGAACTCCAAATTGAGTGATTCAAATTGCAAATTTTATATAAAATTATAATCTAGCTAACTAAACCAAAATATTTCAATTTGGAGTTAATTTGAACTATGTTTTTGAATTTATTTTAATTTGAATATTGAATTTGTCGTATTTTCGCGTATAGAATTCGACGACTCCGGAGAGTTCGATCAAACTGAAGATTTAGAATTCCAAGACATCGACCAAGGCAAGTTACACCATTGACCATATTGCCCCTAGTATTTTAAGTTATTTTCAGTTTTTAAATTCTTTATCGCATGCATATGTTGTTATAAATATTTTAATCTCCTGTTTTACATATAGTTAATTCCATGTGTTATTGTATGGCCAATTTGAATGTTGTATCTGACTACCTTGATACCATAGGCAAGATTTTACCAAAATTAAATATATGCATAGCCAAGCTTAGTACACATTTACAGAATTTGGGAGGGTTTGCACCAAATTTCTACAAATTTGTTTCAAACTTGATGTTGTGGTATTGTCTTACCACATGGGTTTATAAATGGAGTTTCATTCAAAATAAAATCAAAAATGGGTTTGGACTTGGGCGAAATGGTCGGAATGGTGGGTGCAGGTTTATGCACGGGATTGATCTGGATAAGATTAAGGCCCATGGTTTGATGGAATGACGCCCAAGTCAATTGAGGACCGGTCTTTGAGCCGCTTAATGCTATACCTTAACCGTACTACCACATGTCCTGTATGGGCAGGATTTGGCTAATTAATTTGTGATGTTCTAGTGTATTTATGTCATGTGATTATGTGGGTGTCGGATAGACATTTTATTCCCACTTGGTGCAAGAGGGGGCTTTCGGAGGACGGTTAGTCCAAAGAGGCGAAACCTTAGCGGGCATAAATATACTAGGATAGAACTCAGTAAAGGCCTCATGATAATTGCTCAGTCACACGCCTACGAAAGCGTGAATTGGCCGACATAACGAGCATGTCATCTCGTGAGGGTAAAGTTGTACCAACTCTGCAGAGTAGAAAACTATTCGAATAGCGCGTCATGATCATGGACATGCTAGCAGGGCCACTTAAAGTTAGAATTGTTTTTGGTTTTTAAATGCTTTATCAAATATTGAGGATGGTCAATCCTTATGAAAAATTGGGCGGGAAGCCAAGTGTTAGGAGGGGATCCTTCACTTTATCATTGGAAGTTATCCACATTATATCATTGTCATTTTAAAATATGATTTTATCTATAGTATAAAATTGCCTTAGAAACTACTATGCCTATTTGAACTGAAAATGTTGTTTATGCAAAACAACCCTTGCCATACTCACTTGTTTCCTTATGCATACATTTAAATTCAATATTGGGTGTAACTTACGAGCATGGAAGTTGTGCTCATCCTTGCTGAATAAATCTTATTCAGAGAAGATCACACTACGCGGTGAGGACACAGACGAGTAGGCCTTTTGACCCAGACGATTGCCTGTGGCGCATCGTGTGGCTCCCACTATTTTTATGTTTCCGCTGTGTTTATCTTTTGACTTTTGATATTATTATTCAGACTCATTGTATTAAACAATTATTTAATTAATGTCATTTACGCTTTCGTGATATGAATGTGATATCCTTTTTGTGAGACTGTGTACGCTGGAAATCCTGGACCGGTGTTCGAACACAGAGAATTCGGGATCCTTCGTTCCCGGGTTCGACAAAAGTGGTATCAGAGCCATATCGACTGTAGGTCATGGCCCACGGTAGAATTGGTAAAGACCATTAAGGACTATTTTCAAAAACTTAAAACTATTTACTTGTCTTCCAGAGTCTTACTCTTCCTTTCTCTGTTAAAAGATTTCTGAACTCTTGTCTCTTCTAAAATTGTAGATGGCCGAGAGACCGACCCGTATCTCCCATGGAGTCTACGCTGGAGAATGGGCGGATATCCTATGGAAGATGATGCAGCACCTGAGTTTCATGAAGAGACCCACATACCAAGGATACAAGTACATCGTGGGACAGCAGGAGCATTGGAGAGTGGAGGTTATCCTCTACTCTAACTTGGCGCCGGATACGTCATTTCACATCTTCGACGCCCCAATGCGTTGGGAGACTTTTGAGGACGGTATCCAGGACGCCGCAAGAGAAGTCGTTCGCCGACTTCGCTACACCTACGACGCCCACTTTCGGGATACTGCATTCCAGTACTACCCCATGCATATCCCCACCCGGCTAGGCAGTGCCTTCAGCTCAGTCGAGAATGAGGATATGCCGGAGATCACCCACCAGGTGGAGTTAGCCAAGGCGATGGATTACGCCTATGGCAACACCCTGGACGAGCTGTATCTCGTTCAGGGGAGGCTAGAAATCACAGAGGAGAAGTTGAAGGCGGCCGAAGCTGAATTGGCTCTATACAAGAAGGGCCAAGGCAGTACCTGCAACTCCCCTGATTACACCCCATCCACCCCATAGATATTTAGTTTTCCTTCCACAGATATTTGCTTTTTAGATATTTGCTTTTCCCTTTAGTTCGTTTGTTAGCCGCGAATTATGAGCTACTAACCTTCTGTGGTAGCCATAATCGAATGAATAAAATAAAGAACTACTTTGAAAAAGGAAAAATTTGATGCTCTTGCCTTGTGTTTGTGTGCTTTTCGAGCTAATACAAATTTATTTTCCTTAGTACCATCCTCTTCTTTCCTCTCCTAAGCCTTTTGAAAAATTCAGCAGATGGTGAACACCGCACAGAAATGGCAAGCATCCGTGGTCGAGCAATGGGAATACTGACAACCATGAGCAGCATGTTCAAAGAACCTCCCCACCACTTGTGTGGGACTGATCGGCAACAAATGATGGCCAACCAAACTCATCTCATTGACTTGCTGCCCGATCACTCCACAATGCTCGAACAACCAGGGCGCAGCAGCGGCTACGCGCAACTCAAGCACCGCACACCCTCCTCGGCGGGTGACTATGTCGGAGTTCATGCGTATCGTCCTCCAACCTTCTCGGCAAAGACCGAACCAATGGATGCGGCGATTGGCTTCGCGCCATCGGAAAGAAGCTAGATATTGCGCAGTGCACAGACCGCGAGAGGGTCCTATTCGCCTCCCATCAGCTCAACGGACCAGCTTCGGAGTGGTGGGACAATTTCTGCATCTCCCACGCCAATGCCCAGGCCATCTCGTGGGACGAGTTCGTCAGAGCCTTCCGTCATGCCCACATCCCTGCCGGCACGATGACGTTGAAGAAGAAGGAGTTTCATGCGCTCGCCGAAATCGCTCGGTGAGTGAGTATCTTCACGCTTCAACCGGTGGCTCGCTACGCACCAGCTGATGTAGCCCGGGACGAGGACCGACAGGAGAGGTTCATGGAGGGACTTAATGACGATATCTCCGTCCAACTGATCTCCCAGAACTTCACCGACTTTCAACATTTGGTGGACAAGGCGATCCGCTAGGAGGCCAAGCATCAAGAGATGGAGAACCGCAAGCGGAGGATGGCCGCCCAGAGGTTCAATGCAGGAGGCCTTCCCAAGCCTCGATTCATTCAGCCGCAGCCACCGCAGCGTGGAAAGTTCGCACTTCCACATCCCGAGTTCGATGCAGTAACAGCGCCCCAACACCTCCAACTTCCGCAGCGCATCAACTGGAGGGCAATTTCAGCAGAAGAGCTCCGTTCCCTCAGCTGCAGGAGTGACCTATTTCCACTGCAACGAAACAGGGCACTACGCCAACAGATGCCCCAAGAAGCAGCAGGCAGCGGCATCTTCCAAGCCAGCACCAGGAGCCACAGCCACTGGCGGCATTGCAAAGCCGTAAGGACAATTTATCAAGGGACGTGTGAACCACGTCACAGCTGAGGAAGCCCAGGCAGCACCGGATGTCGTGCTTGGTATGTTTCTTGTCAATTCAATACCAGCTTCAGTGCTATTTGATTCCGGAGCTTCGCATTCATTTGTATCAAATAAGTTTGTGGGCAAAAATGGGTTACCTATATCTCCCTTAAACAATCCTATGATAATCCATTCGCCGGGCTCAGAAATGAGAACTAGTTCTCTGTGCCCGAACCTCACTCTTGAAATATCCGGAGTATCCTTCCTAGCGGACTTGATAGTCTTGCATTCCCAAGGTTTGGATGTCATTCTCGGAATGGACTGGTTAGCCAAGAATCGTGGACAAATAGACTGTGCTAATAGGTCTATCACTCTCACTAATGGAGAAGGAATTTCAGTCGAGTTCAAGCCCAAGACCTGCACCAAAGGAAGTTCTATTCTCACTAGCATGATGGAAGTGAAACTTGAAGACATACCTGTAGTCCGAGATAATGCTGATGTCTTTCCTGATGATTTACCTGGCATGCCACCGGATCGGGATGTAATGTTCTTAATTGACTTAGTCCCAGGGACAGCCCCAATATCGAAGCGACCCTATAGAATGCCAGCCAATGAGTTAGCAGAATTGAAGAAACAGATTGAAGAATTGCGAAGCAAAGGGTACATCCGACCCAGTTCATCACCTTGGGGAGCACCAGTGCTGTTCATCAAGAAAAAGGACAATAGCATGAGGATGTGTGTTGATTACAGATCACTCAATGAGGTGACGATTAAGAACAAATATCCTTTACCCAGGATAGATGATCTGTTCGATCAGCTGAAAGGAGCAAGTGTCTTCTCGAAGATTGATTTGAGATCTGGTTATCACCAACTGAAGATCAGACCAGAAGATATTCCGAAGACAGCCTTCACCACCAGATATGGACTGTACGAGTTTACAGTGATGTCTTTCGGTTTGACGAACGCCCCTGCTTATTTCATGAATATGATGAACAAAGTGTTCATGGAATTCTTGGATAAGTTTGTGGTTGTTTTCATCGATGACATTCTCATCTACTCGAAGGATGAAGAAGAACACGAGAAGCATATCAGAATGATACTGGACAAGCTCAGAGAGCACCAACTCTATGCCAAATTCAGCAAAAGTGAATTTTGGCTAAGTCAAGTGGCATTCCTTGGACATATTGTGTCAGCAGGAGGAATTGCAGTAGATCCTGCCAAGGTTAAAGCAGTGTCAGATTGGAAGCAACCGGGGCGATCACCGAGGTGAGAAGTTTCCTTGGACTAGCGGGTTATTACCGCAGGTTCATAGAAAATTTCTCTAAGATTGCAAGACCCATGACTCAACTTCTGAAGAAGGAAAAGAAGTTTGAATGGACAGATGCCTATGAAGAAAGTTTTCAAGACCTGAAGAGGAGATTAGTCTCAGCACCTGTGCTAGTCTTACCTGATATCCGTAAGGATTTCGAAATTTTCTGCGACGCATCCCGACAAGGTCTCGGATGTGTGTTAATGCAGGAAGGCAAAGTAGTGGCTTATGCATCCAAGCAGTTGAGACCACATGAAGGGAATTATCCAACACATGATCTGGAGTTAGCAGCGATTGTGCATGCTTTGAAGATCTAGCGGCATTATCTCATTGGTAACCGCTGTGAGATTTTCACGGATCACAAGAGTCTGAAGTATATCTTCACGCAGGCAGAATTAAACCTTCGGCAGAGAAGATGGCTAGAGTTGATAAAGGATTATGATCTCGGAATTCACTATCATCCGGGCAAAGCAAATGTAGTTGCAAATACCCTGAGCAGAAAGGCCTATTGCAATACTATGATGGTGCAGAAGGAACAACCAGAACTACATGAAGAATTGAAGCGTCTAAACATGGAGATTGTTAGTCAAGGTTATGTGAATGCTTTGGAAGTACAACCAACTCTTCAAAGTCAGATCAGAGAAAAACAGCTAGAAGATGATGACATCAAAGAGATCAAGAAGAATATGCGAAGAGGCAAGGCCCCAGGATTCGCTGAAGATGAACAATGAACAGTATGGTTTGGGAACCGCATTTGTGTACCTAACCAGCAGGAGTTAAAACATTCAATTCTGAGGGAGGTTCATGAAACGCCTTACTCCATTCACCCCGGAAGCACCAAGATGTACCAGGATCTGAAGGAGAAGTACTGGTGGGTCAGCATGAAGCGAGAAACCGCTGAGTTCGTTGCTCGCTGCGATGTGTGTCAGCGAGTTAAGGCAGAACATCAGAGACCAGCTGGATTGTTGCAGCCACTACCAATTCCAGAATGGAAGTGGGAAGAAATTGGCATAGATTTTATCACCGGACTTCCTAGGACCCAATCAGGATATGATTCTATCTGGGTGATAATTGATCGGTTGACCAAAGTAGCTCACTTCATTCCTGTCAAGACTACATACAGAAGCAGCCAGTTGGCAGAGTTATATGTGGCTAGGATTGTTTGTCTACATGGTGTACCCAAGAAGATCGTGTCTGATAGAGGCTCCCAATTTACATCAAGATTCTGGCAGAGTCTGCATGAAGCATTAGGGACCAGACTCAATTTCAGCACAGCCTATCATCATCAGACAGATGGTCAGACGGAACGCACCAACCAAGTTCTTGAAGATATGCTCCGAGCCTGTGCCCTGGAATTTGGACAAAGTTGGGACAAGAATTTGCCGTATGCAGAATTCTCGTATAACAATAGCTATCAAGCTAGTTTGCAGATGGCTCCATTTGAAGCGTTATATGGCAGAAAATGCAGAACTCCACTTCTGTGGGATGAAGTAGGAGAACACCAGCTCTTTGGGCCTGAGTTAATCAAAGATGCTGAAAGTAAGGTAAAAGTCATAAGAGAACATCTGAAAGTGGCACAAACACGACAAAAGAGTTATGCATATAACCGTCGGAGGGATTTAAACTTTGAGGTAGGAGACATGGTCTATCTCAGAGTCACTCCACTCAGAGGAGTAAGAAGATTCCGGACAAAAGGAAAACTCGCACCCAGATTTGTGGGGCCATACAAAATTCTAGCCAAAAGAGGTGAAGTGGCATATCAGCTTGCGTTGCCAGAAGCATTGTCAGCAGTACACGATGTATTCCATGTATCCCAGTTGAGGAAATGGCTGCAAGCGCCAGAAGACCATACCTTCCTGGAAAGCTTCGATCTTCGAGAAGATCTCACCTACGTGGAGCGACCAATCAAGATTCTGGATATCGCACAGCGGGTCACCAGAAGCATAATCATCAGATCATACAAGGTGCAGTGGAGTCATCACCCGGAAAGTGAAGCCACATGGGAAAAAGAAGAGGACCTCAAGACCAACTACCCCGACCTGTTTGCTAACCAATCCTGAATCTCGGGTCGAGATTCCCTTAAGGGGGGTAGGTTTGTAACAGCCCAAATTTCAAATTTCAGTAAAAATTAAAAGTTTATTTATTTTTGTGGAATTTTCTGAAATTTTAAAAGCTTTTTATTAATATTTTAAAGCCAAAACAAATTTATTTGCAAAATTAAAAGACAACATAAAGTAGGAAATAATTTTATTAAGTCCAAAATAAGTATGGGAATTTCTGTGAATTTTTTCCATAATTTTTGGAGTTGTTTTACTATTTTCTAAAGCCTAAATGAATTATCAGAATAAAAACAGAGTATGTGAATTTTTGGAGTATGTGAATTTTTGGAGTTGTGTACGCTGGAAATCCTGGACCGGTGTTCGAACACAAAGAATTCGGGATCCTTCGTTCCCGGGTTCGACACCATGCCCCCCTATAGAACTCCCCGGTGAATCTATCTAGTCCTAGGGCCTTGTATCGTGGCATTTTGTGAATTGCGGCTACGATTTCTTCCTCCGCAAACAAATGCTCCAGTGGGCCCAAGATGTCCAATTGTCCTTGACTGGATGCAAGGTACTCCCAGTCGAAGGCACTAGTCGCCGGCCTCGCCGTACCAATAATACTGAAGTAATGTCAAAACAGGGCCTCCTCCTTCTCTATTTGTCATGTGTAGGTGTGGACCGAATCTGAGAGAACGCGAATGAATCTTTTCCTCGTCCTTGTGGTTGCTTTGGAGTGAAAGAATTTTGTATTTGCGTCTCCTAGTTTCAGCCATGTTATCCGAGATCTCTACCTCCATGCTATTCTGTAAATTGCCGCTAATCCTAAGATCCGGATTTTTAGATCCATCCGTAGTTCTTTTTTGGCTTTAGCTCCTGTGCATGGTCCAAGTAAAAAATGATTTTGTGGGCTAAGTACATTTGAATCTTCTTATCTCCAATTTTTGCATTGTTCCAAGCTATCAAAGCTTTTGCCGTCCTTTGCAATTTACACAACAGAATCTTGATCGAGTCAATTGAATCAACCTGCTGTGACCAAGCTTCCATAACGACCTCCTTTTAGCTAACTTAAAAGTTTCAAAAAATTATCAAAAACATATTACATTTAGTGGATCATCTGTTCGACACGTCTGTAAAATTTCAAGATCAAACTCGACCGCATTTGCGATACATACAATAAAAAGACCAATAATGTCTAGAATATTGTTCAAATAGTATTTCACTGTTTCAACAAGAATTTATCTCTTTTTTTAGTCTCACAAATGCAATTGAGTGTGATCTTGAAACTTTGCATAGATGTAGAACATATCCTCCATTACATGTGGTAATTGTTTGGGATTTTTTTTTGGAACTTCTAAGTTTAGTGAAAAATAAATAAATTTACACTGTATTTACATTTTCACCACATATGTGGGTGGCTGACTGGCTGATTGTACAGCCTTACGCCGCATCCGCACCTAACATGCCTCCCATCCTCCTTAAATATTGTTGAGGAACCGTCGCTGGCAAGTCCAGTCCGAGCGATTACCTCGTATACAAAATCAGAATCGTAAGAACGATGCAAGAACACAAGAACACAACAATAGATGAAACACAGATATGAGAGGGGACTGCAGGCTGCTCTTTATTGCTATTCCAATAATGAATTGTGTACATGTTTGGGGGGGGTCCCCTCTCCTATTTATAGTCTAGGGTGGATGAGGTGCCCACCCGGACCCGGACTCCTGGCCGGGCCCGGTTTCCTAATACTCCCCCTTGGGCTCTCATCCTTCATGTTCATGCCTCGCTAAAACTCCATAAAAACCCAGTGGGAAAAATTTGGAGAAAGAGTACATGTATCATGTTCTGCTATGTCGCACGAATTGCCTCATTAAAAACCTTAACCGAGAAACTTCAAGAAAAACTCGTCAAGGAAAAAGAGTACAATTCACCCAATTTATTTAATCTTCAGGATTTGCTCTTTGGGTACTCGATCTTCGTAATCAAGCTTCATTAATGAGTTTGTGAAGGTTCTCCCCCTGAATTCTGCACTTCTCTAAGTCTTATCATTCCAATTCCACGTACGCACCTTTCAAAGCTAGATGCTGGAAGTGACTTAGTGAACAAATCTGCAAGATTTTCACATGACTTAGTATGCAGTACCTTAATTTCATCCATCTTTTGCATTTCATGAGCATAGAAGAACTTGGGGTTGATATGCTTTGTGAGAGGACTCTTCACATAACCCATCCGCACTTGTGCAACACAAGTCGCATTATCTTCATAGATAATAGTGGGGTTTGTGCGGTATTCAATCCACATGACTCGCTGGATGTGGTGAATCATCCGAAGCCAAGAGCATTCCGTGTGGCCTAAATGCATGCTATAATTTACGAATGGTTCGTCGAAGTTGATACCAAACTCGCTTAGATGATTTCCATGAAATTGCGGTTCCACCACACAGAATACATAGCCTTGTTTGCGACTTAGGCGTATGCGGGTCGACAAGTACCCAAACATTCGCATAGCGATCATTGTAAGGTCTGGTTCTTCTGTAAAACAGGCCAAGATCTTTACTTCCTGGAGGTATCGGAAACGTCCTTTATTCCCGCCAATGCCTTTTGGTAGGTTCTGCACTATACCTTGCTAGAAGATTTCCGCAAATGCAATGTCCGGTCTAGTACGATTTGCCAAATACATGAGTGCTCCAAGCTGCGCTCAAGTATGGGAATTCGGTCCCGTGACTTCCTCCTCTTCTTTAGGTCCGAACGGGTCCTTGTCTTGCCGCAAGGATCTCCGATCATTGGTACTTTGAAGGATATGCCTTTTCAAAGCCAAACCTTTCCAACACCTTACGAGTGTAGGTTGGTGATGTACTAAAATCCCTTGAGGTATGCTCAAGCCGCAAGCCTAGGCAATATTTGGTTTTACCTGATCTTTCATTTGAACTCGACTCTGTAAGAGCTTGCTTTTTCAATATCTTCCAAAGTCCCGATGATATTCGGATCATCTACATATACCGAGATTATACGTAATCCATCCCGGATCGCCGTATAAAAACACAAGGACAATCCTCACTGCTCGTAGCCTTTCTTGCAGAAAGTCGCTAGGCGATTATACCACATCCGCTGATTGCTTGATCCATACGGTGACTTTCTGAGTTGCACTGCAGATAGATTTCTATTTGCTCTGTCTTGGTTGATGACAGGATACCTTGGTACCTTCATATAAATTTCAATCCAAGTTCCCATAAAGGTATGCGATTACCATATCCATCAATTTCATTTCCAAATTCAGATTTATCGCCATTGAGATTAAATATCTAAAGGTAGTTCCGCCATGACTGGGAATAGGTTTCTTCATAATCGACTCTGGTCTTTGAGTGAAACCTGTGCGACAAGCCTTGCTTTATATCGACAACTTCATTTCTTTCATTTCTCTTTCGAACAAATACCCATTTATGCCCTACAGGTGCACATGGGGAGGTGTGCGCTTATGTGCCCAAACACCTCTCTTTTATTCGAGATATTAATTCGCTTCTATTGCCTTTTTCCAATCTTTCCAATCTGATCTCTTCTTGCATTCAATGAGCGATGCGTGCTCGATCAAGATCAATGATTGTGGCAATTTTCTTTGCAAAATAGATGTCGACATTGGTCGTTGCTCTATTCATAGATTCTCCCGTAGTCATATAATTTATAGCTATTTCTTCATGGGGCGGTTCGCTAATGCTTCTACTTGCTTACCGCCGCTATCAATTGCGGGGCAAGTCCTTTAGTTTTTCGGCTCCGATGTGTGCGCACACATCCATGCCGATATCTCCTCCATGGGAATATTCAAATCCGTATGCCTTTGTGAAGGTTCCATACGGTGCTGTGTCTCAACGGCTCCCCTACATTTGTGGGAACTTGGTGATGGTGTGACAAGTCCTTCTTATCCTTTTTCGCCAAAGCGTCCCGGTTGCCATTTGGGATTCGAGGGCGGAGTTCTCGTCCTTTTATTACGAGGCCTCGGACGGGATTAGGATACCTTCTATTTTCTTTGGTATTTCAACCCTCTCCGGTGCATTGCGTGCGAGCACATGCGACTTGGTCACGCTCTTCAAATCACTAAAGTGGTCGAGCGGTTGATTCGCTAATGCTTGCAAATCAATTATCTTCGACTTCTATCCGCTTCACTAGTGCGTGGGTCATGTGCATTAATTCCGTGGCTTGCCACGTTATTTCCGACATTTTTCATCAAGAGGTTGATTTCTCCCTAATGACGGAAACTATCCTCATCAAATATGTCAATAAACGGCCGTATGCAAATCTCCATCATTGGGTCCAGATACTGATTATGGATGCGATCTCATAACCAACGATATCCCGGATTTTGGAGAGGGCCCATTGCGTCACATTGCGGTGGTGGTATAGGTACATAAACCTTGCAACCAAACCTTCAAGATGAGAGATTTTTGGTGGTGACCCTTGCGCTAGTTGCATAGGTGAATGGATGTTGTATCTTCGACGGTCTAAAATTGATGAGAGTTCTTGCATGCAGATCTGCGTGTCCCCAACACGTAGTTGGTAAATTACAATTCGTAAAAGCGGTCGGGCAATGAATTTAATTCTTTTAATCAATGCTTCGCTAGTCCATTCGAGTGTGGACATGTGGTACCGAGTGCTCAACGGTAATTCCCATTGCCATGCAATAATCATCAAATGCCTTTGAAGTAAATTCTCCGCGTTGTCCATTCGATGGACTTCACATGATGATCGGAAATTATTCTTTATTTTAATTATCTGCGAGATCGCTTTGCAAAAGCATGGTTTCTTGTAGATAATGAGCATAAATGCGACCATTTCGAGGAAGCATCGATGAGCACCATAAAGTACCTAAATGGCCCCGACAGGCTGAATAGGACCGCAAATATCTCCCCGATTCGGTCCAGAATGCAGAATTTCATCCTTCACTTTCAGAGGAGAAGGTCTAGTAATTAATTTCGGTGGCACATGCAGGCACACGAAATCTTCGATTCGGAAATTCTTTACATTGATATTATGTCCCCGAGAATTGTTAATTATATTTCTCATCATTCTAAGACCGTGGCCTAATCTATCATGCGAGAGAGTAAAAGTTCGTGAGCTTCTAAAAGATGTTTTCGGGATAAGATAGGCCGCAGTGCCCTAATATGAGTGTAGTATAGCCCGATTCATATGAAGGAAGTCGTTCTAATACCCTTTGCCATTCTCTTCACGCTTTGTAATGAGCAGTATTCCTTACCATACTCTTCTTCGCCTCTACATGGAGACCGTTAGCGCGAATATCTTTAAAACTTAAGAGAGTTCTAGTCGATTCCGGTACAACAAGGCTTCTTTAATGACCAATGTCGTGCCCATTGGGAGTATAATTGTGGCTCTTCCCGAGCCTATTATACAAGTATCGCCGCAACGATTGTCGTAAGACTACAAAGATTCTGCCGATCGATTCGAAAATTTCGTCTCTCTTAGTATGGTATTCGCAGCCGCTATCCGCTAGACACACTTCCTCCATAGGCGCCACACGCTGCTCGATATATAAAGTATTTATCAATATGGAGCAAAACAATCCACACATAAAACATACTTCAAAACAGTAACAAAACTTGCTTTATTAATACGGAAAAGTCTTGTGGACATATCATAAGAATTTATTGCAAATGCTCTTCTAGAGCTTACAACCTTTATTCAATAAAATCCTAACATAAATCGCAAATGATCAGAAACTAAGTGCCATGCATGCACTAAATCGAATCAAGTAAGAATTAACTTCGCTCAATTTCATCTACTTCTATGTTTTCTTCTTGGCAACTACGGTGCGGCGCACGCAATGTCCAAAGAAGGAGTGGTGGGAGCTCGCCAGAGGCATGTCCACATCCATAGGTGCGACCAATGACCGTGGATCTTCTATGCTCGCAATGGCGAGGTGCGCCTCGTCTGTCCTTTGCCCTTCTTCTTTGCCTTGAAAGCATCAATCACGTCGCGGTTCACGCATGGACACGTGACCAATGTCCCCAAGTGCCACATTTGTAGCGATTTTGGTCCCGCCGACCATAGGGCTTCTCATCGCGCTTCTTTTGGTCGCTTTCTTGACTTGAGCATTTTGCTTAGTTTTGTGGCTCATGACCTACCCTTCCCGCTCTCGCTCGAGTGAGGCTTTCACCTTGTAGCCTGTAGCATTGACTTCATGGCCAACTTTGCTACTAGGTGGGTGCGAGATGTAGTTCTTTCGAGAACCTCATCTTGAGCTTCCGCAACTTGCATAATATCAATCGATTCGGCATATTCCTTGAAACCATCCTCGACGATAGTTGCGTGCGGATTGCACCGCATTTGGGTGAAAGGTAGATAGGGTTTTCTCAATCCTCTCTGATCTCGTGATTACTTTACCACAAAGTCAAGATTTGTACAAATTTCGTGCAAAGCGAGTTGTACTCCCCACGGTCTTATAGTCAAGAAACGTAGTCGAGTCCATTCTCGCTCGCCCGGGCAGATGGTGTACTTCGCCGAACCGCTTCTTGGCGGTCCATAAAGCTAGTGCGCTTTTCTCGCCATATACTCATTCTTGAGAGTTAGACAAAGATGATGTGCGAGGAAATGAAGTGCTCGATCATTTTCTCAGCAGCTTGGAACGACATCCCGCAAGGCGCCGAGTCCAATAGCAAAGACGAGCTTCTTGGCTCCCAAGTACAATCTCGACATCCGATGCCCAAGTCAAATAATTACGGCCATGGGCACTCCTCGAACTCTTGGTTCGTAATTCGATCATCGCATATTCATGCAAGGGATGCATAAGATTCTTCATTGTAATGTACATAAAAGGTTGCAAGAATTCCCATAATATTCCGTATTTTTCTACGCATTTTTCAAGATTTATCGCTATATTCGGTGATTAAAAGCAATATAAATAATTACAAATAATCATAACAAGAATACTGAGAATAAATTGCATAGAAATATCAATAACAATGATAAATATGCTTCAAAGTTCAAAAATATGCAAAAATTGATTCCGAGGCCCTTTCTCACTGGAAAAGTAACTTTTCGCGAAACCGCAAGTTTCCGGTTAAAACGCAAAACTCGATTCCGAGAGGATTCGCGTAAATTTCATATCTTCCGAGGGGTTTTATGCAAAATTTCAATTTTTTCGGCCCCCTCCTCCTTTTTTTCTTCTTTCTTTCCGGTCAGATTCTAGGCCCATCCTGTTTTTCCGGCCACATTGGTCCGCCCACATGGTCGGGGTTAAAAGGGTCACGGTAGGTTTCCCTACCGGTTCTAACCGGCGCGGCGCGGGTTTGTGGCGGCTCTGCGCGCGCGTCGCAGGCGCGGCTCGGCCGGCGGCGTTGTGCTTAGGCGCTTCGGCGGCGCCGCGGCGCGAGGCGGCGGCCCGATTCCGATCAAGCGACGGCGGCGGCGCGCGCGCAAGGAGAGGCGGCGGCCCGACTCGATCTGCGGCGGCGGCGGCGCGCGTGCAAGGAGACAACGGCGCGCGCGCGCGCCATCGGCGCGCCGCGCGCCGGCGGCGCTCGCGCGCAGCGCGCGCGCCCGTGGCGAAAACCCGCATCCATGGCGCACCCACGCTGCGCGGCGCGGCTGCGGGTGGCGGCGGCGGCGGCTTGTGGTGGTGGCGCGCGCCGGCGGCGGCCCGGCGGCGAGGCGCCGGCGGCGGCTTCTCCGCGCTCGCGCCCGTGGCGGCGGCGGCGGTGGCCTTGCGGCGGCGGCTCCAAGCGCGCGAAGAAAGCGCGCGCCGTGCCGTGCCGCGGCGCGCGCGTGCGTTCGTGCATGGCGAGGCGAGGCGCTACGGCCGGCGTGGTGGTGGTTGGCGGCCGACGGCGCGCGCCTTTTTTTTTTTTCTTTTGCCGGCGGTGCTTTTCTTGCCGTGTCGGTGTGCGCGCGTCACGGTTGTGTTTCAGCCGTTCGGCCGTCGCCGCAGCTGGCCGCGGTGATTTCGCACGCGTCGGAGGCCGGGCTCGGTCATGTGCGATGGGTGCAACACACGCGCGTGCGGTAGTCGGCAAAGACGGCCGCCTATGATGCGGATGGCACGGCCGCATGTGCGATTTTTCTTATTTATCGCTCATGCGATGTATGCGATGCAATTACGATGTAAAGTAGTGCAACGATCCGTGCAATCAACATCCGCTCTTTCATACAATCTACCGATCGACATTGTGCCGCGACTTCAAGTCCGCTCGCGGTAGATTAGAGCGAATTTGCCGAGAAAACCAATCTAGAAAGCTAAATTTGCATAATTGAAAGCAATTTAGAAAAACGATTCAATCTACGAGTGTCGTTCATCGACGGTTACCTTTTCGATGCGAGGAGAGTCGATCGTGCTGATAACGTGTTGAGGAACCGTCGCTGGCAAGTCCAGTCCGAGCGATTACCTCGTATACAAAATCAGAATCGTAAGAACGATGCAAGAACACAAGAACACAACAATAGATGAAACACAGATATGAGAGGGGACTGCAGGCTGGTCTTTATTGCTCTTCCAATAATGAATTGTGTACATGTTTGGGGGGGTCCCCTCTCCTATTTATAGTCTAGGGTGGATGAGGTGCCCACCCGGACCCGGACTCCTGGCCGGGCCCGGTTTCCTAATAAATATATCCAATTGGCATCGCCCGCTACCTTTCGACAATCTCGCGGCTAACGACTACCTTGTCATCATTTTGGAAAAAAAAAAACCGACGTTCCAAATGAGCCCTGAACCCAAGAACCTATTTTAGAGCCAAAATCTTAGTGGAGCCGCTGAACCACGGCCTTGCACAGATCGGACGGCTGAAAATCGTCCTAACTTTGTTTCTGTGACATACATGTACGTGTACCGGATCCGACCCACCCGAATTTCACTCACCCCATCAGACGGGCAACCCACCTCTCTCCATCTTCCAGCACGGCGTCCCGTGCGCTCTTATGGCGGAAGCGGCCGAGCAAACCACCACCACCACCGCTCCGCCGCCGGCGCGGTACGGCGTGGACGCAAAGTGGGACGCGTGCCTGGACCTCTCCATACGCCACGTCGCCTACTCGTCCCTCGCCGGCGCTTTCGCTGGCCTCCTCCTCTTCCGTAAGAACCCTAACCCTGACCCCCAACGTTTATCCCATTTCTTGAATACACACGGCACGTTCGCGTCTATATGGCACTTTCAGGTGAGATCTGCGTGTATCGCGCTGCTTAGTTATTTCGATTGATGCTATCGCTGCTAGTTTAGGGCTGATATAGATTATTTAGTGGCGTTTTGGTCGAATCAATTTGAGAGAATCTATACATGTTTTGGTACCATTGTTTGGATTATTTTCCTCGATTTGAATAGCGAGGTGGATGCGTCTCGTGCTGCTGGGGATTTGTGAGAATCGGAGCTGTTGCTTGTCGTTTTGATTCCTGCATTTGCTGCTACTAGGTGATTAGGATTGTGTAGGACGAGTTGTTTGCTTCTAGAGACAGGTTTTGGCTGAGGCATGAAAATTTTCTAGTGTTGATTAATATAAGTTAAGAGTATTACTTTTGAGCAAATTGATGCTTGTTTTCATAGCTTTTGAGAAGAAGATTATGTAATGTTTAGTAGAGGGTTCCATTGCTCTAAAAACTTGCCAGTTATGCGGGTGCAAGGAGGGCACCAGTTCTTTGTATACATCCTAGTAGACCTGTTTTAAGAACAGGGGCAGGATACTACCACTGTGAAGTGAGAAAATCTATATAATTTGTTTATGGTAATTTGGCTGATTTGCATATTATATTTCAATTATGTCATGATGACCAGCACATCATTTTAACATGTACTGTTCTCAAAATTAGTAAGATGCTTACTGAGTATTAATAGTTTCGGAAGAAGGTAGTTTTTTTTTGCGAAACGAAGAAGGTAGTTTTTGTTAGCCGCTGGACTCTTGCTCTTGGTGATAGCAAGATCCTTACTCTCATGGAGAGGATGACACTTGGAGATGGGGCAAATTTTTCTTGGTTTATTTCTCACACAATGCCATACCAACCTGAGGGGTTGGGGATACATATTTATAGGTCGCTAATCACCAAGCATATGCCAAGATGCTAGTCTAAGATGCTAACAACCTGTCCTAGATCTTTGCCCTGTAAGATGCTAACAACCCGCCCTAGATGTCCTAGAGATGCTAACAACCTGTCCTAGATGCTGTCCTCTAAGATGCTAAAGCTAGTCCTAAAACTAGTCCAAGGTGCTAGTCTAAGATGCCACAAAGACCACAGTACAGAGACTTATTCATCATTCTCCCCCTAAGTCTTGTGCGTCGTCTTGTGGGAAAGTTGAGCCATCCCGATCGGTGGTGAAGATGACGGAGCCGACGCCCTAGATTTCCACGCGAGGCGTCCCTGCACTTGACAGAGCCTCGGACGCTAGAGTCAAGCTCGGCGAAGAACTCCGTCGGCCGGCCATGTGACGGGTGGCGGCGGTGTCGAGGCACCACCCGCCGCCTTGTCGCTGCCGTTGCGCCGTCGCGAGGAGGTGTGTGTTTTTGGCTCGTCACGGTGGAGAGAGCCGCGCGGCGGCGTGCGCCGAGGTAGTTCGATGCTCGCCGAGCAATGAATGCAGCCGGCCGCTCCTCCTCCTCCGCCGCGCGACGTGGGCATGGCGCGTCGTGGCCGCCGACAACTCGCCCAATGACCAAGCTTGCCGCGATTGTGGCAAGAGTCGCCTCTCGTCGCGCTTTTGCTTGCCGCCGCCGCTCGGGCGCCCACGGCCATCACCAAGACGCGTCCTCGCGCCCATGCTCGGCGCTTTGCGCGCTTGCCGCGCTTGCCACGCTTGTGGTCGCGTCGTGGAAGAAGGCTCCCTTCTTCCCGCCACCTGGCCGCACCACCGCTTCCCGAGCGAGAGGAGCTTCCGCCAATGGTGACGGTCCCGAGACGCCGTGGCTCATCATCGCCGACGACCTTGAGGCGACCTATCGCCTCTCGATCGATATCGTGAGAGGTCCAGCAGAGACCGGATCGAGCGAGCCATCCGCTTGTACTTCTCGGGATGCAATGAAAGAGCTTCCACGCCTCTCTCCTCGCCGTAGGTGTCATCGCCGAATCGCACGGCACCGCAGCAGAGTGTTGAGACGAGAGCAAAGTCATCGACGCCTCACCGCTTGAAGGCCGTTCTCCCGCCCGTCGCGCGGCGCTCGCGCAGTGGACTTGCGGCGCGCCGCCGCCGTCGCGCGCCGGCGATGGCGTCCCAAGCCTCCTTGGCGACCGCTTGTTGAGAAGCGAAGCGCATCTCGGGCGGGGCTGCGGCGATGAGGCATCCGGCGCCGCCGATCCGGTCGTAGTCGACGCCGCCGCACTGCATCGCCTCCCACATGTGCCGCACTGAGCTCACCTTCATCACCGCGCCCACTCGACGTAGTTGGCCTTGGTGAGGGTAGGCCACCACCGCCGGGCGGCGGCCCCGACAACGACACGGAACCCGTGGTAACCACGGACGGTCCGGGAGAGAGCCACACCGCCGTGAAGGCCGCGCTCTATCGACCCGTCTGCCGCCGTTGTCGCGGCGCGCCTCTTCCAGAGCGCCACCGCCGAAGCGCCTCCTCCAGAGCGCCACCGCGCGCGCGCCTCCAGAGCGCCACCAGCCGCGACCGCGCTGCTCGATCGCCGCCAAGCTCGTGGGCGTCGCGCGCTACCCATCGCGCCGCCGCTTCGCTGTGGCTCTCGCCGCCAGGTCGAGGTTCGTCGACGCTTATCGTCGCCGAAATGGAACTCACCGACGCCGCGCGCAGAGCTCGACCTCCGTTGCGCCGCCGCGCGCGCTGCCGCGCCGCAGCTCGCCGCCTCTGCCACTTCGCTGCGCCGCTCGCCGCCCGGCCTCGCGACGCTTTCCGCTGCGGCCGTCTGCTGCCGCCGCTTCGCCGCCGGCGCTTGCGCGGCGAAGCTCGGCCGTCACGACGCCGCGTGCTCGAGGCGATCGAAGGCCGAGATCGCCGCGGACATGGCGCGCCATCGGGGCTGTTGCGCGAGAGAGGGCGCCGATGAGCCGCCGCTCGTCTCCGAGAGGAGTGGCAGGACACCGAGCTACGGTGCTACGGTGGGGCTGTGTGAGGCCGAGAAGGAGATGAGCAGAGATGCTCAAAGCTGAGGATAGTATAGCTCTGATACCACTTGTTAGTCGCTGGACTCTTGCTCTTGGTGATAGCAAGATCCTTACTCTCATGGAGAGGATGACACTTGGAGATGGGGCAAATTTTTCTTGGTTTATTTCTCACACAATGCCATACCAACCTGAGGGGTTGGGGATACATATTTATAGGCTGCTAATCAGCCAAGCATATGCCAAGATGCTAGTCTAAGATGCTAACAACCTGTCCTAGATGCTGTCCTGTAAGATGCTAACAACCTGTCCTAGATGCTGTCCTAGAGATGCTAACAACCTGTCCTAGATGCTGTCCTCTAAGATGCTAAAGCTAGTCCTAAAGCTAGTCCAAGGTGCTAGTCCAAGATGCCACAAAGACAACAGTACAGAGACTTATTCATCAGTTTTATGGTGGTTGAAAGTTTGTGCAAGTCTGCTGACATAATTTTTGGTAAAATTTATAAGCTTCACTTTCCACCCCTTAGTGTCATACTAAATGGATTTTCTTATGCATGCTTAATTTCCTGTAAGTTATTGCTTATGTGCATTCATATTCAAATACCAGAAAAATATTGATGCTAATCCTTTTACAGTGGTGTGTTGGACAATTAGGTGGTTTTGTGTGATTCTGATCTCTCTCTCCATGTGGGTGCATGTGCGCACTTGTGTGTGTGGGTGTGTTTTGGGTCTTCCTACTATTTCTTAGTTTATGTAACTTATCGTGTTATTGGTGGGTTCCCATATGTCTGCAGTTGATTACATGGTTGTATAGATAAATAAAACGTCAGTTTGTTTATAAATCTAAGGGTGTTTGTTCCCATATAGTATTGCTTTTCTCATAATTAGGTTAGAAAAAGTAAAAAAAAGGCACTTTGGGTTTGCAAAAAATAACGATTTCCATTTTTTCTAATATTTTACTGAGTCTACAGGAGATGATGTAAATGCTAACTTTAATATTCATGTCTTGTAATGCTTCCAATCAAAATTTTAAAGTACTCCACTTGGGACAAGACAAGTAGAGTCCATCATCCATCATGTGTGTGGTATACAAGACAGTGGAGACCATATTGATATTCAATATTAGTAAATTTTCATTCTCTCTAATGACATGTCGAATCTTATAAAGGAGTAATTATGCTGCTCACTCCAAATGCTCTGCAGAAAAGATTTGGATTGTGCATGTTATGGTGCTTATAGGTCACCTTGGATGCTGAATTTTTCAGTGCGCTTAGTTAATGTTTCTTGCAATTGGGACTGCCCACATATACATTGTTTCTTGATCCTACTAATATTGTAGGATACAGGAGTGTTGCTGAAGATGATTTTAATTGCGAATGTACATTTAACCATGTTTAACTCTGAATGCAAACTCTTCACCATTTATATTGGACTATTTATACTGACATGTCTTAGTCTTTGTTTTTGCTCTATCTTTGTCATATTACCCAGAGTTTCCTATCAAATTCCATGAATGAATACTGCCATAACTTATTTGCACTAATTGTTATAAATAGTGGCTACTCGAGCCTTGTATGTGGCCTTTTAAGCAGTTGCAGACCCGCAAGCCCAGTACCTTTATGCTTTTCCTGTAGTTGATGTGCCACCTATGCGGGCCTTATAAGCAGAAAACATCCTGATGAGCACTTATGCTGGCTGGTCTACAAACCAACTTTGATGTGCATGTTTTTTTTTTAAATATCAATGAAGCGATTTGTGTGCTCCATTATTATTTTTTATTTGGTGCACATATTGGCTTAGTGTTTGGAGTTTGAGTTTTTCTTGCCATTTTGATGCATATATTGCTTACACTTTGTGGAAAGCTGTAGTGATTCTTGATGTAGATTATGGAACACTAGATGGCATATTTGGGATACAAATACTAAAATGTGAACTTCGCCAGTTTTTCATTACTTCATTTAGCATATGTCATATTGTTGTACATAAAAAAATGTCGTTGTATAAATTGCAAAAACTGCATATCAGGCTGCATACCTCATAAGCACTACAAGGTGTAGTGCTCACTTGCTAACTGCTTTCCACTCTTTAGGGATTGTTTGGATGAGGGTTTGGTTCGGATTTAGTTCAAGTTTAAAGTAAAGCCTGCCCCAAACCCCCTCCAAACAGAGCCTTAGAACATTGCTTGCTCTTGTAGTTGGGTTGGACTGTTGGAGTTAGTTTTGAAACCAAGGCGTGATTTTGTGAAGCTAGCTGAAGTCCTGTGCAATTTATAGTTTAGCATCAAGACTCTCCGTCGAACATTTTGAGCACATTACGGACTCTAACGCATGTGCATTCTGAAAAACAGTTACAAACATTCACATAGTAAGTTCTGTCAAGAGAGCTTTTTGCAGTGGTATAAAATCTAGTTGATTAAACCGGTCAACTTAACCAGAATTACATACTGGCAAATTGGTCAGTTGAAATAAATATAAGTATTTATTGTACAGTGAGTTAAGCCTATTTTATATATCAATATTAATTTAAACTGTGGAGAACAGTTTGGATGTGTTGTTTACTATTTTCAAGACTTACATTTTAAATAAAATAGTTAAGGCCATGTGTTTTCTATCATAGGAAGCCCCACTACTCGCTGGGTATCTGTTGCTCTTGGTGCTGGTGTTGGAATAGGAGCTGCTTATACTGAATGCTCGTACATTTTCAATGGCAATCCTCCAAAGTGGTCATCCAAGGTTTCAACTTCTCCTGAAATTATTGCTTCCTACTGTTTCCTTTATTTGAGCAAGTCTTCTGTTGCTTTGGTGAACTTTGTCTACATCATCTATGGTACTGTGCTCACATGTTTTTTTTTGGATTGCTGAAACGGGAGTTTTTATCTTCCATTGAGCACAATGCGCCTTCATCATAGTAGTTCTACATGTCAGGCCCTTTTTATTTGATTTTTCCTGTAAATTCCAAAGTCCAATTCTCACTCCCATACTATGTTATCAAGGCGACGCCTAGGCGTCCTGGCGCTCCAGGGTGGACGCCAGGAGTCATCGCCTAGGTCGTTCGCAGTTAGGTACTCGACTAGCCAGTCTAGGCGGAAGATTAGGCGTCTTGGCATCATCCCTGGCGCTCCTTGGTGCTCGCTTGGAGATGCAGTGGCTGTAAAAGGGGGGTGGGGGGTGGAAAGGAGTGAGAGAAAACAGATCGGGCACTCGGGCTGCTTGTGCGCTGGCGTGCCGCCCTCTGCCTCCCGATCCTGCTACTCCGCGCCGCCTCTGGCTCCAGCACCAGTTCCGCGCCTTCTTCCGGCACCGGCTCTGCCCCGCCCCGGCTCCACCCCGATGCCACTCCACCCCGGCTTTGCCTCGACGCCACTCCGCCCCGGCTTTGCCCCGACGCCACTCCGCCCCACGGCCGACTTAGGCGGAGGCGACAGGGGAGCAGAGCAGGCGGCGAAGGCGAGGAGGAGTAGAGAAGGAGGCGGCGAAGGCGAGGAGGAGCAGAGCAAGAGGTGGAGGCAAGGGGGGAGTAGAGGAGGCGGCGGCGGAGGCAAGGGGGGAGCAGAGGAGGCGGCGGTGGGAGCAAGAGGGGAGCAGGGAGCAGATGGCGGCGACAGCTTGAGCAAGAGGGGGAGCAGGAGCTAGGTCCTATTAGTACACGCTCCTGTGAGTGAATGCCTTGGATGGGCTTTTGGGCCTGAGTGGGTTTGTGGGTTGAGTGAGTAGTGGCCCATCTCTCATTTATTATTCTTTTTTCCTCTATTATACGTGTGTTACATGTGCTGATTTGCCTAACATATATCATCATCTAGGCGTCCTGGCGCCTCCAGAACGTCTCGCCTCTCCTCACCTTGTCGCCATGACAACATAGCTCCCATATATATATTACAAAGTGATACTTCTCTACCATCATATTTTCGTAACCTCAATTTAATATAACTTAATCAGATGATCAATGGGCAGGCTTATTTCCTCCAACCAGACACTAACATAGTCCTAATTGATCGATCTTGCCGCAAACACGTCAGTGTCACTCGATGGAAAAACATTCTTGGCTCAAATTCCAGCTTCCATACATGACTATTTTTTTAATGGGAAACAGTAGGGGTGGCCTCTAATCAATATATTATTATTGTTGTTACAATTGCCAATCTGGTTTGATATTTTCTGATGAAAAATGTACCAGCATGCCATTCAAAACATGCTGCTCCAGTTAAAGCTGCCCGTAAAAACTCTGATGATCTGACACACTGTCATTTCTACACCACAGCTAGGTAATCACACTTTATGAAAGCAAATATTGTATTGTCTCCTAAACGTTTCCTCTTGTTTTCAATCAGGATTAAAGCAGGTGAAGGCGTCCATTTCAGTGGTGTTTTGCAGGGTTGTTAAACTAGTTGTTTCAAGTATGATATGGATACATGTGGTCATAGTATACATCGAAGCTGCCATGTGATTCAAGTTCAATTCAAATTACATCTTTCTGCAAACTTATTATAACAGTTACTTCATAAATCATACCCATGGCTGTGCAGCGGCATTAGATTTTCCATCCATGTAAAACTTGTAACGGGAGACTAGATGATGTGGGTGGTAACGTGGTACACTGAGTTTGTTCTGAAACTTTTTGAGTTTGTCCTGAAAATTTTGAGTGGATGAAGAAAAGCATATTTATTGTTCCATGTTTAAACTTCTAAATGGATTTGTCATGCTTCCTTCTGTATGCTGCACAACTCTTGAGGCAATGTGTGACTGAATGATCACTGAGGCATACGTCTTGTGGCCTTGTATACAGGGATCAAAATCCCGGCCGGTAATAGCTGGTAACCGGATTTACCGGTGGGGACTAGGATCCTAAAAACCAGCTGGAATTTTTTAAATTCAAATTTAAATTCAAAATCTCGACAGTTAGATCCCAAATTCAAATCTCAGAAGTCGAATCTCGAGCAGTTTTTTCCTCGGGATTTTCGGTTATCGGCCGGTAACAGAGAAATGGTGTTGAGTGATTTTTATTCTGGTTCCGGTTTTTGGATCTTTGCTTGTATACCACTTCTTGCTGGTCGGATTTCAAGATTTCAACATATTTCTTATCCATTGGGATTTTATCTTTTCAAAAGAAATATTTGAAGGGAGATTCAAATCCAATCCATTCTATTTTTCATAGTTGTTGGATAAAAACACCTTTTTCCCCATGCCATTGGTCGAAAAAAGTACTTTTGGATTTTACCACTCTCTTGCTAATTAGTCTAGTGCCACTAGTGAATTTTTTTATTTAATCTTTTTAAACAATTTAAAAATAATATCTCTAACTTTATTTTTAATTCAGACTCTTTTGCGTTGCTAAGAGCATCTAAAATGTATGGTACCCTAAGGCGTACCAAGGTTGACACTTTAATTGACTTAGGGATAGATTTTTTTTAGTTGCACGTGTTATGTTGCCGTGATAGGAAGGTCATGCGCAATGTACTGGTGCTAGCTAGCTTTTCTGCTCTAGCACTGGTGCTAGAGCATTAGAGCGAGCAGCGAAGGTGAGGGGTGTCATGAAAATTATTCCTGGCACCGGTGCATGTAGATGCATCAGGTGCTAATTAAAAAAATATATTATGGACCCACTTGTAAGTAAAATGACAGAAGGAGAGAGAGTGTGTAGTGGAAGAAAAAAAAATGATATTTTATTTAGTTGTGGGTCATATGTTGGAGAGGGGGTGCTAGACACCGTAGGTGAAAGACAAATCTAGCACTAGTGTGAAGTGACAATGACGTGGCGAATCTGGCATCTGCAACATTGTACGTGGCCTAAGAAGCATGAATAGTGTTTTTTCACTATTTATTTTGTTGCATGGCAATTTTGTATGTTCAAACGTAATTGAGTTTGATGTAACATCCAAAAAAGCCCAAAAAAAAATAGGATTTTAAAAACTTTTTGAATGTATCTATTGTCGTTCCGTTTGCCTGAGATTTACTCGAGTGAATTTTCTCTTCTGTTATCATGATTTTACCTATTATCGCGTAAGAGTTCCTTAAAGCAAATATCAGAATTTTAGCAAATCTAAAATCCTGTTGTTCCGCCTTCTCCCAAATCTTCCTAGCCTTCTCTCTCTCTTCCTACTTTCTTGTTGGCTAGTGGTGATTAGTCTAGTTTTGATCCGACCCAACTAGCCCACACGCCCCCTTTCTCCCTTCTTTTCTAGCGAGCCAGTGCTCATGTCGTTCCACTCTCCTGTTCCTCCGACTAGCAGCTGGCCAAACCGGGTGCAACCAAACCCCCTTTGACTGAAGATCGAGGCAGCTGTGTCTTTCCCTCTCTAGGGCACCACGCTACCACTAGGCTTGGGTCAGCTGGTCAATTTCCGTCACTCGGCCATTACTATCTATCACTCCGTCGCACTGTGCTGCCAACCTTGTCAACATCACCATCACTCCACCTTGTCGGGCTCTGCAAAATCGCTTATACTTAACAACTCTGAGCCCCTTCATCACTTTCCTCACCACACCATTTGCTAGCTCTGCCTCCTCTCTATCACAGCAGGCGAAAGCTTCGGGTTCGGCTGTGCGCCACCACATCGCTGCCTTTGCCGCCGACACCCATCGGAACCGCCATTGATATCGCCCTAACGTTTCCCCCAAGATGTTTCCCCAGGGCCATCTACTTGCTTCTCTTGAGCTATCTTGAAGGCTGAAGACTATTCTCCTTCCTTAGGCCACGGCAGTGGCGTGGAGCTTCTCTCGCTGTCGCGGTCTGCAAGCGCCGGACCAACTTTGCCTAAACTCGTTCCTTCAACTCCATACCGGTACGTTCCTAGTGGCTCAGATACTTCTCCTCATTCTAGCTGCCTTGTTCTTTTTCTGGTTCTTTCGACCGCATTGAGTAGTCGAACCTCTCTTCTTTTTTTCGACCACTGTTGAGTAGTCGAAGTCTGTTTTCTCTCAACCACTGTCGTGTGATCGAACCCTTCTTTCGTCCGACCACGTAGTCGTTTCAACTACGCCCAATCGAACCTTTTACGACCACGTAGTCGAAACTCATTCGACTACGCAGTCGGATCCTCTACGTCCTCGTAGTCGAAACTCCTTCGACTGCTTACAGTCGCACCTTCTACGATCACGCATAGTCGAAACTCCTTCGACTACACGTAGTTGTACCACCTCTGACTAGACCCCTTCGACTATAGGTAGTCGAACCCTTCTTCGACTACAGGTAGTCGTAACTCCTTCAACTACATCTAGTCGTACCTCCTACGACTACATCCAGTCATACTTCCGGCTACACGTAGTCATGTCACCTCCGACTACATCCAGTCGTACTTCCGACTACACGTAGTAATGTCACCTCTGACTACATCCAGTCGTATTCTTCTTGTATCGTTTTTACGACCACGTTGTGTAGTCGTATCCTTCTTTGGACCTGGTAGTCCCCTTTCCGACTAGTGGGTCGTACCCCCCCTTTCCGACTACGCGTAGTCGTACCTCTTCGACTACACATAGTCGAACCTCTTTCCGATTAGGTAGTTGAATTTTCCTCGACTACGTATAGGTAAACCTTCTTCGACTACGCATAGTCATGCCTTCCACGACTACACCACCCGTATCTCTTACAACCACCCCCAATCGTAACTATGACTACACCTAGTCGTGCCTCTCTTTCAACTACACCTAGTCGAACTATCTTCTGACCACGTGATCGTGTAGTCTTCACATGTAGTCAAACCTCCTTCGACTGCACATGTCAAACCTCCTTCGACTACACGTAGTCGAACTTCCTTTGACGGGGCATAGTTGAACCTCCTTGTAGTCGAACCTCCTCTCGACTAATAGACGAAACCCTATTCGACCAAAGCTCGCTTATGACCGCGCAGCCTGCTACGACCACTGTAGCATCCATGAGTACTAGAGCACCCACGAACACTGTAGCACCTACGAGTATTGCAGGACCTTCTAGTACTTACGAGTACTGTAGCACCGACGAGTATGACAACACCTTCGAGTACTGTAGCAGCTACGAGTATTGTAGCATCCAAGAGTACTGTAACATCTACTAGTACTATAGTGCTACAACTACGCAGCCCACTATGACCACGACCACAGTTTCGACCATTATGTTTCGGCCACACAATTCGACCACCCTTTCGACCACTGTGTTTCGACCACAGTCTCGACCACCCTTTCGACCACACAGTTCCGACCACTGTGTCTCGATCACTGTGTTCGACCACACAGTTTCGACCACCCAGTATCAACCACTGAGTCTTGACCACCGAGTTTTTATCACTCAATTTTGACCACTCATTTGATCACTCAGTTTCGACCACTGGGTTCCGACCACTCAGATCGATCACTGAGTTCGAACCACTCAGTTCGACCACTGAGTTTTGACCACTCAGTTCGACCACTGAGTTCCGACCACTCAGTTCGGCCAAATTAGTTCAACCATACTGGTCTACGCTTTCGACCACATTGGTCTATGGCTTCAACCATATTACTTCGACCACGCTGGTCTAAGGTTTCTGGTCTAAGACTTTGCCCGTATGTGTGTAAGACACATACATGCTCAAGTCCAACAATAACGGCTGACTTCAATGACCATTCTTAACTCGAAAGAGAATCTGAGAGTATCACCTAACTAGGTAATCACTCCTAGCTAGGTAACCTTTAATCTGAAGTATTCCATGTTGGGATTGAATCGCTCAACCCTCTCTCTTGGAAACCATTCACTGGTCTCTATCGTATCTCTGGTTAAACATACGCAGAGAGGAAATTCCTTGGGATTGAATCACTCAATCTCTATTGTGCTTCATTTTCTCTAACAGGAACTACTTGGCTTACATGAGCCACCTGCACATAAGGTCACACGACCTGTACTCCAGGCACCCACTAACTCCACTAGGGCCTATTCCTGTGCCACAACCACCTGGAACCTCTTCACGATCCAAAAGACTCGACCAACCTATTGACTCAGACTACCACTTCGTTCAGGCGTTCTAGCTCCTACAAACACTATAGCTTTACGACTTTTGCAGCTCGTATGACCACTACAACTCCAACGACCCTTACAGTTCCTACGACAACTATAGCTGCTACGACAACTGTAGCTGCTACGACCACTGTAGATTCTACGACCACTATAGTCGCTATCACTGTAGTTTCTACGACCACTGCTATGGCACTGCAGCTCTTACGACCACTGCAGCTCCTACGACCATTGTAGTTGCTACGACCACTGTACCTGCTACGACCACTACAGCTTCTACGACTTCTGTAGCCTCTACGACCACTACAGCACTTCTATGACTATCCCCTAATCGTAAGCCCCCCTATGATCTATCTGTGGTCGTAAGCCTTTCTACGACCACCACTTGGTCGTAAGTTCTTCTGTGATCAGCTCCTAGTCGTAAGCCTTTCTACGACCACCATCTAGTCGTAAGTTCTTTTGCGATCAGTTCCTAGTCGTAAGCCTTTCTACGACCACCACCTGATTGTAAGTTCTTCTACGATTAGTTCCTAGTTGTAAGACTCTCTACGACCATCCTTTGATTGTAAGTCCTTCTACGACCATTCCCTAATCGATGCGGCTTACAGACGTGTAGGCCTGGTCGATCAGGGAGTCTTTCACGCCATATTGAATGATATGGCCTGGTCGTTTTGGCGAGTTGCCGTTAGATATGTTTGCACTCATTTGGAGTGTTTCGTGTATTTGAATGTATTTGGACTTATTGAATTTCATTTGGTTGTTTTCAGTCGCTCTTGGGTTTAATCGTAGTCTGCGTAGTCAGACTCTGACGCTGTGATGGGACCACAATCCCAACAAGATCAAGATGGTCAAGCTATGGAACAGGATGATTATCAGCACGTTGAGCGAGATTATTACCAGAATATCAAGAAGGGCGAATGCCAAGATATAGAGCTCTATCAGAATACTGAGCAAGGCGGGTCAACAGTTTGACCATATTGCACCTACTCTTTGCAAATTATGTCGCTTTAAATTATGAAATTGCATTGCTATGATTTATGCAACTATATTTGGTCTAGTCGTAGCTAATGCCTTAACCATAATTGTGTATAAACTTCCAATCTTTGAACTTGGATGCCTTAACCATAATTGTGTATAAACTTTCAATTTTTGAACTTGGACACTATCATTTGTCACCCTAAACTTAATGGATTACATACTAGTTAATAAGTCTGTATCTAAATGTCATGCTTAGCCTTGCTTAGATACATTGTTATTCGGGCATTAAATTGCCCGACAACACTCATGAAACATGAAAACTGGATTTAGGCAGTCAAGGTTGGGAGCCTAGCTGGTATGCTGGACTAAAGGTTATTTTCAAAACAAACAAAAACCTGAAAAACATATTTCGACTTAGGCGGATAGAAAGAGTGGCTGGTGCCCGAGGCACGAGAGAATGTTGGTATGTGGATGTACCGCCCGAGTCAATTAAGGACCGAATCTTACGATGACCTCTCATGTAAAAATAGTGCGATCATAAGTCTATAATGAGTACAACCTGGCTAACTAATTTGCCTGCCTCGGTGTGGCTTTGCCATAAGGGAATGTGGCATGGGTAAAGGGGAAAGAAGTCACTGCAAAACCACACAGCGCAAGAGGGGGCCTCCTGGAAGCGCTTGTGTCTGGGCGGTGGAAACCTTAGTGGGTGGGGTTGCGTCGAGGTTGAGCATTGTAAATGCTTTATGATAATCTCCCCTTGATTCACATGTCCAAGGAAACGTGTGTACATATCAAGATGATTATCTCTTGTGGGGAAGTGCACAAACTCTACAGAGTAAGAAAACTATCTAGATAGTCGTGCTCACGGTCAAGAGCGGTACTGAGAACTTGCTAGATATAGCTATCCTTTTTATAAAAACTAATTTGTGGACGGAATGGAAAGATGGGGTGGGACCCTAGGGATTTGGAAAAGCCTGGTCTGGGACCAGTGGTAATTACGGGATAGCCTGAGCATTAAGTGGATGGAGCAATTCAATGGTATAGGAGGTTGGACCTCCACTAGTACCTTTCAACAATAACTCAGTTTATAAAACTTGTTGTTTAAAATGGTAAGTCTCGGGATGTTTACTACTTAATCTAATTCAAACATGGCTTTGGGCAAATAAAAGAACTTTAAAACTCCCTTGACCAGCCTTGCATCTATGATAAATGCATTGCGTGTTGGCTCGCGAGTACGGTTGTGTACTCATGCTCGCTATTTACATTCTTTTAGTCAGTAAGCACAAAAGACTACGAGTATTGTTCACACCGAGGACTGTACACAATGAGTACTATTCACACCGAGGACCGTTCATGTCGAGGACTGTTCACACCGAGGACTGTTCACATTGAGGACTGTTCACTTGGGAAGCATTCATACTGAGGACTATTCACACCGAGGGCTATTCACGCCTTGGGCTGCTTGGACCGCCCCCCTTCAGCGCAGCATGGTGGTATCTAGTCGTAGACACCGACTAGCGTTCCCTGCACTACACGACTACAACCTCCGACCAAGACCTAGTCGTAGGCCTGCCCTGGGGGTAATTACGGATGCTGATCAAGACTGAAGACCAAGAAATCCAAGGACTAGGTTGCGAGCCCACGGTCGATTGCCGGTGGTCATATCGTGGGGGTTCCACATGTTATGCGTTGAATCTTCTTTTGCTGTTGTTTTTTGAAAGTATTTGGCCTGACTGGCCCTTCTGCAAGTCAGTAGCCGTAAGGTATATTTATATTTTGTCTAGTATTATGCAATAGCTTGTATTTTCGTGATATATGTTTAAACCAATGATGTAACTGTGTGTGCTATCTACTGATCCAGGGAATGGTACAAATATACACAGAGGATTCCAAGTTACAAATTTGGGGTCCGATAGACTTGGTATCAGGGCATATCGACTATAGGTCGTGACCTTAGTTAGCATGGCCGTTAGTTTCATTAGTGGAAGTTTCAGAAACTTTCTTCGCCTACAAAAGTTCTGTGAAGAACATAAGTAATATTGCTCATTCTCATCCCTCCTAAAGATTTCTCTTACCTATGTCAGATTTGCATTTGATTTCGAAGGAGGATTGGTTCTCTCTCCCCTTATCTAAGTTTCAAAAGTTTTAAGTTCAGGAACGCGATGGCTTGTTAGGATAGGGCAATCTCATTCTAAGTAACCCTTTGTGCGCAAAGCTGCGTACTCCCATGTGTGTGTTCCCACGAATAGACGATGTACTGTTGTGGTATTTTAGTTGGAACCTGTGTATTGCCTATTTTGCCTATGGGCATCATATTTCGCAGTCATGGGAAAAGCTTGTTTTAAAATTTTGTGTGATTGTTTAAGCCTCCCCAGCTTTTCGTATGTTAAAATCCTAAGTTTTAAAGGGGGGAATGGGGTTTAGTGATGTTATTCTTGCAATATTTCCCCTATCTCATGCTATTCCCCTAATTCCTTGCTGAAAGCACCCACAGACAGCAAGACCAACCTAACAAGCGTACAAGATCAAGACCTAGCCCTATCAAAGGTTGCCAAACCTGGCACAAACCGTCCAGACAAGACCCTTAAGTATCACCACACATCAGGTGCGATTCAAGGCACTGCCACTTGTTTCGGATGTGACAAGGTGGGCCACTTTGTGTCTCACTGCCCTGAGGGCGAAAAAGGCGAAAGCAACTTGGTTGCTTCAACTGTGGTGAATTGGGGGCACTTCGCCAGGAATTGTCGTCTAAAGCAGTCAAACCAGACAGTCATGAAGATCGAGGCCTGTCGTCGCTGTGGTGAGGAAGGACACTACAGCAACCAGTGCAACACCGACTGTCCCAACTGCGACGAAGGCCACCCACCAGGAGATTGCCTGACAAAATAGCTTGCATTTTTGTGATATGTATTTGAACCAATGATGTAACCATGTGTGCTATCTACTGATCTAGGGAATGGCACAACTATACATAGAGGATTCCAAGCTCCAAATTTGGGGTCTGACAACAGAATATCACATCTCCTGTATATGATAATTTGTTTTGAGTAGTGTTGAGGAACTGTCACTAGCGAGTCCAGTCCGAACGATCACCTCGTAGACAAAAGTAGAATCACATCAAACAAGGCAAGAACAAGTAATAGATTGAACACACAGAGAGATAAAGGTGTAGGGGGTATTCTTCTTCTTTATTCCTTCATCAAGCAATCATCCTTTTACAATGACTAGTACCCCCTATTTATAGACTACAGACCCTACTAGGGTTTTAGATGGGACGCCCACCTATAGGTCGGCTGCTGGGCCAAGCCCATGGTTTCCCAACACTCCTCCTTGGGCACCCATCCTCACATGTTCATGCCTTATCAAAACTCCATAAAAATCTAGTGGAAAAAATTTGGAGAAAGAGTACATGATATACGTTCTGCTACGTTGCACGAATTGCCTCGTTAAAAACCTTAACCGAGAAACTTCAGAAAAACTCGTCAAGGTAAAAAGAGTACAATCCACCTAATTTTATTTAATCTTCAGGATTTACTCTTTGGGTACTCGATCTTCGTGATAAAGTTTCAATAATGAGTTCGTGAAGATTCTCCCCCTGAATTCTGCACTTCTCTAAGTCTCATCATTCCAATTCCACGTATGCACCTTTCAAACATAGATGCTGGAAGTGACTTAATGAATAAATCTACAAGATTTTTACATGACTTGGTATGCAGTACTTTAATTTCGTCCATCTTTTGCAATTCATGCGCATAGAAGAACTTGAAGTTGATATACTTTGTGAGTTGACTCTTCACATAACCTATCTGCACTTGTGCAACACAAGTTGCATTATCTTCATAGATAATAGTGGGGGTTTGCGTAGTATTCAATCCACATGACTACTGGATGTGGTGAATCATCCGTCGAAGCCAAACACACTCGTGAGGCCTCGTACAGTGCTATGATTTCCGAGTAGTTCGTCGAAGTTGATACAAGACTTTGCTTAGACGATTTTCATAGTATTGTAGTTCCGCCACATAGGAATACATAGCCTGTTTACAACTTAGCTGTATGCGGGTTCGACACGTACCCGGTATCTGCATAGCCATTCATAGATAGGTCTTGGTTCTTTCTGTAGAATAGATCAAGTTCTTTGCTTCCTTGGAGGTATCGATAGATGTTCTTTATTTCCTGCCAATGCCTTTTGGTTGGTTCTGCACTATACTTGCTAATAGGTTTACGACAAATGCAATGTCCGGTCTAGTACAGTTTGCTAAATACATGAGTGCTCCTACTGCACTCAAGTATGGGAATTCTGGTCCCAGGACTTCCTTCTCCTCTTCTCTAGGTCTGTACGGATCCTTATCTTGCTGCAAGGATCTTTTGACCATCAGCACTTTCAAAGGGTATGCCTTTCCAAAGCCAAATCTTTCTAACACCTTTTGAGTGTAGGTTGACTGATGCACTAATATCTCTTCAGGGGTATGCTCAAGCTGTATGCCTAGGCAATATTTGGTTTTACCCAAACCTTTCATTTCAAACTCTGACTCCAGGTAAGAGCTTGCTTTCTTAATACTTTTCAAGGTTCCAATGATATTCAGATCATTTACATACACTGATGTTATACAAAATCCATCCTAGGATCGTCATATAAATACATAGGGATAATTCTCATTGTTCGTGTAGCCTTTCTTGCATAGAAAGTCGCTCCTTGCAATTATACCATATCCTGCCTGATTACTTAAGTTCGTACAGTGACTTTATGAGTTTCACACTGTACAGATTTATATTTGCTCTGTCTTGATTCTGGACAGGGATACATTCAGGTACCTTCATATAAATGTCTGAATCTAATTTTTTATAAAGGTATGCAATTACTATATCCATCAATTTCATTTCTAAATTCAAGTTTACTGTCATTGAGATTAAATATCTAAAGATAGTTCTGCCCATGACTGAGGAATAGGCTTCTTCATAATCATTTCCTAGACGTTGAGTAAAAACTTGTACAACGAGCCTTGCTTATTTTCATTTCTCTTTCGAAACAAATACCCACTTATGCCCTACGAGGTGCACATGGGGAGACGTGTGGCTTATAGGCCCAAACACTTCTCTTTTAGTCAGAGATAATAATTTAGTTTCTATTGCCTTCTTCCAATCTTCCCAATCTGATCGTTTCTTATATTCAGCGAGCGATGCAGGCTCTGGATCAAAATCTATGATTGTGGCAATTTTCTTTGCAAAATAAATGTCGACATTGGCTGTTGTCCAATTCATAGATTCTCCCATGGTCACAAAGTTTATAGCTATTTCTTCAAGGGGCGATTCTTCTAATGCTTCTACTTGCTCACCGCTGCTTCCAATTACGGAGCAAGTCCCTTTGGTTTTTCAGCTCCAATGTGTGCGCACACATCTATGCTGGTATCTCCCTCTATGGGAATGTTCAAATCTAGTATGCCTTTCCCTGAAGGTTTCATACTGGTGTTAGATCTCACTTGGCTCCCCTTCTGGTCGCTTATCAGTTGGAACTACTAGCGTCCTTGTCGGCAGTTCACGACGTCTTCCACGTCTCGCAGCTCAAGAAGTGTCTCCGAGTTCCAACAGAGCAAACTTCATTGGAGAGCCTCGACCTTCAAGAAGACCTCACCTATGTGGAGCAGTCGATCAAGATTCTTGATGTTGCAGATCGTGTTACCAGAAGCAAGGTCATCCGTTCGTGCAAGGTCCAGTGGAGTAACCACTCAGAAGAAGAAGCCACCTGGGAGCGAGAAGAAGATATGAAGGTAGAGTATCCCCACCTTTTTGCTAGCCAAGTCTGAATCTCAGGGTCGAGATTCCCTTAAGGGGGGTAGGTTTGTAACACCCTGTTTTTGCTAAGCCTTTTTGAAGCTTTCAAAATAAAAAAGAACTAATTGGTTTATTGGTTTGTTAAAGCTTAAAACC
The DNA here is from genome assembly GCA_036346255.1 of Ampelocalamus luodianensis. NCBI lineage: Eukaryota > Viridiplantae > Streptophyta > Magnoliopsida > Poales > Poaceae > Ampelocalamus > Ampelocalamus luodianensis. The sequence goes on from CM070630.1 coordinate 37,151,289, forward strand.
TGAAATTTTATGAGTGATTTAATTGACTAAATCAAACTTCAACTAATTCGTTTTGGTTTAGCTTCGAGTTTGTAGAAGCTTTCTGGTGTTCGGTCTCCTTCATTTGTCCTTCTATTCCTAGTTTCAAACCTCCTAGCTTTCTTAAGCTCGGGTTTGTGTTTCAAGCCATCCTTGTTGTCCGTAATTCAAATTCAGGTTTGAATTCCTCCTTTTTCAGTTCTCGCCCTTTTCTCTCCTTGGACCTTCCTCCCTCCTTGGGCGTAGCCCGTTGCTTTTTGGTCATGACCTCCTCTTGGTCACGAACTCCTCTTAGTCATGACCTCCTCGTGATCACGACCCTTTTTTTCTTTTTGCAAAGACGACTCTCCTGTTCGCAACTACCCTTTTTGCAAAGGTGACCCTCCCGGTCGCAACTGCCCTTTTTGCAAAGACCACCTCCTCCTCAGGACCTCCTCCTCAGGACCACCCTTTCGGCGAGACCTCCCTCTTGGTCACAGCTTCCTGTTGACCTTGACCAACCTCTTGGTTTTAGCTAGCCCTGCTCACTTTATCCTTTCTGCACGTTTGCTGCAGAAGTCTTCGCGCATTAAATGTTGTTGCGTCGCATTAAATGCTGTCACATCTATTGTACCATCTCCTCCTCTTGTCTCTTTCCTTACCTGCTCTTGTCCCCTTGCTCACCTACCAACTGTGCGCCTATGCTGTGTCACCGTGAATCCTATCGCTATGCCCTTGTCACCCAGTTCTCTTACCTCCTCTATAATTAGAGCACCAAGGAGCATTTTGCCCTTTTTCCACTCCATCCATTTTCACCTCAACACTTTTGCTCTCTTGCTCTCGTCCCGCAGCTTTCCATCGTTGGACCTTCTTCTCTAAAGCTTTTTGAGTTGTATTTCATTTGGATCTTTATTTGGGCTTTATTTGATTCTACTATGTTCTCTCGTATAGACTTCGACAACACCGGGGAAGCAGAGTTCGCTAAAGAAGTAGATCCGCGAGCTTTCGAGCAAGGCAAGTCATACTCTTGATCATATTGCACCTAGTATTTCAAATTATGTACATTCTGTTTTAGATTACTACCGTATGCATATTTCAATTTAACTACTTTAAATCCCTGTTTTAACTTGATAGTTATTCCCAAATCCTTGGAACACCCAAACTTGATTGTCTTTTGGACGACCTCCCTTGGTACCGTAGTTAAAAGCTAGTTGATACATTAGTATGAACTAGAGTATGTTGCAAAACTCTATGCTTGGCCGAAGCTTAGCTCAAAAATCTTTGATTTGGGAAATTAGCCAAAAGCTCAACTCTGTTTTCAATTGTTGCTATGGTATGGTCAGTATCATGGAGTTTTTTTTTTGAAATGTTTTAATTGTGGTAAACAAAGTGAAAACTGGTTTGGACTTAAGGCGAAATGGATGTTTGGATGGGTGCATGTTCATGCACGGGATCGATCCATTTCTATGGTCGATGCCCACGGTTCTGTTGGTGGTCGCTCAGGTCAGTTAAGGACTGGTCTTCAAGTGTATTTTGTTATGCCTTCCCGTACTACCACATGTCTTGAATGGGCAAAACCTGGCTAACTAATTTGCAACATCTCACCGTGATTGTGCCATCCGGTTACGTGGGTGTTATTCACGACCTACTTTCATGTATTCCCACATGGCGCAAAAGGGGGCTTGAATCCGGCAGGTGGTTAGCCCATTGGAAGCGAAACCTCAGCGAGACGGGACTAAGGTGGGATGGTGCATTGTAAAGGCCTTGTGATAATCTCTTAGTCGCACACCTTTGAAAGTGTGTAAGCAGACAGTATAAGTGATTAACTCTTATGGGTAAAGTTGTACAACTTCTGCAGAGTGTAAATCTATTCGAATAGCCGTGTTCACGGTTAAGAACATGCTGGCAAGGCTGCTCAAAGTTAGATCTTGATTTTTTTTTTCAAAGGCTTTACTATCTGGTTTTGGATCTCTATCCAGTTGGGTTTTGGGCGGTTAGCCTTGTGATAGGAGGATATCCTTCATCACCTGTCGATGAATATTATCTAACTATAAAACTGTAATTTAGAAAATGAATTTTAGTATGGTATATCTACTTTGGAACTTAGAACAAATAATTGGAAAGAAACTTGGCTTTGTGCAAATTAACTCTATAAGCCTTCCTTTGTTAAATCCTTGCATGCATTAATCTGTTACTTGACGGGTGTGACTTGCGAGCACGGTTGTTGTGCTCACTCTTGCTTGTTGACAAGCAGGTGAAGAGGTCTTTGTAGAGGACCAGGAGGTCTTGGACGATTAGGATGCGCACCCAGCCGATTGCCTGTGGTGAATCGGGTGGCCCTCAACTTGTTTTGTTTCTACTGTAATTGCTCTTGGCTTTGTGCCCTTTTGTAATCAACTCAGAGTTTTGTTAATATAGTGACGATTGTATGGATGTGTTACCATCTCTTGTTTGATTGTGTACACTAGCCACTGATCATGGGACTAGTGGGGTATACATAGTGCGATCCCGGGGTCCTCGTGCCTCGGGGACATTCGACATGTAGGCATATGTGATTTGGTCATGCTCTTTAAATCATTAAAGTGGTCAAGTAGTTGATTCGCTAATGTTTGCAAATCAATTATCTTTCGAACTTTAATTATCTGTTTCACTAGTGTGCGGGTTATGTGTATGTATTCCCGTGGTTTGTCACGTTATTTTATGATATTTTTCATCAAGGGGTTGATTTTCTCCCCTAATGACAGGAAACAATCCCCATCAAATATGCTATCAGGGAAGCAGGCTGCATGCAAATCACCAGTCATAGGGTTCAAATACCTAATTATGGATGTTGTCTCATAACCAATGTATATCTCAGACTTTACAAGAAGGCCTATTTCAGTTTGCTGTGGTGGTGGTATAGGTACATAAACCTTGCAACCACATATGTGAAGATAATAAATGTTTGGTGCTAACCCTTGTGCTAGTTGCGAAGATGAATGGATATTATATGCCGATGGTCTAAAATTGATGAGAGTTGCTGCGTGTAGGACTGCGTGTCCCCAACATGTAGTTGGTAAATTACAATTCTGCAAAAATCTACAAGTCCATTCTGGGTATGGATATGCGATACAGAATACTCATCGTTAATTCCCATTGCCATGCAATAATCATCAAATGCCTTCGAAGTAAATTCTTCGGCGTTGTCCATTTTGATGGACTTCACATGATGATCAGGAAAATTATTTTTAATTTTAATTATCTATGAGATTAGCTTTGCAAAAGCATGGTTTCTCGTAGACAATAAACATACGTACGACCATTTTAGGGAAGTATCGATGAGCACCATAAAATACCTAAATGGCCCTAACAGGCGCTGTATAGGACTGCAAATGTCTCCCTAGATACGGTCTAGGAATGCAGAGACTTCGTCCTCCACTTTCAGAGTAGAAGATCTAGTAATTAATTTTCCAGTGGCACATGTGGGACATACAAAATCTTTCTGATTCGAAAAATTCTTTACATTGATATTATGTCCCTGTGAATTGTTAATTATAATTCTCATCATTCTAAGACCTGGATAGCCTAATCTATCATGTTAGAGACAGAAAAGTTCAGAGCTTCTAAATACGGTTTTTAGGGTAGTATAGGCTGTGGGTGCCTTAATATTAGTGTAGTATGGCCTAGTTTCATATGAAGGAAGTCGTTCTAATACTCTTTTTCCACTTTCTTCACACTATGTAATGAGCAGGTATTCCTTACCATACTCTTCTTCAGTCTCTACGTGGAAACCGTTAGTGCGAATATCCTTGAGAGTTCTAGTCAATTCTGGGTACAACAAGGCTTCATCAATAACCAAAATTGTGCCCATTGGGAGTATAATTGTGGCCCTTCCTGGGATTATTATACAAGTATCGCTGTCTATGATTGTCATAAGACTACCAGCATTCTTGTTGATTGACTGAAAGAATTTCATCTCTCTCAAGCTGGTATTCGTTGTACCGTTATCCGCTAAGATCACTTCCTCCATAGGGCACCACATGCATTTTGATACTTCAAATATCAGAACATAACTTGCTATTATAAATACAGAAAAATAAGCCTTGTAGGACTCATCATAAGAATTTAATGCTTTACTCTCCTAGAGCTTACAACCATTATTCAAAGTTCCATCGCAATCATAAACTACAAGTGACTATAAAAAGATCTAAGTGCAATGCGTGCACTAGATCGAATCAGCGAAGTATGTAGAAATTTCTGCCTGAATCTGCTCCATAGCGATCTTCTCCTCTTGGGCAACTACAGCTGCCGCCGCTGCGATGTCCAAAGGAGGGGTGATGGGGGCTGTTATTGGGCTGTCCACATCCATGAGTGCAACTAATGGCTATGGATCCTCTGTGCCTGCAATGACGAGGTGTGCCTCATGCTGTCTTTTGCCCTTCTTCTTAGACTGAAAAATATCAATAACGTGTGACCCACGACCTTACCCTTCTTGTCCCTCTCCTTTATGGGAGGCTTCCTTACCTTGTAGCTGCCAGCATTGGCTTCATGTCTAACATTGCTACTAGGCGGCTCTGAGATGTAGTTCTTTCTTCGAACATTATCTTGAGCTTCTGCAACTTGCATGATGTCAATCAATTCGACATACTCCTTGTAGCCTTCTTGATAAGAGTTGTGTGTGGATTGCATCGCATTCAAGTGAAAGGTAGAGAGAGTTTTCTCAATCTTCTACTCATCTGTGATTGCCTAACCATAGAATTGAAGACTGGTATAAATTCTAGCCATGCTAGGCCAGCTCTTCGAACTCCCGGTTCGTGATGCTAGTTATTTTCATATTGATGCAAAGAGTTCATAAGATTGCTACTGGTAATCTGCAAAAAAAAGGTTGCAAAATTCTTATAATGCTATTCGAACTACTAGTTCGTGATCCCGTATTTTTCTATATTTTTTTTTTATGATTCACTGCTATTTTTAGTGATTAAAAGCAATATAAACAATCACAGATAATCAAAACAGTAAATACAATACATAAATTGCATAAAAATAATAATAACAAAGTTAAACATGCTTCAAATGATTCAAAATTGAATTCCTGAGGCCTATTTCTGCCAAAATATGAATTTTCGGTGAATTTTGTAATTTTCAGGGGCTAAACCGCTAAATTTCAATACTGAGAAATTTTTGCGCAATTTTTCAATTTTCGAGGGGTTATTCTGCAAGAATCTCTTTCTCGAAATATATCCTCGTAATTTTCAGAACTTCCAGGGTTTATTTACATTTTTTTTGGGATTTACTTTTTCTCTCCTGTGTTTTTTTTTCTCTCGGGATTTTCTCTCCCTTTTTTCATTTCACTGAAAATTATATGGGCCGGGCCCATTGGCCTTTTCAACCCATTTTGGCCCAAACCGACTAGGTTTAACCTAGCCACACGCCCTCCTCACGCTGCTGAAAAAGGCGGCGGCTACAGGCGCAATGAGGCGATGCCGGCTTCGGGAGCGGGGTGGCTAATGGTGCAGCCATTGTGCAGCGGCGGGCATGCGCAACATAATGGGGCTCGACGGGAGTACACGTGGTGCGGCGGCGTAGCTTATGGCTGCACGGCGCGGGGCGGTCGGTAGCGACACACAGGGCAACGCACCCGTGCGGGGGCGGCTTCGGCGAGGTCGGGCGGGGCCAGGCGATGGCGGCTGCTGGCCAGTGGCGGCGCGCCTCATGCGGGAGCCGCGGAGGTGCAGCACGGAGGTGGCTTCGGGCCGCAGCGCTGTAGAGACGGTGCACGACGGCGCCTGTGCGGGGGTGGTGGCTTCAAGTGCGGCTCGGCGAGGGCGACAGCTCCAAGCGCAGCGGGGCGACCACACGACTTTGGGCTGGTGCACGTGCGAGCGTCGGGGCGCGCGGTGCGGGATCATGTGCGGATGCGCATGGCTTTGGGCGGCGCTGCTCTAGGTGGTGCGTAGGTCGGCAGGCGTGCGGCTTTGGGCGGCGCTACTCCAGGTGGCGTGTGTGGTCATGCGGTGCCCGTGTGGCCACGTCGTGCGGGGTAGTGAGCGGTGCGCGTGCAGGCACGGGTAGGGCGGTCAGGTGGCGGGGCTCGGGGGGCGCTTGTGCAGAGGCGGTGGTGCGGCTCTAGGTCGGCAGCGGTGGTCTGGTGGCAATGGCGTGGTGGCGTGGCGGGCGTGTCGGACTGTCGGCCGGTTTTCTTTTTACGGTTCATCCAATGTACAATCTACAGTGCAATCGTCATCTGCTCTTTCATTCAACCCACCGATCGGTATTGCGCCGGTGACTTCAATTCGGCTCGCGGTAGATTAGAGCGGATTTGCACTGTAGGAAATAATCTAAAAAGCTAAATTTGCGGAATTGAAAGCGATCTAGAAAAACGATTCGATCTACAAGCGTCGTGCTACGACAATTACCTTTCGATCTGAGTAGAGTAGGCCTAGAGGTAGGCCGGAGTCGATCGTGCTGATAACGTGTTGAGGAACCGTCGTTGGTAAGTCTAGTCCGAACGATCACCTCGTAGACAAACGTAGAATCACATCAAACAATGCAAGAACAAATAGTAGATTGAACACACATAGAGAGAAAGGTGTAGGAGGTATTCTTCTTTATTCCTTCATCAAGCAATTATCTTTTTACAATAACTAGTACCCCTACTTATAGACTATAGACCCTACTAAGATTTTAGATAGGACGTCTAACTATAAGCTAGCTGTTGAGCCAAGCTTATAGTTTCCAAACAAGAAGTTTTGGAAACTTTCACACACGCATGCTGTAACATCCTAATTTTTTTAGCTTTAAAAATCCTTTGAATAGTTAGTAGAGAGAAAATTCATCATTTAATTTTATTTGAATTTAATTCAAAAGCTTAAACATAGACTTTCAATAGCAAAATCATTTAATATGATTAAAGCCAACTTGAACAATACTCAAAACTATTTTATTTGGATTTTATGTGCTCAGATATATTTCTAGATTTTTCTAGAATTTTTCTAAGCTCATTTGCTATTTTCTATTGCTTATTTGGATTTCTGGTATTTTATAAAATAGAAAACTAATTATAAATCTCGGAAATTCCCTTGGGTCGAATCTCCCTTAACTCGGCCCATTCCTAATTAGATCCGACCCATTTCCTCGCGCACTCGCTAGCCCGCGCGCGTCCTCGCCTCCGTGCCGCTGACGCGTGGGCCCCAAACCCTCATCGTCCTCCTCGCGCCCGACTTCGTCTCTGCATGAGCTGCGCGTCCGTCCGCCATTGAAGGCCATCGGAGCTCCATACGACAACGCGCCCTTTCCAAGTAAACCCCTTCTAGAAAACATTCCAAATCTTATCTCTAACTGTTTCGCATCTATCCGGATCAAAATCAAACCCTGAATATCTTTCAAACTCGGAGATTTCCTCATGTTGGCTTCGGACTCTTTTTAGGGTTCCGCCGTCGCACGCCACCCTAGCCCCTATAAAAGGCACCCCCGGGATCGCATGAACGCCCGCACCTCAAACCCTCAAGCCACAGCACCCCGAGAACTTCAGCACCACCACGATTTGGAGTTTAGGGTTTCCAGCTGAGCTTTTGTTCCTTTGAATTGCGCCGCCGTCTTCCCCGCGTGTCACCGTGGTCTACACTGTCGTGTTCAGCATCACTAGGGCTACCTCCAGCACCTCCCTCGTCGTCAAAGCCTCGCCAGAGCATCCGTCTTTGTGCTCGCGTGTCGCGTGTGTGGCGCCATGTCAGTGCCACGCGTGCGCATGTGTGCCACGTCACCTGAGTCAGATCTAGATCGGTTCGGTGAACCAAGTTCACCGTGAACCCAGTCACTGACGTGTGGGCCCTACATGTTAGAATTTTCTTTTTATTTATCTTATTCCGAAAATCCTTTGCTGATGTCAGCTTACGCAATAATCCGATTTTTCTGTTAAGAAATAATTCAAAAATTCCAATAATTCAGTTTTAGGGTATTTTCTTTAGATTCAATCTTCCAAAGCCCATATCTTTTTGCATCCAAACTCCGTTTGAGCCCATTCAAATTTCTAAATTCATCTAAATTCGAGACCTATTTATCTGAGATTTTTATTTAATTTTTGGAGTTTGTTTTGCCTATGTTATTTATTTGTTTTGTTTATTTGCTTCGTTTGCGAGTAGACGTCGATACTTCGGGGAACTTTGTTGAAGAAGGAGTGCATCAAGATCAAGACCAGTACCTAGATCTTTTCCAAGGAAAGTTATACCTTTGGTCATATTGGACCCAATTTGCAAAGTACTTTGATTCAAATTATTGCATTTACTTTAAGTATGTATTTGAATGCTTTTGGGTATAGTTATTGTCCAATTTGTTACATCCACCTTGGCTAATTGATATGTCATAATCTTTTGTCACCCGAGATTGGTTCATATTTAGTTGGTGCTATGGTATTATCAACGTGGGTTGGTTAGATACGATTAGATTGCTTAGCCATGCGACAGATCATCATCTCATGTGAGTTGCAATTATAAACTTGATTAAGTGATTATGGAACTATGTGATAAAATTTTGCGTGCACTATGTGCTATTACTCGTTGATGGCATATGTTGCACTTAACCAACAGGGTGGGAAAGATTTCGACTGAGGCAAGTGGCTGTGTATTGTTATGGTGGATCTGTGTTGGATAGGAATGATAATCTTTGTGACATAATTAGAAATTGGAAGTCTTGTCTTGGTCAATTAAGAACTTAACCTTGTGCGCTATTGAACCGAGCCACAATTGTACGACCACATGCCTGATAGGACGGGTCTAACTTAATAAGTTATGAATTCTTGGCATTGATTACTCAGGTAGTAGGTTAGGCTGTGTCGGAATGGGTGGAGGTGTGTACTACCAAGTAGTCGCATCGCGGGACAGTTCGCCGCATCTCTGTCCAACGGTGTGTGTCGGATTAGCTTACTGTGTTGGGCGGTTTAGCGTTTAAGCACATCGGGAGTGTCAATGTTGAGATGAAGTTTCTGAAATGTTTTGTTACGATTAGTGCTAGCTACACTACTTGTATTGTGTGGGTAAAGTGTACAACTTCTGCAGAGTGTTAATCAATCTATTCGAATAGCCGCGTCCGCGGTTATGGATATGCTTAGGGATTTCACACGAGGGGTAGATTTTCATAAAATATTTGAGATGGGAGTTGTGTGACCAAAGTCATATGGCTGTGTGAATTAAACTGTTTAGTTTTGTGTCCTTGTGAAAACAACTGTTAAATTATTATTGCCTATTTGTTTTGAACTGTCATTTCAATCTATTATTCATATTCAATTGCAAATATTGCATTTCTGCAAAAGAGCCACAGAAGTCATTACCTTTGGAATATGCCTGCATCTATATTTTACATTCTGTGGTATGACTTGCGAGTACGGTTGTGTACTCACGTTTGTTGTAAAACTTGTGTCCAAACCTACAGAAGAGAAGGAGTCTTCACCTGCTTTCGAGGAGGAGTTCGTTGAAGGTTGCTGATCGTTAGGGTCTGGATCCCAGTCGGTTGCCTGTGGTGAATTGATGGGATCTCCGCTGGAGTTTACTTTGTTCCGCTGCTATTTTATTTTTTCTGTTAGCCTTACGTGGCTCAATAAGTTGTAAACTCGATCATAAGATCAAAATTCTTATTTGCTATTCAAATTAATCGTTTATGTGGATGAATATTCGTCTATATTAACACTACGTGTACTACGATGATCCTAAACTAAATATGAACGATAAGTAGGTTTCAGATCATGACCCCACACCATACGGTTGACCGACGGCCAGGAGTGGTACTGCGGTCGGGGTAGTTAAAGCAACCGGCCCCATGACACGTGGGTCCGAGAAAAGTAGTGGTCCTGCATGTCAGATTCAGACCAAAGCCTACGGCCCTCAAAGCTGGCGGTCCAGAGTCAGACGAGGCGCGCACCCGGCCACCGCCGCCGACGGAGGCGCGGCACCCCTCGTCTCCCCGGCCAGGTCGGAGCCCAAACCGCATCCACCCACTCCTCCATGCACCGCCAGCCCTACCCCGCTGACACGTGGGGCCCGCAGGACAGCCCGGCGCCATCGGCCCACACTACACCACCACCACCACCCCTTCCTCCAGCCTCGGCCGTTGGTTTCCCCGCGAACTCCGCGCGGCACGCAAATGGCCAACGGCACATTAATTCGCAAGCTCAGCCCCTACCATGGCTGTCTCTCTCTCTCTCTCTTCTCTTCTCTTCTCTTCTCTTCCCGCGCGCGGGCACGTTCAGTTTCAGCCGCTGCTCCTACCAGGTGCGTCTCCCGTCCCCGATTCAGTAATGTTTCTCTCTCTTTTTCTTGTTCTAGTTGATGCATGTGAATGCACAAGACCTAGCGTGACATGAAATTGATTTATTTCTTTAATCAAGTCTCTCTAACTTACCTGAATCATGTCTAACCACGGCCTCCTGCTTGGCGCGTTTGTCTAATTAGATTTGGACAATCCTGAATCCTCTCATTCCTCTAGCCAAATTGAGTTACAGCGTCCTGGCTAGATAACAACTGGTGGAACTAGAGGGGCTATGTTGGCAGAATTCAGGCACAGGGGGCTGGGCTTGATTCTACAAAAGTGACTAGCGGAGGCTTTGAATCTTTGATTAACCAAAATGTAGGTAAAGGGGGCTCAACTGAACAAATTTTATATGATGGCAATTTTGCCTTTTGTACAAAGGGGAAATGGCAAGACAAAGAAAGCGACAACACTTCTACGAGGCTGCTGGGTTTGTTGCCCAGAAGCTACTTTTGCCATTCTGTTGTCTGTATATTGCGCACATTTCATCAACAGCTTAAGCTTTTGGGTGTTTGGTGGACAAAACTCAATATAGTATCAGACCCAAAGGTCATAAGTTCGACACTGACACGATTGTAAGAAAAAAATAATTGCATCCTATTTCAAGCCCACATGGTCCTAAGGGACAAAATTGCATGATAAGCCCCTCTATTATTTTATCTTGCGTAATCAAACATTCAAACCCCTACTTTAGTCTAAATATATTGGATTGTGTCCGTTTGCTTCTTTTGGCTGTGTAATCAGATTATTCCTGCTAATGGATAGGTGACCTACAGAATTAGACAATTGCATTGGTATATCTAGGTTTGAATCTATCAAATGGGGGAGTATGGACTCCATGAGACAAACATATGAAGTTGAGAGGCTTAAACGAACAAGATTCAAGTGGAGGAGGGTGGGAGCCTTACTGATAGGTGAAATTTGTGGAATCTTCTCCCTTCATTTTTATCCAATGTGCCAGTATCAAACCCATCGAGTAGGATCTGCCGTTATTTACAAATTCCTAAACTCCACTCACGACTCGGATAAAAAGCAGACAGTTGAAATTCAATACCATTGCCCAACCAAGGGATTCATAAATCTTGTTCTAAACATTATAGAATCTCTCCTATGATCATTTTTCATGCTGTTTATGAATTAATCTTCTCAAAATTGTATGTCGCACTCTCCAGGTATCATTTGGATAATCCATAAAAGGTGTCAGCATCTGGTAATGTGATTTGGCTTGCAAAGGATGTGTTCTCCAGGATAATCGAAGTTTAGCTTCTGGTTCACCTTATCGTCTGGTGGTTTTTTCTCATACCTTAATACAATGGGGAAACATTCTGCTGAATCTGGGACTAGTATGCTCTTGCACGGAGACTTGGACATACAGATAGTGGAAGCAAAATGTCTTCCCAATATGGATCTCATGACCGAAAGGATGCGAAGATGCTTCACTGGCTATGGTGCTTGCAGGACTGAATGTGGGAATTCTGATCCACATCCAGACATGAGGAAGATCATTACTAGTGATCCGTATGTTTCAGTTTGCCTCTCAGGAGCAACGGTGGCACAAACTCGAGTCATTGCTAACTCGGAGAATCCTAAATGGGATGAACACTTCTATGTTCAGGTTGCTCATTCGGTTAGCAGAGTTGAGTTTCATGTAAAGGATAATGATGTTTTCGGGGCAGAGCTTATCGGTGTTGCTTCGATACCAGTTGAACACATCACGCCAGGGGATATGGTCAGTGGCTGGTTTCCAATCTCTGGTCAGTATAGTAACCCTATGAAGCCATCTCCTGAACTGCATTTGTCTATCCAGTATAAGCCATTTGAGCAGAATCCATTGTACAAGGATGGAGTTGGTGCTGATGGTTGTCAGAGTATTGGTGTGCCAAATGCTTATTTTCCTCTTCGGAAGGGTGGTAGGGTCACCCTATATCAAGATGCCCATGTTCCTGATGATTTCCATCCTAAAATTGAAATTGATGGTGGGAGGACATATGAACAAAACAAATGCTGGGAAGACATTTGCCATGCTATTGTTGAGGCTCATCACCTTATTTACGTAATTGGCTGGTCCTTGTATCACCCTGTCAAGCTGGTAAGGGAATCAACAAAGCCTGTGCCCAATGGAAGCCCACTAACCATTGGTGAGCTTTTGAAGAACAAGGTTCAAGAGGGAGTCCGTGTTATCGTGTTGCTTTGGGATGACAAAACATCGCATGACAAATTTCTCTTGAAAACGGTAGGCTTTATTCTGCATTATCCATTTTCTCACCCTTGAACCTCTTCATTTGCTCCTTCAATAAAATGGCTACATATGAAAATCACTCTACTTTTTTTTATCTGTCTGGCATGCCATTATTGGTTACGATGCTAGCATGTAATTTTTTTTCGAAAGGTAGAAATGGCAAACATGAACTGAATAATGCTCTTCTCTAATATCTCTACGTGCTACTACACGAGAATAATGAAAAAGGTTGTGAATTCCGTAGATAATTAATAACTAAAAAGGTAAAGACAATTTGGTTAGAAGTAATTCTCTTTCCTCTCGGTTGATGTTCCTTTTGTCAATGGCCTCACTCTCAACTTAGATAAGATTGTTGACAAGATACCCAAAGAAAGAGGCCTGCATGTTTCAATTGCTATTGTTGTTTTCAATACATGGGTTTGTTTGCTGTTTTCTTCAGAAAAGAGTAGTCTGATAGAAATGATGTAGGCTGAATGCAGGATGGACTCATGCATACACATGATGAGGAAGCTCGGAAGTTTTTCAGGCATTCAGGTGTCCACTGTGTGTTGGCTCCTCGCTATGCTAGCAACAAACTTAGCATTTTCAAGCAGCAGGTGTGGATTTTATTTCTCCCTTCCGTTGTGGTCACAGACTCAAAACACTGAATGTATAGTGGTGATTTCTGCACATCAAGCACTCATCTTTATTTTTTGTGTTGGATTTTTATTCCCTCCTATACATGTCCCACTTAAGTCTTAACATCTTACATATTATCCTTCTGAAAGGTTAAATAATGTACATAGATACCTATACGAAGAACATGCATATATGGTCATACATGAGAAGAGTCTTGAATTTTGGCCTTATACACAGATGCCCACAACAAGATGTCAGATTCCTTTCATGTAAAATTATATTCTTATTAATTTCATAATTTTGAAGGAAAAGAGAGAGAGTTCGTAATTTTACGTATGCTGTCACATGGAAACAACATACTCAAATAGCTATGTGTGTTTCAGAAATCTTTTGGAGAAAATCTAGGCAGAATAATAGCAGTAAAATATATGTTAAATCAACTCTGGACACGACTTGATGTAAGCATGCTGCATGGTACTTTTGGTATATCATCTTCGTAGCTGAATTTGACAAACCGAACATTCATATTGAAGTTGGTTCGGAGAGTTACAATTCATGGAAACGTCTTCATCTTTCTTTAGATACGATCCCGTTAGCTCTACTGATCGATCTGATCTTGTAGTTATGAGATATCGGCGAGCTGAGGCAAAATTCTGTGATAATCTCATCTTGTAATCATACTGGATGGAGGTCATTATGAGAAGATCTCGCACATAACATCAGGTGGTGATGGGGCTGTGGGCTGCGTCTGGATGCGGCTACTGCATTGCCGTCGGGAGGCAAGAAGTCTTCACCCGATTGGTTTTTAGATGATGTTATAGATGCCCTAAACTAACAAACTAACTAATGCCAAATTCTCTTATCTTTTTTTTCTTCTTATTTGCCATTAACGTTTACGTTAGTACGGACTTGCCCCCACCTTAAACTAACTGTTTTGCTTCATGGTTCGTGAACTTCTTACGAAAGGGAGTACTGAAGCAAACCCCCATGGATAACACTTATTTTGCAACAATGCTTATTGTCATACATCTGAGTACTGGAAAACCACATGCCTGTGTTTCTGAAGCAAATTCTGTTTTCCAGGTTGTAGGAACTTTATTTACGCACCATCAGAAATGTGTAATTGTAGACACCCAAGCCACAGGAAACAATCGAAAAATAACTGCTTTTATTGGTGGTCTAGACTTGTGTGATGGCAGATATGATACACCTGAACACAGGCTTTTCAAGGATCTTGATACTGTCTTCAAGGACGATTTCCATAATCCCACATTCCCTGTAAGTTCTCTAACATCTAATTGCAACTTTCCTCCCAAACTATGTTATTGATTCTCCTACCGAATTTTCATGGCTATAATTGAGAAAGCCAGCATCTTTTCAACCTGCTAAAATTTGGATCACCCTTCTTTCCATTATTGCAGGTTAATAAGTATGGACCGAGACAACCATGGCATGATTTACATTGCAAGATTGAAGGTCCAGCTGCGTATGATATACTTACAAACTTTGAACAGAGATGGAGAAAATCTGCAAAATGGAAAGTCAGTGTTAGAAGAGCTGTAAGTTGGCAGCATGATACCTTGGTAAAAATAAACCGGATGTCGTGGATTGTTTCCCCCTCTGCAGATGAGCTCAATGCACATGTTTGTGATGAGAAGGACCCAAAGAACTGGCATGTACAGGTATTATAAGTCATGCATATACACCATCAAAGATCTACCACCAATGTGCGATTACTGCCTTAAGTCTTAGTCTATAAGATAGTTCTTTGCCCTTTTATTCTTTGGCTAGGTTTTCCGGTCCATTGATTCGGGATCAATAAAGGGGTTTCCTAAACTTGTTCAAGAGGCTGTCACAGGTAGGGTTACTAGTTGAAATAGCTATGTAATATTATTCTTTACATGGAAACTGTCTGGAATTTAACATTTAAATGCAAGCTTGCTGTTTGAAGGTGTATCCTAGCCGTGATATGCTCTTTTATCCTCTGTTGTGCAGAATCTTGTCTGCTCAAAGAATCTGCAGATAGACAAGAGCATACACAATGCATATGTAAAAGCCATCAGATCTGCGCAGCACTTTGTCTACATTGAAAATCAGTATTTCATTGGATCTTCAGACTACTGGTCTTCACATAGAGGTGCAGGTAACAGGTTGACTATCAGCCATGTTGCTTTCAGTTTGGTCTTGCTTTGTGCTCCGCTTTCCCATTTTGCAAACTAGATAGTATGACTTGCTCTTGGATTGTGTAATATTCCTAGCTTTGCAGCTTCCACTACTAGAAACATGATTTAATTTCAGATGTACTATAGTGAGTTTATTTTAGCATTTCTGAACAATGACTGCGGAATAGTTGAACGTTTCACAACTTGTATGAGGAACAAGACACAGATCAACTCGCAAAAGAAAAAAAGAACAAGACACAGGTCTACATACAGCTGGTTTAATCGGAAAACTACCTGTTTAGTTTATTTTTAGTGAAAGTACCTCTTTAGTATGTACCATTTGATGTATTATGTATCTATATGTCAAGGACAAGTCCAATCCAGGCATCCATTTTATGATTTGAATACTCTTGTGGGAACAGGTGCAGAGAACCTAATACCAATTGAATTGGCCATAAAGATTGCAAGAAAGATTAAGGCAAGGGAGCGATTTGCAGCTTACATTGTTATACCAATGTGGCCCGAAGGCAATCCGACTACTGCTGCTATGCAAGAGATCCTCTTTTGGCAGGTTTATTCCTCATCATCATATAACTGTTTTGTCATGAATGTAACATGTCGGAAAATTGTACACACACTTTGAGCTTGAGATATTGAATAAATCATGATTGATCGTCTTTTCTACTGGATGTTGTGTTGCTTCCATTTGATCTCTTCAAGGGGCAAACCATGTCCATGATGTACAAGATTGTCGCAGACGCTCTCCGAAAGGAAGGGTTACATGATACCCATCCACAGGAGTACCTGAACTTCTACTGCCTCGGGAAGCGTGAAATCTCAAGTGACGTATCGACGATGAGCCAATCCAATGAGAATTCCTCACTGGTAATTATATCTTATTCTTTGTTCAATAAGCCGCTCAAAATATGCACATTGGATGTGCTTCATGTATAGGGGAGAAAAAACTGTCTTCCTTTTTTTCCTCCTCCAGCGCGTGGCCCAGAAGTTCAGGAGGTTCATGATCTACGTGCACTCCAAGGGGATGATCGTCGACGATGAGTACGTGCTCATGGGATCGGCCAACATAAACCAGAGGTCCATGGACGGCTCGCGGGACACTGAGATTGCCATGGGCGCATATCAGCCTCACTACAGCTGGGCAGGAAGCAGCAGCCCTCCACGAGGACAGGCACACCCTCCTCTCCTCCCCGCCTATGAAACCTCTGCACAACACAATGCCTAGAGCTGTTGCGTTGTGAGTTGTGACCATTGCTGTTTCTTTGTAGGTGTACGGGTACAGGATGTCGCTGTGGGCAGAGCACCTGGGCAGGGTGGAGGAGTGCTTCCGCCGGCCGCAGTCCGTGGAGTGCGTCCGATTGGTGAACGAAATGGCGGAGGAGAACTGGGGGTGCTACGTGTCGCCACAGACGGCGGAGATGAGGGGCCACCTCATGAGCTACCCCGTCAGGGTCGACGGGGATGGGACGGTCGGGCCGCTGCAAGGGCACGAGAGCTTTCCGGACGTCGGCGGCAAGGTGCTCGGCACGCACTCCTCCCTTCCCAACGCTCTAACGACGTGACATGGCTGCCTGGAGCTTTGCAGAAGCCAGGAGGTGGTGGCAAAGTGATCTTGAGAAGAGGGAGTTGAAGCTGCCGAATTATTTCGACAAATCAACGTCCGGTGATTAGCATTAAGCTGACTTGTGTGTGTGTCTCTCTCTCTCTCTCTCTCTCTATATATATATATATATATATATATATATATATATATATATATATATAGTTTCAATTTTTAGCTCTTGCTGGATTAGGGAAAAATGTATCGTTGGGGGTCATGAGAGATCTGATAACCAAATTTTGAATTTGGATTTCCTGAAATCGGCCGAAAATTTAGAAAACGTATGGGAAAAAATCTTGGTGAAAATTCAGCTCACTAAATGACATCACAAAAGAATAATAAAAAGAAACAAAAAATGCATCTAATGTAGCATTCAAAGGACATGATATAACATATAACCAAAATTAAAACAGTAATCCTGGAATTGCCATATGGATGGTGTTTCAACTTGTGGCTTAATTAATACATGAAAGGAAATCCGTCAGCAGTTAGTACATGAATGAATGAAGCATTGCTGCCAATAGCTGCCGTACCAAAGTACATGTGGCTTAACATGTTATTACAAGACCAAATTCTACACAGATGTTAGTTGTTTTCTAAAAAATTCTCAGCACCAGCAAAATATCCTATGTTTCCTTCTTGGCCTTCATACCTGCAACAAGAAGACAGTAGCTTTATAAACTCTCAAACTTCATAAACTTTCAGCAAGATTCTGAAATAGTCTATGGTGTTTAGTTTTTTTTTTGTGAGGGTCAATGGTGTTTTTTTTTTTGTGAGGGTCAATGGTGTTTAGTTCCACAAATTCTTCTCAATTCTTCCTGCTTGCTCTTCCTGATTTGAGCTTCCATGTTTGTTCATATATTCCTCAGTTTATGCAGTACTTGAGCAACACCATGTGCACACTGTTGGAATGAATCCTTGATCTATTCCAATAGGCCAAATGTCAAAATATACCTGTTATAGGTGTAGGTAAATATACAAGAAACACCAAATACAAGAGAAGACCAAAATATAAATATTACAGATATAGATAAATATGCAAGGAACACCTTATACAAGAGACATATCTAACACCCTCTCAAACTCATTGTGGATCAATAACACTGCGTTTGGAGAGGTAGAAGCTATGCTGAGATCTAGTCTGTGTTTTAGTAAAGAAATCTGCTAACTAAACTCCAAAGGCATATACTGAAGAGCAATAATTTGGTTATGTACCCGCGATCTCATGTACGAAGCATCTACTCCAATGTGCTTGGTGAGTTCATCTTCACTGGATCTTGAGCAATACTGATCACACCAGTACTGTCTAAGAAGATAGGAGTCAGTGCAGAAATTGCAACACCGAAATCCTCAAGTAGACATAAAGCAAAGTGACCTAAGTTGTCAACGCCACCATAGCTCACAACTCAGCCTTAGCACTCGAACGGGAACTGACAGTCTGCTTATTGGTCTTCTAGACAATCAGAGAGGAACTAATAAAAACACAATAGGTAGAAAGAGGCCGGTGATCAGAACGATCGATTAGAATGATTGCTAGCCCAGGTCGCATCAGAGTACGCCTAAAGCTGCAGAGAGCTGGAGCAAGGAAACAAAAGGCGACGACTGATGGTCCTACGAAGATATCGTAGAACATGAAGAAAGTGACTGTAGTGGAGCTGAGTGGGAACATAAACGAACTAACTGAGTAGGTCAAGTGATCCCAAGGTAGAAGAGGCTCCCGATAAGATGGCGGTAGCGAGTGAAATCCTCAAGAGGCTCCCCATCTTCATAGGAGTGTCCACCATGCGTTGATCAGTGAGACAAGCGCGAGCAAGGACATCTTGAATGTACTTCTCCTAGGAGATGTAGCCCTCAAGCTAGAAGTGTACGTCAATCCCAATGAAGTAATGAAGAAGACCCAAATCAAGCATCAAAAACTGCTCACTGAGACGCTATTTCACAAAATCCATGTACCGAGAGTCATTCCCAGTAACGATCATATCATCCACGTAGAGAAAGAGGTGCGTCCGACCACCCTAGGAGAGGTGTGTACAAAGAGGACAAGGTCGTGATCACTAGTAGAGAAGCCGACAGCAGTGACAACACAGGAGAAGTGGTCAAACGAAGAACGAGGGCTTGCTTGAGTCCATAGAGAGAGCGGAGAAGGCGACAAACCATACAATCAGGGACAGAATACCCAGAGGGTCACTGCATGTATACCTCCTCACGCAAATCGCCATTGAGAAAGACATTCTTGACGTCAAGCTGAGAGACAGACTACTGTCGAACAGAGGTCACATCAAGGAGAGTGCAAATAGTGGTTATATGGGTGACGGGAGAGAAGGTCTCATTGTAATCACAACAATACTCCTACTGAAAACCACGGGCCACAAGATGAGCCTTGTAGCGGTCAAGAGAGCCATCCGAGCGAGTCTTGATCTTGTACACCTACTTGCACGTGATAGGAGTGACAAGCGTAGGTAAGAGTACAAGATCCCAAGTGCTAGTACGCTCCAAAGCAGCAATCTCCTCAGACATCACGAGCTACCGCTCAGGATGATCAGTAGCCTCACAGTAGGTCGTAGGCTCAGAAAGAGCAGCGACTGCGAAGCCGTAGCGCTCAAGAGGTCTGACAATGCGACGATCATGAAGATCGTGTCTAGGAGGATAAGGTGGAGCAGAACCCAACAACGATGGAGAAGAAGGACTGGGAACAGGGCCCAGTAAAGACAAAGGCTCGACTAGAGAAGGAGGAGTAGGTCAAGGACAGCGAGAGTAGTGCAGGGAAAGGAGGGAATCTCAATAGAAGAGCTGGAAGGAACCTCCGGAGGAGAGGGAACAGGTGGAGCCAGAGGAGAGGGAAGCGAAGAAGGTGAAGGCAGAAGTGAAACAGAAGTGGAAAGCTAAGGGTCAAGAAAAGTTATAATGGAGATCAACTCAACAAGAGAATCTGAGCTGACAGTAGGGGACGAGGGTAGTAAGGTCCGAACTCATGGAAGGTGACATCCCAAGATATCCTTACCCAACGAGAAACAAAGTCATAGCAATGATAACCCTTATGCTCAAGACTATAGCTAGGAAAAATACACTCAACTGACTGAGCAGTAACCTTGGTATGCTAACGATGTGAAAGAAGGAAAAAACAGACACAATTGAAACATGAAGGTGACTGTACTCTGGAGCTCGATTGTAGAGACGCTCGACGGGAGTAGAGCCCTGAAGAGCAGTGGAAGGCTACATGTTGATGAAAAAAGCAGTAGTGGAGACAATCTCAGCCCAGAAGTAAGGTGGAACAGAAGAGGCAAGCATGAGAGCACGAGCTGTCTCAAGCAAGTGACGATGCTTACGGGACGATGCTTAAGGTCAAAGACACTGTTATAAGCATGGGCACCAGGACAAGAGTACTGGGGAAGAGTACCATGCCTAGCGAGAAAGCTACGCAAAACAGTAGATAGGTATTCACCAGCAGAATCAGCACAAAAAACACAAATGGTCGAATCAAATTGAGTGCAAACCATGGTGGCAAACATCTAGTAAATAGAGAGAACCTGACTGTGAGAAGACATAAAGTAGATCCAAGTATGACGAGAATTGTCGGGACCCGAACATGCAAACCCGGACCTTTTGTGTATTCTGCACTAGTCCAGGATCACGCTAGTGCACACAGTTGCAACATAGACGAAATATCAACCAAATTACGAAATAACTAAGATGACAACTTAATAATTAATAACAAAAGCGAACCTCAAGGTGCAGGTTTACAGAACCTACATCACAAGGCTTAAGATATAAACAAAACTCTTGCAGCGAAAATAGAAAAGAACTCCTCCACGAAGAACTTTTAGCTCCCAGATTCTTCCTCAATAACTGATCAACAATGGCATAAAGCTGTGAGCAGATAAAGTACTCAGCAAGTCATAGGAAAAATTATGCAATTAATATTCATGTAAGGCTTGAACAAGGAATAACTATATGGTTATTTTGCAGAAAACAATATTGACAGTGAATACGATAAATAGATTGTAAAGAACATTGGAAAGATATATCAAATAATGTAACAATTTTTTTTGAAACAACCGGTGAACTACCTGTTCACTTCCCAACCTATCCAGCAGTGAACTACCCATTCACCTTTCAACCACTCCACGATCCAACATTTTATAAAAACTCTATACCTCGTGTGAAATCCCAAGGCATTGTCTATAACTGGGGACACGGCTGTTCGAACAGTTTTTAAAACTCTGCAGGGGTTATACAACTTTACCCACATGAGATAAATCAACTTATAATATATGTTGACACACTGTAAGATCGAGGAGACCGACTAGAGGGGGTGAATAGTTTTTTCTAAAAACCTCTAAGGCTAAAATTGATTTCTAATGTAGAAACGAAAGTCAATTCGGTTTTGTACAATTAAAACCTAAAGATTCTAGTTTCCTTTAAGTTCGCCAACACCCTAAGTCTAAGTCAAGGTTTGCAACTTTAGTTTGACATGTAATCAATTTAATTCTAGAAATGTAAATTGTATAAAGTAAATCACAAGAGATCAAACCGCAATAGCACAAAGATGTTTTACCGTGGTGTTCGGAGACTTGCCGGTCTCTCCTAATCCACATTGAGGTAAGCCCAAACGAATTGGACCGACTCCACGAATTAAGCCAACACCTCAATCACTAGTGGTTGCTCTTCCTCCACTCCAAAGATGGTGAACACCAAGACACTCACAACACACTAGGCCTTCTCACAAGCTTCTTGAGAAGATCACTAGACCACGACGCCTCCACACCATCTAAGTGTCAATAAACACTGTGGATATCATGGGGATATGCTCATGATCTTAGGATGATGTGTCAATTGGCAATGACGTTGAAGGTTTGCGGAAACACGAGTTTTCGGCAAAGTTCAGGTTCTGTCAGTCTCGGTAGTCGAGATCACCGTGGCGGTCGGACCGCCCATGCCTCGTGAAGTGTCTTTGGCGATCCGACGGCCAGTCGGTCGTCGACTGATTTGGTAGCGGTCCGGCCGGCGTCTGTTGAGCGGTCGGACCGGCAAGTTGAGTGACCTTGAAGTTTGAGGTGGGCCAAAAATAGAGGTGTAGGCAAGTGAGAGATTCTCCGCACTTGGTCTCATAATTTTGGAGCTTCGGTCAAAAGTTCTATTCGTTTTAAATTTCCGAGAGGTTGCGGATTTCAGCGTTGAAATTTCGGCTAAGTCCTTTTGTGGCGGTCGGACCGCCTTGCATGGCGATCGGGCCGGCGGTGGCGATCGACCGCCATCGCCGCGATCGGCCAGGTTTCATTTAAGTCGTCGCTTTGTGTGGCGGCGATGGTTGCTGTTAGGTCAAGTTCGTGGATTTCATAGCATATGTGTTGCATGATGCATGTTTTGACTAACGTGGGTCAAGTTGTGAAGAACTTGTTCCCAATTCGATTTGCTTGTCTATTGTTGTGCGGGTTGCTTGGTGGTCAACGACGGTCGGTCAGCGAGGATGATCGGGACTAGGCTTGGAAGCGAGAGGTTCAAAGCGATCGACGATGCGGGTGAAGTCATTGACTCAAGTATGGTGCAAGATGGACAAAGGTGACCGAGCAGGCGATTCGGTGCGGCCCGGTTGAATCAAGCGGCACGGGGTGGTGCAAGTGCCATGGTGGTTTCGGTGGGAGCCGGATGGGAGAGACTTGCCGACATGATGAGAGCCGTTGGATCAACCTACACGTATGAACAGCGAGTGCTTCGCACAACATGAACACGGCGCTTTAAAATGCGTGCGTGTGTCACCCGCTTGTTTTGGGCCTTAACGGAGCCCATTAGGAGACTCTATTAGAAACCCTAAGCCTCCACTATAAATAGAGGAGGAGGTGGCAAGCACCCCTTCGACCCTTTCATTGTTTTGAAACCCTAATTTGCTTAGGAGAGGAGGAGCGGAGGTTAGGGTTCTTGAGAGTTGGATTTGATTTCGTGCTCATGTATTGAGTCTTTGCCATCCATTGATGGAGTGGTGTAAACTGATCAAATCAATCCAAAGAAAGTTTCTTCAAAAGTGAGTTCATGTGCTTTCTTTCTCTTTTGATGAATTGAGTCTTTGTTTGATCCATGAGTTATTGCTTAGTTTCTTAACGTGATTTAGCTTGCTGTGACGTGTGAGAATACATCTAGGATCATCAAGATCATCAATCACCCACGTGCAAGTCTTAAGATCATATTTTCGTTTTCACTCGGTTTTTGACCTAACTTCGCTCAAGCGGTAAAAGGTCGAACTCGAGCAAGAATTATCACAATTGTTGCTTGGAATAGGTTCCTGACATCCTTAGGAAGTTGTGTGTCAAGTTTCACGAAGTTTGGACGCACGAATCAAAAGTTTGATCAATTTGCGTTTGATTTGTGGCCGTTTTTCTGTTCATCGAACGAGGTCCGACCTCCGTGAAATCGGTCCGACCGCTCGAGGAACGGCCCGACCACTGGTATCGGTCCGACCGGCTGGGATCGATCGATCGCCGGTGACCGTCCCGACCGCCTCGTGAGAGGTCGACCGCCGATGTCTTCGTGTTTTGCTTTTGTGTTGATTTTACTTTGGGGTTTTGAGTTGATTCAATACAAGTCTTCCATTGTGCATGATTGATTGATCTTCATAGCTTTCATAGCTATTGGAGTGAGATTCGTATTGAATTCAATTTGGGAGAAAAGAGTTCGTGCTCTATTCACCCCCTCTAGTCGCCTTTTCGGTCCAACAAGTGGTATCGAGCGCAGTTAGTTCAATCTTGATCTTAACCGGTCACCGAACTTTGGCGATGGATAAGTACTCTTCCAAACCGCATATCTTCGATGGGCACGACTATGCCTTTTGGAAGAACCGCATGCGTGTCTTTCTTGAGAGCGAACCACGAGGTATTTGGGAAGTCGTTCGAGGCCCGCTTATCTTGCTCGAGGTTGCTACGCCACTCAAGCTCTTTGGCTAATGACCGTAAGGCAAAGAATTTTTCGTATGGTGGGCTTGGTAGACGGGAATATGATAGGATTTGCAATCTCGAGATCGCACATGAGATTTGGAAGACTCTGAAACCTATCATGAGGGTTCTTCCCAAATCAAACAAGTGCGTCAGCAGTCTATAAAGAGAATATAACAAATTCGAGATGCGTCCGTGAGAGCATCGATGACATTTTCGCTTCAACACGATGATAAATCGATGAAGTCTGTTGGTATTGAATTTACGATGCGAAAATGCCATCCATCTCCGGCCGCAATCAACACCGAGGAGTGGGAGATAAAGGCTACCGCCATTCAGAAAATGTCAACTTCTCGATCGACTTTGGAGCTGCTCTATAGCAAGCTCAAGACTCATGAGATCCGTAGTTTCACCATTCTAAGAAGGGTAACATGGCTTTGGTAGCGCACTGGCCAAGAGAGCCTCGATGGGTCGCTTGAGTCCTCTTCAGTTTTTCACTTGCTTCTTTATCTGCAATTCAAGAAGAGGATCTTGAGAGTATTCCTGAGCCTGAGATGGCGCTTTTGATTAAGAAGTTCACAAGGGCCTACAACAATATGAGAAACAAAAAGAGAGGCGGCCCTGTGACTTGTTATGAGTGTGGAGAGCTTAATCACATCCGGGCAAATTGCCCCAAGCTGAAAGGTAAGAGCAACCACAAGGATGAAAAGCCAACTTGGAAGAAGCCTCAAGGGCGCAAGTCCAGGTTTGATGATGCCAAGCTCAGGAAGGCTGCTCACCGGGTTCTTGCCGCTCTTGGAGATCGATCCTTGAGTGATGTGGACTCCGGGAGCGAGGAGGACAAGGAGGAGGAGCTCTCTCAAGACAAGAAGGGAAGGCCAAGGACTTCAGGCATGTGCTTCATGGTGACTCGACGACATCAATGACAACAATGAGGTATCTCCTTCTTATGATGTTCTCTTTGCTAGATGTGAAAGCTGTCATGAGCAAATGCTAGGTCGGGATAAAGCTTTAAAGTTCATCATGACTAAGAATGAGGAGTTAGAGTCACAAGTAAAGAAACTCACATTAGAACTTGTGAATGCTAAGAGTCTTGAATCGATGAATGTTCATCCTGCTATGCTTTACATTCGAATTAGCTAAAGCGCAATCTGCTCATGATATCGCTTTGCAACAACTTGAAAATGCTAGAACCGAGTTAATTGAAGTTAAATCTGCTCCTTGCGAAAAATGCTTAAAGTCTAGCACGTTGGTTGCTTCGATGTGGTTGAATCTAGCTCTTGCTCATCTCGCTTAGAACGTGAACGTGAATTACATGATGTTGTAGAAGCGGCTAGAGCTAAATATGCCAAGCTTAAGGGCGATTAATCTACGCTACTTGTGCTTCATGTGAAGTTCTTAAGCTTGAAGTTGCTCCTTATAAGAAGAGGTTTTATGCTAAAACTTGTGATTCATGTGTTAACCTTAGAAAAGAAATTGCTTACCTTAATGACACATTAGAAAGATTTTCTAAAGGTAAGAAACAGTTAAACATGATTCTTGACAAGTCAAAAACTCCTATAAGAAGCAAGGGTTAGGATACAACTTTGACCAGATAAATCTAATGATATTCAAATTTTGAGAAATGGCTTAGTTGAATTTGATACCCAACCTGCAAAGATCACTTTCAAATCTGCAGCTTTGCCCAACCATCTGCTCGACCAAAAGGTGCTTCTCGGTGGTACCAAGTACCATTGCACCTATTGTAAGAAAAATGGGCATTTAGTTGAGTTCACATGGCGTAGGTTGAAAAATGCTAAGAAAAATCTTGCTAGAATGTCATCTAATCAACCTAGAGCTTTTGTGAGACATGGTAATTTAGAAAGGAAGAAACTGGTTTAGGATTTATTTCACATGCTAATCATGCTCATGCTCCTAGCAGGATAACTCTCATGTTAGAGTAACCATTGCTCACAATGTAATTTCAAATAGAGTCAAGGATAGCACTTCGCTTTGCATACTACTGCAGATCGTGTGTCTCGAAGATTGGGTTCCCAAGTCATGTTTAACTAACCCTTGATTGAGACACATCGTTCTTTTGTACCTTGATTTTCGGGATCACCGCGGAAGGAAGGACACATGGTTCGTCGACCACTGCTCACGCCACATGACCGGAGACTCAAAATGGTTCACCTCCTTCACGCGGATCGATAGGTGATGTCCTCATCACCTTTGGAGACAATACTCAAGGGCGGATTGAAGGAACATGAACAATTAGGGTGAATGACAATTTCATCCTAAAGGACGCCGCCCTTGTGGACAAGCTTAGGTTTAACTTACTCTCTGTCTCACAACTTCTTGATGATGGTTATGAGACAATATTTAAGAAAATGCTTGTCGGGTGCTTGATTAATTTGGTGAGCTCGTTTTGGGATTTATAGAGTTGCTAGGATCTTTGGAGCTGATTTTTCCGAATCTTTGGTGGTTCTCTTAAATGTTTGTTTACACCTTCTTCGAGTTCGGCTTTGGCACCGACGTTTGGGGCACATTGGTTTTGATCATCGACGCGAGTTAGCAACCTTGATCTCATGAGAGGGTTGCCCAAACTCAAAGCCGTCAAGGATCTTTGTATGTGCGCCTCAGAGGCATGGCAAGCAAGTTGCCGCCACACCCTTCAAGTGACTTTGGTCATGGTACTGACGGGGACGATTGCTTCATATGGATACCGTTGGTCCCTGCTGGGTTCGATCAATTGGTGGCAAGTGGTACATTCTTGTCATAGTTGATGATTTCTCGAGATACACTTGGGTGTTCTTTCTTGCTTGAAGGATGAAGCTTTTGGTTTTTATCGTGATCTTGTTCTTCGTTTGGCTTCGAATTTTACGGTGCCTTGAGAGCGATCCGCGAGTGACAATGGCACGGAGTTCAAGAATGCCTCGTTTGCCTCTTTTTGTGCCGGCGGCGGAATTGAGCATCGATTCTCTTCTCCACACGTCCCTCAACGAATGGCGTTGTGGAAAGGAAGAACAGAACCTTAGTCGAGATAGCTAGGACAATGCTAGATGAGTATAGCACACCGGAGGTTTTGGGCGAAGCTATTTCTACGACTTGCCATATTGCAAATCGTGTCTACTTGAGACCTTCTTTGGGCAAGACTTCATATGAGCCGTTTTGGTAGAAAACCCTCTGTTTCTCATTTTCGAGTGTTTGGAGCTAAGTGTTTCATTCTCAAGACAGAAACCTAGATAAATTTGAATCAAGGACTTTTGATGGTTTATTTCAGGTTATCTGCACATTCGAGGGTTTTGGTTTTTAATGTTGAAACTAACATTGTCCAGAGACATGCAATGTCACTTTTGATGAGACTAGCCACGAGCTAGATCCGACATTTCACGTGATACACAGTGAGAAAGCATTTTTGTGGAGGAAGATGATGACGGCGATATTTGTCCTCCACTGCGCTTCGAGGCTCTGTCCAAGTTCCGAACTCTTTCTGATCGCTTCACCTCCAATTGAGGCTCCTGCGCATCTTCTTCATCGCCAGATACTGCGGAGGTTGAGGAGATATTGTCTCCCAGCGCTCCACTTCATATTGAGGCATCATCCTCCGGATCGGATGATTGGTAATCTTAATAAGCGAGTCACTCGCTCTGTATCACGATCCAAGTCTCTACTCTCATTCTGCATTTGTTGCTTCTTTCGAACCCCGCGATATATCACATGCGTTATCGATTCTATTGAGTTAATGCCATGCATGAGGAGTTAGAGAATTTTGAGAGGAATAAGGTCCGAATCTAGTAGAACCTCCTAGTGGTCATAATGTGATAGGAACCCGTTGGGTGTTCAAAAATAAACAAAATGAGGATGGTTCTGTGGTTAGAAACAAGGCTAGATTAGTAGCTCGGGGTTTTAGCCAAGTTGAGGGTTAGACTTTGATGAGACATTTGCTCTGTTGCTAGATTGGAAGCCATTCGCATTCTCGCTTGCATTTCTTTGCTTCTAAGGGCTTTAGATTATATCGGATGGATGTTAAGAGTGCCTTTTGAATGGTTTTATAGAGGAGGAAGTGTATGTTAGACAACCCCTGTGCTTTGAGAATCCCAAGCATCCACATCATGTTTTCAAGCTATCCAAAGCCTTGTATGGTCTTAAGCAAGCCCTAGAGCATGGTATGATAGACTTAAGACCTTTCTCGCTTAAGAATGATTTTGAGATGGGTAAGGTAGACAAGACCTGTTCATCCTTAGGCGTGGCAATGACTTCCGCTTGCTCGATTTATGTAGATGATATTATCTTTGGTGGTTCTTCTCATGCTCTTGTTTCCAGCTTTTCGAGACCATGTCCAGAGAATTTGAGATGAGTATGATGGGAGAACTCAACTACTTTCGGGGCTTCAAATCAAGCAATGCAAGGAAGGGATATTCATCCATCGCACGAAGTACACCAAGGATCCGCTCAAGCGCTTGAGATGGGTGATCGCAAGCGATCGCCACTCCCATGGCGACTTCGATTTTGGATCCGGATGAGGAAGGAGAAGCCATGGATCAACGCGAGTACCGCAAAGATGATTGGCTCCTTCTCGCACTGACGGCCTCAAGACCGGACATCCACTTCTCGATGCGCCTCGTGCGAGGTTTCAGCGTCTCAGAGGACTTCCCATCGCCAGTCATTAAACGCATCTTGGTATTTACACTCTACCTCCAAAGATGGCATTTGGTATTCCCGCCGTCGTCCTTGTCCATTCGGGGTTTTGATTCGATTTTGCGGGTGTCGGCTAGATAGGAAGAGTACCGTGCACTTGTCACTTCCTAGGCACTTCTCTTGTCTCTGGTCTTCTAGGAAGCAATCTTACATTGCACAATCCATCTTTGAAGTGAATATGTAGGCTCGCTAGTTGTCAGAGTCGATTTTGTGGATGGTGTCCACTCTTAAGGATTTTGGGTTGGCTTTTGATAGTGTTCCTCTTTTACGTGATAACACTTCGATTAACATTGCTAAAACCCCGTGCAACACTCTAGGACCAAGCACATAGACATTCGCTATCACTTTCTTAGAGATCATGTCGAGAAGGGTGATATTGTGCTACATTTAAGTGAGTCCAAGGCTCGGTTGGTGATATCCTCACCAAGCCTTTAGATCCAACTAGGTTTGCCACCTTGAGAAGTGAGTTAGGGTAATTTATCCCTACGGTTTGGTTTGAGGGGAGTTTGATCTTTCTCTGCTTTTACCTTGTTCATTTGATCTTTTCTTGATCTTCTTTTGTTCTTTTGATCTTTTAGTTTGTGTGCATTTCATTGTTTCATCTGCATTCATATGAAAAACCAAAAGATGCATTGTTATATAAGCTTTTACGCTTGTCTTTTAAAATTGATGAAGCTTTGCTTATTACCTGTTTGAGCTTTTAGTATTTCAATTCGCTCAATGCCATGTCTAGTTCCTTGACTTGCTAGAATTATCATGCTTTCACATGTGTAGCTAAGTCTTTCTTGAATGAGCTAGAACTTTAAGACAACTTGAACTAAAACTGCAATTTGTGGATGTTTTAGCTAGTTGCAATTAGTGCTCCTTTATGACATTGGCCTGTCAAAATTAGTGTGTTAGCTCTTGAATCTAGTATTGATCATTACTTGAGCTTCTTGTTCTTTTGAGAATCTAAATCTGCTCTTGTGAAAAAAAGGGAGGTCTCTTTTGTGCGAAAAACTGATCTCACCAATTCTTTCTCATGAGACGGCTTGCCATAGCACTAGGCATGAACTCGGGGAGTTTTGGATGACCTAGATCATTCTTTTAAGCTTTTTGTGCTTAAGATGGTCGCGCAAGGCTTGAGATCTAGCACGTGGATAAGAAAATGAATTTTCAAATGGGTAGAAGCTTAGGAAGAGTTTGTGGATGGCTCTAGTCCAGGATCTTCTTCACTAAGATATACCTTTCATCAACTTCAATATTCCTTTGCAAATGAAAATCTGTTGAAAAATGGGCGGTTGAGACAATTTGAGCAAAATAATTCAATTTAGGACTTGTTTGTCTCTTAATGTGGTCTTTGTTAGCTTCTTTGTCTCACATTGACATTTTGACATGGATTTCATTTTAGGATCTCTGTTGATGAACTTGCTAGATTTGAAACTTTGCTTAAAATGCTAAAATTCATTGCTTTATATTGAGCCTTCTTGCTTTAGCTTTGTTATATATGTCTTATCATGATCTTGCTAGCGCATTGGTGATATGGTGTTTATGCAAAATTTGAGATGCTAGCTTGTTCTTTTGGGTAATCTCCAAAGCTTCTTGTAATCCAAAATTGAAAAATACAAAAATATGAAGCCACTCCATTGCATTTCATGCATGCTCCTTCTTATGCTTTTCCTCATTCTGCATTTGTTATCTCCGAGCGAGAGGAAGGCGTGTTTCCTTGATGACTCCATTGTCAAAGGAGAAGATATTTCAAAATGTGTAAAGGGAGAGGATTTAAAAGTATTACAAAGAGGAGAAAATTGGAGAATTTGAAATTTTCAAATTTGAGGATCATAGTGAGGGAGTTTCTTATTTGCATTCTTATGGTCTTATTGCTCTTCTGAACTTGAATTGCAATTCTTGAGCCTCATCATGATCAAAGGTCATTTTGAACAATTGTTCTTTCATATGGACCTTAAGTGAGATTTTTGACTCTTCTTTAGAAATTGAAGCTTTCTTGCTTTCTTTTGCCTTATCTCACTTGCCGATGCTATTCAAGCCGGCTTGGTTATTTTCATTGCTTTCTCTTGCATATGGACCAAGTTGTGCCTTTGCGCAAAACGTTGAGTTTTACTTTTCAAACTTCAAAACTTGCATTTGTTGGGAATTGCCAATGTGATCATCAAGGGGAGATTGTGGATATCATGGGGATATGCTCATGATCTTAGGATGATGTGTCAATTGGCAATGGCGTTGAAGGTTCTTGAAACACGAGTTTTCGGCAAGTTCGAGTTCTGTCAGTCTCAGCGGTCGATCGCCCCGTGGCGGTCGACCGCCCATGCCTCGGTGAATTGTCTTTGTGTCCGACCGCCGGTCGGCGGTCGACCGATGGTAGCGGTCCGGCCGGCGTCTGATGAGCGGTCGGACCGGCAAGTTGAGTGACCTTGAAGTTTGGTGGGCCAAAAATAGAGGGTGTAGGCAAGTGAGGAGATTCTCGCACTTGGTCTCATAATTTTGGAGCTTCGGTCAAAAGTTCTATTCGTTTTAAATTTCGAGAGGTTGCGGATTTCAGCGTTGAAATTTCGGCTAAGTCCTTTTGTGGCGGTCGAGCCGCCTTACATTGGCGATCGGGCCGTGGTGTGATCGACCGCCAATCTTGTGATCGACCGGTTTTTAAGTAAATCAGGTGTGTGACGACGATGGTTCTGTTAGGTCAAGTTCGTGGATTTCATAGCATATGTGTTGCATGATGCATGTTTTGACTAACGTGGGTCAAGTTGTGAAGAACTTGTTCCGAATTCGATTTGCTTGTCTATTGTTGTGCAGTTGCTTGGTGGTCAACGACGGTCAGCGGCGAGATGATCGGGACTAGGCTTGGAGAGCGAGAGGTTCAAAGCGATCGGCGATGCGGGTGAAGTCATTGGACTCAAGTATGGTGCAAGATGGACAAAGGTGACCGAAGCAGGCGATTCGGTGCGCCCCAGTTGAATCAAGCGGCACGGGGTGGTGCAAGTGCCATGGTGGTTTCGGTGGGGCCGGATGGGAGAGACTTGCCGACATGATGAGAGCCGTTGGATCAACCTACACGTGGCGAGCAGCGAGTGCCGCACAACATGAACACGACGTTTTAAAATGCGTGCGTGTGTCACCCGCTTGTTTTGGGCCTTAACGGAGCCCATTGGGAGACTCTATTAGAAACCCTAAGCCTCCACTATAAATAGAGGAGGAGGTGGCAGCACCCTTCGACCCTTTCATTGTTTTGAAACCCTAATTTGCTTAGGAGAGGAGGAGCGGAGGTTAGGGTTCTTGAGAGTTGGATTTGATTTCGTGCTCATGTATTGAGTCTTTGCCATCCATTGATGGAGTGGTCAAACTGATCAAATCAATCCAAAGAAAGTTTCTTCAAAAGTGAGTTCATGTGCTTTCTTTTCTCTTTTGATGAATTGAGTCTTTGTTTGATCCGCGAGTTATTGCTTAGTTTCTTAACGTGATTTAGCTTGCTGTGGCGTGTGAGAATACATCTAGGATCATCAAGATCATCAATCACCCACGCAAGTCTTAAGATCATATTTTCGTTTTCACTCGGTTTTGACCTAACCGCTCAAGCGGTAAAGGTCTGAACTCGAGCAAGAATTATCACAATTGTTGCTTGGAATAGGTTCCGACATCCTTAGGAAGTTGTGTGTCAAGTTTCACGAAGTTTGGCGCACGAATCAAAAGTTTGATCAATTTGCGTTTGATTTGTGGCTGTTTTTCTTGTTCATCGAGCGAGGAGTCGACCTCGTGAAATCGGTCGACCGCTCGAGGAACGGTCGACGGCGGTATCGATCGACGGGATCGATCGACCGCCCGGTGACCGGTCCGACCGCCCGTGAGAGGTCGACCGCGATGTCTTCGTGTTTTGCTTTTGTGTTGATTTTACTTTGGGGTTTTGAGTTGATTCAATACAAGTCTTCCGCTGTGCATGATTGATTGATCTTCATAGCTTTCATAGCTATTGGAGTGAGATTCGTATTGAATTCAATTTGGGAGAAAAAGAGTTCGTGCTCCTATTCACCCCCCCCTCTAGTCGCCTTTTCGGTCCAACAAACACCAAGAGTAATAAGCTAAGCCTCTTTCTTGATTCTCACCAAGTGCAATACATGCATAATTGGATACTCAATCCAATTCTAGTTGCAACACATGCAACTAGAACCTCTCCTTTTGCTCACAAGGTGCAACACATGCACAATTGAGAGGAGAAGCTCACACTAGCTCAAAAGAGTAAAATGGGATGCCAAGAGTTGCCTCCCAACCTGCCATGGTGGGTATTTATAGCCCACACACCAAAAGCTAGCCGTTGGAGGCTAGCAAAACCCGATCTGACCGCCAACCAACGGCAGTCAGACCAAGCTATAATGCAACAGCTATAAAACTAGCCATTATAGATAATTTCCGGTCAGATTGGTTCCGGGAGGAAGAAAACTCAATAACATGTCCACTAGAAAAGGTTGACCGACCTTATAAGGATGGTCAAACTGGACTTCTGGTCAGTCTGGGGCGGTCAGTCCGGGCCTGAATTTCAGCACAGGCGACACTAAAAAAAATGATCATAACTTTTAACTCCGATGTCGGAATTGAGTGACCTTGGGCTTTATGGAAAGCTTATTCTGAGGGCTACACAACACATCTATTTGATTGATCTCAAACATATTTGATCAAATCAAGAAGCACAACTCTAAAGAGCCAACACATGGCCTAAGTCCAAGAAAAGAGCAACAAGCAATCTTAGACCATGCCAAGGAATGATTCATGAACTTCAACAATTTGCAAAGCATATTTGCAAAATTTAGTATCATGCCACAAGGAGTAGATGTTTAGTATCACGTCTATGTTTATGAGTTATTGAATAAATGTTATTCTATTCTTTGAATGAATCATTGGTTATGAGGATTAACAAGTATGTGACTTGTTGATGAAACTCTTTTAACTTATGATAATATCATTCTAAATGTATCCCTGGTCGAATGTTACTGGTCGGGATACTAGTGACTCTATCGACCAGCACATGTATTGATTGATGACCCTGTTTCACCAGTCATGGATATAGGGATATCGAATCGATAGTGTGAACACATGTTAGAGTACATGGTGTTGGATAAGACCCACCTTGAGACACTATT
Source organism: Ampelocalamus luodianensis (assembly GCA_036346255.1). Classification (NCBI taxonomy): domain Eukaryota; kingdom Viridiplantae; phylum Streptophyta; class Magnoliopsida; order Poales; family Poaceae; genus Ampelocalamus; species Ampelocalamus luodianensis. Next base: position 37,184,933 of record CM070630.1, read on the forward strand.
GAGATTGTTATGATTCTATGTGTCATTAGTTAGTCTCAAGCAATGATGATGTATAATCTTTAGACCTGAGATCAGCATGGTTCTCTACATGTGTAATAGCACTCGTAGGGGTTTCCAAACACTACTCGTAACTGGGTAGTTATAAAGGTAGCTTTCGGGTATGCTATGCAACATGCGAAGGGATGTGACTAGTCGGATATGGGATTTTTCCTTCCTAACATAATAGGAGAGAGATCTCTGGGCCCCTCGAAGTGGCCAGATAAAGAAAGTGCATGGCCATGCCACTGGTGGTTGAAGAGTTCGACCACATAAGGTTATCCGACACTCGATCGAGAAAGTATTGAACAGTCCATGGATAACAAATATCTCACTTGGAGTTCAAACCAGATATCGAGAAGCAAAGGGAGAATACACGAGTAGGTCGTTCCGTTCGACCAGATACGAACTGATCGTATAGAGATATGAGCTGGTCGTAGACTGGTCGTGCAGAGATACGAGCTGATCGTAGACTGGTCATACATAGTCACAAACTGGTCGTATGGAGATACGAGCTGGTCGTGGACTGGTCGAACGTAATCATAGAGTGGTAGAAACCTGGTCGTATGAAAGATCTAGACCTGTCATTATGTATTTTGGGGGAGATTGAAGGATCTAGACCCTTGTGTGTTAATGGAGTATTTTGGTGATTAATGACAAATACACTTGTGAGACTAACACTCTTATTGTTATATCATGTTTAGTCTCAGCTTGGATATAAAAGCAAAAATCCAAACATGTATGTATTCATTAATGACAAATACACTTGTGAGACTAATACTCTTATTGTTATATCATGTTTAGTCTTAGCTTTGATATAAAAGCAAAAATCCAAACAGGTATGTATTCATTAATGACAAATCTATTTGTGAGACCGATAATTCTATTGATTATCTATTGCTTAATCTCGTTTGGATATAAAAAATGAAAATACAAGAGGTATGCATTCTACTTCTTATTATATCTTGTTGCATTCCCCGGGTCCAAAATATAGGTTAAACTCCACCAAAAAGGTTAACTTGGATATGTGCATATGTTTCCATTATACATTCGTGTATGCACACATTTAGGGGGAGTTTACTCTATGTTTTGTGGTTTCCTTAGGATTGATCCATATTCTTCTGTCCACATATTTTTAGGATCTTTACTTTGAAACATATCCTTGAATATATTTAACTTATGAAGTTAGTATATTCATATGAGTATATGTAACTTGTGTAGTTCATATATACTCATATCCTTGAATATATACAACTTGTGTAGTTCGTATATATTCATATGAGCATATGAGACTTGCGTAGTTCATATATGCTCATATATCTTTTGAGTATATATAACTTGTGTGGTTTATATATACTCATACCAATTACATTCAATTATCTGTAATTGTGTTGGTTGTCATCAATTACCAAAGAGGGAAAAGATTATGGTATCTTGTTCCACCATTATGAGTTAATGGTATGTTGTGGTGATTAATGACAATCACCTTGTAGACCTAACTTTTTCCATGAGTTGGTTGAATATGTTATGTTCTAGGTGGTTGAAGACTTTGGATGACATCATGACTTGATTGTCATCAAGTCAAGATTCTTGAAGAAGAAGAAATCATCATGTGTTGATGATTGTAACATCCCAATCTTGGGCTTGTGTTTCAAATGTAAGAAAATCAGTAGAAATTAAAACTTTTTCTTACATCATGTATTTCCTGTTGTGCCAAACAATTCTTGTACAAGGGATTATGGAAATACATTGTCACAAGTCTAGTTGATCCGAATCTTGTTATTCCAAAAACAATCTTGTCAAATCTTATGATCATCCTCTGGAAATATTTTTCCTAAGTCTCTGTGATGGTATGTGATCCCTCTGAAAAATTTCACAATTTTTAGAAATTATTTGAATATTTTTAGAGGCAGTCAAACCTGTTTGACTCTCAATCAAACATTAAAACAGAGCCTTGCAGAATTTTTGGAGATTTATTCGCAGTATAAAAACCTCTGAAAATTTTACTCAAGGTTAATATCTGAGTTAGCAAGCTCCTGTAAAAATTTCATAATTTTTGGAGTTAATTTGCTACCTCAAATAAATCTTTCAAAGTCTCTGTTCTAAATTCAAGTCAAACTTGGTTTTACTGTTACTTGGGTTCGAATCAGACTCGGGCTCGAGCCAATCGTCTTGGTCCAGTCAACTAACCGCACCGCGCCCGTTTGAAAATCCCGCGATCGATCTCAGCCTTTGGATCTAAATCGCACGGTCCGCGTGCGTTTAACCTTTCGGACCTTCCGGTTGCAAGTTTGTTTGTCGACCGTTAGATCTCCATCCAACCGTTGATATTTCCGAAACCTTCGGACCCTCCGGTTGCATTTCTGAATCAGAGCCGTTGGATTAAGATCCAACGCCCGCGTGTTCCTCCGTTGTAAATTGAGCTTGCGACGTGGGGCTATCTGAGCCGTTCGTTTCTAATCCTAGGGCTCGGAACCTCTCTGTTGTGTTTTAAAGCCCGTAGGCGTGGCACTATCTCAGCCGTCCGTGTCTCATCTAGCAGTGTGAATCACCGAGCCTTTCGCGGGTCGTCTTCTACCTCCGGCCGTCTGCGAGCCTTTGAGGGGAGTAATGGTAGTGTCATTTCTTGCTCCCTAAAGCCACCCTAGCCGACGTTTAGGGGTATGGGAGGTACACTGAGCCAGGCCATGCCCTAATGCACGTCTTCACCTCTTTTCCTTGTCGGCCGCGCATTGTGCTTTGTGTTTTGCCGCCCGAAAGATGTGTGGTGCAAACCCTAATGCTTTCATGGCTTTATAAGCACTCTCAATGCTTCCTGGTATTTCTTTAGACCACCATCAAGCTCCATTCTCAATATTGGAGCTTAACACCTCAAAAATGGCAAATCGCCATTGTTGACCCGTGGAGCTCCATTGGTGTTCTTGGTGTTCCAGTGGTCCTCCTTCACGTTTCTTCGCCCTAACCTTATCTATTTACTTCCTTGAACATTTCCCCTCACTTAATTTTGGATTTTATTCTCAGGGATTGTCCAATTTGGGGTTTGTTCAAATTCGGCCGAAATTGGTCATCTTCTTCCTCAGCTCAGGTGAGTGCTCCATTTTCTAATTACTTGCTCATGTAGCTTTTGTGAATCATTATGAAGCTATATTGATGCTTTGGAATCACTCATTTGGCTCAGGGTATCTATCTCGGGTTTTCTTCTTCAAGTCCGGCGAGCTTTCACCGTGGTTAAGCATCTCCGGCCATCTTTGAAGCTTCTTGTCACTAAGGTAGCTTCTTATTAGTCCTTAGAAGCTTTGGCACCCGCATCCTAGGCTTGCAGTGGAGCTCATCGCGATTTTTGTGTTTAGCAGTAAGCTCCCATTTTCGTTTTTCCGGCTAGCCGGCGTTTTAGTCCTTCGCCGCCGGCGAGAATGCTACCATTAGGTTCGTAGTGCTATTGCGAATCCATTTTGGCTCTTGTTCGGCGCCGCCGCGGCCAGTGTCGCCGGCGATTTGTCGTTGAAACCACTCGGGTTTTGCCGGCACAGAGCTCCCGTTTTCGTCATTTGATTAGGACACATTAATTGCTAATCATTAGTTATTAATTATGTCTTAATCATTGTCGTTGAGCCACTGACCAGTGGGCCCAATATCCTTAAATCGCTCTCTGGTTCAACCCCGCACTGTTCCGACATCATTAAGATTAATCATTGGTTAATTGAATGTGTCGGCATTTATCCCTGTCGAAAATTACCTCTGGGTCGCTGACTTGTGGGCCCGAGGGGTTAAAATCAAATCTCAGGAGTCATTAGTGCCTAGTTAATGTTAATCATTAGAATCTTTAATCCTATCCTAACCGCCACTCTCAGTCGCTGACAAGTGGGCCCAGTGCACTGTGCACGTGGGTTAAACCAGCGCGTGGGTGACTCGAAGTCACTGACATGCGGTCCCACGTGTCAGCATCTTCCTTTGAACTGCGATCAATATCTACCGTTCATTTTTAGATATGCGGCCCTGATCTTTGTGTGCGTTCGGACCCTCCGGATGCCTTGATCGTTCTCGACCGTCGATCTTTCGATCAACGGCTGAGATCGTGTATGCAACCGCACCGTCCGAATGCATACACCCGTGTGCGCCGTTGGATCTTGATCCAACGGTGGGCTCCGATCAGGTTTGGCGCGTGCGCCGTTTTTTTGCGCGTGAGCCGTAGGATTTTAGATCAAGGGTTGGGAGTTGTCCACGTCGTTTTCTTTTATTTGGGTTGTTCTGTATTTCGGTAAGTATTTGTTTAACAACTGAAAATGATATAAAAACTTTAGAAACTCATAACTAATTCATTTTAACTGCTTTTTAGATAATTCCAACGGTAATAAATTATGTTGTCACTTTAGTTTATTGTAAAAATGGAATTAAGCATGTTGCAGTAGCAGAAAATTGTATAACTAGGAATAACTTGATTTATGTCATTTTGAATATTCCAGAAATAGATTTAATCTTGAAAAATGCATATCTTTTTCTGTATAAATCCAAATTGTGCAAAATCAATTTTGTTAAATTCGTCTGTTAGTGTCCTTTCATATAAAATAGGATTTGAGCATGTTCATAATTCTGTAAAATGATTTGTATTAGATTTACAACTTAGAAAAATCATAAGTAAATGTGTATAACTCCAAATTTAGTAAATCCAACTTTGCTGTTATTAGGATGTCATAATCTACCTACTATAAAAATTTCAGACCTTAGATCATTCTGGAAAATTTCGCCATGAACAGTGCTAATTATTAATTAGGTTGATATAAGGCTGAGAAGGAGTATTTTGCTCATATCTTTTGCATGCTTAGTCCAAATTGCATGATTCTTGTTCCTGTCATTGTCTTAGATCATTCCCTAGCTGTAGTATAAATTTTATTAGATTTGGATGTGTTTTGCTGTTGGAGTTTCATTTGGTGTTCTTCGTTCTTATTTGCTTATCGCCTTTTCGCGTTAGGTTCCGAAGACAATATTATTAATCTTGATATTGAGCCACAGCAGCCATCAGATCCTGCACTTCAGCCAGGCAAGCAGATGTAGCATTCATTTGATCATATTGCTCCTACTATTTTCAAAGTCTAATATATTGTTTGCAAATTCTATGTATGCATTGCTATGTTGTTTTAAACTATTGTCGGTAGTTGGCCTACTAGATGCATTATCAGTAGGAAATGTTTATTCCTCTACTACTGAAGCCTAGGTTACTTGCTGTGATTTTGGGTTCACTGGATGGACCCTTGTCACTTAGTAGTTTACGTGTCATTATGCTTAGCCATGCTTAGCTGTCGGTAGAAATGGGCGGTTATCGACTCGTCGATAACTTTGATCACACAAACTATTACTATGTGTATATTTCAGCCTTGTGCTTTGTCTAAATTGCAAAACTAAAACTGAAAATGAAAACAATTTAGACTTGGGCACAATGGTATGATGGTGTGATCTTTTGGGTGTGATTGGGATGGTGCCCGGGTCAATTAAGGACCGAGCTACTTGTTACACCAAACCAAACATTTGTGCGTGCTAACCACACTAGAGGGATATAGGACCTCTCTTAGCTGAGTACTTGGGCTGTGTTAATTAATGAGTCGCGTGGTGGGTTGCATATTTGATTATATGCAACATGGACACGTCTGTAGGGAGAGGAACACCCGCCGAGGCCGGTGTATCTTGCTCCACGTATGGGTCCTTGTGATCCATATTTCGTCGGCAGATCACTAAGGATTAACCCCCATACGTGCGTCTCTTGATTAGCATGTTCCATTGGAAAGGGTTCGTAGGACTTAGCCGTGCCGGCATACCAAAGGAAGTGTGCTTAATAGCTTGGCAAAAAGGCGATCCAAGTGTGGGTACATTGGTACACCTGCGAGGATTGAAACTATTCGAATAGCCTCGTCCTAGGTTATGGACACGCTTGGGGAAGTCTTTCAAGAGCTAGACTACAACCTTTTAAAATTAAAACTTGATGGTGGTATGAATCAGGGATTCATGCTATGTTGTGGTGACTTTTGGGAAAGTCACTTCAGTGGATACTTGTTACTTATGTTTACTCATTGTTATTTAAATGCTTAAAAACAGATTTTACAAATTCTTTGTTCAACTTATTACAATATTGCAAATGAAACTTGCTTTATGCGTCCAAAGAACCATATAACCACATTCCTTTGAATACAGCTTTCATGTAGCTATGTATAGGCTTGCTACTCGTAAGTCTTGCGAGTACATTTTTTGTACTCACCTGCATCGCTTGTGTTGTGCAGAGGATGATAGTGAGTCCGATGGACCTCACTTTTGTGAGTTGTGCTGTGGCAGTCTAAGGGGCGATTAGTGTAACACCCCAGCTCAACATTGAGTCTGGAATGCTACTAAAATTAAATTAAACTAAGCTAAACTAAGACCAATTACAAAATCTCGACAAAACCTGTCGCCTATACCGAGGTTCCAACAATTGATCAAGGCATTTATCAATAAAATCATAATCAGGTTCATTCAAGCGTGTAGAATAATATCTTAAACATAACCAAAACTTTCTATTCTCATTATTACAGTTAACCTGAAACTCAAACTATCCATAGCTTCTAACAGGTAAACATATCATTTAACAATAATTTCATAATCCAATTCACTCATGCATAAGAGATAATCATATGAATGTAATCAAATTAACACTATTCTCACAACCATAATCAGAATCATAAAACAACCATGGGTATTTCTCAGATCTATTTATTCTTATATGAAGCTAAATGACAATTGCTTTAATGTTGTGAGGTAGTGCGTGCTTTCCAATTCATCTACTCCCTCCCATGCATGCAGTCTTGCGTTGTACCTAAAACACATCAAAACAAGAGTGAGCCCAAAGACTCAAGCAAGTACCAACAAGGCTAAGCAAGTTAACATTCATAGCATCAATAATCCAAGATAAACAATGCACGAGTAAAGCCTTCATGCTCATGTGAATGCAACCAATGCAATGCACCTTTTAACTTTATCTCTTTCGCATTTTACCGTGAATGCGGGTATACAACCGTCATTGTGTACCCTTGCACGTGCCCTCCGCACAGGGACCAAAAGCCTATACACCACATGTATAGGGACCTTTGCCCATCATCTGAATGATGGGGACCTCTTTGCTCATAGCCCACATTGCACCAATGTGGGGACCTCAAGCCCGTCAATACATGACGGGGACCTCAACGAAATGCATGCTTGGTCACCACGTGACCAAGCTTCAGCATGATCTCAATATGCACATGCACAACATCTATTCATCATCAATATACCCAGTACAATAACAACAGACATAAATAGAGCATAATCATACTTGGAGCATTCACCAATCTCAATATAAACATCATGCCAGCAACCTTACTTCGCTATCATATATCAAAAACATGCATGTATGACCAAGTCTCCAACACGATTGGAACATGCAATTGCTCTTTGCCCACGTCTTTCATATACACGAATTTAACATGTACATAACAACATGTATGATTTAGCAACACTCAAGGGAAACATTAACCATAGCTTGCATTCATCAAGATAAAAGGAAAGCTCATTACGCTAACATTCGTGCAAGGCTACAACAAGCAATCACCACAATCATATCATACAACCGAAAACACGCTATAACCCGAATACTTGCCTCAACCGTGCGAAAACGGCGGACGCGAAGTGGGTGCTGCCCTTGGGATCTCGCTGCCACCTGGACAAGAAGATAACCCCAAACTAAGACTAGCATTCTGGACCAAAATCATACATAACATTACAATCGAAATCGCTAACTTCTTATCATTTCTAATTTTTTTCTAATTTCTAGCGGTCGGTCACTGCAGACAGCAGACTTCAAAAATTCATAACTTTCTGCTCAGGAGTCCAAATAGGATGATCTTGGACAATCTGAAAAAGTAATTGAAATGTCTAAATAAACTTAGTTGGGAGACCCTCTGATTCGGCCATCTACCAGACCTACCAATCTATTTAATCAGAGCAAATATTTCACGTCGGGTTTCTGGACAGCGACAAAGAAACTATCATAACTTTCTCTACGTTTGTCCAAATTCAGTGATCTTTAGCTTTCCTGAAAGCTAAGAGGATTAGCCTCGTTTTTCGTTATGGTGAGACCCTCTGGAAACCCCTCTAAATACGCGCTTCAATCAGGTTAACTAACACTAGCAAATCTGCTTCTCTCCAGAAACACAGAAGTACTAATAAATTCATAACTTTGGCTACCGAAGTCCAAATGACTTGATTCTTGTCGGCAATGAAAGGTAACTACGATAGCTACAACTTCCTAGGAGACACCCAGACCCAAATCTGCCTCTAACTTAATCAAAACCGACAAACTTCCCTGCTGCAGAATAGCGACGAACTGGCATCCGAAAATTAGACAACTAGAAAACGACCTAAAACAAAGAACCACGGGTTACCCTTGCCGAAACGGAGAGAGCACACAGCGGGGATGAAGACCACCACGAATCCGCTGCGGATCCCTTCTTCTCCCTCTTCTTCCCTTCTCTTCTTCCCCTTCTTTCTCTTCTTTTCTCCTTCTTCTTCCTCCTTGGCGGCTGCAAGGAAGCTCCTACTCCACCTTGGACAGCAGCAATGGAGGTGATGGGGAGATGGGGAGGCGCAAGGGAGGGTGGAAGGGAGGTGGAGAGGTGAGGAGGTGGGGAGAGGGGAGAGGCGGCCGGCTGCTAGGGGAGGGGAAAGGGGAGGGGAGGAGAGGAACTAGGGTTTTGGGGAGGAGCCCCCTGGCGGCCACTTAGGTGGGCCTTGGCCTGAGCCCAAGTTGCCGCCAAAAGCTATTTCCCCTCTAAAACGCAAGATCGACAATCAAACCAATTAGTCCCTCCCGTCGTTCCGTTTGATTCTTCCCCGTAAAATCGATCTCTCCCGAAACAAATTTTATACTTCCTCGATTCAGATCTTAACTCATTTTCGGGATATTACATTCTACTCCCCTTAACAGGATTCGACCCCGAATCTAAACGCCAATCTTCCCGAAAGAAAACCACGACTAGAACTTAACAACAGATACCAATGCGATCAACTCCTACTAAACTCGCTCACGTGAGACTTCAACTCTCAAGTGACCTCTCTCTCCAACAGAAGAGACCACAACACCAAGACGTAAATCGACGTCTGTACTAACGCTCCACTCGACATTCCAGGTACACTCACCGGACAAGACTCGATGGTAAGACCTCACTCGATGGTTAACGGTGCAATCGAAACCTCAAACTCGGATCTCCGGTATTCACTCAACACCGAACATACAAGGCGTTCACGTACTCGCGCACGGACTCGAGACGATCTGGCGATGCGCCAACTAGCGAAAACAACCCAATGTATCTTGGGTTAAACCTCCCAAAGATACCGAACCACACGACATGCACATAGAACACGAACTCGTGTTCCACCGCTCAATTATACTCCTCACTAAAGCAAAAATCACCTCCTTTAACGAAACACACAACAACAATACTCTTCCTAAACACACTCTTTTACCAAGAAAGCTCAAGCGAAAATGAAGAACTCTCAACGCAACCAAACGTTACCAACTCGGTACTAAAAGGAGTCAAATTCAAAATCGATGATTTAACACGAAAAAATCTTTCCACCTTCAATTAGAAAATTTGCAAATAAACACCACGATCGCTAAAAGAGAAACCACTCGATTAACCAAATCCATCATTTCTTTTATTCTTTCTGAACCGATAAGAATCATATATACCAAAATCGAATCAACCTCAACTTACGAAAGATATTGGTCAACAACACAAAACTCAAACGAGAATCGAGGAAACAATTCACTCCTTTGAGGAAGTATCAAATTCTCAGTATCTCTTTTAAGAATAAAATCTCTCTCAACTTTGGAGTTTCAGTTCATCACAAAACACACTAACTCATCTTTCTTAACTTTACATTCTCAATGTTACACTCAAGTTGAAATACATCATCCACAATTCCGTATAAAGGCTCTATCGACGCCGCCAAACTTTATCTCAACAACTCCTCTATCTACATGATTAATTTGACAGATGACTTCCAATGCATCTCAAAATAGATTACACACGCAATCACATCTCCTCAATGTTTTAGAAACAAACAACTTGGAATTCACAGCTCTCACAGTCATATACTTTCTCTAAAAGGGCTCTATCAATGATTATCTCACTGTTCGAAACCCACCCTTAATCTACCTCCTCTACACATAATCATTGGGTGCCCCAAGTCCTAGCATAAAATTGCAAAACCCAAATTAAACTCCAAGATTCCTACAACGAACTTCTCATATAAAAGATAGGAAATCCTCGATTAAATCAGTAAAATCCCATAATTCCAACATACTCTCTCATTAACATCATCATGAAAATATTTTCTTGACCAGTTTACCTTTACAAAGATTATAACCCTCAGAAGGTTACTCATTTAAAGCCAAATCACTCTTGACGTTACTCAATATTTTCCATTATTCCATTAATTAACTTGGCGATTTGATTACTTTGTAACCCCACTCTCAATAAACCACATCATCCAGAATAACTTTCATAGCCTCGCAATACTACCAAATTGCGATACTCTAATAAATTGATCCAGATTTCCATACTTGCTAATTCTAATGCTCGGTCAAAAAGAACACCAAATCTTGAACTACAACTTGTTATAAGTCCTACTAGTTGCGACAACGAAATCTGTTAGCTCCAAAGACAAATATTCTTTTTAACTCAAATCCTCTCCAAGAATTATTCTAATAAATCGATTTATTACTCCAAGCCTCTCAGACAACTTGAGACCTAAGGGTTCATCAAACCATCTACTAGGCCACCACTATCTAGATGCCAAGACACCACCTACGAGACTTTACAATACAGATCGGTTAACCCTTTCTTAGAAGAAGAGGCAAATAGAAATAAGTTTCAGCTCAAAAGAAAACGTTACCACTTACAATAGTTACAAGATCAAGAGAAACAATCGAGATAAAACTGTTCTCAAAACCAAAAGATATGATCAAAGTTGAGGCGCACGTCCCACAATCGAGAGAATATCAAACCTCGACGAGAATAAAACACGCTTTTAGAATTTGGAAAACTCTTATGGGCAAGAACAAAAGTTTTAGACAAACTTCAATATTCTCGCAAGTTATGAAACTTTACTTAAATCTCAAATACTTCCACTTTACTCGATTTTAGTTGGTTATAGCATCACCATGGCATTTCCGACAAAGAGTAATTGAAGATCACAACACCTATTCCACTTAGGAACTAATAAAACCTCTCAACACGTCACTTTGCTCTAAACAAATTCAGCTATCACATCAACATGAGGTCCGAAAGATCACAAATGCGAACTAGAAACATATTCAATTAATTAACATCCGCGGCGATCCGGTCCTTTATACAAAACATTCAATATTATCATCATAATCCCTTACCGACAATCACACTAGTAATGTAACAATACACTCTTAGCGAGACTCATCATAGCCTCTTATCCCATCATAAATTTCTCCAAAGGAAACACAAGCCACAAGGTTGAAACAAACCTATTTTAACTAGTTCATACTATCAAATGATACTTTCGCAAAGCACACTATCGAGGCCACTTACTCAATCACCCACTCAACCATTAGTGTTACTCACACCGCTCCAAGCTGTCATTAACAATTGTCAATTGTATGAATCATGTATACAAATAGGGTCCTACTACATTTGTAGTCGCGTAACCATCTGTAAACACAAAGTCAACATTTAATAATCTCATCGCCTGCACAACGAGGTTTCACAACATGCTACCTCAACGTTCGTCTAATCTAATATACATGTTTTTAATCTAGCAATTTTGTATGATCATCAAGTAACTAGTTTACGAAAATTTCCAATCGATATCCTCTAAAGCATCGTTCAAACACATTCTTAACATAACCATCACTAATGGGTAAGCTAATCCATAGAGATACATTACTCCATGCTATCCAATAAATCTACCGATTCCACAATCCTAACAATCGGACCAATTCATCAAAATACCACACCTCTTAACAACTCCATTGATTCCAACTAAATATTGTCATACTCATAGTCATAACTCATCAAGAACCACTAAAGGACAACCTCCACTTATTCAACTTTCTTTGATAAGGACCTTAGTTAAGATCGATCATGCACAAACTGCGAACTTAACTTGAAACTCATAACACAACCATTAATATTCAACGCTCAAAATACCCAAAGAGATCGTTGAGTCAAAGCCTTCATGAACTAAAGGACTTACAAAAGAAACTTTCATTAACCAAAAACATCAAGCGAATAAAATAGGTCAAGCTTTCCAATAAGAAAAACAAAACTCCCTACAAAAGTCAATATTGACAATTAGCAAAATTCACCAATCGCGAGAATAACTCAACTACTGGGAAAAACAATAATTGATTTACGGGGCAAATTAAGCCAAAGGAAACACACCAAACATTTCAAAGAAACCCATCAATCGCAACCGGTTAAGAGTTGCCCAAATTCAAATTCAGGGAAGAGAACAACTTTTCTAAAGATTCTCGCTATCGACACCTGTACTAAGATATCCAGGGTAGCACTTCTCTATACCCACTCCACGAACGGTGGTGTAACCTGGTAAAGCCCAGGGTCACAACCACGACCTTAACCTCTCAACAACGACTAATCCCACTCATAATAATCATAATAATTAATTAATTAAGCAGACAAACTCAAATCATGTCAGCAATAATCAAAACGATATAACGGAAACGTAAATGCAAAGATTGACCCATCCCCATCCTACTGTGCTCAGTGTGTCAAACTTTTAAGTTGATTAACATTAGCAATTTTTTTATATCTAGTCACCACGGACCTCTGACCGCTCGATACCAATCGTAACACTGACTCAACATTGAGTGCGGAATGCTACTAAAATTAAATTAAACTAAGCTAAACTAAGACCAATTACAAAATCTCGACAAAACACATGCGCCTATACCGAGGTTCCAACAATTGATCAAGGCATTTATCAATAAAATCATAATCGAGTTCATTCAAGCGTGTAGAATAATATCTTAAACATAACCAAAACTTTCTATTCTCATTATTACAGATTAACTGAAACTCAAACTATCCATAGCTTCTAACGAGTAAACATATCATTTAACAATAATTTCATAATCCAATTCACTCATGCATAAGAGATAATCATATGAATGTAATCAAATTAACACTATTCTCACAACCATAATCGAATCATAAAACAACCATGGGTATTTCTCGTGATCTATTTATTCTTATATGAAGCTAAATGACAATTGCTTTAATGTTGTGAGGTAGTGCGTGCTTTCCAATTCATCTACTCCTCCCATGTATGCAGTCTTGCAGTTGTACCTAAAACACATCAAAACAAGAGTGAGCCCAAAGACTCGCAAGTACCAACAAGGCTAAGCAAGTTAACATTCATAGCATCAATAATCCAAGATAAACAATGCACGAGTAAAGCCTTCATGCTCATGTGAATGCAACCAATGCAATGCACCTTTTAACTTTATCTCTTTTCGCATTTTACCGGTAATGCGGGTATACAACCGTGTTGTGTACCCTTGCTGTGCCCTCCGCACAGGGACCAAAAGCCTATGCACCACATGTATAGGGACCTTTGCCCATCATCCGAATGATGGGGACCTCTTTGCTCATAGCCCACATTGCACCAATGTGGGGACCTCAAGCCCGTCAATACATGACGGGGACCTCAACGAAATGCATGCTTGGTCACCACGTGACCAAGCTTCAGCATGATCTCAATATGCACATGCACAACATCTATTCATCATCAATATACCCAGTACAATAACAATGAGACATAAATAGAGCATAATCATACTTGGAGCATTCACCAATCTCAATATAAACATCATGCCAGCAACCTTACTTCGCTATCATATATCAAAAACATGCATGTATGACCAAGTCTCCAACACGATTGGAACATGCAATTGCTCTTTGCCCACGTCTTTCATATACACGAATTTAACATGTACATAACAACATGTATGATTTAGCAACACTCAAGGGAAACATTAACCATAGCTTGCATTCATCAAGATAAAAGGAAAGCTCATTACGCTAACATTCGTGCAAGGCTACAACAAGCAATCACCACAATCATATCATACAACCGAAAACACGCTATAACCCGAATACTTGCCTCAACCGTGCAGCAGCGGACGCTGAAGTGGGTGCTGCCCTTGGGATCTCGCTGCCACCTGGACAAGAAGATAACCCCAAACTAAGACTAGCATTCTGGACCAAAATCATACATAACATTACAATCGAAATCGCTAACTTCTTATCATTTCTAATTTTTTTCTAATTTCTAGCGGTCGGTCACTGCAGACAGCAGACTTCAAAAATTCATAACTTTCTGCTCAGGAGTCCAAATAGGATGATCTTGGACAATCTGAAAAGGTAATTGAAATGTCTAAATAAACTTAGTTGGGGAGACCCTCTGATTCGGCCATCTACCAGACCTACCAATCTATTTAATCAGAGCAAATATTTCACGTCGGGTTTCTGGACAGCGACAAAGAAACTATCATAACTTTCTCTACGTTTGTCCAAATTCAGTGATCTTTAGCTTTCCTGAAAGCTAAGAGGATTAGCCTCGTTTTTCGTTATGGTGAGACCCTCTGGAAACCCCTCTAAATACGAGCTTCAATCAGGTTAACTAACACTAGCAAATCTGCTTCTCTCCAGAAACACAGAAGTACTAATAAATTCATAACTTTGGCTACCGAAGTCCAAATGACTTGATTCTTGTCGGCAATGAAAGGTAACTACGATAGCTACAACTTCCTAGGAGACACCCAGACCCAAATCTGCCTCTAACTTAATCAAAACCGACAAACTTCCCTGCTGCAGAATAGCGACGAACTGGCATCCGAAAATTAGACAACTAGAAAACGACCTAAAACAAAGAACCACGGGTTACCCTTGCCGAAACGGAGAGAGCACACAGCGGGATGAAGACCACCACGAATCCGCTGCGGATCCCTTCTTCTCCCTCTTCTTCCCTTCTCTTCTTCCCTTCTTTCTCTTCTTTTCTCCTTCTTCTTCCTCCTTGGCGGCTGCAAGGAAGCTCCTACTCCACCTTGGACAGCAGCAATGGAGGTGATGGGGAGATGGGGAGCGCAAGGGAGGGTGGAAGGGAGGTGGAGAGGTGAGGAGGTGGGGAGAGGGAGAGGGGCGGCCGGCTGCTAGGGGAGGGGAAAGGGGAGGGGGGAACTAGGGTTTTGGGGGGGAGCCCCCTGGCGGCCACTTAGGTGGGCCTTGGCCGAGCCCAAGTTGCCGCCAAAAAGCTATTTCCCCCTCTAAAACTGCAGCACTGACAATCAAACCAATTAGTCCCTCCCGTCGTTCCGTTTGATTCTTCCCGTAAAATCGATCTCTCCCGAAACAAATTTTATACTTCCTCGATTCAGATCTTAACTCATTTTCGGGATATTACATTTAGCTTGGCGGCCCGGTCGGTTGCCCTGTGGTGTTATGTGGCTAACCGGTCGTCTTTTGGTTTAAGCCATCTTATGGCAACTTTTGCTTCCGCTGTTACTTATTTGCTTCTTATGTCTTTTGGCCGGTCGGCTGTGTTGTAATAACTTATATTATGTATGTCTTTTGGTAGACTTGTTATAATCTGTTGTATGGAATTGATGCATTCTTGGATATGATGTATGTGTGCTGCTTGTTCTGGGAGGCACATATTCATCGAGACGCGGATTATTCTATTTGTGATACTAGAACCAGAGGAAGGTTAAGTATTACAAGTTTAATAAACCGGGGTCTCACAATGATATCAAGAGAAGAATATCATCATGTGTTGATGATATTGAAATAAAAAGCTTGGAGTAAAGGATGCATCATGAGTTGATGTATATCAAGTTCAAGAAGAGGTGATGATCATGAGTTGATCATCATGTCAAGAAAAATCCATCATGTGTTGATGGAGGTCAAGTGAAGAGTGCATTATGAGTTGATGCATGTCAAGACTTGGGATGGAAGATGTCATCATGTGTTGATGAGCATCAAGTCAATGACCCGGACTTGAAGTAAAGATGTGCGTCATCAAGCTTCAAGAGATGTGCAAGGCAAAGGTATGACTAGCTAGGGCTAAGGATTTGTTCCTAGTCTTTTACCGGTCTCGGTGTTTGGTTGGGAGGCTGGATTGCTAGTATAGGTTGCCGTTCTATTAAGAGGGGTCTTGATTAGTAGCTTGAGTTAGTCATGTGTTGTTAGCTCATTGTGTTTGCTCTAGCTCAACTTAACATGTTGTCAATATTTGCGAATGTGTTTTGCAAATAGTTGTGGCTCATGGTTAAATCCTTGTAGCATGAGACTTTAGTTTGCGAATGTGTTTTGCAAATGGCTTAAGTCCATGTACCTTATTCCTTATGGCATGATGCCATTTGCTTGCAAATGTGTTTTACAAACAGTTGAGGCTCACGTTCAAATCCTTGATAGCATGGGATTTTAGCTTGCAAATGTGTTTTGCAAATGTCTTAAGTCCTTGTACTTTTTAGTTGTGGCTTTGATTCTAAAAGGTTGGCAAATATGTTTTGCAACTTATTGAGAATCTTTCCATCATGCTCTTCTTACATCTGGCATCAATTTGCAAATGTATTTTGCAATTGAGTTGTTCTGTTGAAAGCCAGTTTTGTGCTTGTCTCAGGCTTTGCGGTAATACCGACATGTGTTGCGCGGAACTACCGCTGTGCGGTATGACCGGTGTTCCTTAACGGAACTACCGCACCTGTTGAGCATGTGTTGCTCTGAGGTAGTACGATAGTACCGGTGGTCCTGAAGCGGAACTACCGCACCCTCGGTTGTACCGGCCTTTGTGGCGGTACGAGTTTTTCAGAGAAACACATTTTTATGTGTTTGCTCCTCTGGAAAAGCGGTAGCACCGGAGGACTCTGTACGGTACGTGTCTTTTAGAGAAGCATTTGTTGCTCTCTTGGAAGCACGGTAATACTGGCGCTTTGTGCGCGGTATGACCGGACTAGCGGAACTATCGTTCAAATGCTAGCGGTACGTAAATTCCAGAACACATGTTTTTCTTGCCCTTAGCTGAAATTTCGAGCATGTGTTGCTCTTTCAGTTTTGCGATAATACCGCAATGTGCTGTGCGGAACTACCGTTCATCGGAACTACCGCGTATTGGTTGGCGGTAGTACTGTACCTTTTCACAACGACTAGTTTTATAGCTGTTACTATGCTGATTCCTTTTCCCAACGGCTAGCCTATGTGTATAGACTATATATATACCCACCTTGGTCGTATGAAAAATAGAGGCTGGTACCCCTAGACATTCTATTGAGCTAAGAGCAAACCCTCTCTAGCATTTGTGCATGTGTTGCACACAGTGCGGCTAGAAGGCAAACCCTAAGCGCATGTGTTGCCTTAGGTAGTGGATAGAGTATCCACTTGAGCTTAGACACTTGATTGGTTCAAGTGAAAGTTTAAGACCTGTTACTCTTGGTGTTTGCCGACACCTAGACGGCGTGGAGGCGTCGTGGTCTGGTGATCTTCTCAAGTGAAGCTTGTGAGATGGCCCTGTGTTTGTGAGTGGCTTGGTGCTCGCCATCTCCGGAGTGAAGTAAGAGCGACCCTAGTGGAGCGAGGTATTGGTTACCTCAGAGGCGGGTGCTCAATTTGTGGAGCCGGTCCAATTGGTTTGGGCTTGCCTCAACGTGGATTAGGGGAGACCGGCAAGTCTCCGAACACCACGGTAAAACATCGCCGTGTCATCTTGTGGTTTGTATTCTTGAGCTCTACCATATTGCAATTTACATTCATATAATTAAGTTGCCCATTCATTGTGTATGAATGCTTGCCATGCTATGTGCTATTTACATTGCTTAAATTGAATTGCTTACAAGTCTTTGCTCAAATTGTAATACTTATCAATTGACTTATGTTGTTGGTGCACCTAGTTGAGCACTAGTGGATTTAGGTCTTATCTGTGCAAAACTGTATCTGTATTAGCTTCCGCATTAGAAATCGGTTTTTGCACTTAGAAGTTTTTAAAACTCCTATTCACCCCCCTCTAATCGGCCTCCTCGATCTTACATCGTAAGGAGTTACGAACTGGTCATGACTAAATACAAATTGGTCGTATATAGATATGAGCTAGTCGTAGATCATATTGCATTAAGGTTCATCCGATATAATTTGTGTGTATTTGGGAATCGTTATGTTCTGCTAGGAACTGCTAACGACTTATGGTTGGAAAGGGTTTCCGAGTCACAACCGATTACACATGAACCTACAGGGTCACACACTTAACGGGTTGGAACAAAACATGTTCAGATAGGATCCATCATGGGCACTATATAAGGATATACTTGAAGCTATTGGGAGAGTGGTGAGACACGTGAATTGCTCCACCGAAACCTTAGCCGCGATCTTCTTGAGAGAGCCCTGCTGTGCGACTTGGTGCTAGCACACTAGCTTACGGTATTCCTTCCGTGGACGTATGGATACCGTAGAGGCACTCCTGCAGTTGCTGTTGCGCTTGAGGATGATCCACGACCTTGGCAAGGAACGCGATTGGTTGTTGGAGGAGATGATCGACGACGTTGGACGTTCAACGCCGACTGGATGATTGACTACGGTGGACGATTGACTACGACCACTTCATCGACGCGCTCTATGTTGGATCAGGCTACTCCAACTCATCTTTCGCTGCATTGCGTGTCTGGTGATAACGACCTGTGATCATCTTCTTGCTTGGCTTCCTGGTTTACGTCGTAGAATTTTTGAATTGCCAGCTCGCGTAGCCTACCCGTATCCCTTCACAAACATCTCCACTCCAAGTCCGGATTCTTCACTTGATAATCATCAACACATGATAAATTTCTTCTCTTCGAGATCTTGTCTTGAATATCATTAACATATGATGATTTTCTTTACTTCAGGATCTTGTCTTGAGTATTATTAACACATGATGATTTCCTTTACTCCCAGTTCTTGACTTGAATATCATTAACACATGATAATTTTCTTCACTTCGGGATCTTGTCTTGAATATCATCAACACATGATGATTTTCTTTACTTCGGGATCTTGTCTTGATGCTCATCAACACATGATGACATCCTTCATCCCAAATCTTAACTTGATGACAATCAACTCACCATGACACCTAAAGTCTTCATCATCATGGGACTCATTCTGTTTTACTAACTCATGGAAAATGTTAGTCCACATGACGATTGTCATTAATTACCAAAATACTCTATTAACTCATAATGGCGGATCTAGATTCTTCATACACTTCCAAATGTGTGGGTGCCCCGGGATATTGGAAATATACTTAATTAAATTCATACTGTAGCACAATTATTAATGAAGGAACAGTACTGTCCCTTTATTAAAGATCATGCTAAAGGTATAAATTTAACAAGTGACAATTCTAATAAACAAGATTCCCGGATATATATATCTCACAATGGTTCCCAGGATCAACGACCATTGCATATATATCCTTCATCAACATTGCATCAAATACATACAAGTCATACATTGACATAATTAAACATAAGTTTACAACTTGCGGTTTTAGTACTACATTATGGAGTGACTTGGTCACAATAACCAGTTCAACAGCGGAAGCAAAATAAAAGTTCAAAATCCACCAATGGCCTCATCCACCCGCAGGCAATTGCGTGGAGGAAAGAAGTAGCTTTACTCGTTAGCGTCACCCTGATCGGCGCTAACGGGTACTTCATAAAGGTAACCATCCTCACCTGCAACAATAGGTGATAGCACCTTGAGTACGGAAGGTACTCAGCAAGTCTTACACAAACTAATAAAAGAAAGTGTTTATTAGAACCTATTCAAAGGAGTAGAATTTATACATGCATAAGGTTACAACAGAAGGGTAAAATGGTTAAGTTTTGCATAAAGCAGGACATCTTAACCTACAAAGACTAAATTTTGATAAAGCAGTTTAATAAATCAAAGTTGGATTAGAACAGTAAGTAAATGACATAATTGTAAACAGTACAATGCATGAATCCCTCATGCAAAGCCAAAAACCGAAACCAGTTTTGTAAATCAAAACTCCTATACAGGTGACATCAATTCAAGTTATCGTCCATGACCGTGGACACGGCTATTCGAACAGTTTATACCCTGCAGGGGTGTACATCTTTACCCACATGACTTAGCTAGCCCGTTGCCTTCGGATGCCTCCGAATGATGACATACTTCCTTTGGTATGCCGACCGGGGAAACTAAGATTTGGTATTTTTCAACAAGCTAATACTATTGAGTTGGACTCCCATGTGTGAGCTGATCTCGCTTAAACAACGACTGATAGCATCTGCTTAACCGGGGTACACATGTTGCGTCAGTAATGCCGACCCAAGCAATTAAATGCGAACTGGGCTCACTACCCATATTAGGATGCAATCGGCACCTTTAAGGTACGTATATGCTACGGAGCACATATACGCCCTCACCCTTCTAAGAACATCTGATACTGACATACAAGCTCACATGGTATACAACACAGTCATAAGACCTAAGCATTTATGCCATACAAGGTCAATACACATATTCTTACTTTCCTGTTTCCAACCCAATAGTCTTAACATTTTACTTAACCAAACAAATACGCATACATCGCATGTGGAAGTACGTGGGGACTTGAATTGAATAGTCAGAGTTCGGTCCTTAATTAACCCGGACAAGTCCACCACAAATCCCAATCTCGTGCACAAAAGCACCATCACTAGCTTCCTCTTGTCCAGATCAAGTTAAATATAAAACTCATTTCTGAAATAAGTAAACTGGACAAAGAGTTTCAAATAACAGAGAGTCTTTTGTGATTCCCATGTTTGACAAGATACTCTTGTCTAAGCTAAATCTGAAAATATATTATAGTATACATTACTATGCTAAGGTTGAGTGTATGGTGACAATTGAGGTAATCCATCATGTTAGGTCATATCTAACTACTAACAGATCACAGTTTGTATTTTCAGAAAAATAGCATGCACAGGTGTCACTGTATTTGTAAAAGCTATTGTATAAAATTTGGGATCAACATGGTGCAAAGAGGATGCTTGCCTTGATAATAGTATACTTCTGTTGCAGGCTCAGGATGCTCAGAAATAGGTTCAATCACTTCAGCAAAACCAGATTCTAAAAGAAGCAATAGAGTCCAATAAATGTCAAAATCGACAATAAAAACAAAATGGAAGAAATAGGCATGATCAATCTGGAAATGCATGATTGACAGTATGCTTAAGCCATAACTACCATAATAGTGATAATAACTCATATTATAACCTTTTGTTTTCAAATGGAAGAAACTAGGGTTTAGTTTAAAGTTTCAGTTTTCAGATTTTGAAAAGAACCGAAAACAGGACAGATAGCAGATTTTGGGAAAAATGAAGATAGATCAAGCAAAGGTTCAGAAATGAAACTTAGCATGATCTGTTAGGATAATTAATATCCCAAGCTACCCCTAATCTAACCCTAATCAGTTAGGTTACCAAAAGCTGAAGAAAACTTGTATTGTCGGTTAAGCCGACAAAAAGAGAACAGAGACAGATCTCTGCCATCAAACTAAATAGATGATAACAAGAATGAAAAGAACAACTTGTTATGCTACTAGGGTTTAGTTGAGACCTAAATACGATGATAAGTTGACAGGAGAAACCCTAATTCTTGAAAACGATACGAAAGACCGAAAATTTAGAATAACAACTTTTCAGTTTGAAGCAAGTTGAAGCTACTGATATTTAAAAGAATGATTCGTATGATCTCCTAAAGTCCTTAAGGTGCTCAAGATGTCAAAGCTAGGGTTTTTAGCTTACCAGGATAGGAAAGACACTGAAAGACTCTGAAAACCAAAGTGGATTGACAGAGAAATAAACCCTGGATTAACCTACAAAAGATAGCCAATCTTTAATGCAAGGTAAAACCAGTGCTTAAGGATGGATAAGCAAAGGACAGGAGCAAGAACTCCACTGGACAGCAATGGAGGATGAAGAACTGCTTCGGTCAACACTGGTAACAGCAAAAAGCTAGGGTTTATATATAGATGTTGAGCTACAGGGCAAGATGGAAAGGTCTAGAGTTGATGAGGTGTCCACTTAGACTAAATATCAAAAATTAGTTGCATAAGCTTTGGATAATCCTCTTCTCGGTTTACAGAGAGGGCTGCGCGCAGAGAGGCAAGGAAGAAGACAAGAACCTCCTGACATGTGGGTCCCTTTGTCATCCTCAGTCATACGCGCCTCCTAAAGCTTCAAAAGAATCTCAACCGTCCGATTAGAAATGGGCGGCTGTGATAAATAGAGAGGTTAAAAGGTTTTAATCGGTACCTTTTAATATGGGTCGTGCGATCTCAATCGGTCGATCGAGATTAAAACGGAGCCCAAAAGGATTTCGGGGCCTACTTTCAAATCTGGACTTTGGATTGGAATCCAACGGTCAAATAAAAGAATACACGTCACCCCGACTAGATGAGATGACGCGACACCGTTAGATTGGAGTTCTACGGTCGAGATGGGAAAATGAACCGGATGGTCCGATTGCATACACAATTCTGGACCCTACGATTAAAATCCAACGGCTCAGAGGAACGCGGGCCTTAACAGCACGCGGTAAAGAGGGACGCCGTGAGATTTGAATCTGACGGCCCAAAGAAAAGCGCGCCTTTAGGTTTAAAAAGAAAAGGGCGGCGCTGTTGGATCGGAAATGAACGGTGGAGATTGAGAAGGACTCCGGAGTCGTCCGAATGCATACACCGACCTCGATCGTTAGATCAGGATCCAACGGCGGAGATTAGGGCGCACACGTGGACAGCTCGCGTGGCATCGTAGCCTCGCCCGTTCGATGGAAGATCGACGGCTCACAGTGCGCGAGGGGATTGAGCTCGCGCCCGAGTGTGACAGGAACGGACCAGTCGCACTGGGTTGGACCCAACCACATGGCTCGAGTCGCCACAGTACGAGAATTTAGGTTTAGACCTGAAGGTTGACTAAATCCTAAATTCAAAGTTTGAAAGTTTGACTGGGCTTTTAAAAATAACAAATAAATTTGTAAAATCATGAAATTTTTGCTGGAGGCTACTGGGATGATATATTTCCCAGATAAATTTTAAAATCACATGATCACTTTGTAAAATACATAAATATTTATTTTAGCCCAAAAATATTCATTTAAAGACAATTATTTTTCTTTAAGCCAAAATAATTTCTAAAAATTCAACAAAAATTATTTTTGGTCAAGATAATTTATTTAAGCTTTAAGGAAAATACTTCCCAGTCACAATACAAGTTTCATCTTGTATTTCCTTGAAAACTTTAAATAAGTTTTTGGTCTTTGGCTAAAAAGGAAGGTTTTACTTGGTAACAGCAACTCCCAACTGGTGATTAAGAACAGTAATGCTATGAACAGTGTCCCATTACTGTTCATAATGCAGATTATTACTGTTTATAGAATTGGGGCTGTTACAAAATGTGTGCGACTAAGTGATTATCACAAGACTTTTACAAAGCTCTAAATTAACTCAGTTATGTCTGCTAAGGTTTCACTACCGAATGGTTACATCCACAACAGTTGAGGCCCCCCGCTTGCGCCATGTCAATCTTCCCATCCATCTCGGAACCCACACCACACATGACAGAACCAAAATCAAGATATTGCTAATTAATTAGCTAGATCCATCCCATACTGGACATGTGGTTATACGATAAGGCCCAGATCAATGGCGCACAAGATTAAATCCTTAGTGATTACTCAGGCGAAACCACCTCATCCAAAATGTGCTACTCGCACCCCCTTTACTACACGATCATTCGCCTGAGTACAAAATAATTTTGTTCAACTAGACTCAATGGCACCCCCTGCCATGGCACAACAATGTTTACAGTACTAGCCTCGCACCATAATTCCATATATCATTAAGTTAAGTTATGATGCTTAATCTTGTGAATAGGAACCCACCGTACAACTAAGCATGACTAAGTATACTACATCACCCATGTTGGTATTATAATTATGTCCAACTAATATTAACCCTTCCTATAGTGTCAAGGATACACGACTTTCACAATATTTAAGGTGGCATAATATCAATTAGGTAATTAGCTACTTCTAAATACAATTGATATAAAATTAGTATCATGTTGATATAAAATAATATATTTTTGTAAAAATGGGTACAACATGATCAAAGGTCTATGACTTACCTTTGTCGAAGGATGGAGGTACTCCTACAGGCTCATCCAAGCCAACCTCGACAACGACGGAATCTAAGCGCAAAACAAGACGTATAAGTAACAAAAACCAAATAAAATCCCAGTTTTTTTAAAAATAATAGTACCAATAGATGGATATTGAATTTATATGAATTTAGGAAATGGAATTGACGAAATTGGAGGTCGCATGAAGGAGAATGAGCATCCGGAAGTTTTGCCAGAAAGAAAAATCCTAAAAAATTGGAAATGATGGAATATTGTAGGGAATATACTATTCTGATTTTATAAAGCAACAACACAGTGTGTGACATTAGGGGCCCATTTGTTGGAGAAAGAAAGAGAGAAAGAGATAAGGGACTCTGTGTATGACCAGAGGGACCTATGTGTCATAGAGGAAGAGAGAAGCCAACACAGGGGAAAAACAGGGCAGGGCGTAGGTGGCGCGGGATCACGGCTACGCGGGAGCGAGTGGTGACTGAAAAAATGGAACCCTGAAGGGGTTCCCTACCTGCAGGTGGTGAAGGCGGCGGCACAAGGCCATGCAATGGCACCGGCGGTGTGGTGGAACCCTAGGGTGTGTGCACGACTGGGTGGAGGCTTGGGGAAGTGGTAGGGCCGCTCGGGGAGGCCTAAGGGTGGCCGAGGCGGCAGGGCGATGGCACCGACGGCGGGGAAGAAGGTGGCGGCTGTCCACGGACACTGTGCGGCCGAAAGGAGGTGAGGGATAGGTAGAGGATCTTCGGGGACTTGTGATGGTGCAGTCCAATCGGCGAGAAGCTTACCGGAGAAAGGGATCGAGCAATAGAGGAAATTTTGGCCTAGAAGAAGAAAACGATGAAATTCGACGACAAACTGCAACCAAAAGAGAAATTGATTGAGGGGAAATGTTCACTGAGCATGGGAACACAATGTGACGTGGTTAGGACATCAAGATTCTCACCGGAACAACAGAAACACGAAGCGAGGCTTATGGCTGGCACTCGGGAAGATGACGCTTGCGGCGACGATAGAGCTCCAGAGACAGAGAGTTCGTGAGGAGTGGGAAGGGTTGAAGGTGATAATGATTCTTCCATATAAAGGCTCGGGCATGTATTCAAACGATGGGAACGTGAGCATGATCGACGGCATCGTAAATGGCTTGGCTTCGGAATTGTTTGAACGACACAATTGAATGGTGCAACAACTGTGAAATCACGACGCGATGAAAGTGGTGGCATGATGACATGGACGGTGTGGCCAAAATGAACATGGGTGGGGTGGGACTGTGACGCACATGGCGCGGCACGGGCATGGCTGGGCTGGTGCGGCTCGGCATGGCGGGGTGCTGGAGCGGCGCAGGCAGGCATGCGACTTGGGTGTAGGCGCAGCAGGGTTGCAACCGGGTGCGAGCGCAGTAGGGGTGTGGCCAAGGCGTAGCCAGCCACAGCGCGGTCAGGACTAAGGTGCAGAGCGGCATGGCACTAGCGGCCAGAGTAGGAGCTGGTAGGAGGAGAGCAATGCATAGGAAAAATAAAAGAAAAAGAAAGAGGACAAAGAAAAAAGTTTCGGCCCAAGAAGAAAAAGACAAATTGAAATAAAATTATGATATTTGCATTTCAAAGAGAATTCAAATTTAAAATTTGAATTTCAGTTGAGGTTTGAAATTGAGAATTTGAATTCAAAATTTGGCCGAGAATTGATTTGATTTGGGAATTTAATTTGAGATTTGAATTGATATAATCAAGAATTCCAAATAAAATCCAAATATTTGAAATAATTAAATTAAATTAAATTTTACAACAACAAAATAAATTTTGAGAAAACAGAAAAGAAATAAGTTAAACTGAACTCAAAAGAAATAACAAAAAGGTCTTGGAAAAAATCCAAGAGAAATCCAGAAAAAGAATTTTGAATTTAATTGAAGTTTGATTTACTCAGATTAAATTATTTTTATTTCTTTTGAAATTCTAAATTAAGCTTTTATCAAATCAAGAAAATTCACAAGGTTATTTTTATTTTTTTTAAAAAAGACACAAAAATTGGGATGTTACAAGAATAATCATCGATAAAGATCACGTAGTATCGATGACCCCCTTTTAGAAATACAGAGAGCTGGACCCCAAACATCAGAGTGAACAAGATCAAAAGGACGAGTAGAAACATAATCAATAGAGGGACAGGGGAGATGTAGCTGCTTGCTAAGCTTGCAACCCATACAATACAAAGAGGTGTCACTAGAAACAGACCCAAAAACACCACGATCTACTAGTGATGACAGCCGTGATCCACAGAGATGACTCAAATGATGGTGCCACTGGGTGAATGAAGTAGTAGAGGAAACAATAAAAACAGTGGCAGTAGTAGTGGCTGTCTGGCTGGTGGAGACAACAGAATGAAGGTGCAGCCAGTCAAGCTCCTAAAGACGCTACAAATCATGGCGCCGAGGACCAGTACTAAGCAGAGTCCCCGTGCGGCGGTCCAGGACACAACAAGATTCAAACTCAAGAACAACATGATAATCATGATCAATGATCTGACCGGCCGACATAAGCTGCATAGTAAGCTTGGTAACATGAGAGACTGCAAGAAGATGAAATAAAGAAGTGGAAAGGGTACATCGGCCTACAACAAGAAGAGATGTTCCATCTACAGTCTGAACAGTGGAATGAAGAGCTGTGGGACTTACAGAAGTGAGGTGAGTAGAATATGTTGTCATGGGAAAAGAAGCACTAAAGTCCAAGATCCATAGAGACAAGATACCTAACAAAGGAGGTGATGGAGGCGAGGAAAACTGCTAAAAAGCAAGAGCTAGATGTGTAGAGCCCGAGGAGTTTGAGGACGAGCTGACACTAAGGTGCTGGAGCAGGGAGAGGATCTACTGCATGGCATGACTAGAGGAGCCCTGGTGAGAGTCGTCAGCTCCTGAGTGGGAAGAAACTCCAGAGCCCTTCGGTGGACGTCCACCCCTGCAACCCTGGTCTCTCCTCTTGTTGTAGAAGTCCCGGTACCTATGGCCACCCCGTTGGCAGTAGGTGCAACGGAGACCAGTAGTAGAGATAGCAACCACTGGTGCCTAAAGAATCTAGACACGCCATTATGAGTTAATAGAGTATTTTTTTTTCATGAGTTAGATGAATAGGTTATGTTCCATGATGATGGAGACATTGGATGATATCATGAGTTGATCGTCATCAAGTCAAGACTCTGGATGAACAAAATTATCATGTGTTGATGCATATCAAGATCCCGAAGTGAAGAAGATCATCATGTGTTTATGATATTGAAGTCAAGAGCTTGGAGTAAAGGATACAACATGTGTTGATGCATATCAAGAACTTGAAGAAAAGGAAATCGTCATGTGTTGATGATGTTCAAGAAGAGGAGATGATCATGAGTTGATCATCAAGTCAAAAGAAGACTCATCATGTGTTGATGATATTGAAGTCAAGAACTTGAAGTAAAGGAAATCACCATGTGTTGATGATTATCAAGATAATGACCCAGTCTTGAAGTGAAGATGTGCGTTATCAAGCTTTAAGTGAATGTGCAAGGAAAAGGTATGACTAGCTACGGCTAAGGATGTGTTCCTAGTCTTTTACCGGTCATGGTGTTTGTTTGGAGACCGGATTGCTAGTATAGGTTGTCGTACTATTAAGAGGGGTCTTGACTAGTAGCTTGAGATCGAGTGTCATGTGTTGATAGCTCAATCCCACTTGCTCTATGTAACATCCCAAGTTTCAGACTTGTGTTTCAAATGTAAGAAAATGAGTAGAAATTAAAACTTTTTCTTACATCATGTATTTCCTGTGTGTACTAAACAATTATTGTACAAGAGTTATAGAAATACATAGTCACAAGTCTTTTGATCCAAATCTTGATCTTTCAAAAACAACCGTGTCAAATCTTTTGATCATCATTTGGAAATATTTTTCCTAAGTTCTTGAGATGGTTTGTGGCCCCTCTGAAAAATTTCACAATTTTTAGAAATTGTTTGAATATTTTTAGTGTAGGGAAACGGTTAGGCTACACTAGCGCAAATTAAAAAATTCTACCCGTAAACCAAGATCACTGCAGTTATAGATCACGGTCTTACCACTAGACGCGCAGGTGCGGAAGTTGATGCAGCGCGTCGGGGCAGTGTAGTCGTACCAAGTTGATGCAGTACGTCGGGGCAGAGTAGTCGTACTACTTCCTCGTCCTCGTCGTGGCGTCCCACGTACAACTCCTTTCTTGCGGTTCGTCCCAACGCCACGGATGGCGCCTTCAAAGGTATCCACACGTGCGGGAGGAAGCGGCGACGCCGGACTACTAGATCGCGCGAGCGACTAGGGCGTGGGAGGGTGGCGGCCGGGGTTTGGGGATGTCACGAAAAACTCAACCTCAACCAGGCGCCCGCCCTCCTTTTATAGACGCCTTATAATGGGCTTCTACGAATAGAGGCCCATTAAGACTCAATGCCCAGTCTAATTCGGATCCAATCCGAATTAGGCTTCAGCCCCTTAAGTGTGTGACCCTATGGTTCACATATGTTTAGACATGACGCGAGTACACATACTTGGTCAATAGTTGGTAGCGGCCTCTAGCAAGACGTGCCAACTCCTAAACATACGTAAAGATCATATCGGACGAACCATCACAACGTTATGTACATGCCAATCCCTTTACCTCACGATATTCGGTCGAGCTCCAAGTGACCACTCTTTCTCGATCCGTGATCCGAATCCCTTACTAGGTTAACTCTTAACCTTAAGTAGCATGGCCATGCATTTCGGATCCGATCACTCGAGGCCCAGAGATATCTCTCGGTAGAGAGGGCAAATCCCATCTCGACCGACCATGCCTCGTAGCATGCTTCATGACAAACCCGAAAGCTACCTTTATAACTACCCAGTTACGGAATAGCGTTTGATAGCCCCTAAGTAGGTCGATTCACATCTCAAGTACATGCGACAATCTCAGGTCTAAGGACAAGGCGTACACATTGTGTAAAGAGAACCATAAGAATAATTACTATGTCTCATGTTGGGTCGGTCCAACCCCATGTTCTAAACATGTGTCCACATTATTGGTTTGACATCTCCATGTCTATGACCTGTGAAACATGGTCATCAACCGATACATGTGCTAATCCATCATTCACGTGTGTCCTCACATGAACTCCGACTAGGGACAACTTTAGAATAACCATACAAGTAAAGAGTTTCACAAACAAGTCACATACTTGTTAATCAACACAAAGGCAATATTCAAGGAACATTTATTAAATCATGGATACAATGAAATATCATCATCAATATGATTGCCTCTAGGGCATATCTCCAACATTTAGAGGGCAGTCAAACTTGTTTGACTTTTAGTCAAACCTTGAACCAGTACCTTGTAGAATTTTTGGAGAAAACTGCAATGCATAAAAACCTCTGAAAATTTTATACAAGGTCAATATCTAAGTCAGCAAGCTCTTGTAAAAATTTCAGAATTTTTGGAGTTAAATTGCTACCTCTAACAAATCCTCAAAAGCCTCTGTCTAGTTAAAATCCAAAACCTGGTTCACTATTCCTTGGGTTTGAGTCGGACTCAGGCTCGAGCCACCTGACTTGACTCAGTCAACTAACTGCACCGGGTCCCTTTTTAAACGCGCGGTCGATATCGGCCGTTGGATTTAAATCGCTCGACTCGCATTGGTTGTGCCGTTCGGGCCGCCGCGAAGAGCCCATCCTCTTTGAGCCGTTGGATTAAGATCGGGCCGTCCAGATTGGTTGTGCTGATCGGGTCACCCGAATGTCCCGATAGATCTCAGCCGTTCGTTCTTAATCGAACGCTCCAGATTGAGTGTGACGTTAAAACCTCCGATCGTCACCGTGTAATCGTGGCCGTCTATTTTAAATCCAACGGTCACCGTATTCTTTCTGTTCTTCTTCCTCCTCTGTCTCTTCGTGCAGTGCGGCGAGCAATGGCAGGAAGAGAGAGAGAGGGCAGCTTCGTTGTGTCACTTCGAGCTTGCTCTCGTCAACATCTCTCTGTGGGGCATTAAATGCGCCCCAGGCTTTCGGCTCCTCCATCCCGAGTCTCACTTGCCCCCATCATTTCTTGGTCCATGACCGTGCCATGAACCGAGCTCACCGTGAGCTCTTATTCTTGCTCAAAACCCTAATTCTCCCTCTATAAATAGCCCCTTGGTTCCTCCTGGTGTTCCTTTACACCACACTTTGCTCACTCTCTGTGTGTGAGCTCAAAACCACTTCAAATCCTCAAAGCACCATTGTTGACCCGAGAAGCTTCAATGGCGATCTTGGTGTCCAGTGGTTCATCTTCAATCTTTCTTGTACCCTTTTGAGCTCCTCAACTTCTTTTACATTTCCCCTAACTTAATTTTGGGTTGTATTCACAGGAATCACTCAATTTTAAGTTTGGAGATTTTCGGCCGATTTCACCCCCTTTCTTCTCCAACTCCGGTAAGTGGTTCTTTTTGGCAATTACTTACTTGTGGAGCTTGTGGAAACCTTAATGAAGCTATTTTGATCACCCATTGGTATTTATTTTGCTCAGAACCTCATTTTCTACTTCATCTTCCTCGGCTCCGGCGAGCTCCATCGTGTTCAAGCCTTCTCCGACCATCTTTGAAGCTCCTCTCGGTTAAGGTAGCTTCTATCTAGTCCCTAGAAGTGATGGCACTCGCTTTCGTGGACTGCAGCGGAGCATTTTGCTATTTTCATGTTTTGTCGAAAAAGCTCTTTCTGTGTTCTCCGGCTCGCCGGCGTTCTAGACCTCCACCGCCGGCGAGGTCATCACCATTGGGTCCGCGACACTATTTCGAACCCATTTTGGTATTTTGTGGGCGCTGCCACGACCGGAGTCGCCGGCCACAAGCCGTGAAAGGCACTCGGTTTTTGTCAGCTGGGAAACTCCCGTTTTCGTCATCTAATTAGGACACAGTTAATGCTTAATCATTGCCAATCATTAGAAGTATTAATTGTGTCTTAATTTGGCCTAATGTCTCAATGACATGTAGGCCCGACCCTCTGTAATCACCCGATGGCGCTAACTGTTTGCTTTCGGACATCATTAATGCTAATGATTATCATTAATCCCTGTCTTAACATTAATGTGTCCGAAATTGCCTTTTTGGGTCACTGACGTGTGGGCCCTCAGTCCTTAAATCACCTCTGCACAAAATCTTTAGGACACATTAATTACTAATCATCACTAATCATTGGTCATTAGTATTTAATTATCTGTCCTAAAATCTCCACGTGTCTCGCTGCCATGTGGGCCCCGAGCCCTGTGCACGTGTTAAAGCTTGCGTGTGTGACTCGCAGTCACTGACATGCGGCCCCACATGTCAGCACTCCATTTTGCACTTCGATCTTTGGCCACCGTCCATTTTGCGATCTGTGGCCCAGATCAGCTGGGCCGATCGGGTCACCCGATCCTCCCATCATCGTGGACCGTTCATTTGATGATCAACGGTCCTGATTCATGTGCCGTTCGCGAGGTCCGAACCTTCCTCGTTCTTGGCCATCAGATCTTTGATCAACGGTCGAGATGAGTTGGGCCGTTCGGGTTGCTCTCGCGCACCCCTCGCGCGCGCCGTTAGATTCCAAATTAAGGGCCCATAGTTGTCCACGTCGATTCCTTTCCGATAAGTGTGTTTTTATTTCGGTAAATAGTTATTTGTCAACTGAAAAATTGTATAAAAACTTTAGAAATTCGTATCTAATTCAAAATAGATCCTTTTTAAATGAATCCAACTGTAATAAATTTGTATTTTACTAAAGTTTAATATAAAAATGCTTTTAGCTACGCTTATGTGGTAGAAAATTCTGTAATCCTTAATAGCTTGTTTTCAGCCATTTTTGTATATTCCAGAATTGAATTAAAACTTGGAAAATGTATATCTTTTTCTGTATGTCTGCAAAATGAATGGTTTCAACCTTGTTAATTTTGTTATTTACTAAACTTAAATCTAAAAATGGTTGTAGGCCTAAATCAGCACCAGAAAAATATATTAATAGATTTAACCTTATTGGTAGCATTTAAAAAATTCATTTAATGTTGTAAAAGACACGAGTAATTCCCTGTAAATCCTAAATATATAAAATTGATGCTAGAAAATCCCTCTGTTAGCATACTTTAATATGAAATAGGTTTTGCACATGTTTATATTTCTGGAAAGTGCATTATGCTAGTTTTGCAACTTAGAAAAATCATAAGTAAATCACCATAACTCCAAATTTAGTAAATTCCACTTTGCTATCATTAGGATGTCATAATCTGCTTGCTATGAAAATTTTAGAGCTTAGATCATTCCAGAAAATTTCACCATGAACAGTACTAATAATTAATTTAGTTGATTTAAATAGGCTGAGAAAGAGTATTTTGGCTGTAACTTTTGCATCCTAGATCCAAATTGCACGACCCTTGTTCCTAAAATTGTATAAAATCATCCTCTAGCTGCTGTATAAATTTCTTGAGATTTCGATGTCTTTTGCTGTTGAGTTTTATTTGGTGTTCTTCGTTCTTATTGGTTTTATCGTATTTTCGCGTTAGGTTCCGAAGAATATATTGAACCTGAGGATCCTCCTCTGCAGCAAGAACAATTGCAGCAAGGCAAGCAGTTTGATCATGTTAATCTCTGTATTTTTACGTATTTATGTTGTTTACAAACTCTATGTATGCATTGCTAGTTTGTGTTAAACTATTGTCGTTAGTTGACCTAGTAGATGCATTTCCTTAGCAATTGATTATCCTTTACTACCATGAGCCTAGGTTATTGCTGTGATTTAGAGCTCGTGGATGAGTTCTTGTCACTTAGTAGTTTGCGAATTAATTGCTTAGCCATGCTTAGCTTCCGGTAGAAATGGGCGGTTATCGACTTGTCGATAACTTTGATCACATAAAACTTATTATGGTCTATGATTTCAGCCTTGTGCTATGTCTACTTATGAACACTAAAACCAAAAATAAAATAATTTAGACTTGGGCACAATGGTAAGACGGTGTGATTTTTGGGTGTGACTGGAATGGTGCCCGAGTCAATTAAGGACCGAACATCTTGTGAGTACCTGTTATCCGAGCAATTTGTGCGTGCTAACCACACTAGAGGGTATGAGACCTCTCTTGACTTAGTACTTTGGCGTGTATTGGCTTCGGGTCGCAGGTGGTCGCAGGAGGGATGGTGTTGGGAGCATTGTAGTGTCCGAAAGACTTCACCCGTGATGGGATTTGTTGTCTTTCGGCTTGCAATGTAAGCGTATGGGTTTCTATCCATACGAGTGGCTCGTGGTTGGTACACAATATTGGAAAACGTCTCGTAGGACTTAGCCGTGCCGGCATACCTTCCGAAGTGTTCTTTGTGGCTTAAAGGCGGTCTGGAGCGTGGGTACATTGGTACACCCCTGCAGGGTTAAAACTATTCGAATAGCCTCGTCCTAGGTTATGGACACGCTTGGGTAAGCTTTTCAAGAGGTAGATTACAACCTTTTAATTAAAACTTGATGGGTGGTATGAATCGGGGATTCGTGCTATGTTGTGGTGGCTATTGGGATAGTTACTTCCAGGTGGTTACTTGTATGTATCTTTATTTCGCTGTTATTTTGACAACAAAATAGATTTGCAAACTTGCTTTCAAATGTATTACATTATTGCAAATAAAGTTGGCTTTGTGCAAAATGAGACATACAACCTCCACCTAAATAAGCTTGCATGTAGTTTATGAACAGGTCTGCTATTCCACACGTCAGTCTTGCGAGTACCTTGGTGTACTCAGTTATCTTGCTTAAATGTATTTGTTGCAGAGGAAGAAAGTGAGCTCGATGGGCCTCACTTTTGTGAGCTGTGTTGTGGTAGAGTGCGGGGCGACTAGCTTGGCGGCCCGGTCGGTTGCCTTGTGGGTTGTGATGGCTAACCGGTCGACTTTTGTTCTAGCCATCTTATGGCACCTTTTGCTTCCGCTGTCATTCTTGCATATTGTGTTATTTGGCCGGTCGGCTCTTTTGTAATAACTTTACTTTATGTATGTCGTTGTTGAACTTCGTGTTAATTGTTGTATGGAAATGATGTATGATTTTGTGATGATGAGCGTGTGCTGCAATTCTGGGAAGCACATGTCCATCGAGGCTTTGGATATTTGATTAGTAATGCTAGAACCATATGGAGGTTAAGTATTACTAGTTAAATACCCGGGTCCTCACACTCTAGCTCATCTAGGCATAATGCTATTATCTGCGAATGTGTTTTGGAAATAGTTGAAGCTCATGCATAATCTTTGTAGCATGAGACTATAATTTGTAAATGTATTTTACAAATGGTTGAAGTCCATGCACCTTCTCCTTGTGGCATGATGCTATTATTTACGAATGTGTTTTGCAAATAGTTGAGGCTTATGCATAATCTTTGTAACATGTGACTTTTGTTTGCAAATATATTTTGCAAATGGTTTGAGTCCATGTATCTTATTCCTTGTGGTGTGATTCTAAAAGTTGGCAAATGTGTTTTGGAACTTGTTGAGAATCTCGCCTTTAACCGTTGTTTGCATCACACATCAATTGGCAAATGTGTTTTGCAAATTGAGTTGAAGCGGAATGCATTATCTGTGTTTTCAAGTCTAGCGGTATGACCATAGGCTTTTGGGCGGTCTGATCGGCACCTAGTCGTGGACCTCGTTGTAGGACCTGGTTGTGGACCTAGTCATGGACCTGATGTCGAGACCCAAAAATGCTATTCAGGAACCCTTTGTGTATTCCGAACTAGTCCCAGATCAGTAGCTAGCTCACAGAGGAAATAGTAATAAAATACCATCTATTTATTCGATTTAACTAAAAAGACTTCAAATAACAAGTAGTAATAATAACTGGACTTTATGGTCAAAGTTTACTTAACTTGCCAAGCAGGGCTAAAGAAACAAATAAACTCTTGCAGTGGAACGAAAATCTTGAAATGACCAATTAACATGCCCACAGGCAATCGAGTAGAGAACGCATCCTAATCGTCAAAACCTTCATGGTAATCTTGGGCGAAGAACTCTTGAGCAACTTGGTATTCTGTAACTGAATCGCGGAAATTAAAGCCGTGAGCACATAAAGTACTCAACAAGTCATGGGGAAATGTATGCAAATAGTATTCATGCATGGATTTAACAAAGGTTAGTTGTATGGTTCTTTAGCAGAAATCAGCATTTACAATAAATACAGCATGTAGATTGAAATGTGTAACTAAAATAAATAAATAAATAAACATTTGATTTGAAACAACCAGTGAACTTCCCATTCCCTTCTCAAGATAAACCACCAAGTGAATTACCCATTCACCAAACAAACACTATATTCATCAAGTGAACTTCCCGTTCACACTCCGACACATTTTATAAAGAAACGCTAACTCTCGTGTGAAATCCTCGGACATGTCCATAACCGAGGATGCAGCTATTCGAATAGATCAATTAACACTCTGCAGAGGTAGTACACTTTACCCACAAGATATAATCGATGTAGTGGTCACCAATCATAACAAAACCTTTTAAAGGTTTCATCTCAACAATTGACTCTCCTGTTGTACCTACAGCCACCCAAAACCTCATCGTGGGTTGACGTACAACGTTGGACAGGGAAGCGGCGAACCGTCCCGCGATGCAACCTTAGAAAAGGATACACACCTCCACCCACAAACTACTTGAGTAGTCAATGCCAAAACTCCACAACTTACTAAGTTAGACCTGTCCCATACCAGGCGTGTGGTTATATGAAAAGGCCCTCTCCTTGACAAGTTACTCAGGCAAAACTACCATAAACCCACAGTGTGCTCATCGCACCCTCAATCCCCCATCCACTCGCCTGAGCAAAAACCATTTTGTTTACCTAAGACCAATGACACACCCTATCATGGTACACAAATTTTAATAACAGTAGCTAACAACCATGATTTCATATTTCATTAAGTCAAGATTAATCATTATGACACATGTGATAATGAACCATATTGTAACTAAGCTTGACTAAGAATCAATACGATACCCATGTTGGTGTACAAATATGTCTAACTAAAATTATCCATGCTAGGGTGACAAATGATTAATGGCATTCAAATCATCAATAGAGGCATAATGACAACAGGTGATAGCTAATCCCAAAACAATTTGTATAAAGATAGTATGCAGTTGTATAAAATAATATACTTTTGAAATCATAGGTTCAATATGATCAAAGGACCGCGACTTGCCTTGGAATAAATTCGGGGATTGATCTTGATCTTGGTGTACTCCTCTTTGCTCAAAACTTCCCGAAGTATTAGCGTTTACTTGCAAAACAAGCAAATAAACCAAATAAATACAGAACAGAGATAAAAGCAACTCCAAAAATTAAATACAAATCTTACATAAATAGATCTCTAATTTATATGAACTTAGATATTTGAATGGGCTCAATCGGAGTTCAGATGCAAAAGATATGGCTTTTGGAAGATTGAAATCACATAAAATACTAAAATCAAGATTTATGGATTTACTGAAATTACTTTTCCGAAGGAAAAACAATTAATGCGTCAGCTGACTTCAACAAGAATTTTTGGATGAAAGAAATTGATCTGACAGGTGGTACCCATGAGTCAACGACTCGGCTCACGTGGACTAAGTCTACCTGAGCCGGTTCAGGGTTTTGAATCCAGATCTACCACGCGGGCATTGACGTGGCAATGACTCAGTGACACGTGGGCGACACAGGGCATCGGGGCCGAGGTGGACACGGAGGTGGCGCTAACGCGGAAGGCCACGTAGGTCCTATTTCGGCGGCGGCTCTGGATTCGATGACCCCCGACGAACGGTGGTTCCCTAGTGACGGAGAAGCGGCGCACTAGAAAGAGGATGCGACAAGGATTTCGGTTACGTGGTCAATTGACACCGGTGATGACCACAACGGTGGCGGTGACCAGGAAAGCGACGGAGCGGCGCGGTTGCACGGCGACGAAGCTCTATGGGGGTTCTCTAGAGACAAGGAGGTGTGCAATACGTAGGCCACGCGATGGCGATCTCAGGACTAGCGATGATGAAGACGATGGCTCACTGACGGTGGAGAAGGCTGCGGCGGCCGAAAGCTTCTAGGGCCCGATTCGATGAAGAGGCGGAGAAAACTCCAAGGGTGAGTTAGGGTTTCAAAGGAGAGGGGTGGCGCGGAGATTCTGACACAGACGCGGGCTTTAAATAGCCACAGAAGAGGGGAGTTCGCGAGCAGCACGGCGCAACGGCGTCTTGGACACGGACACGTGAGAGAGGAGTTCGCGTTGAAGATGAAGGTGACATGGCCAGGTGGGCCCAATCGTCAGCGAGAGAGGCTTGGACGCGGATGCGTCACACACGGCACAACAGAGACTGACAGGTGGGACCGGCGTAGGAGGAGAGAGGGGATGCAGGCTGCAGTGGGAGTTGGGCCAGCTTATAATAAGATTGGGCCTAGGGCTGGAAGTTCGGCATGAAGGCAAATTTTGATATTTTAATAGTTTTTCTTTTTTAGAAAAAACTGAAAATCCAAATATCAAATAGAAAATACCAATTAAACTCAAAAAAATCTAGAAAATATATCCAAGCACAAATAATCCAAATAAAATAGTTTTGATAATAGTTGATGTTGATATTATTCATATTAAATTGTTTTTGTTCTATGAAAATTCCAATTAAGCTTTAACTTTGACCGACAGCATTCAAATGGTTATTTATATTTTTAAAACTTCAAAACAGACCAAATTTTTGGAATGTTACACCTGATCAGCGGTATGACCGCATTTGTTCAGCGGTATTACCGCAAGGCGATAGTACCGATCCTTTGTTGGCGGTTCGGTTTTTCCAGAGAGGGTGTTTTTTCTTGAGTTTCTGATCATCTGGAAATCGGTAGTACCAATAGGTAATACCGAATTCTTGTTGGCGGTAGTACCACACCTTTTTCTATAACAGCTAGTTCAGGGCATTAGATGCGATTGTTCCGATTGTTACTCCTGAAATCGGTAGTACTGGGCTTCAACTGTGGTACTATCATAGATCCTATTTTTTTCCAAGAAAGTGGCCTCAACGGCTAGTTTTCCTTGTGTGGGTATATATAACCCTTGTGGCCGGTTGTGGAAATTGTTGTTGGTGCTATATTCTTTCCCTTGAGCAAAGAGCAAGCCCTCTACACTCTTTTGTGCATGTGTTACACTTAGTGAGCCTTGAGAGGTAAATCCTAGTGCATGTGTTGCATTAGGTAGTAGATTGTGTATCCATTGAGCTTAGATACTTGATTCGTTCAAGTGAGCTTCTCCAACTTGTTACTCTTGGTATTTGCGGACACCTAGACGGCTTGGAGGAGTTGCGCCGGTGATCTTCTCAAAGAAGGTTGTGAGAAGACCTAGGCGGTTGTGAGTAGTTTGGTGCTCGCCATCTCCAGAGTGGAGGAAGAGCAACCTCAAGTGGATCGAGGTGTTGATTCGTGTGGTGAACCGGTCCAAGTGGTTGGACTTATATCGGAGGTGTTGGCTCAATTCGTGGAGCCGGTCTAACTTGGTTGGGCTTACCTCAACGTGGATTAGGGGAGACTGGCAAGTCTCCAAACCCTATAGTAAAACATCATTGTGTCATTGTGGTTTGTTCTCTTATGCTTTATTCTATTGCAATTTACATTCTGATAATTAAATTGCTTACTTGTATGTGTATGATTGCTATCTTTCTCAATAGTCTTATATAGTTGGTGCACTTAGTCTAGATTAGTGGATTTAGGTCTTAATTATGCAAAACCGAATTGATTTATATTTCTACATAAAACTCGGTTTTGACCAAAAGATTTTAAAACCACCTATTCACTCCCTTCTAGTCAGCCTCCTCGATCTTACAGTGCCCTAGGAGCTGAAGGGACCATGGTGTTGAAGGAACAGACGCTGAAGCACACAACATCCTACATCTGAGCCACGACACGAAGACGAGTCTCTTCAATATGAACACCCGTGAGGGCCTCCACCAAGGTCGAGCGCGGGTGGCGAGTCAGGAGCTGAGCACGCATGGTCTCGTTCTCTGGCCAGAGCCGCACACAGCAGATATAGGTTCGGTAGACATTCGACCACAAAGAGTCAAGCTGATGCCACACTGTAGACATCTGCTGATAGAAGTCATCCACAATGGCATCAAGCTGCTAAAAGGAGAGTGCCCGGTGCACTACAATGAGGTACATAACACCACTCGTCGGATGGTAGTGAGCACGGAGGCGGTCCCATATTAATTGAGTCATCGACAGCTCCGCCACATCCATGCAGTTGGCCACGGGCTTGCTGCCCACCAGGATGGTGGTAGCACGAGCTTCGACATCCTTCTATCTCTCATAGGCGTGCAGCTTAGACTGATAGAGCTCCAAGGCCTCCTTCAGAGCAGGAATGGCGCCCTACTGAGTAGCTTGATTTGTGCCAGTAGGAAGAGCAGGTAGAACTGGCGGCGTAGGGTGAGGCGGGCAGGGTTGCTCGCCGGTGAGGTGACCGCAAAGACGCTGGCTATTGAGGTGAATCCTTAGGTGAATAGCTCACTCTTGGAAGTTCATCCCGCCAAACTGAACATTGGGAAGTGGGATGGCGAAGGATCCACTGGTGGTAGCCATCAGTCTAGAAAGGGAGACGACGGCGGAAGCTGAGGCAGCGACCCTGGGCAGATGGGTGGCATAGGGAGCCGAGGCATCTTGGGGTGTAGCAGAGATGGTAGCGGCCCGAAGCAGAGATGGCGTGGCCAAGGCGGTGGCCCGTGGCAGAGGGGCAGGGCGGCAGCTCGAGGTGGCACGAAGCGGTGGGATCCGGCTAGGGCAGAGCAGGGAAGGCTTAGGGTGGCAGGATCCGGCAGCGGCATTG
Organism: Ampelocalamus luodianensis; assembly: GCA_036346255.1. NCBI lineage: Eukaryota > Viridiplantae > Streptophyta > Magnoliopsida > Poales > Poaceae > Ampelocalamus > Ampelocalamus luodianensis. Next base: position 37,225,074 of record CM070630.1, read on the forward strand.
GGACGGCGTAGATCGAGGAGGACGTGGAGTAGAGGATTTGAATTCAAGGGCGGAGCAAAGGTGGGGACGTTCCGCGCGAGGTGGAGCAAAGGCGGGGTGGCTCGGGGCAAAGCGGCGGCGGCTGTAGGAGCTGAGGCGGTTTGAGGCATCGGGGCGGACCCTATCAGGGCAGCGACGACGGCCCGACGCAAGGGCGACGTCGGATCCGATCGGGGAAGGTGGCAGCTCGGGATTGAGGTAGATCGAGCCAAGAAAAATAGGGGTAGCGGTGACTTGGGATGAAGAGGAGGTGGTGCCCAACCGGCGATGGTCAAAGGATGGCGGTGGCCTGAGGAGTGGCCAGGGTTAGGGTTGGGGAGAGAGAGTCGTGGCTCTGATACCATATTCGAAGGAACCCTTAATCTATTATAATAGGCCAAAAGCCAAAATATACATGTTACAGGTATAGATAAATATACAAAGAACACCCTATACAAGAGATATATCTAAACACACACAAACTGAACCATAACTTGAATATTCAGTTAACAGTTTATTCGTATTTTCTGCCTTTCAGTTAACTGAGAAGGCCCTTTCCATTTCGTTCGAACTTCGGACTGTCTGATTAGATCCTAACTTTTGCAATTTATCTTCATCAAAGTGGAAAAATTATACAAATTAATATTGGATAATGTATATGAGAAACTCACGGGTGTGCCCTTAGAAGGTAGATGATAACTAGGTCTGTTTCATTTAAAGAGAATGATCACGTCATAACTTCATTTGGTTTGTGCATGTTGATCATAATTGGCTTCCATTTGGGTTGTTGCCAAAATTTGAGCAACGTCCCTTTCGTGTGGGCTTCCTAGTTCATTTTATACTAATTCCTCGCCGAAACCAGCGTCAAAGACTAAATTATGGCAAATATCAGCACGGAGAAGTTTTGGCACAAATCAGTGAGCTTTAGTGGACGGTTGCCGGCTAATTTGTGATATTTAGGCACAAATCAAAGACCAAATTTAGGCATAAATCAAAGACTGCTTCAAGAAACAAAATCGTTACATAACACCTTTCATGGCATTAATCGCAAGCTGGTGTCGTGGTGTAGTTGGTTATCACGTCAGTCTAACACACTGAAGGTCTCCGGTTCAAGTCCGGGCGACGCCATTTGTAATGGTTGTTCTTTTTTACTGAATCAAGATCCTGTACTTCAACTTTTTTTTTTTTTAAAAAAAAGACTAAGAGCTTTAGATTAAATTAAACAGCAGGATTACACTCATGCTGTAAACACAGCATCAGGAAGTATGGGACCTGATTCAAGCAAGTGCGAGCTAAAAAAGAAGCAGCTTACTTGCCACTTAAGTGAGCAGGACAATATTACTGTTGAAAAACAGGCCGACTTTGGACTAGGGGCACCCACCCATCACCCATGGCTCAGCACAAACAAGGGCCCAACCCATACGTATCCAAAGGAATGTATAGATAGTCACATCCCCAAGCTATGTACTACTCCATCCGTTTGTTTATATTTGATGTCCTGTAGCACTAAAGATCACATCACAACGTCAATCTTTTAAAACCGGAGATAGTAGTATTGTATTGTAACTCTATGAGCATCAGTATGCCAGGATCTAGGTTTAGTCTCAGATCGGGAGCTATCTCACACAGTGAAACATCGATGAAATACTATCTATTTATCGATTTAATTATTTTTTTAAAATAACAAATATTAATAATAAATGGACTTTAAGGTCAACGTTTACTTAACTTGCCACGCGGGGCTACATAAATAAATAAACTCTTGTAACGAAACGGAAACATGGAAAGACCAATCAACATGCCCACAGGCAATCGAGTAGAGAATGTATCTTAATTCGCAAAACCTTCAAAAAAAACTCATCTTCGTAGAACTCTTGGGCAGCTTGACTTTCTTCAACTGGGTAGCAAAGTTTAAAGCCGTAAATACATAAAGTACCCAACAAGTCGTAGAGAACAATATGCAATTAATATTCATGCAAGACTTGAACAAAAGAATAGTTGTATGGTTCTTCTGCAGAAAATGAGTATTGACAGTAAATAGATTGCAAAGTGTAATTTAAAAGACAATAAATAAATAGAGTAAGCAATTTCTTTAAAACAACTAGTAAGCTTCTCATTCACTTCCCAACCAAACCCCCCAAGTGAACATCTTATCCACCAAGCGAACATCATATTCACTAAGTGAACTCTCCATTCACCTTTCGATGCAAACACCAAGTGAACATCTTATCCACTAAGCAAACATTATATTCACCAAGTGAACTCTCCATTCACCTTCCGACGCAAACACCAAGTGAATTCCCCATCCACTAAGCGAACATCATATTCACCAAGTGAACTTCTCATTCACACTCTGACACACTTTTATAAAAACTCTCTCTCTCTCTTGTGAAATTCCCGGACATTATCCATAGACCTGTTCATGGGTGGCCCGCCCCGAGCTCGGGACTTGATTTTCAGCCTGAAAGCCCAAAATCCCATTGAAATTAATAAAAATAATAAAAAGGAGAAATTAGCTCAGTGACATCGCATTCAAACGTATTTAGAGGAATGACATTCCCTTCATGAGGCACTGCAAAATAACATCGCGAAGACAAGAAATACTGCCGAATGACATCGTCGTCATATTCCGTCCGTTAGTTTACTGTTCCGTGAGTTACCTCCATTTTCCCAATTTTTAAATATAGAAAATGAGTTAAAAAAATATGAATTTTTTGTGGAGTATCCCGATATAGTTTACTTGCTTGTGTATTTTTTTTTCAAAATTGTATCCACTTTGATTTTTTCTCTCTAAAATTTAGTATACTATTTGTAGGACTTTTCTAATATAGAAAATGAGGTCCAAACATTATGAATTTTTTCCAGGCTCCTTACACAGTGGACTTGATTGTGTAATTTTTCCAGAATTTTTTAAAAATTAATCAATATAATTCCATAATGTTTAGACCTCATTTCATAATGTCTACTATGTGAGTTGTCCAATATAGAAAACGAGGTCTAAACATTATGGAATTGCATTAATTAATTTTTACAAAATTCTGGAAAAAACAATCAAGTCTACTGTGTAAGGAGCCTGAAATTTTTTTAATATTTGGACCTCATTTTCTATATTAGAAAAGTCTTACAAACAATATACTTTAATGAATTTTAGAGAAAAAAAAGCAAACAATAACAACAACAAAGCATTTAGTCCCAAACAAGTTAGGGTAGACTAGGAATGAAACTTCCTCAAGGTCGAAGAGACGAGAGCCTTGTAAACAAAATAAAATAATAATGGAAAAAAACCCTACAAGGCTAAAACCCTAAGCCGATATCCTACCATCTGAGCCGAGAGCCAAAAACACAGCCTCTAAACCTTCTTATGGTTCCAGTACATGGATCGCTAACTTCCATGCGCTCCTATCCAAACCTAATTCTTTAGATACATTCCGATCCCTAAAATCTCTTTTAACTGGTTCCTCCCACGTTAGTCTTGGCCGATCTCTACCTCTTCTTATATTTTCAGTACGTCTTAGAGCAAAAATCAAAATGGATATAATTTTGAAAAAAAATATACAAGCAAGTAAAATATATCAGGATGCTCCACAAAAAAATTTATAATTTTTTGAGCTCATTTTCTATATTTAAAAATTGGGCAAACAGAAGTAACTGACGGAACAGTAAATTAACAGACGGAATGTGACGGCGATGTCATTCGGAAGTATTTCTTGTCTTCGCAATGTTATTTTGCAGTGCCTCACGAAGGGAATGTCATTGCTCTAAATATGTCTAAACGTGATGTCACTGAGCTAATTTCCCCTAATAAAAAAACTATTTCTTTTATTCGCAAAATAAATTAAATATTATTTTTTATTCCAAAAAAGAATTAAAATAATATTTTTAAATTCATAAATTGAATTTTCGGGCCAGGCTTGGGCTTGACCGTTCGAGGACGGGCTTTTCAGGCCCGGCCCGGCCCGGCCAACGTTTGAGCAGGTCTAATTGTCTATAACTAGGGACATGGCTGTTTAAATAGTTTTAATTCTGTAGAGGTTGTACAATATAGCACAGTTCAATGGTACACAAGATTAAGTCCTTGACAGTTACTCACGTAAGTCTACCATGACCCACAATGTGCTAACCGCACCCCCTTTACTACATGATCGCTCGCTTGAGCGAAAATCATTTTATTCAACCAAGACTAATGACATACCCTGTTATGTCACATAAATTTTAACAACAAGGGCTACCCACCACAATTCCATATGTCATTAAGTTAAATTAACATTATTGAACATGTGACATGAGTCCATCGTACAACTAAGCATCTCTGCGATACCCATGTTGGTGATAAAAATATGTTCAACTAATAATGACCATCCTATGGTGACAAATGGTATTCAAATAATCAATAGGGACATAATGACAAATAGGAGATTAACTACTCCCAAAAGTAGTTGATATAAACATAGCATGCAATTTAATATAAACAAGATAGTTTTGAAAACATAGGTTCAATATGATCAATGGATCACGACTAGCCATGGCTTTGATCACTTACCACACTTGAATCTTCAAACAGATCATCTAAACGAGAGAGAAAATAACGGACGAAGCACAAATAAATCAAAAAGAAAAACAAATAAAATCCAAAAATAGCAAAACTAACTCTAAAATAAAGAGCTCGATTTTAGAGGAATTTAGGAACTTGAACAGATTGAATTGAAATTCGGACGAAGGAGCACGAACTCTCAGTAGATTTGCTGAAAAAGAAAAGGAGAGAGAGAGAAAAGAATATTATCAAGAATATTCCTTCAGTTGAAAAGGAAAAGAAATTGAAATTGATACTGACAAGTGGGGCCATTCCTAAGTGAAAGAAAGAAAGAAAGAAAGAGAGAATGACAGGTGGGACCGAAGTGTATGTGAGAGAAAGAAAAAGAAAGAGAGAGGATGACAAGGGGGTCCCACATGTAAGAGAAAACTAAAGAGAGAAGAAGAAGCAGGGGAGCTACCGGCGACGCTCGTGTAAGCGGTGGCGACGGCAGGTGATGACGAGGGAGTTGCCGGCGAGGTTAAAAACGGAACGCCGGGGTCTCGGAGAACATTTGGGTGGCGGCGGCACGGTGAGAACAGCGATGAGGCAATGGCAACAACAACGATGACAGCGGCAGAGGAGCGGCTCGGGTGTGCGACAGCAACGGTGAAGCAATGGTGCTGTAACAGCCCGATTTTCTGAGCTCTTTGAAAATTTTCAAAATAAAAATAACCATTTGGTTTTGTTGAATTTCTAAAGCTTAACTTGAAATTTTGGAAATTAGAAAATGATTTGAATAACTAAATCAAACTTCAACTAATTCAAAATTTGGTTTATTTTGAGTTTGATGTAGTTCTCTAGTGTTTAAAATCCCCTCTATCTGTTCATTCTGTTTTCCCCCTGGCCCATCTCTTTTTCTCTCACCGCATGTCGACCAGTCTTTCGACCACCCCTTCGGTCTTGACCACCCGCTCGGCTTCAACCAGCCGCTCGGTTTCGACTGGCCCCGCCTACCAGCCTCTTCCTCACTTGGTCACAGTCACGGCGGTCACAAAAGTCCCTACGCATTAAATGTCGTCGGCGCATTAAATGCTATCACCTCCATTGCAAAGTTGTCGCCTCTAGCGCGATCCTCTCCCTCGTCTTTCTAGGCAGTAAGCGCATTTAATTGCTCGTCCTTCGCCGCACCAACCCCCTCTATTCTTTCTCCTCCCCTACCTGCTCCCGTCTCATCCTCGCCCAGGCGCCCATGCTGTCAAGCTTCCTCCCCCTCAGCTGCTATAAATAGGAGCCTTGGAGCTTCTCGCCTTCCTCTTTCTTTTCCCCATTTCTCCCTCTCCCTCTCTCTCTCTCTCTCTCGCCTTCGTTGGCTAGGATTTTGATATCTAAGTACTCCAGCCAAAGCTCGCGTCGCCAGGGAGTGTGCCGCCATTGAGGGTCCTCCGCTGCCGACACCTCCACCCAGGCATCGCCGTGCTCTTCACGGTGCACACCTCCTCACCGCCGAAGAGTTCACTGAAGCTCCCGTGCCGCCCTCAACCCCCGTTCGCCGTCCGCCGACCACACCCCCCGCCTCTCTCTCAGCCCTGGTGAGTCTCCCGTGCTCTGTTCTCCCTCTTGTTCTTTAGACCTCCCTCTCAGTTTAGACTATCCTTCCTACGACCACATTGTGTAGTTGTATCCTTCCCACGACCACGTTATGTAGTTGTATCTTTCCTACGACCATGTTGAGTAGTCGTATCCTTCTTTGAACCTGGTAGTCGAAGCCCTCTTTCAACCAGGTAGTCCTTCCGACCATGTGTTTTCAAAACTCCCGAGAGCTCGTTCTCCCTCGTTCGAGCTTCGAATAGAGTGGTTCAAACTTTTATCTTCTTCTAAAGTCTGTACTCCCTTTTTGCTGGTTCTAGTTTGGTAATTTTTGGAGTTCATTTTGATTTTATTTGATTGGCTGCGTTCTCACGTATAGATTTTGACGACTCCGAGGAACCCGAGTACTTCAAAGAAGTAGATCCTCAGGCTTTTGAGCAAGGCAAGTTACACCCTTGACCATATTGAATCCTAATATTTCAAATTAGTTAAATCCTGTTTTAAATTATTATTGCATGCATATTTGAATTTAAGTAATTTAAATCCATGTTTTAACTTTATAGTTATTCCTATTTCCATTGTACATCCAATTTGGATACTGAGTTAACCACACTTGACACCTTAGTTAAAAGCTAGTTGGTACATTAGTATGAACTAGACCTTGTTGCAAAAACTCTATGCTTAGTCAAGGCTTAGCTAAAAAATATTTACTTTGGGGATTTCAGCCACAAATTCAACTATGATTTAAAATGATGCTATGGTATTGTCCTTACCATAGAAGTTTATAAAATATTTTAACTTGTTAAGTAAAATAAAATTGGTTTGGACTTGGGCGAAATTGATGTTTGGATGGATGCATGTTCATGCACGGGATCGACTTATTTCTATGATCGAGGCCTAGGGTCCATTTGGAAGTCGCCCAAGTCAATTAAGGATCAGTCTTCGAGCATATTTTGCTATGCCCTACTGTACAACAACATGTCCTGAGTGGGCATGACCTGGCTAACTAATTTGCAACGTTCCATCGTAGTCGTGCCATCCAGTTGTGTGGGTGTCTTTTATGACCTACTTTTATGTATTCTCACCTGGCGCAAGAGGGGGCCTGAACGCTGCGGGTTTCTATCCAAAGGGGGCGAAACCTTAGCGAGACGGGACTACGGTGGGATGACGCATTGTAACGGCCTTGTCACGTGCTCTAGACTACTCACCTAAGGTGAGCGGTGGTATTGACTGATGCCAAACAAACTAGAGAAGTCGTGTCGTGTGGGTAAAGCTGTACACCTCTACAGAGTGTAAAACTATTCGAATAGCCGTATCCACGGTCATGGACATGCTAGCAAAGCCACTCCAAGTTAGATCTTTGGTTTTGTTTTCAAAAGACTTTATTAAATGGTTTTGGATCCCTATCCAAATAGGATGTACGCAGGTAGCTATAACATCCCTAATTTACGAGTTTTTGAATTTTCAAAAAGTTTTAAAAGCAAGCATTTGGTTTACGTTGCAAAAGCTTAAATTTGAAATTTAGAAATAAAAAACGCTTTAAATTGAAATAATCCAACTTCAATTAAAATAAAAAGCTAGTTTATTGGAGCTTCTTGGATTTTATTTGGATTTTGAGCTTTTATTGCATTTTCTGGATTTTAATTTGGCTTTTCCCTTTTTGTTTGAAGCCAAAATTTATTTTGTTTGCAAAATTAAAAACTAAAGTATAGCTAAAAGTATTTTTATTAAGTTCCATATAATTCAAGGATCTTCTATGAATTTTTCTAGAATTTTTGGATTGTTGTAGCTATTTTCTAAAAAGTCTTTTTGCTTTTCGGGATTTCTTTTAAAAATCCTTTTTGGCTCGTGGGACGAATCTCCTCCTCGGCCCGCCTCGCGCCGGCCCGCTCCGCGCGCGCGCGCCCGCGCCTCTCCCCTCCCCGACCGTCTGATCGCAATCGGACGGCTCAACCTCCGCCACGCCTTCCTCCGCCTCCCACCGTCCGATCGAAATCGGACGGTTCCGCCATCGCCCTCCCGGACTTCTCTTCTTCGCTCGCTGCGCGCGCAGACGCCGCCGCATTTCTCGCCGACCCCGCCTCCTCCCTCGCATGGGCCTAGCGCCTGCCCTGTCGCCGACCTGGCGCCGCTCCTTTCCGCCTCCACCACGCCCGTGCTTCCTCTTTCCCCTTTTCTCCACGGACAAAGCCGCGTGCCACCGCCATGGCCGCCCGACAGCCTCCTCCCCTTCCTCCTCCTACGGGCCTCCCCGAGCTCGTTAAAAGGGAGCCCCGGGACCGCCTCCCCCTACTCTCCCGTTTCCCCCATCTCTCTCCTCCTCTCTCGCCCTCCTTCGCCCACTTTTCTCGTTTCTTCGCCGCCGGCCGTGAAGCTCGCCGCCGCCGATTGCGCCGCCGCTAGAGCTCCTCCGGCGCCGTCGACCCCACCTCCGGCTTCGCAAGGACGCCGCCATTCTCGTGCGCGCACCCACTCCTCCCGGAGGCCACCGGAACGTCGCCGCCGCCTACGACTGCCATCGCCGCCGCTTCCTCCTCGTCGCCGACAGCCTTCCGGTGACGCCGCGTCCTCGGGACCGCACGCACCAGCATCGCCGCGCTCTCCTCTTCCCGTAGGTGCTCTCGCCGCCGGCCGCCGCGCAGCCAAACGCCGGCGAGCCATCGGGCCGAGCGCGCCGCCGCTCGGGTCCGACGTGGCAGCCCGCGTGGCGCCGGCGTCAGCATCACCGAGGCACCCCGTCAGCTGTTTTGGCCACGTGGTAGCCACGTGGCAGCTGGCGTGGATTTTTCAGAATTTTTCGTTGGAAAATAATTCGACCGAAAAATTAAAACCCCTCGCTGACGTCAGCTGGCTCAACAATCCGAATTTCCTTTGGAAAAATAAATCAGAAAATGAGGAAAATCCAATTTTCTTCATTTTATGTGTTTTCCAAACTTCGGAAGGCCATAACTTCTTCGTTCGAACTCCGATTTGAGTGATTCAAATTCCTAAATTCATCTAAAATTCCCCTCTTGCTGTTAGTGCTAATTTGGTATTTATTTGGAATTTATTTGGAGTTGTTTTATTTATTTTGTTCTTTTCGCACGTGTAGAAACCGGCTTTTCGGAAGATTTCTCGGATCTGACGACCGAAGCACCTCAACTCTTCAACGAAGGCAAGTCATAGACCTTTGATCATCTTGAACCCACTTTATAAAACTATGTTGTTTGTTATAAACATGCATTGCTATTTTTATATTAAATTGTTTCGGGAGTAGATAATTGCCTAATTGATGTATGCCTCCTTGATAAATTGCTATCGACATGTATCCTTGAATGACATGAACCCTTGGACACCATAGGAGGGTTTATTTTAGTTGGACATTGATAAATTACCAACTCGGGTATTGTATTATGCTTAGCCCTGCTTTAGTTGTACGTCGGGACTCATGATCACATGCTTATATGAATAAACGTGACTAAAGGAATTATGGAATTGTGGCGCGGCCACTTTTATTAAAAGATGTTGTGCGAAGGCTAGTGTGGTCTTCGGCTGGGTTGAACCTCAAAAATGTTTTATGCTCGGGCGAGTGGATGGTGGTGAGTGTGGGTGCCGTAACGCACATCGGGACGTGGATAAGTCTCGCCTGAGCAACCAACTAAGGACTTAATCTTGAACCATTGATCTGGGTCATACCATGCAACCACATGTCCAGGATGGGGTGGACTTGGCCAACTAATTAGCAATGTTTTGATTTGGCTCTGTTTGGGTTGAAAAGCGGCGCAACAGGGGTATGAATCTGGCGGGGGATAGACCCGTTAGAAGTGAATCCTTAGCGAGCAGAACCGAGTCAAAACCGAGCTTTGTAAAGGCCTCGTGATAATGACTGAGTCGCACACCTTCGGCAGTGTGTCAAACGGACATTATAAGTCAATTATCTCTTGTGGGTAAAGCTGTACAACCTCTGCAGAGTGTATAAACCTATTCAAATAGCTGTGTCCCCGGTTATGGACATGCCCGGAGATTTCACGGAAGGGGTAGATGTTTTCTTTAAAATGGTGGATTTGATGGTTTGGATGGAAAGGTTGGGTTGATCTCTAGTTGTTTCAAAGAACTGAATTACTCTTGTACTAATCTTTTAAATTGTGCTTCCAATCTACTTACGGTATTTACTGTAAACATTGCTTTCCGCAAAATAGCCCTAAAACTATCCTTGTCTAGCCTCGCATGAATAATAATTACATACATTTCCCTATGACTTGCTGAGTACATTCAAAGTACTCACGGCTTGTGCCTTGTGTGTTATATCCCCACAGAAGAACCCGGAAACTCAGAGTTTTATGAAGAGTAGTATCCCAAAGACTTTGCGAACTAGGTCGCGTCCTCCACTCGATTGCCTGTGGGCATGTCGCGTGGCCACCACGAGACGTTATGCTTCTGCTGCAAGTTGTATTTTGTTGCTAAGCCCTGTGTGGCGAACTCTGTAAGACTTGACCATAAGGTCCCTTTTGGTACCTTTAATATTAATTTGTCCGCTTCATCGTCATTTTGTTGTATGGTTGTGACTACACCGATGTGGTAACTGTGCGAGCTAGCTACTGATCTGGGACTAGTTCAGAATGCACAGAGGATCCTGGGGTTGCATACCTGGGGTCCCGACAGAGGTGGTATCAGAGCCATATCGACTGTAGGACGTAACCATAGTTAGCATGGTCGTTTAGCCAAAATTTCAAAATCTATTTTCGAAATCAAACTAACCAGTTAACTTGAATAGTTATTCTTCTCTTACCTAATTCTATTCTTCTCTCATCTCATTCTTAGGTTCCTACCTCTTCTCTATTCTGAGACTCGGTTTTCAAATCCAAATTGATCCCTCTTACCTCCGTAATCTCTATAGAATCGAGCCTTGTTTTGGCCGACCCTTCCAAATAAGTTAACTTAGAAGTGTTCTATTAGGGCTACCCTCCTAGCTGTAGTATCGTTTAGTAGGGCAGTTAGGCTCTAGTTTTGTTGCTTCTTGGTAGCTTTCCGGCTACCTGTCCTTGGGTTTAACCGAACATCCCCAATTAGGTTGCTCTATCTTTCCCCCTTGTTCTCCCTCGTTTTTTGTGCTTTTCCCTCTTATCTATCGTGCTTTCTTCCTCTCGTCTATTAAAATTGGGAAGTTCTGTGTAGATGGTTCAGACCCGCAACACCGCAAGCCAAGTTGACCCAGTGAATCTCAACACTCCGCCACCACCACCTCCTCCAGCAACCATGGCAGATCAAGGTCTGGGTCAGTTCATGGCAGCCCAGACGCAGCTGATGAGCTCAATGATGCAGAATATGAACCAGATGATGACTCAACAGAGCCATACTGCTGCTGCCCTTCTTGCAATAATGAACCAGAACAGCCAAGCCGTTGCCGCGACACCGCCACCATCACCAGCTTTCCCCCAGTCAAGGCTGGCAGAATTCATGAGAACTCATCCACCTACATTCTCTAGCTCCTCCGAGCCATTGGATGCAGATGATTGGCTGCGCTCAACTGAAAAGAAGCTTGCCATTACCCAGTGTGATGACCGTGAGAAAGTCTTGTATGCCACACACCAACTTGAAGGTACCGCCGCAGAATGGTGGGAGAACTATTGTGCCGCCCATGAGAACCATCAGAACATTGGTTGGGCTGAGTTTTCTGAAGCCTTCCGCCATTCCCACATCCCGGATGGAAAGTTGGAAATGAAGAAGAATGAGTTTCGCAAGCTGATGCAAGGGAACATGTCCGTGAGTTAATACCTCAACAAATTCACTCAACTCTCGCGATATGCTCAAGAGGACGTCGCCACAGATGATGCACGTCAAAAGCGTTTCAAGCGTGGACTCAACCCTAGCTTGAAGGTTCAAGTCATCGGCAATGACTATGCAGATTTTCAGCATCTGGTGAACAAGGCTATGCTCATAGAAGAGTCTCGCCGTGAGCTGGCAGAGTCTCATAAGAGGAAGATGATGCAGCATAGTGCTCATCAAGGCCATTCACAAAGAGCCAGGACAAATATGCAACACCCTACCCGTTTTGCACCCCTTGTCACGTTCAAGACTCCAGCAACAACACCCTGCCCGACTGCACCGGGATTTCGCAACCCCAACAACAACCTCAACAACCAGCCTCCAAGAAACCCCAATCCTGCCACCGGAGTCACTTGTTTCAACTGCCAGCAACTGGGGCACTACGCCAATAACTGCCCGCAGAGGCAAGGTCCTTCGCCCGTCAGATTCAACTTGGGAGCTACTCCAACTAGAACCACCATGCCCGGAGCCGGACGTGGAGCACCTCAGACTCCAGCTGCACCAGCTAAGACCCCTCAGTCTCATGGAAAAGGCCGTGTGAACCACATCACAGTGGAGGAAGTCCAGACAGCCCCAGACGTCGTGCTAGGTAAGTTCCTAGTAAATTCGACTGCCATCGCTCGCTTGATTATGGAGCTTTGCATTCGTTTGTTTCGCGGATTTTTGCTGCAAAGCATCGGTTGAGGGTTTCAAACCTTAAGACTGCCTTGTTGGTTCAATCCCCCGGTTTGAGGTTAAGTGCGAACCAGGGTTGCCCACAAGTTAAGATGATCATAGAAGGGGTAGAATTCCTAGCCAACCTGATAATCCTTGACACCAAATCCCTAGATGTGATTTTGGGTATGGATTGGCTTGCTAAGCACCAAGCCGTTTTGGATTGTGGTGGTAGAAGTATCGCATTGGTTAGTTCAGCCGGGACTAAAGTAAAATTTGAAGCCCCCATGAAGAAGCATGATGGAGCTTTATTCTGCAGTGTCAAGACCCTATCCTTGGAAGATGTATCGGTAGTCAGAGAGTTTCCAGATGTCTTTTCTGATGAATTACCTGGAATGCCGCCAGATCGGGACCTAGAGTTTGTCATCAACCTAGTTCCAGGAACTGCACTAATTTCCAAGAGACCCTACCGCCTGCCGGTTGATGATTTGGTCGAGTTGAAGAAGCAAATCGAAGAGATGCAAGGAAAAGGATTTGTTCGACCAAGTTCTTCACCTTGGGGAGCCCCGATTATCTTTGTTGCAAAGAAAGATGGTACCCAAAGGATGTGTGTGGATTATCGCTCACTCAATGAAGTCACCATCAAGAATAAGTACCCTCTACCCAGGATTGATGATTTGTTTGACCAGTTGAAAGGAGCCGGAGTGTTCTCCAAGATAGATTTAAGGTCAGGATACCATCAGTTGAAGATTCGTCAAGAGGACATACCCAAGACAGCTTTCTCAACCCGGTATGGACTGTATGAGTTCACGGTCATGTCTTTTGGATTGACCAATGGCCCTGCTTACTTTATGAACTTGATGAATAAAGTATTCATGGAGTATTTGGATAAGTTTGTTATTGTCTTCATTGACGACATTCTAGTATATTCCAAGAGTGAAGAAGAGCATGAAGAGCACCTTCGCTTGATTCTGACTAGGCTTAGAGATCATCAACTCTATGCCAAATTCAGCAAGTGTGAGTTTTGGATGAAGGAAGTTACTTTTCTGGGACATGTCATGTCTGCAGAAGGAGTCGTCGTTAACCCCAGTAAAGTCAAGGATGTGCTCAATTGGGAGTCATCCAAGTCAGTACCTAAGATCAGAAGTTTCCTTGGTATGGCAGGATATTACCGCCGGTTTATAGAAGGTTTCTCCAAGATAGCAAGACCCCTCACGCAGCTGTTGAGGAAGGAAAAGAAGTTTGCTTGGACACCAGAATGTGAGCAGAGTTTTCAAGAATTGAAGAAGCGTCTGACCACCGCCCCTATGTTGGTTTTCCCAGATATCCGAAAGGATTTTGAGATTTACTGTGATGCATCGCGACAAGGTCTCGGTTGTGTTCTGATGCAAGAAAGAAAGGTAGTAGCATATGCTTCGTGCCAGTTGAGGCATCATGATGTAAATTACCCCACCCATGACCTAGAATTGGCCGCAGTAGTGCATGCTTTAAAGATATGGCGTCATTACCTCATCGGTAATCGCTGTGAAGTCTACACTGACCATAAGAGCTTGAAGTACATTTTCACCCAAGCTGATCTCAATATGAGGCAAGAAGATGGTTAGAGTTGATCAAAGATTACAACGTTGGAATCCATTACCACCCCGGCAAGGCTAATGTTGTAGCAGATGCTTTAAGTAGAAAGGTCTATTGCAATATGCTGATGATCAAGGAAAGTCAGCCAACACTGCATGAAGAGTTTCAGAAGCTCAAGCTGGAATTAGTTGAAGAAGGTTATCTGGCTGCATTGGAAGTGCAACCAACTCTACAGAGTCAGATCAGGGAAGCCCAGATCGAAGATGCAGATATCAAAGAGATCAAGAGTAACATGAAGAAGGGTAAATCCCTAAGGTTTGCAGAAGATGAAAAAGGAACTATTTGGTTCGATAAGCGTATCGTAATGGGACCAAAAGAGCTCAAGCGATTGATACTCAAGGAAGCTCATGAAACCTTGTATTCCATTCACCCCGAAGTGCTAAAATGTATCAAGATCTTAAGGAAATGTATTGGTGGCCTAGTATGAAGCGAGAAATAGCTGAATACATAGCACAGTGTGATGTTTGCCAGCGAGTTAAAGCAGAGCACCAGAGACCAGCTGGACTACTACAACCCTTGCAAATCCCTGAATGGAAATGGGAAGATATTGACATGGACTTCATCACCGGTCTGCCAAGAACAAGAGCTGGGTATGATTCTATTTGGCTAATTGTAGATCGCCTGACAAAAGTTGCCCACTTTATCCCAGTTAAGACCACCTACTCAGGAGACAAACTTGCAGAATTGTATATGGCAAAGGTAGTATGCCAGCGTGGAGTGCCAAAGAAGATTGTGTCGGACAGAGGATCCCAATTCACCTCAAGATTTTGGTAGAAGCTGCATAGTGTTTTGGGCACTAATTTGAATTTCAGTACAGCCTACCATCCTCAAACAGATGGACAGACAGAATGAGTGAATCAAATACTAGAAGATATGTTAAGAGCCTGCGCTCTAGAAAACCAAACCAATTGGGATCAGATGCTATCTTATGCAGAGTTTTCCTACAACAACAGTCATCAATCCAGTCTACAAATGTCCCCGTTTGAAACCCTTTACGGGAGAAAGTGCAGAACACCCTTGTATTGGACTGAAACAGGAAAGGGACAAGTACTTGGACCTGATATCCTGAAGGAAGCCGAAGATCAAGTTCGGGCAATCAGAGAGAAGCTGAGAACAGCTCAGACTAGGCAAAAGAGCTATGCTGATAACCGTCGTCGGGATTTAGCTTTCGCCCTTGGAGATCATGTGTATCTGAAGGTCTCACCTCTCAAAGGAATGCGCCGTTTTAGAGTAAGCGGGAAGCTTGCACCAAGATACATTGGACCTTTCCCAATCCTCGCTAGAAGAGGAGAAGTTGCTTACCAATTGGAGCTCCCATCTCAGCTGTCAGAAGTTCATGACGTCTTCCATGTGTCTCAGTTGAAGAAGTGTCTGCGTGTGCTAGAAGAGTAGATGCCGCTAGAAGCCGTTGACCTGCAAGAAGATCTCACCTACAAGGAGCAACCCATCAAAATTTTGGAAGTGTCCGAGCGTGTAACTCGAAGCAAGATCCTCCGTTTTTGCAAAGTTCAGTGGAGCAACCACACTAAAGAAGAAGCCACTTGGGAGCGTGAAGAGGACCTGAAGGCCGAGTTCCCGCACCTATTCTCTAGTCAGCCTGAATCTCGCGGTCGAGATTCTCTTTAAGGGGTGTAGGTTTGTAACATCCCTAATTTGCGAGTTTTTGAATTTTCAAAAAGTTTTAAAAGCAAGCATTTGCTTTAATATGCAAAAGCTTAAATTTGAAATTTAGAAATAAAAAACCCTTTAAATTGAAATAATCCAACTTCAATTAAAATAAAAAGCTAGTTTATTGGAGCTTCTTGGATTTTATTTGGATTTTGAGCTTTTATTGCATTTTCTGGATTTTAATGTGGCTTTTCCCTTTTTGTTTGAAGCCAAAATTTATTTTTTTTTGCAAAATTAAAAACTAAAGTATAGCTAAAAGTATTTTTATTAAGTTCCATATAATTCAAGGATCTTCTGTGAATTTTTCTAGAATTTTTGGACTACTGTAGCTCTTTTCTAAAAAGCCTTTTTGCTTTTCGGGATTTCTTTAATCGGAAATCTTTTAAAAATCCTTTTCAGCTCGTGGGCCGAATCTCCTCCTCGGCCCGCCTCGCGCCGGCCCGCTCCGCGCGCGTGCGCCCGCGCCTCTCCCCTCCCCGACCGTCCGATCGCAATCGGACGGCTCAACCTCCGCCACGCCTTCCTCCGCCTCCAATCGTCCGATCAAAATCGGACAGTTCCCGCTCGTCGTCCTCCCCGGACCCCCCCTCTTCTTCCTCGCGTGGTCGTGCGCAGCACGTCGCCGCGTTTCTCGCCGACCCCGCCTCCTCCCTCGCCTGGGCCTAGCGCCTGCCCCGTCGCCGACCTAGCGCCGCTCCTTTCCGCCTCCGTCGCGCCCGTGCTTCCTCTTTTCCCCCCTTTTCTCCACGGACAAAGCCGTGCGTCGCCGCCATGGCTGCCCGACAGACTCCTCCCCTTCCTCCTCCTACGGGCCTCCCCGAGCTCGTTAAAAGGGAGCCCCGGGACCGCCTCCCCCTACTCTCCCGTTTCCCCCATCTCTCTCCTCCTCTCTCGCCCTCCTTCGCCCACTTTTCTCGTTTCTTCGCCGCCGGCCGTGAAGCTCGCCGCCACCGATTGCGCCGCCGCTAGAGCTCCTCCGGCGCCGTCGACCCCACCTCCGGCTTCGCAAGGACGCCGCCATTCCCGTGCGCGCACCCACTCCTCCCGGAGGCCACCGGAACGTCGCCGCTGCCTACGACTGCCATCGCCGCCGCTTCCTCCTCGTCGCCGATAGCCTTCCGGTGACGCCGCGTCCTCGGGACCGCGCGCACCAGCATCGCCGCGCTCTCCTCTTCCCGTAGGTGCTCTCGCCGCCGGCCGCCGCGCAGCCAAACGCCGGCGAGCCATCGGGCCGAGCGCGCCGCCGCTCGGGTCCGACGTGGCAGCCCGCGTGGCGCCTGCGTCAGCATCACCGAGGCACCCCGTCAGCTGTTTTGGCCACGTGGTAGCCACGTGGCAGCTGGCGTGGATTTTCCAGAATTTTTCGTTGGAAAATAATTCGACCGAAAAATTAAAACCCCTCGCTGACGTCAGCTGGCGCAACAATCCGAATTTCCTTTGGAAAAATAAATCAGAAAATGAGGAAAATCCAATTTTCTTTATTTTATGTGTTTTCCAAACTTCGGAAGGCCATAACTTCTTCGTTCGAACTCCGATTTGAGTGATTCAAATTCCTAAATTCATCTAAAATTCCCCTCTTGCTGTTAGTGCTAATTTGGTATTTATTTGGAATTTATTTGGAGTTGTTTTATTTATTTTGTTCTTTTCGCACGTGTAGAAACCGGCTTTTCGGAAGATTTCTCGGATCTGACGACCGAAGGACCTCAACTCTTCAACGAAGGCAAGTCATAGACCTTTGATCATCTTGAACCCACTTTATAAAACTATATTGTTTGTTATAAACATGCATTGCTATTTTTATATTAAATTATTTCGGGAGTAGATAATTGCCTAATTGATGTATGCCTCCTTGATAAATTACTATCGACATGTATCCTTGAATGACATGAACCCTTGGACACCATAGGAGGGTTTATTTTAGTTGGACGTTGATAAATTACCAACTCGGGTATCGTATTATGCTTAGCCCTGCTTTAGTTGTATGTCGGGACTCATGATCACATGCTTATATGAATAAACGTGACTAAAGGAATTATGGAATTGTGGCGCGGCCACTTTTATTAAAAGATGTTGTGCCAAGGCTAGGGTGGTCTTCGGCTGGGTTGAACCTCAAAAATGCTTTATGCTCGGGCGAGTAGATGGTGGTGAGTGTGGGTGCCGTAACGCACATCGGGACGTGGATAAGTCTCGCCTGAGCAACCAACTAAAGACTTAATCTTAAACCATTGATCTAGGTCATACCGTGCAACCACATGTCCAGGATGGGGTGGACTTGGCCAACTAATTAGCAATGTTTTGATTTGGCTCTGTTTGGGTTGAAAAGAGGCGCAAGAGGGGGCATGAATCTGGCGGGGGATAGACCCGTT
This sequence comes from Ampelocalamus luodianensis, assembly GCA_036346255.1. Classification (NCBI taxonomy): domain Eukaryota; kingdom Viridiplantae; phylum Streptophyta; class Magnoliopsida; order Poales; family Poaceae; genus Ampelocalamus; species Ampelocalamus luodianensis. Next base: position 37,243,320 of record CM070630.1, read on the forward strand.
AGAAGCGAATCATTAGCGACTAGAACCGAGTCAAAACAGAGCTTTGTAAAGGCCTTGTAATAATGACTTAGTCGCACACCTTCGGCAGTGTGTCAGACGGACATTATAAGTCAATTATCTCTTGTGGGTAAAGCTGTACAACCTTTGCAGAGTGTGTAAAACTATTCGAATAGCCGTGTCCCCGGTTATGGACATGCCCGAAGATTTCACGCAAGGGGTAGATGTTTTCTTTAAAATTGTGGATTTGATGGTTTGGATGGAAAGGTTGGGTTGATCTCTAGTTGTTTCAAAGAACTGAATTACTCTTGTACTAATCTTTTAAATTGTGCTTCCAATCTACTTATGGTATTTACTGTAAACATTGCTTTCCGCAAAATAGCCATAAAACTATCCTTGTCTAGCCTCGCATGAATAATAATTGCATACATTTCCCTATGACTTGCTGAGTACATTCAAAGTACTCACGGCTTGCGCCCTGTGTGTTATATCCCCACAGAAGAACCCGGAAACTCAGAGTTTTATGAAGAGGAGTATCTCGAAGACTTTGCGAACTAGGTCGCGTCCTCCACTCGATTGCCTGTGGGCATGTCGCGTGGCCACCACGAGACGTTATGCTTCCGGTGCAAGTTGTATTTTGTTGCTAAGCCCTGTGTGGCGCACTCTGTAAGACTTGACCATAAGATCCCTTTTGCTACCTTTAATATTAATTTGTCTGCTTCATCGTCATTTTGTTGTATGGTTGTGACTACACCGATATGGTAACTCTGCGAGCTAGCTACTGATCTGGGACTAGTTCAGAATGCACAAAGGGTCCTGGGGTTGCATACCCGGGGTCCCGACAGTTGCCTTGTGATAGGAAGGTATCCTTCACCACTTGTTGATGAATGTTATCTGACTATAAAACTTGAGATTTAGAAAATGAATTTTAGTTATAGAATAAACTGCTTTAGAAACTTAGTATGAATATTTAAATGGAAAATGTTGCTTTACGCAAATTGAGCCATATATGCCTCCCCTTTATTAATTCCTTGCATGCATTATTCGAATAACCGTACCCCCGGTCATGGGCATTGTGAAGGAAAGTAACATTGGTTAGTTTTATTAGCTTAAAATGGTAAACTAAGAAATGTTGGGAATCGCGCCATGCTATTAAGGCATGATTGCTGGGTTTGGAGATCTATATGGTTATGGTTTGCGACATACGAGTGAGGCATGGTCCCCAAGGTCGGGACATGCGAAGGAAAGAATGGTCACTGGAATTAGTGAGACATATCTGGGTGGATTTGCGACATGCTGGTAAAGCATGGTCGCCATGAACGTGATCATGTGGGTAAACATGGTCGAGATAATCATTGATGATACAAAATAACCTCTGGTTTTGAAGTCAAACATGCTAAGTCATAGGTTTGAAAAATAACTATAGTATTTGAGCAAACTGGCTTTGTGCTAAAATAAACATAAAACCCTTCCATTGAAAGCCTTGCATATGTATAATTGCATTTGTGGTATGGGCTTGTTGAGTACTTTTGTACTCATGGTTGCTCAAACATGTGGATTTAGACTATGAAGCTGAAGACCCAGTGCATGGATATTTCTATGCATCCGGTTATAGAGATTGTCACATCTTCAAATTAATAAAGAGGTTTATTATGCATCTCATTAGCATGCATCATGTTTTGAAACTTTTTATTTAAATATTGTACTTGGAAAATCTCAAAATACAAATGAAACATACACTTTAATTTGAATTCCAAACTAAAAACTGAAATAAATGCTACTAAAGATCCTCTGGAAATAATTTATTCAAATACTATATTAATTATCATGAATTAATATAATTGTTCCTAAATTTTTGGGATTGGTTTGAACCCTATAAAAATTCAGACACAATTTAAAGGCCAACATTATGTTTGAATTTAAATTATACACTTTATATCATGAATAGTAGTGTTCAATAATTTTTATGGACACTAGGCTACCCCAGGAAGCCCCAGAAATTATTTCATGATTTTAGGAATTTTATTTCTATTTTTAGCACCCTGGTAAAGTAGGAAAAACCATTTAAATCTCAGTCAAAACCCTAAACCAAACCGGTGCATCTCTTGTTCTGCTCGAAGTCGACTCGTGAATCGACTCGGCCGACCGCCTAAATGCACTGACTCATGCAGACCCTTGGATCTAAGATCGACGATCCAGATCTCGCCACTTTTGGGCAGTTCAAAACAACGCTTTAAATCTTATCCATCTGATCCATATCTAACGGTCCGCATTAAGCCACGTGACGCTGGCTTACCTCCGCGCCTTGAGTCGCTGTCATCACGGGCCCGCCTATCAGGCCCTTCTTCCTCCTTGGGCAGGCGCGCGCTCAGGCGCTGCCAGCCACGCGGCCGCGCCTTTCTGCTCCGAGCCGTTGGAGCTCCATCACGCCGTGAATCCACCGCCACCTCGGACCTCTCGAGCGTTCCCTACTTCACACCGCCTCCAATGCCGTCATCGCCCGAGCATAATACCCCCTCGGCACCCCGTTCTTCTTCACTTTTCCTCTCGGTGTCTGAGGAAAAGGAAGCTCTCCCGTCGACATCTCTAGGGTAAGCTCCCACCAGGTGGTAGCCCTCGGTTCCTTGTTCAAAGCCTTACCCATTTTTTCTAATCTCAGCTCCTCTCGTTCCTTGTAGTTCCCTGTCCATCATCGTGCTCTCTAGAGCCCTAGAGCACGCTCCCGTGGGCACCGCCTTGTCAATCTTCACTTATAGTAAGTTTTGTCCTCACTTTTGCGCGTCATAATATGCATTGAGATATCTTAAAGAGTTCCCCTGAACTAATCTTACTAATGCGCGACAGGATCTGGTGAATTTGAAGTTTAAACCATTTTCGGCTTAATCACACCCGTTCGTCTCCCACTTTGATTTGGTAAGCCTTTCTTCAATTCCTTGGGTCCTTAGCATCTCGAAGGCATCCTTGAGCTATCTTGACCATTCACTGTCCTTAGGATTGCTCCAGTCGTCTTCTCCACGTGAAGCCGTGTTGTCGCCATCTTCTTCTCCGGCGCCGACACAGCTCCAGCAGCTCCGAGCCTCTCCAGGCCCTCTCCTAGCTCAGGTAGCTTACTCATAGTCTCTAGGACCTCAGGCACCCGCTTGTTTGCGCCGTGGAGCAACGCATTGTTGTTTTCGAGTTTGCCGTATTGAGCGCCACCGCTCAACTCCGGCTAGCCACCGGTACAGGCCGGCTCAGCCGTCGAGGCTACTCCCTTTAGGAGCGCATTACAATTTGGCATCTGTACATGCCCTTGGCAGGCGCCGCCGTGGCCGGAATCGCCGGTGAGCCGCCGGTGAAACACGCGGGATCGAAATCCCGTTGTCGTACGCCGACCGCGACTGTAGCAACGTCATTAAACGTTAACTTCAATCATTAGTTATAAATGATGTCTTAGCTGCGGTAATGTTTCACTTACATGCGGGCCCCATGCACGGAAAGCGGGGATGTTACGTTTAATGCCACAGCAACTGACGGGTGGGCCTAGTCCTTAAACCCCGTACGCTATGTGGGTGCGTCGAGGGACCGAGTCCATTGGACCGTGCCACTAACGGCGGGCCCCACGTGTCGGAATGGATTTTAAAAATCTGAGATAAAATGGAATATGCACTATTCACCGGGTCTCGCACGTCAACCACTGCGGCTAGCGTGTGGCCAGTAGAAAAAAAGTTATAAATACTTTATGAAATTCGAAATCTATTAATTTACACACTGAAAATTAGTATTAACTTTTAAAATGCATAACAAATTCATTTTAACTCCAAAAGCAATGAAACTACTTCTGAAAATTTTCATTTTGAATGAACTTTATATTAAAATTGGTTTCAAACATGTCCCTATAACAGAGAGTATTATTTTGGGAAGAATAACCCATAACTCTATTATTTGCACAATAGAAAAAGACTTTTAACTTCAAAAATACATAAATATTTCATATTAACTCTAAAAATAGTGAAACCACTTTTGATATTTTTCATTTTAAGTGAACTAATTTATAAAGTAGGTTTCAATCTTACCTCTGTCACAGAAAATATATTTTGAGGAAAATGATCCTAAAAGGAATTTTGTTACACTATAAAATGCTGATAGCTTTAGAAATTCATAACTAAATCATGAAAACTCCAAATGAGGCAATCTCAACTCTATTGAACTTGTAATAATATTGCCTATTTATCCATGTAATCCATGTACTCACCACTGCTCTACAAATTTTCATCTCATAATTAAATTACATGAATGAAGGCATATTGAAATCTGAAATTCAAACTACCATAACTTTCTTATACTAAATCAAAATGAAATAATTCTTTCACAAAAAATCATCTAAAATCATGATTTAGCTACTGTAGAAAAATCATGCATTTTCAAGTACTTTGAATTTTTGAGTATTTCTCGATGTTTATTCGGTATTGTATTTATATAGATTCCGAGCCTATCGATATTGACACATACGCTACTGAGGGAGAGCAATTAGCCTACCAGCAAGGCAAGCATTCTTTGAACTTTCTTTTTGCATCATATTTGATCCCAGTTTTGTTAGGATAGATGCAATGATAATTGCTTGCATGCTATTTTGATAATGTCGCTATTTTTGTGATGAGTAGTTAGACACATCCTATTATCTTGTCATTGTGGCTATCCATGAATTATTCCAGTACTGAAATGTTTATGATAGGATGTGTGAAATTATATTGTCGTGTTTGCTTAGCCATGCAAGTCTAGAAACGGTAGTCTGATTGTCGGGAATAACCCGACAATTATGGGATAAACACAACTTTCATTATATACCGTTGTTTCAGAGCTTAGTATCTGTTTTATGAGTGAAAGTTTGTCATTTTAAATGAGATTTTGGTCTGGACAAGTATTGGTTAGTGATGGTGCTTTGTGCACGAGATTTGGGTAAGTGGTGGACTTGTCTGGACAATTAAGGACCGAACTTTGGGTTGTTGCGATTCAAGTAAAACTCGTGCTATCACACGCGGTATATGGGTGCCGTATGGTTAAGTAGGGGGAAAGTTTTGTTGTGTTGAGTCCCACGGTGGTGAAATTGTAAGGGCATAGGACCGAGAAATCCTATGTTTTCCTTTTGGGCCGATAGGATGGAGATGTTAACGTCTGGTGTTTCCTAGGAGCCCTGGGTTGAGGGACTTAGCTCAATGGGACCTTCTTGCTAAAAACGTCCATATCTTGATTTACCCGGCCGGCATACCATAGGAAGTATGCTATATTCGGATGCATCTGGAGGCTTACAGGGTAATCAAGTCATGTGGGTAAAGTAGTACACTCCTGCAGGGTATAAATCTATTCGAATAGCCGTGTCCACAATTATGGACGACCGCTTGAAATTTGTGGCTGCCTATTGTTAGACTTGGAATTAAAATTGTGGTTATAACTTGGTATTGTCATGGATGGGATGTTCATGCTTGTTGTTGTATCAAAGTGGACAGCCACTTTGCCTTTTGTATGATTGAATTCATTATTTGTTCACATGCTTCACTTCTACTTCAAATCTGATTTTGAAATGGCACTTGAAAAACTAGTATGTGTAGGTTGTACCTTGTTGCGTCTCTTTTGCAAAACTAAGCCAATATGAGCCATCCCTTGGAACAGCCTTATGCATAACTAATTTTTATTTGTGTAAGACTTGCGAGTACTCTTTTGTACTCACCGGATGTTTCTTTGGCTTTTACAGGTGAGGAAGATATTGAGACCGATGAGCTTGTCGGTGTCGATTTAGGCGACACTGATGAGTAGTATGCTATCTCTTAACTCCCAGTCGGTTGTCGATGGGTTATGGGGCATACCACTGCTGGCATTTTGGTTTATTTAATTGCTTCCCCTATGAACTTTGTTTAATTTGGCCGGTCGGCCACTTGTATTAGTTGTAAACTTGAAACTTTGATGTATGACTTTTGTACTATTTATGTATGAGTGTTGTATGGATGTGATCAACGTTGTATGAGAGTATGGTTATATTGGTCGCTGATCTTGGGAGCCAATATAAGTCATACTCGCTGTTCATGGCTTCCTATTTAACTCACTAAGTGTAGTGCTTGACTTGTTGGAGAACTGACAATCATGTAGTGCTCGCAGAGGAGCGGCGCACATGATCGTCGGGGCTCTAGTTTTCTATGAAGCCTCTCATTTAGATTGAGTTAAGTTGGAATCCATTTACCGGAGATTCAGAGTTATGTCCTTAAGACCATGCTTAGTCTCGGTCTTATGAAGATAACCCGGGGTCCCCACAGAGATGATGGAGACGGTGTTAACTAGGTCCTAGCCCCAGTCGGTTGCCTATGGCAAATCATGGAGGCCACGCTGTTTTGAAGTCTTTTTGCTGCAATTATGATTTCCTTTCTGCTGCTACGCTCTGCCACTTGAACTATTTGGCATGTCAGCCCGTTCTGTAAACTTTGGTCTTAAGGCCCATTTACCATATTTTGTAATAATATTTAAATACTGTTATGTATATGTTGTATGGACGTGATATTCTTCGATATCTGTACTGCGTGGGCTAGCTACTGATCATGGAACTAGCTCAGAATACACATAGGGTCTGGATGCAAATTCGGGTCCCCACACTATTTCCAATGGTAACTGTCGGGACCCAGATTAACACATCTGAAACCCTTTGTGTATTCAGAACTAGTCCCATGATCGGTAGCTAGCTCACACGACACATCGATGAAATACCACCCATTCAAGAAATTAACTAAGAAGATAGTAAAATAGTAATAACTAGACCTTATGGTCAATGTTTACTTAACTTGGCATACAGGGTGTAACAGCCCAAATTCCAATTTCCAGTTGAAAATAAAGTTTAATTATTTTATTGGATTTTTGTGGAATTTTTAAAGCTTTTCCTTAACCAAATTAAAGCTAAAACAAAATTATGTGCAAAATATATTACCAGATAATAGCTAGAAATATTTTTCTTAAATCCTAAATGCTCCAGAGAATTTCTGTGAATTTTCTCATAATTTTTGGAATTATTTTGCTATATTCTAAAGCCTAAAGGATTTATGAGCATTTCATTAAATCAGAAATCAAAAGAAAATCCTCAAATAGTGTTTGGGCCGAAACCTCTCTCGGTCCCATTCCGTCTTGGCGCTCGGCCCGCTCGCCCGCGCCGCCTCCTCCTCTCGGCGGCGGCGAGGGTCCACCGGTCGAGTCTCTCTCTCTCGCACCACTTGAACCCCTGTCAACCGTTGGATCTAAATCCAACGACCAGAACTCCTCGATGCATTCAGAAGGTCCGAATGTTCTACTCAATCGGGACCGTCAGATCTAAATCCAACGGCTAGCGTGCATCAGTGACTTTCCTATTTCATCGTACCGTTTCAATCTATCGCAGCCGTTAGATTAAAATCCAACGGCCACACCAACCCCAGCTTACCGATTCGTATGTTCTATCTCTACCGTCCGATCAAAATCGAACGGCCCAGCATCATCGTCTTCCTCGCCTTCGTCTTCGCACAGCCGCGCCAGTAACTGCTGCCATTAAGCCGCACAGCCGAGCTTCTCCTCCGCCCGTTTCTCTTCCCCACTTCCTTCGCCATCGTGCGCATTGAAGACCACTCATCACGCCGCCCCACTTCCGGCCGTTTTCCCCTTCTCTCATGCCCACGATCGCCAGAACACCATCATTACCGCTGCCGCATGACCTTCACGTCGCCGCCGTTTCAACCACGCCCGCATCCTATAAATAGGGGCTACGGGAGCGCCCCCTTCACCGCATCTCAACGCCGCCACTCACAAAACTCCTCCGTCACCGTAGCGCTCAAATTTCAAGTTTCTTCGCCGGCGACCGCAGGAGCTTCTTCTCCGTTTCCGACGCCACTAGAGCTCATCCGTCCCCGCCGACCACACCATCGTCACCACCGCAACGACGCGAAGCCGGAGCTACCATCCACTTCCTCGGAGGATCACCGGAACATCTACTTCGTCGACGACCGAAGTTCACCGCCGCCAAATTCCGTCGCCGACGACCTTTCCGCCCCGCTCCGCCGCTGTTTTGGTAGCCCCTAAGTTGCACTGTTCTCCTCTACATTATGCACGCACTCACTCGACTCGTCGCGGCGTAGAACGCCGGCGAGCCCGCGCCCGCGCCATCGCCGCTCACCGGACCTACGTGGCATAACCACGTAGGCGCCAGGTCAGCGCCACCTCGATGCCAAACGCCGCGTGGCTGCCCACGTGGTGGCCACCTCAGCCACGTCTACCCCCCCCTCGGAGCCGAAGTCCGTGGACTTGGTTCACGTGGACCGAGTCACTGATCAGTGGGGTCCACATGTCAGAAAAATTAATTCATTTCTTTTAATTCCCGGAAATTCATCGCTGGCGTCAGCATTGCGCAATAAATAGAATTTTCTTTAGAAAAATAATTCAGAGAATTCAATTAAATTCCAGATTTTGTATTAAACTTCTAAAAAGCATATCTTTTGCATTTGAACTCCAAATTGAGTGGTTCAAATTGCAAAATTTGTCTAAAATCATAATCTAGCTAACTAAAGCAAAATATTTCAATTTGGAGTTAGTTTGATCTGAGTTTTTGAATTTATTTGAATTTGAGTTGAATTTGTCGTATTTTCACGTATAGACTTCGACGACTCCGGAGAGTTAGATCCTTCCGACAATTTAGAGTTCCAAGACTTCAACGAAGGCAAGTTACACTATTGATCATATTGTTCCTATTGTTTTAAAGTATTTATTTACTATTTACAATTTACTATTGCATGCATATGTTTATAAAAATATCTGAATATCTTGATCTCATATATAGTTGTTCCAAACTCCTTGGTATGGCCAATTTGATTATCGAACCTGAATACCTTGACACCTTAGATAAAATTTATCAAATGCTTAGCCTTGCTTAGATAACATTTACAAATTTGGGAGAATTTAGTCAAATCTTTACAATTTAATTTAAAATGTGTTTCTGTGGTATTGTTTTAACATGAAAGGTTTATAAAGGGGTTTTTACTCTAAATAAAATGAAATGGGTTTGGACTTGGGCGAGATGGATGGATGGTGGGTGCAGGTTCATGCACGGGTCTAATCTGGTTAGGATTACGACCCAGGGTTTTAAATTGAAAGTCGCCCGAGTCAGTTAAGGACCGGTCTTTGAGCGTATTTTGCTACGCCTTACCTACCACCACATGTCCTGTATGGGCAGGATTTGGCTAAATAATCTGTAGTGTCTTAGTGTTATTTGTGCTATGTTGTATGTGTGGGCGTTGGTCAGACATTAGTCCCACCTGGCGCAAGAGAGGGCTTCCGGAGGATGGATAGTCCAAAGGTAGCGAAACCTTAGCGGGCATGAATACAGTAGGACACTGCTTTGTAACGGTCTCATGATAATTGCTTAGTCACACGCCTTCGGAAGCGTGCTTTGGCCGACATTAAAAGCATTTTATCTCGTGTGGGTAAAGCTGTACAACCTCTGTAGAGTGTAAAACTATTCGAATAGCCGCGTCTGCGGTCATGGACATGCTAGCAAAGCCACTCTAAGTTAGAATTGTTTTTGGTTTATAAAATGTGTTCAACAGATGTTTTAGGATGGATAGTCCTATGGTAAAAATTGGGTGGTTAGCCAAGTGTTAGGAGGATATCCTTCAATATTCAACTAATGGAGGTCATCCAATATTCGTTGCCATTTTGTCACTGTCTTTATTTGAAATATTAAAATTGGCCTTACAAAAGTATTAATGGTAATCTGAAAATGCTGTTTATGCAAAACAACCCTGCCATTACCTTTGTTTACCTTATGCATGCATTAAACTTTCTATATTGGGTGTGACTTGCGAGCACGGTAGTAGTGCTCACTCTTGCTGAATAAATCTTATTCAGGAGAAGACGTTTTCCCCGACGGTGAGGATCTTGACGAATAGGCTGCGTCCCCAGACGATTGCCTGTGGCAAGTCGTGTGGCCTACTACTACTACTCTTCCGCTGTGTTATTTCTTTTCTTTTGGCCGCAGGCCCTTTTGTAATAAACTTTGAATTATTATCAATAAACTCGTGATATGATTGTGCTATCACTTTTTGTTTAACTGTGTACACTAGAAATCCTGGACTAGTGTATGAACACAGAGAATTTGGGATCCTTCGTTCCCGGGTTCGACACAGGGCTTATGAAACAAATAAAACTCTTACAGCGGAAAAAGATAACTTGTGGTGGCCATTCGACATGCCCACAAACAATCGAGTGGGGAGCACATCCTAGTTCGCAATGTCTTCAAAGTACTCCTCATACAACTGTTGATTAGTTTGTCCTTCCTGAACTGAGCAACAATGTTTAAAATCGTGAGTACATAAATATTTAGCAAGTTGTAGGGAATACTATGCAATTGCTTTGAAACAATTGCTTTGAAACAACCAGTGAACCTCCCATTCACTTTCCAACCAAACCACCAAGTAAACATCCCATCCACCAAGTGAACATTACATTCACCAAGTGAACATCTCATTCACCTTCGAACCATTTTTGCAAAAACTCTATACCTTATGTGAAATCACCATGCATTGTCCATAACCAGGGACATGGCTATTCAAATAATTTTTAACACTTTGTAGAGGTTGTACAGCTTTACCCGTGAGAGATTATCAACTTAATATGTCAGCCAAGACACGATTTCGCAGGTGTGCAACTAAGTGATTATCGTAAGGCCTTTACAAAGCTCATTCTCAACCCAGTTCTGCCCGTTAAGGTTTCAACACTGAATGTCATCACAACCAGACAGAGCCCCCATCTTGTGCCATGTGAGTAAACATCCATCCTTGAACTCACACAACCACAACATAACCGAAGTTGAGACATTGCAAATTAATTAGCCAGGTCTATCCTATACTGGACATGTGGTTGTACGATATGACCCAGTTCAATGGTACACAAGATTAAGTCCTTAATATGTACCCAAGCGAGACTACCTCATCCAATGTACAAACGGCACCCTCTTTACTACATGATCATTCGCCTGAGCATAAAATCATTTTGTTTAACCAAACCAATGACAACCCCTGCCATGACACACAATTTTATAATAGCAGCATCGCACCACAACTTGTACAACCATAGCATCCCACCACAAGTTGCACAACAGTGGCATCGCATCACAATTCCATATCTCATTAAGTCAAATTAACATTATTGATCATGTGAACATAAGCCCATCGTATAACTAAACATGGCTAAGCATATCTACGATAAGCCTGTAATACCCCGAAAGTGTGATAAGCTAATAGTCGGGAGAGATTAATTAATCGGGAGAGAATTAAATGGTTTTACGGGAAGGACCAAATGGAAAATACGCAATTCAATAGTTGGAGAGGGGGGAAATCGCTGCTTTAACGCAACTTGGGCTTGGGCCCTGGCCCATGAGGGTGGCCGGCCAAGTGGAGAGGGGGCCACTCCCCCCAAACCCTAGCCGCCCCTATCCTTCCCCCTCCCTCTTTCCCTTCCCCTCCATCCCTTTGGCCGAATTTTCCTCCTCACCCCTTCACCTTGGCAGCCGCACCTCCTGCCCTCTCCCTCCCTTGGCGCCTCCATCTCCTCCTCTCAAGATGATCCCTCCATTGCTGCCACCTCCCGAGGATTCCCCGCTTTGGCCAGCCACAAGGAGGAAGAAGAAGAGGGAAAAGAGGGAGGAAGGAGGAGAAGAGGAGAGGTGGTCTTTGCGGGGAGAGTTCATCATCTTGCTGCAATTCTACAAGGGTAACGTCGCATGATCTTCGTTGGTTGATGCGTAGTAGTTGCGTTTGATGTCGTTTGGTAAATTGATTTGTGTCGGTTTAATAGATCGCGTTCTGTCCAGTTTATTGCGCAGCCAGTTTCTTATGTTTAGAGGCTGAATTAGGAGTTTTGGTCTCCTAGAGATATGTAGATTATGTTCTTAGCTTTCAGTGGCCACGAAGATCACCCAAATCCGATTAACGGTCAGGAAGTTATGAATTTTTTAGTATCGCTACTCTGTTAATCTGTCAGTTTTGAACAGTCTGTAGAAAATGGGATGAATCTGCTAGTTAAGTTCGAAATCAGAGGACCTCAATATAACGAAAAATGTGGGTCATTTCCATACCTTTTCATAGAGATAAAGAACGCACGATTTGGACTTTCGTAGCAAAAGTTTTGGTGGTTTTAGTGTACTGTCCAGAGAAGCCGACGTGAAAATTGTTGCTCTGTAGTTTGGCTTGGTAGGGGCAGTAGTTGGCATAATCAAAAGGGCTCCCCAACTAAGTTTATTTAGGTAATTTAATAAACTTTCAATGAAGTCCAAGAACACTTAATTTGGACTCCTGATCAGAAAGTTATGTATTTTAGTAGTTGACTGTCCGCAGTGAACACTAAATCGATCGCCAGAAATTAGAAGATTGGAAACGCTTGGGAGTTTAGCGAGTAAAAATTGTGTTGTTATTTATGTTTGTGGTCCAGTATGTTGGTCTTAGATTGGGTTATCTTTATGTTCAGGTGGGAGCGTGATCCCAGGGGTAGCGCCCTCTTCGCGTCCACCGTTCTCGCACGGTTGAGGCAAGTATTCGGTTATTGCATAACTATGTTTTTATCTCGAGAGTGTTTGTGTTTTACTCGTAATAGCCATGCATGAAAGTTAATGTGATGAGTTTCCTTTTATCTTGATGAATGCTAGTTATGGTTAAAGTGGATGTTATTGTGATGAGTTCCAATTTATCTTGGTGAATGCAAGTACTCTGATTGAGAGAATAATGATGAATGTTTGATATATGGTGCTAGTACTTTGATGCGTAATAACAATGCATGCTTTATAGTGTGATATGTATGTTTAAGGATGGTGAACACTTGAGTTATGATTAATTGTTATTCATGAAGGATGGTTCATGTTTGCTAGTATTATGAGTATATGTGCTATTCATGGATACTAGAATGCTAAGAATGTCATTGATGAGGAATGCTTGAAGTATGAATAAGTTTATTCATGCATGTCGTTGTTGTGAATCCATATGTAAGATGTTTTAAAGTTTTGTTCATGTGCATCATGCAATCATATTGGAGGATTGGTCACGTGGTGACTATGCATGATCAAGGTCCCCGTCATGTAGATGACGGGCTTGAGGTCCCCACATTCGCGGAATGTGGGCAATGAGTAAAGAGGTCCCCATCATTAAGATGATGGGCAAAGGTCCCTATACAAGTGGTGTATAGGCTCTTGGTCCCTATGCCAGAGGGCACAGGCAAGGGTATCCATCGACGGATGTATACCCCGCATTACCGGTAAAATGCGAAAAAGAGATAAAGTTCAAAAGGTGCATTGCATTGTCGCATTACATAAGCATGAAGGATATGTTTAGTGTAATGTTTACTTTGGTATATTGATGCTATGACTGTGAGTTTAGCTTTAGCCTTGTTGATACTTGCTGAGTCTTTGGGCTCACTCTTGCTTTGATATGTTTTAGGTACAACGGGCAAGATCGGCATGCATGGGAGGGAGTAGATGTTTGGATGCACGCACTACCACTCAACCTTAAGAATTACTTATGGATGGTTTTCGAGATTCAGATTAATTGTAATAATGAGAATAGCAAATTTTGGTTATGTTTAATAGATTATCTTGCATGCTTGAATGAACTTGAATATGGAGTTTATTGCTAATTGCCATGATTATTTGTTAGAACCTCGGTATAGTTGACTATACAAAGGAGGTTATGCCAAAAATTGGTATCAAGTTTAGTTTAATTTTAATTCCAGTAGCATTCCAGGCTCGTTGTGAGTTGGGGTGTTACAAAGCCATGTTGGTGATACAAATATGTCCAACTAGTAATGACCATCCTACACCGCCAACAGGGTGTCAGCGCACGCACCCCGAGGCTTGTCCACCCAGTGCATGCGAGATTGGCAATACTGGTACACACGGAAGTTCTTGGTGCACGATGTCTTCATGGAGGAGTACCACGTGCACTAACTGATGCACCAATTGGGTCTACGTCGGGAGTTCCAAGTGCATTGGGGCCGCGGGTGCCGCCGAACGTTCATGGGTAAGTTCACGTTTTATCTCTATCGTGTCCTTTCCCTTACGGATTTACAAATTTATCGTTTAATCTTCCACGGGTACAATACGAAGGGAGTAGCTGGTACAACTTCTTGGACCGAGAAGATGGCCCATTGGGTTGAGCAGTGGCTCCACGCCTTGGCGGACGTGCATCGAGAAGCGGCTCCCTATGACCCTAGGACGTACGAGGAGTACATCAAGTGGTACTCCACTCGGTCGAGGGTTCGTTGCGTTAGGGTCATGGACGACCCACCATGCCATGATACCGCATTGACCAACACGTACCCCACCCAGTCGGACTCCGCATTCCATCGCATGGTACGTATTGAACGGTCCATACTTCTTATTTTGTATGCATATTTTCAGTTTCTAACTTGTTAATTTTGTGTCAATAACGATCTCGCATGGGAGATGCATGGGTTGGTGAGCTCAGTGCGTAGTCTAACAATCGATGAGTACTACAGCACGGCGAGGCAAGAGATCAGAGAGGCTATGGATCGGATGCTAGAAGCGTCGAAGCGAGCCATCTAGCTTACGTCGTGTCGTAGGCTGAGGGACATGGTGGACCCACCTGTGCGTGGATGGGGGGTGAGCCACGGTGCATCACACCCCACGGCTCCTCACCTGGACGTGGTAGGCGGGTCCTTGTGGCACCGTGCCGTGAGTACCCCAGTGTTAGCTCAGTTCACAGGTACACCTAAAACACTGACACTACTACAAAAAACCTCATCACAGACGGTTCGGAATCGTTATCACAGACGGTTTTCGAACTGTCTGTATTTGTATGTCTGTGATAACCAGCATATCACAAATGGCTCAAAAGTCGTCTGTGATATTTCTACTATCACAGACGATTTTATTTACAATCCATCTGGGATATTACGTATATCACAGACGATTCTATATACCAACCGTTTGGGATATCCGACATATCACAAACAGTTAGTAAATAGAACCGTCTGTGTTATTAGGCATATCCCAAACGGTTGGCAAATAGAACCGTCTGGGATATCTGACATATCCTAGACAGTTCTATTTACCAACCGTCTGGGATAGCCTACATATCACAGATGGTTAGTTAAAATAACCGTCTGTGATATATGGCATATCACAAACGGTTAGTTAATAGAACCATCTGTGATATACGTAATATCCCAGACGGTGAGTTAATAGAACGGTCTGTGATATACGTAATATCCCAGACGGTTAGTTAATAGAACCGTCTGTGATATATGTCATATCACAGACTGTTAGCAAATAGAACCGTCTGTGAAAGCTATTTATACCTAACTAAATTTTTTTGCTTTTCGGCTAGCCTTAGGAATTGCTAGCCATGCCCTCTGAAAACAAGCAGGCATAAAATATACATCACAGATGAATCAATCGTTGACAACTCAAAGTGATCATTTACAATATGTATCAAGTATTGTCACTAGAGTTATAATTGAATTACAACTACTCAAAGTGAAGGCCGTTCAACAGTGTCGATGAAGTAGTGAAACTCTCCGTCAGCGTTAATGATCTCCATCTTGATGAAGCCGGAGAGCCTCCCTCGAACCTCCGAGATCTCTCTCATAACGAGTGCATCTAAATGTATGTTCAACCCCTGTCGCTATCAAGAGTGAAGTAGTAAGCATATATTCAAAATTTATAATTAGGAAATAATTATTGCCAGATTGACCAACCTCGGGATCCTTCAACTTAGCACTCATGAGTTGCTGCATATGATGGCAAACGTAGAATGCACAATCTTCTTGTTTTTGCTGGTGGCACTACAAAAATAGAACTACATATATAGGTATAGTCAGTTCGAGATGCATTATTACGAAGTATGATATAGGATTATTGTGTTATAGCACGTACTGGAAATCGCGTCTTGTGTTGCAGTGTGGCGCTCGATCCCCTGTATGCCCCTCCCTCGGCAACATAGGCGATGAACGACCTACATGTTTCCAAAAAGTTAACATCGGCCATTTCAAACAAAGGAAGACTACAATAGAGTTATGTATAAAGGAAATGAGCATACCTATCAAGTATTTCTTGCAAGGGTGAAGTCGTGAGTTATCTTGAGTAGGGAATCAAGGTATATTACCTTGTTCCTCCTTGGTATAATGACTAAAAGGATCCAGTGGTTCCTACTCAAGTATGTCGCTATAGTCATTAAACCTAAGTTCGTGCTGCGTATAAAGTACAAATAAAATTTGTATAGCAAGTAGTGAAACACTTACTTCTGGTTGTAGGGCATCATTATGTATTCCTTGTCGTCCTGAGCAAGCAATGTTGTCATTATGTATTTCACGATGTAGGATGCATCTGCCAAGATGGTTTGCTCAGAGACCACGTGTGGGTCGAGGAAACCCACCGGTTCTTTCAATTGTCGGGTATTTTTCATCATGTATCTATACATAAGCAATGAGTCGTTATATTAATCGGTATTACGTGAATGTACAACTTGATTGTACACACTTATAGTGTCCAGCATCGTAGAAGTGAGGCATCGAGGGTTTTGAGGTTGAATAGGTCGAATAAGTCGTCAAAGCCCACGACGAAGGGGGTCGACTCGTGGAGGAAATGCTCCTTCGTGTATCTGACGGTGATTCCATTAGCGCACCCTTTTCTTTGGTCTTCTGCATCTACTAGGCATGCAAACCCTAACAACTTAATCCAGCGTAGGCTAATACTATGGTGGTCACCAACGGACTTCTGAAGGAGTATTTCTTAGGGTTGGGGGGAGGAGGCGCCTTAATGTTCTTCGATTTCAATTTGTCTTGAACGACTTGGCCACTATGCGTCATCCTATGAGGCGACTCGGGAACCGATACGACAACACGCTTTTCTTGTTCCTACGGCGTCTTCACCACGTGAACCGATGAGGCGGGCTTCTGAAGCGAAGGTTGAGGTGGAGTCATCGAGGGTCCTGTTGGAGAGGCATGGTCGTGTCGAGATGGTTGAGGCAGAGCCATCGAGGGTCTTGTTAGAGAGGCCTTCTGAATCGAAGGTTGAGGCGGCACTGTAGGGTCCAGGGCGATGTCCTTCTTGGCCACTGGATAAAACTGTACTCGGCATCCCCTAGTGTTCTAATATTTTCGTTCGGGCAAATCTCCAACGGGACAGCCCTAAAATTGTCATGTACCATGTCCACCTAGACCTATGCCACCTGGGCACCGTGCTACACTATCCCTTCCTGGCATGGATACACCACCCCCGCCCAGCCTCAATAGACATGGGCCTAACCATCCTCACTTGGAGCGTGCAGGGCGTCGGCTCCTACAAAATGATACGCAATTAGCTAAGGCGTCCTATAGGTCTATCTTTGGAGCATTCCAGAGATGTACATTACCTTGATGCCGTCGATAGGTAATTGAACGTCATGTTCAAAATTTTGCATGGACGCGGCGCTACTCTTATGCTGAGGAGGGCTGGCACCCAAAATAACGGGGGCGACTTGCGACTGGTTGAGGAGTAGGAGTTGATTTACTTGGTCCTCCAATCTTGCTATCTTTCTATAACACCCCAGCCTGACGTGAGCCTAGAATGCTACTAAAGAAACATTAAACAAAACTAAACTAGAATAATTTACTAAATTTCGGCAGAACCTCCTTTGTATAGCTTGCCATACGGAGGTTCCAACAGATAAAAGAGAATCATAACTCACTATGCCCTCATCCAAAATCTTCACTAAGCATTAGAATCATGATAAATAACTAGAACATAATCAAAGATATCTAAAGTATGCTAATCATCATTATTACATAACTCATTGCATGAAGATTATCCATAATCGAAAGTTAAACAGTTTGCTTATTTATTAATTGACAATTCCATAATTTAATCAACTATTAATGATGTGTGGCTGTGCGTGGATCCAATTCAGGTCTAGTCCCTCCCATGCATGACGTTCTTGCAACGGTACCTAAAACACAACAAAAGTAAGGGTGAGTTCAAGAACTCAGCAAGTACCACAAAAAGAAACACTAACTTCACAATTACAGCATCAACATCCAATTCTCATTTTTTTTCTCGGAAGCCATATCTCATGATGTATGAATGCAGACGTGCAATGCATCTTTTCTCTTTTTCACTCTTTTGCGCATTACACTAGTAATGCGGGGTATGTAACCGTCGCTGCGTACCCATGCCTGTGCTCGCAAGCACAGGGACCAATTGCCCAATACTCCACAAGTAAAGGGGACCTCAAGCCCACACTCCATAAGTGTAGGGACCATAAGCCCATCGTTTACATGCCGGGGACCTCTCCTCAATGCCCACATTCCACGAATGTGGGGACCTCAATCGTGCATTCCTGATCACCACGTGACCAGGCTTTATGTATGCTCTTATAGTGCACGTGAACAATGACAATTTTACATTAAGCATGAACAACTAGTATGTACCACAGCTAACATATACCAAATACTAGTATGTACCATAAGCATTCATCATCTTTAACCAGCACACACTATCAATCAACCACAGTTGCTAAATATCAAATACTAGCAAGCATTGTCAAACCATCCATAACTACTCTACCAAACAGGGTACTTGCCTCAACCGCATGAGAACGGAGGATGCGAAGAAGGTGCTGCCTCCGGGACCAGTCCCCCACCTAGATTCATTTAAAAGCATACTAAGACAACATTAATGTGAGACCCCGGTTTATTAAGCTTGTAATACTTAACCTTCCACTGGCTCTAGTATCACAAACAGAATAACCCGTGCCTCAATGAACATGTGCTTCCCAGAAATTGCAGCACACATACATCATACTAAAGCATGCATCATTTCCATACAACAATATAACAAGTCTACCAAAAGACATACATAATATAAGTTATTACAGAACAGCCGACCGGCCAAATGACATGAGTATAAAGAAGTAACAGCGGAAGCAAAAGATGCCATAAGATGGCTTAAACCAAAAGACGATCGGTTAGCCACATACACCACAGGGCAACCGACCGGGCCGCCAAGTTAATCGCCCCACACACTGCCACAGCACAACTCACAAAAGTGAGGCTCATCGGGCTCACCTTCTTCCTCTGCACACAACAAGCAATGCAGGTGAGTACAAAAATGTACTCGTAAGACTTACGAGTAACAAGCCTATACATAGCTACATGAAAGCTGTATCAAAGGAATGTTGGTTATATGGTTATTTGGACGCATAAAGTAGTTTTTATTTGTAATAATGTAATAGATTGAAAGCACTTTAACAAATCAATTTTCAAGCATTGAAATAACAGCGAGTAACAATAATTATCAAGTGACCATCTAGAAGTGACTAACCCAATAGCCACCACACATAGCATGAATCCCTGATTCATACCACCCATCAAGTTTTAATTTAAAATGTTGTAGTCTAATTCTTGAAAAGCTTACCCAAGCGTGTCCATAACCTAGAACGAGGCTATTCGAATAGTTTTAAACCCTGCAGGGGTGTACCAATGTACCCACACTTCAGACCGCCTTTAAGCCACATGATTGAGCACACTTCCAAAGGTATGCCGGCACGGCTAAGTCCTACGAGATATTTCCAATATTGTGTATCAACTACGAGCCGCTCGTATGGATAGAAACCCATACGCTTACATTGTAAAGCCAAAAAGATAACTACCCCACGGGATAAAGCTCTTTGGACAACTACAATGCTCCCACACATAACCATCTCATTTTACCACAACACAACACGCACACGCACACCTGCGACTCGTAGCCAACACACGCCAAAGTACTAAGTCAAGAGAGGTCCCATTCCCTCTAGTGTGGTTAGCACGTACAAAATGCCTGGATAACAGGTACTCACAAGATGTTCGGTCCTTAATTGACTCGGGCACCATTCCAATCACACCCAAAAGATCACACCATCATACCGTTGTGCCCAAGTCCAAATTGTTTTTATTTTCAGTTTTAGTTTTGCAATTTGAACATAGCACGAAGCTGAAATATAGAGATTATAATAAGTTTGTGTGATCAAGGTTATCGACAAGTCGATAACCGCCTATTTCTACCGATAGCTAAGCATGTCTAAGCATAAACTCGTAAACTACAAAGTGACAAGGATTCATCCAACGAACCCAAAATCACAGCAAGATAAACCTAGGCTCGGCAAGATAAACCTAGCCTACTGATAATGCATCTACTAGGTTAACTATCGACAATAGTTAAAACAACATAGCAATACATACATAGAATTTGCAAACAATATATTAGAATTTGAAAATAGTAGGAGCAACATGATCAAATGATGCTACATCTGCTTGCCTTGCTGGAGTGTAGGATCTGATGGCTGTGGCTCAGAATTATTATCAATATTGTCTTCGGAACCTAACGCGAAAAGACGATAAAACCAATAAGAACGAAGAACACCAAATAAACTCCAATAGCAAAAGACATTCAAACCTAATGAAATTTATACAGAAGCTAGGGGATGATTTTAGACAATTTTAGGAACAAGAATCATGCAATTTGGATTTAGTATGCAAAAGTTATAGCCAAAATATACTCTCTCAACCTTCAAAATCAACCTAATTAATTACTGGTACTGTTCATGGCGAAAATTTCTAGAATAATCTAAGGTCTGAAATTTTTATGACAGGAATGTTATGACATCCTAATGACAGCAAAGTTGAGTTTACTAAATTTCGAGTTATAATGATTTACTTATGATTTTTCTAAGTTGTAAATCTAATGCAAGTCACTTTACAAAAATATTACCATGCTCAAAACCTATTTTATAGTAAAGCATACTAACAGAAGAATTTAACAGACTTGATTTTGCACAAATTGGAATTATACAGAAAAAGATATGTATTTTACAAGTTTTAATTCTATTTCTGGAATAATTAAAATTGGCAGTAATCAAGTCATTTTGGTTACATAATTTTCTGCTACTGAAATATGCCTAAATGCATTTTTATATTAAACTTAAGGGGCATATGAATTTATTACAGTTGGAAACACCTAAAAAGGAGTTAACAAGAATTAGTTATGAGTTTTTAAAGTTTTAACTACAATTTTTAGTTGACAAACAAAGACTTACAGAAATAAAATCAAACTCAACGGAAATAAAATGACGTAGGCGCTCGTGGGCCTTCGATCTAAAATCCTACGGCCCACGCGCGCTGGAAATAGCGCACGCGCGCGATCCCTAAAAGGAGCCCACCGTTGGATCAAGATCCAACGGCTCACGAGAAAGGAAACATTTCGACGGTGCGGTTGCCTCGGCCATCCACAGCCGCAGATCTAAAGATGGACGGCACGGAGCGCACCTCCCTTCGGAGAGTCCGATTGCACTCACGATCTCAGCCGCAGATCGTGAGATGGACGATCCAGAATGATAAGGGAACCGGAGGGTCCGAATGTTCTCTAGATCTGTTCACGAGATCGACGGTCCACAATCAACAAAGCGCTACGCACAGGGCTGAAGTGCGCGGGGAGGATTTTAATGAGTTGGCCCACATGTCAGTGAGACATGAGGCAAAATCGGACATGTAATGTTAAGACAGTGATTAACGACAATCATAATCATTAATGATGTCCTAACGGTGTTGATTTAAGCCGACGGGGGTTTTAAAGAGGCTGGGCCCACTGGTCAGTGGCACAATGGGCCCGATTAAGACATAATTAATACTTTCCAATAATTAACAATCACCAGATCATTAAATGTGTCCTAATGACGACCGAAAACAGGCGATTACGACCGACAACACCCGAGTGGATTCCCCAGCTCATCGTCGGTGACTCCGGTCGCGGCGGCGCAACCTAAGGACTAAAATGGGTTCGCAATAGCCTTGCAGTCCCGATGGTGGCAACCTCGCCGGCGGCGAGGGTCTAGAACGCCGGCTAGCTGGAGAATAGTGACGGCGACCAACTCGGCTAAAAGTGAAAATGCAAGAAAAGCCCCGCAGCAGTCCAGGGAAGCGTGTGCCAAGCATCTAAAGACTAATAAGAAGCTACCTTAGTCAAGAAGAGCTCTTAACGATGGCCGAAGCAGCTTGACAGAGAAGGAGCTCGTCGGAGTTGAAGAAGATGACACAAAAATGATCACCTGAGCAAAATGAACACCACCGGGTGGTCATAATGGCTTCAACAAAGCTCAAAGAAGGTTCATGAGCAAATAATTGCAAAAAGAACCACTTACCGGAGCTGAGGAAGAAAGGGGATGGTTTCGGTCGAATTTGAACAAACCCCAAATTTTTCAAATCCTGTGAATGAAACCCAAAATTAAGTGAGGAAAATGATTAGGACAATAAGGAGTAGAAAAGAGTGCAAGAATATTTGAAGAACCACTGGAGCTTCATGATTTACAATGGAGCTCCATGGGTCAACAATGGCGATTTGGTGTTTTTGATGTGTTAAGCTCCAAAAATGAATAAGGAGCTTGAGAGGGTGTAAAGGAACACCAGGAAGAAGTCTTGGGACCTTATAAAGCCAAGGATTAGGGTTTGACAAAAATGAGCCTCTCGGGTGAGCTAAGTCCAGGACATAGACATGGACCGAAAAGCAAAATGATGGAGATGTAGGAGTAGGGCATGCCTCTCGGCCGAAAGCACATGCAAGCACTTAATGCCGACCAGGGAGACGTTGCCAGAGGAACAAGATTTGACAGCGCCATGCCTCTCTCTGTTCACGCACGGCGGGAGGTTGAAGATGACCAGAGAAAAAGCTCGGGCGATCTTGGACCCTTGGATTTTGATCGGGCGGCTGATAACGCGCCACGCCTTTGAGGCTAAAACACAACGGAGGAAATTGTGAGCGTTGGATTTTAATCCAACGGCTCAGATTGAACGAAACATTCGGAGGTTTATAACAACAGAGGAGATCGCGAGCCCTTGGATCAAAATGGACGGCCCCGATTAAATAAGTGCTCCAGACAGTCCGAATGCTCTCAGAAAATCTGGACGGTTGGATTGAGATCCAACGTTTCGAATTGACTAGAACATCCGCACGGTCCGAATGTTTACGCGAACATGGGCCGAGCGATAAGGATCCAACGGTTGAGATTGGACGCGCGCTTTTAAAAGAGGCTCGGTGTAGTTAGTTGACTGGACCAAGACAAGTGGCTCAAGCCCGAGTCTGACTCGAACGCAACGCATAGTGGAATTAGGTTTTGAGTTTTAAACTGAGCTGGGACTTTAGGGAGTTATTTGAGATAGCAAAACACCTCCAAAATTTCTGAAATTTTTACTGGAGCTTGCTAACTCAGATATTAACCTTGTATAAAATTTTCAGAGGTTTTTATGCAGTGTATTATTCTCCAAAAATTATGCAAGGCTCTGGTTTAAGGTTTGACTAACAGTCAAATAGGTTTGACTGTCCTCTAAAAATATTCAAACAATTTCTAAAAATTGTGAAATTTTTCAGAGAGGTCACATACCATCCCAGGAACTTAAGAAAAATATTTCCAAAGGATGATCACAAGATTTGAGATGAATGTTTTTGGAAGACAAGGTTTTGGATCAAAAGACTTGTGACTTGGTATTTCCATAATTCTTGTACAGGAATTGTTGAGACATACAGGAAATACAAGATGTAAGAAAAGTTTTAATTTCTACCCATTTTCTTACATTTAAAACACAAGTCCAAAATTGGGATGTTACAATTAATGGACCAAACAAACTATAAACGTAAACACGAACTTGCAATAGTTCTTTTATCGCGAGCCCAACTCCAATTCCTAAATGTCGTTCTGTCCCCTCTGTGGACAGTCACGTTCTAAAATTCATATCTTTTAGTACAACAGTCCAAATGAGGTGTTCTTGGACTTCGTTGAAAGGTTATCAATTTCCCCAAACAAACCTAGTTGGTGGGCCCTCCTGATTCGGCCATCTAATAACCTTTTTATGCTAATTATCAGAACATCGTTTTCGCGTTAGGTTTTCTGGATAGTACACTAAAATGACCATAACTTTCAGCTCGTTTGTTCAAATTTCGCATTCTTGGGCTTCCCTAAAAGCTACGACAATTATCTACAACTTTCATTATACTGAGATCCTCTAATGTTTCTTTAACTGTTTGCTCCAGTCAGATTACTAAAACCTATCAGAGTGTTGACAGATTCACAAAACAATCATACTAATAAATTCATAACTTTTGCTACAGAGGTCCAAATAATGCGATCTAGCACTTCATCGAAAGCTACTGACGTCCTCTACAAAACGCTAGGAGACGTCCAGAGTTGAATCTGCCCATAACTATATCAAAACGTCAGTCTAACATGAAATATCCT
Organism: Ampelocalamus luodianensis; assembly: GCA_036346255.1. Taxonomy (NCBI): domain Eukaryota; kingdom Viridiplantae; phylum Streptophyta; class Magnoliopsida; order Poales; family Poaceae; genus Ampelocalamus; species Ampelocalamus luodianensis. Next base: position 37,267,604 of record CM070630.1, read on the forward strand.
GAGCAGACCTAATTACCAACATTGCTACAACAATTAAGTATGCTTCTAATCGAAGGGGATGGGGTCTTACTCTTGAAGAACCACCACCGAACGTGATGAACACTCACCCCAGGCCACGATCTCTCCCTTCCCCTTTCCTGTTCTTCTTCTCCTTCCTATTCTTGGCCGATCTATCTCCCGGGCGATCCTCCTTCCTCCTCGACACTGGCAGCGGGGAACACTTTCTTGGCTAGTAGCAAGGGGCTTCAATGGAGGAGGAGGTGCTGCTGGACATGGGGAGGCGCAGGGGGAAAGAAGGGGATGGGGCCATCTTTCTTAGGAACTAAAATAACAGGAACAACACAAGGGCTTAAGCTTTCACGTACATACCCTTTGGAGAGAAGCTCTTGTACTTGTTTCTGAATTTCCTTTGTTTCCTCAGGATTGGTGCGGTACGGTGGTCGGTTCGGCGGCGCTCACGGAATCAAGTCGATCTTATGTTCTATCCCACGAATTGGTGGTAGCCCGGTGGTACCTCGGTTGGAAAGAGCGTCATTGAAGTCTGCAAAACACAAGCAACACCACTAGGAAGAGAAGACAAGTCGTTAGTCGAAAGCAAGACGTCTTTGTACAGCAGTACAAAGTGCACCAAATTGGGATCTTCGCTGAATTCTCTCATCTCTGATTTGGTGACTAACATCACTAAATTCTTCTCTCGCTCTTTGGCGGTCTCAACGTGCATCTCAATTTTACGCATTGAAGAATTCACAATGCATTGCGGTGTAGCGGCTTCAAGATGATATCCATATTGTTCCATCGAAATGTGTAGCGATTTGTACGCCCATCGTGAACAGCAGAACGGTCATATTGTCATAGCCGTCCCAAGAGCAAGTGACACACCGTCATAGGCAAAACATCGCAGTCCACAGTGTCGGTGTACTTCCCAATAGAAAACGTCATACGCACCATATAGTTCACCTTCACTTCCTCTTTGTCACTCAACCATTGCACATGATAAGGACGTGGGTGCGGCAAGTACTTCAAACCCAACTTATGACACATATCCTTGCTGGCCAAGTTATGACAACTCCTACCATCAATAATCACTTTGCACACCTTACCCTTATCAAGTTTTGCCCAAGTCTGAAATAAATTGCACCGCTGCTCAAGTGACGGTGATGGCATGACACTAAGCACCTTGGGAGTGCAAACAATAGAATACTGCTCAGTGTTAGGGAACTCAAGATCGCACTCACATTGCTCTATGTCATCAGTGTGCAAGACTGGCTGTGCATCAGGCGACTCATCATCACTAGCTGAAACATAACCGCCATCCTCTGTGATAAGCATAGTTCTGACATTGGGGCAGTCCCTCTGAAAATGGCCCACGCCCTTGCACTTGTGGCAAATAATGTCACATGAACGGCCAGTCGACCCCATAGACGAGGTTGCACTAGCAGCAGGCGCCGCAGGTCGACGCGCCGGTGGTGGTGTACTCTCTAGCTTCTTACTTGTAGAACTGCGCATTGTCGAATTGCTGCCGGCCGGAGGAGTGCTCCTGTTTGGCTGGCTGTTGTTATATGGCTGTCCCGGACTGGTTGAAGAACGTGAACGAGCAACGAATCGTGCGTCTTCAATTACTTGTCGCTCGGCTTCGCGTGCTTGGTGCAGCAACTCAATCATATCATTATAGGGATGGTGATTGACAATGCGCTTGACAGCATGATTCATACCAGCTAAAAATCTCGCCATGGTCTGTTCTTCATTCTCGCGGACATCTGCATGTATAATGATAGTCTCCATTTCTTTATGATATTCATCAATTGATCTCATACCTTGTCGCAGCCCTGTCAACTTCTCAAATAGTGAGCGCTTGTAGTGGCGAGGTACAAAGCGTGCCATCAAATGCTGCTTCATCTGCTCCCAGGTGATAATCGGCAACTCATGGCGCTCCATGCGCTTACGGATGAACTGCTCCCACCAATGTGTGGCATAATCATCCAAGCCATTGGACGCAAGCAACAGCTTCTTCTCATTGGAATAGTTGTTCATCCGAAACAACTTATCAACTTTCAGCTCCCAAGTGAGGTATTGCTCCACATCTGTACCACCTGAAAATATAGGAAGATTAAATTTGGGCTTAGCGACAAAATCCTCGACGTCGTCGTGTCAAGGACGCTGCACGTTGTTGCGGTGGTGGCGCTGTCGGTCATCGTCATCGACGGGGAAATCGTCATCCCATTGCTCGACCTCATCAACCCAGCTACGAGGTGCACGATGCACACCTCCTCCATGGACACCCTGTGTTGCGCCTCCACCCTGGCCGCTGTTGCCTCGGCCACGCCCATGTGCCTGAGGGCGTGCCGCGGCTGCCATCCCGACGTTTGGCGGCACCGCCATGCGACGCGCCTGCCGCTGGCGTCGCTCCTCATCTACATGAATAGCACGCTCCTCCTCGGTCTCATTGTGCAAAACGGCCGGAGGGCCGTGCACACTCGTGTCATCAGCTTGCGCACCCCCACGTAGATTGTGTTGTGCGAACATGGCGCATAGTTCCAGGAAGTTATTGTTGATGGTCGTACGTAATTGTGTGACCTCCTCCCCGACAGTGTTCAGTCCAGTCTAAACTTCCCCGACCTCGTCGCGCACGCCATTGTCACCATCATGAAGTTGTTTTTGTAGCATCTCGCGCAACCGAGTGTACTCTGTCCACGTAACCGGCGCCTCCGGATTAGGTGGATCCTCCTCATGACCTAACATGGCAACAACTCACAAACAAGAAACGAGGTTATATCTAAGTTAGTAAAACAAAAGCGCTCTCTACTACGCTCGCAACTCACTGTCCTGAAAACAAGACAAGCTTACCGTTCTAAAGTGAATCAAGGATGGCAAATCGACAGTTGTGACAGCGACGACCTTAACCCGGTAATGTATGAGCGTAACCAAGAGCAAGGGAGTACACAAACGGGTGTAGGTGGAGCTTGGACAGGTTTGTGTATATCCTATGCAATCTGATATTCATGGTCTTGTAAAACTAAGTAATGATCCAAGCTAGAGTATTTTGCCTATGTGCTGATCCAATAGGTTTAAGCGAAGTGTATGAACGCACACGCAAAGATAAATGAGACTTAATGCAAACAAAGGAATGAGCTCAAACGGAAATAGAGATAAAACAAGCTCGTTTTGCACCAAGTACAAGGATAGACGCTAGCCAATTGCAACAAAATATACTAGGGCACAAGATTGCTCAAAGAAAATTGAAAAAACACAAGCTGAAACTATGACCCAGTACTGTAGCAGCCCAAATTAGGCACGGATCAACTCGAAAAAGGATGGCGTCTTCACGGGGAACCTTAGAATCACTTGTAGAGGGGCTCTGTCAATTTTGAGCGAATTCGGAGAAACTTGAATTTTTCTCGGTTTGCGGGCCCGTTTTGAGGCCCTAAACGACCTTTTTTGGGGTCAAAGTCGCTGCGCGTGTGCCCGAGTGCTTACGCGAAGCTAAAATCCCCAGATTTCCCAGACTTTTTGGCTCTATTTTCCTGTTTCCTTTTCAACGGATTAACAAACGCTCCAATCAGAGGTTGTATGCAAAAGTTAGCTTTTTTTATGCCACGGCTCTTTCTAAATGCGGCTGCCTTTTCCTTCTTTTCTCTCTACTTGGCAGAGGCCGAAGGAGTTTTGCTCCCCGCGGAAGTGCGCAAACCTCACAAATCAGCAAAGTGTAATCAACTTCAATGAGCAGCCCTAGATGCAATATCAATAGCTAGTCTCAAGATGAAAGGATATAAAAAGACACCAAATGTGGTTCGGCCGGCTATGATGTAGTGGCCGAAACACAAGATGGAGCAATTGGACTCGGATTGTGTTTGAGCTAGAGGTTGACTCGGACTTTAGTCCCACCAAGGAGTTCGGATAAGGAAACAACACCGTCTCGGATTGTGCTCGCAAGACGACGCACGGCCAAAAGGTGGCGCGGCCAAAGGCGGCTAGGGTTTTTGCCCCAAACTGAGCCGCGCTCCAAAACAAGGACAGATCGGATGACAGTTTTTGGGTGCTAATTGAGGGGAGTTCAATCAGCAATTTTCAATAAAGATTAAGCAATGGAAACACAAAGATCAACACTAAAACAAAACTCTAATGGATGAAAACTTAACTAAACGCGCAAGAAATAACAGATTAAACTACGGTTTTGGTATGACAATTTTCGGATTATTGGACGATAGGAAAGAAAAACGAATCTAACTACGGGTAAAGAAGTTCTCACCGAGTAAACCTAGAATCTGATACCACATGATACGGGGGAGGCCCGATCTTCTTAGTGAGGAACCGTGGATAGTTGATGCTGTAACATCCCAAGTTTCAGACTAGTGTTTCAAATGTAAGAAAATGAGTAGAAATTAAAACTTTTTCTTACATCATGTATTTCTTGTGTGTACTAAACAATTATTGTACAAGAAGTTATGGAAATACAAAGTCACAAGTCTTTGGATCCAAATCTTGAGCTTTCAAAAACAATCTTGTCAAACCTCTTGATCATATCCTGGAAATATTTTTCCTGAGTTCTTGGGTTGATGTGTAACCCCTCTGAAAAATTTCACAATTTTTAGAAATTGTTTGAATATTTTTGGAGGTCAGTCAAACCTATTTAAATTCTGGCCAAACTGTGGGCCAGCACCTTGTGGAATTTTTGGAGGAAAAAGTATAGCACAAAAACCTCTGCAAAATTTATACAAGATCAATGACTCAGCTAGCAAGCTCCTGTAAAAATTTCATAATTTTTGGAGTTGTTTTGCTACCTCTAGTAAATCCCCAAAGTCTCAGCTCATTTTAAAATCCCAAATCTGGGGTTCACTGTTCCTCGGGTGCGAGCCAGACTCGGGCTCGAGTCCAAGCCCAGTCACCCGACTCGGTCGAGCCAAGTCCACAAGCGACGTTGGGTGCGTATGCTCTGGTCGTTGGATTGAGATCCAACGTCCACGACCTCCCCACCGTTTCTTAGTCTTGGGCGATCTCGGGTGCTCTGGACCGTCCGATTTCGATTGAAGGGCTCACGACCTCCCCTGGACCTCCCCGTGCGCTCGGACCTCCTCTGCCTTGGCCAATCCGGGACGTCCAGGACCACCCCGAGTGCATCAGGGACGTCCAGGACCTCCCTTAGCCCTGTATTTCTTCCTCCCGACCTCCTTGAGCTCTGGTCATCATGGTTTTCCGCACCTGTGCATGTGTCAGGGTCAGAGCAGTTGGGAGCAGTGGCTTGTCACCTTTTGGGTCCTTCCCAACGCCTCTTTCTGCCATGCATTGATTGTGTCAGAGCCTAGCCCTAAGAAGTCATCCCCTACCTACCTGCTCTTGTCAAATCTAGCAAGTTCATGGCAGGAGCATGGACTTTGTTCATAGTGGGGCTTGTCCACACCCATGTCCGAGCTCCCCGGCTTTATCTAGCTCAAGGCCCTCCCCAATTTCTTTTTCCTACTCTTGGTTGCTGCTTGGCTTCCTCGGTTGTGAGTGTGAGCCCCAAACTTAAGTACCCGAGAGCACCACCCTCCCTGCCACCATTGTCGGGTTTTGGAGCTCCCGAAGACCAGCCGAGCTCCAGTGGTCCCAGCATTATTCTTGCCTTCTTCACTGTCATCTTGATCACCTAGAACTTGCTCTAACATAGCTTGGTTCACCATTGCAGAGGTGAACAAGTTGGGAGCTGCTTTTCGTGGTTGGGATTGTCTTCTTCTCCATCGCCAGCAAGCTCTTCATCGCCGGACCTCATCGGCCTTCTCCAAGTTCCTCCGACCTCCCTGGTTCCCTCTTTGCCCTCAGGTGCCCTTTCTCTTAGCCAAGTTATCGTTTTTCTAGTCGTCGTAGAGCTCGTATCGTTTTTCGTAGTTTGTCGTTTTACCCTTCCTAGCCTATCTCCGGCTCGCCGGCGTTCAAGGCCGTCACCGCCGGCGAGATTGCCACCTTTAGCTCCGGGATGTTATTGCGGTTCCATTCCAGTATTTAGTTGGCGCCGCCGCGGCCGGAGTCGCCGGCGGCAAGCCGTTGAACGCACTCGGGATTTTGCCAGTGCAATCTCCCGTTTTTGTCATTTTCTTAGGACAGCATTAATGCCCGATTATTGCTAATCATTGGGCGCATTAATCGTGTATTAAGTTGTGCCGTGTGTCACCGACATGTGGGCGTTAGGCTTAGAATTAAAATCCAGAAGCCATTAGTGTCCCTTTTAGATTCTTTTATTGCCAATCATCAGCAGCATTAATGTTGTCATAACTGCCACCTTTTAGTCGCTGTCCTGAGGACCCGCACCTTTGAAGCACCTTGGACCTCCTCGGGTTAATCGTAGCCGTCCAGGACCTCTTGAGATTAGGTCTGGACCGTAGAGCCTTTGTCTGTAAAAATGCTAAGTCACAGGACCTCCTAGAGTAATCTCAGTCGTTAAAGACCTCCACGGATTAGCTTTTAGCCGTTGGATCTGGCTCTATGAGAAAGCTTAAGCGCTAGGACCTCCCCTGGTTAGATCCTAGCCGTTCAGGACCTCTTTAAACTCAATCTAAGCCGCTGGGACCACTCCTGCGCAAAAACACCTCCCCTTGGTCACTTTGCAAAGACCACCCCTAGACCACCTTCGGGGTCCTCTTTGTAAAAAGCCACCCCTGGTCTTTTACAAAGAAACCCCGCTCAGGACCTCTTAGGCGCAATCCTAGCCGTTCACGACCTCCCCGGATTTAGATCTGAGCGTTAGATCTCCTTTGTAAAATCCTTAGTCTCCGGACCTCCCTCCGCGTCAATCTGGACCGTTCAGGACCTCCCTAGGTCTAATCTGAGCCGTCCAGATCTTCTTCCATTGAAACCCTATCGCATAGGACCTCCTCGCTTAGATCTTGGCCATCCATGACCTCCCTTGCGATATCTTAGCCGTTCAGGACCTCCCCCTGGAGATCTTGACCGTCTAGGACCTCATCCTTTAGATCCGTAGCTTTAGGACCTCCTCCTCAGGTCTAAACCGTTAGATTTAGATCTAACGGGCTAGACCTCCCTCCGTAGATTTAGCCGTAGGACCTCCCTCTGGAGATCTAGACCGTTGGAACCTCCCCCGAGAGATCCTGACCGCCCCGACCTCCTTCATTGGATTTAAAGCCTTAGGACCGCCCTTAGAGCTCTGGACCGTCAGATCTTGATCTAACGGTCACGACCTCCGTTAGGCTCGAGGAGTTCTCAGCGTGTGCGCTGTGCATCAGCTCGTCGGGACCGTTAGATCCAATCTTAACGGTCACGACCTCCTCAGTGCGCTTGGAGATCTTTCGCGTGCGCTGTGCATGCACTGCTCGTGGCCGTTGGATCTAATCTCAACGGCCCAGACCTCCCCAGAGCGGGAGGAGGTCTTTTGTGCGCTGTGCTTCGAGGTCCGTGGCCTTGCGATGCAAGATCAACGGCCCACGACCTCCCCGTATTCATTCAGTTCATTTGGACCTCCCGAGAGCTCAAATTTTCTAAGTTTTTGGATTGTTCAAATTTCAAACGTGCATAACTTTGTCATTTTAACTCCTTTTTGAATGATTACAATTGCTTTAGCTCTGTTATAGAATGAACTCCAATCTGAGAATGAATTTAGGCACTGTTATGTAGCAGAAAATGATATAGACTACATGATCTTGTTTAGTGAAAAAGGTTGTCTAGAAATTCATTGAAAATTTATAAAATGCATAACTTATTCTCTGTAATTCCAAACTGAGCAAACTAAATTTTGTTAAAACCCACTAGGAATGTGTTGCAGTGTAGAATAGGCCTTAATATGATCCTTGCCACTGAAATTAATGATCTAATAGTTTTAGAACTTAGAAAAATCATAACTAATTCATTATAACTCCAAATGATGTAAACTCAACTTTGTTGTTCTTAGGATGACCTTAGCTACCTACCATAAAAATTTCAAATTCCAGATCATTCTAGAAATTTTTACCATGAACAGTAACCGAAATTAATTTAATTAGGATTTTTCAGGCTGACAGAAATTGTTTAGGGCATAACTTTTTCATGCTAAGTCCAAATGGAGTCAATATTGTTTCTAAAAATGTCTAAAATCCACCTCTAGCTGCTGTATAAATTTCATGGGATTTGGATGTCTTTTGCTGTTGAGTTTTGTTTGGTATTCTTCGTTCTTATTCGTTTTATCGCCTTTTCGCGTTAGGTTCCGAAGTGTTTAGTGAACCTGAGAATCCTCCTCTACAGCAAGAACACTCCAGCAAGGCAAGCAGTTTGATCATGTTACTCCCAGTATTTTAAGTATTTATGTTGATTACAAATTCTATGTATGCATTGCTACTTTGTGTTAAACTATTGTCGTTAGTTGACCTAGTAGATGCATTTCCTTAGGTAAATGATTATTCTCTACTACCGTGAGCCTAGGTTATTGCTGTGATTAGATCTCGTGGATGAGCTCTTGTCACTTAGTAGTTGCGAATTAATTGCTTAGCCATGCTTAGCACGGTAGAAATGGCGGTTATCGACTTGTCGATAACCTTGATCTATAAAACTTATTATGATTTATGATTTCAGCCTTGTGCCATGTCTACTTATGAAAACTAAAACTGAAAACAAAATAATTTAGACTTGGGCACAATGGTAAGATGGTGTGATTTTGGGTGTGACTGGAATGGTGCCCGGGTCAACAAGGACCGAACATCTTGTTACACTAAACCAAGCATTTTAGCGTGCTAACCACACTAGAGGGTATGGGACCTCTCTTGACTTAGTACTTTGGTGTGTATTGGCTTCGGGTCACAGGGAGTCGCAGGAGGGATGGTGCTGGGAGCATTGCAGTGTCCGAAAGGCCTCCCCCGTGATGGTTGGTTGTCTTTCGGCTTGCAATGTAAGCTTATGGATTTCGATCCATACGAGCGGCTCGTGGTTAATACACAATATTGGAAAACGTCTCGTAGGACTTAGCCGTGTCGGCATACCTTCGGAAGTGTGCTTTGTGGCTTAAAGGCCGTCTGAAGTGTGGGTACATTGGTACACCCCTGCAGGGTTAAAACTATTCGAATAGCCTCGTCCTAGGTTATGGACACGCTTGGCAAGGTCTTTCAAGAGTTAGACTACAACCTTTTAATTAAAACTTGATGGGTGGTATGAATCGGGGATTCGTGCTATGTTGTGGTGACTATTGGGATAGTCACTTCCAGGTGGTTACTTGTATGTATCTTTATTTCGCTATTATTTTGACAACAAAACAGATTTGCAAACTTGCTCTTAAATGTATGACATTATTGCAAATAAAGTTGGCTTTGTGCAAAATGAGACATACAATCTCCACCTAAATAAGCTTGCATATAGTTTATGAATAGGTCTGCTATTCCACACGTCAGTCTTGCGAGTACCTTTGTGTACTCAGTTATCTTGCTTAAATGTTTTGTTGCAGAGGAAGAAGGTGAGCTTGATGGGCCTCACTTTTGTGAGCTGTGTTGTGGTAGTCTTGGGCGACTAGCTTGGCGGCGATCGGTTGCCTTGTGGGTTGTGTGGCTAACCGGTCGACTTTTGTTCTAGCTATCTTATGGCACCTTTTGCTTCCGCTGTCATTCTTGTATATTGTGTTATTTGGCCGGTCGGCTCTTTTGTAATAACTTTACTTTATGTATGTCATTGTTGAACTTAGTATTAATTGTTGTATGAAAATGATGTATGATTTTGTGATGATGAGTGTGTGCTGCAATTCTGGGAAGCACATGTCCATCGAGGCTTTGGATATTTGATTAGTAATACTAGAACCATATGGAGGTTAAGTATTACTAGTTAAATACCCGGGTCCTCACAAAGTTGGTATCAGAGCCATACTGACTGTAGAAACCCCTAGCTTGGTCACCTTTAGGATATTTTAAAAACTTACTTTCAAACAGTTAATGAAGATTTAAGTAAGTTCTCAGATTTTACTCCTTACCTATCTTAGCTTGCTTATCTCACCTTACTCTCACTTAAGTTTTGAAAAAGTTGTTCCTCTCTTCCTTTCAAAGTTAGCCACTATCGATTAAATTGGTTTTGGGAGAACCATGAGAGCTTGGAGAAAGAAATCTGGACAGCTAGCTCTTAAGTAGTAAATAGTGTTAAGAATGAGAGGTTAATTCAACTAAAACTTGTGGGAATAAAATGGTAAGAAGTGATATGAAATTAGCTAAATGCCTATACTCTATTAGGTGGTTATACCTTGATTTTTGGGCTGTTTAGAGCTAGAATTGAGTTCTGAAATTTTGGTCTTCTCAAACGATTACTCGTTCTTTCCATACGGGTTAGTCGTTTCGGGAAATTGATTTGGTGACTTATGGTCTTATGCCCTTTTGTGGTTATTCTTAAGCCCTTTTAATTGAGTTTGGATTTCCGTGCTTTGGGTCTCGAGTTGTAGCTAACTTGTCTTAGTGAAACAGGATGGCAGGAGGAACTCGTAGTGGTCGGAATCAGCCGGGTAGTCCCGATGAGGAGCTTCCACCTCCTCCGACCATGGCTGAGGTCGTTATGCAGATCGAACGCAACCGTTCGGAGGACCGCAGAGTGTTGGAGGTCATCGCGAGGAACACCTCCACTCCCTCTGGTGCCTCCGGATCTGGAGGTGGTGGACATCAGGCGCGTGGGGGGCTGGCGGAGTTTCTCGTGCTCGACCTCCTACCTTCTCAGTCCGAGGATCCACGGACGCGAGATGGTGGCTGCGTCTGGTTGAGCGGAAGCTCAATGTTGCTCAGTGCCAGGAGCAGGAGCGGGCACTTTTCACATCCCATCAGCTGGAGGGTGCGGCACTCTCATGGTGGGAGAACTTCTTCACCATGCAGCCCGCGGGACATGTGGTCTCGTGGGAGGAGTTCAGGTCAGCTTTCCGTCGGGCCCATGTTCCCGCCGGCCTAATGAAGCTGAAGAAGAAGGAGTTCCTTGCACTCAAACAGGGGCGCAAATCTGTGACTGAGTACCTCCATGAGTTCAACCATCTTGCGAGGTATGCTCCTGCTGAGGTGGCCACTGATGAGGCCAAGCAGGAGAAGTTCATGGAGGGTTTGTCTGAGGAGCTTCAGGACAAGCTCTCCATTGTTGACTTTGCAGACTTCCAGACCTTGGTGGACAAGGCCACCATCGCCGAGCACAAGGCGAGAGCGCTGGGCGAGTCCCGCAAGTGCAAGTGGGAGGCCTAGCGGTCTGCACAGGCCGGCCTTGTTCGTACCCGTGTTGGGCCTGCACTAGGGGCCCGTTCTTTGGCTTCACCACCGCCGAGGCCTTCGGCACCAGCTCCACGTCCTCGCGAGCCTTGGCTCGATCCACGTGCGCTGCGATCCAAAGAGCAGGTGTTCCCGCAACCGCCGCCGGCGTCACTGCTTCTCTATGCCACAACAAGGGCCACTACGCGAGTAGTTGCCTTAAGAAGAATGGAGCGGCCCCTCGTCCTAATGGAGGACGCGGGCAAGGGAGTGGTCACCCACCTGACCAGAAGACCCCGGGCATGGGGAGCGGCCGAGTCAACCACATCTTGGCTGAGGAGGCACAGGAGGCGCCCAACGTGGTGTTGGGTACGCTTCTTGTCAATTTACGTCCTTCTACAGTTTTATTTGACTCTGGAGCTTCGTATTCTTTTATTTCGAGGTCGTTTGCTGTTGATAGTGGTCTCCACTGTGTTCCTTTGGGGGTTCCACTACTTATTCGCTCTCCGGGTTCAGAAATGAGAGCTGACCAAGGATGCCGGGACGTTCCTATCCACATTGAAGGAGTGGGATTCTTGGCGAATCTTATCCTACTAGACTCAGCGCGCCTGGATGTGATTCTTGGCATGGATTGGTTGTCCCAACACTTGGGGCAAATCGATTGTGCCAGGAAGATTGTCTACCTCACCAGTCCTTCAGGTGAACAGGTTGGGTTTTCACCGCAGCTGCAAGGGCCACATCTTTATGCCCTTGAAGCAAAGCCAGCATTGGAGATTCACGATGTCCTCACTGTGTGTGACTTCGTGGATGTCTTTTCTGAAGATTTTCCTGGAATGCCTCCCGTTCGAGACCTGGAGTTCGTGACAGAGTTGCTGCCCGGTACCGCCCCAATTTCTAAGGTGCCGTATCGAATGCCTCCTAATGAGTTGGAGGAGCTGAAGAAGCAACTAGGTGAGCTTCAAGCAAAAGGGTTCATTCGTCCTAGCTCATCTCTTTGGGGCTGTCCAGTTATTTTTGTGAAGAAGAAGGACAAGACCCTGCGTATGTGTGTTGATTACCGTCCGCTTAATGAGGTGACGGTGAAGAACAAGTATCCTTTGCCTCGTATTGATGATCTCTTTGATCAGTTGGCTGGAGCCCAGGTGTTCTCTAAGATTGATTTGAGATTGGGCTATCATCAGGTCCGAATCAGGGCTGAGAATATTCCGAAGACGGCTTTCACTACTCGTTATGGTCTTTACGAGTACACCGTCATGTCTTTTGGCTTAACCAATGCTCCTACTTTATTCATGAACCTTATGAACTCGGTATTCATGGAGTATTTGGATAGATTTATGGTGGTATTCATCGATGATATCCTCATCTACTCCAAGAATGAAGAAGAGCATGCTGAACATCTCAAGCTTGTGTTGAGCAAGCTGCGCGAGCACTAGCTGTATGCAAAATTCAGCAAGTGTGAGTTCTGGTTGAAGGAAGTGGCATTCTTGGGTCATGTCCTTTCGGTAGGAGGTGTGGCTGTGGATCCTAGCAAAGTCAGTGATGTGCTATCTTGGGGTCAGCCCAAGTCGGTCACCGATGTGCGGAGTTTTCTTGGTTTGGCTGGCTACTATCGCCGTTTTATCGAGAATTTCTCCAAGATTGCGAAGCCTATGACCGAATTGCTCAAGAAAGACAAGAAGTTTGAGTGGTCTGATGCTTGTGATGTGAGTTTTCAGGAACTCAAGAAGCGGTTGACCTCAGCCCCAGTGCTCGTTCTCCCTGATATTCACAAGAGTTTTGATATCTATTGTGATACTTCTCGTCAGGGCCTTGGTTGCGTTCTTATGCAGGAAGGCAAGATTGTGGCCTACGCGTCACGGCAGTTGAGGCCTCATGAACTCAACTATCCTACTCACGACTTGGAGTTAGCTGCTGTGGTTCATGCACTCAAAATTTGGCGGCATTATCTGATTGGTAACCGTTGTGAGGTGTACTCTGACCACAAGAGCTTGAAGTACTTGTTCACCCAGCCAGATCTAAACCTCAAGCACAGAAGATGGTTGGAATTGATCAAGGACTATGACATGGGCATCCAGTATCATCCGGGCAAGGCCAATGTCGTTGCGGATGCACTCAGTCGGAAGGTGTATTGCAACATGTTAATGCTCCAAGAGCAGCAGCCTACCCTCATTTTAGAATTTCAGCGCCTTAATTTGGGTTTGATCGAGCACAGTTCTCTTGCTACCTTGGTTGTGCAACCAACCTTGGTGGACCGAATCAAGGCTACTCAGCAGACAGATGTTGGTGTGAGCCAAATCAAGCAGAACATCAAGGATGGGACAGCCAAGTGCTTTTCAGAGGATGAGCACGGAGTTGTATGGTTTGGGCAGCGTCTTGTGGTTCCGAAGGTCATGGAATTGCGGGATTTGATTCTCCGCGAAGCCCATGACTCTCCTTTGTCTATCCATCCCGGGGCTACCAAGATGTATCAGGACCTTCGTCAGAGATTCTGGTTGACCCGTATGAAGCGCGAGATTGCCAAGTTTGTTGCCGAGTGCGACATGTGCTGTCATGTGAAGGCCGAGCATCAGTGTCCAGCAGGTCTCCTTCAGCCTTTGCATGTGCCAGAGTGGAAGTGGGATTCCGTTGGTATGGACTTCATCACCGGTTTGCCTCACTCGTCCAAGGGAAACGATGCCATATGGGTTGTCATTGATAGGCTAACTAAAGTGGCACATTTCCTTCCTGTCAAGACTCAGCTCCGTGTGGGACCTCTAGCTGAACTCTATGTATCGAGGATTGTGAGATTGCATGGTGTGCCCAAGACGATTGTGTCTGATCGGGGAGCGCTGTTTACCTCTCGATTTTGGCATAGTCTGCAAGAGACCATGGGGACTCGTCTTACCTTCAGCACGGCCTTTCATCCCCAAACGGATGGTCAGACGGAGAGAGTCAACCAAGTGTTGGAAGATATGCTCCGTGCTTGTGTCCTTTCCTATGGGAAGAAGCGGGAGAAGTGCCTACCTTTTGCTGAGTTCTCCTACAACAACAGCTATCAGGCCAGTCTTGGCATAGCACCGTTTGAGGCCTTATATGGGAGGAGATTGTAACATCCCAAATTCTGTACTTGTGTTTCAAATGTAAGAAAATGAGTAGAAATTAAAACTTTTCTTACATCTTGTAATTCCAGTATGTTTGAAAAATTCTTGTAATAAGAAGTATGGAAATACAAATCACAAGTCTTTTGATCCAAATCTTGATCCTCCAAAAACAATCTTGTCCAATCTTGTGATCCTTCTCGGGTTGATATGTGACCCCTCTGAAAAATTTCACAATTTTTAGAAATTGTTCGAATATTTTTAAGGGTCAGCCAAACTTGTTTGACCTGCCGTCAAACCCTAGCTCAAAGCATTGTATAATTTTTGGAGGAAAATGTACAGCACAAAAACCTCTGGAAATTTTATACAAGGTCCATCTCAAGGTTAGCAAGCTACTGTCAAAATTCCATAAAATTTGGAGTTAGTTTGCTACCTCAAATAAATCCCCAAGTCTCAGCTTTTAATTTCAAACTCAAACTGGGATTCACTGTTCCTCGGGTGCGCACCAGAGTCTGGCTCGTGCCAACTGGCTCAGTCAAACCAATTAAAAGCACCAGCCCGTGCCTGTGCAACCTCGCCAGCCCCGCAGCCCTTGGATCTCAATCCAACCCGCTCGACCTCCTCCTGTTCTAATTGCAAAGACAACCCTCGAGGACCTCCCCTAGGACCTTCTTTGCATCTTTTGCAAAGACCACCCTGGGGCGTCCTCCTCAGACCTCCTCGATCACCCCTAGCACTTGGGTGATCATGGGCCGTTCATCTTTGGATCAGGGGCTCAGACCTCCCCTAAGTGTTAGGACCTCTAATCCTTATTTAAAATCTGAGCCCTTATATTCTCATCCAACCGTTCAGACCTCCCTAGTTGGAGCTCTATGCTGATTTTAGCCATTGAGCTCTTTGACCGGTCCTCCCTGGTTCTCTCACTGACTGGTGGGGCCTGGTCATTGTCAATTTTTGTGCATGGCAGTAGAGAGCAGTGCCTTGTCAACTCTAGGGTGACAAGCGGCTATGTCTGCCAACATTAATTGTGTGGCGCCCTTTGCTCAAAAGTCTCCCTGACACCTACTCCCATCATTTTGAGTATCCTAGCTTGTTGAAACTGTAGACACTGCCTTTGTTCTTCCTCTCCGGCTATATATTGAGCCCGAGCTTCTTCCTTAAGCTCCTTTGGATCCATTCTTGCACCTCTAACTTCTTTCTCTGCTCTTGTGCTTAAAACACCCGAAAGTCTTTGCCACCATTGCTGGACCTTGGAGCTCCCAGGCGACCTTCGAGCTCCAGTGGTTCAATATTGCAATATTGGCTGTCACTTTGTCATCTTGGTCACCTCAAGTCTCCCTAACTTGTTTTGTTTAAACCTTCTCAGAGGTTGACAATTTGAGGAGCTTGTTTTCGGGGCCGAATTGGTCGTCTTCCTTCTCTCCGGCGAGCACCACCGTCACCGGAGCTCCTGCTATCATTCTTGGACCTCCTTCATTCCCAGGTTAGTATTTTAGCTTGGAAACCTGGTCGTTTTGTACCTTGTTAGCTTTTCTTTTTGCTGTAGTTGGTCTCCTTCGGTCCTCTCCGGCTAGCCGCCGGTAGGATGCACTCTAGCCCTAGTTTTCGGTGCCTGTAGGTTCTCCTTACTATTTGGAACCTAGCCGTGCTTTTGGTTTTCGCCGGCGAAGTCCCCGTCGCCGGCGATGAGCTAAAAACCGAAGTCGTGTTTTTGTCGTGCCTTACTCGGACAAGTGCTGTAGCCCAATGATTAGCATTTAAGTTGTCCGAGAGCCTAATCATTAGGGTTAAATGTTGTTCTTGTCGGCAAGCCGTGGGTGTAGTTAGTGTCCCCGACCTCTTAGTTTCAATCGTGGCCGTTTAGGACCACCCCGACCCAGATCTCAGCCGTTAGATCTCCTAGTATAAGTCTCTAGCTGCCAGGACCTCCCCGCTGAAATCCTGGCCGTTAAAGACCTCCGTAGGTTAAATCCCAGCCGCTAGGATCACCCTCCGCATTGGGGTCCTCTTTGCAAAAGACCTCCTTGAGGTCCTCTGTGCGAAAAGACCTCCCTTAGTCGTTTTATAAAAACCACCCCTGAGTCACCGCACCGAGGTCCTCTTTGCAAAAGACCACCCCTGGTCTTTTGTAAAGAGAACCTTCAAAACTACCTTTGGGGTCCTCTTTACAAAAAAAAATCATCTCTGGTCCTTTGTGAAGAAGACCGCAAGACCTCCCCGCCTAAATCTGGACCGTTCAGGACCTCCTCCCGGAGATCTGAACCGTCCCGACCTCTCTCTGTTAAACACTTGTCTCATAGGACCTCCCCGCGAAGATCATGGCCATCCATGACCTCCTCGGTGAGATCCTAGCCGTCCCGACCTCCCTCGTTTTCATCTTAGCCGTTCACGACCTCCCCTTGGAGATCGTGACCGTCTAGGACCTCCTCCATTTAGATCCGTAGCTTTAGGACCTCCCCGTCAGCTCTGGACCGTTAGATTTAGATCTAACGGGCTAGACCTCCTCGGTCTATTTTCAACTCTATCGCTTAGTTTCTCTCTTCGTCATTCATCTCTAGATCTACGGCTCAGATCTGGAGAACATTCAGACCCCTCCGGATGTGATCTAAATCTTAGCCGTCCAGACCTCCCTCCTTCAGATCTCACCGTCCGAACCTCCTCTCTTAGACCTCCACCTCAAGGACCTCCTTCGTCAGATCTAGACCATCAAGTCTGGATCTAACGGCTAAGACCTCCCTAGTTTGAGTCGGTTTTCCAGAATAAGTTCCGAAAGCTTTTATTTGCACTTTATTAATTGTTTTAAAGTTCAAAAATGCATATCTTTTTCTCTGTAGCTCCAAATTTAATAAACTAAAATTCTATAAATGCATCTGTTAAAATACTTTAGCATAGTATAGGTTTTAAAGTAGTCTTTAATTCCGAAATTGATCATGCCTTAGATTTATAACTTAGGAAAATCAGAGCTAAATCATTTTAACTCTAAATGAGGTGAGACCACTTGTGTTAGCCTTAAAATATCAGTAGCTATCTACCATAAAAATTTCAGCTACACCACCTTTCTAGAAATTTTCACCCAACAATTTAATTATGTGAATAGTAACAGATTGCAACTTTTTCAGCCGAACCAAATTGTTTTGATCATATCTTTTGCATTAAGAGTCCAAATCGGTTGGTTCTTGTTTCTAAAATTGTTATAAATCATGCTCTTACTGCTGTAAAATTTTCAGAGCATTTGGAGGAAGTTGGTTTTTGAATCTTTTTGATGTTTTTCGTTCTTATCGATTCTTTTTCGCTCTTTCGTTAGGTTCCGACGATTGTGCTAACCTTGAGAGTGATCATCTGCAGCATAGTGAGCCACAGCAGCCAGGCAAACAGTTTGATCATTTCCCATTTGATCCCATTACTTTTAAAGTCTAATACTTTGTTTAACTTGTATGTATGCATTGCTATTTTGTTGTTAAATTGATTAGTTAATCCCTAGTTGCATAATCTGTAGGTAAATAATTATCCTCTACTACCTGAGCCTAGGTTATTTGCTGTGATTAGAGTTCGTTGGATGAGCTCTTGTCACTTAGTAGATTACGAATACATATTGCTTAGCCATGTCTAGATATCGGTAGTATTGGGCGATCATCGACTTAGTCGATGGTCTTGATCACACAAATACTTATATTATTTCATTATGTCCAATCCTTGTGTTTTATTAATTTGCAAATCAAAAACTGAAAAACAAAAACTATATCTTGACTTGGGCACAATGGTATGTTGGTGTGATCTGTTGGGTGTGAATGGAATGGTGCCTAAGTCCCTAAGGACCGAGTTACTTGTGCCATTGATCCAAGCAATTGTTGCCTGCTAACCACACGAGGGGGATAACGAACCTCTCTTGACTAAGTACTTTGGGAGGTGTTAATTATGAGCTGGTCGGTGGGTGTGTTGAAACTGTGTGTATGTGTGGTGTTGGGAGGGGAGCATTAGCAGACCTGTTAGGCTGTTTAATGTATCCTTATCCCCGTGGGTTGCGGCTCTTAATTAGCATCGTCCATTGGAAAGCGTCTTGTTAGACTTAGCCGTCTTTGGCATACCAAAGGAAGTATGCTAACCGTGGTACAGTGGAAAGGCGGTCTATCGTGTGGGTACATTGGTACACCCCTGCAGAGTTAAAACTATTCGAATAGCCTCGTCCTAGGTTATGGACATTGCTTGGTAAGGTCGTGCAAGAACTAGACTACAACCTTTTAAAAACTTAAAACTTGACATGGGTGGTATGAAGGGGTACTTCATGCTATTGTTGTGGTGACTATTGGGTTAGTCACTTCCAGGACGTTGTGTCATCTATCTATTGTATAATTGTCATTCTGTTATTTGAACAATAAAAAAATTAATTGCAGACTTGCTTTCAAATGTATTACATTATTGCAAATAAAACTTGCTTTATGCTGAAAATAAGTCCAGAGCCTTCTCCACTTAAATAAAGCTTGCATGTAGTTATTTATAGTTCTGTTATCTTACACGTCAGTCTTGCGAGTACAAAAACAATTTTTGTACTCATCTGCTTTGCTTAATATTTTTGTTGCAGAGGAAGAAGGTGAGCCCCAAGGGTTTCCCTTTTTGTGAGATGTGCTGCGGGTTTGACGACTAGCTTGGCGGTCCGGTTGGTTGCCTTTGCTTGGGCACACTAATTGGCTTTTGTTTATCGCCATCTTATGGCACCTTTGCTTCCGCTGTTTACTTGGTTATCTGTATGGTATTTGGTCTGTCGACCCCTCTTTTGTAACAACTTATTATTATGTATGTCTTTTGAACTTGTGTTGTGCTTCGGTTCTATGTGAATGGATGGAATTGATGCACAATTTTGTAGCGGGGTGTATATACTGCATTTCTGGGAAGTATACATATCTCGAGGCTTGGTTTATTTGATTTGTAATGTTAGGACCAAGTGGATGGTTAAGCATTACAAGCCAAATAAATCGGGGTCCTCACAGAGATGTAGAACCCCATTGAACTGGTCAGAGACTGGTGAGCGGCAGTTTTTCGGCCCAGAGTCGATTAATGAGGCCGAAAGTCAGGTTCAGTTGATCCGCGATCATTTGCACACGGCCCAGTCCAAGCAGAAGAGCTATGCAGATCGTCGTCGCCGTGAGTTGAGCTTTGAGCCCAATGACTTTGTGTATCTCAAAGTCTCACCCTTGAAGGGCCATCAGCGTTTTGGCATCAAGGGCAAGTTGGCTCCACGCTATGTTGGGCCTTATCGCATCGTCGAGAGAGTTGGGGCTGTTGCATACAGATTGGAGCTACCAGCTGCACTTGAGGGTGTGCATGATGTGTTTCATGTATCCCACCTGAAGAAGTGCCTCCGTGTCCCGACTGAGGAAACTCCGTTGGAGGTTCTCAATGTGCAAGAGAATTTGACCTACCGCGAGCATCCTATTCGTATTCTTGAGGAATCTGAACGGAGAACAAGGAACCGTGTCATCAAGTTCCTTAAAGTTCAGTGGTCAAACCATTCTGAAGATGAGGCAACTTGGGAGCGAGAAGATCGCCTTCGTGCAGATTATCCATCTTTCTTCTCCGAGTAAACGGAATGTCGGGTCGAGATTCTTGTAAGGGGGGAGAGTTGTAACATCCCAAGTTTCAGACTTGTGTTTCAAATGTAAGAAAATGAGTAGAAATTAAAACTTTTTCTTACATCATGTATTTCCTGTGTGTACTAAACAATTATTGTACAAGAAGTTATGGAAATACAAAGTCACAAGTCTTTGGATCCAAATCTTGAGCTTTCAAAAACAATCTTGTCAAACCTCTTGATCATCTCCTAGAAATATTTTTCCTGAGTTCTTGGGTTGATGTGTAACCCCTCTGAAAAATTTCACAATTTTTAGAAATTGTTTGAATATTTTTAGAGGTCAGTCAAACCTATTTAAATTCTGGTCAAACTGTGGGCCAGCACCTTGTGGAATTTTTGGAGGAAAAAGTATAGCACAAAAACCTCTGCAAAATTTATACGAGGTCAACGACTCAGCTAGCAAGCTCCTGTAAAATTTCATAATTTTTGGAGTTATTTTGCAACCTCTAGTAAATCCCCAAAGTCTCAGCTCATTTTAAAATCCCAAATCTGGGGTTCACTGTTCCTCGGGTGCGAGCCAGACTCGGGCTCGAATCCAAGCCCAGTCACCCAACTCGGTCGAGCCAAGTCCATAAGCGTCGTTGGGTGCGTATGCTCTGGTCGTTGGATTGAGATCCAACGTCCACGACCTCCCCACCGTTTCTTAGTCTTGGGCGATCTCGGGTGCTCTGGACCGTCCGATTTCGATTGAAGGGCTCACGACCTCCCCTGGACCTCCCCGTGCGCTCGGACCTCCTCTGCCTTGGCCAATCCGGGACGTCCAGGACCACCCCAAGTGCATCAGGGACGTCCAGGACCTCCCTCAGCCCTGTATTTCTTCCTCCCGACCTCCTTGAGCTCTGGTCATCATGGTTTTTCGCACCTGTGCGTGTGTCAGGGTCAGAGCAGTTGGGAGCAGTGGCCTGTCACCTTTTGGGTCCTTCCCAACGTCTCTTTCTTCCATGCATTGATTGTGTCAGAGCCTAGCCCTAAGAAGTCATCCCCTACCTACCTACTCTTGTCAAATCTATTAAGTTCATGGCAGGAGCATGGACTTTGTTCACAGTGGGGCTTGTCCACACCCATGTCCGAGCTCCCCGGCTTTATCTAGCTCAACGCCCTCCCCAATTTCTTTTTCCTACTCTTGGTTGCTGCTTGGCTTCCTCGGTTGTGAGTGTGAGCCCCAAACTTAAGTACCCGAGAGCACCACCCTCCCTGCCACCATTGTCGGGTTTTGGAGCTCCCGAAGACCAGCCGAGCTCCAGTGGTCCCAGCATTATTCTTGCCTTCTTCACTGTCATCTTGATCACCTAGAGCTTGCTCTAACATAGCTTGGTTCACCATTGTAGAGGTCAACAAGTTGGCAGCTGATTTTCGTGGTCGGGATTGTCTTCTTCTCCATCGCCGGCAAGCTCTTCATTGCCGGACCTCATCGGCCTTCTCCAAGTTCCTCCGACCTCCCTGGTTCCCTCTTTGCCCTCAGGTGCCCTTTCTCTTAGCCAAGTTACCGTTTTTCTAGTCGTCGTAGAGCTCGTATCGTTTTTCGTAGTTTGCCGTTTTACCCTTCCTAGCCTATCTCCGGCTCGCCGGCGTTCAAGGCCGTCGCCGCCGGCGAGGTTGCCACCTTTAGCTCCGTGATGTTATTGCGGTTCCATTCCAGTATTTAGTTGGTGCCGCCGCGACCGGAGTCGCCAGCAGCAAGCCGTTGAACGCGCTCGGGATTTTGCCGGTGCAATCTCTCGTTTTCGTCATTTTCTTAGGACAACATTAATGCCCGATTATTGCTAATCATTGGGTGCATTAATCGTGTCTTAAGCTATGCCGTTTGTCACCAACGTGTGGGCCTTAGGCTTAGAATTAAAATCCAGAAGCCATTAGTGTCCCTTTTAGATTCTTTTATTGCCAATCATCAGCAGCATTAATGTTGTCTTAGCCGCCACCTTTTAGTCGCTGTCCTGAGGACCCGCACCTTTGAAGCACCTTGGACCTCCTCGGGTTAATCGTAGCCGTCCAGGACCTCTTGAGATTAGATCTGGACCGTAGAGCCTTTGTCTGTAAAAACGCTAAGTCACAGGACCTCCTAGAGTAATCTCAGCCGTTAAAGACCTCCACGGATTAGCTTTTAGCCGTTGGATCTGACTTTGTGAGAAAGCTTAAGCGCTAGGACCTCCCCTGGTTAGATCCTAGCCGTTCAAGACCTCTTTAAACTCAATCTAAGCCGCTAGGACGACTCCTACGCAAAAAGACCTCCCCTTGGTCACTTTGCAAAGACCACCCCTAGACCACCCTCGGGGTCCTCTTTGTAAAAAGTCACCCCTGATCTTTTACAAAGAAAACCCCGCTCAGGACCTCTTAAGCGCAATCCTAGCCGTTCACGACCTCCCCGGATTTAGATCTGAGCGTTAGATCTCCTTTGTAAAATCCTTAGTCTCCGGACCTCCCTCCGCGTCAATTTGGACCATTCAGGACCTCCCTAGGTCTAATCTGAGCCGTCCAGATCTTCTTCCGTTGAAACCCTATCACATAGGACCTCCTCGCTTAGATCTTGGCCATCCATGACCTCCCTTGCGATATATTAGCCGTTCAGGACCTCCCCCTGGAGATCTTGACCGTCTAGGACCTCATCCTTTAGATCCGTAGCTTTAGGACCTCCTCCTCAGGTCTAAACCGTTAGATTTAGATCTAACGAGCTAGACCTCCCTCCGTAGATTTAGCCGTAGGACCTCCCTCTGGAGATCTAGACCGTTGGGACCTCCCCCGAGAGATCCTGACCGCCTCGACCTCCTTCCTTGGATTTAAAGCCTTAGGACCTCCCTTAGAGCTCTGGACCGTCAGATCTTGATCTAACGGTCACGACCTCCGTTAGGCACGAGGAGTTCTCAGCGTGTGCGCTGTGCATCAGCTCGTCGGGACCGTTATATCCAATCTTAACGGTCACGACCTCCTTAGTGCGCTTGGAGATCTTTCGCGTGCGCTGTGCATGCACTGCTCGTGGCCGTTGGATCTAATCTCAACGGCCCGCACCTCCTGCAGCGGGAGGAGGTCTTTTGTGCGGCAGTGCCGAGGTCCGTGGCCTTGCGATGCAAGATCAACGGCCCACGACCTCCCCGTATTCATTGAGTTCATTTGGACCTCCCGAGAGCTCAAATTTTCTAAGTTTTTGGATTGTTCAAATTTCAAACGTGCATAACTTTGTCATTTTAACTGCTTTTTGAATGATTCCAATTGCTTTAGCTCTGTTATAGAATGAACTCCAATCTGAGAATGAATTTAGGCACTGTTATGTAGCAAAAAATGATATAGACCACATGATCTTGTTTAGTGAAAAAGGTTGTCTATAAATTCATTGAAAATTTGTAAAATGCATAACTTATTCTCTCTAATTCCAAACTGAGCAAACTAAATTTTGTTAAAACCCACTAGGAATGTGCTGCAGTGTAGAATAGGCCTTAATATGATCCTTGCCACTGAAATTAATGATCTAATAGTTTTAGAACATAGAAAAATCATAACTAATTCATTATAACTCCAAATGATGTAAACTCAACTTTGTTGTTCTTAGGATGACCTTAGCTACCTACCATAAAAATTTCAGATTCCAGATCATTCTAGAAATTTTTACCATGAACAGTAACAAAAATTAATTTAATTAGGATTTTTCAGGCTGAGAGAAATTGTTTAGGGCATAACTTTTTCATGCTAAGTCCAAATGGAGTGAATCTTGTTTCTAAAATTGTCTCAAATCCACCTCTAGCTGCTGTATAAATTTCATGGGATTTAGATGTCTTTTGCTGTTGAGTTTTGTTTGGTGTTCTTCGTTCTTATTGGTTTTATCGCCTTTTCGTGTTAGGTTCCGAAGAGTTTAGTGAACCTAAGAATCCTCCTCTGCAGCAAGAACAACTCCAGCAAGGCAAGCAGTTTGATCATGTTAATCCCAATATTTTAAGTATTTATGTTGATTAAAAATTCTATGTATGCATTGCTACTTTGTGTTAAACTATTGTCGTTAGTTGACCTAGTAGATGCATTTCCTTAGGTAAATGATTATTCTCTACTACCGTGAGCCTAGGTTATTGCTATGATTAGAGCTCGTGGATGAGCTCTTGTCACTTAGTAGTTGCGAATTAATTGCTTAGTCATGCTTAGCTTCCGGTAGAAATGGGCGGTTATCGACTTGTCGATAACCTTGATCACATAAAACTTATTATGATTTATGATTTCAGCCTTGTGCCATGTCTACTTATGAAAACTAAAACTGAAAACAAAATAATTTAGACTTGGGCACAATGGTAAGATGGTGTGATTTTGGGTGTGACTGGAATGGTGCCCGGGTCAACAAGGACCGAACATCTTGTTACACTAAACCAAGCATTTTAGCGTGCTAACCACACTAGAGGGTATGAGACCTCTCTTGACCTAGTACTTTGGCGTGTATTGGCTTGGTCGCAGAGTCGCGGAGGGATGGTCTTTGGGAGCATTGCAGTGTCCGAAAGGCCTCCCCCGTGATGGCTGGTTGTCTTTCGGCTTGCAATGTAAGTGTATGGATTTCGATCCATACGAGTGGCTCTTGGTTAATACACAATATTGGAAAACGTCTCGTAGGACTTAGCCATGCCGGCATACCTTCGGAAGTGTGTTTTGCGGCTTAAAGGCGGTCTGAAGTGTGGGTACATTGGTACACCTGCAGGGTTAAAACTATTCGAATAGCCTCGTCCTAGGTTATGGACACGCTTGGCAAGGTCTTTCAAGAGTTAGACTACAACCTTTTAATTAAAACTTGATGGGTGGTACGAATCGGGGATTCGTGCTATGTTGTGGTGACTATTGGGATAGTCACTTCCAGGTGGTTACTTGTATGTATCTTTATTTCGCTGTTATTTTGATAACAAAACAGATTTGCAAACTTGCTCTTAAATGTATTACATTATTGCAAATAAAGTTGACTTTGTGCAAAATGAGACATACAACCTCCACCTAAATAAGCTTGCATGTAGTTTATGAATAGGTCTGCTATTCCACACGTCAGTCTTGCGAGTACCTTTGTGTACTCAGTTATCTTGCTTAAATATTTTGTTGCAGAGGAAGAAGGTGAGCTTGATGGGCCTCACTTTTGTGAGCTGTGTTGTGGTAGTCTTCGGGGCGACTAGCTTGGCGGCCCGGTCGGTTGCCTTGTGGGTTGTGTGGCTAACCGGTCGACTGTTGTTCTAGCCATCTTATGGCACCTTTGCTTCATTGTCATTCTTGTATATTGTGTTATTTGGCCGGTCGGCTCTTTTGTAATAACTTTACTTTATGTATGTCGTTGTTGAACTTAGTATTAATTGTTGTATGGAAATGATGTATGATTTTGTGATGATGAGCGTGTGCTGCAATTCTAGGAAGCACATGTCCATTGAGGCTTTGGATATTTGATTAGTAATGCTAGAACCATATGGAGGTTAAGTATTACTAGTTAAATACCCGGGTCCTCACAGATGCGAAGTAGACGATATCGCTAGCTGAACACTCGCGCCAATGCACGAACACTCAACTCTTCGGAATACGCCCAAAACACACCGTGTAGTTGTTCGTCGCGAGACCACGAACGACGAACGTCAAGTCCCCAATTTCCAATGGAACGACGGCTTGACCCTGAATTGCAGAACAAAACAATGGATCGCCTAGTCCTCTCTCAAAGTCCTCGCATGAACTCTGGTGTCGAAAGAACAAGCAATAGCTATGTTTCAATCTTATGCATAAACTGGTCTAATGGATACAATGGAGGGGCAAGGGTACTTAAGGCGCCCTCCACGACTCACGCACGGCCTAGGGCCAGCTACACACGCTGAATCAAACTCTAATTCGGCTAAGACCAAAAAACACACAAAAAAGAAAACCTAACTTAAATCTGTCACATTGTTTCGGTCATAGCGGCGCGACCGTACGTCTTCTGAAGTTGGGGCCATACCCATTGTGTGGGCCTTGGAATAAGCTTTCAAACAAGTCCAAGAACACCCCAATCGGACTCCATATGTAAAAGTTATGGCCTTTTTATTACAGGCCTGTTGGGTTGTCCCGAACCGAGTCCGAATTGAATTCTGAGTTTCCGAGATGAATTCCGGTTGGACTTGTGAAAGATCCGAATTGGGCTTGAATTCTTGGGCTTTTCTCCTCTTGCTTGACCCACGTGAGCTTCTTCTCCATTGCTTTGGCTCCGGCCTCCCTCTCCTCCCTCTCGGTTCCAAAGGCTTCATAATGTTCAAACCTGAGAATGCACAAAATATTTGCATGAGATAGTACCCAATTCTCATCAATGAAAATAGAAGATTCATTAAGAAACAAAAGCACCTGTTGATTTAGAAGTTTAGCTCTTGCTCTAGTTAGTGGACCAACACGTACTTCTTGTGAGGACCCGGAATATTTAACTAGTAACACTTAACCTCCAAATGGTTCTAGCATTACTAATTAAACATTCTAAGCCTCGATGGACATATGTTTCCCAGAATTGCAACATATGCACATCATCACAAAATTACACATCATTTCCATCCAACATATATCACTAAGTTCAACAACGACATAAAGTAAAGTTATTACAAAAGAGAGCCGACCGCCAAATAGAACAATATACAAGAATGACAATGAAGCAAAAGCGCCATAAGATGGCTAGAACAAAAGTCGACGGTTAGCCACACACCCACAAGGCAACCGACAGGGCCGCAAGCTAGTCGCCCGCAGTTACCACAACACACTCACAAAAGTGAGGCCCTCGGCTCACCTTCTTCCTCGCAACAAAACAATTAAGCATAGCAACCGAGTACAAAGATTGTCTTTGTACCCATAAGACCGACGTGTGGAATAGCAGCACCTATTCATAAACTACATGCAAGCTTATTTAGGTGGAGGTTGTATGTCTCATTTTGCATGAAGCCAACTTTATTTGCAATAATGTAATATATTTCAAAAGCAAGTTTGCAAATCTGTTTTGTTATCAAAGTAACAGTAATAAAGATACATACAAGTAACCACCTGGAAGTGACTATCCCAATAGTCACCACAACATAGCACTAATCCCGATTCGCACCACCCATCAAGTTTTAATTTAAAAGGTTGTAGTCTAACTCTTGAAAGACCTCCCCAAGCGTGTCCATAACCTAGGACGAGGCTATTCGAATAGTTTTAACCCTGCAGGGGTGTACCAATGTACCCACACTTCAGACCGCCTTTAAGCCAAAACACACTTCCGTAGGTATGTCGGCACGGCTAAGTCCTACGAGACGCTTTCCAATATTGTGTATTAACTACGAGCCGCTCGTATGGGTAGAAACACCATACGCTTACATTGCAAGCCGAAAGACAACAAATCCCATCACGGTGAAGTCTTTCTGACACTACAATGCTCCCAACACCATCCCTCCCGCGACCTCCTGCGACCGAGCCAATACACGCCAAAGTACTAAGTCAAGAGAGGTCCCATACCCTCTAGTGTGGTTAGCACGCTAAAATGCTTGGTTTAGTGTAACAAGATGTTCGGTCCTTGTTGACTCGGGCACCATTCCAGCCACACCGAAAATCACACCATCATACCATTGTGCCCAAGTCTAAATCATTTTGTTTTCAGCTTTAGTTTTCATAAGTAGACATGGCACAAGATGGAAATCATAATACATAATAAGTTTGTGTGATCAAGGTTATCGACAAGTCGATGACCGCCCATTTCTACCGAATCTAAGCATGGCTAAGCAATTAATTCGCAACTACTAAGTGACAAGAGCCCATCCACGAACTCTAAATCACAGAAGTAACCTAGGCTCATGGTAGTAGAGGATAATCATTTGCTAAGGAAATGCATCTACTAGGCCAACTATTAAAACAAAATAGCAATGCATACATAGAATTTGTAATCAACATAAATACTTAAAATACGGGATTAACATGATCAAACCGCTTGCCTTCTTGTCTGTTGCTCAATTTGTTGCGGAGGATCGTTCTGGGATTACCGCAAATGTCGAATCCTAAGCGAAAGGCAAAAGAACCAAAACAACCAATAAGACGAGCCACAAATAAACAAAAGAGCAAGCAAAACTTAACCAAATGCGATTTAAATTTACACATAAGGTAGAATACGAATATACCAAGACATAGGAACTGGAAAACCTAATTTGGAATTATGGTAAAAGATATTACCTAAAAACACATTTTCTACCATAATTAGCACTGTAGCAAAAATATTTTCTAGAAAGATTTTGAAGCTGAAATTTTTATGGTAGCTACCTACTGGTATAGAGGTAACCCATATAAAATTTCAGGTCATTTGGAGTTAAAGTGATTTAGTTATGATTTTTCTAAGATGCAAAATTCGCATAATGCACTTTCCAGAACATAAATATGTTCAAAACTAATTTTACAGTGAAGTATACCAACAGAGGGGTTTTCTAGAATTTATCATATATATTTTGCAGTTACAGAGAATTACTTGTGCATTTTATAAGCCTTCCAGAATTTTTCTAAATGCTGAAAATAGGTACTAAATCATTAATCCAGGTTCCTGCTTACAATCTTGGACTTACCATCATTTTTACATTAACATTGGGTTGATAACAAATTTATCAAAGTTGGAATCATTCATTTTGGACATACACAGAGCAAGATATGCATTTTCTAACGTTTTATCCATTTTCTGGAATATTCAAAATGACAGAAACCAAGTTATTCCTAGTTATACAATTTTCTGCTACTGGAACATGCTTAAATCCATTTTTATAATGAGCTAAAGTGACAACATAATTTATTACAGTTGGAATTAACTAAAAAGCAGTTAAAATGAATTAGTTATGAGTTTCTAAAGTTTTTATATCATTTTCAGTTGATAAACAATTGCTTACCGAAATACAGAACAATCCATTAAAAAGGAAATGACGTGGACAACCCTCAACCCTTGATCTAACATCCTACGGCTCACGCGCGCCGAAAATAGCGCACGCGCAAAACCCAATGAAACCCACCGTTGGATCAAGATCCAACGCCACACGAGTGTATGCAACCGGACGGCGGTTGCTTGGGCCAATCCCACCGCAGGTCGGCGGATGGACGGCCCAGAACGCACCAACAACCGGATTGTCCGATTGCACACACGATCTCAGCCATTGATCGCAAGATCGACGGCCCAGGACGACGAGGGGAACCGGATGGTCCGAATGCATGCAAGATCTGGGCCGCAGATCACAAAATGGACGGCGGCTATAGATCGAAGTTCAAAAAGAGGTACTGACGAGTGGGACCGCATGTCAGTGACTACGAGTCACGACCGCAACGATTTAACCCACGCGCACAGTGCACTGGGCCCACAAGTCAGCGACTAAGCAGGGCGGTTAAGACCGAATTAGTGATTCTAATGATTGACATTAAATAGATTCTAATGACTGCTGAGATTTGATTTTAAACCTCGCCCACAAGTCGCTGGCTCAATAATAATGATTAAGACACAATTAACGACTAATGATTGGTAATTAATGTGTCCTAATGATCCGATTTAAACGGAGCTTCTCGGTGACGAACCCGAGTGGCTTTTGCACGGTCGCCGGCGACTTGCCATGCGGCGCGCCACAAACTATCAAAATGGGTTCGCAATAGTGTTGCGGACCCAACGGTGGTGACCTCGCCGCGGTGGAGGTTCGAACGCCGCGAGCCGGAAAACAAAGATGAAGGCCGACACGGCAAAACACGAAAATAGCAAATGCTCATTGCGGTCCAAGGAAGCGAGTGCCATGACTTCTAGGGACTATATAGGAGCTACCTTAACCGAGAGGAGCTCCAAAGATGGCGGGAAGACTTGAACACGATGAAGTCCACCGGAGCCGAAGAAGATGAAGTGGAAGATGAGGTTCGAGCAAAATGAGTAGAACCAAATCATTACCACAGACTTCATTATAGCTCAAAGAGGCTCCAAAAGCAATTAATTGCAA
Organism: Ampelocalamus luodianensis; assembly: GCA_036346255.1. Classification (NCBI taxonomy): domain Eukaryota; kingdom Viridiplantae; phylum Streptophyta; class Magnoliopsida; order Poales; family Poaceae; genus Ampelocalamus; species Ampelocalamus luodianensis. Next base: position 37,297,377 of record CM070630.1, read on the forward strand.
AAGAACCACTTACCGAGTGGAGAAGAAAGGGGGTGAAACCAACGAAAATCTCCAAACTTAAAATTGAGCGATTCTGTGAATGCAACCCAAAATCAAGTTAGGGAAATATAAAGGAGGTTGAGGAGTTCACAAGGGTGCAAGAAATGTTGAAGATGAACCACTTTGGACACCCAGCCGCCATGGAAGCACTCGGGTCAACAATGGTGGATTGAAGGTTTGAGATGGTTTTGAGCTCAAACACAGAGTAGCTAGGTGTAGTGCAAAGAACACCGGGAGGACCTAGAGGGCTATTTATAGGAGAGGAATTAGGGTTTCGAGCAAGAACATGAGCCCATGGTGAGCTCGGTTCATGGTGCGACCATGGACCACGAAATGATGGGAGCAAGTGAGCACGGTGACCATGGAAGAGAAAGTCATTGCGCATTAAATGCATTGCGAGAGACGTTGACGAAAGCAACTTTGAGGTGACCCATCAAAGCCACCCACTCAACCTCTCTTTCGCCATTGCCGCCGCGCTCAAGAAGCAGAGGAGGAAGAAGAACGGCGAAAACAAACCACGACCGTTGGATTACGGATGGACGGTCACGATTAAACGAGTTCACCGGACGGTCGGTTGCCCTCGAGAACTGGACGGTTGGATCGAGATCCAACGGTCCCAATTTGTTGATGTAACCGAGGGTCCGAATGCTCACACGAACGTGGGCCACGCGATCTGAATCCAACGGCCGAGATTGCACGCGCGTGTTAAACGCGCGGCAGTGCGATTAGGTGGTTCAACCGAGTCAAGTGGTTCGGACTCGAGTCCGACTCGAACCCAATGAATAGTGAATTTGGTTTTTAGGTTTTAATTAAGCTGAGACTTTTGAGGATTTATTTGGGGTAGCAAAATAACTCCAAAAATTCTGAAATTTTACAGGAGCTTGCTGACTGAGACATTGACCTTGTGTGAAATTTTCAGAGAGTTTTATGCTGCGAATAAATCTCCAAAAATTCTGCAAGGCTCTGTTTTAATGTTTGGTGAGAGTCAAACAGTTTGATCGCCTCTAAAAATATTCAAACAATTTCTAAAAATTGTGAAATTTTTCAGAGGGGTCACATACCACCACAGAGACTTAGGAAAAATATGTTCAGAGGATGATCATAAGATTTGACAAGATGGTTTTGGAATGCCAAGGTTTGGATCAAAAGGACTTGTGACAATGTAATTCCATAATCCTTTGAACAAGAATTGCTTGGCACAACAGGAAATACATGATGTAAGAAAAAGTTTTAATTTCTACTCATTTTCTTACATTTGAAACACAAGCCCAAAATTGGGATGTTACACTTCTGCACTTGTATTATTTGTAGCTTCACTTATGGTGTCCATCTCAGTATGTGCATCACCACCAATAGAAGAAGATGTATAAGTGTTAGGGATACCCGCATCAGAGGGGAGATGGTGACTCGGTGCTGGCCTCGACATTGGCTTAAGTAGAACGAGGTGAGGCGCGATTTCTCACGAGCGCGCGACAGCGAGATGGACGAGCTACTGCTGTGCTCAGCGATGCGAACGATATCGCTCGCGGCGACGCGATGGGGGTAGTTGTGACGAGTCGGACAAGGTGACGGAAGTGGGTGGCCAACTCACCGACACTTGGCGTTGCTGGTGTTGATGCTCTGCACAGGAAACGGCGTGGTTAGTGTGTGGCCGAGGGCAGCGTGGGCTGCGGGAGCTAAGTCGGGAGGAGGAGGAGGCAGGCGGGCTAGGCCGCAGTTGAGCTGAGAAGGAAAAAAAAAGGAAATATGTCAGCCATGTTGGATGCCTAGGATAGGCATGAAGTTTAGTAGCATGGATGGGGAAGTCCGCAGGAACCACGGCCAAATAATCACAGATGGGGAGGAGTTGTGGTGGTCGCGGTGCGGTTCCCACTGGGGAGGAGCCTTGGCGAAATGGTAGTCATCGAGATCGCCAGTGAAGGAGCCTCGATGAAAGTGTGTCGATGGGGAGGAGCTATGGTGGTCGAGGTTATCTGCAGGGAGGAACCATCGCAGTAGAGGCGTTATCAATGAGAGTTAGGCAGATACCCCGAATTTCTTCTTCTAAAAGAACCAGAGATATGGAACACATCCATGCTCTTTCTCTCTCAGCGGCAGTACATTGCCATTATTCTTGCTCGGGCTATTATGACAAACTGCAAACCTTGCAGCACTCACGTGGACACCAGTTCGAAATTGCCCTCCTCCGATGCTCTTGTTGAAAATCCGACTCACTACCGAAGTATAGCTGGTGATCTCCAATACTTGACCTTCGCTCGCCCTGACATTGCCTATGCTGTGCAACAAGCTTGCCTTCATATGCATGATTCATGCAAGTTGGGCTTCAATTTGGCTAAACGCATCCTTCGCTACTTAAAGGGCACCATTGATCATGGCCTTCAACTTCACCGGACATCGCCTGGTTCTCTCACCGCCGACACGCGCAAAGTCCACGTCAGGCTATGGCATTTTTTTTATCAAAGGATGAAACATGTTGAGATTGATTTGCACTTCATCCAGGAACGTGTCGCGCTTGGAGAACTTTGTGTGCTCCATGTGCGACTTTGTCCAATATGCTGACATCTTCACCAAAAGCCTACCTTTGACGATCTTCAGTGACTTCTGCTCCAGTTTAATTGTCCGCCCTCTCCCCTTCAAACTCGGGGGGTGTTAGACTATACGTGCCATACGCATCACGTCCTTGGGCCATGTATCACTCGAGATCACGATCACGATCACGAGGATCACGCCGGATATCAGCAGGAGATCACGTTGACATGCTAAACTTCCTTATCGATTTATCTCATTTTCGGCATATGTATCTCAACCGATTCCTAGTTGTTAGCTTTTCATACTTGATTCTTGCCATATCAATTATAATGTTAAGTGCGTGAATTGTATCCATCTACACGGATCGCCTTGTCGATAGTACGAACAGAGAGCGAGATGGAGAGGAGAGGACGAACAGAGAGCGAGGAGAGGAGAGGACAAAATGGCTCGGTGGATGGATTAGGTCGAATCGCACCAGGGAATAGAACTGACCAGTCGAATGAGTTTGGGTTGGCTAATTTGGGCGTAGGGGTAAAATAGTCATTGCACATTGAGTCCTTAGCCAGGATGGGGAAACTGCAAACATAATGGCAAAGTGGCAAAATATTAACAAACCAATCTTTAGGATGACAAAGAATCTATTTTATTCTGTAGAGTGACATTAAAATGTCACTCTTTTGGGATGATAAATAATTAATTATGCCATTTATGTCATACTATAAGGTAATTACCGTGGAAAGGTCTTCAAGATACGGTCGACCTCAATGATATTATGTTGGCCAAGGTTTATAGCAAACTACTTTTGACGGCAAACTAATTGATTTCCTTTTTGTGAGAAGACAAATTTGTTGACGTAATACAAGAATAACTGAAATACTATTGGAGTATATATTAGAGAATAATAACTCCAATCGATTGTACGCATCATAACTGCATAAAAGATAGGGGAGTAACATCCTGCAAGGGAATTTTTTTATTATTTAATCCTTTTTTATTAATATTTTAAAGTTAATCCCTCGCGAACTTTATTTCCAAATCTGACCCATTTGATCACGCCACCACCCGTGGCGTGGCAATTGTCACGCCACGAGCGCGTCAAAACATCACGCCATCGGCGGCGTGACAAAATATGCCACACAAGCCCTCGCCGGTCCTGGCATGATAGTGGCGACCCCCCGTCGTCGTTTTTCCCGCGCCGGCCTCGTCCGCCGCGCCGCTCTCCCGCTAGCGCCCGCGGTCCCCCTCGCCGGCCTCGTCCCGCCCGCGCGCGCGGCCTCCCCGAGCCGGCTCCCCTCCCCGCCCCGGCGTTGTCCCCGCGGTGGTCCCCTCCCGCGACGGTCGTCCTCCCCGCGCCGGTCCTCCTCCCCGCGGCGACATCCGGCCCGCGCTGTCCCCTCCAGCGCCGTCCCCTCCAGCGTCGGTCCCCTCCCGCGCCAATGTGACCTAGCTCGCTCCCGCGCCGATCCTCCTCGCTGTGGTTCGCACTGAGGTATAACCTCCCTTCTCCCTGATTCGTCATCTTTCTCGTGATATGAAATGCTTAGAGTATAGGAATGATTGTTGAAAATAGTTGGTACTGGAGCATAGGAATGATTGTTGAAATCATAAGATTATGTGTGCCCTTTTTAGATAAATTTGAGAAGAAGTAAAATGCTCCTAACTATCCATGAGTGTGATAAATCAAGCTATATACTAAAAGAAGTGCATCTAGTTGACAACTTGACATATTTATAGTACATCAATGCGAGATAACTGAGAAATATGATGTAGTTCTGAACATAAATGATCAAGTGCCACGAAGCTATGCATTCAAAATGTAATTTTGAAAGAACAGTTTATACGTTCGTATGTGTAAAAAAATTATAGAAAATTCAACTGGCCGAACAGCAGGAAAGAATGGGTAGGATATAGGAAGACAAATTTAAATGCAAGACATGCGTATTGCAAACAGCACATGTATGTCTGGGACTTTGGAAACAATGTATCGTGATTTTTGTTAAAACAAGCATGGCAAAAGGACATTGTAAAATCTGCAGAACATCAAATTGGTAAAGGCTAAAGTTAATTAGAACAAGTTCTGCTAAAGAAGTGTTTGGTTCACTGATCTGCTCTATGGTTAATTGACTCTGATAGCAGAAGCTAGTAGCATGGTATAGGACGACTTACTCCATCACAATATACACATATGAATCATCCTCAAATGCATTGCAGAAGTGAACAATATTCTCATGGGATTTAAGTGCTTTAAGAATCTTGACTTCCCTATTTACATCCTCCACAGCAACAGGACGGTCCATCTATTATAAAAGGAATCATAATTTTAATTGTATTAAATCACATATTGTAAAGATGATGGGGAGTGGACATATGTAAAAGGGATAACTGTACAGGGCATGCATCCAAGGTTCCAATTACCTGGATGCATCCAAGGTTCCAATTACCTGGATTGGTAAACAGATGTTTGTATTCTAATGTTTTTTCTAAACATCTATGCATGTCGTATCCTAATCTAAAAGGGATCAAAAAATATCATAATCAATAACATATAACATGTGTACAATGACCACTATGCCCTTGCATTATCCATATGATTCTCACATCTTACTTTTTGTTTAAGGATCTTTTGGTCCATTGGTTAATAAATCACTATAGGAGGGATTGTATAGAAAGAACCTCTATAGAAATCAAATATAGGCTGAAGGCGAAAAAAATATGACTTATCTCCTTTCTGCATATCAGATTTCCCGAACGAGTGGTTCGTGGCACTGAAGGCGTGTAGCTCGCGTACCAGAGCGAAGTCTGGGCGTACTCGAGAATGAGCCCTGAGCGGTCCCAAACACGTGGTTTGGGCGGTCTCGAGAATGGGATCTCGAGCGTACCTGGGCACGTGGATCCAGGGTAGTGTAGGTCACACTCGGAGGCAAGCTCCGAGCGGTCCCAAACACGTGGTTTGGGCGGTCTCGAGAACGGGATCTCGAGCGTGACTGAGCACGAGAGACTCGGATAGTGTAGGATTTTGATCTTTTTGCATCTCATTGTTTCTTGGTGTTATTCGTGCACTGTGTATGGCCTAACACATCTCAATAAAGTGTTAGTCTCTTCTACAGAAATATGAGAGTTATAGATCAGAAAACTACAATAAAGCTGATATGAACCATTAGTTTGTACCTTCGAACTGCGCAACTTTTGTTATATGCAATGTTGATTGCGATATTTCATACATATGGAATGCGGTACTGACTTTGCAATATTTTGTTGGATGTAGATGGATAAAGTTGTACGTGTATTTACCGGTGGACCAATTAGCCAAACGGGTAGTGATGTCGACTTCAGTGGCATGGAAGTTACCATTCTTTTGTTTCGCGAATCACCGGACTTTTGAACTCTTCTGAGTAGGATAAAGTCGACATTTCGATGGGATGAGCCTGGGGTCGTTGTCGGACTGCAGGGGCGATATGATGCTGGTGTGGGTTGTAAGGTGCACACCTGTTTGGTGCCAATCTTGTCCGACGATGATTGGGACACATACAAGGATCTTGTGCTGGCATCCCAGGTCCGTTCATTGGAAGTGGCGGTGGAGAGAACAATGAACGTTAGCGGCGATTTGCCAGACAATTTGGATGTGGTGAATGGCAACACGGAGGAACTAGACCTTGATGTCCATAATTCTGGAGGCCCCCCAATGGAGGAGCAACCTTCGGCTGAATTCGTTAGCGTCAGTCCTACCAACCTTGCCCACGCATTATCGGTCGATCTGCCTGTTTCTTCCCCGCAACATGTTATTGACCCTGTGACTGATTTTAATGGTGCTGTAATGAACAACGAGCTTGAGGAGGAGTTGTTTCGTGAGGGAATAACCCGTGGAGTGGATTCCGACGAAGGATGGAGCTCGACCGAAAATGAGGCTGCCGCACCGCTTTTCTCCTCTGAGGAAGGGCGGGTTCTTCGCAGTGTTATGGGTGAGGTCCCGTTGGTGCACGCATTCGATGATGTCAGTATGGCTGATAAGGCGGTTTGTGCTAATGGGTTGAAGAGCAGGAATGGCATTGCGGATCCGGAGACTGACATAATACGGAAGAACATGTTGTTTCCAACCTTGGAGGACATGAAGGTTTGGCTGCAAGAATACTCAGTGCGACACCATCGTCCGTTCGTAGTGACACACTCCGATGTGAACAAGAGGTACACCGTGAGGTGCGAAAGGGGGTGCGGATGGAAGGTATGGGGCCGCAAAACTAGGGACAAACAATGGAAAATCGCGAACGTGAAGCAACCTCACTCTTGTGGGACTGCTCGAGTGTCGGGGGAGCACCTTCAGGCGACCGCTAATTTCATTGCAAGACGTATTATCGGGGTTGTGGGTGTCGATCCTGATGTGACCATCGCCACCCTCATTGAGGTTATATTTGGGTTCATTAAGTACCGCGTGAAGTACGGCAAAGCATGGAGGGCCAAGCAGAGAGCGATGCAGTTACTGTGGGGTGATTGAAAGGAGGCTTACGGGTTGCTTCCTCGAATCCTAACCGCTATGCAGGCCAAGAATCCGGGTATGGAGTTTTATCCTTGGCACGACAACCGAATGGAACGCGATGGAGGGGTTATGAAACATGTCCTTATGATGGTGCACTGGTCCTTTGGGATAGAGGCCTTCAAGCATTGTAGGCCTGTCATATCAGTTGACGCCACGTTCCTTACCGGGAAGTACTATGGTGCGTTGATGCTCGCCGTTGGTATTGATGCGGAGGACCAGCTGATTCCATTAGCATTCGCACTGACAGAGGGTGAGAACAATAAGAGCTAGGGATGGTTCATGGATTTAGTTCGTCTACGCCTCGTTGGGCCTGGACGGGTTGTTTGCATCATCTCGGACAGGCACCGCGGGATTCTGAACGCTGTTAAGAGCAGACTAGACGGACACCCGGATGTGCTGCATAGGTGGTGCATGCATCACTTAGCTGCTAATTTCTATAAGCAATGCAATAGGGAAGATCTCACAAAAAAAGTTCAAGCTGTTGTGCGGATGTTTAGAGAAGAGGGACTTCGAGGTCAAGTTGACGGAGCTTAGGGGACTAACCAACGAACAGAGTAATAAGTGGTTGGACGAGGTCTTGCAGTAGAAGATGAAGTGGGCACAGGCATACGATGAAGGTGGTTGTCGGTATGGCATGATGACAACGAACATCTCGGAAGTGTTCAACAACGTTATTAAGGGCATCCGTGCTATGCCGGTTTCGGCTATCTTGGAGTACTCATTTCGGAAGACCAACTCATACTTTGTGGATCGGTGGACTCGTGCGAGGGATGCGTACAACGCTAGCCACCGTTGGGGTGCGGCAGCTGCGAAGCACCTTGCTATCGCTGAGGCAGAGTCATAAAATCAAGAAGCGGAAGAATACGATCCCACTTTGCACATATACGCCGTCCGAGTAGCTGGGGGCACATCGATAGGGGGCGAGCGTTATGGTGGCCGAAACCATAGAGTGAACCTGACAGCGGGGAATTGCACTTGCATGGTCCCGACTTTGTTACATGTCCCATGCTCTCACGTCGTCACCGCCTGTCGCATGCGTGGCGTAAGTTACCTTTCTGACACGTTCATTGCGGAAGAATTCTCGAAGGCAGCCACGTTGAGGACTTGGGAGAAAAGATTCGAGCCATACCTTGATCCGTCGCATTGGCCACCGTACGTGGGGGAGGAATACATTCCCAACAAAGAACTGATGAGTACGCGACGCGGTCGAAGGAAGAGGAAGAGGCTTCGTAATGACATGGACCTCTCACAGCAAGGCAGTAAAGACATGTACTGTCTTGGGGACTTCGACGACGCCACTATAAGCAACAGGTGCTCAGAGTGTCACCAGCACGGACACACCAGGGCAAAGCACGTGACCGCGGATTCCCAGCCACGTAGGGTAAGGCGGCGCCGCACGCGTGTGCCGCCCCCTTGAGGTAATCATTGTTGTTGTTATGCGAAACATTTTGTTTTTTATTGGTACAGGTCGTTCATTTGTATTTTCTATAATGTATTGTACCTCATGTTACCTTACAAAAATCCTATCTTGTAATGCAGGATGCCGCAGCATGCACAGTACGCCTTGCTCCTCACAGAATACGATGACGACCACCGTGCGCACCTCACAACCGACAAGGGTGTGGTGAGACGAGTCTCGACTATTCGGTCATGCTTCCAATTTGTTTACCATGTTCTTGTTTTACTCATTCATTTGCATATCTCTCATGCAGGTACTCCAGCCGCTTCGCACTCGCGTCCACACCCCTCTACACTGGGATGAGCGGTACGAGCCACATGTCCGCCAAGCCGGTCTACTAGCTCTGGCGCGGACAGTGATCAACGGGCTCCCCCGTATGGACGGTGCTGCACTTACCGCACTGGTTGACCGGTAGCGCCCGGAGACCCACACCTTCCACCTACCGTCGGGCGAGATGACCATCACGCTCCAGGACGTTGCCATGATTCTCGGCCTCCCCATAGACGGGGTGGCAGTGTCCGGGGGCATCAACAGCGTGGGTTGGCGAGACCGGGTGGGAGAATGGCTTGGAGTTCGACCGGAGGACCCGCCTGCCGACACGAGGGACAACCGGCCATCGGCGGTGCTTGCATCCTGGCTGCGCGCGCACTTCAACGTGTGCCCGCCAGGCGCAGATGACGACACGGTGCGCCGCTTCGCACGGGCATGGATTTGGCTCCTGCTCGGTTCCTTCCTTTTCCCGGACGGTACACGGAACGCCGTCTCCTGGATTTACTTGCCGATTTTTGCAGATTTTGCGACGGCAGGGACCTACAGTTGGGGTTCCGCAACACTGGCATTTCTGTACCGGCATTTGTGCGACACGTGCCGATCTAGGAGGGCGGATGCACATACCTTCTGCAGGTATGGATGTGGGAGCGTTTCCCTGTAGGTCGGCCCACTCGTGCACCCTTACAGGTAAGTACTCATTCCATTCGTCATAGCTGTCGCCTTCCACCATAAATGCAACTGAAATGTATCTCCTTGCAGCCATGGCCCTTTCAAGACCCTGCGTCTGGACCGACGGTAGCATACCTTTGGAGCTCCATCGTTGCACCTACTGGGCGTCCGAGGTCGCGGTACATCGTGTATACAAACGAGTTCGACGTCATCACGCAAGACCAGGTACATACCTCGTAGCTATTCGAACTATGATTTTATCGCTACAGTTTTATACATCTTGTGCAGGTCACGTGGTTGCCATACACGCGCGGCGAGTTCGGCGAAATGGAGCTAAACCAGATGTGCAAGCGGGACAGCACCTTGTGGATGACACTCTCACCGCTGGTCTTCTTCCATGCGGTGGAGTACCACTTGCCCCATCGGGTGATGAGGCAGTTTGGGAAGCTGCAGGCCGCCCCGCCAATGGTGTTTTCGACCAATTTGAATCTTCACGGGTAAGGGTACCTACCATGATTCCTTTGTCGCTTGTGTACTGTTTTAAATGCTAACTATTACATTGTGGATGTGGCAGGATGAACCGAAGGCGGAGGTATCACCACACCAACTGGGCCGCCTATCACCAAGCCTACTTGTCGCAGTGGGACGACCGGGAAAATCGGAGCCAGGACGCGCCGCCGATCCATCAGAAGGCTCAGTTCGTTCGATACCTCCGGTGGCTCCACGACGTCACGCGCCTCCGGCTGCGACCGGCCATGACCGATGTGGATATAGCGGAGGGGGACTCTTCCGAGGAGTGCCTCGTGGACGACTATGACGAGTTCACACGGACGGGCACGCAACCAGAGAGGGCCCCCATCAATGCCTATTACGTGAGTGCCTCGTGAACTAAGATGACATTCTTCATATATGATAATTTCCATGTGCATGCTACACAATCCGCATTTATTATAGAGTTTAGCAACATTACGAATAATTTACTTTGTATGGCCATTTCGTAGGGAACGCAGCTCACACGCATATGCAACGAGGCCGGCGAGGCCCTCAAGCTACCCGAGGGTTCAGAGGGGAGCTTCCAGCGCTTGAGGGATTTTGCGGAGGTAACATCTATGTGTTCATGTACTGAAGATAAGAACAGTTTTTTGTAGCTCGGCTTGCTGTGTTTTGTACTTTGCTAACGATATTCTTTTTTTGGTTAACCTTGTAGATGGTTCACCATCGATGCCGGCGATTGGCCGCAAAAATGAATTGCGCGGCGGTGGCGGGAGAATTCGTACATCCTGCCCCTGCTCGGAGTGGCTCCTCGCGTGCTACAACATCGGGAGCGACCACATCCGATTCGGCCGACCCAGAGGACGATGACGAGGCCGACGAGGACGAGGAGGGTGGTGCAGACGAGGTCGGCGAGGACGAGGAGGGTGGTGCAGACGAGGAAGACGTCGATGCTACGTTGCACGACGAGATGGACCTCGCAGATCTAGATGGAATGAACTCAGTCTGAATGCATTTTTAGCATTAGTTGATACTGTCACGCCACGCATACTGGCGTGACAAATGGGTCCTATCATGCCGGGATGAATGGAGTGACAGGACTTAGCACTAGATCGAAGCCCTTCTCCCCGCATCGCCTCTGGAATGTTCAGCAAGTTGGCGTGACAACAATAGTGCCACGCCATGCATGCTGGCGTGGCAGTACGGTCCTGTCACGCCGGGATGAATGGCGTGACAGGACTTAGCACCAGATCGAAGCCCTTCTCCCCGCATCGCCTCTGGAATGTTCAGCAAGTTGGCGTGACAACAATAGGGCCACGCCATGAATTCTGGCGTGGCAGGACGGTCATGTCACACCGGGATGACTGGCGTGACAAGACTCAGGGTTTGGGTTTAGGTTTTTAGGTTTCAGGGGAATTAGGTTTCTAGGTTTAAGATCTTAGGGTTTAGGTTTTTAGGTTTCAGGTCTTAGAGTTTGGCTTTAGGGTTTTCAGGTTTCAGGTCTCACGGTTTAGGTTTAGGTTTTTAGGTTTCAGGTCTCAGGGTTTAGGTTTTTAAGTTTCATGTCTCAAGGTTTAGCTTTAGGGTTTTAAGTTTAAGGGTTTAGGCTTTTCAGATCGACTTGACAACCCTGACTCGTTCGTACAATGTATGTTTCATCAATGCATATCAACGCCTACAGCTTAATGCACACAACACATCGATGAAACAGTCCAGTAGATAGAAGGCAACCGCAATGACGCGTCCACCATTCAGTTACATGCTTTAGGAGATTGAAAATAATTGCGTACAGAAGGGGAAATTACCGAGATACAAGTTTCTCCGGCCGTGCCTAATGGTACAAGGTGCCCCGCGCTACCCACATAGAGTGCTGTATAGGGGGCGTCTCAGACGTGGCTGGCCGTTGTTGTAGTGGCACACACATATGCAACTAGGGTTCGCGCAGCAGCATGTGGGGTCATAGGAACTTCCTATGTTCACGACCTCCTCATTGCCCCTCTCGTGCTGCATCTGTTGGCGGAGGTCATCGTTTTGCTCGTTGAGATCGTCAATCCGTGCCTCCAACTCAAAGATTCGGTTCCACAATGTATCCAGGTACACCGCAACATGTCGTTCATGGGGAGGACCGATCTAGCGGACAAAGTCGCATTTTACCATCTGCTGGAAAGGAGGGTTAACATGAAGGCTCTATTAGCAGTAACATAAAGCAAACAACTTACTAATTTTACCCCAGAGTGTGGGCATCGGAAGAAACGTCGTCCGCCGTCGAAATGGCCATCTAAGACCTGCACGACAGCGTCCTCCCTGTGTCCGCATTTCGGCCATATCGGTTCAAAGACGCTTGTTCGGCATCAACCGTAGTTAGGCTCAAGTCCTCCCTCCTTTGGAGGAAGGTCTGCCGGTGACCCGGTTGGAATGGTCCCATTACTTCGTCTGCCATGGTATCTTGTGGTCCTACTTTCGGAGCGTGGGGCATGCATTTTATAGCCGCGAGGCGAGGCTTATGAAGCGGGTAATGTGTTAGCTAGCATCTACGCATGGTGATAAGACCAAACGGGGCAGCTTTGTGCAGTGATAAGACCAAAGGAGACAGCTTTCCACAGTGACATGACCACACGGGGCAGCTTTGCGTAGTGACATGACCACACGGAGCAGCTTAGCGTAGTGACAAGACCAAACGGGGCCGCTTTGCGCAGTGACAAGACCAAAGGAGACAGCTTTGCGTAGTGACAAGACCACACGGGGCAGCTTTGCGCAGTGATAAGACCAAAGGAGTTAGCTTTGCGCAGTGACAAGACAACACGGGGCTGCTTTTCAGATCGACTTGACAACCCTGACCGTCTCACCAGCTTTTCAGATGGACATGACAACATTCTACCTCCTCGGCTTTTCAAAACTAAAAGACAGGACTCTGCATGAAATTAACCACACTATGCCAACCATGGAGCTTATAAAAGGGGGTTGAACCAAACCCAACACTACACAACACTACACAATAGATACCCAGCTATGGACTCTTCGGCAAACTTCTACGCGAGGATGTTGCAGAAGAAAAAGTGGCTTAAGCAGAAGAGCAAACAGCTACAATACCCAGATTTTTCAATGAAAGATGCTCCAGTACCACCACGTTCTCCGATCCCGCAGTGTGTGTGCGGCGAACTAGCAAAAATCATTCAGTCCACACACCCAGCCACTGCCGCCCGGGCATACTACACATGCGGGCACCACCTCGTAAGTGTTTCTTTCACGCGCATCGATTTTCGTCAACGTTGATTTCCTCAAAGTTTTAACTTCATCCCCACGTGATGGCAGCCCGAGATGCGCTACCACTTCTTCTAGTGGATCGATGGCCCAGAGATGTACTACAGGGCATTCATCCAGCAGAAGTACATGCTAAACTACTCGGTGCGGGCCGAGAACTTCGTGCGGTGGAAACCTTACGTACCGGACCCTGTTGAGGAGGCACCGAAAGAGCGCAGTAGTCGCCCGGGCGTAATCCATATTGACGATGTGAGTTATGAAGAATTTACATCATTCTTACGATTTTTACTATACGATGCACTTGCATCAAGAAATCGCAGACATGGGCGACCCGACATACCACCGGCGTGGGCGATCCGCGACAAGGGCAAGGCTCATGCGGCTGAGCCCGGCCACCACAGCGTATCCAGTCGCCCGAGCATAATCCCTATCCACGACGTGAGTTATGAAGAATTTACATCATTCTTACGATTTTTACTATACGATGCACTTACATCAAGGAATCGTAGGACATGGACGACTTCGACATACCAGCCCGATGTGGACAGTCCCGCGACAAGGGCAAGGGAAAGGCTCATGCGGCTGAGCCCGGCCGCCACAGCGTATCCAATCGCCCGAGCGTAATCCCTATCCACGATGTGAGTTATGAAGAATTTACATCATTCTTACGATTTTTACTATACGATGCACTTACATCAAGGAATCGCAAGACAGTCCGACTTCGACATACCAGCCCGACGTGGACAGTCCTGCGACAATGGCAAGGGAAAGGCTCATGCGGCTGAGCCCGGCCGCCACAGCGTATCCGGTCACCCGGGCCTAATCCGTATCGACGACGTGAGTTATGAAGAATTTACATCATTCTTACGATTTTTACTATACGATGCACTTAGATCATGGAATCACAGGACATGGACGACTTCGATATACCATGTCACAGCCCCAACTAATTAAATTGGATTAATATGTATTTCACTAACCTGCATTATCGAATTCAAATCATTTCATAATATATTGTACTTGGAAAATCTAATTTGAGGTAAACATACACATCAAAATTAAATTTTTAATTCAAATCAGTGATAAAAAGTTGTGATCATCATCTGAAATCAATTTATTTAAATACTACACTAATTATCATGAATTAATATAATTTTTCCAAAATTTTTGGGACTAGTTTGAACCTCATTAAAATTCAAACAACATTTATAGACATACAACATGTTTGAATTTAAAAATCACAAACTATATTATGAACAGTAGGGTTTTATAATTTTTATGGAACTATATCATCCCAGGAACCCCACAAATTATTTCATAATTTTTGGAAATTTATTTCTATTTCTAAGCCTCGGTCAAAGTAGAGAAGTAATTTAAATTGCGGTCAAACCTAGCCCAAACCCTAGACACTGCTCATTGGACTCGAGCCCGACTCGGCGATCGGACTCAACCCAACCCACTAAATGCACCGAGTCATGCAACCTTGGATCGGAAATCAACGCCCAGATCTCATCACCCGGTCGACTGTCCAACCCCTTTTTTAATCTTAGCCGTCGTTTTAATCAAACGGCCGAGCCACACCGCATCTCTTCTCTCTCTTGTGCCGCTGACGCACCGCCCGCACGTCGTGGCCGTCTTCTTCCTTCACGACGCGCGCAGCGTTGAGCGCCACGCGCTCGTCGCATCTTCGCCCGCTCGAGCCACGCCGTGAGCCACCGCACCTCCCAACCTATCCCTGGCGCCTCCTTCTCACGCCGTTGCTTGTCCGACCGCTGCCGCCCTTTAACTCGCCCTCTCCCTCTCGGTTCCTCACTTTCCTCTCGGTGGCCGAGGAAAGGAGGCGAGCTCTTCACCTCCTCTCGAGTAAGCTCGGCCGTGAAGTCCCCTAGCCTTCTCCTTGCATACCTTCTCCATTTTTACTCATCCGGCTCTTGCATTTGCTTGTAGTTGCGGGCCACCCTCGTCGCTCTTGCCGCCTCCGCAGCGCACCGAGGCCTCCTCCGTGCGATTATTGTTCCTGGTGAGCCCCTACCTTTTCTTTGCGCGTCATTTCTTGTTCTAGACCTTAAGGAGTAAAACCCCTCACTTTAATTGTCGGATTGTTTCCCCAGGAGTTCGTAGACCTCGGAGTTGTTCCTTTCGGCCGCCAGCGCTATTTCTCGTCAAATTGTCGCCTTGGTGAGCCATTTCTCGATTCATGCCTTTGTTAGCATCTTATGTGCCTAAGTAACCTATTCGACCACCTCTGTTGGCTTCTTTGCTCAAAGTTGCCGTGTCACCGTGGGTCTCTCCTGCCGCTTTGATCGCGCGCCGCCGGCGAAGTTCCGATGCCTCTCCGGTCCTCTTGTCAACGCAGTAGTTTTCTCTTGCCCCTAGGAGCTTAAACATGCGCTCGCTTGTCCAAGCATTTTCAAATCCGTGTAGTTGCTTGCGAGATAGCTCACCGCCGCTCCACTCCGGCCAGCCGCGGTCTAGGTCACTTCGCGCCGAGAACACTTCCGTTAGGTGCGCAGGCTTAATGTGATCACATCTGTGCCCTTGGCTTGAGCCGCCATGGACGGGATCGCCGGCGAGGCTCCGGCCGTGCCGCTTCCTGTTGTCGGACGCTTACAGCCGTAAGACGGTGATTTTGTCGGATTAATTAACGCTAATGATTGTGGTTAGATAGTTATGAGTCTATGACTTGTGGGCCTAAGGGTTGTTAAGTGGATGCGTAAATTATAGAGTACGTTTTCGTTAAATAGAAAACGTATCCCTAGCATGCTTAGAATGGTTTTACGTTTAGGGTTTTCAAGAGACGTATTCTGAGGAATACACCTTCAAACTGTTGCGGCCGGGACCGGGTCAATGCTGATTGGGTCAAAACCTTGACCTCGGTCCCACTCGTCATTCTCTGCGGTTAAGCTAGCGCCCGGTAAGAAAAGTAGTAAATACTTTATGAAATTCGAAGTGAGTTAATTGCACACTGAAAAATATGTATAACTTTGAAAATACATAACTAATTCATTTTAACTCAAAAATGAGTGAAACCACTTCTGATAATTCTCATATTTAATGAACTTTATATTAAAATTGATTCCAACTCTGTCCCTGTAACAGAGCTTTATTTTGGAAAATGAGCCATTAATCCTCTTATTTGAACAATAGAAAAGGGTTGATAACTTCAAGAATGCACAAGTAATTATTGAAGCTCCAAAAGCAGTGAGACCACTTTTGATAATTTTCATTTTCAGTGAACTTAATTCTAAAAATGGTCTCCATGTTACCTCTGTCACAGAAACTATTTTGGGAGAATATACTCCTTAACTCTATTATTTTTATACTATAAAAGGCTGATAACTTTGAAAATCAATAACTAAATCATAAAAACTCTAAAAAGGACAAACTCAACTGTTTTTAACTTATAATAATATTGCCTATTTATCTATGTAATCCACGTACTCGCCATCGTTCTACAAAATTTCACTTCATAATTAAATTACATAATGACGGCTTATTGAAATCAAATTCAAACCATTATAACTTTCACCGCTAAATCAAAAGGAAATAATACTTTCACCAAAAATCATTTAAAATCATGACCTAACTACTGTAGAAAAATCGTGCATTTTGAGCATTTTGGTTTTTGAGTTGTTTTTCTGTATTTATTTGATGTTATAATTGTATAGATCCCGAGCATATTGATATCGACACTTACGCTATCGAGAGTGAGCAGCTATCTGTACCAGCAAGGCAAGCATCATTTGAACTTTCTTTTGCATCATATTTGATCCCACTTTGGTTAAGATAGTGCAATGATAATTGCTTGCATGCTATTTTGCTTATGTCAATATTTTTGTGATGTATAGTTTAGTTATGTCCTATGCTTGAGGTTAATCTTGAATTATGCCAACTCCTATATGCTTAAGATAAGATGTGTGAATTATGGGTTATAGAATTGCTTAGCCATGCAAGTCTAGATACGGTAGTTCGATCGTCGGGAATAACCCATGCGGTTTTGGGATACACACAACTCTTAATTTATGTTTTACTTCAGATCTTTGTAGCTGTTTTATGAGTTAAACTTTGTCATTTTTAAATGAGATTTGGTCCGGACAAGTGTTGGTTAGTGATGGTGCTTTGTGCACGAGCATTGGGTAAGTGGAAGGACTTGTCCGACAATTGAGGACCGAACTTTGGTAACGTCGTTAATTCAAGTACACTGCGTCTTTGCCACACGCGGGTTGGGAGCCGTATGGTTAAGTAGGGGAGGGTTTTATTGTGTTAAGTCCTTGGTGGTGTAAGGGCATAGCGACCGTGAAATCCTATGTTCTTTGAGGAGCCGATGTAATCCTTTATAGTGTGCAAGGAGCACCAATTCTTTTGGTTTTGATTGCATCGGTATTTCCAATATAACTTGTGAGCCCCTAGCAAGTGCTATCAGACGCTTGTACTAGGCAAGGAACCATCTCACAAGGGGACTTAGCCCAATAGGGCTTTCTTCTTTGAAACGACTATATCTTGATTTACAGTGGCATACCATACGAAGTGTGCTATTTCGAGAGGCCTCGGAGGCTTACGGGCTAATCAAGTCGTGTGGATAAAGTAGTACACCCGCAGGTATAAATCTATTCGAATAGCCGTGTCCACGGTTATGGACAACCGCTTGAGTTCGGAGTTACTATTGTTAGACTTTTAATTAAAATTGTGGTTGAACTTGGTATTCGTCATGAACGGGTTGTTCATGTGTTTAGTACATCAAAGTGGGCTGCCACTTTGGTCTTTGTATGATTCAATTGTTTATTATGAAATGCTTTACTACATGTTTTACTTCTACTTCAAATCTGATTTTAAATGGGCACATGAAAACTAGTATGTGTAGGATGTTAATCGTTACGTCTTTTCGCAAAACTAAACCAATATGAGCCATCCTTTGAATGACCCTTATGCATAACTATTTTTATTTGTGTAAGACTTGCGAGTACACTTGTACTCAGCCAGATGTTTGCTGGCCTTTTCGGTGAGGAAGATTATGAGTATGACGATCTCGTTAGTGTTGACTTGGGTGACACTAATGAGTAGTGTGCTACCATTAACTCACGATCGGTTGTCGATGGGTGATGGGCATACCACCTGCGGCCTTTTGCTTTATCTATTTACTTCATTGCTACTTGGTACTTTACTTGAATTTGGCGGTCGGCCGTATGTAATAAGTCAGACTTTGACTATTATGCAAGATGTCTTTTTATCTCTTATTGTATGCGTTGTATGGATGTAATCAACGTTGGATGAGGGTATGAGTATATTGGTCGTTGATCTTGGGAGCCAATATATGTCATACTCGTCGTTGATAATTCCCATTTAACTCACTAAGTGTAGTGCTTGAATCAAGGAGAATCGACAATCATGTAGCGCTCGCAAGAGGGAGCAAGCGCATGATCGTTGAGACTCTAGTATTCGCTAAGCCTCTCACTTGGATAGAGTTAAATTGGAATTCATTTACCGGAGACCCGTAATTATGTCCCTAAGACCTTGTCTAATCTCGGTCTTATGGATACAATTACCGGGGTCCCCACATACCAGCCCCACGTGGACAGTCCCGTGACAAGGGGAAGGGGAAGGCCGGCCAGGAGTTCAACGCCGTGCTAGCAAGGAAGGGAAAATGGCCCCGGTCCACGCAGTAGGTCAGGTCATTACGTAATAGTCCCCCGTCCTACCCCGCATGTTTTTTACTCTCCCCTAAAGGCATGTATAGTTATATGGTCCGGATGCTTGTGTCGCAATGTACCGTAGTAGTAGCGAGGATGACTAAAGCAATTAGCCGAACCATCATGCCATGTCACTACGTGTAACATGCTTCTGTCCGCGGACTCTAATGTAGTTCTGGTTCCGTATCTCCGCTAAGCCATCAAAGCAAGCCTATATTGCAAGTATGTCTATTCTAGTGGAATCCCAGAAAAAACCATTGGCACCGACATCGAATCCTCCATGTTTTAGGGCATCTTCATAATCACAACGAGCGTCCTCAACCCCTTCAATCATATTCTCTATAAACTTCATAAAGTACTTCATCGACTGCCTACGTATATACGTTCAAACGACTTTATCGAGTAGAGACTCCAATAGGTTGGATAACAAGTGTTTCAGCAGACAGTTTGCTTGGACGACATCCTCAAGGTTATACCTCGTCTGATATTATTATCAACCATCCTTTCTCTAAACGAATAAAATTATACAAAATTTATGGAAGCAACAACACTATGACGGGAGCTTCCACAAAAAGTTTGGTAATTTTCCTAAACTCATTTGCTATATTTTGAAATTATTACAAACAGCGCTAAAACTGCGACGAAACCCTGATTTTCGAGAAAAGGAAACCCTAATTTACAAACCTCCATGCCCTTATTTCTTAATGAGCACCACCTATTATTTCTGTAGGATTTCTACGCATGTTTCCTCAGCGGTACTGTCTACCATATATCCATACTTCTACAAAAAAAAATTATCGGTTCATATAGGTATTTACTTTCAGTTAAAATGATGGTGTTATTTTTGGTTCACAGATACATTCTCTATTTTTAAGTTATGGATTCTTAAATGTTACATGTACATGGTGTTATGTACATGTGTTGTGTTATGTATATGTGTTGTGCGTGAGAGATGAGAAAAAATAAAGAAGTTTAAGTCGCCACTGTCACGCCAAAACTAATGGCGTGACAGTGCCGCCTTGTCACGCCATGGACTATGGCGTGACGGATGCCACGCAAGCCCGCTACGCTGGCACGGCGCGCGGCCGAGGGCTTGCGTGGCATGTTTTGTCACGCCGCTCCTGGTGGCGTGACAGTACGCTTTAGCCACGCCACGGGTGGTGGCGTGACCAAAAGGGTCAGATTTGGAAATAAAGTTCGCGAATGATTAACTTTAAAATATTAATAAAAAAGGATTAAATAAAAAAATTCCTGCAAGGTTGGTCGTGTTTCCCGATGACTCCACCCAAGAATATTTCAGGCAACTGGTCAGGCACCATGCTCAAGGTGTGCAGCTAGCCCATTTCTACCTGTCCAGATGCATCGCACAATCAGCATGCTTGCCTCTTCCAGGAAGAGAGACGGCACCAGTGAGTGTGTCCTGCAACTGCAAGCAAGGAGCGGTCAATTTTTGCATGTGGGTTCTCTGATGTGCCCTGCCTTCTCCCTGCTCGACCTGTTCCAGGACCCCAAGGGCACGTTGCTTGTTCGTCTTCACCTTCTGTTCCTCGTTCTAGCACCCTGTCTCCCCTGCTTCCCAAAGCTGGAGCAGGGGAGTGAAGGTGAGTTGTTTGGAGGGGACGAGGACTCGCTGTAGAGGGGACTGCACAGGATCTGGACCGTTCAATTATGCGAGGCATAGCTCAATTATGCGGAGCACGTTTTGAGTTCATGATAAATTTTTTAGATGCTTGATAAATCACTAGTTTCTCGCTCGAAGGTTGATCTAGCTATGTGGGTTTTACCTAGGATGCAGGGACATGTTGTAGTAAGTGCCTTCACCGATTTGATATCTGTCTAAGGGTCATGCCACATAAATGGACTTTGGTTTCGACTTGTGACATCATTTATAATACTGTTGTTTCAAATTGTACAATGGGCTTATGTCAGCCGTCTATAGCATTTACCACATAGGACTTTTGGTGACGTGGATGAAAGAGAATGAAGAGAGAGAATATTGTCGTCTATAATCCTCGCAAATGATCGTAGCACCAAAACCAAGAAAAAGCATTAAAGATTATGTGTTGTCTACAATCCTATAGCCGGCTGTATCATCACAACCCATTGTATGAGCTGGTTTTAGTGCTGTCTATAGGTGACATGGATAGTTGCTATAGACAGCAGCTGTCTGTAGCATTGTACATGCCCTAATGCTTTTTTTGATTCTGGTGCTATAGTCGACTGCAGGATTGTAGACAGCAATATTCTCTCTCTTCATTCTCTTTCATCCACGTCAGCAAAAATTCTATGTGATACATGCTATAGACAGCTGACATAAGCCCATTGTACATACTCTTAGACTCGCAATTCATGTACCTATGGAAAAAAGGGGGTTTGGGGTTTACCAGTCCTGTTAATATCCCAGAAAGTCATGCCAAATGGTAGCAAACAAGCAACGATCATCCTATGAACCAAATATATAATCTGATGTTGGCAAGCGGCCAATTAGGTGGGGGGAGATTCATGTGATACTTCAATAGCCAGCGTGTGTGACCACCCTCAGACTTCAGCACGTTACCTATCTCGTCACATGTGTGCAGGTTGTTAGTAACGGCACCTACAACGTGTAGTCCGGTTGGGTGCCTACCAGGGCCAGCTAGTCTCGGATGACACTGTGGACTCATAAGAGGAGCTTCTGCAGGCTATGGGTGCTTAGGGCATGTTTGATTTGGTTTCGGCTTCCAGCTTTTGTCCGAAAAAAGCAGGCTATGGGTGCTTAGGGCATGTTTGTTTTGGTTTCGGCTTTCAGCTTTTGTCCGAAAAAGCCGAAAGTCAAACCAAATGCTAGGCTTTTCGAAGCGGCTTTCTCGGAAGCCGCTTTCCACGTACATGTTAGAAAGCCAAAAGCAGCCGCGGGGCAACTTCCTGTGGCTTCCCACCACCACCCTTCCGCATTTGTCCTTCGACTTTCATGGTATTTACCCGCTTTTTGCCATCCGATAAAACCGGCCGCAACCCCGCCCCCCAGCCCCCCAACACCGCCCGCACAGCCCCCTCCCCCCGTTCTCCTGTCTCCCTCCTCCCACGCTCGCCCGCCTCCTCCTCCTCCCCCGCACACCTCCTTCTCCTCTCCCACCCGCCCACAGGCCTCCTCCTCCCCCGGTGGACACCTCCTCCTCCCCCCCCACCCCCCCCCCCCGCACCCTCCTCACTTGTAACATCCCAAGTTTAGGCTTGTGTTTCAAATGTAAGAAAATGAGTAGAAATTAAAAAAAAAATCTTACATCTTGTATCTTCTGTATGTTCTAAGCAATTCTTGTAAAAAGAATTATGGGAATACAAAGTCACAAGTCTTTTGATCCAAACCTTTATCTTCTAAAAACAATCTTGTCAAACCTTATGATCATTCCTTGCAAATATTTTTCCAAAGTTACAGGGCTGATGTGTGACCCCTCTGAAAAATTTCACAATTTGTAGAAATTGTTTGAATACATTTGGGGGTAGTCAAACCTGTTTAAATCTCAGTCAAACCCTAGCTCAGCACCTCGTTAAATTTTTGGAGGAAAATGTACAGTACCAAAACCTCTGAAAATTTTATGCAAGGTCAATCTTGAAGTTAGCAAGCTTCTGTAAAAATTTTGAAATTTTTGGAGATGTTTTGCTACCTCAAACAAATACCCAAATTTCAGCTCTTTATAAAACTCAAAATTGAAAAAACACTGTTGGGCTCGAGTTAAGACCCGAGCCCAATCATCTTGACTCGGTTGGACCAAGTCCTTAAGCCGCACTCGGGCGCGTGGTTTGAGCTGTTAGATTTTGATCCTAGGGCTCACGACCTCCCCATCGTTTCAGTCTCAGCGATCTCGTGTGCTCTAGGCCGTCCATTTCTGATCCAAGGGCCCACGACCACCTTAGCCTTCGTTGGTCTTCTTCTTCCTCGCGTCGTGCGCTGTACAGTGAGCAGTATGGCCTAGGTCATGTCTTGCTCCCTTGTCAACGCCTACTTGTCGAGACAGTAGCTGCGTGGCAGCGCTTTCGGCCAAAGCCGTGTCTCGCGTTGCTCCCGCCGTCCCAGCTCTGTCGCGGATTTGAGTTCGTCGTAGCTCACCGCGGGGGGCCCCTTCTCTTTGTGCCGTTGTTCGCTGGTTCCTTAAGGCCTCCGAGCTCCCCCTTTTGCTTCCCTTCCACACCCCCAGTCACCCCTCAGCTCACCTTCTGTTTGTGGAGCTCAAAACTCCGGAAACACCAAATCCGCCATTTTCGGGACCTTGGAGCTCTTCGTCGTCGTCGGAGCTCCAATGGTTCTTTAGTCCATCCTTCACTCCATTTTTGGACCTCTGGTCGTCGTCAAGCTGTGCCCTAACTCCATTTTCGGTTTGCTTCCACAGGAGCAGCTGGATTGGAAATTTCGCGGTTTACGGCCGTAGGGGACTTCATCGTTCCCAGCACCGGTAAGGGTCCTCCGTCCAATCCGTGGTCCTGGACCACCTCTAGGTTTGTGCGAAGCCATCCTGACCATCCTTTTTGCTTCTGGTTGATTAGGGTCCCTTGTCGTCGTCATCTTCTCCGCCTCCGGCGTCGGTCTCCCCCGCTGGGTCTCCTCCGACTTCCCTCGGTCCTCTTCTGCGCCCTGGTGAGTTCACCTTAGCCTCCTAGAGCTCGAGCACTAGTTAGATTAGCTCGTAGCACACCTTTTTCGCGTTCTCGGCTTTTGCCGAAAACACTCCTCCGCCCTTCTCTGGCTCGCCGGCATTCTAGGCCTGCTCCGCCGTCGAGGGTGCTACCATTAGGTTCGCAATATTATTGCGCATGTTTTGGTACCTTAGTTGCGCGTCGCCGTGGCCGTGGTCGTCGGCGACGTGCCGGCGAGCAAACTGCGGTGGTCTGTACCTTTGTCGTATTTTTGTCAAGTCATAAGACCTCCTCGAGTTCATCCTAGCCGTCCATGATCTCTTGAGGTTAGCTCTCAACCGTTAGATCCTTTTGGGTGCACTCTAGTTGCCAGGACCTTCTAGAGTTAATCTCAGCCGTTAAAGACCTATGTGGATTAGCTCTTAGCTGTAGAATCTGATTCTTTGAAAAGTCCTAAGCGCTAGGACCTCCCCTGGTTAGATCCTAGCCGTTCAAGATCTCTTTAAATTTAATCTGAGCCGCTAGGACCACTCCTGCGCAAAAAGACCTCCTCGCGGTCATTTTTGTAAAAACCACCCTCAGGACCTTCCATGGGGTCCTCTTTGCAAAAGACCACCCCTTGGTCTTTTGCAGAGAAAACCTCAGGACCTCCCTCCGCTTGATCTGGACTGTTCAGAACCTCCCTATGGTAATCTGAGCCGTCCAGATCTCCTTTCGTTAAAACCTTGTCTCGTAGGACCTCCCCCGCAAGATCTTAGCCGTCCCAGACCTCCCTCCGTAGATCCTTAACCTTAGGACCTCCCCATTCGCTCTGGACCGTTAGATCTTGATCTAACGGGCCAGACCTCCTCGGTGCATTTAGAGTTCTAAGTGCCCCGATCTCTTTTCGCCGTCGATCTCTAGCTCAGCGGGCTAGATCTGTTTGGCCGTTCGGACCACCCGAGTGTCCCATCACTGTGTGCCGTCCGATTTCCTTTCAACGGCCAAGATCAATTGGGTTGTTCGGGTCACCCGAACGCCCCATTCATTTTGATCGTCGGATCTAATCCAACGGTAGCCTCGCGTGAGTGCGCGTGTGTGGCTGTGTTTCATGCGTTTGGGTCGTTGGATCCCGAATCAAATGCCCACAACGTTCCACGTCATTTCTTTTTTAGTAGGTTTTGTTTAATTCTGGTAAGTCTTTAATTGACAACTGAAAATTGTATTAAACTTTGAAAACCCATAACTAATTTGTTTTAAATCCTTTTTAGATGTTTCTAGATAGGATAAATTCATGTTTAACTAGAGTTTAATCTAAAAATGCATTTAGACTTTGTTCTGTGCCAGAAAATTTTATAAATAATATTAACTTGATTTCAGCCATTTTAGAATATTCTAGAAATTGATTTGAAACTTGTAAAATGAATATCTTTTTCTGTATAACTCCAAAATGTGCAAACTCAAGCTAGTAAAATTCCTCTGTTAGCATATTTTAATATGAAATAGGTTTTGATCATGATTTCATTTCTGAAAAGTAACATGTGCTAGATTTACAACATAGAAAAATCATAAGTCATTCATTTTAACTCCAAATCGAGTAAAGCCATCTTTGCTGATCTTAGCATGTCATAACCTACCTACCATAAAAGTTTTAGACTTTAGATCATTCTAGAAATTTATGCTATGAACAGTACCAATAATTAATTTCATTGGAATTAAGAGGCTGAGGGAAATTGTTTTGACTATAACTTTTTCATACTTAATCCAAATGACTTGATTCTTATTTCTAAATTCATTTAAAATGATAACCTTGCTGCTGTATAAATTTCATAAGATTTGGATGAGTTTTGCTGTTGAGTTTTGTTTGGTATTCTTCGTTCTTATTGGTTTTATCGTCATTTCGCGTTAGGTTCCGAAGAGATTGTTGATCTCGAATCTGAGCCACAATAGCCAGACTCTGCCCTCTAGCAAGGAAAGCAGATGTAGCACTCATTTGATCATGTTGTTCCTATTATTTTCAAATTCTAATATGTTGTTTGCAAATTCTACGTATGCATTGCTATCTTGTTTTAAACTATTGTCGATTAGCTGACCTATTAGATGCATAATCTGTAGAAAAATGTTTATCCTCTACTACTGAGCCTAGGTCTATTTTGCTGTGATTTTGGATTCGTTGGATGAGCCCTTGTCACTTAGTAGTACGAGTTGAAATGCTTAGTCATGCTTTAGCTATCGGTAGAAATAGGCAGTTATCGACTTGTCGATAACCTTGATCACACAAACTTATTATGATCTCTTTGTTTCAGCTTTGTGCTATGTTCACATTGTAAAAACTAAAAATGAAAACAAAACAATTTGGACTTGGGCACAATGGTAAGATGGTGTGATTTTTGGGTGTGACTGGAATGGTGCCCGAGTCAGCAAGGACCGAACATCTTGTTACACTAAGTCAAGCATTCTTGCGTGCTAATCACACTAGAGGGTATGAGACCTCTCTTGGCTTAGTAATTTGGCGTGGGTTGGCTACGAGTCGCAGGAGGGCGTGTGTGTTTTGTGTTGTGGTAAAATGAGGTGGTTTATGTGATGGGAGCATTGTAGTTGTCCAAAAAGCTTTACCCCGAGGGGTAGTTGTCTTTTCGGCTTTACAATGTAAGCGTATGGGTTCCTATCCATACGAGCGACTCGTAGTTGATTCATAATATTGAAAATGTCTCATAGGACTTAGCCGTGCTGGCATACCTTTGGAAGTGTGCTAATCTTGTGGTTTAAAGACGGTCTAAAGTGTATGTATATAGGTACACCCCTGCCGGGTCAAAACTATTCGAATAGCCTTGTCCTAGGTTATGGACACGCTTGGGGAAGTTTTTCAGGAGTTAGACTGCAACTTTTAATTAAAACTTGATGGGTAGTATGAATCAGGGATTCATGCTATGTTGTGGTGGCTATTGGGTTAGTCACCTCTAGGTGGTTACTTGTATTTACTGTTACTCGCTGTTATTTCAATGATTAAAAACTGATTTATAAATGGCCTTTAATCTATTATATTATTGCAAATGAAACTTGCTTTATGCGTCCAAATAACCATATAACCATCTCCTTTAAATTCAGCTCACATGTAGCTATGTATAGGCTTGTTACTCATAAGTCTTGCGAGTATATTATTGTACTCATCTACATTGCTTGTTGTGTGCAGAGGAAGAACGTGAGCCCGAAGGGCCCCACTTTGGTGAGTTGTGTTGTGGCGGTGTGTGGGACGACTAGCTTGGTGACTCGGTCGGTTGCCCTGTGGTTATGTGGCTAACCTGTCGACTTTTGGTTAAAGCCATCTTATGGCACCTTTTGCTTCCGCTATTATTTGATACTTAATGTTATTTGGTCGGTCGGCTCTTTTGTAATAACTTATTATTATGTATGTCGTTTCCTAGACTTGCTGTATTGTGATGTATGGAATTGATGCATGCTTTTGTGAAGATGTATATGTGCTGCATTTCTGGGAAGCCCATTTTCATCGAGGCATGGGTTATTTTGTTTGTGATGTTAGGGCCAATGGAAGGCTAAGTATTACAAGCTTAATAAACCGGGGTCTCACAAAGTTGGTATCAGAGCCATACTGACCGTAGAAACCCCTAGCTTGGTCGTCTTTAGGGTATTTTGAAAACTTAGTTTCTAAATATCAAAGGATTCATGAAAATCTTAAGTAGATTCTCAGATTTTACTTCTTATCACACTTAGCTTGCTCATCTCACCTTATTCTTGTTTGAATTTGAAAAATTGTTTT
The DNA here is from genome assembly GCA_036346255.1 of Ampelocalamus luodianensis. Classification (NCBI taxonomy): domain Eukaryota; kingdom Viridiplantae; phylum Streptophyta; class Magnoliopsida; order Poales; family Poaceae; genus Ampelocalamus; species Ampelocalamus luodianensis. The sequence continues at coordinate 37,324,682 of CM070630.1, forward strand.
CCTCTCATCTTCTTCTAAAGATAGAGCTTATCGGTTAAAGTGGTTTTGGGAGAACCATGAGAGTATAAATTGAAGTGTTTGCTGTCCATTGGTGGAGATTAGGAGCTTCTGGAAGTGAGGATTTCGGCCAGAAGAGGTGGAGGCAAAATCTGGACAGCAAGCTTCAACTTCTGGACAGCTAGCTTTTAATTAGTAAATAGTGTTGAAAATGAGAGGTTAATCCAACTAAAACTTGTGGGAATAAAAGGGTAAGATGTTTTAGGAGTTAGCTAAGTGTCTAACCTTTCTTTAGGTAGTTTTACCTTGCTTTTTAGCTGTGTTGAACTAAGGTTTATGTGCTGAAATTGCCTTCCTAAAACTGATTGCTCGTTCTTCCATACGAGTTAGTCATACTGAGAAGTTGGTTTTGTAAACTGAGATCTTGCATTGAGTTTATGCTGGGTTTTTTTAAGCTTTTGGAGTTTATTTCGTAGAAATGTTAATTGTTTTTCCTTGCCTTCTCTTCCGGAGTTGTTGCTGACTTATCGTGTGGAACAAGATGGCAGGAAGAACCCTCAACGGTCAGCCTATGGGTCATGATGAGGAGCTCCTGCCTCCTCCGACCATGGCTGAGGTTCTTGCTCAGATCGAGCGGAACCGCATGGATCAGACGCGGATCCTAGAGGTCATTGCAAGGAACACCTCCACTCCCTCCAGTGCCTCCGGATCTGGAGGTGGTGGACACCAATCTCATGGGGGACTCTCGGAGTTCCTCCGTACGCAGCCACCCACCTTCTCCCGGTCCGAGGACCCTCTTAACGCGGATGATTGGCTGCGTCTGGTTGAGCAAAAGCTCAACATTGCTCAGTGCCAGCAACAGGAGAGGGCACTTTTCGCATCTCACCAGCTTGAGGGTGCAGCACTCTCATGGTGGGAGAATTTCCTCGCCATGCAGCCCTCTTGCCATGTGGTCACTTGGGCAGAGTTTCACACTACGTTCCGTCGGGCTCATGTCCCCGCCGGCATAATGAAGATAAAGAAGAATGAGTTCCTTGCGCTCAAACAGGGGCGCAAATCTGTGACTGAGTACCTCCATGAGTTCAACCATCTAGCGAGGTATGCTCCTGCTGAGGTGGCCACTGATGAGGCCAAGCAGGATAAATTCATAGAGGGCTTGTCTGAGGAGCTGCAGGACAAGCTCTCTATTGTTGATTTTGCTGATTTCCAGACCTTGGTGGACAAGGCCATCGTCGCCGAGCACAAGGCGAGAGCGTTGGGCGAGTCCCGTAGCGCAAGTGGGAGGCCCACCGATGCCGCACAGCCGCCTCTCGTCCCCGTGTTGGGCCTGCACCTGGGGCCTGTTCTTTGGCATCACCACCGCCGAGGCCGTCGGCGCCAGTCACTCGTCTCCCGCAGACCATGTTTCAGTCACATGCACCTGCGGTCCAGCAGCAGGGTGGCCTCCGCAATCCGGCTGCCGAGGTCACCTGCTTCTCCTGCAACAAGAAGGGCCACTATGCCAACAGTTGCCCTTAGAGGACTAGAGCAGCCCCTCGTCCTAATGGAGGACGCGAGCAAGGGAATGGTCACCCACCTGACCAGAAGGTAGTCCAGAAGACCCAGGGTGTGGGTAGCGGCCGAGTCAACCACATCTCGGCTGAGGAGGCTCAGGAGGCACCCGACGTTGTGTTGGGTACGCTTTTGTCAATTCTCGCCTGCTGCAGTATTATTTGATTCAGGAACCTCGCATTCTTTTATTTTAAGATCATTTGTTGCTGCTGGTGACATTCACTTTGTTCCTTTCCGGATTCCTTTGCTATTCTCTCTTTGGGTTCGGAAATGAGAGCTGATCATAAATGTCGGGATGTTCCTATTGATATTGAAGGAGTGGGATTCTTGGCAAATCTCATCCTACTCAACTCAGCGAGTCTAGATGTGATTCTTGGCATGGATTCATTGTCCCAACACTTGGGGCAAATCGATTGTGCCAGGAAGATGGTCTACCTCACCAACCCTCAGGCGAGCAGGTTGGGATCTCACCGCAGCTGCAAGGGCCACATCTTTGTGCCCTTGAAGCCAAGCCAGCCTTGGAGATTCAGGAGGTGCCCACAGTATGTGACTTTGTGGATGTCTTTCCTGAAGATTTGTCTGGGATGCCTCCAGTTCGAGACCTGGAGTTCGTCATTGAGTTGCTGCCCGGTACCACCCCAATTTCAAAGGTGTCGTATCGGATGCCTCCTAATGAGTTGGAGGAGTTGAAGAAGCAATTAGGTGAGCTTCAAGGAAATGGTTTTATCCGCCCTAGCTCATATCCTTGGGGATGTCCAGTTATTTTCGTGAAGAAGAAGGACAAGACCTTGCGCATGTGTGTTGATTACCGTCGCTTAATGAAGTGACGGTGAAAAATAAGTATCCTTTGCCCCGCATTGATGATCTCTTTGACCAGTTGACCGGAGCCCGTGTATTCTCCAAGATTGACTTGAGGTTGGGGTATCATCAAGTCAGGATCAGGGCTGAAGATATTCCGAAGACGGCTTTCACTACTCGTTGTGGTCTTTACGAGTACACCGTCATGTCTTTTGGCTTGACCAATGCTCCTGCTCTATTTATGAATCTTATAAACTCGGTGTTCATGGAGTATCTGGATAAGTTTGTTGTGGTATTCATTGATGACATTCTTATCTACTCTAAGAGTGAAGAAGAGTATGCTGAGCATCTGAAGCTTGTTTTGGGAAAGTTGCGTGAGCACCAGCTGTATGCGAAGTTCAGCAAGTGCGAGTTCTGGTTGAAGGAAGTGGCATTCTTGGGCCATGTTCTTTCAGCAGGAGGCGTAGCTGTGGATCCTAGCAAGGTCAGCGATGTTCTATCTTGGGGTCAGCCCAAGTCAGTCACCGATGTGCAGAGTTTTCTTGGTTTAGCAGGTTACTACCGTCGCTTTATCGAGAACTTCTCCAAGATCGCGAAGCCAATGACTGAGTTGCTCAAGAAGGACAAGAAGTTTGTATGGTCCGCTGCTTGTGATGAGAGTTTTCAGGAACTCAAGAAGCATTTGACTTCAGCCCCAGTGCTTGTTCTTCCCGATGTCCACAAGAGCTTCGATATCTTTTGCGATGCCTCTCGTCAGGGACTCGGTTGTGTTCTTATGTAAGGAGGCAAGGTAGTGGCCTATGCATCAAGGCAGTTGAGGCCTTATGAACTCAACTATCCTACCCATGACTTGGAGTTAGCTGCAGTGGTTCATGCACTCAAGATTTGGTGGCATTACCTAATCGGTAATCGTTGTGAGGTGTATTCTGATCACAAGAGCTTGAAATATTTGTTCACCCAGCCAGATCTGAACCTCAGGCAAAGAAGATGGTTGGAATTGATCAAAGATTATGACATAGGCATTCAATATCATCCGGGCAAGGCCAATGTTGTTGCTGATGCACTTAGTCGGAAGATGTATTGCAATACTTTGACGCTCCAAGAGCAACAGCCCGCCCTTCTTGAAGAATTTCAGCACTCAATTTGGGTTTGGTTGAGCATGGTTCTCTTGCTACCTTCGTTGTGCAACCAACCTTGGTGGATCAAATCAAGGCTGCGCAGCAATCCGATGTTGGTGTGAGTCAAATAAAGCAAAACATCAAGGATAGGACAGCCAAGTGCTTTTCAGAAGATGAGCATGGTGTTGTGTGGTTTGGACAACGCCTTGTGGTTCCAAAGGTCGTGGAATTGTGGGACTTGATTCTCCACGAAGCCCACGATTCCCCCTTGTCTATCCATCCTAGGGCCACCAAGATGTACCAGGACCTTCATCGGAGATTCTGGTGGACCCGAATGAAGCGCGAGATTGCCAAGTTCGTTGCCGAGTGCGACATGTGCTGTTGTGTTAAGGCCGAGTATCAGCATCCAGTGGGCCTTCTTCAGCCTTTGCCAGTACCTGAGTGGAAGTGGGATTCCGTAGGCATGGATTTCATCACTAGCCTGCCTCGCTCGTCTAAAGGGAATGATGTCATTTGGGTCGTGATTGATAGGCTGACTAAAGTGGCACATTTTCTTTCTGTCAAGACTCAGCTTCGTGTGGGACCCTTGGCCGAGCTCTATGTTTCGAGGATCGTGAGCCTTCATGGTGTGCCAAAGACGATTGTTTCTGATCGTGGTGCGCTCTTTACCTCTCGATTTTGGCATAGTCTGCAGGAGACTATGGGGACTCGTCTTACTTTCAGCACAACCTTTCATCCTCAAACTGATGGTCAGACGGAGAGAGTCAACCAGGTGTTGAAAGATATGCTCTGTGCTTGTGTTCTTTCCTACAGGAAGAAGTGGGAGAAGTGCCTGTCATTTGCTGAATTCTCCTACAACAACAGTTTCCAAGCCAGTCTTGGTATGGCACCTTTTGAGGCTTTGTATGGGAGGAGGTGCAGAACCCCACTGAATTGGTCAGAAACTGGTGAGAGGCAGTTCTTCAGCCCAGACTCAATCAATGAGGCCGAAAGACAGGTTCAGTTGATTCACGAGCATTTGCGCGTAGCCCAGTCTAGGCAAAAGAACTATACGGATCATCGTCGCCGCGAGTTGAGGTTTGAGCCCAATGAGTTTGTGTATCTCAAAGTCTCACCCTTGAAGTGCCATCAGCGTTTTGGCATCAAGGGCAAGTTAGCTCCTCGGTATGTTGGGCCTTATCGCATTATCGAGAAAGTGGGAGTTGTTGCATACAGATTGGAGTTGCCAGCTACACTTGAGGGGGTGCACAATGTGTTCCATGTGTCTCACCTGAAGAAGTGTCTCCGTGTTCCAACTGAGGAAACTCGTTGGAGACTCTTGATATGCAAGGAGATTTTACCTACCGCGAGCATCCTGTTCGTATTCTTGAAGAATCTGAACAAAGGACAAGGAACCGTGTCATCAAGTTCCTTAAGGTTCAGTGGTCGAACCATTCCGAAGATGAGGCAACTTGGGAGCGGGAAGATAGTCTTCGTGCGGACTACCCGTCTTTCTTCTCCGAGTAAACGGAATCTCGGGACGAGATTCTTGTAAGGGGGGAGATTTGTAACATCCCAAGTTTAGGCTTGTGTTTCAAATGTAAGAAAATGAGTAGAAATTTTTAAAAAAAATCTTACATCTTGTATCTCCTGTATGTTCTAAGCAATTCTTGTAAAAAGAATTATGGGAATACAAAGTCACAAGTCTTTTGATCCAAACCTTAATCTTCCAAAACAATCTTGTCAAACCTTATTATCATTCCTTGGAAATATTTTTCCAAAGTTCCAGGGCTGATGTGTGACCCCTCTGAAAAATTTCATAATTTTTAGAAATTGTTTGAATACATTTGGAGGGCAGTCAAACCTGTTTAAATCTTAGTCAAACCGTAGCTCAGCACCATGTTAAATTTTTGGAGGAAAATGTACAGCACCAAAACCTCTGAAAATTTTATGCAAGGTCAATCCTGAAGTTAGAAAGCTTCTGCAAAAATTTCAAAATTTTTGGAGATGTTTTGCTACCACAAACAAATCCCCAAAATTCAGCTCTTTATAAAACTCGAAATTCAAAAAACACTGTTGGGCTCGAGTTAAGACCCGAGCCCAACCATCTTGACTCGGATGGACCAAGTCCTTAAGCCGCACTCAGGCGCGTGGTTTGAGCCATTAGATTTTGATCCTAGGGCTCACGACCTCCCCATCGTTTCAGTCTCGGGCGATCTCGTGTGCTCTAGGCCGTCCATTTCTGATCCAAGGGCCCACGACCACCCTAGCCTTCGCTGGTCTTCTTCTTCCTTGCGCCATGCGCTGTACAGTGAGAAGTATAGCCTAGGTCATGTCTTGATCCCTCGTCAACGCCTACTTGTCGAGACAGTAGATGCGTGGCAGTGCTTTCAGCCAAAGCCGTGTCTCGCGCTGCTCCCGTCATCCCAGCTCTGTCGTGGATTTGAGTTCTCCGTAGCTCACCGCGGGGCCCTCCTTCTCTTTGTGCCATTGTTCGCTGGTTCCTTAAGGCCTCCGAGCTCCCCCTTTTGCTTCCCTTCCACACCCCCAGTCACCCCCCCAGCTCACCTTCTGTTTGTGGAGCTCAAAACTCCAGAAACACCAAATCCGCAATTTTCGGGACCTTGGAGCTCTTCGTCGTCATTGGAGCTCCAGTGGTTCTTTAGTCCATCCTTCACTCCATTTTTGGACCTCTGATTGTCGTCAAGCTGTGCCCTAAATCCATTTTCGGTTTGCTTCCACAGGAGCAGTTGGATTGGAAATTTCGCGGTTTGCGGCCATAGGGGACTTCATCGTTCCCAGCTCCGGTAAGGGTCCTCCGTCCAATCCCGTGGTCCTAGACCACCTCTAGGTTTGTGTGAAGCCATCCTGACCATCCTTTTTGCTTCTGGTTGATTAGGGTCCCTTGTCGTCGTCATCTTCTCCACCTCCGACGTCGGTCTCCGTCGCTGGGTCTCCTCCGACTTCCCTCGGTCCTCTTTTGTACCCTGGTGAGTTCACCTTAGCCTCCTAGAGCTCGAGCACTAGTTAGATTAGCTCGTAGCACACCTTTTTCGCGTTTTCGGATTTTGCCGAAAACACTCCACCGCCCTTCTCCGGCTCGCCGGCGTTCTAGGCCTACTCCACCGTCGAGGGTGCTACCATTAGGTTCGCAATATTATTGTGCATATTTTGGTACCTTAGTTGCGCGTCGCGTGGCCGTGGTCGTCGGCGACGTGCTGGCGAGCAAACTGCGGTGGTCTGTACCTTTGTCGTGTTTTTGTCAAGTCATAAGACCTCCTCGAGTTCCTCCTAGCCGTCCATGATCTCTTGAGGTTAGCTCTCAACCGTTAGATCCTTTTGGGTGCACTCTGGTTGCCAAGACCTCCTAGAGTTAATCTCAGCCGTTAAAGACCTCTGTGGATTAGCTCTTAGCTGTAGGATCTGGTTCTGTGAAAAGTCCTAAGCGCTAGGACCTCCCCTGGTTAGATTCTAGCCGTTCAAAACCTCTTTAAATTCAATCTGAGCCGCTAGGACCACTCCTGCGCAAAAAGACCTCCTCGTGGTCATTTTTGTAAAAACCACCCTCGGGACCTTACTTTGGGTTCTCTTTGCAAAAGACCACCCCTTGCTCTTTCGCAGAGAAAACCTCAGGACCTCCCTCCACTTGATCTGGACCGTTCAGGACCTCCCTATGGTAATCTGAGCCGTCCAGATCTCCTTTCGTTAAAACCTTGTCGTGTAGGACCTCCTCATGTAAATCTGGACCGTTGAAGACCTCCCCCGCAAGATCTTAGCCGTCCCAGACATCCCTCCGTAGATCCTTAACCTCAGGACCTCCCCATCCTCTCTGGACCGTTAGATCTTGATCTAACGGGCCAGACCTCCTCGGTGCATTTAGAGTTCTAAGTGCCCCGATCTTTTTTCGCCGTCGATCTCTAGCTCAGCGGGCTAGATTTGTTTGGCCGTTCGGACCACCCGAGTGTCCCATCACTGTGTGCTGTCCGATTTCCTTTCAATAGTCAAGATCAATTGGGTCGTTCGGGTCACCCGAACGCCCCATTCATTTTTACCTTCGGATCTAATCCAACGGTGGCCTCGCGTGAGTGCGCGTGTGTGGCTGTGTTTCATGCGTTTGGGTCGTTGGATCCCGAATCAAATGCCCACAACGTTCCACGTCATTTCTTTTTTAGTAGGTTTTGTTTAATTCTGGTAAGTCTTTAATTGACAACTGAAAATTGTATTAAACTTTGAAAACTCATAACTAATTTGTTTTAAATCCTTTTTAGATGTTTCTAGATAGGATAAATTCATGTTTAACTAGAGTTTAATCTAAAAATGCATTTAGACTTTGTTCTGTGCCAGAAAATTTTATAAACAATATTAACTTGATTTCAGCCATTTTAGAATATTCCAGAAATTGATTTGAAACTTGTAAAATGCATATCTTTTTCTGTATAACTCCAAAATGTGCAAACTCAAGCTGGTAAAATTCCTCTGTTAGCATACTTTAATATGAAATAGGTTTTGATGATGATTTTATTTCTGAAAAATAACATGTGCTAGATTTACAACTTAGAAAAATCATAAGTAATTCATTTTAACTCCAAATCGAGTAAACCCATCTTTGCTGATCTTAGCATGTCATAACCTACCTACCATAAAAGTTGCAGACTTTGGATCATTCTAGAAATTTATGCTATGAACAGTACCAATAATTAATATCATTGGAATTAATAAGCTGAGGGAAATTTTTTTGGCTATAACTTTTTCATACTTAATCCAAATGACTTGATTCTTGTTTCTAAATTCATTTAAAATCATAACCTTGCTGCTGTATAAATTTCGTAAGATTTGGATGAATTTTGCTGTTGAGTTTTGTTTGGTGTTCTTCGTTCTTATTGGTTTTATCGCCTTTTTGTGTTAGGTTCCGAATAGATTGTTGATCTCGAATCTGAGCCACAGCAGCCAGACTCTGCCCTCCAGCAAGGCAAGCAGATGTAGCATTTATTTGATCATGTTGTTCCTATTATTTTCAAATTCTAATATGTTGTTTGCAAATTCTACGTATGCATTGCTATCTTGTTTTAAACTATTGTCGATTAGCTGACCTATTAGATGCATAATCTGTAGGAAAATATTTATCCTCTACTACTGAGCCTAGGTCTATTTTGCTGTGATTTTGGGTTCGTTGGATGAGCCCTTGTCACTTAGTGGTACGAGTTGAAATGCTTAGTTATGCTTTAGCTATCGGTAGAAATGGGCGGTTATCGACTTGTCAATAACCTTGATCACACAAACTAATTATGATCTCTTTGTTTTAGCTTTGTGCTATGTTCACATTGTAAAAACTAAAAATGAAAACAAAACAATTTGGACTTGGACACAATGGTAAGATGGTGTGATTTTTGGGTGTGACTGGAATGGTGCCCGAGTCAGCAAGGACCGAACATCTTGTTAAACTAAACTAAGCATTCTTGCGTGCTAATCACACTAGAGGGTATGGGACCTCTCTTGGCTTAGTACTTTGGCGTGGATTGGCTACGAGTCGCAGGAGGGCGTGTGTGTTTTGTGTTGTGGTAAAATGAGGTGGTTTATGTGATGTGAGCATTGTAGTTGTCCAAAAAACTTTACCCCGAGGGGTAGTTGTCTTTTCGGCTTTACAATGTAAGCGTATGGGTTCCTATCCATACGAGTGACTCGTAGTTGATTCACAATATTGGAAATTTCTCGTAGGACTTAGCCGTGCTGGCATACCTTTGGAATTGTGCTAATCTTGTGGCTTAAAGACGGTCTGAAGTGTGAGTACATTGGTACACCCCTACAGGGTCAAAACTATTCGAATAGCCTCGTCCTAGGTTATGGACACGCTTGGGGAAGTCTTTCAGGAGTTAGACTACAACTTTTAATTAAAACTTGATGGGTGGTATGAATCAGGGATTCATGCTATGTTGTGGTGGCTATTGGGTTAGTCACCTCTAGGTGGTTACTTGTATTTACTGTTACTCGTTGTTATTTCAATGATTAAAAACTGATTTGTAAATGGCCTTCAATCTATTACATTATTGCAAATGAAACTTGCTTTATGCGTCCAAATAACCATATAACTATCTCCTTTGAATTTAGCTCACATGTAGCTATGTATAGGCTTGTTACTCGTAAGTCTTGCGAGTACATTATTGTACTCATCTGCATTGCTTGTTGTGTGCAGAGGAAGAAGGTGAGCTCAAAGGGTCCCACTTTTGTGAGTTGTGCTATGGCAGTGTATGGGACGACTAGCTTGGCGGCCCGGTCGGTTGCCCTGTGGTTATGTGGCTAACCGGTCGACTTTTGGTTAAAGCCATCTTATGGCACCTTTTGCTTGCGCTGTTATTTGATACTTAATGTTATTTGGCCGGTCGGCTTTTTTGTAATAACTTATTATTATGTATGTCATTTTCTAAACTTGCTGTATTGTGATGTATGGAATTGATGCATACTTTTGTGAAGATGTATATGTGCTGCATTTTTGGGAAGCATATGTCCATCGAGACACGGGTTATTTTGTTTGTGATGCTAGGGCCAATGGAAGGCTAAGTATTACAAGCTTAATAAACCGGGTCTCACATCCCCACCAGCCTCATTTGGATCCAGATCCAGATCTAGATCTAGACCTGCCCCCCGCTGCCTCCTCCTCGGGCTCCCTCCCCCGGCACCGACTCCACCTCCCTCCTCCGCGCTGCCTCCTCCTCGGGCTCCCTCCCGCAGCGCCTCCTCCACCTCCCTCCTCCACGCCCAACTCCTCAGGCTCCCTCTGAGCCGCTGGCGTTCTCCCCCGAGCTACCAGCCTCCTCCATCCTCCCCGGCTCTCTCCTCCCTTGAGCCACCCATCTACTGCCGGCGGCAGCGGCGGCCCAAACCCTAGCCCTGGTGTCGCCTCCCTCCCTCCTCCCTCCTCCACCTCCCTCCTCTCGCGGTCGCCGACCTCTTCCTCCCTCTATCACGCGCTAGTCCAGCCGCTGGGCTCCTCCCCTCCTCTCCCGGCGCCCAACTCTAGGTGTTCTTGCTTTGATTTTTCAGCTTTAGGATTTAGTCTTAACAATTTGCTCTGTTAACTGAATTGAACATATTTTCTTGTGTTTGATTGATTCTGGAAATGGCTATCTAATGATGCTATCTAATGGAAGATTCGTTGCTACCATGACAGATGGGTTGGAACCTGGAAATAGCTATGTAATGATGCTTTCATCTTTTTTTTTTGTTTGATTGATTCCCCCTAGTGAATGCTCATGAGGTGTGTATTCATTATTGTTGTAAATGAACTAATGTTGTATTCATTATCCACTGCAATAATTATGTGTAATAATTACTTATTATAATAATTATTTATGTAATAATTGTTTGTAATAACTATAAAAATTTGTTCGGTTACTTTTATTGACGTTAATCGCGGTCAATATCAAGAGTTCTCGTCAATTGCGTTAGTCGTCATTAATAGTCGTCAATTGTCGTTAAATATCATTAAATATTGTTAAATATCATTAAATATTGTTAATTGCATTAAACGACATCAAACAAGCCATTACTGACCCCAGGGGCATTTCAGATATTTTCCATCTCAAAAGTTGCAACCAGCCTACCTAAAAGTCAGGCAACCAAACATCAAATCAGAAAAGCCCACTGTTCAACCCGCAGCCAGAAAGCCCTACACCACAGCCAAAAGTCGCTTTTCAAAAAAGTACAGCCAAAACAAACAGGCCCTTAGAGTAGTGTGTGGTCTAGGTAGGGAGGGAAAGAGAGGCAGGACATCTCGTGACACCGAGTCCACACGATGGTCGAGGAGCCCCTCGAGTCCCAGCCGCTTGATCTTCCGGTAGGGCGTTGTTTGGAGGGGATGAGGATTCGCTGTAGGGGGGACTGCAAGGGATCTGGACCGTTCAATCATGCGAGGCATAGCTCAATTATGCAGAGCACGTTTTGGATTCATGAGAAATTGTTTAGATGCTTGATAAATCATTAGTTTCTCGCTCGAAGGTTGAGACTGGCTGTGTGGGTTTTACCTAAGATGTAGGGGCATAGTATATTGATAAGAAAACAGAAAGAATTGACAAGGTAACTTGTGGTCAAATTCAATCCTTTTGGTGTTATTGTTCTTTCAAATTAGAGTCACAACTAGCGGAGAGCATATAACACATGAAATTCATGTAAGGGCTTGTTTGGATGACCCATCCAATTCCCGGCACACCCACGTGGATGGGTCGGGATTTTGGAGCATCCAAACAAGCCCTAATTGTGGTAAGAAGGGTGCTTGGGGTTTACTAGTTCTGTTAATGTCCCAGAAAATCATGACAGATGGTAGCAAATAAGCAACGATCATCCATCAACCAAATACAATCTCATGTTGACAAGTGGGCAATTAGGTGAGGGAGATTCATGTCATACTTCAATAGACAGTGCGACACTTCTTTGAGGAGTGACCTCATTTTCTCTCGTTCTCTGCCCTCACCACCCTCTTCCTTGAGCTCCTTTCTCCTCTCCAAATCCAGCCCCCCTTCCTCTCCAGCTCGCCACCAGCGTGTGTGACATGCCAGATATAAGCACGATCGTTATGTTGGGACATGTTGGATTTAAGCATGGTCTCTATGGTTGCGACGTGCTGGATATAAGCACAATCAAAGCACAATCATTAAGTTAGGACATGCTAGATTTAAGCATGATCGTCGGATTTGGGATATGCTGGTATAAGCATGGTCTCTGTGGTTGCAACATGCTGGTATAAGCATGGTCGCTGGGATCACGATATGCTAGTATAAGCATAGTGGCTGGGATCACAATATACTAGTATAAGCATAGGCGTCGGTAATTTAAGACTTATGGGATGGAATTGTGGCATGCTGGTGTAAGCATGGCCTAGTGGGTTGAAGAGAGAAATCGGCTCAAGAGGCTTTTCTAGTATTTAAATATATATTTTTTATTTTTAGAAAATACAAGAAATCCAAATAAGTCAAGAAAAATAGCAAATGAACTTGAAAAAATTCCAAAACATTTTAAAAATACTTTTGAACATAAGGAATTAAATAAAACACTTTTGAATTTAATGGATGTTTGATTTATTCATATTAAATTATTTTCATTTATGAAAATTCTATTTAAGCTTTTTTAAATTTCTAGAAAATTATGAAAATGTTATAAAATCTTTGTAGTTAGCTAGTTACATTTTGAACATCTTTTGTACTAATATCACTATGACTTGCTACTTACTAGTTACTACTTCTTTAACTAGCCGTTGTGATAGTGTGTTGTAGTCAAATTTGTTTGTTGAATTGCTAATGTAATTGTATTTTGGATATGTGGTACGGTTGATTGATATTTATATGTGCGACATATATGATTGCTTTTTCACGCAATATTGGACTAAATATTCATGACCGAGATAACTCGTATTCAGTTCGTCATGTATTCGCTCCGTATTCATGATCGAAACTATTTATATTCATATTCGTATCTGATACTATCAATGGCTTATTCTAATTTCGAGAAAAAAATATAAAATATAATACAAGAGAAGCAATATCTGCACGTGTCCATTCCTATTGCATCCCGCCAACACCACCGCATGCGCAGCCCACAGCCAAAACTGTACGGTGACATCATCCTTGCCGCTCATCCCCGTCCCAACGGCTCCCACGATCCCCTGATCGGCTTGCGCACGCAGCCAAAATGCCCCACGTGTCACGCTACGGATGCCGACATGGAAACCGGGCCCCACGCCCCAGGGCCGCAGAAGATCCCAATCGCGTCCCACCTTACCTCGTAAGGACCGCGTGCCACGGGGTATCCGAGGCGTTCGCTACTACACTCACTTCCATGTGGATCCCACTTCAAGGGCGGTTCATGGACCGGTTCCACACAAGTATTCCTTCCTTGTCCCACAGACCGCAGTACACAGTGTCACAGAAAGAAAGCAAAGCTTGTGTCGATAGATTGTTGCTTACTACTACTCAAATCTCCCTCTCCCTCATTCATGGTCATGGCCACCTCCTCCTCCAAACCCTAGCTAGGACGATCTCGAGATCTCCCATGGCGGACGCGTCGCAGCGCCGTGGCCAGCGGCGCGGCGGAGAGGCCGTGCGGTCCCGCGGCTGGTGCTGCTCCTTCGCCGGCGCGCCACAGAGTCCTGACCACCGCCCGTTCCCCTCCGCCGCTTCTGGGGCGGCGGCCGCGTCGCCCGCCGGAGGCGGGGGTGGAGTTGGCGTTAGGAAGCTCCCGCCTAAGTCGCCCTCGCTTCCGTCCTTCCACAGCTCGCCGACATCGTCGAGGCTGGCCGGCCTCGGCGGGCTCATCGACCCCCGTCGCATCCTGTCCCCCGGACGCGTCTCACCCATTGATCCCGACGAGTATTTCCCGCTCCCGCTGTCGCTCCCGCCGCCGCCGCCCACGGCGGAGGTGGAGGACGTGGTCCCGACGGAGCGGGAGCAGGCGGCGTCGGCGGTGGCGCCCCTGGTTGCCGCGCGGGAGGATAATGGGGACAATGTTGCGATGGATCTGAGACTTTTTCTGCGGGGGAGGGACGGGAGGTGCGTGGTGATGGAGCTGGACTCCAGGGTGCTTTGCAGCAGTAGCGCCTTCTTCGCTGCCATGGTGCCAGGCATGGGCGCCGCGTCCGGTGAAAGTAGCGGGAAGAGGATTGAGGTGGACGGCGTGGAGAATGTCGAGGCGTTCAGGGCCACGGTGGAGCTCATGTACGATCCTGATCCAGTCCAGTGGCTTGCCGCCGCCCGTGTGTCACTGGCCATCGATGTGCTCGAGGTGAGGAATGGGAAGCGACTCCTCTTGCTTCATCCTTGGGTAATGCAGCTGTGAAAGGAGTATTTGTTGCTATGACACTGGTGGGATAGTAGTGAGTTGATAATGATGATCAACATTCTGTTATCCATCATAAGGGGTGACAATTTAGCAGTGTTCCCTAGGTGGCCGCCTAGACCGCCTCGGCGCCAGCCTGCCACCGCGATTTGCCCCTAATCGACAGGCTGGGCGGCGGAGCTACCTCGGCAGTCCAAGGAGGAGCTAGCCGCTGTTTCTCCTCCGCCGATTCCGCTTCCCCACCGCCGAATCAACCTCCTCCATCTCCGGCTCCCCTCCACCGCCGCCTCTCCTCTGCTCCCCTCCACAACCGGATTGTCTCCCGGCCACCGCTCTGTGTTGATGGGAGGGGCAACGCCGGGAAGGAGATGAGGAGGCGGCGGGAAGGAGAGATTGAGACTGTGGAGGGCAGGGGAGCGTCGGCGTCGGTGCATCGCAGAGAGTGAGGAGAGCATGGGAAGAGCGAAGAGGAGAGCACATAAGAGCTTCGGTCGGTCGAACGCATCGTGCAGCAGAGAGAGTGGGCCGGCCCGTTCGTGCAGCAGCAGTTATGGGCTGGCCCGTTCGTGCAGCAGCAGCAATTATGGGCCGGCCCAATGGCTTTCTTTTCTTTTTTTCTTTTCTTTTCCTCTTTTTCTTGTCCACTTCCTTGCTCCCTTTGCTAATTCTGTTAGACCGCCTAGGCGCTAGGCGGCCACCCTCCGCCCGCCTTCCTCCTAGCACCTACGTGAACACTGCAATTTAGTGGCATTGACACCAAATCTCAGTGTTCACCATTCATAGATGTAGTGTTTTTTCAGAATGGTGCATTGTCTGAAGTCATTTTGGCACTAGATATCCAACCACGTTGCTCATCTTGGCATTTGTTAGCATAAATAGTCAGTGGTTTTCAGTATCCTAGGGCAATATAGCTAACACAGTTTGTTATATTTTTAGGTGTTAGCTAATAGTTACAGCTGATGATTGATAATAATCAGTTACTGGTTCAAGAAGCATTTGGGGTGGGATAATAGTGTTTTGTTAAGGCTTGCATCAAAACAGTTGCTTTAATGTTTTGTAGTGTTAAGTTACAGAGGTGCCATATAGCCATATTAAATGTTGCGGATTACTCTTCTTTGCAGTACTTTTGGCATGTAAATTGTCCAGCGTGGATGATGGTGTTGATTGCTAGTATAAATCATTTTAAAACTTGTTGACTGTAGATAATATAGTACCATCGTCTGAAAGTCTTGTGACCATACACAGTTCATGACTTGATGACAGTTAGGATGCAATTGAAAGATATGAAAGTCAGCCACTAACGCATTTCGTGGTTTAAATGCATCTAGGTCCACCAATATAAGTAAGTATTCCAGCTGTCCATAATTGCTGTATGGACCAGGATCCTCTTAATGCAGCCATCATTGTTGTCCAATATCTTTGTAACGCCTTTTTAAGGTTAAAAAACATCATAGTTATCTCTTTTAATGAATACATTTTTTCCTATTCTAATTGAAAATGTTTCTCAAGTGTATGATGTCATGGGCTGGGCACTGTTCACGCATGTGAACAGTAGCATGGGCTGGGCACTGTTCACGCATGTGAACATTTGTAAAACCAGCCAAAATCAAAATTTGAAATTTAGCGGAAAACATGCACTGTAGTGTAGCACAGGATTACCACGGGATTAGCACAGATTAGGAAGGGATTATCTTTCTAATAAGAATATCTATTTTCCGAAATAGTTGATTAGTTTCATTGTATAGGGATTAGTTAATCAGAAATGTTATCTATTAGTTAGGAAGGTCATCATTTAGATTGATTTTATCTATAATTGTTAGAAGAGCCTTCTATATAAGGAGGTTTATTATAATCGTTGGCGTTAAGCAATGAGAATACAATAGTCTAAGTCCCAATCCCCTTCGTTTCCCAATCTATAGTCTTTCCTCTCCTTTAGCAGCCGACACCACCCGGCTATCCTCCTGGTGATGTTTACCTCTATGATCTAAGGATCATATCATATGAGCTATCGAGTAGTGTGTTAACAAATAACAAGTGCCCCTTGGATCAACATTGGATTCTTTCCATTCGTCAAACTAATTTAGGTTAAAAATCCCACTGTCGTCATTTTGGAAAGCAGCAATGATTACAGAGTAATATTTAATTTTCTGCTCTGAAGATTAACTTTGTATGGCATTGTGCCGTATTTGTATTAAGAGTGATAAGTGAGTAAAAGTACTGTCAGAAGAAATATTTATAGCATATAACTCCACTATTTATGCAGTTTATGTACCTTTTCACTCAACATAGAATCAATCAGACCATCTTGAATGTATGTTATTTATGGTGTTATATTTGACCCACAATGTGTTGAAATCGTTAAATTTGCCGTAAGTTGTAATTGCCTAGTCGCATACTTGTTCTGTGCTGGGAATTCTGTTATGTGCTCACTTTGCTTACATAGATTGGATCCATAACAACTTGTAAGCGCTGATGGTCACATGAAAAGTTCTATAATTCAAATTGTATTTCACTGGAATTAGTTATTGGTACCTGATGTTAGGCAATGAAGATATGTTTTACCAATTTTTGTTCCACTGTGGATCCTGGAATGAAATGCCTTTTGTTTTTGCATTATGCAATCTAATTAAAGAGTGGTGAAATAATACTTTCTACCTGTCTGCCGAGTGGCTTTGGATGCCGTTTGATTTCCCATTTTCTCATAGCAAATTGTTCTTGCTACTTGCTAGCTTATTCCTTATCCAGTTAACTGTTCTGGTCAGTCTACATAATTGTCAGTTAGTTAATCACTTATAGAATTTATTAAATGTCGGTTAATTAATCACTTAAAGAATTTACTAAACAATGTTGTGCTTTTAATTGCAGGTATCTTCCTCAATCATGTTTGATAGAGGAATTAAATTGTGTTTGACATACATAGAAGCAGCTCCATGGAGTGAGAATGATGAGGAGAAGGTGAAGAATCTCTTTGCAAGATGCAATTTTGATGAGGCAATATCCCAAGATGTACTGGCTAGATTGCGGCCGCACAGCTGGAGCAGCTCAGATGACCTCACGGTGCATCTTATCCAATCTGTCACGAGCAGCACCAACAGTGGTGCAAGAAAAGACATGCAATCTTTGGTAAATGGTCTTCTAAGCAAAAGCTCAGTCTACCACAAAGACTTGGCAGGTCTAAACAAAGAGAGCCTATACCATATCTGTTATTCATGTTTGAACTCACTGATGGATCTTTTTGACGAAGCAACAGAGTCTACAGACTACACAGCTCAAGCATTGGTAATTACAGGGAGAAAACCATTGATTGAGCGAATCTCTCGGCAAACAGAGAATCTCAACTGGCTCTTAGACATCCTTGTAAAAAATGACATGGCAGAAGAGTTTGTGGAATTGTGGGCAAAGCAAGACAGGCTCATTAGGATGCATGAGCAAGCATCACCAATGATCAGGTATGAGCTAAGCCGAATATCAGCCGGTGTGTTCATTGCACTTGGCAAAGGAAAAGTGCAGTGCCGTGGTGACCTGAGGAGCCTCCTCTTTTACGGATGGTTCGGCCCGATGTTGCTGGATTTTGGCTGGCTTCAGCGATGCTCCAAAGGTCTAGATGTAAGATCATTGGAGGAAAATCTAGGGCAAGCACTTCTGACCCTCCCGCTCAAGCAGCAGCAGTGTCTATTCGAGGAATGGTTTCAGTGTTTTGCTTATAGAGGAGTGGAGTGCCCGAACCTTACTAGAGCTTTCCAGGTATGGTGGAGAAGGTCTTTCGTTAGATCGACGGTAGAAGCTCGACGGTGAGGTTTCGCTTCATCTACTAGTATGTGCTGCGTGTATCATTTGTAAATTTGAATTGTTGTAATAACCAGTAGAGGTGAATGTTGTCTACCATAGTTTAGCTCTCCGGTTGTACGTGCATAGCTGGGTGAATTTATCGTGGAATGAATGGATGCGAGTGGTTTAGCATCAGATTTTATCGTACTCTAGATTTATTAGAACATTATCATGCCACGGTTCAGAAACTAGTGATTTATTTTTGAGGAAATTGCACTTAACCATAGGTATGTTGTCACTTGTTTTACAAAACTACAGGGTTTAACAACAGTTTCACATAACCACATATATTTTGACACCTTGTTGCAGATTCCCCCACTTCTTCGTCTTGCACAGGTCTGATGTGCTATTACTAGTTCAATCTTTGAGAAGCACAATTCACAACAGACAAAATTTGATGTTGTTGTTACTAAGAGCACCACACAAAACCTAATAATGTTCATTATGGTAGAAATTATTTCTGAAATTACATTGAATTTCTTCATTCATACAAGAACCGTGTTCATACATAAGTTCCATTCTTAGATAAAGCAACTTTCATACTTGTCAGTAGTTCTTACAAGCTTTAGTATCCCAGCAAAAGGGTTTAACAGTTCACATATCTTCATAGATACACACTTGCAAACAAACTTACACGACACTAATTTAGCTGCCCAGTGCCCACACTGCCCGGCTCTCCAGCTCGATTCCTAGGACAGCACCGCATCTCAATCACTAGAACTCGGGCTCAAAGAGACGAGTGGTGCGGCGTCTGCTCTGTTCTTAAGAAACAGATCATGCATTTTGATAACAGGGCCACCAAAGCGAACTGACGTTTTGCATGCTCTCCCATCGTTACATAGGTTGGGGCAATCTGCAACAAATTGTCAAAATATGTGTGGTTATGTGAATGTATTGCTAAACCCTGTGGTTTTGCTAAACAAGTGACAACATAAATGTTGTTAAGTGCAATTGCCTCTTTATTTTTTGTAGATTGCAGTGACATTTCGTTATTCCAAGGAAATCAAGCTAGACTGTCCAAACCAGATTGTATCTTTGGTTTGAAGCAATTTGCTAGTGAAAAAAGGTACTTGATCGCAATGAATCCCACTTTTTTGAATTGACAAGCAAGCAATTCAATTGTAGATATGTTAACCGCAAGAAAGTAAAGTACAAGAAAGCAAACTACAATGACATACAATCTTTAGGATGTATTACTTTTTTCACTACAATTGAATTGTATGTCATTGGGATGTTACATCGTCTAGCATTAGATTGTTGGTGCACTTAGTGATACTAGATTGTTTGGGCTTTAATTATACAAAACCGATTTGACTTACGCTTCTATATATAAAACTAGGTTTTGGTCAAAAGAAATTTAAAACCACATATTCACCCCTTCTAATTGTCTTCCTTGACCTTACATTCGTTGGCAAGAAGGACGATGCGACGATGTAACATCCCAAATTTGGAGTTCATGTGAAGCATTTAAAAATAAAAATAACTATTTAAAATTTCTTATTTAAGTTCAAACTTAATTTGAATTTTTGTAATCAAAAAATTTAATGTGATTAATCTAAACTTCAATTAGATTAAAAGTTGTTTTATTTGGGTTCCTTGAGTTCTAGAGTATTTTCTGGAATTTTTTTATGAATTTTTAGAGTTTATTTGCCATTTCTTTGAGCTCGATTTTATTTAATCCATTTTCTGAAATTTAGAAATATTTCTTTTTTCAGATTTTCCTTTTTGGGTTGAATTCCTTTTCTTTTCAGCTTTTTTTTCTCTTTTTCCTCCGGCCTTGTTCTTTCGTTGCCAGCCTAGCCCATTCTTTTTCCTTCCTGGTTTTTCTTTTCCTTCCTGGTTTTTCTTTTTCCCTTGGCCCAACCCGAGCCGCCCACCATCCTGCTTCGTCTTCCCTCCCTTCCTCTCTCTGCCCGGTGGGATCGCCCTGTCTGCGTCACTCGTCTCCTCATGTCCGAGTTGGACACGCAGCACCACCGTCCTCCTTTTGAACTCTCCCTTCCGGTGCCTTTATAAGCGTGCGCTGTGTAAAAAATTCTGCCCCGTCCTCCTCTTCCGTTTGCCCTAGTCACCAGCCTCGTTCGTCTTTGTTGAACTGGAATCCGCCGAAGCTCGACATCGCCGAAATTCCTCGCCGTCCATGCTCCTCCGCTCGCATCTTCGCCACCGTTGGATTCACCCTTATGCGTTCTACGCGTTGCTCCCGTCACCATCCCGAAAGTGACGCTCCCTTCTTCTTACCTAAATCCAGACGTGCCACCGCTCCTCTGATCTAGCCGCCGGTGAGTTCCTTCGCCGTCTCGAGCGCGTCATCGCGTGTTCCAAGTCGTTCTCATCCGATTCCCTCTCTCCTTGTCATCTCTTTGCCAGCCTAGCACCTTACTGCTGTTGCACCTTCTTCCTCGCCTCCGGCCGTCAATGAGCCACCACTCTTGTCGTCCTTCAATCACCCCAAGTTTCCCGCTGCATTCCTTGTGTCGTCGCCAACCCCGTGCTCCCCTCGGTTTTCTCTGGGCGCCGCTGAACCACCGAAGCTGCCGCACACCCGAGCTCCCTTCTGCCACCGTCGTCACCATCGTCGCCTCGCCAACGTTCTTGCCGTGCTGCCACCTCCCTTAGGATCACTAGAGCGTCAGGAATCCGTTTTGCCCGTCGCTGCCACCTACCTTGCCATCGACGCCGCATGCCAGCACCGCCAGCTTCCTCTGTTCTGCCCGTACTGTGCTAGCTCCTCTCTCTCTCTCTTACATGTGGGCCACCCTTGTCAGCTTCTTCTCTTTCTCTCTTTGTCAGCCTGGCCCCACATGTCAATCTCTTTCTTCCTCTCTCTTTCACTTATAGGTGGACCCCACTTGTTAGTTTTTTTCTTTTCTTTTCGGCCGAGACAATATTTCCAAGAATATTCTTTCTCTCTTTTTCCTTTTCCGACAAATCTTTCGAGAGTCCGTTCTCCTTCATTCGGACTCCGTTCCAGCCCGTTCAAGTTCCTAAATTCATCTAAAATCAAGATCTTTTTAGAGTTGGTTTTGATGTTTTTGGATTTTATTTTTAATTTTTTTGGATTTATTTGTGCTTTGCTTGTTGTTTTCTCTCTCGTTAGACAATCTGTTTCAAGGAGCAGGAGCATAAGCAAACTTTGAAGATCCAAGTATGGTAACTGAGAAAACCCAAGGCAAGTCGTAGTTCTTTGATCATATTGAATCTATGATTTCAAAATTTTATTGTTTTATATCAAATTACATGCTATCTTTATATCAACTGTTTATGGGAATAGTTAATCACCTATTTGTCACTACAGCTCTATTGATTATTTGAATACCATGAAGCATTTGTCACTATAGGATGGTCAATATTAGTTGGATATATTTGTATCACCAACATGGGTTATCATAGAGATGCTTAGTCATGCTTAGTTACGATAGGCTCATGATCACATGTTCAATATTGATAATTTGACTTAATGATGTATGAAATTGTGGTGCGATGTTATTGTTGTGCAACTGTGGGTAATTTGTTAAGGAATTAATCTTGTGCACCATTGAATTAGACTATATCGTACAACCACTTGTCCAGTATGGGATGAACATGACTAACTAATTAGCAATGTCTTAGCTTAGTTCTGTTTTTGGAAGCGTGGGTTCCGGGATAGATAGTCACAATAGCGCAAGAGGGAGCCTTGTTTGGTCGTGATAACATTCAGTGTTGAAACTTTAGCGGACAAAATTGGGTTAATGAGAAGCTTTGTAAATGCCTTGTGATGATCACTTAGTTGCACACCTACGGAAGTATGGTCAGACATTTTGAGTTGATTTATTTTTTGTGGGTACAACCTCTGCAGAGTTAAAACTGTTTAAACAGCCGTGTCCCTGGTTGTGGACAACACTTGGGGATTTCACACTAGAGGTAGAGTTTCTTTATAAAAATGTGTCGGGGTTATAAAAATGAGTATGAATGGGAAGTTCACTAGGTGAATATGATGTTCGCTTGATGAATAGGGAATGGTTTGTGTCGGAAGGTGAATGGGGAGTTCACTCGGTGAATATAATGTTAGCTCGGTGGATGAGATGTTCACTTGGTGGTTTGGTTGGGAAGTGAATAGGAAGTTCATTGGTTGTTTCAAATAAATTGTTTACTCTATTTACTTATTGTCTTTTCAATTATGCATTGCAATATATTTACTGTTAATGCTGCTTTTTGCAAAAGAACCATACATCTATTTGTTTGTTCAAACCTTGCAAGAATATTAATTGCATTCTGTTCCCTACGACTTATTGAGTACTTTATGTACTCACGACTTTAATCTTTGCTGCTCAGTTGAAGAATATCAATCTGATCAAGAGTTCTACGAAGAAGAGTCTTGTGAAGGCTTCGCGTATTAGAATGTGTTCTACACTCGATTGCTTGTTAGCATGTTGATTGGCTGATGATGACATCTCTAACTTGGCTACAACTGCGCCTACACACACAACTTATCCACAACCAGTGTTACAAGAACCACTTACTCAAGCTCGTGCTCGTCAGCTTAATTACTAGGTGAATTCGTTTATAGGTTTATATATTACTGAGAATAGATTACTACCTAATGCAAGTGATTTAATTGTGCTTAGAAACATGAGAAAGTACCAAGGAGAGGTGTGTGGAGTCATGGACATGCATGGAAGGCATAATGGAGATCACCACGTCACTTTGGATCCGATCCAAGCAAGAGTTCGAGTTAGACTCGTTCTGGATTCGAATTCGGACTACTGCGACAGTACTAAGTTCAAACGGTCGTAACTTCTTCATACAGACTCCGTTTGGGACGTTCTTAGACTTCATTGAAATCTTATCAAATCTACTTTCCAATGGATCCAACCTCATCTTCAAATTCCATCCAAGCCGATCACAATCAACAAAACAATCCATATCTATTTTTGAGCCCGAGTCAAAAGAGTGTTGCGCCACCTCCTCTTGGGCCCATGGGCCTTGTAAACCTAGGGGCATGCGTCCACTTTCCTGGACGCCACCCTGGTCGTCTCCCCATATAGGAACCGTCGTCTCCCTTTGCTAGAATTCGAATTTCGTTGAGTTTAGGTTTAACCATTGTGCAAACTTCTGTTCTTCAGTTGTGTCGGACGACCACCTATCAAGACAGCCTTCAAGATCTCACCTTTTGTTTTTCAATACCATCTATACTACATTCTTATTCATAATATTAGATTGTATATATTTTATTCTTGCTAGTTCTTCGATTGCTTGCAGGAATTGAACCTGGTGTTCAGGCTGATTGCACTTCCAGCAAGATCAATAACATCTCAGAGTTGGTTCAACGATTGCTAAGACACAAGCGTCGTCGTATGGTTGTAGTCGGATCGTTTTTTTCTGCTATAAGAGTTTATTTATTTGTTTAGCCCTGCGTGGCAAGTTAAGTAAACGTTGACCATAAGGTCCAGTTATTATTTCTATTTGTTATTTTGAGATCTTTTTAATTAAATCGATAAATGGATGTTATTTCATCAATGTTTTCTATGTGAGATAGCTATTGATCTGGGACTAGTTCAGAATACATAGAGGGTTTTGGATGTGTAAATCCGAGTCCCGACAGATGAGGACGTGGAGCAGCGCATCTTCCTGAGCTCCAGCGACAAGTGCGGCACAACCTAGACCGTCCGCTGCCCATCTGCGTTGTCGTTCACCATGGTGGTGTGCACTTTCTTCACCTCCCTCCAACCAAAGTACACCACTATGCTTCCTTGCCTACACGTCTTGATGTTTGAAACTTGAATTAAAATTTTGAAACCTTTTTGACACCTTCTCTGAAACTTGCTCAAATTTGATTTGAAACTTGATTTTGAGACCTTGAAACTTTAAGATTTCAAAATCTTCATGAAACTTGCAATTTTTACGAAACTCCATGAAAAGCATTGAAACTTTTTTTGAAACTGTTACGACTTTTGAAACTTCGAACTTGAAACATGAAACATTATGGGACTTTTTATAGAAATAAAACCCCATGAAACTGTGTGGGCTAGTAGTCCTCTTACCGAAATAGACCTAATACGGACTTCAGCCTGTTAGTTTAGTACCATATTGTTTTATTCTATGATGATGGCATCCTCATCTGGCCTATAAATAGGGGGAGAGGGCTATCTTTTGTAGACAACATCACACTACATCTTGTGTTCATTTACGTTCTTATTGGTGTGCGTCATTGAACGCTGGCAACACGACCCCAATACTTTGACATAGTATGTACCCTCAAGGTAGAAAAAAAGTAACATGGAATGTTTCGGTTTCTCAGTAAAAAAACCTGGCAACTTTCCCTTTTTCTTTTGAATTTTATCAGAATATTGAATTCAACCAGGTAAAAAAATACCGGCAGCCAGTCATTTCGCTTTCTCAGCCAGTTACCGAAAATAACCCAAGGTGGTTTTTAACCCTATCTAGGCTTCCTTTCTTGGGGATTTTAGAGGCAGGTCCAGCAAGCAACGGTGACAATTGTATTTTGTGGAGTAAATAGCTCAGCAACATCGCAAAAGATATATAAACTCATAATTTTTTGCACATAAAACGAATGAAGGGACATCTGCTTTTGGTTGATCGTGCACATTGTAACATCCCAATTTTCTGAGCTTGAAAAATCTTTTAATAGTTAGTAGGGAGAAAAGTCACCATTTGGATTTATTTGAATTTAATTCAAAAGCTTAATATTGGACTTTAGAATCAAAAACATTTAATGTGAATAATCCTAACATGAACAATAGTCAAAACTATTTTATTTGGCTTCTATGTGCTCAGATATATTTAATAGATTTTTCTAGAATTTTTCTGAATTCATTTGCTATTTTCTATTGCTTATTTGAATTTCCTGTATTTTCCAAAATAGAAAAGCTATTTAAAAATCTCAGATTTGCTTTGGGTTGAATTCCTTTCCCTCGGCCCACTCCTGTTCCTAGCCCAGCCCACGTCGTCGGCCCAACTCTTGAACCGCAGGCCACCTCTGCCTCCCTCTCTCCGCGTGATGAGGACATCACTCCTTTGGATACACACACTACACAAAATCCTACGGATCCAGTTGCAAAACTACAAGGCCCTATGACAAGAGCTCGTGCACGTCACTTAAATTATGAGGTGAGCTCGTTTCTAGGTGCTAATAATTTATCTATGCAGAATGGTATACTACCTAATAATTGTGATCTGTTGTTACCAGGAATAATGGATCCCAAGGTCTACGACCAGGTCTACAAGCCCTACGACCGATCGTGCGGCGCTACGACCAAGTCTCAAGATCCTCGACTAGGTTCGCGGCGCTATGACCGGACCGACCGGCGCTACGACCACATCTCAAGCTCCTCGACAAGGTTCGCAAAGACTACGACCGGACCGATCGGCGCACGACTAGGTCTCACGCTCTCGACTAGTCATTAGGTGCGCGACACGTTTTGGGCCTAATAGGGCCTTGTAAGCGTGTCGGTCAAAGCCTAGGTTGTGTACGCCTCTCCCATGGTCGCACAACCTAGGTCAACCCCTCACGTTACCCTATATATATCAGCAGCCGCCATAGTTTAGGGTTGGGTTTTCTTAGATTATTACGCCGCTGCGGTTTCACCGTTTATCGGTTTGAGAACCCCACATTGTGAACTTCATTCATATTCGCAATACAATTCAGATTGCATTTTCCTTGTTCTTGTGAGTTGCTTCGATTGCTTGCGGGAACAATAACCCTCGTGGTAAGGTCGATCGCGTGCGGCGTGGTTGATAACGACGATCGTGCGGGTGTAGCGGTGCGAGGTGACGATCTGGCGGTCGAAAGCCTCAAAGCGTCAGCGTCCTCACGACGAAACCAATCGAACCTATCGGAAGATCGGGACACCGTGACTCATCATTTGGTATCGAGCGAAGGTTGCGTTAGGTAATCTCGTTTATCCCTTTTGTTAGTTGTTTTCCATCACCTATAGTCGAGAAAATTGCCCTACAAAAGTTTAGATCTTAGTCTTTCCATTGTCCAAACCACGTTGTGCCTTTCGCAATTTTGTTTTCGATATTCGCGTTGTTGAGTTTGAGTCCATCGTCGGTGTCTTTGTTCTTGGTCTAGTCGTCGTGATCTAGTTTCTAGCGCCGAGTCTTTCTTTGTTTTGGTCATCGTGTATCTCGGCTTGTCCTTTGTTGCATCCATTGCAATTAGGGTTTGTCTACTATAGTCGAGAATTGAGTCACCCCATCCGACCACTTACTCGTGACACCACCCCCATCCGACCACTTACTCGAGCCAACATTCCCATCCGACCACCTACCGGATTCGACCACCCGATCGGATTCGACCACCTACATCGAGTTCGACCACCTCGTCGGATTCGACCACCTACTCGAGTTTGACCACCTTCTCGGGTTCGACCACTGCTCAGTATTCGCCGAGCAAGTCTATCATTTCTGGTTGCTCTCGGACACCACACACTCATCATATCGTGTTCGACCCAACAAGGACCGGAAGAAATCCCATAGCCAAAGCAGAGATAGCCAAAGTTCGAGAGAGAGAGAGAGAGTATCTTTTATTACCTTATTACCCCTGCTCTCAGGAAAAAGTTTGTGACCTATATCTATCCTTAGGCACGAAAAAGGGTTTTGAAGAGTTGTGAGTCAAGGTCACTTGCGAAAAAAAGGAATGCTAGGTTGGGTTTCGTCAGTCAAAAAAAAAAAAAGAAGAAGAAAGAATCAAAAAAAAAAAGAAAAGAAAAAGAAAAAGACCACCTCGGTTGGCTCACGACCACCTCGATTGGTCTCGACAACCCACGAGCTCCACGACCACCCAGAGATAACGGTTGCTTTGCAACTTTGTTCTTTGAGCTTGTATCTACCCTATCTTTCGGCTTGCTTGAGCTAGTGCTAGGAGCGCGTTTGGACCAAACAAGCGTGGCGAGTCTTGTGGACTTTGATTTAACATTGCTAATCTGATTTCATTATTGCTGCTCCTTGCTACTAAACATTGCTGTCCAGAGCTCCACGTACTTTTGACCCTCAGATTTGGATCCTCGCATTCGCCTCACATGCGGTCATACATCCCACCCTCTCCGTCGGACCACTGCTGCAATTTGGTAAGAAATTCATAAGAGCTTGGTAAGGCGGCTTGAGAGTGTGTGATTCCACCTTCCACCACCTAGTAGTTGGTAGGGATAATACATTTGTGTTGTCTTTTGTCTCCTACTAACAATGGCGGTGAGGAATTGAATGCGCAAGATTGTGTTGTGAGGAAGAGCTTACAAGGGTGTTGGATGAGCACCGTCATGCTATTAATGGCGACATCGAAGGAAGTTTGCAGAGACAAATGCTACACTACAACGACTTAATGCTAGCATTGCAATACTCAATGCACGTATTGATGGTATGGCCAATCAACCGCCGAACAATGGTCGTGTGGATCCTCAAGGTGCGATCCACGACCATGAGATCGACAAGCGATAATGAGATGCTCAACGCGATGCCATTGATGCACGACAACGGAACCGATTGAACTTCAACCGTCAAGGTATGAGAGGTAATAACTTTCCGCAACATAATGCACGTGATAATGATGATCCATATGCTAAAGTCAAGTTCACTATACCATCTTTGCGGTGCTTATGATGTGAAGTATATTTAGATTGGGAGATGACGGTAGAATAGAAATTTAATGCTCACTTAGTTCCGAAGTGCATAGAGTTAGACAAACTACAAGTGAATTTAAAAATTTTGTCATCATTTGGTGGAGTAGAGTATGCAATGATGGATTAGCGCCTACTACGGATGCTTTAAAGGTTGCTATGCGTAATGATTTATTCCACCCTCTTTTAAAGGGACTTGCGTAAGAAATTGCAGCGCTTAAACCAAGGCAATAGATCGTAGAAGAATATTATCAAGAGCTACAAATTAGTATGTTGCGTTGTGATATTATTGAGGATGAAGAGGCTGCTATGGCACGTTTTATGGAGGACTAATACGTGAAATTTAGGACATAGTTGACTACAAAGAATATGATAGTGTTCCTAGATTGTTCCACCTTGCTTGTTTGGCGAAAAAGAATTGCGGTCGGCAAAGCAGAGGCCAAGGAACCATTTTGGAAGCACGTCTACACCACGATCAACATCGAGGCACGTTAAAACAATCAACCTTCACTACGGTCTGCTGCCCCTCCTCGAGTAGGGCGCGTTCAGCGAGCACCTCAGACACCAACACATGCACCGAGGTAAACAAATCTACTAGTGTGCGGGCCTGACCAAGAGTTCTTCTTGGTTGCTTCCACAGTCGTCTGGCGGGATTATTTGCCATCGTTGCAGGGAATGGGCCATGTCATGAGGGATGCCCAAGTCGTGAGCCTACCTTGCCACCAAGAGCGGAGGTTATGTAAGTGCTAGTGATATTGAGGATGAGTATGTGCTTGCAGCTAACATTGCAGTGGAGGAGATGAGACATGACGGTGATGCCGATGATGTGGAAGAACAAGTAGGCTGCTTGTTGACACGAGGACTCATGTGAGCCTTGTTGCGCAATGAGTCTTTGGCGCTGGCGGAGAGAGCGGAGCAAAATCAGCGGCACAACTTGTTCCAATCGATTCCTCGTAAAGGAGAGAGCTGCAGAGTCATCATTGATGGAGGAGTTGCAACAACCTTGCAAGCTCGAGATGGTCGAGAAGCTTGGTTTGACCACACAACCACACCCACGTCCTACTACATCCAATGGTTCAATTCGTGTGGTAAGTTAAAGGTAAACAAAGTTGTGAGAGTACAATTTTCATTTGGTAATTACAAAGATAGTACCGACTTTGATGTAGTGCCTATGCAAGCATGCTCGTTGTTGCTTGGTAGGCCTTGGATATATGATAATGATGTTTTGCACCATGGTAGAGCTAATACCTACTCATTCTCACATAGGGGTAAGAAGATTAAGTTGTTGCCTTTGACACCTGCTGAAATTGTGAAAGATGAAGTAGAGTGTGCTAGCAATGAAAGAAACACCAATGAACATAATTCTGAAAATCAGCAAGTAGCGAAACATGTTTACCCACCTAAAAAGGAGAAAGTGGCGCCTAGTTCCAAGGCCGAGGGAATTAAATTGAAAGGGTGTGTCATGCTTGCCACTAAATCTGAGCTTGCTGAAATTTGTGATAATGAGCTGCTATGCTATGCTTTGATATGCAAAGATGCTTTATTTTCACTTGAAGATATATCTAGCTCTTTGCCCCCTGCTGTTGCTAATCTTTTGCAGGAGTATGTGGATGTATTTCCAACTGATATACCCCCGGGGTTGCCCCCTATTCGAGAGATAGAGCATCAAATTGATTTGATTCCGGGAGCGACTTTGCCAAACCGTGCTGCATATACACTACTACAAAACAGGCTATAGAAGACACCCCATCACAGACGGGTTAATTTGAATCCGTCTGTGTTGGGTCTGTTGGGCGCGACATTTGCTTTGTCGACCTATCACGAGCGGTTCTTACTAGTAACCGTGCATGATATATGATATCCATGAGCGGTTTATATAAAGAACCGTGCAGCGAAATATCATAAACGATTCTATTTATGAGCCGTGCGTGATAATCCCCATATCATGACGGTTTATAAATAGAGCCGTCATGATATTTCGCGACGATTCTTTACATAAACCGCTGCGTGATAATCCCATATCCTGAGCGGTTTATTAATATAGCCGTGCAGCGATATGTCCTGACGTTTTGTATATAAGCGAATGCGTGATAATCTCCGTATCACGAGCGGTTGATAAAGAGCACCGTCAGAAATATCACTGACGGTTTTATTTATAAACCGTCGTGATATATACCTATCATGAGCAGTTCATATTTTGAACCGTGCAGCGATATCCTCGCGCTATAAATACCTTGAGTACCCCTGCCCATTCCCATTTGAGCCTCCACCCGGATAAAAACCCACTACGCCGCCGACGAGAGAGAGAGGAGGAGAAGGAGAGGAGAAAGGGAGGAGAAGGAGAGGAGAAAGGAAGGAGAAGAGAAAGAGCGAGAAAGGGAGGGAGAAGGAGAGGAGAAAGGGAGGAGACAGCAATCGGAATAGATCGATTTGGTATTTTAGTTGTGAGCTCAGGGTAACATTCTTTATAACCCAATTGAGATATGGTAGAATATGCTAAGCATCGCGTGTATAAAGTCGAAGTGGGAGTAAACTTTTGTATTCGATGTAAGGGAATAGAATAATATTTTTCATTTGGTAGTTGGAATAATATTAAAGTTACGTGAGGAAGGAAATGGAGAGAGAGCGGTTGAGAGAGATTTTATTAATCTAATTTGACACTATATATTTTGTTACATGTGTAGCGTAGATGGACCAAACTGGATGTATGGTGTGAACCGTGTGAGTCAAGAGTACATTAATGGCGTGGTTGCTTTTAGAAGAGCGCGAGCGGGATATGTTGAAAAAGGGGATAAAATATATGTCTTGTCCATGCATTGATTGCGATAATCGAAGATGTTTACCAACCCGGCGAGATAGAAGCACACTTGATTGAAGGGTTTAAAAAAGGGTATACATGTTGGACGATCACGGTGAAGAGCGGCGAAGTTAGTAATAACGACATCGCCGAGAAAGTCAACGATATGCGGATGTCAGCGATATGCGGATGTAGCGTGCTTTTGATGAGGATAGGTCACGATGACAATCTGGATCGGATGCTACGCGATGTAGAAGAGAACTACGATGAGAGAGTTTTGTAAATTCGGCGCTTAATGGAGGACTCGGTGAGACCTTTGTTCCACGGCTGGCGGAATATACAAGGTTGTCAACCATGATTGAGCTGCTTAAATTAAAAGCAAGCAATGGTTGGTCCGATAAGAGTTTCACTGGCGTTGTTAGGTCTCCTAGCGGACATTCTTCCGAGGGAAACGTGTTGCCCAACACCACCTACCAAGCAAAGAAGGTTCTTTGTCCATTGGGAATGGAAGTAGAAAGAATACATGCATGTACGAACGATTGTATCCTCTATCGTAAAGAGTATGCGGACATGCATGTATGTCCCGTGTGCAAAGCATCCGATACAAGCGTCGAATCTCGCTAGGTTGAAGCAAGGACCTCCTGCTAAGATGTTGTGGTATCACTGTGATCCCACGTTTGAAGCGTTTGTTGTGAACTCAAAGAGGCAAGATTGGTGCGTTGGCACTCGAGAGGACCGTAAGAAAGATGGAAAGCTAAGACACCTGCTGATTACGCTCGGTGGAGAAACTTGATCGGAGGTTCGAAGAGTTGGTGCGAACCAAGGAACATAAGGTTAGGGTTGAGTATAGATGGAATGAATCCTTTGGTAACATGAGCGATCGACATAGCTTTGGCTGTGAATCTATGCATGTACAACCTTCCTCCTTGGTCGTGTATGAAGCGGAAGTACATTTTGATGTCACTACTTATCCAAGGGCCAAACAACTTTGGAATGATATTGATGTGTACCTAGCACCATTCTTTGGAAGATCTTGTGACACTGTGGAGCGAGAGAGTGCAGTATGGGATGCGTACAAGCGAGAGAACTTCACTTTACGCCATGTTGTTACGCACTATCAATGATTTTCACGCCTGGGTAACACAGCCGGGCTTGATTACAAAAAGAGCCAAAGCTTGTCCGCTTTGCTTAGATGCTCTGAGAGTATATGGCTAAACAACTCACGCAAAAGCGTATACGCGTCACCGTAGGTTCCTTCCCGAGTCACCCATACTGGAAGATGAAGAAACAATTCGGCGGAAATAAGGAGGACGGTTCGGCTCAAGGGCTTTTAGAGGAAAGATGTCTATGATATGGTTAAGGATATCGATGTTGTGCTTGGGAAGGGCGTCAATTAAGAACCCGTCGGAAGAACATCCGGAAGAAGCGGTCAATTTTTGGGACTT
Organism: Ampelocalamus luodianensis; assembly: GCA_036346255.1. Taxonomy (NCBI): domain Eukaryota; kingdom Viridiplantae; phylum Streptophyta; class Magnoliopsida; order Poales; family Poaceae; genus Ampelocalamus; species Ampelocalamus luodianensis. The sequence continues at coordinate 37,356,633 of CM070630.1, forward strand.
GCCTTATTGGGAGCACTTAGAAGTTCGCCATCGCATCGACGTCATGCATGTGGAGAAGAATGTATGTGATAGCTTGATTGGTCTCTTCTTGAACATTAGTGGCAAAACAAAGGATGGTGTTAACGCATCGGAGAGACTTGGTCGATATGAACATAAGGACCGAGTTAGCACCGCAAGAGAGCGTCTGAGATGACGCATTACCTCCCCGACTTGCTACACTCTGTCCAAGGCGAGAGATATGAAGCGTGCGAGCTTGCATGGTGTGAAAGTCCGTCTGGTTACTCTGCTAACATTAAGAAACTTGTTTCTATGCAAGATTTGAAATTAATTGGTATGAAGTCGCATGATTGTCATGTGCTGATGACACAAATGCTTCCTGTTGCAATTAGGAGTATCTTGCCGAACAAGGTCCGAGTAGCAATCTTGAGGCTGTGTTATTTCTTCAACTCAATTGCTCAGAAGGTCATCGATCCCCAAGGACTAGATGCTCTACAGGCCGAGGTGGTGACGACTCTATGTCATCTCGAGATGTATTTCCCTCCGTCATTTTTCGATATCATGGTCCATCTCATTGTTCACCTTGTGAAAGAGATAAAGATATGCGGCCCTGTGTTCCTACGTTATATGTACCCGTTCGAGAGGTACATGGGAATTCTCAAGTCCTACGTACGGAATCAATCTCGACCGAAGGACATCATCATCGAAGGTTATGCAACGGAAGAGGTCATTGAGTTCTGCGTCAACTATATGGCTCAGGTGGATCCGATAGGTGTGCCTCTATCTCGTCATGAGGGGAGACTTGATGGTATCGGGACCATCGGAAGGAAATCAATCACTCCGATCACGGATACATACGCTCAAGCCCATTTCATGGTCTTGCAACACATGACCAAAGTGTCCCCGTACATCGACGAGCACAAAGACATGAGTGCGCCAAAGAATCCAAACCGATCGGAGGTTTGGATCATGAGAAACACAACCGTCGGTTCAACGGATGGTTAAAGGTGCGAATCAGGGAGGTCATCAAGTGATGATACATTGCTATGGTTGGCACAAGGGCCACAATTTACAATTGTCACATGGCAAGGATATGACATAAATGGGTACACATTTTATACAACACTCGAGGATAGGAAGAGCCTGATCCGAGCAGCGGTGTCCGCATAGATGCATTCGATGCTGGAGATGGGTGAGGAGCTCGTACTATGGGCAAATAGAGAGATATGGGAGCTCGACTCACGTGCTTTTCAAGATCCCCTATTTGGTGCCGTTGGGTCCATCTCCCACAGGTGAAGGTTGACAAGTGCGACGTCACTACCGTGGACCTTGAGCGTGTCGGATACAAAGGCGAACCATTCGTCTTGGCTAATCAAGTTGTTCAAGTATTCTATGTAGGACCGGCAAATAAGAAAGCGCCACGTAGTTCTTCATGGAAAAAGAAGGATTGTCGGAGTTGAGAATGTAGTGGGCGAGGAAGAATACAATCAATTTGACGAGTTGCCTCCTTTCGGAGATGGCATCGAGCTCGACGAAGAACCCGATGAGGAAGCTAGCTATATGCGCGATCATCATGAAGTGCTATATTTTTATTAAGAATTTAATCCATTGTAATTAATTTATTCTATAACATCATGTGTTGTGGACTTGTAATCTCTCATATATTTTGATATTGATATCAATGTGGGCGTTCATCGAACAGACAATTGGTTTTGAAGTAAAATGTGTTATGAGCTTGTCTTCATATATACTTGTCACGGTTTTGTCATCTCTCATATATTTTGATATTGATGTGAATGTGGATGTTCATTGTAATTCATATATAGTTGTCACGAGTTCATTGTATTTGATAATTATTCGATCTATCACGACGGTTCTATAATATAACCGTCGTGATAATGAATCCTGACGGTTCTATAATAGAACCGTCGTGATATGAGATATCTCGAGCATTTTCTATTTGATAACAAATCGTGATATCCCGACAAAACCAATAGGTAATCTGTGATAAAAGCTAATCGCAGACGGTTTAATACACAAACCGCTGCGTGATATGAGTTTATCATGAGCGGTTTAAATACGCCGTCGTGATATGGGCGTATCACGACGGTTATTAGATAGAGCCGTTTATGATTACTTATCAAAGGCGGTTTTAGTAAAACCGCTCGTGATAGCCTCTTATAAGGTGGGAACCGCTAGGGTTTTCCTCACTCGTCCCTTCCTCTCCCGCACCCGAGTTTATCGCGCTCCTTTGCCTCCTCTGGGCTCCGTTCACCGCCTCCGACCTCAACATCGCTGCCCGACCTCGCGCCCCGACACTCTCGCTCCCGACCTCGGCGCTCCGACCTCGGCGCCCGACCTCGACGCTGCCGCCCCAACCTCGGCGCCACTCCCGGCGCGCCTCGCTCCGACCTCGGCGCCCGACCTCGACACTTGCCGCCCGACCTCGGCGCTCTTCCGCCGCGCCGCGCGCCCGACCTCGGCGCCCCGACTCGACACTGCTGCATACGACCTCGCACCGCCTCCGACTATAGTTTGGTAAAAACTTCCCCTTTGGGTAGCTAAGCTGAGTATCTAAAAATGATGTGGGTTCATTTTTGTTGTCAATAACAAATCACAACATTATAATTTGATAGCCAATATCGTGTATTTATATTTTCATGTGTTTTCTTCATGTGTGTGAAAAAATATGTGTGGCTTCATGATATCTATAATTCTAACTGTTGGAGATATGCCCTAGAGGCAATCATTTTGATGATGATATTTCATTGTATCCATGATTTAATAAATGTTCCTTGAATATTGCCTTTGTGTTGATTAACAAGTATGTGACTTGTTTGTGAAACTCTTTACTTGTATGGTTATTCTAAAGTTGTCCCTAGTCGGAGTTCATGTGAGGACACACGTGAATGATTGATTAGCACATGTATCGGTTGATGACCATGTTTCACAGGTCATAGACATGGAGATGTCAAACCAATAATGTGGACACATGTTTAGAACATGGGGTTGGACCGACCCAACATGAGACATAGTAATTATTCTTATGGTTCTCTCTACACAATGTGTGCGCCTTGTCCTTAGACCTGAGATTGTCGCATGTACTTGAGATGTGAATCGACCTACTTAGGGGCTATCAAACGCTACTCCAGAATGGCGGGTAGTTATAAAGGTAGCTTTCGGGTTTGTCATGAAGCATCTTTGCGAGGCATGGTCGATCGAGATGGGATTTGCCTCTCTACGAGAGATATCTCTGGGCCTCGAGTGATCGGATCCGAAATGCATGGCCATGCTACTTAAGGTTAAGAGTTAACCTAGTAAGGGATTAGGATCACAGGATCGAAAGAGTGGTCAGCTTGGAGCTCGATGAATATCGTGAGGCAAAGGGATTAGCATGTACATAACGTTGTGATGGTTCGTCCGATATGATCTTTACGTTTGTTTAGGAGTTGGCATGTCTTGCTAGAGGCCGCTACCAACTATTGACCAAGTATGTGTACTCGCGTCATGTCTAAACATATGTGAACCATAGGTCACACACTTAAAGTGCAAGCCTAATTCGGATTGGATCCGATTAGATGGGCATTGAGTCCTAATGGGCCTCTATTCGTAGAAGCCCATTATAAGGGCGTCTATAAAAGGAGAGCGGCGCCTTGGTTAAGGGTTGAGTTTTTCGTGACATCCTCAAACCCCGGCGCCACCCTCCCACGCCCTAGTCGCCGCGCGATCTAGTAGTCCGGCGTCGTCGCTTCCTCCGTGCGTGTGGATACCTTTGGGGCGCCTGCATGCGTGGCGTTGGGACGAACCGCAAGAAAGGAGGCGACGTGCGTGGGGCCGCGACGAGGGCGAGGAAGTAGTACGACTACTCGCCCGACGCGTCTTGCATCAGCGAGTGCGACTACACCGCCCGACGTCTTTGCATCAACTTCACGCACTGCGGCGTCTAGTGGTAAGACCGTGATCTATAACTGCAGTGATCTTGGTTTACGGGTAGAATTTTTTTAATTTGCGCTAGTGTAGCCTACCTGTTTCCCAACACTAACTTCATAATTATGAGAGCTTAAAGCTCACTGGTATTTGACATAATGAATAATTAGGAGTGCCAAGCTATTTCCATTTTTTCCCCATCTAAAGAAATGTTAGATTACTTTGGTGGCAAGGTAATATGTTCATTTGGTTTTCAGCAACTAGCAAAACCTAGGCTTCTTAGTTGTTTAATAGCTTTATTTACATAGCACCCGGTGATCTTGGTTGAGCCATTACTTTGTTTCCTACCATGTAGGATCTTGATTGTCGGTTAGAGTGGACATGGGCAGCTATGTCTAATGATATTTGTTGTATGAAAATTTTAGATATGACATACATATATCCTATGCTAGGGTATAATAGGAGTAGGCTAAACATTTGTGCATATATATACACTTTGTGCTAGTTGTTTTTGATCTGTGATTGAGATTGATATTTGAGACTAGCTCTAGAAGATATTGCAAAGAAATGAGTGATTCGGGTTTTGCTCTGTGATGTTCATAGCCATATTCTGATAATTGTTTCAATAATTAATTCAGTCTTTTGAGCTCTATAATTGAGGTAGCTACTTTGTCTATGTGTGTTTGTTGGGGTCTGTGTGTCCAGGTGTACTTAAAAAGTATCAAATAAATATCAGTGTCTCGTTTCTTGTTCGTCAAAATAAAACAAATTTTAAGGTATTTCAATAGAAATGGCACTTTGTGAGCACAATTAGAGCCTCTCACTTTGAGCTAGAAACAATTCCTCTTATGAGCAATTTGTTGTACATTCCAAATTTGGATACACTCCGGGGTGGATCGAAGCTAAATATTTATGTCCTAGCCAATCACCATTCATACGCATACTTCTCCCTTCTATCAATCATATGTCCTCCCCAATCACCACTGCGTACTGTACTTCTCCTTATACATTGGCGAGGTCTCAAACCCGTCTGATTAGTTAGCTATAATAAGAGCTCATAGTCCGAATTTTAGTTAATTGGTTCGCTTTGTGAAGTATATTAGGCTTAAGAAATTTGTCATGGCAAGGTTTTGAACTTTGCATCTAGCCTTCTCGAGAGCACCTTTTAACATCAAGAATTTGAGCTTTATGCTGATTTATGGTGTTTTACTGATATTTATGATAAGCCTATTGCTGTGTTTAGATGACATGGTAGAATTTCATGATTTCATGTTATTTTGGTCATTTAAACTCTGGTTGAATTATGCTGGGATGTCATTAATTATTGCTGGAATTAATTTGGTATATATTCGGATGCTAGAACACATAATTAAACATTTGTAGCCTCCTTTTGCATTTCACTGGCTACCCTTGATGTAATATGTACCATGTTTGATGGTGTTTTAGTGTTGCATGTAATATGTACCTCTGTGCACTACTAATTAGTTTATGTAACTTTTTTTTGCCTCCTTTGTATATGTAAACATCCAAGCTCACTCTTAAGCTATATTGAGTACTATAAGGACTTGCAATATATAGATATTGATGGCACCATATATATTTGTCGTGTTTTCACATACTTTGAGCTATAGTGATCTCCACATCCAAAATAGATTTTTCACATACACGGTTTGTTTTCTTGATTGTGCTTAACCTCGGCCTGGCACAGGTAGTAATATATCTCAAACTAATTATATAGATAGCAAGTAAGCGAGATGGCAGAGGCACCATCTTCCCAGATTGCCGACGCCGCAGTGCAGAGGCACCATCTTCCCGCCGTCGCGGCGCGCGTGAGACGACAATGACACGGCGAGATGGCGAGGAGAATCGAAGATGCTGTGGGCCGACCGGTCATCACGGAGGTTAGTGAGTTTGGGGTCCCTCTGCGTCCCAAGAGCTCGTGGCGAGATTACGGACCATGTGCGGGATACTTGCAAGGAAGCGGGTCCCCATCACCACACCAAGGTGGAAGGATCGGCGAAAGAAGCGAGGCGCCGCGTGGGCGAACTATTACAAAAGTTCACTATCCGAAGCGGACATAGGCACGCGTGGAGCGGACGGCGATGCTCACGATCGATAAATCGTGGAGGTCGTTCAAGAGCATTCTTGTCACGAAATGCGTGAACACGGGTCGACGTCCTTCGCGAAGTCACGGATTCTTGATGCGAGAAACATGGGGCGCCTTTGTTGCTATGAAGACGATGCGAATTTAACGAGCAAAGTGCGGCACACAAAGCTCTCGGACACGAAACACTCATCCGCACGGACTTCGGCACCGATTTGGATCTGAGAGAAAATATGATGAATGGGCGGCGGAGGACAACGGCGTTTCTGATGTCACGAGACCAGCGTTCTATAACAGCCCAAATTTCAATTTCGATTGAAAATAAAGTTTAATTATTTTATTGGATTTTTGTGGAATTTTTAAAGCTTTTCCTTAACCAAATTAAAGCTAAAACAAAATTATGTGCAAAATCTATTATCGATAATATTGGAAATATTTTCTTAAATCCTAAATGCTCTAGAAATTTACGTGAATTTGCTCATAATTTTGGAATTAATTTGCTATATTCTAAAGCCTAAATGAATTATCGGCATTTAATTAAATCGAAATCGAAAGAAATCTCCAAAAGCGATGTCCGGGCAGAAACTCAACCCACCACTTCCATTTTCAGCGCGCCCCTCCAACCGCGCCTCCTTCTCAGCGGCGGCGGGGCGTTGTCGGTCTCTCTCTTTCCTCGCTCATGCGCCGTTGCTTGTCCACCGTTGGATTAAAATCCAGCGGCGAAATCGCGATGCATTGGAAGGTCGAATGTTCTACTCAATCGGGACCATCGGTTCTACATCCAACGGCTCACATGCATCGGTCACTTAACGATTCATCGCACCGCCGTAGTGATCTATCGCGACCGTTGGATCGGGATCAGCGGCCACACCAACCCCAACTTACCGCCGCCAATCTAATCGCGACCGTCCGATCGAGTCGCATGGCCCGCGTCATCGTCTGCGTCGTCTTCCCGCACGACCGCCGCAATAACGCCGCCATTAAAGCCAACGCCCGAGCTTCCTCTCGCCGTTTCCTTCCCACTCCCTCGCCATCGTGCGCATTGACTACCAGCGTCACGCGCCCACTTCCGCCGTTTTCCCCTTTCTTGTGCACACGATCGCGGAGCGTCGCCACTACGCCGCCACGCCGCGCACACAATCTTCACCACCCGGCCTCCTCGCCACTATAAAGGGAGCATGAGGTGCCTCGACTCACCGAACACACCGCCACCACTTGACACCCTCCTCCTGCCTAAAGCGCTTCAATTTCAAGTTTCTTCGCCGCGAAGCACCTCGGTTCTTCTCGTTTCGGCGCCACCGTAGCTCTTCGTCCCCGCCGTCGGCACCATTGTCATCGATCGTCGTGCGAAGGCTGCTGCCGCCACCCACTTCGCCGGAGGACCCGGAACCTCGCCGTCGGCGACGCACGCCGCGCGCCGCCAAACTCCGTCGCCGGCGACCTTCCGGCCACGCTCCCGCCGTTTTGGTAACCGGTGTGTTCGCAATTGTCCCTCTTCAATTTGCGCCGCGTCCATTTAGCTCGTCGCGGCGTAGAACGCCGCGAACACCCACCGAGCACCAGGCCTCGGGCCTACGTGGTCGACCACGTGTCGCCATCGTGGAGCCACATCGAGCGCCACCTCGGCGCCAAAGGCTGCGTGGTTGCCCACGTGGTGGCCACCTAAACCACATCCACCCTCCTCAAAGCCGAAAGTCAGTGGACTTGGTTCATGAGAGCCGAAGTCAGCGACCGATGGGGTCCACATGTCGAAAAATTAATTCATTTCTTTTAATTCCGGAAATTCATCATTTGGCGTCGGCATTGCGCAATAAATAAATTTTCTTTAGAAAAATAATTCGAGAATTCAATTAAATTCAGTTTTGTATTAAACTTCTAAAATTCATATCTTTTGCATTTGAACTCCAAATTGAGTGGTTCAAATTGCAAAATTTGTCTAAAATCATAATCTAGCTAACTAAAGCAAAATATTTTAATTTGGAGTTAGTTTGATCTGAGTTTTTGATTTTATGTGAATTTGAGTTGAATTTGTCGTATTTTCACGTATAGACTTCGACGACTCCGGAGAGTTAGATCCTTCCGACGATTTAGAGTTCCAAGACTTCAACGAAGGCAAGTTACACTATTGATCATATTGTTCCTATTGTTTTAAAGTATTTATTTACTATTTACAATTTATTATTGCTTGCATATGTTTATAAAAATATCTGAATATCCTGATTTCGTATATAGTTGTTCCAAACTCCTTGGTATGGCCAATTTGACTATCAAACCTGAATACCTTGACACCTTAGATAAAATTTGTCAAATGCTTAGTCTTGCTTAGATAATATTTACAAATTTCGGAGAATTTAGTCAAACCTTTACAATTTAATTTAAAATGTGTTCATGTGGTATTGTTTTATCACGAAAGGTTTATAAAGAGGTTTTTACTCTAAATAAAATGAAATGGGTTTGGACTTGGGCGAGATGGATGGATGGTGGGTGCAGGTTCATGCACGGGTCTAATCTGGTTAGGATTACGACCCAGGGTTTTAAATTGGAAGTCGCCCGAGTCAGTTAAGGACCGGTCTTTGAGCGTATTTTGCTACGCCTTACCGTACCACCACATGTCCTGTATGGGCAGGATTTGGCTAAATAATCTGTAGTGTCTTAGTGTTATTTGTGCTATGTTGTATGTGTGGGCGTTGGTGGACATTAGTCCCACTTTGGCGCAAGAGGGGGCTTCAGGAGGATGGATAGTCCAAAGGTAGCGAAACCAGCGGGCATGAATCTGATGAGGACACCGCTGTATGTGACCTCATGATAATTGCTTAGTTACGCGCCGGAGCGTGCATTGGCGCGACATTAAAGCATTTTATCTCGTGTGGGTAAAGTTTGCACAACCTCTGCAGTGTAAAACTATTCGAATAGCGCGTCATGTCATGGACATGCTAGCAAAGCCACTCTAAGTTAGAATTGTTTTTGGTTTATAAAATGTGTTCAACAGATGTTTTGGGATGGATAGTCCTATGGTAAAATTGGGTGGTTAGCCAAGTGTTAGGAGGACATCCTTCAATAATCAACTAGTGGAGGTCATCAATATTCGTTTGTCGGTTTGTCACTATCTTTATTCGAATTATTAAAATTGGTCTTACAAAAGTATTAGCAATATAATCGAAAATGTGTTTATGCAAAACAACCCTGCCATTACCTTTGTTTACCTTATGCATGCATTAAACTTTCTATATTGGGTGTGACTTGCGAGCACGGTAGTAGTGCTCACTCTTCTTTGAATAAATCTTATTCGGAGAAGACGTTTTCCCGACGGTGAGGATCTTGGCGAATAGGTCTGCGTCCCAGACGATTGCTGTGGCAAGTCGTGTGGCCTACTACTTCTTCTACTCTTCATTTGTGTTATTTCTTTTCTTTTGGCATGAGCCCTTTGTAATAAACTCGAATTATTATCAATAAACTCGTGATATGATTGTGCTATCACTTTTTGTTTAACTGTGTACACTAGAAATCACGGACTAGTGTATGAACACGAGAATTTGGGATCCTTCGTTCCGGTTGATAGTTCCCTAACTTTGGTTAAGCGAGGCAAAAGTCTCGTCTTCGAAGCATCTCTTTCACAAACGTGAGACGAGGAAGTGTCTCAACGTTTGGTAAGTATGTCGAACTATCTAGTTAATAACTCCATATATAACTTCATAGTGTCTATAATAACATGATGACTTCTTGCAGCGTGAATTATGCGCCCAAACTTCCCAAGGCTCCTTCCATGTAGACAGGAGAAGGATATACTCTCTACGGCCACGGAAACAAGGAACACCGAGTGCACGCGAGGTCTTGGGGTTACCGTACCATGGAGTCATGGATTCGCATGACGACTCACGCACGCGTCTGAGAGTAGGAAGAGATCTAAGGCGAGCGTGAGGACCGGTTCGTATAGATGATCGAACATTTTGAAGGAAAGTCGGCGGCATGCGCAGATCAATTGAATCAACTCCTCGGCCGGCCCAGCGATGCAAGCCGCCTGTTAATTTGGGAGCAGTCCCGCCGACATCGAGTAGCGTCGCGTCCACGCATAATTCGGACATGACGATGTCCAATTACCGATATCTGAGATCAAGGTAATGTACATGTATGGAATGCAGCAAAGATAGAGCTATAGGACACTTTAGCTAATTGCGATCGTTTTGTAGAGCCGGCGGCTGCAAGCTCGTAGTGAGGTTAGTTGGGTCCATTTCTATTGAGCAGCGCGGGGATGGTGCATCCATACCGGGAAAGGCGATGCGACCACAGTGTCCGGTGGCGCGAGGGTTACGCCCGGTGGAGGTGGACATGGTACATGAACATTTCATGGGCGTCCGTGGAGGTCGCCGAATGAAGAATCACAACACTAGGGGATGCCGTACGCGATTTTATCCAATGGCCCAAGAAGGACATCGTCTGGACCCAGCAGATCCGCGATATCAACACGACCATTCCTCTCCAACGGACCCTCCATGACTCCACCTCATATTTCGCGGAGGCCACCTTTTGGTTCCCTTGGAGAAGACATCGAAGGAACAAGAAAAGCGTGTCACCAAATATCGGTCCCAGTCATCTCGCAAGAAGACGGCGCAATGCTTAAGACCAAACCAAAATCGATTTAAGCGCCCCTCAAGTCGAGAAGTCGGCAATATCAGGAAGTACATCCTCGGAAAACCGTTGTGCTCCCACGCAGATTAGGCGTCTTGGATATGCTTGTCGGGCTTTGCATGCCCGGTACTGGATAGGACCAAAAGGAGGTGCGATCTTTGGAATCACCGTTAGATACGAGGATAAGCATTTCTTCAACAAGGCGAACCACTTCGTCGTGGGCTTCAACGACCTATATGACCTATTCAACCTCGTTGGCCTTGACGCCTCGCTTCTACGATGTTGGACACTGTAAGTGCATACAATCAAGTTCTACATTCACGTAATACCGATAAATATCACAACTCATTTCTTATGTACGGATACATGATGAAAAATGTCCGGTGGAAAGAACCAGGTGGGTTTCTCGACCACATGTGGTATCATTGCAAACCATCCAAGCAGGACCGGCCCTTCGTCGAGAAATACATAACATGTGCATTGCGTCGTGAACACGAAGTACATCGTGGTGCCCTACAACCGTGGGTAAGTGTCACTACTTGCTCTACTTTATACGCAGCACGAACTCGGGTTTAATGACTATAGTGACATACATGAGTAGGTACCACTGGATCCTTTTAGTCATCATACCAAAGAGGAACCATGTGATATACCTTGATTCCCTAATCCGCAACAACCACGACTTGACATTCTAGGAGGAATACTCGATGTGTATGCTCATTTCCTTCATACATAACTCTATTTTAGTCTTCATTAGTTTGAAATGGTCGAGGATAAATTTTTGGAATCATGTAGGTCGTTCATCGACTATGTTGCCAACAAAGGAATATCTGATGGAAAGAGCGCCCAACTAACACAGGACAAAATTTCGTGCACGCGCTATAATACGATTATCCTATATCATACTTCATAATAAGCATCTCGGCGATATATGTAATTCTATTTTTGCGATCTGCTGAGAAAAAATGATGAGTTATGTGCAATCTACATTTGCCATCATATGGACCAAATCATTAGAGCTAGGAAGAAGGATCCGAGGTTTGTGAATCTCCAAATAATTATTTTCTAATTATAAAATTAAATATATATGCATAACATTTTACTCTAGCTAGCTTACAGGGCTTGAATATAGAATTAGATGGACTCCTTGATAATGAGATCAAGGACATTCGAGAGGAAGCTCTGCGGCTTTATCATATTAGAGATAATTAAGGACAGAAGAATTTCACTCACGCCGACGTGAGCGCATCACCCTGCTGGCACTTCTCAACCACACGCAAACAATTGACTCAATTGTAATCCAATTTTGTAACAATACTTGAACAAATGTGATCTTTTGTAATTTATTTTGAGTAATAATCGATTGATTTGTCGACAATTGATTATCTGCGATGTATCATTTTTGTATGCTTGTTTTGAGGGCATGGCTAGCAATTCACGAGGCTAGCCAAAAATCGAAAAAAATGTAGTTAGTTTAATGAACTATCACGAGCGGTTTTTATAAAAACGATGCAGTGAAGACAATATCACGAGCGGTTCTAAGTAAAAACGTCGTGAACTTCAGAGTATCGCTGACGGTTTTAACAACGAACCGCTCGTGATAATCTGACTTCACGACGCGTGTAAATAACCGTCGTGAAGAAAGAGTATCACGACGGTTTTTCCATAGAACCGTTTGTGGTATTCGACTTCTGAGCACATTTTGTGACCATAACCGCTCAGCGATACTCTGTCTTCACAGACGGTTGTTTATAAAAACCGTCTGTGATAGTCATATCACAGACGGTTTACAACCGTCTGTGATAACCACCTGTTATCAGAGACCTATTTTTCCGAGCACCAAAACTGCTCGTGATGACGGTTCCGAACCGTCTGTGATGGCTTTTTCTGTAGTAGTGATAGGACCAATCCAGAGGAGACTAAGGAAATTCAGCGACAAATCCAAGATCTTTTGGACCGTGGGTACGTAAGAGAAAGCCTTAGTCCTTGTGCTGTTCCTGTTCTTTTGGTTTCTAAGAAAGATGGAACTTGGCGTATGTGTGTTGATTGTAGAGCCATTAATAATATTACCATAAGGTATCATCATCCTATTCCTAGGCTAGACGACATGCTTGATGAGTTGAGTGGCGCTATTATTTTCACAAAGATTGACTTGCAAGTGGCTACCACCGATTAGAATGGCGGGAGATGAATGGAAAAGCGCTTTTAAAACTAAGTTCGGACTATATGAATGGTTAGTGATGCCTTTTGGTCTAACTAATGCACCTAGTACCTTCATGCGATTAATGAACGAGGTTTTACGTCTTTTCATTGGGAAATTTGTGGTGGTTTATTTTGATGATATCTTGATTTATAGCAAGTCACATGAGCTACACTTGAATCATATATGTGCTGTTTTTAATGCCTTGAGAGATGCACGTTTGTTTGGTAACCTTGAGAAGTGCACCTTTTGCACCGATCGAGTTGCGTTTCTTAGTTATGTTGTGACACCACGGGAATTGAGGTGGATGGGGCAAAGCGTAGCCATCCAAAGTGGGCGGCGCCACTCATCGTGTCACGGTGCGGAGCTTCCATAGACTTCTTTGGATTCTATCGACGTTTTGTGCGGGGCACCATTTCAGCACCATTGAATGAATTGACAAAGAAAGGAGTGCCATTCCAATGGGGACTGCGCAAGAGAAGGCATTCCACTTATTGAAAGAGAAGCTCACCCAAACACCCATACTCCAACTCCCGATTTTGGTAAGACTTTTGAGATTGAATGTGATGCTAGCGGGATTGGGATAGGTGGTGTATTGATTCAAGAAGGTAAACCAGTTGCATATTCAAAGTTGAGAAACTAAATGGGCCTAGTCGAATTATTCTACCTATGACAAAGAACACGTATGCTTTAGTTCGTGTGCTTCAAACTTGGCAACATTATCTATGGCCCAAAGAATTTGTTATACATTGGATCATGAATCGCTAAAACATATTAGAAGCCAAGCTAACCTAAATAAACGACATGCTAAATGGGTAGAATTTATTGAGTCGTTTCCATATGTCATAAAGCATAAGAAAGGTAAGGACAATGTGATTGTTGATGCGCATTCTAGACGTTATACCATGTTATCTCAAATTGACCATAAGATTTTTGGTTTAGAGGCCATTAAGGAGTTATATGCTACTGATTTGGACTTTAAAGAAGTGCTTGAGCTTTGTAAAGGAGGGAGAACATGGAATAAATATGTGATAATTGATGATTTGATCTATCGTGCTAACAAGTTATGCATTCCGGCTAGCTCCGTTCGTCTTTTGTTGTTGCAGAGGCGCATGGAGGAGGTTTGATGGCGCATTTTGGAGCAAAGAAGACAGAAGATGTGCTGACCGCCCACTTCTTTTGGCCAAAGATGAGGCGCGATGTTGAGCGCTACGTGGCTCATTGCACTACATGCAACAAAGCTAAGTCCGTCTCAATCCACATGGACTTTATATGCCTCTCCCTATTCCTAGCGCCCCTTGGGAGGATATTTCTATGGATTTTGTTTTAGGATTGCCAAGGACAAAAGGAGGAGAGATGATATATTTGTAGTAGTGGATCGATTTTCTAAAATGGCACATTTTATACCTTGTCACAAGAGCGATGATGCTACAAACATAGCTGATTTATTTTCGAGAAATCGTTAGCTTACATGGAGTGTCCAATACTATTGTCTCGGATCGCGACACAAAATTTTGAGCCACTTTTGGAGATCACTTTGGAACAAATTGGGGACAAAGTTGCTGTTTTCTACTACGTGCCATCCCCAAAGCGATGGACAAGCGGAGGTTGTCAACCGAACGTTATCCACCATGTTGCGGGCTGTTTTAAAGAAGAATTTGAAGATGTGGGAAGAGTGTTTACCGCACATTGAGTTTGCTTACAATAGGTGGTACACTCCACCACCAAGGTACGTCCGTTTGGGTAGTGTATGGTTTTAACCCCGTGCTCCTATTGATTTACTACCTTTGCCTACCTCAACACATTAATTTAGATGCTAAGAAGCGTGCTGAATTTGTTCTTAAGTTGCATGAAACAACTAAAGAAAATATAGAGCATATGATTGAAAAGTATAGGGTTCTTTGGAAGTAAAGGTAGGAAAGAAATAAAATTTGCCTGAGTGATTTAGTTTGGGTGCATTTGAGGAAAGACAGGTTTCGAGTTAAGAAAATCAAAATTGATGCCTAGAGTTGATGGACCATTTAAGATAATTAAGAAGATAAATGACAATGCCTATCAATTGGAGCTACCTGCAGATTTTGGGGTTAGCCCCATATTTAACATTTCAGATTTGAAGCCATACGTGGGAGAAGCGGATGAGTTTGAGTCGAGGGCGACTCCAATTCAAGAGGGGAGGATGATGAGGACATCACTCCTTGGATACACACACTACACAAAATCCTACGGATCCAGTTGTGAAACTACAAGGCCCTATGACAAGAGCTCGTGCACGTCACTTAAATTATGAGGTGAGCTCGTTTCTAGGTGCTAATAATTTATCTATGCAGAATGGTATACTACCTAATAATTGTGATCTGTTGTTACTTAGGAATAATGGATCCCCAAGGTCTACGACCAGGTCTACAAGCCCTACGACCAGTCCTGCCAGCGCTACGACCAAGTCTCAAGATCCTCGACTAGGTTCGCCAGCGCTACGACCAGACCAGCCAGCGCTACGACCACATCTCAAGCTCCTCGACAAGGTTCGCCAGCACTACGACCAGACCAGTCAGCGCTACGACTAGGTCTCACGCTCTACGACCAGTCATTAGGTGTTGCGACACCGTTTTGGGCCTAATAGGGCCTTCTAAGCGTGTCGGGGTCAAAGCCTAGGTTGTGTACGCCTCTCCCCATGGTCGCACAACCCTAGGTCAACCCCCTCACGTTACCCCCCTATATATATACAGCAGCCGCCACAGTTTAGGGTTGGGTTTTTCTTAGATTATTCTACCACTTTGCAGTTTCACCGTTTATCGGTTTGAGGAACCCCACATTGTGAACTTCATTCATATTCGCAATACAATTCAGATTGCATTTTCCTTGTTCTTGTGAGTTGCTTCGATTGCTTGCATGAACAATAACCCTCGTGGTAAGGTCGATCGCGTGCGAGCGTGGTTGATAACGACAGTCGTGCGAGTGTAGCGAATTGCGAGGTGACGATCTGCTGGTCGAAAGCCTCAAAGCGTCAACGTCCTCATGACGAAACCAATCGAATCTATCGGAAGATCGGGACACCATGACTCATCACCGCGCGCGCGAGCTCGGTCCCACCAGTCAGCCTTACCTGCGTTGTTTGCAACGCGGACTCATGCGAGCCGTAGCCGCTGACGTGTGGGCCCTGTATCTCCTGTGCGTCGTCCCCGAATTCGTTAAGGATCTGTTCCGCCGCCGTCGCGTGCCGTTTTTGGGCGTTCGTGCCCTGGACTCTCCCGAGCCGCCGCCTATAAAGGGAGAGCGAGCCCTTGGCCTCCGCACCCCTCTCGCAGCCGCCTCTTTGCCCGCGCCGAACCCTAGCCGCCGTAGGAGCTCGAGGAAGCATCTGCGCCGCCGCCAACTCCGATGAGCCCGTGCGCCGCCGTCAGTGCCGCTCGAGCTCCCTCGTCACCGCCGTTGGCATCGCACGGAGCTGCGCCACCTCGTGGTGACCTTCACTTCGCCGGAGCATCGCCGTAACCCTCATCCCGTCGAACCCGAAGCTCCTCCGCCGCTCAACACTCGCCGCTGGCCATCCCAGTCGTCCCGTGCACCCGTGAGCACCCCATCGTGATCGCTTGAGTTCCCTCTTCACGCTGGTACCACCCACTACCGCCGCTGAGCCGCCGCGTCAGCCTCCACCTCAGCGCCAGCACAGCCCGCCCCCGACATGTCGCGTGCATGGTGCCGTGTCAGTAGACACGTGTGCGGCCGTGTGGCAGTCCACCGGTCTCCAGATCCCGGGGCTCAGTAAACGTTGTCTACCGTGAGCCATCTTGGTAACATGTGGGTCCCACATGTCAGTGTTTTCTTTTTATTATTTTAATTCCCGAAATTCCTTGCTGACGTCATGCTGGTGCAATAATCCGATTTTTCTTTTGAGAAATAATTCAGAAATTCTAGTAAATCCAAAATTAGGGTTTTCTTTTAGATTGAAACTTCGAGAGCCCATAACTTTTGCATCCGAACTCCGATTAAGCCCATTCAAATTCCTAAATTCATCTAAATTTGAGATCTATTTATTTGAAATTTTTATTTAATTTTTAGAGTTTGTTTTGCCTCTGTTATTTATTTGTTTTGTTTATTTGTTTCGTTTGCGAGTAGACGTCGATACGTCGGGGAATTTTGGAGAAGAAGGAGCACCTCAAGATCAAGACCAGTACCTAGACCTTTTCCAAGGTAAGTCATACCTTTGATCATCTTGAACCCAGTTTTCAAATTACTTTGTTTCAAGTATTGCATTCTACTTTAATTATTTATTTAAATGCTTTGGGTATAGTTACCATCCAATCTGTTATAACCACTTTGGCTTTGTATGTCATAATCCCTTGTCACCCTAGATTGGTTTATTTAGTTGGTATTATTGTAGCACCAACATGGGTTGGTTAGATGCGAGTACAATTGCTTCGTGATAGCATGTGTTGCACTAAAACCAACTGGGTGGTAAAGGATTTGGACTGAGGCAAGTGGTGGATACTAAGTGATTTGGTGGACTTTGTGAACGGGAATGATAATCTTTGTGACATAGTTAGAAAATAGAAGTCTTGCCTTGGTCAATTAAGGACTTAACTTTGTGCGCCATTGAACTGAGCCTTACTGTACAACCACATGTATGATGGGACGGGCCTAACATAGTAGGTTATGGAGTCTCGGCATTGATGTTCAGGTGGATAGGTTAGGCTTCGTGACAGGGTGGAGGTGCGACTACGTGGTAGTTGCATCGCGGGACGGTTCGTCGCATCCTTGTCCAACGGTGTGTGTCGGACTAGCATTATTTGTGGGTTGGTCTGGCGGTAAAGCACACTGGGAATGTCAATGTTTGAGACAAAGTTTTCGAACTGTTTTGTTACGATTGGTGCTAGCTACACTAGTTGTATCTTGTGGGTAAAGTGTACAAACTCTGCAGAGTGTTAAATCAATCTATTCGAATAGCCGCGTCTGCGATCATGGACATGCTCGGGGATTTCACACGAGGGGTAGTTTTCATAAAATGCTTGGGATAGGAGCTATGTGATTTAAGTCATATGGCTATGTGAAATAATCTGTTTAGCTTTGTGTCTTTGTGAAAATAAATGTTAAATTAATATTGTCTATTTGTTTTGAATTATGCTTTCAATCTATTATTGTATTCCATTGCAAATATTGCTTTTATGCAAAAGAACCACATAAGCCTTTTCTTTCGGAATAAGCCTGCATCTATAAATTGCATTATGTGGTATGATTTGCGAGTACGGGTGTGTACTCACGCTTGTTGTAAAACTTACGCCCAAACCTACAGAAGAAGAGGAGTCTACGCTTGCTTTCGAGGAGGAGTTCGTCGAAGGTTGCTGATCGTTAAGGTCTGGATCCCAGTTGGTTGCCTATGGTGAATTGATGGGATCTACGCTGAAGTTATTTCTGTTCCGCTGCTATTTTAATCTCTGTTAGCCCTGCGTGACTCAATAAGTGTAAACTCGACCGTAAGGTCAAAACCCTTATTTGTTATTCAAACTAATCGTTTACTTTATTTATCGCTTGTGTGGATCGATATTCACCTATGTTGACATTGTATGCACTAGCATGATCCTAGACTAGTGCATTATACAAAGAGGGTCCAGAATCATAATTTTGGGTCCCGACAGAGGTGGTATCAGAGCCATACTGACTGTAGGTCTTGACCTTAGCTAGATCGGTCGTCTTTAGAATGTCCAAATTATTTTCTAAAAGCAAAAATTAACTTGCAAGATTAAGTAATTGCTTAACTCTTCTTATATCTCTCTCGACTCAACTATTGCTATAATCTTTCTCTTCCCGCTGTTTTTAAGTTGCTTTTACCCCTTCGTCTGTCTTGACAGATGCCTCGTCTCTAGAGCTATGGTGAACGCACGGGAGGAGACGTCGCTGAGCTTTGGAAGCTGCTAAAGGTTCTTAGAGGCTTTGATCGTCCTTTGTATGTCGGCAACAACTGGATTGTGAACAGACGAGGCCGCGAAGTAATCTGTCGTCTGACGATCTACGCCAAGAGGAACGACAAGGCAAGCCAACCCTCGCACATCTCTGTAAGGAAGATCACTTGGTTGGAGGGCATCTAGGAGTCGTCGCGCTTGGCCATGCTACGTATCTGCAACATCTACGTATGGGAGCTTCAAGACACCATTTTCCATTACCACCCCAGAGCTGCAGCCGCAGATCTAGCAGTACACTACCCGTCTACAGAGGAAGAGAGCAATTCTACAGTCGTGCACCTCGCCCAGTTCACAGCTGCCCAGGAGGAAGCATTGGAGAGGACTATCACAGAGCTGGATCATGTCTATGAGACCATACAGAGAGCTAAAGAAAAGGTCGCTATTCTGCAAGAGATTCTCTACGACCAGCATGACCATTGAGAAGATGACGAAGGAGAAGAAGACCCCGAGGAGGATCTCGAAGAAGATCCAGTTGAGCGAAGAGCCGCGAGCGGAGGAACGGTGAGCGGTTGCACCGAAGCGCTGTTCTCTTGCACGATCGAGCATCATGATTAGTTTGCCAGGATGTCGGCTCACTTCCGAGTCTACAGCCGGCAGGAGCGCCGCGGCGGCTGTGGAGGCTTTTTTGAGTAGTTGGTATTAAGTTTCAGTTTTCAGGCTTAGCCAGTTTCAGTTTAGTAAGTCGCCCTTTAGGCAGTAGTTTTGTGTGCTTAGGTCGTTGTTTCTTTTGTGTGCGAGTATGAGCTGCAGAGGCCCTGAGACATTTGTTGCAGCCATGCTAAGACCTTAATTAATAAAAGTATTTCGTTTGAGTTTCTTGAGCTGTGTTTTGTTGGGTTTAACCTACCCCTGCTTAGTTCTTAACTCATCTTGTGCTTGCTACCTCATCTAACTCATGGAGCTTCACCAGATGGTTCAAACTCGTCAGACTGCTGCAAGTGGTTCCGGTACCCCAGCACCGAGAGGCAATGAGCAACCAGCCGTAGGAGCAGTTCCGCCACAAGCACCCCCGATTGACTTGCAAAATTTCGGAGCTTTCATGGCAGGCCAGACTCAGCTAATGAATACCATGATGAATCAGATGCAAGCTATGAACAATCAGATCAACAACAACAACAATCATCAGCATGGGGCCCCAGCTGCTCAAGGTCACCATAGACCGTCAAAACTTGCGGAGTTTATGAGGACTCGTCCACCAACGTTCTCTAGACACGTCTCCCCAGTGGAAACAGATGATTGGCTTCGGGTTGTTGAAAGGAAGTTGTTGATCACCTAGTGCAGCGACCATGAGAAGGTTTTGTACGCCACTCACCAGATGGAGGGCATAGCTGCTGAATGGTGGGAGAACTTCTGTGCCGCTCATGAGACGCCACAGAATATCACCTTGGAAGAGTTCTCTGCAGCATTTCGCTAATATCATGTACCGGAAGGTATTATTGATCTGAAGAAGGATGAGTTTTGTGCTCTCAAGCAAGGAGCTATGTCGGTGTCCGACTATCTCAACAAGTTTTCCTAGCTAGCTCGTTATGCAGCAGAGGATATCGCCACGGACAAGGCTCGCCAGAGTGGCTTTACGAAGAAGTTTGAACATCGGTGCAAGTCGATCGATCGCTCATACTTTCCCTGACTTTCAGGAGATGGTCAATAAAGATTTTGTTCTAGAGGACAAACACAAGGAACTGGAAGATAGCTGTAAGCGCCGGATGGCTCAACAAGGAAACCATCAGTCTCAGCAGAAGATAAGGACAGTTTCGCCACAGTTTAACCGGTTCCCACCGTAGAATTCGTTCAAGGCACCTGCACCAACTTCAGCACCCCGTCCAGCTACCTAGAATTTCCGCAACCCTACACCAGTCAACCCCAACCTGGGAAGAAATCCGCAAAGCGGACTAAGAGTCTGTTATGCCTATGTCAGCCAGGACATTTTGCCAACCAGTGTCCGCAGAAGGGGACAATCACTCCAGTACGCTTCAATCTTGGAGCTACGCTGTCTAAGACACCAGCGCTAGGTATCAACCAAGGAGCTTCACAAGTTGCCGGTCAAACCGGAGGAGCACCGCAGTCTGTGGTCAGAGGCCGTGTCAACCACGTCACTCTGGAAGGAGCCCAAGAAGCACCAGATGTTGTACTGGGTAAGTTTCTGGTTAACTCAGTACCTGCATCAGTTTTGTTTGATTCTAGAGCTTCGCATTCGTTTGTTTCTGAAGTTTTCGCAACCAAGAATAATCTAGAAGTTGTTCATCTTAAGCACACTCTGTTAGTCCAGTCGCCTAGAGTAGAGCTAAGCACTAAAGTGGGATGTTTAGGAGCTAAGTTACTCATAGCTCGAGTTGAGTTTGTAGCCATCCTGATTGTTCTAGATACCCAAGCTTTGGATGTCATTCTTGGCATGGATTGGTTATCCAAGCACAAAGCTGTGCTAGATTGTGGCCAAAGAGCCGTAACAGTCGAGGATACCAAGGGAAACAAGGTAGAATTTCTAGTCACCTCAGTTCGTGACGGACATCCGTTAATGAACAGCCTGAAGACCCTTTCTTTAGAAGAGGTACCAGTCGTCAGTGAATATCTAGATGTGTTCCCAGAAGAACTACCAGGAATGCCACCGGACCGTGACATTGAGTTTGTCATCGATCTAGTGCCAGGGACAGCACCAATTTCAAAAAGACCTTATCGGATGCCAGCTGATGAGTTAGTAGAGATGAAGAAGCAGATATAAGAACTTCTTGAGAAAGGTTTCGTGAGACCTAGTTCGTCGCCATGGGGAGCGTCAGTGTTGTTTGTCAAGAAGAAAGATGGAAGCATGAGGATGTGTATTGATTACCGTTCCCTCAACGAGGTTACCATCAAGAACAAGTACCCATTACCTCGGATTGATGATTTGTTTGATCAGATGAAAGGAGCCAGAGTGTTCTCAAAGATTGACCTGCGATCAGGTTACCATCAGCTGAAGATTTGTCCTAAGGATATACCAAAGACCGCTTTCTCAACGCGGTATGGACATTATGAGTTCCTAGTTATGTCATTTGGTCTGACTAAGGCCCCTGCATACTTCATGAACATGATGAATAAAGTATTTATGGAATTTTTGGACAAGTTTGTAGTCTTATTCATTGATGATATTTTGGTTTACTCCAAGACGGAGGAAGATCACGCCGAACATTTGAGGATAGTCTTGGAAAAACTCAGAGAGCATCAGTTGTATGCCAAGTTCAGCAAGTGTGATTTTTGTAAGAAGGAAGTTGATTTTCTGGGTCATGTGATGACAGCCGAGGGAGTAGTAGTTGACCCCGGTAAAGTTAAGCGATGTTACATTGGGAGCAGCCCAAGACTGTAACTCAAATTCGCAGTTTCTTGGGAATGGCAGGTTATTATCACCGTTTCATCGAATGATTCTCATCGATTGCTAAGCCTCTTACGCAATTGCTGAAGAAGGAGAAAAAGTTCACTTGGACCCCAGCCTGTGAAGAAAGTTTTCAAGAATTGAAGAAGCGTTTGACATCAGCCCCAGTGTTGATTTTGCCAGACATTCGAAAATATTTTGATATCTACTGTGATGCTTCGCATCAAGGATTATGATGCGTCCTGATGCAAGAAGGAAGAGATGTCGCTTATGCGTCAAGGCAATTAAGGCCGCACGAGGAGAATGATCCTACCTATGATTTGGAATTAGCTGCCATAGTGCATGCTTTAAAGATTTGGCATCATTGCCTCATCGGTAATCGTTGTGAAGTGTACACAGATCATAAGAGCCTGAAGTATATGTTCACTCAGTCAGATTTGAACATGAGGCAGAGAAGATGGTTAGAATTGATCAAGGATTATAATCTTGGAATCCACTACCATCCCGGAAAAGCCAATGTAGTTGCAGATGCTTTGAGTCGTAAGAGTTACTGCAATGCTTTGGAAGTAGAAGAGTTTCGTTCAGAACTTCAAGACAAGTTTCAGAAGCTAAAGCTAGAAGTCGTATCTGAAGGTTTTGTGGCCAGTTTGGAAGTACATTCTACCCTGGAGAAGCAGATTCGTGAAGCGCAACCAAAGGATCCCGTGCTGTCAGACATCAAGCTCAAAATGGCGGAAGGGAAATTCAAAGATTTTACCAAGGATGGTCAAGACATACTCTGGATTAATGGTCGTATTTGTGTACCAGATGTTGATGGTCTAAGGCAGCTAATCTTAAAGGAAGCCCATGACTCAAAGTATTCGATTCACCCTGGAAGTACTAAGATGTACAGGGATGTTAAAACTAAATTTTGGTGGCCAAATTTGAAGCGAGAAGTCGCAGAGTTTGTTGCCTTGTGCGACGTATGTCAGAAGGTTAAGGCAGAACACCAGAGACTAGCAGGTTTGTTGCAACCGCTGAGGATTCCAGAATGGAAGTGGGAAGAGATCGGAATGGATTTCATTACAGGTTTACCCAAGACCCAATCGGGTTATGATTCGATTTGGGTAATAGTCGATCGTTTGACCAAGGTTGCCCATTTCCTGCCAGTCAAAACCACTTACTCAGGAGATCGCCTTGCGGAGTTGTACATGGTCAGAATTGTCAGTTTGCACGGTGTGCCGAAGAAGATAGTGTCAGATCAAGGATCTCAGTTCACCTCTCGTTTTTGGCAAAGTTTGCATGAAGCATTGGGTACCCATCTGAATTTTAGTACCGCGTATCATCCACGCATGACGGATGGTGAAAGAGTTAATCAGATATTGGAGGATATGCTGAGAGCTTATGCTCTAGCTAATGCTACCCGTTGGGATAAAAGTTTACCATAAGCAGAATTTTCGTACAACAATAGTTATCAAGCTAGTCTGCAAATGCCACCATTTGAAGCTTTGTATGGTCGTGCCTGCAGAACCCCGTTGAATTGGTTAGAAACAGCTGAACGTTTGGTATTCGGTCCAGACATCATTCAAGAAGCAGAAGAGCAAGTGGCTATGATCAGAGAAAGGCTGAAGATAGCTCAGTTCAGGCAGAAGAGCTATGCGGATAATTGTCGTCATGATCTCAGCTTTGAACCTGAGGATTTTGTTTATCTTCGAGTTACTCCGCTCAGAGGTGTCAAAAGGTTTCATGTCAAAGGGAAGCTTGCCCCTAGGTATGTTGGCCTGTTCAAGATTTTGGAACGCCGTAGAGAGGTTGCTTATCAGTTCGAGCTACCGCAGTCATTAGCAGGATTGCATGGTGTCTTTTATATCTCGCAGTTGAGGAAGTGCCTTCATGTGCCAGAAGAGCAAGCCCCGCTAGAATCGATTGACTTGAAGGAGGATCTCACCAACAAGGAGCAGCCAGTCAAGATTTTGGATGTTGCAGAACGCCACATAAGAAGCAAGACTGTTCGTTTTTGTAAGGTTCAGTGGAGCAACCACTCGGAAGGAGAAGCCACGTGGGAGCGTTAAGAGGAGCTGAAAGACGATTTTCCTAGCCTTTTCTCTAGCTAGCCTGAATCTCGGGGTCGAGATTCCATTAAGGGGGGAGGTTTGTAACATCCTAATTTTCCGAGCTTGAAAAATCTTTTAATAGTTAGTAGGGAGAAAAGTCACCATTTGGATTTATTTGAATTTAATTCAAAAGCTTAATATTGGACTTCAGAATTAAAAACATTTAATGTGAATAATCCCAACATGAACAATAGTCAAAACTATTTTATTTGGCTTCTATGTGCTCAGATATATTTTCTAGATTTTTCTAGAATTTTTTTGAGTTCATTTGCTATTTTCTATTGCTTATTTGAATTTCCAGTATTTTCTAAAATAGAAAAGCTATTTAAAAATCTCAGATTTGCTTCAGGCCGAATTCCTTTCCCTCAACCCAATCCTGTTCCTAGCCCAGCCCACGCCGCCGGCCCAACTCCTGAACCGCAGCCCACCTCGCCTCCCTCTCTCCGCGCGCGTGAGCCCGGTCCCACCAGTCAGCCTCGCCCGCGCCGTTTGCGACGCGGACTCGTGCAAGCCGCAGCCGCTGATGTGTGGGCCCCCGTATCTCCTGTGCGTCATCCCCAAATCCGTTAAGGATCTGTTCCGCCGCCGCCGCATGCCATTTTTGGGCGTTCGTGCCTTGGACTCTCCCGAGCCGCTGCCTATAAAGGGAGAGCGAGCCCTTGGCCTCCACATCCCTCTCGCAGCCGCCTCTTCGCCCGCGCCAAACCCTAGCGCAGCAGGAGCTCGAGGAAGCATCTGCGCCGCCGCCAACTCCGACGAGCCCATGCGCCGCCGTCAATGCCGCTCGAGCTCCCTCGTCACCGCTGTTGGCATCGCATGGAGCTGCGCCACCTCGTATTGATCTTCACTTCGCCGGAGCATCGCCGTAACCCCGATCCCATTGAACCCGAAGCTCCTCCGCCGCTCAACACTCGCCGTCGGCCATCCCAGTCGTCCCCGTGCACCTGTGAGCTCCCCATCGTGATCGCTTGAGTTCCCTCTTCACGCCGGTACCACCCACCGCCGACGAGGAGCCGCCGATCGCCGGAACCCTCGGTTCCCGAGCCTCCGCCGTCGCTGAGCCGCCGCGTCAGCCTCCACCTCAGCGCCAGCACAGCCCGCCGTCGACGTGTCGCGTGCATGGCGCCGTGTCAGCAGACACGTGTGCGCCCGTGTGGTAGTCCACCGGTCTCCAGATCCCGAGGCTCGGTAAACCTGGTCTACCGTGAGCCATCTCGCTGACATGTGGGTCCCACATGTCAGTGTTTTCTTTTTATTCTTTAATTCCTGAAATTCCTTGCTGACGTCATGCTTGCGCAATAATCCGATTTTTCTTTTGAGAAATAATTCGGAAATTCCAGTAAATCCAAAAGTAGGGTTTATTTTAGATTGAAATTTACAGAGCCCGTAACTTTTGCATCCGAACTCCGATGAAGCCCATTCAAATTCCTAAATTCATCTAAATTTGAGATCTATTTATCTAAAATTTTATTTAATTTTTTGAGTTTGTTTCGCCTCTGTTATTTATTTATTTTGTTTATTTTTTTCGTTTGTGAGTAGACGTCGATACGTCGGGGAATTTTGGAGAAGAAGGAGCACCTCAAGATCAAGACCAGTACCTAGACCTTTTCCAAGGCAAGTCATACCTTTGATCATCTTGAACCTAGTTTTTAAATTACTTTGTTTCAAGTATTGCATTCTACTTTAATTATTTAAATGCTTTGGGTATAGTTACCATCCAATCTGTTATAACCACTTTGGCTTTGTATGTCATAATCCCTTGTCACCCTAGATTGATTTATTTAGTTGGTATTATTGTAGCACCAACGTGGGTTGGTTAGATGTGAGTATAATTGCTTAGCCATGCTACGAGTCTCACATCTCATTTGAGTTACGAATATTAAATCTGACTAAGTAACTATGGAACTTTGTGTAAAACTGTGTGCTATGTGTTATTACTTCGTGATAGCATGTGTTGCACTAAAACCAACTGGGTGGTAAAGGATTTGGACTGAGGCAAGTGGTGGATACTAAGTGATTTGGTGAACTTTGTGAACGGGAATGATAATCTTTGTGACATAGTTAGAAAATGAAAGTATTGCCTTGGCCAATTAAGGACTTAACTTTGTGCGCCATTGAACTGAGCCTTATTGTACGACTACATGCCTGATGGGACGGACCTAACATAGTAGGTTATGTAGTCTCGGCATTGATGTTCAGGTGGATAGGTTAGGCTTCGTGATAGGGTGGAGGTGCGACTACCTGGTAGTTGCATTGCGGGACGGTTCGCCACATTCCTGTCCAGCGGTGTGTGTCGGACTAGCATTCTTTCTGGACTGATATGGCGGTAAAGCACACTAGGAAAGTCAATGTTTGAGACGAAGTTTTCGAACTGTTTTGTTACGATTGGTGCTAGCTACACTAGTTGTATCTTGTGGGTAAAGTGTACAAACTCTTCGTAGTTTTAAATCAATCTATTCGAATAGCCGCGTCCTGATCATGGACATGCTCGGGGATTTCACACGAGGGGTAGTTTTCATAAAATGCTTGGGATGGGAGCTATGTGATTTAAGTCACATGGCTATGTGAAATAATCTGTTTAGCTTTGTGTCTTTGTGAAAATAAATGTTAAATTAATATTGTCTATTTGTTTTGAATTATGCTTTCAATCTATTATTGTATTCCATTGCAAATATTGCTTTTATGCAAAAAAAAAAACCACAGAAGCCTTTTCTTTTGGAATAAGCCTGCATCTATAAATTGCATTTTGTGGTATGATTTGCGAGTACGGTTGTGTACTCACGCTTGTTGTAAAACTTGCGCCCAAACCTACAGAAGAAGAGGAGTCTACGCCTGCTTTCGAGGAGGAGTTCGTCGAAGGTTGCTGATCGTTAAGGTCTGGATCCCAGTTGGTTGCCTGTGGTGAATTGATGGGATCTCAACTGAAGTTATTTCTGTTCCGCTGCTATTTTATTGTCTGTTAGCCCTGTGTGGCTCAATAAGTGTAAACTCGACCATAAGGTGAAAACCAGTATTTATTATTCAAACTAATCGTTTACTTTATTTATCGCTTGTGTGGATCGATATTCACCTATGTTGACACTGTGTGCACTAGCGTGATCCTGGACTAGTGCATTATACAAAGAGGGTCCAGAATCGTAATTTTGGGTCTCGACACACATCCTTTATATATATATATGAATTTGGATGTAGAGGTGGGAGTCGTGCGACACGGCATGGGTACGATGGGCCGCGGGCCACAATAGCCGGCACGGCGAGCTCCCCCGAGCCGTGCCATGTCGACACGGACACCCGCCGACGAGGCCCAGCACGACACGTTGGCTCGCCGTGCCGCCGTCGGGCCGTGCTGCCACGGACATGACACACGGCCGCTGCAGCTCGGGCGCAGAGGAAGTGGCGCGACGCGGAGGCAGGGCGCTGGCCACCCGGTCGGGGGCGTCGAGGTGACGGCGCGACACAGAGGAGGTAGCTACGGAAGCGCAAATCCGTCTTCTCGCCGCCACCATCCTTCGTCTTGTCTCCCCTGTCGTCGGCGCGGCAGTGGGAGGCGGATTTGGGGAGGACCAGAGGAGCTTGCGGTAAAGAGTGAACTGGGGAAGAAAGAATCGAAGAGGTGAACTGGCGATTTTTTAGATAATGGAAGAAAAAACCTCTCCTGGCCTCTGTATCCAAAGATACACATAGCCCAATATTTATTACCGGTATCTAAATATTCATAACCAAGCTAAACAGTAGCCCCATGGGCCATAAAGAAACGGCAAGACTACAAAACACAAACCACTGGCAAAACAAACGTCGTAAAAATAATAAACATCCTTATGAAAATAAATAATAACTAAAAGATCGTCAAACATCTCGAAACCTATCACATAGCTTCCACCCATGCTTGTTGAATATCTTTCTTGTAATGACCTCCAATGCTTTGATCCCAGCTACCAAGGCCTCCCTCCTTCCTTGACATTGCAAAGCTGACCAAGAGTGGATCCAATGGATACATCTGAATTTAACCTTTGCTCTCCTCCAAATTTTTGAACTTGGCCCTTCGAACAGCCTTCACCAAGGAATCCTCATCCTCTCCAACTTTGTTCGCAAGACGCCAGCTCCACCTTGGCTCCTGATCAGAAACCATACTAGCCATCTCCCCTTTGTTAGCCACCACCCCTGCCGACCTCCCCTTCTTCTGATCCAATGTCCACTCTGAAGCACCAGACAATGGAGCCCCCATCGATCGTCCCCGTGGCATCTTGACTGCTACACCAGCCGACCCTCCTTTCTTGGGCATATCCATCACTGGCAAGATTGCACCCTTAGTCCCAACTAGAGACAGCTTCACCTCCCGGGCCGGCGGCGAAGTTGCCTCCAATGACTCAACCCCCACATCTTCATCATCGGCCGGCAGGGACCTTTCAACCGGTACCACCAGTTGCCACAGCACCATCGTCCCCTCTGGTGTGGGATCCTTGACCCCTGCTACTTTCGGTTCACCTAGTCTCTCTTTTACAACCTCCTGCTGCAAAATAGGAATGACAAACGAGATTATTACCAAGAACCGAATCACTAACCGGAGGCGACGAGGTGGTACCACTTGAATTCGGCCCCATCATTTCTGCAGAATTTTTTGCCCACTTACCTCATGATCCATCATCTCATGGTCTTTCATTTCATCATCGTTATCCCCTCCTTAATCTTGACCGCCTCCATTATTTTGCTCATCCCCCTACCTTGCCCTTTCCCAATTGTCCATCTAAATCTTGCTCAACTTTTAAAAAATAACTCGTAAACACTTGCCAACAACAATATCAACACTCATAGGGATTAGAGAAACATCTATAACCCCCACCTGTAGCCAGACAAGATCATTCTTCCTTGTACTTATCATGTCCACCTTGAGCGTAGCGCCAACAATAGAACCATTGGCACAAAGACTAAGGTAGTCTCTAAATTCATAAGGAACCCCAAAAACTTGCATCTAGACAGAGCGAAGCTGAAACTTCGGAGTATGGTCTGGTGTCCATTCCTAAAAACGTAGCACCACCCCTTGCGCTTTGACTTATATATCCCCAATCTGAACCATTCTTGCCAATTCGATGAGCGTTGAAAATTGAACCAAAAAAGAATTTAGTCCAATTTCTTTCACATCCCACTACCAATCGATTAGGATGAGTATTTTTAACTCTCCGATGACCCATTCAACCGACAGCTGTCCACCAACGATCTTTACCACCCAGCGTGCCCTACGAACTAGCGATTTGGCAAAAAAAGAAGACGAAGAGAGAGAAACAGCAGGACAGTTTCTGAAGTCTTTGCGGCAGCTAGCTAGCCTGTATGCTTCGTATCGTGTGTACAGGCTAATAGGCATAGCAATTCTCATATATATATATATACACACACTTTGCATCGTGTGTAGCAATGCTCATATTTAATATATATATATACTTTGCATTGCATCACGGTGGTCCATGGACCAAAAGAGAGATAAAAGGTGCGGCGACCACAAAAAATCCAGGGAGTCGTTCCATCGTTTTGTGTCACTGTATCAAAAGTTGAGAGGAACCGAGCTGTAGGTGCGTGAATCGTGATGCGTATATTTGTCAGCTCGTCTGTGTCACGCACTCACACTGCACACTTGCACAGCTAGTCAGCCACCCTACAACGGAAGCAAATTCTACGAGAGACGGTCTCACCGTGAGCCCTCTTCCATCGTCCAATCTCCTCACCCCTTTTAATATTGTTTATAAATGAACGGTCAGATTGAGGGGCCCTTGCTGAGGCCCCTCTCCAGAATTTTTTTCCCCATGACCATGAGGACATGACCCTATGCACCTACGCTACTGGCCTACTGCTCAGAATTTACTATGCAAGCAAAATTAATAAGGGTGAGAGAGACCGAGAGCTGCATCCCATTCCCCATCTCCCGCTCCCCATCGAGAGCAGCGTCACGGGCTCATGGCCAGCGGGCGTGGGTCTGGTGTGCTGCCGGTGTGCCATAGTCGTGTCGGGCCGGTCCAAGTATGGCCTAACTTTCAGTGCCATGTTGTGCCATGCCGCGTTGCTCAACCGGCCCCATCCTCAGGCCCAGCATAGCTCTGCTGTTTGTACCGTGTCGGCCTAGCTCGCCATATCTCGTACCGTGCCTTGCTGGTCGGGTCTTGGACTGGCTCGGAAAAGCACGGCCTAAGTCCCAGCTGTATATATTCATACTGGTTTCTTGGTAAGATGTAGCTTTGCTTGTTTCCATTTGCATGCACAGTTTCGATGCTGGCCTTCATCACATCCCTAAATGCTAAATGTGCGCCTGCTTCCTAGATCAGTCATGACCGTGTTTGACGCAAGAAATTGCTTTGGGATTTGTTAGCGTGGGAATTAATGTGCGGGACTGCCAGTGTACTAAAGTACACAAAAATAAATAAACAAAATAAAAGTAAGGAAGACATGCATCTTATTAATTCTCTAGAGAATCACAAAATTACAAGTTCCCTTAAAATGATTGGGCTCCATGGCCAGCTTGGTATAGCAGATCTGACATAGGCGATGTGGTCTCCTAGTTCCCGAGGCCTCAGAAAGGTCCCAGTTAATTACACCTGCATGTTAAACCCGCAGAATACCTCCAATTAAGTTGTGACCTGGATGTCGTCTTCAATCTTCGCTTCACATTCTTCATGCATGTGACTTGATGAATGGTTGATGTAGAAGTGGGCATTGGCATGATCCACTTTGTCGAGAAATAGAGCACTTTAGTGATTAATTTAATTAGGAATTTATTAAATAGATAGCTTGTAACATACATACTAGGTGAAACATGAACTACCAATAGTAGGATGATCACATTATCAAACACGCCTATCTCTGTGCTAACATACAGAGTATTATGGCTAATAAAGCACTACTAGTACAAATGAATTCATCACGTAAACAAATGAAATGGCGCAACTTATAGACAATCGCTCCTGCGAAGGTTGTGTTCGAGTCAGGAGTAGATGAGCGACGAGGAGGAAGACAGTAGCGAGCAGTTGCATAAAGATGCTTCCCAAAAACCTTATTTGCCATAACCAAGACCAGAAGGAGTGACAGCTTCACAGATACAACTCTCCCCACGTCAGGGCACGCCGACGAATGGATGGAGTAGTTAGGCTGCACAATGCCAAGGAACAAGAAGGAAATTCTGATTCTCTCTCAGATGTCTTTGGATAGAGAAGACGTCTCCTCATATAGACATAGATGAGCTTGGAAGGAAGGCAAATTATCGTGCCACAGGATTAGTGTGATTCAAACGTTCGGTTTGAACCGTTCTTTTTCTCTTTTCCAATTTGTTGCATGCAGATATGCCATGTCATCATGCAGGATTATTAGGTGCAAAAAGAAGCTACCTTTCCGCACACAAGCAGACCCGAAATCACCACACCATTCACACACATGCCGGGCGGGTAGGCATAGCGTAGTGAGGCAAGCGTGTGTAATCTTGTTTTGCTTGCTTTAATTAGGAATGAACATGTTCCCACTTATAAATGGGTGTCTCTCCACCTAGAGTAGCAATGTGGTACTAAATTTCTCATCTTCCATCATGCATGAGTGGGCCTTTAGGATTTTTTAGGATTTATGAATGACATTATTTGGGCAAGCCCATAAAGTCCATCATCCTTTGCACTGGCTTCGTTGGCCCTTGTCGTCCAGCTGCTTCGGCCGTGAGCGAGAATATAAAGTCGGGTGGTTGATTAGCATGCATGGACTATGCCAAGCTTGGCCGATACGACAACACCACAGTAGCGTCGCCGTTGGGGTAGCGGGTATGATTTGGAGGAAAAAGTCTATTTTACAACCTTGAACTCTTCAGAAAGTCTGGATTTCAACCCTAAACTACAAAACCAGACACGAGCCAACCTCCAACTATCAAAACCGTTCACTTTACCCCCTTCCGCCCTAAACCACTCTGGTTTCACTAACATGGCATTCACGTTAGCACCCACGTCATCGTACTTTGCCACCTCAGCAGATAAATCACCTCCTCTCTCTTTCTTCTTTTCATTCTTCATTTTCTCCTACCCGCACGCGTATGCTTCTCCTCTTTTTCTCCTTCTCCATCTCCATCTTCTCTCTCAACTCCCCTCTCCTTTTCTCGCCGTCGGCCACCAGATCCAGTTGCCTCCGACTGCCGCCATCTCTTGTGTCTCCATCCTAGCCACTACCTCCCTTGGCCGCCCCTTCATGTCTCGAAGGGGCAGCCCTTCTGCGGCGGACGGCCGGGTCCGAGGGGGCACGACAACGATGGCCGGCGATGGGGGGTGGCCACAAGGGGGGCAAAGCCGGCGGCCGACGAAGGGGGGCGACCACAAGAGGGGGTGAAGCTGGCGGCCACGAGGCGAAGCCGGAAGCCGCACGGGGTGGACAGGGAGTGGAGGTGTGGGCGAGCTGGGGCCGGGGCAGCTGCATTTGTGAGGGGCACCAGCGCGTGATTGTCTAGGGACTCGATTCTTGCAGCGGAGCTTCCATATGTGTATTCTTGTTCTAGATGGAAAGGCCTCTCTCCACGAGATGTCCTTTGTTCATTCTGTCGCTTTCAGAGGCTATCAGAGCCCCATTTTGCTGTTAGTATGGTAAACACCTCCTGTAATGTGTTAGGATGTTAGGATCAGCTGCGAGCTCTAAGGAAACGGGAGTGCCGAAGAAGACTGAAAAAGTCAGCACCCAAATGATGTTAGCATCAACAAGGGAAACTCGGATGTTTTCAAATCTGAGGTGAAAATATATTCAAGGAAGCAGGAACGTTTGCTAGAGTATTCTGCAGTTGATACTTGGAGCAAGGAATCTGATGCTATTCATAATTCTGCATTGAAGGTCTTGATTTGGTTCAATAATTATTTCGAGAAACTGAAAACACACATGGAGAAGCTATCTCTTTCTGAGAGCACAGATGGCTTCAAGATACATCCAAATAACTTTTTGCAAGAATTTGAGATGTGCTTATCTGTTTATGGTAAGACCAGAGGCAATGATTCTCCGCTATCTAAACACAGAGTTGAATTTTCTGTTCGACGCATCAATGAGTAGCTGCAGTTGTGAGGGGCACTGGAGCGAGGGTCGTCGGTCTCCCGTCTCCACATCTGGCTCCACCTCGGCCTACTACCGCCGCCCCTGCTTTTCTAGCTTGAGTTGGTGCCGAGGAGGGGGGGATCAACTGGATCTGAGGCGGTGTCGAGGGTGAAGGAGGCGGTGAGGCATTGGCGTGCGGGGCAGGCGCAGGGGGTGGGACGGCCGGTGCGAGGAGTGGAGGGATTGGCGGTGAACCAGGAGCTCTAGAGGGGAGGGATTGGCAATGAGGGGGTAGAAGAGTGAAGAGAGAGAGATGAGTGAGAATGAGAGGAAGAAGAAAGGAATGAGAGGATGACATGTGGGCCCTGTAAATATATATTTTTTGTTTTATTTTCTAAGTGACTGTCATGTCATCGAAAATAATCTTACGTGTCAAAACCATTGACACGTCAGTGCCACATCACCCAAAACCGCCCCTGTTTGGGTGGGGGCGGGGGTTAAAATGAACGGTTTTAATAGTTGGAGGTGTAGGATGTCAAGTTTTGCAGTTTAGGGTTAAAATCCAGACTTTTTCGTAGAGCTCAAGGTTGTAAAATAGGCTTTTTCCTAATTTGGATGAGAGTAGGGTCGGTGGAAATGAGTACCAGTGTCGATGTAGTTGGCAGGGTGCAAGCATGAACGCCAGGGTATCGATGTAGTCGCCGGGGTGATAGCCATGATGACTCCAGTGCAGTGGAGGCGCCCACGTGTAAATCCAGCGTCACGACAACACTCCATCCTCGTTTCGTCGTGGCATTTGTTCTACCCGTTGTCGAAGCCCGAAACGCTTCCTGTGAATTTTTTTAAAATAATATTTTTTAAAAGATATTTACAAAAATAAATAGCCGCCCTAAAAAATTACAAAAATGACTCCCTATCGCTAGTTCAATTGGCGATAGGAAGCTATCGCCAGTTGAATTGGCGACAGGGACCCTGTCGCCCCCCTATCGCTAGTTGAACTAGCGACAGGAAACTGAACCCTATTAAACCCTCGTAAAACCCACAAATTAGGCCTGTCGCCCCCCTATCGCCAGTTGAACTAGCGACAGGAAACTGAACCCTATTAAACCCTCGCAAAACCCACAAATTAGGCATAGGACAAATTAGGCATAGGACTCAGTTTTATTCAGAAAAAAAGAGAAGGAGAGAAGAGAGGAGGAGAGAAGCTAGCGAAGCGCTGTCCGTCCGGTTGCCTACCTCTCGGGTAATTTTTTAAACCGAATGGACTACATAGTTTTAGATATACGGTTACATAGTGTAGTACGTTTTACATAAATACTTTTTGGTAAGTAGTTTAGTTTTAGATATGTAGTTAATCGTGAAAATATTCTTTTATGGTGTAGTACGTCAAATATGTCTGACGTTACCAATTTCAAAATTTACTATGGTTGAGGGACTATTATGGAGGGTCCCGAGGGGATTGATTTGTGTTATTTCCAATCGGCGGTCGTGCCCCTACCAAGACCATAGTAGCGTACATGGGGCGCTGTGATGCTGTGGTTGTTCCACACATTCCAAGTGGACCATGATGTGTACGATCTGAGATTGAGTTGCCTTGCTCCCGGATAGGACAGCCTACGTATTTCGGAGTTAGTGCAGCTGAAGGGAACAAATTCATGACAGTCATATGTACGCATGGCGAGGGGAGAGAGAGTGGAAATTAGTCCTTCTAGTCCAGGCATATGCCAAACCCACTCCTCCATATGCGGCTGAACAAGAAGGGGGTGCTAACGTCGAAGAAGAAGTCGGGGGCTCCAGCCACAGCATGGTGCACACAATGGCCGAAGCTCCCGGAGTTGCCGATGCTGTCGATGAAGACCATGCGGAAGTAGCTCCTTGAGTCAGGCAAGCTAATGGGTTTGCTGACGAGGGTGATGAGCTGGAAGCCCTAGTGTAAAGGATGGATCTCAAAGACCGAGACTACATGGCATTGTCAGAAGATGAAGGTTCCAACGACGAGGATGATGTGGACCAGTAGGCGGTTCCATTCGAGTGGAACACATACCAGTTCGACAACCTCATCGTCAATGAAGGCTCCCGTGTGCCGTGGGAGTATGACCAGAGCCAGGTCAGGCTAGGAGCTTTGTACAATGCAAGGAGGCCATGTAGGACGCGGTCAAATTTTGGGCCTTGTCGGTGCGGCACACATTCACAGTCGTCAAGTCTACCCCAAAATTCTATGATGTGAAGTGCAGCATAGAGAGATGCCCTTGGCGAGTGCACGCATTTCATCCTAAGTGGGACACCTACTGGAAGTGCTCTATAGTGGTCCCTCACACATGTGTCGTCGCTGAGTCAGTGCAGTCCCACCGGAACCTGTTATCAGGCTTCATCGCTAACCTCATGTATAGTGAGATTGTGAATAATCTAGATTTTGAGCTACGATCCATCATTCAGGCCATTGAGGCAAGGTTCCAATACACAATCAGCTATGCCAAGACTTGGAGGGCAAATCAGAAGGCATTGAAATCAAGGTTCGACACGTTCAAGGATTCGTACCACAATCTCCCTGGGCAACTCCGAGTCATACAAGACAGGAATCTTGGCACTCATGTGGACATTCAAGACATCACGCATCCGAAGTGGCCCAATAAGAGGGTACTATAGTGAGCATTCTTCGCCTTTGGTCCATGCATCAATGCATTCTGGCATTGCCATCCAATCTTGTGCATCGATGGCACATTCCTGACTGAGAGGTACAAGGGCTATATACTAATTGCAATAGTGACGGATGGGAATAATCAAGTTCTTCATGTGGCATTCGCTTTCATTGAAAGTGAGAACACGAACAGCTGGTTGTGGTTCCTGAAGAATGTGAGGAATTCTGTTGTGTAAGGCCGTCCCAACGTATGCCTCATACATGATCGGCATGAAGGCCTACTGCGTGCAATAACTTAGCTGCAACAAGGAGAGAACGTACTGTAACATCCCAATTCTTGGCTTGTGTTTCAAATGTAAGATAATGTGTAGAAATTAAAAAATTTCTTGCATTTTGTTGTTATATGAACTTTCTGAGAATTCTTGTAAAAGAATTATGGGAATTCAAAATCACAAGCCTCTTTTGATCTAAGTCTTGAACCTTTGAGACTTTTTTGGATAATCTTGTGATCATCCTCTAAAAATATTTTTTCTTGGTTCTAGGGATGCTGTGTGGCTCCTCTGAAAAATTTCATAATTTTTGGAAATTGTTTTAATATTTTAAAGGGCTAGTCAAACCCTAGAACAAGCCTTGAGAAATTTCTGGAGAAAAAATTGCTTGCATAAAAACCTCTGGAAAATTTTTACAAGGTTTATCCTGGAGCTGGGAACCACTAGTCCAAATTTCAGAATTTTTGGAGTTAGTTTGCTACCTCTAAAAATTCTTCCAAGTTCAGCTCAAATTTCAAACCCTAAGCCAAGTCACTGTTGGACTCAGGTCAGACCCAAGCCTAACCTCTTGACTTGGTTGAACCAAATCAACTAAACGCACTCGGGCTCGGTCCTTTGGGCGCGTTCCTCTTTAACCGTTGGATCTCCTGTCTACCGCCGAGATCTTCGGGAGCGCTCGGACCTCCCCCTTGTTTGGACCACCTTCTATGTTTTTGCAAAGACTACACTGGGTTGTTTGCAAAGACCACCCTCTCGGCTTTACCCAAGACCTCTCTTAACCTTTTGCAAAGACCACCCTTGGCTACCACCACTGTCTTGTGGGCCGCACACTTTAAACCTTGTGCGTGCGTGTGTAGCACCTAAGTGATCATGGACCTTCCGTGTTTAGATCTGTGTCTCAGATCTCTTTGAACGTTCGGACCTTCCCGAGCTGGTAACTCGTGTTAGCCGTGTGATCTTGATCGTACCGCTGAGATTTCCTTGAACGTTCGGGACCTCCGAACATTACTTTCAATCGTGGCCTCCAGTTTCTAATCCAACCGCCAAGACCTCCTGGCTCGATCTGTGGTCTAAACCTAACCCTTTCTGTTCTTTTGACTGAACCACTTTGGTTCTCTCATTGACTGGTGGGCCCCTGAGCCTGGTCATCTCCTTCCTCGCGCACGAGCGCCATGGCGTGGGCAGAGAGAGGTGCAGAGCCTTGTCACCTCCCGCTCGTCCTCGTCAATGGCACTTTGTCGTAGAGCACTAAATGTGTGCTAGTGACTTTGCCCTAAAGTCCTCCTTCTACCTTCTCCCGTCACTCAACTCGCCCATGGCAGGGGCTTGGACCAAGCTCACCATGGAGCTTGCCTTTGCCATTCCCGTTGCTCTCCAGCTATTTAAAGTCCCCAAGCTCCACCTCTGCCTCTCTTAGTCTCCACCGTAGCTCCACCTTGCTCCTTCTCTGTTAATTGAGCTCAAACCAGTGAGCCCCCTTTTTCGCCATTGTTGGCCGTGAAGCAAGCTCATCGCCGACAGTGCTCTAGTGGTCCCCTTGCTCTTCTTTTCGCATCGCATGGTCCCTCTCATCACCGTGGTCTTATCCCCTGACTCAAATTGGCTTGCCTTCACAGGAATCGCTTGAATTGGGTTTTGGGTCTCCTTCGGCCGTGTTCTTTGCTTTCGTCCCCATCTTGGTAAGGACCTCCTCACTTCAATTGTTTGCTCATGGACCACCTCTGGGCCTTTGCGAAGCTGTCCTCACCACCCGGTGCCTTTCATTTTGCTCTGGTCATCCTCTTTGCATCATCTTCCTCAGTGCCGACGCTAGTCATCGTCGTCGGAGCTCCTCAGTCCACCTCTGTTCCTCTATAGTGTTGAGGTAGCCTCTTGGTAGCCCCTAGTAGTTGTGACACCCGCTACCTTGAACTGCTGCGGAGCTCTTTGCTGTTTTCGTTTTGGCCATGTTTGAGCCGCCGCCCATCTCCGGCTCGCCGTTGTTTTAGGCCGCTCCCGTCGAGAGTACTCTCATGGTGTGCGCAATACTATTGCGAACTTTTTGCTGCCTATTGGTTTGCGCCGCCGTGACCGGAGTCACCGGCGACGAGCCGGCGAGCAAAACCAGGTGGTACTGAAGTCCTGTTGTGTAAGCTAAGATCACCCCTTAGACAACCTTGAGGACCACCTCTTGTTGATCTTGACCGTCCAGGGCCTCCTTCATGCAGATCTAGGCCGTTAAGACCACCCCTTGGTCTTTTTACAACGACCACCCTCTCGGACCTCCCCTAAGACCACCCCCGTGGACTTTGGTAAAGTTAACCTTTAAGACCTCTCCTGGGTAGATCTGAACCGTTCAGGATCTCCCCTCTTGTAAATCTTAACTTTTAGGACCTCCCCTAGGTAGATCTGACCGTTAGGACCTCCCTCTGTGAGATCTTAACCGTTAGGACCTCCCTCAGTTTAGATCTTGATCGTTAGGACCTGCCTCTGTGAGATCTTAGCCATTAGGACCTCCCCCAGTTTAGATATCAACCGTTAGGACCTCCCTTGGTTAGATCTCAGTGGTCCACGTTTGTCCACGTCTTCTCCGGTTGTGTTAGATTTTAATAAAAGCTCGAAAGCTTTTATTTGTAAACTGTTAATTGTTAAATTTCAAATTGCATAACTAATTCATTTTAACTCCTTTTAGGTTGATTTAAACTTTGCTATTGTCCCGTTTAACTGAACTTTAATATAAAAATATGTTTGAACCTTGTTCTGTATCAGAAATCGGTGTAGATCTATTATCTTGTTTTAATATTGAATTGTTACTCTAGAAATTCATTACAACTTGTAAAATGCATAAGTAATTCTCTGTAACTCCAAATTGAGCAAACTAAAATGTGTTAGGTTCCTCTGTTAATATGCTTTAGTATAGAATAGGTTTTATTTATGTCTTTGCCTCTGAAAAATGTTGTGCACTAGTTTCATAACTTAGAAAAATCATAAGAAATTCAATTTAACTTCAAATGAAGTGAACCCATTTTTCTTGTGCTTAGAATGCCATGATATGTCTACCATAAAAATTTCATGTTCAAAAACTTTTTGAAAATTTGTACAATAAACAGTAACAGAAAGCAATTAAATTGGATTTTCCAGCAGATTGAAATTGTTTAGGCTATAACTTTTGCATGCTTAGTCCAAATCGATTGATTCTTATTTATAAATTCATTTAAAATCATGCTCTACCTGCTGTGTAAATTTCATGGATTTTGGATGGCTTTGGTTTTTGAGCCTTTTTCGGTGTTCGTCGCTCTTATTGGATTTTCTCGTTCTTACAATAGGTTCCGAAGAATTTGTTGAAACCGAGAGTGATCCTCTGCAGCAAGAGAGGTACCAGCAAGGCAACAAGATGTAGCATTCATTTGATCATATTGCTCCTATTATTTTCAAAGTCTAATATCTTGTTTGCAAAGTCTATGTATGCATGTTCTATTTTGCTGTTAAACTACTGTCGGTTAGTTGATCCTCTAGATGCATAATCTGTAGGTAAATGTTTATCCTCTACTACTGAACCTAGGATTATCTTGCTGTGATTTAGGGTTCGTTGGATGAGCCCTTGTTACTTAGTAGTTTACGAATTAATGTTGCTTAGTCATGCTTAGTTACCGGTAGAATTGGGCAGTTGTCGACTTAGTCGATAACCTTGATCACACAAAAACTTATTATGACTTTATGTCCAGCACCTTGTGCTATGATTTATTTGAGAAACTAAAACTGAAAATAAAATGTTTTAGACTTGGGCACAATGGTAAGATGGTGTGCTTTTGGGTGTGAATGGTTGGTGCCCGAGTCAACAAAGACCGAATTACTTGCGCCATTGATCCAAGCACTTTTGCGTGCTAACCACATGAGAGGGATATGGGACCTTTCTTGACTTAGTACTTTGGTGTGTGTTGGCTCCGAGTCGCAGGAGAATGTGTGTGTGTGTTGTGGTAAAATGAGGATGGTGTTATGTGTTGGGTGCATGGGAGTGGAATCCTTTCTAGGTTCTCCACACCGAGGGGTATTGTAGTTGTCCAGGTTGCTTTACCCTATATGGGTAGTTGACTCCTGGCTTTACAATGACTCCGATGCAACGTATGAGTTTCTATCCATACGGGCGACTCGTAGTTAATACATAATATTGGAAAACGTCTCGTAGAACTTAGCCGTGCCGGCACACCAAAGGAAGTGTGCTAAATAGCTTGGCAAAAGGCGGTCTAACATGTGAGTACATTAGTACACCCCTGCAGGGTTAAATCTATTCGAATAGTCTCGTTCTAGGTTATGGACACGCTTGGTTATTTTCCGCAAGAATTAGACTAACCTTTTCACTAAATATTGAATTGGATGGTATGAATAGGGAATTCATACTATGTTATGGTGGCTAATGGGTTAGTCACTTCTAGGTTGTTATTTATGTTACTTATTGTTGTCTCGCTATTATTTCAACAATTAAAAACAGATTTGACAAATTGCCTTCAATCTATTACATTATTGCAAATGAAAATTGCTTTATACGTCCAATGAACCATATGACCATCTCCTTTGTTTCAGCTTGCATGTAGCTATGTATAGGCTTGTTACTCGTAAGTCTTGTGAGTACATTTTTGTACTCATTTGCATTGCTTAATTATTGCAGAGGAGGTTGATCCCCAAGGGATTGACTTTTTTGAGTTTTGCTGCGATGTGGACGACTAGCTTGGCGGCCCGGTCGGTTGCCTTGTGGAAAATTGGCAAACCGCTTGGCTTTTGTTATCGCTATCTTATGGCACTTTTGCTTTCGCTGCTTATTCTATTACTTGATGTCATTTGGCCGGTCGGCCCTTGTGTAATAACTCTATATTATGTATGTCTTTTGCAAAACTTGGTTTTGTAAGTTTGTATGGAAATGATGCATGATTTTGTAAAGGTGTATATGTACTGTATTTCTAGGAAGTACATGTTTACCGAGGCTTAGTATATTTGATTGGTAATACTTGAACCATTTGGAGGTTAAGTATTATGAGTTAAATACCCCGTGTCCTCACACGTACCACTTCCATGGCTGGATCTACAGAGCAGGTGGTGCATGAGGCACTTGGATGTAAACTTCTATAAGCAGTTCCGCAACAAGGACTTGATGAACCTATTCAAGCAACTGTGCAACCAAAACCAGCAACGGAAGTTCGAAGCACTCTGAAAGATTCTGGATAAGCGGACCAAGACACATAGAAGGGAGGCAGCGATAAGGGCCGCCCCAAGCGCTGACTAGGCCATTGAAGCATTGCCACAACTACCCACAGATACTCCTAGATTGACAAGGAGGACAGGGGCGCAGGTGAAATACTTCTCGAAATGGATTGAGCACGAGCCTAAGAAGAAGTGGTCGCTACTATATGACAGGCGTGATACTCGATATGGTGTCATGACAACCAATCTAGCAAAGGTGTACAACTGAGTCATGCGCGGCGCAAGGTGCCTCCCTTTGGTTGATATTGTGGAGGTAATTCTCCGAGGTACCACAAACTACTTTGTTGACATATGCAACAATGCATCGCTCGGTATGGCAAATGACAGAGCACTCTACTCCGCCATGATCACTAAGTACATGGAGGAGAAGAGCAAGAAGGGTGAGATGCACTAGGCATTCAAGATGGCCACAAGGGAGCTTCGCTTCGAGATAATGTGAAGAGATAAAGGACGCCGCAGGACGAACTGTGAGAGGATCACCCACGAGCGCACGCTACGCTGCTGTAGTTGCGTATGCATTTGCAACAAGCCCCTTCTTCTGCATAGGCCCTGCTCCCATGTCATGACCGCCTATTCGACGGTGGCGCAGCATCCCGGCTAGTACCTCTCTGACTATTTCACCAAGGAGACGGTGATGCAAATTTGGAGTGGAGAGATGTATGGTTACGCCGTGATTGGCCATTTCACTGGCCATCCGACCTGGGAGCAACTAATCTGAGCCGCAGACATTGATAAGCTCGAGGGAAAGGTTGGCCGGCGATAGGTACGGTGCATCAGGAATGATCTGAGGACACCCGGGTTAAGTCTGCAAGACCGAGACTAAGCAAGGTCTTATAGACATAACTCTGGGCCCCAAGTAAATGAATTCTAAGTTAACTCCACCTAAGTGAGAAGTCTTGACTGAAACTAGAGCCCCGATGATCATGCATACTGCTCCTCTGCAAGTACTACATGATGACCGGTTCTCTAAACAATCAAAGACCACACTTAGTGAGTTAAAATGGAATTCATGAACAACGAGCATGAGGTCATGTTGGCTCCCAGGATCAGCGACCAACATACCCAAACTCACATACAACATTGATCACATCCATACAACATTCATACATTCGTAGTTCAAAAGACATACATCAATATTAGTCAAGTCTACAACTATTACAAGTGGCCGACTGGCCAAATTCAAATAAGATCATAAAGTAGCAGCGAAAGCAAGTAAAGAAACCAAAAGTCCAGCAAAGGTATGCCTATAACCCATCGGCAACCGACTGGGAGTTAAATGATAGCATTACTCATTAACGTCGCCTAAATCGGCGCTAACAAGCACATCAGGCTCACAATCTTCCTCACCTGAAAGCCAGTAGACAAACTGGCTGAGTACAAGGTACTCGCAAGTCTTACACAAAGTAAAAATATTTATTCAAGGGATGGAATTAGTGGCTTAGTTTTGCAGGAAACACAACATCTTAAATCTCTAGACCATCTAGTTTGCAAAAGCCATTTTGTAAACCATTGCTTAAGAAAATAATTTCACAAGACATGGATAGTCATATAGATCAAGCAATACCAAAGTAGCTGCCCACTTTGATAAACTAAAGTACATGAACATCCCATTCATGCCAACCAGGTTATAACCACATCAACTTTTAATTTAAAGTCTATGCAATGACTCATCCAAAAACCAAGTGTTGTCCATAACCGTGGACACGGCTATTCGAATAGATTAAACTCTGCAGAGGTGTACTACTTTACCCACATTACTCGACTAGCCCGTAAGCCCCGGGATGCCTGTGGTTAATGACACACTTCCTTTGGTATGCCGGCCGGGGAGAATCGAGATACAATCATTTTCAGCAAGAGGACCCTATTAAGATAGACCACCCGTACGAGATAACTCCCAACTTAGACATAAGCATATAGCAAATGTTAAGCGGGCACACACGTTGCATGGGAGGGGCCAGTGTAAGGTAGTTAGTATCTTATTTTGAGCAACATAGGTAATCGTGGTCATTATTCACAGTATATATTACACTGGGTTCCCGAGGAACATAGAGATTTCACGGTCCCTATGTCTTTGCACCACCTGCGGTCTAACCTAATAAAACCTTCCCCTTACTTAACTAGACGGCACTCATATACCGCATGTGGTAGCATGCTTGTTACTTGGACTGAAAGTTCAAGGCTCGGTCCTTAAAGGGTCCGGACAAGACCACCACAAACCCAAACTTGTGCATATCATTATCCATACTTACTGCCACTTGTTTAGACCTAAAACCATTTTAACATAACCAAAATTTAAACCAGCAACCAGATATAATGATCTGGACAAAAAGAAAATTAAGAGTTGTTGTGTGTCTCCCACAATTGACGAGCTATTCCCGCCAATTGATCTATTGCGTTATCTAGACCCGCAATGGCTAAGCATTCACACGCAACAACCATATCATCACAAGCATCTATCTTAGGCATATGTGTATGGGAGATATCAAGGATAACTAGCAAGTATAGTATATAACTAACTACTCACAACATAACGATATACCGAAAATAGCATGCAAGCAATATCATTGCATTTCAAAATCTAATGTATAAAAACTGGGATCAATATGATGCAAGAAGAAAGTTCAAATGATGCTTGCCTTGTTGGAAGAGTAGTTGTTCACTCTCGGTAGCGTAGGAGTCAATATCAATAACTTCGGAATCTAAAGAATAAAGACCGATATAAAGACCGAGAAATACCTCAAAAATAAAG
This sequence comes from Ampelocalamus luodianensis, assembly GCA_036346255.1. NCBI lineage: Eukaryota > Viridiplantae > Streptophyta > Magnoliopsida > Poales > Poaceae > Ampelocalamus > Ampelocalamus luodianensis. Next base: position 37,400,795 of record CM070630.1, read on the forward strand.
ATGCTAAAAAATGCATGATTTTTCTACAGTAGCTAAGTCATGATTTTATATGAATTAAGGTGAAAAAATTATTCCATTTGGATTTAGTATGTGAAAGTTATGGCAGTTTGAATTTTAGTTTGCTGGAAATTCCAATTTAATTAGCATCTATCACTATTATTTGATTTTAATTATTTGATGAAAATTTGTAGAGTAGTGATGGTTACAAGGATTACATGGTTAACTATAGAATATTATAATAAGTCCAAAACAGTTGAGTTTATCTCATTTGAAGTTTTTATGATTTAGTTATGAATTTTCAAAGTTACCAGCCTTTCCTATTGTAAAAATAATGCAGTTAATAGAGGGTTTTTCAAAACTACCTTCTCTGTTATAAAGACCAGTTTGAAACCTATTTTAAAATAAAGTTCATTAAAAATAAAAATTATTAAAAGTTGTCTCACTTATTTTGGAGTTGAATTGAGGGAGTTATGCATTTATCAAGTTAATACAATTTTTAGTGTACAGCAAAACCTGAGGGAGGTCTTGAGGGTGGTCTGTGAAAAAATGGCCAGAGGGTGGTCTTTGGGGTTGTTTTTGTAAGATGATTGCGAAGCAAGTCTTTGGGGTGGTCTGTTGCCTACGAGCAGAGGGTGGTCCGCGCAAAACGGTCCAGATGTGGTCCTGGGGTGGTCTTTGTAAAAAATCACCGAGGAGGTCTTGGGGGTAGTCCTGGAAAGAAAAGCCGCTAGGAGATCCTGAGGGATGTTATCGCAAAACAACCACAGGGAGGTCCTGCGGGTTATGATCAGAACAGAAAAGTTCTTGGACAGCCGATATGTACTTTAGGGAGGTCCTAACGGTTGGGATAAGACCTGGGAGGTCCTGGATGGCTGAGCTAACTCTAGGAGGTCTTGGACGGTCCAGATGAACCCAAGGAGGTCTAGATGGCCAAGATAACAGCAAAAGAGAGGTCCTGAGGTTGTCTTTGCGAAATGACCACAGAGGAGATCCACTGATGTACAACTAACAGGGTGTGGGGCCCATGTGTAAGTGACTTAAGGACTCCCGTTAGGACATCGTTTAAATGCTAATTATTGCTGCTTAACTCCGACCTCCCAGCTACAGTACGTGTCCGTGTACGACAACAGGACACTCGTCCAGTGGTCTCGCCTGGCGGCTCGCCGGTGCTACGCGCCACGGCGGAGCCGGCCAAGGGCCGCGATAGCTTCGCAATAGTATTGCGCACCTAATGGGAGTGGTCTTAGTGCTTGTGGTGGTCTGTGCCGGTGGCAAGTCGGAGAGGGGCGACACTAACATATACGGCAAATATGCAAACAGCAATGTGAAGCTCCGCAGCGCAAACAAGCGGGTGCCCGAGGTCCTAAGGACTAAATGAAAACTACCTAAGCGGATGAGGGTGCTCGTGGAGCTTGGAGTTGGCTAGATCACCGCCGACGACGGAGAAGAAGTCTATGTCACGGCTTCGTGAGGGGAGTATTCCCTGAGCAAAAACCAAGGGGGTGAATGATCGGGATGGCTTATAGGTCAACTAAAGAAGCTCTAGAAGCAGTGAATTGACAAAATCCTTACCGATTCAAAGTTGGAGACGAAAAGACAGTTCCTCGGCCGAAAACGAGTTTTCTTTAAATCCACGAAACCCTGCCGTGCATTGGTAAAATTGATTGAGGGGAAAGCCTTATGATGTCCTAAGACACAATGTTGCACACAAGGTTGAGGATAAAACTCACCGAAGATGAAAATGTGAAGGAGAGGTCCTTGGGTGTGTTCTTCGAAGAACCAGAGAAGCTCAATTATGAACCAATTACTACAAACAAAGATGAGAGCTCTCATTATCAGAAAGGAGATGGTTTTGAACTTGGAGGAGAGAGGAAACATCGGATTGGAGCTTACCCAAGAGATGAACACACATGAGCTCCCCTCTCCTCAGCCGAAAAGAGGAGAAGTGAGGGAACACTAGGGTTCGGAGGGGGTATTATGCCCGGAACAAGACGGCAGCGTAGGCGGCGTCAAGTGGGGGAGCTCCAAGATAGGTCAATTTGGGCGGTGGAATGACGGCGTCGACGGAGTAGTTCTGTGCACGTCGGAGAAGCTCGGCCGCGTGGCGAGGAGCTCCTACGCAAGGTCAGAGACGAAGCTGACAGCACGGGCCCACGATGACAGTGTCTCAATTGCGCACGCGCGAGTTAGAGGAGAAGGGGAGGTCGTAGGCCGTTGGATGTCAATCAAACGGCTCATGATCACCAAGGCGGGGATGAGTGTTATAAGGCGAAGAGAGGTCGTGGGCCGTTGGATTTGGATCAAATGGCTTACGATCTCAAGTAAGGTTCGGATGGCCGAAAAGGTTGGGGAGGTCTGGACCGTTGGACGTAGATCCAACGCTTGCATGCGATGGTGCGCTTTAGGGGGTTGGGCTGAGCTGGTTTACTGAGCCAGGTTCGAGCCCAAGGAACAGTGACAGTTAGGGTTGGGTTGAGGTTTGACTGGGATTTAACTTTGGTCTCCTTATTTTGACCAGAGCTTTAAAAATAGAAATAAATTTTAGAAAAATGTGAAATAAATCACAAAGGTTCCTAGGAAGGTCTAATGCCCATAAAAATTATTGAGCACTACTATTCATGATATAAAGTGTATAATATAAATTCAAACTTATTGTATGTCTTTAAATTGTGTTTGATTTTTCTTAGGGTCTCAACTAGTCCTAAAAATTTAGAAAAAAATTATATTAATTCATAAAAATTAATATAATATTTTAATAAATTATTTTCAGAGGAACTTCAGTAGCATTTGCTTCAGTTTTTCTTTTGGAGTTCAATTTAATGTGTATGTTCCATCTTTGTTTGATATTTCAAAGTGTAATTTATACATTGAATGCTTCAAAATAATGATGCATGCTGATGAGATGCATAGTAATTCTCTTTATTAATTTGGGGATATAACAAACGATATGGACGAAGTAGAAGCTGGACGTCGTACAAAGAAGTGCTCCATTTGCAAGGAGTCTAGGCACACCTTCAAAAAATACCTCACGAGGAATCCTTAGGACGAAGGAGACATCGGCACTTCGGACGTCACCGTGGGGACCTCATCCAGTCGCCCGACTCGAGGCAGTCCAGATGGGAGACGTTGAGGTCGCGACCACGAGAAAGCACGGACAGTAGTAATATGTTATTGTTAATGTTCTGAATTATCATTTTGATTAAGTGTGATGACGTTTTGCTGCATGTTATGTAATATCAGTGTGTATGAATTCTCGAGCGCATCGCAATATCACTTATCTTCTTACTTACAAATCATTGATACCTCAATCGTCCTCGCAAAATTCTTCAGAAATTCATCACACTAAAACAACATATGTCGATTATAAAATGTTATTGTGAGTCTAACGGAACAACATATGTCGATTATAAAATGTTATTGTGAGTCTAACGGATTTCGTACAGTTCAACTGACGACAGAATGCTGAACCGGCAATAGGGGGGCGATAGGGTCAACTGGCGACAACTTTCGTCAGTTGAACTGACGACAGGGAGTCATTTTTGTAATTTTTTGGTAGACTATTTGTTTTTGTAAATATTTTTTAAAAAATATTATTTTTTTAAAAAAATTCCGGTTCCTCTCCCGGCGGCCAATTCGAGAAATTCGACAGATGCGTACTCCGAGTACAGCCCACGAAACAACAGAAATGCGCGACAACCCAAGAAAGCAAGCGCACTCCGCGGCTCGCTCGCCGCGCAGAACCAGGGCCGAGGCCAAACTGTGTTGTACATTTGCAAGGAACCCAAAAAGTCGGCGCCCTCCCGCCTCTCCCGCGACGGCGACGCCCAAAAAAACTCAAAACCCACCTGATGACCACCTCCGGTTGTCCAAAGGCTTCCTCTCCTCCCATGGCCCAACACCAACGCCCCGCCGCCGCCGCCGCCGCCGCCGCGGTAGAAGAGGAGCGCGCCGCCTGGTCGGATGCGCTGGACGTCGGCGATTCCGACCTCCACCACAACCCCCCGTCCTCCCTCCCCCTCCGTCTCCTCTGCCCCTGCAGCTCCCCCCACCACCAGCGCATCCCCGGGCCCGCCGCCTCCATCGAGGTCGCGATGCGCCTCGGCTCCCCCGTCTCGTCCGGCCCGGATCCCGTAGCCCGCGCGGGTGACCAGGCCGCGGGCTCCGACATCCTGCTCGACCCGTGGCTCTGCGCGCTGCGGTTCCTCGGTGAGGAGCAATTGATAGAGATTCTTGCCGTCAAAGATTTCGCGTTTAGTGGTCTTTTGGATGTGATTGGTCTCCTGGTGTGGTTCGGGACGCAGGGGAGGACCGCGCTAGGCAGCCGACTGGGATCGGGGCGATCCGAGGCGAGCGGGCGTTATATCGAGCGCCTCTGGTGCGTGCGGGCTCCTCCCTTGTTCCCATTTTTAGATTGCCTTTTTGTTAGGGCTGTGCGTATTTTTGTGATGGGTTGATTGGATTTGGGCTTCTTGGTTGTGGTCAGGTGGTCGGGACGGTGACGTCGTGCACGCCAAATGGGCTTGGCGCTCTCTTCCTGAATCTGAAGGTGAGCATCAGCATCATAGCCTGATATGTGGGTTTGTGCATAATCTGCGTTCTTGAGATTCTGATATCCTGTAGCGTTGAGATTGGGTTTTGGTGATTGAAATGTCAGTGTGGAGTTTAGTTCGCATCGAATTGAAAAGCGTATCGGAAAAGGTCCATTCACTGATGAATATAAAGTGTGTTACAAAGTAACGTGTTCTTGTTATAACTACATAATTTGTGTAATTCATAGAGATTAACCAGACCATTATTTCCTGCTGTTGTTACCACTGGCTTGGGCGATTCTCACTAACGAATTTAAAATTTCTAAGTTTGAAACTAGAAATACTTCATCCAGATATAGGTAGCGAGGACTTAGTTTTCGTATGCTGGGAGTAAGAGATCAGAAGATGGTTTAAAATTTTCTAGACCATAGATTATAAACCCCACAGCAGCTAGTGTATACTCTGATCAGACCAGCATCATGACAGTTACCAGCTGGTAACTGCTTTTTAATTCCCCTATGCTACAGTGCTAATAGAATGATGTACCTAACTGTAACACCTTAGCCCAAAATTTGAGCCCAGCCCACCGTGGGGCAGTCCCACGTACCTCACTTATACTTTTGTCCTCGTTTTGTATAAAATGGTTAACTTGAAGGTACTATGTTTGGACATAACAGACATTTTATGCTACTACAACTCACTTTAGACAAATAATATGTGATTAATCCCACCATCACAACTCCACTTGGGCCACATAGGCTGCATACTAATAGGCCGAGGTATTATATTCATCCCCATAAGGGCTGATGCCCTCAGCAACACACCATATACACACTAAATTCCCAAAAGCACCTCTCGGTACACGTTAGTGCCATACTGCCATGTGCCCTCTATGGACCCATACACACGTACCAATGCAACGAAGGTTGATGTTTTGATCCCATCTGTAACACTCTGGCCTAAAATTTGCACAAAGCTCAACCCACCGTGAGGCAGACTCATGCATGCATAACATTCCACTTACACTTTCGTCCTCGCTTTTTTTTTTCTCGAACACGCAGGAGAGCTGCGTATCATTATATTAATAGAAGAAAAGAGAGTCATACAAGAGACCCAGAGAGTCAAACAAGAGACCCAGACTCACACACAAACACACACACCCACTACTAAAAAAAGGAGATTAAATCACCGCTTAACAGAAAAAGGGGCGACCCAACCACAACAAAGAGACCTTTAAGCTGCTCCTACAACAAATGAGCGAGGAGATCCCCTTGGCTCTGCCGGACTCACATATAGGCCTCTTCCTTGCAAAGTCGGCGCCATATTAACATTTGGCGATGCACCATTGAAGACACAATCATTTCTGTGCCGCCAGATACTCCAGGCACCCATAATGACTAGAGAGTTCAGACCCTTCCTCAAATCTCCTGTTACAGTAGAATCAATTTTCCTCCACCATTCATCAAAGGATTGGTCAAGAGGTATGGAGCAAGTGATGCCAAACCAAAATGCGACAGGAGGGAGAACCAAAAGTCTCTTGAGAATACACAGCCCACCAGTAGATGTTGAATATTTTCCTCTTGCTGATCACATAGGAGACACTGATCTGGATAAGGGAGACCCCTCTTAGCCAATCTGTCCGCTGTCCAGCATCTATTGTGAGCTACTAACCACATAAAAAATTTACATTTGGGGGGCGCCCAAGATTTCCAGATTCTCTCATAAGGATCGAAAAGGACAGCTCCCTGGAATAAGGCATCATAGGCACTCTTTGCAGTATAATTACCCGAAGAGGAGAGCCTCCAAATGAATTTATCGGGTTTTTATAAAAGGGTTAACTTGGAGGTGCTACGCTTGGACATAACAGACATTATATACTACTACAAGTCACTTTAGATAAGTAATATGAGATTAATTCTACCATCACAACTCCACTTGGACCACATGGGCCGCACACTAACAGGACGGGGTATTATACCCACCTGGTGGGAAACAGTTTGTTAATGAAATCCCAATCCCTACTGTTTTCTATTGCATTGTCTCCATCTTTTTAAGTCTGAATCCTTATTATAGGAAATGCTACATTTGGCTTGAAAATTAAACTGTGTCTTAGCTTACCCTTGATGGGCATTCTTGGGATGTTATACCACTGGACAAAAATTTTATTGGAGGGAATCTGAGATGTGATGCTGTCATCGTAGTTATAGGGGGAAGAAGGGGAACATACCACAAAAGCGGTGAGGTATAAGAATGGGTACATTCCAGTAAAGGAACACTCTAGAGCCAAATGCGCTATCCTCTTGTGCAGTTGTATTGTATGAAGCAGCTTTTATAAATCAGCGGCTCCTCTTTTAGGATATTTGAAGCTTGCAGGGTTTAAATATAGCATAAATGAATGATACCTTCCACATGTGGTGTGTGGTTAACAAGTGAGATGACACAATTCGCCTTGATGGCTAGAGAAGTACAGAAGCAACTTGGGTAGAAAATGTAAATAATTTTCCTCAGGGAACCATTGTGTTGATTCTCCTTGTAACCTTAATAATTGGCCCTTGTCAACTTATACAGTTCTACTTCCTGTGCTGTGATCCTTTTTTTTTTTGGATTTAATTGATATATGCCACTGCAAAGGTGATGTCTCACAAATGTACCACTGAAAAGTTTTTTCTTAGAGAAATGCCACTGCATAGTGTGTGATTTTGGGGAGAAAACACTAGCAAGTGACAGATTTGGATCAATGAAACGAGCAGATTTGGATCCTTTTTTTTTTTTGCATGATGGTACTATTGTTCCGTAACTAAATTGATTACATTTCATGATGTCTGGGCACTTGAAACTTTATTCTGAATAAGATCCCGACATTTCTTTTTTACTTTTCAGATAGTATATTTGAATCATAGGCCATAAGTATAATGACGCAATGAAGAGAATATATCACTTTTTATGTAAGTAGCAAATGATAATGAGTTCTTGATAGGATCGAACCGGCACAATTGGTGCTTCAGTTCACAAGAAAGTTATCTCGGACGGAAACCTTGGCAACGGTATATCAGTTGGGTCTGTCATTGTTCTCAAAGAGGTAAGGACATATAAATTGTGAACAAAAGGGTTTCTTTTGTTGTCAAACTACTCTACCATGGTGGCAAGTAATTGGTTCAATTGTTGAAGATATCATTGATAATCAATTTTAGGTGGCTGTTTTCCGTCCATCTCGCACAGCGTGCTATCTGAATGTTACCCAGCAAAATGTGGTAAAGGTATTATTCGTACCCTTTTCTATTACATTCTTCATGATCTTACATTGCCAAGTTTTTCAGTCTCATTTTTGTGATCCGCGATTAATATAACCCCCATGGAATTAATTTATGTGGTTATTGATTTGTGGAATTGGTTTTTGATGTATATGGTTATGCTTTCCCCATTAATTGTTGTTGAAACTAATGCGGTGTTATTTTTAAAATATATTTTTTTGCTATTTTTTAGGCTGGAAACTGGGATCTCTTTGCGTGTTTTAGACTACTCACTACTAAGTTTTCATTCATCATTATACCCTTGGTTTTGTAAATATCATGATTCATGAATGGCCTTCTCTATGGAGAGTGGAGATGTGAGACGAAATTAGGCCATTTTGATGATAAAAAAGTGATTTGGTTGCCCTTTTTGGTACTGTAATCTTATTGGGGTAGAAATTAGACGGTGCATAACCATATTTTTATAGCAGTTTCACAATGATGTTTTGTCACTTTTAAACTGCCATTACAATGCTCTTGAACATATCAACGTGTTCATTGTATCGTTAGTTCATCTTAGGACATGGAGGTATAATGGTGTTCACATTTTCAGGTTCTGCCAGTTGACAGCGCATCTAAGCAAGTGATTTCATCAAGTACCACTGAAAGCCAACTTCCTGGTATTTTTGAATTCATTCTCTTTTTTCTTTTCCTTCTCTTTATTATTCTTGTAAAAAATGATGGTATTTTAATGTGCAACCCACAGCAGCAAAGTGCTCAGAAGCAGGGAGGTTTGCATGCCTAGGAGATAACCACATGGAAAGGAGAACTAAAACTGAAACATCTGAAGGACCAACAGCAGTCCCCAGTAAGATCTCCAGGACCAGGGATAGTCGGGTTGCCGAGGTAGTTTCTCATAATAGTGGTGCAGCAAATGCTATTCACAGTACTATTTTGAGAATGGGCAGAGGCACCATTCATGGTGTAGAAAATCACCACAAGATGAAGTTGGACGAAATGGATTCAAGTCCTCCAAGAATGCATTTACCAAGCTACAATACCAATCAGGATCTGCAGAAAATTTTTAATAGCATGAATTCAGCTAATTGCCACCAGAGACGAGGAAGCTCACCCAAGTATGGTAGCAGCAGTGAAGCTGAAAGATCTACCAACAATATAATGAAGAGACTTTTAGGTCGTGAAACGACGATGCCCAACAAGGAAATAACTGTTGCTGAGGTATCTCGTGATCATCGTGGAACACCTGATGCAAGCAATAGCACTTCAAGAATGGATACTGCTGCTGGGTGTAGTTCTGAAAAGCACCAGGAGATTGGACTACAAAATTTGGTGGAAGGCCTCTGCAGCAAGCATGTATCAAACCACAATAGTGATGAGCATCAGCAGCAAAATTTGAATATTTCAAACACAAGATGTTCACAGCCTAGTCTTGGTGGAAGCTCAGTCATGTCTGGAAACGGAGATTATAGTCAAGCTACTGCTAATGAAAAGCTCAGGCGACTTTTTGATGGTGAATGTATCCTCCCTAGTAGCAAAAAGCTGAAGAGTGATGTAGTACTTCCTGACGGCATTGGTGTAAGGATGAATAGCAACAGTAGCAATGGTTTAAAGAATAATCTGAACATTGGTCTGGATGATATAGCAGAAGGATTTTGGAGTGAGCACAGTTCAATCAGGAAACTCAATGAGCATCAGCAAAAGGACTTGGATGCTGCAAATGCGGGTACCGTCCAGCCAACTCAAGTAAATTGCTGTACGCCTGCAACTAATGCTACTGCCATCAGCGCATCATTGCTTTCCAACCCAAAGAAATTGGCTTCAGTGGCTTCTGCAGCAGAATGGACGGATGAGCAGCTGTCTGAACTGTTTGCTGACTACTAACATCCGCATCAGGGTGCATATTTCATCAATGAATTGGCTAGATTTGGCACTCAATTTGAAGATGTTATCTCAAGGGTGTGATGAAGCTTGTCAGAATTGTGCGAGTTTTCCACACTTGCACCTTGCTTCTTAATTTGTATATAGTTATAGTCTAGAAGTTCGCTTTCTAAGATGGTTGCAACTTACGACATCATGTCTCAAGGTGCTCAGTTATGTGCTTCAATCAATTGAACCTCTCTCTATAGCACAGGAGGATTTGTAGACCAAATAATTGTATTTCAATCATCTACAATTGTTGTGCAAAATGAGAAGTTTGAAGTGTCTTATTATTATTAGCACCTCTTCATAAAATGATTTTTTTAAAAACAATTACAAAAATAAATAGTTGTTTTTTTATACATAAAATGGGCTCCTGTTGTCGTTCTAATTGACGATAGGATCCAATCGCTAGTTGGAATGGTGACAGGCTTTTTGTCGCTAATAGAACCGTAGTGTTGCTATTCTAAATGACGATTGAGAAATTTTGCCATTTGGAATGATGGCATGATCAAGTGATCTTTTTTTGTTGAAAAGAAAACTGAAAGTAATGGCATAATAAGAAACAGAAAGTAATAAGAAACAATATTAGCACAACATATTTCAGCACAACGTTATATCATAGTTTGTCGACAAATCACAATGATATTACAAAACATTTCAGCACAACGTCATCACATAGTTTGTCGACAAATTGCAATGATACTACAAAACATTTTCACACGTCATCACATAGTTCGCTGACAAATCATAATGGTATTACAAAACATTCACCACAATATATTTCAACAAGATAAACCATTTACATGGTTGTGACCTCAATGTCTATCATGTCGACCTCCATGGTGCCTGCCTCGAGTGGGGCGGTCGGATGAGGTTCCAGTGGTGTCGCCCGGATTGCCGATCTCTTCTTCATCCCGTGCATGTCTCGTAGGGTATTTCTTGAAGGTATGCCCGGACGCCCTGCTAGTTGAGTACTTCTTCGTGCGACACCTAGTTTCTGCTTCGTCCATGTCGTTTCTGATACGCTGTACCTACCGCCGGCCAACCTTTCCCTTCAGCCTAGCAATGTCTACGGTCCAAATCAGTTACTCTCAGGTAGGATGGCTAGTGGCCAACTACGTCGTAACCATACAGCTCAGCATTCCAGGGTTGCTCACATCTTCCTTGGTAAAATATTTGGAAAGGTATTGGCCAGGATGCTACGTGTCACATCCCCGAATTAATAAATAGGATTATTATGGATCTCATGAGCATGCATCATGTTTTTCAAGCATTGTCATGTTTATTTTACTTGGAAGATCACATACAAAGCCTAAACATATACTTCAAAATTTAACTCCAAAAGAAATCAATAACAAAAACTTATGATCATCATTTGGAGATAATTTATTCAAATACTATATTGATTATCATGAATTAATATAATTTTTACCAAATTTATGGGACTAATTTTAACCCACAGAAAATTCAAACACATTGCAATGACCTATTCTTGATTTGAATTTAAACTATACAAAATATATCATGAACAGTAAGTTTTAAATTTTTTTATGAGCACTATACCTTCCCAGGAACCTCCCTAAATTATTTTAGGATTTCGGAAATTTATTTCTATTTTTAAGATCCCGGTCAAAGTAGGGAAGTTAGTTTTTGAAACTAGGCAACTATGTTTAACTAGATCCAATCAGGACCATTCGATTTAAATCAACCGTCCCGATTTGATCGAAGTTGTTCAGACTGTCCGAACTCGCGGTGCATCTGGACCGTCCAAACACGTGGTCCGAGCGACACCGGGTCGGTCCGAACGTTCCGACCACGTCACTTGACTCAGCCCAACCAACTAATCCACACCATGTCGCACCGGAGTCCGGCTTGCACCGCGTGTGAGTCACTGCCACGCCGGCCCCACATGTCAGCTTCGTCTTCAACCCCCCGTTGGCGCTTGCGCAGAATGCCAGTGCCACGCGGCCGCGATTTTCTTCAGCGTGCCAGTCGACGCCGTGAATCCACCATGACTATAGACCACTCCTGGAGCTCCTCTGTTTCACGCCGCCTCCATTGCTGTCACTCACTCGGCATAAAAACCCTCCAAACCCTAATGTCTCCTCACTTCTCCTCTTTTCGGCCGAGGAGAAGGAGGCTCGCATTTGCTCCCTACTCGGGTAAGCCTCAGTCCAATGGTTCCTCTCTGTTCTATGTTTCAATGCCGTGTCCATTTTGGCTAATTCCAGCTCCTCTCGTTGCTTGTAGCTTTTGGACCACCTTGGTGCCATTACAAGCTCCAGAGCATGCACCCGTGGACACCACCTTGTCATTTTCGTCTCTGGGAGGTATTGACTCCAATCTTCTGCGTCATATCATTCCTTTTAGTCTGACGATGTAAATCCCTCAATCAATTTCATCAATGCACGATAGGATCTTGTGGATTTGAAAGTTGGACCATTTTCGGCTGTAAAGCAACTTTTCATCTCCCACTTTGATCCGGTAATCCATCCTTCGATTCCTTGCTACTAGAGCCTTCTATGATGATCCTTAAGCTATCCCGGAGCTTCATTCTCCTTCTTTTTGCTTAGGCTCACCTCTCCACGTGAACCGCACCGCCACCATCACCTTCAACGCTGGCCCAGGCTTCGACCATCTCTTGCCCTCTCCTAGCTTTAGGTAGCTTCACTCAACCCCTTGGTAGTTTGGGCACCTGCTTGAATGGATGCTGCGGAGCTTGTGCGTTGCATGTGTAACATCCCAAATTTTGGGCTTGTGTTTCAAATGTAAGAAAATGAGTAGAAATTAAAACTTTTTCTTACATCATGTATTTCCTGTTGTGCCAATCAATTCTTGTTCAAGGAATTATGGAATTACATTGTCACAAGTCTTGTTGATCCAAATCTTGCTATTCCAAAAACAATCTTGTCAAATCTTATGATCATCCTCTGGAAATATTTTTCCTAAGTCTCTGTGATGGTCTGTGACCCCTCTGAAAAAATTTCACAATTTTTAGAAATTGTTTGAATATTTTTAGAGGCAGTCAAACCTGTTTGACTCTTAGTCAAACATTAAAACAGAGCCTTGCAGAATTTTTGGAGATTTATTCACGATATAAAAACCCCTGAAAATTTTACACAAGGTTGATATCTGAGTTAGCAAGCTCCTGTAAAAATTTCATAATTTTTGTAGTTAGTTTGCTACCCCAAATAAATCCTCAAAAGTCTCAGCATATTTTAAAACCTAAAACCAATTTCACTATTCATTGGGTTCGAGTCGGGCTCGAGTCCGAGCCACTTGACTCGGTTGAACCACCTAACTGCACCGAGCCGCGTTTTAAAACGCGCGTGCAATCTCAGCCGTTGGATTCAAATCGCTCGGCCCACGTTCGTGTGAGCATTCGGACCCTCCGGTTGCGTTAATCAATTGGGACCGTTGGATCTCAATCCAACCGTCCAGATCCCTGAGGGCAATCGAACTGTCCGGCGAACTCGTTTAATCGTGACCGTCCATTTTCAATCCAACGGCCACCGTTCTCTTTTCTGTTCTTCTTCCTCCTCTGCTTCTTCGAGCGCAGCGCGCAATGGCGTAAAGAGAGATTGAGTGGGTGGCTTTGATGTGTCACCTCAAATTTGCTTTCGTCAACGGCTCTCTGTGGAGCATTAAATGCGCTCAGGCTTTCTCCTCCATTGTCCCGAGTCTCACTTGCTCCCATCATTTCTTGGTCCATGACCGGAGCATGAACCGAGCCCACCATGGACTCGGGTTCTTGCTCAAAACCCTAATTCCTTTCCTATAAATTGGCCCTCTAGGTCCTCCTGGTGTCCCTTTACACCACACTTTGCTTTTCTCTGTGTTTGAGCTCAAAACCACCTCACACCTTCAATCCACCATTGTGACCCGTAGAGCTCCAATGGCGGCCTTGGTGTCCAGTGGTTTATCTTCAACATTTCTTGCACCCTTTTTGAACTCCTCAACCTCCTTTGTATTTCCCCTAACTTGATTTTGGGTTGCATTCACAGGAATCGCTCAATTTTAAGTTTGGAGATTTTCGGTTGGTTTCACCCCCTTTCTTCTCCACTCAGTAAGTGGTTCTTTTGCAATTATTTGCTTTTGGAGCCTCTTTGAGCTATAATGAAGCTGTGGTGATGATTTGGTTCCACTCATTTTGCTCGAACCTCATCTTCCACTTCATCTTCTTGACTCCGGTGGACTTCATCGTGTTCAAGTCTTCCCGCCATCTTTGGAGCTCCTCTCGGTTAAGGTAGCTTCTATATAGTCCCTAAAAGTCATGGCACTCGCTTTCCGGATGCGCAATGAGCATTTTGCTATTTTCATGTTTTACCGAAAATGGCTCCATCTTGTTTTCGGCTCGCCGGCGTTCTAGACCTCCACCGCGGCGAGGTCACCACCATTGGGTCCGCAACACTATTGCGAACCCATTTTGATAGTTTGTGGCGCCGCATGACGGAGTCGCGGCGACAAGCCGCAAAGCCACTCGGGTTTTGTCAGTTGAGAAGCTCTCATTTTCGTCAGATAATTAGGACACACTTAATGTTTAATGATTGCCAATCAGTAGAGCATTAATGGTGTCTTAATCTGGCCTAATGTCTCACTGACATGTGGGTCCAGCCCCCTTAAATCACCCGCCGCTTTTATCCGTGCGCTTAGGCATCATTAATGCTAATCATGGGTTAATTAAAGTGTCGGCACTATTGGTCGTCGGAAATAACCCCCTGTGCCACTGCCAGTGGGCCCATTAGCTCAAAACCGAAAACCAGAAGTCATTAGGGCTGATTTTGGGTTATTTATTGCTAATCATTGTTAGCAATAAATGTGTCCGAAATTACCTTTTGAGTCACTGACAGGTGGGTCCACGTGCTGCGTGTGCGCGTGTTAAGACTCGCATGTGTGACTCTCGATCCACCGACATGCGCCCCACGTGTCGGTATTCTGCTTGCACTTCAATCTTGGACGCCGTCCATTTTGCGATCTGCGGCCCAGATCTTGTATGCATTCGGACCATCCGGTTCCCCTCATCATTCTTGGCCGTCCATCGTTTGATCTGCGGCCCTGATCATGCGTGCAATCGGACCTTCCGACCGTTGGTGCGCTCTGGACCGTCCATCTGCAGATCTGCGGTTGGGATTGGCCCAAGCAACCGCACCGTCCGGTTGCATTCATCCTCGTGAGCCGTTGGGTCTTGATCCAACGGTGAGCTCCTGTTTTGAATCGCGCGCGTGCGCTGTTTTCCGTGCGTGTGGCTCGTTGGATTTTGCATCAACGGCCCACGAGCGTCCACGTCGTTTATTTCCGGTTGGGTTGGTTTTTATTTCTGTAAGTATTTATTTATCAACTGAAAATTGTATCAAAACTTTAGAAATTCATAACTAATTCAAGATAAATCCTTTTTACATGAAACCAACTGCAATAAATTTGTATTTCACTGAAGTTTAATATAAAAATGCTTTTAGCTATGCTGCTGTAGTAGAAAATTCTGTAATCTCTAATAGCTTGTTTTCTGCTATTTTTATATATTCCAGAATTGTATTAAAACTTGGAAAATGCATATCTTTTTTCTGTATATCTGCTAATTGAATGATTTTAACTTTGATAAATTTGTTGTTAACTAAACTTTGATCTAAAAATGGTGGTAGGCCTAAACCAGCACCAGAAAAATATGTTAATAGATTTAACCTTATTAGTAGCAATTAAAAATTCATTTAATGATGTAATAGACATCAGTAATTCCCTGTAAATCCTAAAAATAGAAATTTGATGTTAGGAAATCCTTCTGTTATCATACTATAATATGAAATGGGTTTTGCACATGTTATATTTCTGGAAAGTGCATTATGCTAATTTTTCATCTTAGGAAAATCATAACTAAATCATTTTAACTCCAAATGACCTGAAATTTTATATGGGTTACCACTATGCCAGTAGGTAGCTACCATAAAAATTTCAGCTTCAAAATCTTTCTAGAAAATATTTTGCTACAATACCTAATTATGGCGAAAATGAGTTTTTAGGTAATATCTTTTGCACCACAAATCCAAATTAGGTTTTTCCAGTTTCTATGTCTAAGTATATTCGTATTTCACCTTGTGTATAAGTTTCGGTCGCATTTGGATAATTTTTGCTTGCTCTTTTGTTTAAGTGTTGCAAGTCTTATTGGTTGTTCTTGGTTCTTTTGCCTTTCGCTTAGGGTTCGACATTTGCGGTAACCCCAGAGCGACCCTCCACAATGATTTGAGCAACTGCAAGAAGGCAAGCAGTTTGATCATGTTAATCCCAGTATTTTAAGTATTTATGTTGATTACAAATTCTATGTATGCATTGCTACTTTGTGTTAGTAGTTGGCCTAGTAGATGCATTTCCTTAGCAAATGATTATCCTCTACTACCATGAGCCTAGGTTACTTGCTGTGATTTAGAGTTCATGGATGGGCTCTTGTCACTTAGTAGTTGCGAATTAATTGCTTAGCCATGCTTAGCTTCGGTAGAAATGGGCGGTTATCGACTTGTCGATAACCTTGATCACATCAAACTTATTATGATTATGATTTCCACCTTGTGCTATGTCTACTTACGAAAACTAAAACCGAAAACAAAATGATTTAGACTTGGGCACAATGGTATGATGGTGTGATTTTGGGTGTGACTGGAATGGTGCCCGGGTCAACAAGGACCGAACATCTTGTTACACTAAACCAAGCATTTTAGCGTGCTAACCACATTAGAGGGTATGGGACCTCTCTTGACTTAGTACTTTGGCGTGTATTGGCTCCGAGTCGCAGGGAGTCGCAGGAGGGATGGTGTTGGGAGCATTGTAGTGTCCGAAAGACTTCACCCGTGATGGGATTTGTTGTCTTTCGGCTTGCAATGTAAGCATATGGGTTTCTATCCATATGAGCGGCTCGTAGTTAATACACAAGATTGGAAATGTCTCGTAGGACTTAGCCGTGCCGGCATACCTTCGGTAGTGTGCTTGTGGCTTGAAGGCGGTCTGAAGTGTGGGTACATTGGTACACCCCTGCAGGGTTAAAACTATTCGAATAGCCTCGTCTTAGGTTATGGACACGCTTGGCAAGGTCTTTCAAGAGTTAGACTATAACCTTTTAAATTAAAACTTGATGGGTGGTACGAATCGGGGATTCGTGCTATGTTGTGGTGGCTATTGGGATAGTCACTTCCAGGTGGTTACTTGTATGTACCTTTACTTACCGTTACTTTGATAACAAAACAGATTTGCAAACTTGCTTTTAAAATGTATTACATTATTGCAAATAAAGTTGGCTTCATGCAAAATGAGACATACAACCTCCACCTAAATAAGCTTGCATGTAGTTTATGAATAGGTCTGCTATTCCACACGTCAGTCTTGCGGGTACAAAGACAATCTTTGTACTCAGTTGCTACGCTTAATTGTTTTGTTGCAGAGGAAGAAGGTGAGCCTGAGGGGCCTCACTTTTGTGAGCTGTGTTGTGGTAGCTTGCGGGGCGACTAGCTTGGCGGCCCGGTCGGTTGCCTTGTGGGTGTATGGCTAACCGGTCGACTTTTGTTCTAGCCATCTTATGGCACCTTTTGCTTCCGCTATCTTTCTTGTATATTGCTCTATTTGGCCGGTCGGCTCTTTTGTAATAACTTTACTTTATGTATGTCTTTGTTGAACTTAGTGATATATGTTGTATGGAAATGATGTGTAATTTTGTGATGATGTGCATATGCTGCAATTCTGGGAAGCATATGACCATCGAGGCTTAGAATGTTTAATTAGTAACGCTCGAACCATTTGGAGGTTAAGTGTTACTAGTTAAATATTCCGGGTCCTCACAAAGTTGGTATCAGAGCCATACTGACCGTAGAAACCCCTAGCTTGGTCGCCCCTAGAATATTTTGAAAGCTTACTTTCAAAAGGTTTGTAAAACTTAAGTAAGTTCTCTAATTTTTCTCCTTACCTGTCTTAGCTTGCTCATCTCCCCTTACTCTCACTTAAGTTTGAAAAAGTTGTTCCTCTCTTCCTTTCAAAAATTAGCCTCCATCGATTAACTTGGTTTTGGAAGAAACATGAGAGCTTGGAGAAAAGAATTTGGACAGCTAGCTAGTGGTTAGTAATTAAGGTAGGAAATGAGAGGTAAATTCAACTAAAACTTGTGGGAATGCAAGGGTAAGAAGTGATATGAGATTAGCTAATGCCTATACTCTATTAGGTGGTTATACCTTGATTTTTGGACTGTTTTGAGCTGGAATTTAGTTCTGGAAATTTTGGGTTTTCTCACACGATTACTCGTTCTTCCATACGGGTTAGTCGTTTCAGGAAGTCGATTTGGTGATTTTTAGTCCTGTGCTCTTGGTGGTTATTCCTGAGCCCTTTTTCTTGAGTTTGGATTTCTTTGCTTTCTTTTTATCTCGGGCTTGTAGCTAACTTATCTTAGTGAATCAGGATGGCTGGTGGGACACGTAGCGGCCGGAATCAGCCGGGTAGTCCCGATGAGGAGCTTCCCCCTCCTCCGACCATGGCGGAAGTCCTCATGCAGATCGAACGCAATCGTTCGGAGGACCGTAGGGTGTTGGAGGTTATCGCGAGGAACACCTCCACTCCCTCTGGTGCCTCTGGATTTGGAGGTGGTCACCAGTCTCGTGGGGGACTTGCGGAGTTCCTCCGTACTCAGCCTCCCACCTTCTCCCGGTCCGAGGACCCCTTGGACGCAGACGACTGGCTGCGTCTGGTTGAGCGGAAGCTCAACGTTGCTCAGTGCCAGGAGCAGGAGCGGGCACTTTTCTCATCCCATCAGCTGGAGGGTGCGGCACTCTCATGGTGGGAGAACTTCCTCGCCATGCAGCCTGCGGGACACGTGGTCTCGTGGGAAGAGTTCCGGTCAGCTTTTCGTCGGGCCCATGTCCCCGCAGGCCTGATGAAGCTGAAGAAGAAGGAGTTCCTTGCGCCAAACAGGGCGCAAATGCGGATCGAGTACCTCCACGAGTTCAACCATTTGGCGAGGTACGCTCCTGCTGAGGTGGCCACTGATGAGGCCAAGCAGAGAAGTTCATGGAGGGCTTGTCTTGAGGAGCTGCAGGACAAGCTCTCTATTGTGGACTTCCCCGACTTCCAGACCTTGGTGGACAAGGCCATCGTCGCCGAGCACAAGCGCGAGCGCTGGCGAGTCCCGCAAGCGCAAGTGGGAGGCCCAATGTCCGCACAGCCGGCCTCGCTCGTCCCGTGTTGGACCCGCACGGTGGCCCGTTCTTTGGCTTCACCACCGCCGAGGCCTTCAAAGACCAGCTCCACATCCTCCGCAGCCGTGACTCGATCCACGTGCGCTGCGACCAGCAGCAGGTGTTCCCGCAACCCCGCGCCGACGCCACCGCTTCATCGCCACAACAAGGGCCACTACGCGAGTAGTTGTCCTAAGAAGACTGGAGCGGCCCCTCGTCCTAATGGAGGACGCGGGCAAGGGAGTGGTCACCCACCTAACCAGAAGACCCCGGGCTTGGGGAGCGGCCGAGTCAACCATATCTCGGCTGAGGAGGCTCAGGAGGCGCCCGACGTGGTGTTGGGTACGCTCCTTGTAAATTTGCGTCCTGCTACAGTTTTATTTGACTCTGGAGCTTCACATTCTTTTATTTCGAGGTCTTTTGCTGTTGATTGTGGACTTCACTGTGTTCCTTTGAGGGTTCCACTGCTCATTCGCTCTCCGGGTTCGGAAATGAGAGCTGACCAAGTATGCCGGAATGTTCCTATCCACATCGAAGGAGTGGGATTCTTGGCGAATCTTATCCTACTCGACTCGGCGCGCTTGGATGTGATTCTTGGCATGGATTGGTTGGCCCGACAATTGGGGCAAATCGATTGTGCCAGGAAGATTGTCTACCTCACCAATCCTTCAGGCGAACAGGTTGGGTTTTCGCCGCAGTTGCGGGAACCCCATCTTTATGTCCTTGAAGCAAAGCCAGTATTGGAGATTCACGACGTCCCCACTGTGTGTGACTTCGCGGATGTCTTTCCTGAAGATTTGCTCGGCCGCGCCTGCTCGAGATCTGGAGTTTGTGATCGAGTTGCTGCCCGGTACCGCCCCTATTTCTAAGAGGCCGTATCGCATGCCTCCTAATGAGTTGGAAGAGCTGAAGAAGCAACTAGGTGAGCTACAAGAGAAGGGTTTCATTCGTCCTAGCTCATCTCCTTGGGGTTGTCCAGTTATTTTTGTGAAGAAGAAGGACAAGACCTTGCGCATGTGTGTTGATTACCGTCCGCTTAATGAAGTGACGGTGAAGAACAAGTATCCTTTGCCCCGTATTGATGATCTTTTCGATCAATTGACCGGAGCACGTGTCTTCTCCAAGATTGACTTGAGATTGGGCTATCATCAAGTCAGGATCAGGGCCGAGGATATTCCGAAGACTGCCTTTGCTACTCGTTATGGTCTTTACGAGTACACCGTCATGTCTTTTGGTTTGACTAATGCTCCTGCTTTGTTCATGAATCTTATGAACTCGGTATTCATGGAGTATTTGGATAGGTTTGTGGTGGTATTCATCGATGATATCCTTATCTACTCCAAGAGTGAAGAAGAGCATGCTGAGCATCTTAAGCTTGTGTTGGGCAAGCTGCGTGAGCACCAGCTGTATGCCAAATTCAGCAAGTGCGAGTTCTGGTTGAAGGAAGTGGCATTCTTGGGCCATGTTCTTTCAGCAGGAGGTGTGGCTGTGGATCCTAGCAAGGTCAGTGATGTGCTATCTTGGGGTCAGCCCAAGTCGGTCACCGATGTGCGGAGTTTTCTTGGTTTGGCTGGCTACTATCGCCGCTTCATCGAGAATTTCTCCAAGATTGCAAAGCCTATGACCGAATTGCTTAAGAAAGACAAGAAATTTGAGTGGTCCGCTGCTTGTGATGTGAGTTTTCAGGAACTCAAGAATCGGTTGACCTCAGCCCCAGTGCTTGTTCTCCCTGATATTCACAAGAGTTTTGATATCTTTTGTGATGCTTCTCGTCAGGGTCTTGGTTGTGTTCTTATGCAGGAGGGCAAGGTTGTGGCCTATGCATCGCGGCAATTGAGGCCTCATGAACTCAACTATCCTACTCATGACTTGGAGTTAGCTGCTGTGGTCCATGCACTCAAGATTTGGCGGCATTATCTGATTGGTAACCGTTGTGAGGTGTATTCTGACCACAAGAGCTTGAAATACTTGTTCACCCAAACGGATCTGAACCTCGAGCAGAGAAGATGGTTGGAATTGATCAAGGATTATGACATGGGTATTCAGTACCATCCGGGCAAGGCCAATGTCGTTGCTGATGCACTCAGTCGGAAGGTGTATTGCAACATGTTGATGCTCCAAGGGCAGCAGCCTACCCTCATTTCAGAATTCCAGCGCCTTAATTTGGGTTTGATCGAGCACGGTTCTCTTGCTACATTGGTTGTGCAACCAACCTTGGTGGACCAAATCAAGGCGCACGACAAAGAAATGATGTTGGTGTGAACCAAATCAAGCGTAACATCAAGGATGGATAGCCAAGTTCTTTTCGGAGGACGAGCATGGCGTTGTGTGGTTTGGACGGCGTCTTGTGGTTCCTAAGGTCATGGAATTGCGAATTTGATTCTCCGAAGCCCATGATTCTCCTTTGTCTATTCACCCGGGGCTACCAAGATGTATCGGGATCTTCGCGAGATTCGTGGACCCGAATGAAGCGAGATTGCGTGTTCGTTGTCGAGTGCGGCGTGTCTTTGTCGTGTGAAGGCCGAGCATCGGCGTCAGCAGTCTTCTTCACCTTTGCGGTGCGAGTGGAAGTGGGATTCCGTTGGCATGGACTTCATCACCGGATTGCCCCGCTCGTCCAAAGGGAATGATGCTATTTGGGTCGTGATCGACAGGTTGACTAAAGTGGCACATTTCCTTCCTGTCAAGACGCAGCCGTGTGGGGCCTTTGGCCGAACTTTATGTCTCGAGGATTGTGAGTCTTCACGGTGTGCCGAAGACGATTATTTCTGATCGTGGTGCACTTTTCACCTCGCGGTTTTGGCATAGTCTGCAAGAGGCTATGGGGACCCGCCTTCACTTGATCTGACCTTTCATCCTCGGATCGATGGCCGACGGAGCGAGTCAACCAAGTGTTGGAAGATATGCTCGTGCTTGTGTTCTCTCCTATGGGAAGAAGTGGGAGAAATGCCTACCTTTGCCGAGTTCTCCTACAACAACGACTTTCAGCCGATCTTGGCATGGCACCATTTGAGGCTTTGTATGGGAGGAGATGCGAACCCCATTGAACTGGTCGAGATCGGCGGCGGCGATTTTGGACGATTCGATCAATGAGGCCGAAAGTCAAGTTGGCTTGATCCGCGAGCATCTGCGCACGCCGACCCGCATAAAAGAGCTATGCGGATCGTCGTCGCCGTGAGTTGAGCTTTGAGCCCAATGACTTTGTGTATCTCAAAGTCTCACCCTTGAAGGGCCATCGTTTTGGCATCAAGGGCAAGTTGGCTCCTCGATATGTTGGGCCACCGCATCATCGAGAGAGTTGGAGCGATTGCATACTGATTGGAGCTACCACCGCACTTGAGGGTGTGCATGATGTGTTCCATGTTTCACACCTGAAGAAGTGCCTCCGTGTCCCGACTGAGGAAACTCCGTTGGAAGCTCTCGATGTGCAGGAGGATTTGACCTATCGCGAGCATCCTGTTCGTATTCTTGAGGAATCTGAACGGAGAACAAGGAGCCGTGTCATCAAGTTCCTTAAGGTTCAGTGGTCAAACCATTCCGAAGATGAAGCAACTTGGGAGCGAGAAGATCGCCTTCGTGCAGATTTTCCTTCTTTCTTCTCCGAGTAAACGGAATCTCGGGTCGAGATTCTTGTAAGGGGGGGAGAGTTGTAACGTCCCAAATTTTGGGCTTGTGTTTCAAATGTAAGAAAATGAGTAGAAATTAAAACTTTTTCTTACATCATGTATTTCCTGTTGTGCCAATGAATTCTTGTTCAAGGAATTATGGAATTACATTGTCACAAGTCTTGTTGATCCAAATCTTGCTATTCCAAAAACAATCTTGTCAAATCTTATGATCATCCTCTGGAAATATTTTTCCTAAGTCTCTGTGATGGTTCAGGACCCTCTGAAAAAATTTCACAATTTTTAGAAATTGTTTGAATATTTTTAGAGGATCAAACCTGTTTGACTCTTAGTCAAACATTAAAACAGAGCCTTGCAGAATTTTTGGAGATTTATTCACGATATAAAACCCTGAAAATTTTACACAAGGTTGATATCTGAGTTAGCAAGCTCCTGTAAAAATTTCATAATTTTTGGAGTTAGTTTGCTACCCCAAATAAATCCTCAAAAGTCTCAAGATATTTTAAAACCTAAAACCAATTTCACTATTCATTGGGTTCGAGTGGGCTCGAGTCCGAGCCACTTGACTCGGTTGAACCACCTAATCGCACCGAGCCGCGCTTTAAAACGCGTGCAATCTCAGCCGTTGATTCAAATCGCCGCCCACGTTCGTGTGAGCATTCGGACCCTCGGTTGTGTTAATCAATTGGGACCGTTGGATCTCAATCCAACCGCCCGCATCCCCGAGGGCAACCGGACCGTCCGGCGAACTCGTTTAATCGTGACCGCCCATTTTCAATCCAACGACCACCGCTCTCTTTTTCGTTCTTCTTCCTCCTCTGCTTCTTCGAGCGCGGCGCGCAATGGCGTAAGAGAGAGATTGAGTGGGTGGCTTTGATGTGTCACCTCAAATTTGCTTTGTCAACGGCTCTGTGGAGCATTAAATGCGCTCGAGCTTTCTCCTCCATTGTCCCGAGTCTCACTTGCTCCCATCATTTCTTGGTCCATGACCGAGCATGAACCGAGCCCACCATGGACTCGGGTTCTTGCTCAAAACCCTAATTCCTTTCCTATAAATTGGCCCTCTAGGTCCTCCTGGTGTCCCTTTACACCACACTTTGCTTTTCTCTGTGTTTGAGCTCAAAACCACCTCACACCTTCAATCCACCATTGTGACCCGTAGAGCTCCAATGGCGGCCTTGGTGTCCAGTGGTTTATCTTCAACATTTCTTGCACCCTTTTTGAACTCCTCAACCTCCTTTGTATTTCCCCTAACTTGATTTTGGGTTGCATTCACAGGAATCGCTCAATTTTAAGTTTGGAGATTTTCGGTTGGTTTCACCCCCTTTCTTCTCCAGCTCCGGTAAGTGGTTCTTTTTGCAATTATTTGCTTTTGGAGCCTCTTTGAGCTATAATGAAGCTGTGGTGATGATTTGGTTCCACTCATTTTGCTCAGAACCTCATCTTCCACTTCATCTTCTTCGGCTCCGGTGGACTTCATCGTGTTCAAGTCTTCCCCGGCCATCTTTGGAGCTCCTCTCGGTTAAGGTAGCTTCTATATAGTCCCTAGAAGTCATGGCACTCGCTTTCCCGGACTGCAGCGGAGCATTTTTGCTATTTTCATGTTTTACCGAAAATGGCTCCATCTTGTTTTCCGGCTCGCCGGCGTTCTAGACCTCCACCGCCGGCGAGGTCACCACCATTGGGTCCGCAACACTATTGCGAACCCATTTTGATAGTTTGTGGGCGCCGCCGCGACCGGAGTCGCCGGCGACAAGCCGGCAAAGCCACTCGGGTTTTGTCAGTTGAGAAGCTCCCATTTTCGTCAGATAATTAGGACACACTTAATGTTTAATGATTGCCAATCAGTAGAGCATTAATGGTGTCTTAATCTGGCCTAATGTCTCACTGACATGTGGGTCCAGCCCCCTTAAATCACCCGCTGGCTTTTATCCGTGCGTTTAGGCATCATTAATGCTAATCATGGGTTAATTAAAGTGTCGGCACTATTGGCTGTCGGAAATAACCCCGTACCCACGCCAGTGGGCCCATTAGCTCAAAACCAAAACCGTAAGTCATTAGGGCTGATTTTGGGTTATTTATTGCTAATCATTGTTAGCAATAAATGTGTCCGAAATTACCTTTTTGAGTCACTGACAGGTGGGTCCACGTGCACTGTGCACGTGTGTTAAGACTCGCATGTGTGACTCTCAGTCACTGACATGCGGCCCCACGTGTCAGTATTCCTGTTTGCACTTCAATCTTGGACCGCCGTCCATTTTGCGACCGCGCCCGGATCTTGTATGCATTCGACCATCCGGTTCCCCTCATCATTCTTGGCCGTCCATCGTTTGATCTGCGGCCCTGATCATGCGTGCAATCGGACCTTCCGACCGTTGGTGCGCTCTGGACCGTCCATCTGCAGATCTGCGGTTGGGATTGGCCCAAGCAACCGCACCGTCCGGTTGCATTCATCCTCGTGAGCCGTTGGGTCTTGATCCAACGGTGAGCTCCTGTTTTGAATCGCGCGCGTGCGCTGTTTTCCGTGCGTGTGGCTCGTTGGATTTTGCATCAACGGCCCACGAGCGTCCACGTCGTTTATTTCCGGTTGGGTTGGTTTTTATTTCTGTAAGTATTTATTTATCAACGAAAATTGTATCAAAACTTTAGAAATTCATAACTAATTCAAGATAAATCCTTTTACATGAAACCAATCGCAATAAATTTGTATTTCATCAAGTTTAATATAAAAATGCTTTTAGCTATGTCTTTGTAGTAGAAAATTCGTAATCTCTAATAGCTTGTTTTCTCGCTATTTTTATATATTCAATTGTATTAAAACTTGGAAAATGCATATCTTTTTCTCGTATATCTGCTAATTGAATGATTTTAACTTTGATAAATTTGTTGTTAACTAAACTTTGATCTAAAAATGGTGGTAGGCCTAAACCAAAGACTTAAAAATATGTTAATAGATTTAACCTTATTAGTAGCAATTAAAAATTCATTTAATGATGTAATAGACATCAGTAATTCCCTGTAAATCCTAAAAATAGAAATTTGATGTTAGGAAATCCTTCTGTTATCATACTATAATATGAAATGGGTTTTGCACATGTTATATTTCTGGAAAGTGCATTATGCTAATTTTTCATCTTAGGAAAATCATAACTAAATCATTTTAACTCCAAATGACCTGAAATTTTATATGGGTTACCACTATGCCAGTAGGTAGCTACCATAAAAATTTCAGCTTCAAAATCTTTCTAGAAAATATTTTTGCTACAATACCTAATTATGGCCGAAAATGAGTTTTTAGGTAATATCTTTTGCACCACAAATCCAAATTAGGTTTTTCCAGTTTCTATGTCTAAGTATATTCGTATTTCACCTTGTGTATAAGTTTCGTCGCATTTGGATAATTTTTGCTTGCTCTTTTGTTTAAGTGTTGCTAGTCTTATTGGTTGTTCTTGGTTCTTTTTGCCTTTCGCTTAGGGTTCGACATTTGCGGTAACCCCGAGAGCGACCCTCCACAACAGTTTGAGCAACAGCAAGAAGGCAAGCAGTTTGATCATGTTAATCCCAGTATTTTAAGTATTTATGTTGATTACAAATTCTATGTATGCATTGCTACTTTGTGTTAGTAGTTGGCCTAGTAGATGCATTTCCTTAGCAAATGATTATCCTCTACTACCATGAGCCTAGGTTACTTGCTGTGATTTAGAGTTCATGGATGGGCTCTTGTCACTTAGTAGTTGCGAATTAATTGCTTAGCCATGCTTAGCTTCGGTAGAAATGGGCGGTTATCGACTTGTCGATAACCTTGATCACATCAAACTTATTATGATTATGATTTCCACCTTGTGCTATGTCTACTTACGAAAACTAAAACCGAAACAAAATGATTTAGACTTGGGCACAATGGTATGATGGTGTGATTTTGGGTGTGATCGAATGGTGCCGGGTCAACAAGGACCGAACATCTTGTTACACTAAACCAAGCATTTTAGCGTGCTAACCACATTAGAGGGTATGGGACCTCTCTTGACTTAGTACTTTGGCGTGTATTGGCTCCAGTCGCAGGAGTCGCAAGAGGGATGGTGTTGGGAGCATTGTAGTGTCCTAAAGACTTCACCCGTGATGGGATTTGTTGTCTTCGGCTTGCAATGTAAGCATATGGGTTTCTATCCATATGAGCGGCTCGTAGTTAATACACAAGATTGGAAATGTCTCAGAGGACTTAGCCGTGCATGCATACCTTCTGTAGTGTGCTTGTGGCTTGAAGGCGGTCCAAGTGTGGGTACATTGGTACACCCTGCAGGTTAAAACTATTCGAATAGCCTCGCCCTAGGTTATGGACACGCTGGCAAGGTCTTTCAAGAGTTAGACTACAACCTTTTAAATTAAAACTTGATGGGTGGTACGAATCGGGGATTCGTGCTATGTTGTGGTGGCTATTGGGATAGTCACTTCCAGGTGGTTACTTGTATGTACCTTTACTTACCGTTACTTTGATAACAAAACAGATTTGCAAACTTGCTTTTAAAATGTATTACATTATTGCAAATAAAGTTGGCTTCATGCAAAATGAGACATACAACCTCCACCTAAATAAGCTTGCATGTAGTTTATGAATAGGTCTGCTATTCCACACGTCGATCTTGCGGGTACAAAGACAATCTTTGTACTCGGTTGCTATGCTTAATTGTTTTGTTGCAGAGGAAGAAGGTGAGCTCGAGGGCCTCACTTTTGTGAGTCGTGTTGTGGTAGCTTATGGGCGACTAGCTTGGCGGCCGATCGGTTGCCTTGTGGGTGTATGGCTAACCTGGTCGACTTTTGTTCTAGCCATCTTATGGCACCTTTTGCTTCCGCTATCTTTCTTGTATATTGCTCTATTTGGCCGGTCGGCTCTTTTGTAATAACTTTACTTTATGTATGTCTTTGTTGAACTTAGTGATATATGTTGTATGGAAATGATGTGTAATTTTGTGATGATGTGCATATGCTGCAATTCTGGGAAGCATATGACCATCGAGGCTTAGAATGTTTAATTAGTAACGCTCGAACCATTTGGAGGTTAAGTGTTACTAGTTAAATATTCCAGGTCCTCACAGCATGCATGTTTGCCGTACTCACACAGCCACCATTCTCCAGCTAGCTGCTGGTACAGGCCAGCTCAGCTGCCGTAACTACCACCATTAGGTGCGCATGGCTATTAGCTTTCTATCCCTGCCCTTGGCCGACACCACCGTGGCTGGAATCGCCGGCGGTGAGCTCAAAACTGAGCTCGAAAGTGTTGTCGTACGCCGACAACACTGTAGCACGACGATTAGGAGTTAAACGAAGATGATTAGCATTAAATGGTTGTCTTAACACGCTAATAAGTCACTTACACGTGGGCCCTCAAATAGAAAACTATTAAGATAAGTAAAAACGTTAGTGTATGACATGTGGGCCTTGGCACAAGTGCTGTGCGCTATGCGTGAGTGCGGGTGGACCGAGTCTAGTCCGTGTCACTGACACTCGGTCCCATATGTCAATACGCGATTTAAATCTGAGTTAAATGAAAAACACACTGTTCATAGGGCCCACCTGTCAGCTTTAAGTCTTGGCGACGTTCGGACCACTCTGAACAGACCACATCTTCTCGATTGGACGGTCCGAACGTTTTCAGCTTAGGAAGTTCAAAGAAAAACCAAAAATTAATTATTTGCACACTAAAAATTTGAATAACTTCAAAAATGCATAACTAAATCATCTTGACTCCAAATCCAGTGAAACCAATTTTGTTAATTTTCTTATTAACTAAATTTTTTTCTAAAATAGGTTTCAATTCCTGCCCCAGAAAATATAATTTTTGGAGAGTGATCCAAAATTGAGGTATTTTTGAACTAGAAAATGCTATTAACTTTGAAAATTCAAACTAATTCATATGAACTCCAAATGAGATGAACCAAATTATTTTATTCTTATAACTTTATCCTCTATTTATCTATGTAATCCTTGTATCCACCACTGCTCTACAAATTTTTACCAAATAATTAAATTTGGTGAATAGTAGTAGATCCAAATTAAATTGGATTTTCTAGAAAACTAAAATTCAAACTGCATAACTCTCACATACTAAATCCAAATGGAATAAATTTTGCACCTAAATTCTTATAAAATCATGACTTAGCTACTGTAGAAAACTCATGCATTTTTGAACAACTTTAATTTTGAGGTATTTTTCAGTGTTTATCGATGTATTTATTCTATAGAGTCCGAAGTAATCGACGCAAACTCCTTCGCCACCGAGAGTGAACAACTCTAGTTCCAGCAAGGCAAGCATCATTTGAACTTTCTTTTTTGCATCATATTGATTCCAGTTTTAAGAAGTTAGTGTTTGAAATGCAATGATATTGCTTGCATGCTATTTTTGTATATTGATATGTTGTGAGTAGTTAGTTATGTCCTGTACTTGCTGGTTATCCTTGATTATTCCATTATACATATGCTTAAGATAGATGTTTGTGATGTTATATTTTATGCTGTGTTGAGTGCTTAGCTATTGCAAGTCTAGTAGACACAATAGATCAATTGACAAGGTTAGCTCGTCGATTGTGGGAAACACAAAACAATTTCTATTTTCCTTTTTGTCCAGATTGTTGTATCAGGTTTTTGAGTAAAAATTTTTGCTATTTCAAAAGGTTTTTGGTCTGGACAAGTGGTTGTTAGCGTGTGTGCTGTTATGCACAAGACTTGAGTATGTGGTTGTCTTGTTTAGACCATTAAGGACCAAACTTTGGGCTGTCTTTTCCAAGCACCCTTCGTACTTCCACACGTGGGTTGGGAGCCGTTTGGTCAAGTAAGGGAAGGGTTTTATTAGGTTAAGTTCTAGGTGGTGTGAGGACACTTGTGTTTGATCATTTGTCTGTAGGAGCTGATTTAATTTCTATAGTGTGCATAGGAGCACCATTTTTCGTTATTTATATTGCATCGGTATTTCCAACGCAACTTGCATGCCTGCTTAGCAAGCGCTATCTATAGCTTGTACTAAGTATGGGGTTCATCGCGTAAGGGGGACTTATTGTAGGGATACGGGTAGGCTACGCTAGCAACAATTCAAAATTTCTACCACGTAAACCAAGATGCTAAGCAAGATAGATGATCACAGATCATTACCACCAGACGCGCAGTGCAGCGGAAGAAGAGTCGGAGCAGCCTAGTCCGACGAAGAACGCGCCGATGTAGTGGTCGTAGAAAATCGTCCAACGTCCTCGTAGTCAATCGTCTCCTTCAGTAACCTCTGCAGTTCCTTGTGGAGATTGCGGATCATCCTTAGTGCAACAGCGACCGCAGTAGCACCTCTACGGTATCCACACGTCCAGAAGAAGGAACAACCGTACGCCGGTGTGCTAGCACCAAGTCGCACGGGAAGGCTCTCTCAAGAAGATGGCGGCTAGGGTTTTGGTGGAAACAACTCACGTGTCTCTCTCTCATCCCTCACACTAGCCTCAAGCATCTCCTTATATAGTGCCCCGTGTCGGATTCTATCCGAACACGTTTGACGAATCGTATTCGTACTGGTTTGTTCCATCCCATTAAGTGTGTGACCCGTTAGGTTTATGTGTAATCGGTTGTGACTCGGATACCCTTTCCGACCACGAGTCGTAGCGGTCCCTAGCAGGACATAACGATTCCCGAATACACACAAATTATATCAGACGAACCTTAATGCAATATGATCTATAACTAGGTCCTTATCACTTACGACCAGGTCCTATCTCTATATGACCAGTTCGCATTCGGTCACGACCAGTTCGTAACCCCTTACGACCAGGTTTCGACCACTCTGTGATTTCGTTCGACCAGGCTACGACTTGCTCGTATCACCGTATGACTTGTCTGGACCTGATCGAACTAAGCAACCTACTCTAGTATTCTCCCTTTGCCTCACGATATCTGGTTTGAACTCTAGGTGAGATAACGTGTCATCCATGGACTGTTCAATACTTTGTCGATCGAGTTGTCGGATAACCTTATGTGGTCGAACACTTCGACCATTAGTGGCATGGCCATGCACTTTCTTTATCTGACTACTTCGAGGGGCCCAGAGACATCTCTCCCGTTATGTTAGGAGGGGTAAATTCCATATCCGACCAGTCACCTTCCTCCGCATGTTTCATAGCATACCCGAAAGCTACCTTTATAACTACCCAGTTACGAGTAGCGTTTGGTAACCCCTAAGAGTGCTATTACACATGTAGGGAACCATGCTGATCTCAGGTTTAAGGATTATACATCATCATTGCTTGAGACCAACTAATGACACATAGAATCATAACAATCTCAATAGTGTCTCAAGGTGGGTCAATCCAACTCCATGTTCTCTAACATGTGTTCACATTATTGATTCGATATCCCTATATCCATGACCGGTGAAACATGGTCATCAATCAATATATGCACTGGTCGTAGAGTCACTGGTGTTTCGATCAGTGACATTCGACCAGGGATACTTTTAAGAACGACATCATACAAGTCGAAGAGTTTCACCAACAAGTCACATACTCGTTGATCTTCAGAGCTAACAATTCATTCAAGGAACAGAATAACATTTATTCAAGAACTCATAAACATAGACGTGATACAATCATCTCCATGATTGCCTCTAGGGCATATCACAAACACTTATCTCAATAGGATTTTCTCGCTGATTAATACCGAATCTCGATCTACCCGGCCGGCATACCTAAGGAAGTGTTCTATTATCCAGAGGCTTACGGGCAGGATCGCGTCATTTGGGTAAAGTAGTACACCTCTGCAGAGTTACTAACCTATTCGAATAGCCGTGTCCACGATTATGGATAACACTTGGTTGCGAATGACACCATTAGTATACTCTAATTAAAAGTTAATGTGGTTACAACTTGGTTTCGGCATGAATGGGAGGTTCATCCATTTTTGTTTATCAAAGTGGACAACCACTTTGGCATTGCTTGATCTATACAATTATCTATGTCTTGTGAACTCTTTTTCTTAAACAATTGTTTACAAAATGGCTTTTGAACACTAGACGGTCTAGGAATGTAAGTTGTTGTGTTTTCTGCAAAACTAAGCCACTAATGCCATTCTTTTGATATCCTCTATGCATAAATACTTTTAATTTGTGTAAGACTTGTGAGTACAATTGTACTCAACCCAGCTCTGCAAATTCAGGTGAGGAAGACTTCGAGTCTGAGGAGTTCATTAGCGCCGATTTAGGCGACACTAACGAGTAATGCTATCATTTAACTCCCAGTCGGTTGCCATGGGTTATGGGGAACACCGTGCTGGACTTTTGGTTTATTTACAATCCTTCCGCTGCTACTTATTGATCTTATTTGAATTTGGCTGGTCGGCCACTTGTAATAGTTGTAGAATTTAACTATTATATTGTATGTCTTTTGAACTCTCTATGTATGATTGTTGTATGGATGTGACCAACATTGTATATGACTATGAGCATGTTGGCTGCTAATCCTAGAACCAACATGGCTTCATGTTCGCTGTGTGGATTCCCTCTTAACTTATTTAAGTGTGTGCTTGGACCGTTTAGAGAACTGGTAATCATGCAGTGCTTGCAGAGGAGCAGTGTGCATGATCACCGGGGCTCTAGTTTCGGTCGGGTCTCTTACTTGGATGAAGTTAACTTGGAATCCATTTACTCGAGGCCCAGAGTTGTCTCCATATGACCGGGAAGGCCTCGGCCTTGCGGAAGTAACCCGGGGGGTCCTTGTAGCGCCACCGTCGAACATGCGGCCATGACATGCGAGCATGACCTATGCAGAAAAAAGAGGCTTGTTGCAAGTGCATATGCAACTAGCGTGGCGTAGCGTGCACTCATGGATGATCCTGTCGTGGATCGTCCCACGTCGTCCTTTCTCCATACATAGTATCTCGAAACGAAGCTCCCTTGTGTCCATCTTGAATGGCCGGTACATCTCACCCTTCTTGCTCTCCTCCTCCATGTACTTGGCGATCATGATTGAATACAGTACTCTGTCATTTGCCATAGAGAGCGACGCCTTGTTGCTTCGATCAACAAAGTACTTTGTGGCCCACACAAAATTGCCTCCACAATAGCAACCAAAGGGAGGCACCTAACGCCGCGCATAACCTAATTGTACACATTGGCTAGATTTGTTGTCATGACACCATACTAAGCACCATTCTTGTTATGTAGCAACGACCACTTCACCTTAGGCTCGTTCTTGATCTAGTTCGAACAACATTTCACCTGCCCCCGTCTACCTCATCACATCAGGACCGTCCGTGGGTAACTCTAGCAATGGCTCGGGGATATTGTCAGTGCTTGCAGTAGGCTTTTTCGCTGCCTCCCTTCTATGCGTCCCCATCCACTCATCTAGAATTTTTCATAGTGCATCAAACTTTCTCTGCTGGTTCTGGTTGCACAGCCATTTGAACATGTTCATCAAGTCCTTGTTGTGTAACTGCTTGTAGAAGTTTGCACCCAAGTGCCTCATGCACCACCTGCTCTGTAGATCCACCCATGGAAGTTGCTCATTTTCCCTTATTGTAGATGAGTTATTGCGCTCAATAGGCTCGCATGCCGATCATGTATAGCACATACATTTGGACAATCCTGTACAACAGAAATCTTAACATTCCTTAGAAACCACAACCAACTGCATGTGTTCTCATTTTCAACAAATGCGAAGGCCACGGGAAGAACTTCATTGTTCCCGTCTGCAACAATTGCAGTAAGTATCTGCCCCTTGTACCTCCCAGTCAAGAACAAGAACGGATGACAATGCCAGAATGCATTGATGCATGCACCAAAGGTGAAGAATGCCTGCTTCAGTACCCTCTTGTCTGCCCACAGCAGATGTGTCCCTTCTTGAATGTTGACATGAGTGCCCGGATTCCTGTCATGTATGACTCGGAGTTGCCAGGGTAGGTTGTGGTATGAGTCCTCGAACGTACCGAACCTTGATTCCAATGTCTTCTGCTTTTCCCTTCGCGCCCTAGCATAGCTGATTGTGTACTAGAACCTTGCCTCTATTGCCCAAATGATGGATTGTGGCTTGAAATCCAGATTATCCACGATCTCACTGTACATGATATTCGCGATGAAGCTTGATGATAGATTCTTGTAGGATTGTATTGATTTAGAGACGACATATGTATGAGTGATTACTATAGAATATTTCCAGTAGGTATCCCACTTAGGCTAGAATGCGTGCACTCGCAAAGGGCATCCTTCCGTGTTGCACTTCACGTCATAATATATTTGGTTAGAATTCACTACTGTGAATGTACACCACAGGGACAAGGCCCAGAATTTAACAGCCTCCCGCACGACCTCCTTGTATTTGTACATGGCTCCTTTCCTAACCTCGTTTTGGTCATACTCCCATGGTACATAGGAGCCTTCATCCATGACGAGGTTATCAAATTGGTATGCGTTCCACTCGGATGGAATCACCTGCTGATCCACTATATCCTCCTTATCAGATCCTTCATCTTCCGACAATGCCTAGTAGTCCTGGTCTTCGTGAGCCATCCTTTGAACTAGGGCTTCGATCTCCTCACATTCGTTAGCAATCCCACTTGCTTCCCGGACCAAAGGAGCTTCTTCCACACGGTCTTCATCGGCAACATCAGCAAGTCCTCGACCTTCGGCCATTGTGTGTGCCACGCTGTGGCTGGAGTCCCCAACTTCTTCTTCGGCATCACAACCACCTTCTTGTTCAGTCAAAGATACAGGAATGGTCTTGGCATATGCCTGAGCCAGAAGGACCAAATCCCACCCTTGCTCCCTCGCCCTATGTACATATGAATGCCATGACCTTATTCCCTTGAGCTACACTAACTTCCAATATGTGCCCTATGGTGCTCGGTTGGCAAGGCAGCTCAATCTCATATTGTATACGGCATGGTACAAGACCAACCACCGCATCATAGCGTCCCATGTATGTTGCTCTGGTCTTGTTAGGTTTACAGGCGCCGATTGAAAAGAACACAAATCAACCCCATTAGGATCCTGCAGAATAGTTCCCTGATCGTAGTAAATTTTGAAACTGATTGCGTCTGACATATTTGACGTACTACACCATAAACAAGATTTCCACAATTAACCATATATCTAAAACTAAAATACACACTGAAAAGTATGTACTACAACGTACTACACTACGTAATCATACATCTAAAACTCTGAAATCCATTCAGTTAAAAATTTACCTATAAGGTAGACGACCGGACGGGTAGCACTTCACTAGCTCCTTTCCTCCCCTCTACTCTGATGGAGGCGGGGTGTCCGATCTTTCGATGAGATTGATAACTATCGATTTTGGTGGAGGTGACTCTTACGATCCGACTACAACCATACGACGACGCTTGCGTCTTAGCAATTGTTGAACCAACTTCGAGATGTTATTGACTGTGCTAGAAGCGCGATCAACCTGAACACAAGGTTCAATTCTTGTGAGCAATCGAAGAACTAGCAAGAATAAAATATAGGCAATCTGATATTGAGAATAAGAATGTAGCGTAGATGGTATTGAAAATCAAAGGTGGGATCCCGAAGGCTGTCTTGACAGGTGGTCGTTTGACATAACTGAAGAACATAAGTTTGCACAATGGCTAAACCTAAACTCAACGAAATCCGAGTTCTAGCTAGGGGACGATGGCTCCTATATGGGAATATGACCAGGGGTGGCGGCCAGGGAAGTGGATGCACGCCCCTAGGGTTATAAGGCCCATGGGCCTAAGAGGAGGTGGCGCAACACCCTTTTTTACTCGAACAAAAAAACAGACGTGGATTGTTTTATTTATTGTGGCCTTCTTGGTTGGACTTTGAAGTTGATGTTAGATCCATTGGAAATTAGACTTGATAAGCTTTCAATGAAGTCCAAGAACGTCCCAAACGGAGTCCGTATGAAGAAGTTACGACCGTTTGAACTTAGTGCTATCGCAGCAGTCCGAACTTGAATCTAGAACGAGCCCAACTCGAACTCTTGCTTGGCTTGGACCCAAAGTGACGTGATGACCTCCATTATGCCTCCTATGCTTGTCCATGTCTCCACATACCTCTCGTTGGTCCTTTCCCATGTTCCTAAGCACAATTAAATCACTTGCATTAGGTAGCGATCTATTCTCAGTAATATATAAACCTATAAATGAATTCACTTGATGATTAAGTTGGCGAGCACGAGCTCGAGTAATTAGTCCTTGTAACATTGGTTGTGGATCAGTTGTGTGTGTATGCGCGGTTGTATCCACGTTAGGGATGTCCTCATCATCCTCCCATTCTTGCATTTGAGTCGTCCACGACTCAAGCTCATCCTCTTCTCCCGAGTATGACTTCAAATCTGCAATGTTAAATGTGGGACTAACCCTAAAATCTGCAGGCAGATCAAGTTTGTATGCATTATCATTAATCTTTTCTAACACTTTGAAAGGACCATCAGCTCGAGGCATCAATTTTGACTTTCTCAATTCAGGGAACCTATCTTTTCTCAAGTTCAACCAAACAAGATCTTCTGGTTCAAAAGTTAAATGTTTTCTCCCCTGACTACCAGCAAGTTTATATTTAGCATTCATGCGCTCTATATTCTCCTTAGTTGTCTCATGCATTTTTAAAATCAATTCAACACGTTGTTTAGCATCAAAGTTCAATTTATCCGAAGATGGAATAGACATTAAATCAATAGGAGCACGAGGCACAAAACCATAAACAACTTCAAAAGGGCACATCTTTGTAGTAGAATGCAATGAACGATTATAAGCAAACTCAATATGAGGCAAGCATTCTTCCCACATTTTTAAATTCTTTTTCAACACAGCCCTAAGCATTGTAGATAAAGTTCTATTCACAACTTCAGTTTGTCCATCAGTTTGAGGATGACAAGTAGTAGAAAATAATAGCTTAGTCCCCAATTTAGCCCATAAAGTTCTCCAAAAGTGGCTAAGAAATTTAGTATCACGATTTGAAACTATAGTGTTAGGCACACCATGCAAGCGAACAGCTTCACGAAAGAATAAATCAGCAATATGGGTAGCATCATTGCTCTTATGACATGGTATAAAGTGGGTCATCTTAGAAAATCTATCAACAACCACGAATATACTATCGCTCTCTTTCTTTGTTCTAGGCAATCCTAAAACAAAGTCCATTGAAATATCTTCCCACGAAACGCTAGGAACAGGTAGAGGCATATATAAACCATGAGGATTAAGTCGTGACTTAACTCTTTGACATGTAGTGCAGCGAGCAACGTAGCGCTCGACGTCCCGTCTCATCTTTGGCCAAAAAAAATGATTAGCAAGTATATCCTCTGTTTTCTTCACGCCAAAGTGTCCCATCAGCCCTCCTCCATGCGCTTCCTGTAACAACAACAAACGAACGGAGCTATCTGGAATGCATAGCTTGTTAGCTCTAAACACAAACCCATCATTAACGAAAAATTTGTTCCACATTTTCCCTTCAGTACAATTCAACAATATATCTGTAAAATCAGCATCATGCGCATATTGTTCTTTAATAGTCTCCAATCCAAAAATTTTGAAGTCAAGTTGTGAAAGCATGGTATATCTCCTAGACAAAGCATCAGCAATAACATTCTCCTTTCCCTTCTTGTGTTTTATGATATAAGGAAAAGACACAATAAATTCAACCCGCTTTGCATGCCTATGGTCCAGTTTACTTTGACTTTGAATATGCTTCAAAGATTCGTGATCAGAATGTATAACAAATTTTTTGGGCCATAAATAATGTTGTCAAGTTTCCAAAGTTCGAAATAGTGCATATACTTCTTTATCATAAGTAGAATAGTTCAAACTAGGCCCACTCAATTTCTTACTAAAGTATGCTATAGGTTTACCTTCTTGTAGCAATACGCCACCTAAACCAATTCGGCTGGCATCACATTCTAGTTCAAAAGTCTTATTAAAGTCAGGGAGTTGGAGTAGTGGTGCATGTGTTAACTTATCTTTCAATGTGGTGAAGGCGTTCTCCTGTGCGGCGCTCCAAACAAATAGCACACCCTTCTTGGTGAGCTCATTCAATGGTGCAGCGATAGTGCTAAAATCTTTCATGAAGCGGCGGTAGAATCCAGCAAGTCCTAAAAAGCTTTGTACCTGTGTGACCGTGTTAGGAGTCGACGAACTCTGTATTGTTTCAATCTTGGCTTGATCAACTTCAATTCCCTGTGGAGTAACAATATAGCCAAGAAACGCGACTCGATCGGTGCAAAAGGTGCACTTCTCGAGATTACCAAATAAACGTGCATCACGTAAAGCATTAAAAACAATACGTAAATGGTCAAGATGTTCCTCTAAGGATTTCCTATATATCAATATGTCATCAAAATAAACCACCACAAATCTACCAATGAAAGCACGCAAAACCTCGTTCATTAGTCTCATAAAGGTGCTAGGTGTATTAGTTAATCCAAAAGGCATTACTAAATACTCATATAACCCGAACTTAGTTTTAAATGCTGTTTTCCATTCATCGCCTAATTTCATGCGAATTTGGTGATATCCACTACGCAAATCAACCTTCGAGAAAACAACAGAGCCACTCAATTCACTAAGCATATCATCTAACCTAGGAATAGGATGACGATACCTAATGGTGATATTATTGATTGCTCTACAATCTACACACATGCGCAATAATCCATCTTTCTTAGGCACTAAAATGACCGGAACAACACAAGGATTAAGAGATTCACACACATACCCTTTAGCAAGCAATTCTTGAATTTGGCGCTGAATTTCTTTAGTTTCTTCTGGATTG
This sequence comes from Ampelocalamus luodianensis, assembly GCA_036346255.1. Taxonomy (NCBI): domain Eukaryota; kingdom Viridiplantae; phylum Streptophyta; class Magnoliopsida; order Poales; family Poaceae; genus Ampelocalamus; species Ampelocalamus luodianensis. The sequence continues at coordinate 37,439,090 of CM070630.1, forward strand.
GTCCTATATGGTGCGCGGTTGGGCAGTGATGCGCTGGGAATTAAATCAATTTGATGCTCAATCCCTCGAAGCGGTGGCAACCCCAGCGGTATGTCCTTCGGAAAGACATCGTTGTACTCCTGCAAAATGTTAGTGACAGTAGGAGGCAAAGAAGAAGGTGTATCCTCAAATGAAAACAAAGTTTCTTTGCAAACTAATGCATAACAAACAGAATTACTAGCATCCAGTTCAGTCATATCAGATTTGGTAGCAAGAAAACTAGCACATTTCAATTTAATTTCTTTATTCTTCACATGAGTAGATTTATGTTCTTTCTTTTTATGTTGCTCAAGTTCTTTTGCTACATCTGATTTTCGCTCTTAGCATTCTCCTGATTCTTCTCTCTACTAGCTCTAGCAAGTTCATCTTTAACAATTTGTTCAGGAGTCATATGATGCATCACAATTTTCTTTCCCTTGAACATGAGAGAGTATTGATTATTCCTATCATGATGCACATAATTAGTATCGTATTGCCAAGGTCGTCCTAATAACAATGAACAAGCTTGCATAGGAACAACGTCGCAATCAACATAATCATGGTATGAACCCATAGAAAAGTTTACTCTCACCATTCGTGCTACCTTGAACTTACCACTGTTGTTGAACCATTGAATATGGTATGGGTGGGGATGAGGGTTGGTCGGCAAAGCAAGCTTCTCCACCATATACATACTTGCCAAATTGTTGCAACTCCCACCATCAATAATTATACGAATCGAGTATTCCTTGACAACGCCCTTGATTTGAAACAAATTATGGCGCTGATTTTGCTCGGCACGAGAAACTTGAGCACTTAGTACGCGTTGCACTATAATACTCAAATACTTGTCGGCATCTTCGGCGCTAACATGTTCCTTCTCATGATCAGATTCATTATCAAGTCCTGCAGGGTCAGTTGCAAGCATAGCATATGTTTCATCATCAAAATCACTGGTAGAGGAATACCCACCATCATCGCGTATGATCAGTACGCGCTTGTTTGGATAATCCCGCATCATATGTCCATAGCCTTTGCACCGATGGCATTGAATATCCTTAGTTCGTCCTGTCGAAGCAACTGAAGAGGAGGTTTTTGCAGACGCTTGTGGTGCTGATTTGGTTGCTTCGGAAACACGTGGTGCTGGATTTGAAATAGCGGGGCACGACTTGTTGTTGAAGGGTGGCGGTGGGGGTGCACTGATGGCCGGGGCAGTAGAGGTGCGTGGTGTCCATGAGTTTGTGCGACCTGCAGAAGAGTTAGATCGTGTCCTCGTCGGGCGTCCCTGCACTTCACGTTCAGCTTTGCAAGCAAGATGAAACAATCTAGTAATAGAGTTGTAATCTTTATAATCAAGGATGACTTGAATTTCTTGATTCAACCCTCCCAAAAACCTAGCCATTGATAAATCCTCATTCTCATCTAAACCACAACGCAATATACCAATTTGCAATTCTTGATAGTAGTCTTCTACAGACTTTGTACCTTGTCGTAAGCGTTGCAATTTATTTAACAAATCACGAGCATAATATGAGGAAACAAATTGATGTCGCATAAGCAATTTTAAAGCCTCCCAAGTATTAGGTATGTTATTGGGATGTTGACGACAATGTTCTTTTCACCAAATAGAAGCAAATCGGTAAATTCACTAGTAGCAGCCCTAACTCGTCTAATCTCAGGAACTTCAGGCAAGCAAATTTTTGATCAACAGCTAGTTCCCAATTAAGATAACCATCAGGATCATATTTACCATTAAAAGAGGGCGTAGTGAATTTAACCTTAGCAAAAGAATCATCGTGGTCACGTACCTCATGTCGTGGGGGGTCTCGTCGCATACATTGTCGATTAAAACACAACTGTCGATGAGCTCGATCGTTGTTATTGTTACCCATGTCATTGGCCTCGGTATCAGTCACATAGTCAAATTCATCTTGTCCCTCTACCACCGGGGCAGCAGGGGGAATAGTAGTGGATGCATGGGCCATCTCGTCAAGGCACGCCATAGTACCTGCCAAAGAAGTGTTGGTGACGCCTTGCGCTCTCTCCATCGCGGCGAGCGTGGCATTTGTCTCAATTTGGGCGCCCTCAAGTTGAGCAAGTCGCTCATTCGTGACCCTGACATCTCCCTCAAGACCCTCCGTACGAAGGTTCATGAGGCGCCGAAAATGTTGTACGATTCCCTTCGTATGAGGAGTATGAGATGTATCCTCATCCGAATGCTCCGCAGAAGCTGCCATTGTTAGTAAATCACAAGTATATGTCCCTAGCAACTACTAGGATGTGATGGTTCAAAAGTCGCTCAAACTCAAGCCTTCTATCGAATTCTTACCAAGCAAACAGGGGTGATCGACAACCAGCGGTGTCAATGTATCTCCGAAGATTGGATGGAGCGATTTCTAGGTGAAGTTCAGCCTGTACGGTGTAGAAAAGGTGTAGTTGGGAAGGCTCAAGTATGGTAGCAATGGATTAGCAACTATCAAATCAAAGAATGCAAGTTGAAAAATCGTTCAATGCCGGTTAGTGCTGGTCCTTGGCTAGATCGTACTAGAGACACGAGCCTAGAACACAAACGAAAGCACGGTGCGGCAGAAGCTCGAAAAAATATGCCGTCTTCACAGGGAACCTTAGAATCACTTGCAAAAGGGCTCTGTCAAATTTGAGCAAATTCTGAGAAATTTGATTTTTTTTATCACTCTTTTTTTTGCTCCTCTTTTTTTTTTTGCAAATCTGCACCTCACTCAAAACTCTTCAAAGTCCTCTTCCGGGCCTAAGGAGGTATATGAGTCACAAACTTTTTGTAAAATACAGGGGTAAAAAGGTAATTAAAAGATACTCTCTCTCTCTCTAAACTTTGATTTTTTTTGATCGTGTTGCCGAAGTCAGATGAAATCTTAGGTTTCCTTTTGGCAGCACGAAAACAACCTCTTTTTTTCTCTCTTTTTTTCTTTTCTTTTTCTTTTTCTTCTCTGTCAACAAATCGAAACAACCATTTGTTCTTGGTTAGGGTTTCCCTTGGTGTGGTGGCAGCAGGACGATGGTGGCTTGGCGTGGCAGGAGGATGGTGGCCACGGTAGGGCGCGGGAAGGGATGGCGGCAGCGCTGGTGGTTGCGACAATGGCTCTGGTGGTTGCGGCGATGCGAAGGTAGAGACGGCAGCGGCTCTGCCAGGAACGACAAGGATTGGCAACAGTGGAGGTAGGCGATAGATTGAACCCAAACGCAACGGTGCGACCAAACGTGAGCAGAACTCGAAACTCTAAAGGAGCTAGACACTAAGACCAGTAAAAGATACAACGATGCAATCGAAAGTTCAACAATGCAATGCACTGAAAAGAAAGATGCAATGGCGCAATTGGTCTTGGATAGATAGGTGATCTAATCCTATAATTTTTTTTGGCTTTTTTGGACTTTCGGAATTAAGCAACCTAACTACGAAAAACAGTAAATTCTCACCGAGCAACCTTGAGCTCTGATACCACTTGATGGAGGCGGGGTGCCCGATCTTTCGATGAGATTGATAACAATCGATTTTGGTGGAGGTGACTCTCGCGATCCGACTACAACTGTACGACAACGCTTGCGCCTTAGCAATCGTTGAACCAACTCTGAGATGTTACTGACCATGCTAGAAGCGCGATCAACCTGAACACGAGGTTCAATTCCCGCGAGCAATTGAAGAACTAGCAAGAATAAAATATAGGCAATCTGATATTGCGAATAAGAATGTAGCATAGATGGTATTGAAAATCAAAGGTGGGATCCCGAAGGCTATCTTGACAGGTGGTCGTCCGACACAACTAAAGAACAGAAGTTTGCACAATGGCTAAACCTAAACTCAACGAAATCCGATTTCTAGCCAGGAGGACGGTGGCTCCTATATGGGAAGATGACCAGGGGTGGTGGCCAGGGAAGTAGACGCACGCCCCTAGGGTTACAAGGCCCATGGGCCCAAGAGGAGGTGGCGCAGCACCCTTTTTGACTTGGGCAAAAAAACAGACGTGGATTGTTGTTTTTATTTTGGCTGGCTCGGTTAAAATTTGAAGCTAAGGTTGGATCCATTGGAAAGTAGACTTGATAAGCTTTCAATGAAGTCCAAGAACGTCCCAAACGGAGTCTGTATGAAGAAGTTACGACCGTTTGAACTTAGTGCTATCGCAGTAGTTCGAACTCGAATCCAGAACGAGCCCAACTTGAACTCTTGCTTGGCTCCGACCCAAAGTGATGTGATGACCTCCATTATGCCTCCTATGCTTGTCTATGACTCCACATACCTCTCCTTGGTCCTTTCCCATGTTCCTAAGCACAATTAAATCACTTGCTTTAGGTAGCGATCTATTCTCAGTAATATATAAACCTATGAACGAATTCACCTGATAATTAAGTTGGCGAGCACGAGCTTGAGTAATTGGTCCTTGTAACATTGGTTGTGGATCAGCTGTATGTGTAGGCGCGGTTGTATCCAAGTTAGGGATGTCCTCATCATACTCCTCTCTACTCCTCTCCCCTCTATCTTTTTTCTGAATAAAAGCGAGTTATGCCTGAATTTTAGGATCATTTTGTAACACCCCAAAAATGGTTTTTAGTTCAAATGACTAAAAATGTGGAAATTTTAAAACTTTTTAATGTGCCATGTCGATATTTGAATTTTTGGGAATATTATTTGAAACCTCGTCATAATTCAAACAGGAGTTTAAAAGAAAAGAAAAGAAATAGAAAATAAAATAGAAACCCTGAAAGAGTGGTCTAGGTTGAAAACTACCCAGTCCAGCCCAACCAAAGTTTCTTTTTCTTTTCTTTTCTCCTTTTTCTTTTCCCTTTTCCTCTTTCCCTTCCCGGTCGACACACTAGCCTCCCTCTCTTTCTTTCTCTCTTCCCCCTTCTCCCTCCACCCGACCACCAGCACCCAATTTGCCATGCTGAGCCAACTTCCCCAACGCTGTAGCCATGCCATTTCCCATGTCGACGCTATCCTCGCCTGACCATTGTCTCGTCGTCGCCACTAGAGCCGCTTCGCCCGCACCGAGCCGCATCGTTGCCGTCCCGTCACGCGCCCAACCCACTGCCTATTCCCTTGCGTCGGCCACAACAATCACCAACCGCCCCATCCTACTTAAGCCATGCCCCCACCTTCTTCTTCCTCTTCCTCCCCTGCTCTCTTCCCCCCAAGGCCAAGGCATGCTTGGAAGACGCCGTGCCCACGCCGGCTGCAACGATCACCCCACCATTCATTGATCCAAAGAGTTCTGACCACCACCATTGTGTCCTCTGGGATTGCCTTGGTCCCCTCCGCCTCACGGTCCTCTTCTTCTCTCTACCCTGCTCAGAATCGCTTGGAACGGCTGCGCCACCATCATCTTCCCCACCCACGACGGCCGCCTCCACACGCCATTCTAGTCACCTCGGTGAGCTTCTCCCCCATCTACTCTCATCGAAACACGTTCCCAAGCCTCCTCTCCTTTCCCCTCACTTAATTTCACCATTCCTCATCAGTAGCCGTGCCACGCCACCGCTGCCACCGCCAATCCCTCCCCAATGAGCTTCCCTTCAATTCCTTTTGCCTGTAGCACAACCTCGCCTCGAGCAGTCCTTCCCCATCCCTAACCCCGTGAACTCCATCGCACTGCCTTGGGGCATCGTCACCGGGCCACCTTGGTTCTTTTGCGTAGCCACCAACTGCTCTGGTGAATTCCTCGAACCTCCCTCTAGCTCGTGCGCACCACGGTTTCCCCTCTTCTCCCTCTAGCTCGTGTGCACCACGGTTTCCCCTCTTCTCCCTCTAGCTCATGCGCACTACGATTTCCCCTCTTCTCCCTCTTCGGCGCTGCCGCCCCGTTCCTTCCCCGGCTCTGGCCGCCACGTGGCGTCATGCGCCCACCATAGTGCATGCCTGGTCACGACGCCACCACCTCTAGGACGATCATCCTTCCCTGGTTCCATTTTGCCTATTCGCGGCCACTGCCGTTGCCGCCCTCGCCATCTTGCTCTAGCCCCCTCCTCTATTATGAAGCAGAGCCATGGCCACAGTCTTTCCCCCTTCTTTGTCTTTCTCAATTTTAGTCTCACTAACAGTGGGCCCCACTAGGATAATGGATGAACACTTGTGTAGAAGACAACATCTAATTAAATTGGAATTAGTAGAATGACCAGTGGGCCCACTGGATTAAGAATCTAATTAAAGGTTAGTTAGTGAGTTAGCAAGTTATAGGTTTGAAAAATAGTGATTGATTTAGTATGGTTAGTATTTAAATAAATAGTTAGTTAAGACAATAGTAGGTTACATCTGTAACTAGAAACTGCATTGAGTTAACTAGGAATTAACTTAGTGATTAAAGGATAATTGAAAATGGTTAGTGAACTAGTATCATATAAAGATAAATTTAATGAGGAAATATTAATAACTCCGTTAGTCATTGCAATCCAAAGTGAGTTAACTAGTGGTCGAAGTCAAGCACTTAGATGATTAATAATCCATTTAGCCATGTCAACACTGAGTAAGTAAAATAGTAAGTAAATTGAGCTAACTAGTAGTTGAATGCAGGTAAGTAGCTCAGGCGATCAGAGATTGCATAGTAAGTAAACTAACTAAAGTATAAAACTAAAGTGATCAATTCAGGTAGTTAGGACCTAAGATGGTATAGTCATGTTTAGGCATATACATACACACGTGATCAAAGGACCAGTAGGCCCTAAGCCATTGTCATACAATGATAAATGATAATAACAACAATACATAATCACTTTCAATTTCATGAGCTCACCTTTACTTTTCATTTGTTATTCATTGGATTGTAATAAATAGAGGTGGATGGTTGATATCTTCATATTTTAGGATACAGTTGAGTTATTAAGGAGTGTGGAACATTGATAAACCAATTTGACCATTAAATTGTTTAGTTTGCTAAAATTGTTGGATTATTTGATCTCAATGGATGAGACTAACGGTGTGAGAAGGGAAAGTTGGGGAGATGCTAAATTATTGCCTTAATGGATATTAATCTTGGAGTTGTCTTTTCTATGGATACTTGGTGAACATATATAGTTACTAGATCTACATATTTCTTACCGTGATTAATTGTTAGACTTTCCTACAAAAGATTAAAGGGATAGAATACCAGTGGATCTAGAGTGTTATGGGAGGAGTTCTGGACATCTCTTCTATATAGAACGATGGGATGAAATTGGTTGTGGTCATGTTGAGACTGTTGAATGGTGGAAGATTTCAATTCTTGAAGTTTTATTGTGATTTTGTACCAAATTATGATTATGAGGTGGAACAGTTGAATATGTGCTTGTAATTGTACATGTGATTTGGAAAGGAAAGTAGGATAGCATCTAGATTTTTTGATGAAGCCAGTTGTTAGCAACGATGGTTAGAGTGCTGTTATTGTGCGTTAAAGTTTGGTGTTGAGCATCAGTAAGAGTTGAATTGATGTGATTTAATAGGTGGCTTATGCATACATGATTGTGGAATCGTCGGATGAAAGGAAGTCCTTGATGAAAGGGTTTTGGTAAAACCTTGTAATTGTGTAGTAGATCACCTCTAGAATAAAGTGGTTGTTATAGTGAGGTTGTAAAGTTTTGGCAGACTCTCAATTTGAGGATGGGATGGTAAGGTAGTATAGAATATTTTGGTGAGTTTTTGGGGGCTTATAATGGAAGAGTAAACGTTGGCGGTTGGTGTTAAGAGTGGATTATTCTTGATGATAGTAAGATTGTCCGCAAGGGATTGTGACTTGTGGGTGTGGGGACCCCGGGTTATCTCCATGAGACCGAGACTAAGCATGGTCTTAAGGACATAACTCTGGATCTCCGGTAAATGGATTCCAACTTAACTCAATCTAAATGAGAGACTTAACTGAAAACTAGAGCCCCGACGATCATGCGCGCCGCTCCTCTGCGAGCACTACATGATTGTCGGTTCTCCAACAAGTCAATCACTACACTTAGTGAGTTAAATAGGAAGCCATGAACAACGAGCATGATTTATATTGGCTCCCAAGATCAGCGACCAATATACTCATACTCTCATACAACGTTGATCACATCCATGCAACAAACACACGTCAATAGTCCAAAAGACAACAATATAGTTTAAGTCTACAACGGTTACAAATGGCCGACCGGCCAAATTCAAATAAGAGTATTAAGTAGCAGCGGAAACAAGTAAATAAACCAAAATGCCAGCAGTGGTATGCCCCACAACCCATCGGCAACCGACTGGAGTTAAATGATAGCACTACTCATCAGTGTCGCCTAAATCGACACTGACAAGCTCGTCGGGCTCGATATCTTCCTCACCTGTAAGAGCCAAAGAACATCCGCCGAGTACCAAAGAGTACTCGCAAGTCTTACACAAATAAAAATTAGTTATGCATAAGGCTATTCCAAGGGATGGCTCATATTGGCTTAGTTTTGCAAAAGAGACGCAACAAGGTACAACCTACATATACTAGTTTTTCAAGTGCCATTTCAAAATCATATTTGAAGTAGAAGTAAAGCATTTGAATAAGTAATGAATTGAATAACAAATAAATCATACAAATAGCAAAGTGGCTGTCCACTTTGATACAACAACAAACATGAATATCCCATTCATGACGAATACCGAGTTTACCCACAATTTTAATTCCAAGTCTAACAATAAGCAGCCACAAATTTCAAGCGGTCGTCCATAACCGTGGACACGGCTATTCGAATAGATTTATACCCTGCAGGGGTGTACTACTTTACCCACACGACTTGATTAGCCCGTAAGCCTCCAGGTGCCTCCGAATATAGCATACTTCCTATGGTATGCCGGTCGGGTAAATCAAGATATGGTCGTTTTTAGCAAGAAGATCCCATTGAGCTAAGTCCCTCAACCCAGGGCTCCTAGGAAACATAAGACGTTAACGTCTCCATCCTATCGGCCCAAAAGGAAAACGTAGGATTTCTCGGTCCTATGCCCTTACAATTTCACCACCGTGGGACTCAACACAACAAAATCTTTCCCCTACTTAACCATACAACACCCATATACCGCGTGTGATAGCACGAGTGTTGCTTGAACAGCAGGTACCCAAAGTTCGGTTCTTAATTGTCCAGACAAGTCCACCACTTACCCAAAGCTCGTGCACAAAGCACAATCACTAACCAACACTTGTTCAGACCAAAAACTTCTTTAAAATGTCAAAATTTAACTCATAAAATAGATACGAAGATCTGAAACAAAAGTATATAATGAGAGTTGTGTTTATCCCATAATTGTCGGGTTATTCCCGACAATCAAACTACCGGTTCTAGACTTGCATGACTAAGCAAACCCGAATAACACAAATTCACACATCCTATCTTAAGCATGTGGTGCTGGAATAATTCAAGGATAACCTCAATGAATTAGGACATAACTAAACTACACATCACAAAAATAGCGACAATATCAAAATAGCATGCAAGCAATTATCATTGCATCTATCCTAACAAAACTGGGATCAAATATGATGCAAAAAGAAAGTTCAAAGGATGTTTGCCTTGCTGGGAGTTCACTTGCTCACTCTCGGTTACGTAATCGCTCGCTTGCGGCAGTTCGGACTATAAGAAAATAACGACATCGAATAAACACCGAGAAATAGCCAAAAACTCAAAGTGCTAAAAAATGCATGAAATTTATACAGTAGCTAGATTATGATTTTAGGTACAAAAATTATTCCATTTGGAGTTTATATGAGAGAGTTATATTAGTTTGAAAATCAGGTTTCTAGAAAATGTCAAAAATAGTGGTTCATTTCATGCTCACCCAAAATTAATTATGTTGTGAAAATTTTCAGAATTCTAGTGGAGATAAAAACTACATGGTTAGATAAAGAATAATATTTTATGGACAACCCAATTGGATTCATCCCGTTTGGAGTTCATATGGATTTTCTAAGAATTTTCAAAGTTAATTCAATTTCTACTGTAAAAATAATTCTTTTCTGCATTTTAAATCGGAATTAAATCCTTTTTATACACGGGCTGACCTAGCCTCTATCAATGAAAGATAGGGCCCTTGTATTTTATTTTATTTTCCATTTATTTTATAAAGGAAAACATCTACCGACAATCTAATCTTCTCATAAGCATATACTTAACCGATTCTCCGGTGTCGAATCCAAACACATGCATATCACTCCCCAATCATATTCTCATATCTTGATCTAAATCCCGTACTAACCTCCACTAAGACATTATCAAGGTAGTCAATCCATCGAGTGATACCCGAACTCACGATCTTCCAAATATACAACCTATCCGATAATTACACGAAATCCACCGACTCATGGGCATATGACCATGATTGAATCCATCGATTATTCTCCGATATACTATTTAAGCTAATGCTAACTATCTAGCTCTACTAGTCTCGCCTCGGCAAATCACAATCGCATACACTCAATTTTCCACCGATCAAGGTTTAATTGACAAACCGATACCTAATGATCTTTACAATTTAAGAACACATCCAACATCTAATTGGTCACTAATCGATCAACTTATATCCATACCACCAAACTTAGTTGTGAACGACCTCTACCAATCCAATTATATATGTGCCTCTACGATCAACTAATAATCATTTATCCACTAACTCAAATGAGGTACAAATCTATCAACTCGGCACATAGGACTTATCTACTAATCACATGGCAATCCAAATATTTATCCGAAATCAAATAATCCATTCCTACCTTCTCCCAATTCTAGCATGTACAACTCACATAGATATTACTTAAGGCATCCGACCAATTTACTCACGATTAAATAAATCGTCCGATTCTACATCCATATTTCCTTAAATATCATCTCATGAGCTACCCATCAAGTAATAATGTATAAAATCCTTATGCATCCTATCTCCTAAAATTACTAATCCAAAATGAGAAGAAACCTTCAATTAATTTATCCTCCAAAGATCACCACAATTTTTCATGCAACTCCAAATTAATATCATCCGATCCACTACTCTAATAATACTTAATCTAGCATCCACCAATCAACAATATACATAATCCGCTATGACGATAAAATTATTCGTAATCTACCAACATACATCACAAGAACACATCTACGCATAAATAAGACATCGTCGGAGAATTATACATGTCTTAAGCTACCAAATCATTTTTATAATTAAACATACATAAATAGATGCGATGCCATGCTCATGCCTAAAACACAACATGCACGACTAAAAATGTAACGCGGTAACATAAATAATCACTAAGAATTTTACCGCAACGCTAGGTGTGCGAATCGTCACCGGGCGTCGTCTTCTCGGTGCTCGTCCGCGTCCACCGTAGTCGTCGCCGCCTCGTCTGCATCCACGTCTCGCCGTCCTCTGTGCCTCAGCGAGTCGTACCACCGTCGCATGCATGCATTGCAGCACTGTTAGATATTAATTTTGTTGCATGTGGTGTGGTCGTGTGCAAGGGCTTGATGCATGTGTCTAGATAAGTTTGCATGGCACTCCCCTTCCAGTTATCTAGCTGCATATGCATGTATTTGTGTTAGTGGAGCACTTGTGGAGGTATGTAGGCAAGGCGTGATTTGTCGATCTAGACAACGTACAAGTGTGACACTGGTGGCTGAGTTCCCGAAGAGTTGTTCGGCTGACGCCAACATGCAGTAGATGTGGAGGTAGTAGAAGAACTAGTGAAGTGGTTAGCAAATGTATTACTTAGTCTTTGTATCAGTAGCTGCTCTTGTGGTTGAAATAACGAGTCATTTGGAGAGTCCAGTTGCTCGCGTGCATGTGTATCTCATTACTCATATGCATGTATGCATGTCTTTGACAAAAACAAGTAGAGAGAGAGAGAGGAAAACCAGTGAGTGCCTTTTTTCCAATTGTGCGTGTGAGTGTCTCTTCATGAGAAAACCAACCAGGGAGATAGATAATGGTATGTGATTTCCTAGCATGTAGACACGGTGAAAATGTGGGTGTGTGAAGCACAACAAGAAAAAGGAGTTCAGTGATTCAAATCCAACATGCTCTCCCTCGGCGCCACGCCGTGTCGCTGCTGCCGCTCGCATGGCTGCCGTCGGGTTGCCGCGCGCCGCCTGAGCCTTGGCGGCCGAGGCCGCCGCGGTCTCGCTGCTCCACTGTCATGCCATGTAGCGTCGTCGAGCCCAGCCTCGCCGAGTTGCTGCATTTTCCCAGGCCGTGCGCCCGAGCTTGGCCACCAGCGCCTCCCCTTCATTACCGCAACGAGCTCCGCTCCCTGGAACCGAGCAGCTCTACTGCTTCTTCTTCCCCACTTCTCAAGAACGCTCAAATGGCCATGCATGCGGAAACTAATTGCTAAAACCGGTTGATCTAGGAAGGATGATCACCATGGTATAGCATGCAAGGGTTGATTTGTGGTTCTTGATTGTGTTTGTGAGGAGAGAAGGTGGAGATGGAAATAGTTCAAGCTTGTTGTTCTTGTTCTGGAAAGAAGAAAGGCATTGGGGAAGAAAGGTGACAGGGAGATGGAAATGACTAAATGAGTGCTCAGTTGGGGAATGCCTTGGGCAGTGAGAGGCTGTGTTGGTTGGGGTGTTGGGGGAGTGAAACAAGGAAAATGCCAGTAGGGGAGATGGTGTTGTTCGGCTGAGGCAAGAAATGGGCAGTGATGGCAGCGGCATGCAAACTGTTGGGGGAGAGAAAAGTGGCCTGTGTGTAGTGTAGGCCTTTAGGCTTTGGTGTTGGGAGAATAAAAGGCAATGGAGAGAAGGGGGCTTCGGCTGGGATAAAGAATTGAGTAGTGGCTTGTGATGTAGGGATGGCAGTGGGAAGAAAAATGGGTAGGGGTTTTCGGCTGGGCAAAACAATAGAGAGAACAGTGGGGTCAAAAGTATTGTATTTCTCCCTCATTTTTCCAACTTGCTTATATGACCTTGCATGTGGGAACCGCTTGCGGAAATGAAATGCTTGCGTGACGGCGAATGCAATGATATAACATGCGTTGTCTAATTCTTGATTTTTGGTGGTGATTACGAGGAGAGAAATTGGGGAAAAGAAATAGACTCATAGGCGTCTCGCCTGCGGTCGGTTGGACTGAAAAAGAGCAGCATACTAATGCATGCATCATGATTTTTGTAATGCATGCTAAAACAATATATCAATAAATTTAAATTTTAACTACAGTCTTTCAACCAATGCGATTAAATATTGTTTGTTATTATTATTATTATTACTACTACTACTACTATTATGCAACTTCTTGAACAACTCGATTTAACTTTAAATGCATCCTTTTTATTAATTCGATGTGATTTTAAAAACAATCTTTTACTTACACACGAGAAAATTTTAAAACAGAGTCAAATATTTAAAAGATCGCCAAATTAAATAATAACATCCCGATTCTGAAAATCGGGGTCTTACAAACCTCCCCCCTTAGAAAGAATCTCGTCCCCGAGATTCAGGCGGAAAAGAATAGGGCAGAAAGATTTAGTCGCTTTGTTAAATACGACCTTCTTTTCACAGACTGAACGACTCGATCTCAACCAATACCACCACTATCTCAATAATTTTTGGTTCGGCAACCTCTAATTAAAACCCATCAATCATATTTAGTCTAAGGCAAACACACTCCAATCTATTGTTCCACAATTTATACGTTAACCTCCGAAATCACTTACTTCGATGTATTCTTCCAAACCACCATAAATTCCTAGGTTTGCTTTGATTTCCAATAAGGGCACCGACTTAGTTCTAAATTTTCACAATCCATAAGTGAGCTCAAACAACTATTAATCCACTCCCACAATATAAATCACGGTTTAACTCCAATATCGAGCACATTCTCTGGAAACTAATAATCCTAAGTGAAACCACCATATTACTCACATGTGCCAGTACACTTGCTTTATAAATTTCTATCATAGGGTATCTTCAATATAACTCTCAAACCATGAGCACTAAAGAACCATAATTCAATGCCTATAATCCACCTATTGATATATTATATCAAACATCCATCAATTATTTGTTGTTTCCAGCAATTTTCTCTCAACAATTTAAATTCTTAAAAGAGGGTAAATCTATGCAAGATCAACTCGCTTCTTCAAGTAATGTCTCTATATTTATGCTTCTCAATCCTTCTGTTAGCATGGTCAATCTACTTGCAATAACCAATCCACCAAATACTCCAAATTAATCTTTTAAGGCCTAATGCATTCATCCCTTTAGTAGGATCTAATCAATCACCAAAATTAACACAATTATCCAAGGTTAAAGATATACCTCCTTTATCCACAATCAACCATGACATAAGTAAATCAAATCATCAAAAAGATCATCCATCTAAGATGAGTTTGTAATCCATCCATAATCCAAATAGTTTGAATCACTAACTTTGTACAATTCAAGTTATCCACAATAATTATCTTGGTTCAATTCAACAATATTAACTCGATGTCTTCCAATTTCTACTTATCCTCGGGCATTATCTAAATTCGCTCGCCACATTTAATCATCCCTAATTAATCTAATTATATCTTCCTAGGGACAACTATTCCCTTAAAGATAAATCTCATAATCAATCCTCGTTACCATCCACTATATGACCATTCAATCACCTAATCTTCCTCCATCTCTAGAAGTATTACCCTCTGATTATATATTCAAATACAAATTTTAGTGTTTTAATCAGAGGCTTTCCATATCTTCTATATGCGAAGTTCGTTGTAGGGATCTTGGAGGTTAAATAGGCTTTGCATTTTTATGCTAGAACTTTGGTCGCTCAATGATTGAGTGTAGAGGGAATAGAATAAGGATCATTCTAGCTATTGCTGCATATTTTGACTATGAGATATGGCAGATGGATGTCAAAACGGCTTTCCTTAATGGAAATTTAACCGAGGACGTGTATATGATACAGCCCGAGGGTTTTGTCGATCCAAACAATGCTAGAAAAGTATGCAAACTTCAAAAATCCATTTATGGATTGAAGCAAGCATCTCGGAGTTGGAACATTCGTTTTGATGAAGTGGTAAAAGGGTTTGACTTCATAAAAAACGAAGAAGAATCTTGTGTTTACAAGAAGACAAGTGGGAGCTCACTCGTATTTCTAATCTTATATGTAGATGACATATTACTGATTGGAAATGATATTCCTATGCTCGAGTCCGTTAAGACCTCACCAAAAATAATTTCTCAATGAAGGACTTAGGGAAGCGGCATATATTTTGGGTATTAAGATCTATAGAGATAGATCAAAAGGCTAATAGGATTAAGCCGTAGTACTTACATTGACAAAGTGTTGAAACGGTTCAACATGGAGGAGGCAAAGAAAGGGTTCTTGCCCATGTCTCATGGCATAAATCTTGGCAAGACTCGGTGTCCTTCGACAACCGACGAGCGAGATCGCATGAGTAAGATTCCATATGCTTCGCCATTGGATCTATCATGTATGCTATGATGTGTACTCGCCAGATGTTTCCTATGCTCTAAGTGTTACGAGCAGATACTCAGCCGATCCAGTGAGAGTCATCGACAAGAGTTAAAAACATCCTCAAGTATTTGAGAAGAACTAAGGATGTGTTCCTAGTCTACTGAGGTGAGGAAGAACTCGTTGTAAATGGTTACACCGATGCAAGCTTCCAAACCGACAAAGATGATTACAAATCGCAATCGGGTTTTGTGTTCCTTTTGAACGGTGGTGCGGTAAGTTGGAAGAGTTCCAAGCAGAGATCGTTGTCGACTCTACAACGGAGGTCGAGTACATTGCGCTTCAAGCGGCAAAGGAAGGTGTTTGGATAAGGAAGTTCATAATCGAACTAGGTGTGGTTCCTAGTGCGCAGATCCTCCGGATCTTTATTGTGATAACAAGTGGGGCCATTGCGCAAGCCAAGGAGCCGAGGAATCACCAAAAGAACAAACACATACTGCAGCGGTTTCATCTCATTCGAGAGATCCTTAATCGAGGAGATTTAAAGATATGCAAAATACACACGGATTTGAATATTTCAGATCCTTTGACGAAGCCTCTCCCACAGCCTAAGCATGAGGCACACACAAGAGCTACGGGTATTAGATATCTTCTAGATTGACTCTAGTGCAAGTGGGAGACTGTTGGAGATATGGCCTAGAGGCAATCATATTGATGATGATATTTCATTGTATCCATGATTTAATAAATATTCCTTGAATATTGTCTTTGTGTTGATTAACAAGTATGTGACTTGTTTGTGAAACTCTTTACTTGTATGGTTATTCTAAAGTTGTCCCTAGTCGGAGTTCATGTGAGGACACACGTGAATGATGGATTAGCACATGTATCGATTGATGACCATGTTTCACAGGTCATAGACATGGAGATGTCAAACCAATAATGTGTACACATGTTTAGAACATGGGGTTGGACCGACCCAACATGAGACATAGTAATTATTCTTATGGTTCTCTCTACACAATGTGTACGCCTTGTCCATAGACCCGAGATTGTCGCATGTACTTGAGATGTGAATCGACCTACTTAGGGGCTATCAAACGCTACTCGTGAATCGAGTAGTTATAAAGGTAGCTTCGGGTTTGTCATGAAGCATGTCTGCGAGGCATGGTCGGTCGAGATGGGATTTGCCCTCTCTACCGAGAGATATCTCTAGGCCCTCGAGTGATCGGATCCAAATGCATGGCCATGCTACTTAAGGTTAAGAGTTAACCTAGTAAGGGATTCCGGATCACGTGATCGAAAGAGTGGCCAGCTTGGAGCTCGATCGAATATCGTGAGGCAAAGAGATTGACATGTACATAACGCTGTGATGGTTCGTCCGATATGATCTTTACGTATGTTTAGGAGTTGGCACGCCTTGCTAGAGGTCGCTACCAACTATTGACCAAGTATGTGTACTCGCCATGTCTAAACATATGTGAACCATAGGGTCACACACTTATGGGTTGAAGCCTAATTCGGATTGGATCCGACTAGATCTGGCATTGAGTCCTAATGGGCCTCTATTCGTAGAAGCCCATTATAAGGACGCCTATAAAAGGAGGGCAGCGGCGCCGGTTGAGGGTTGAGTTTTTCGTGACATCCCCAAACCCGGCCGCCACCCTCCCACGCCCTAGTCGCCGCGCGGATCTAGTAGTCCGGCGCGCGCCGCTCCTCCCGCACGTGTGGATACCTTTGAAGGCGCCGATCCGTGGCGTTGGGACGAACCGCAAGAAAGGAGTCAGACGTGGGACGCCACGACGAGGACGAGGAAGTAGTACGACTACTCTGCCCCGACGTACTGCATCAACTTGGTACGACTACACTGCCCCGACGCGCTGCATCAACTTCCTCACCTGCGCGTCTAGTGGTAATACCGTGATCTATAACTGCAATGATCTTGGTTTACGGGTAGAATTTTTTTTAATTTGCGCTAGTGTAGCCTACCCGTTTCCCTACAGAACCCTTTTTGATGAAGTATATGAGTGTGTGTGCTGAGAATTCCGAGTTGTTTATTCTTAAAAGATTGAGGTGATGTGATTCCGTGTGACATCTATTTTGAGATTCTTTGAGAGTCATCTGTCAAATTAATCCTGTCAGCAGAGGAGTTGTCGAGAGTATGTTTCTGTGGGGTCGATGGAGCCTCTCTACAGAGGTGTGGATGATGTATTTCGGTTTGAGCATAGCGTTGAAAGTGCCAATTTAGGAGAGATTAGTCAGTTTTTTTTGCGATGAATTGGAATTCCAAAATTTAATAGAAATTTTGCTCCTAAAAGGGAAATTAACAAAGGATGTTTCCTCGAGTACTAAAATGCTCTCTTGATTCTTGTTTGAGCTATGTGTTTATGATGGATATCTTTCGCAAATTGAGCTCGAATTTATGTTGGCATGTGTGGTTCTTATCAGTACAAAAAGAATAAAGGAAATTATCGATTTGGATACTCGAGTGATTTCTCCTTTGGCGGCGTGGTGTTTATTTGAAAATTTCCAAATTTGAAAGTGTAAAGGTTTAGTGATGAAATTTCGATTATGGGTTTGACACTTTCGGTACCGAGTTGGCAATGTGTGGTTACGACGAGAATCCTTACTTTCAGTTGACTCTGTCTGTAATAGAGTTGTTCAAAGCGAGTTTCTGTTGTGTCCTTCGTTAAAGGGGGTGATACTTGTTACGGTGAAGAGTTCGATCGAGAGATGGAACAAGAGTTCCGTGTGCTATGCGCTTGTTGCGAGGTTTGGTACCAAAGGGGAGGTTAACCTAGGGTACTTTGGTTTGTTCTTGACAATTGTAGGGATTAGGAAGTTAGCGTATCGCTAGGACCATCTCGGATACATACGCAGAGTACGCGACATCTGGTATGTCCTGGTGCTAAGTGAGTATCTGAGAGGTCCACAACTTGAGATTACGTTAGAGCCATTGGCCAACGAGTAAGACCTTACCTTTGAGTCACGTGTGTTGATTGTACCTATAAAGGTCGAGTAGAATGTTGAGGTGTAAGACATTGGTATCCATCAAGGTGGTGGGGTCCCCTAAGTTTGAGAGGGAAGCAACTTGGGAGTTGGAGTCTCGCATGTGCGAGCAATTTCCAGAGTTGTTCACATCAAGTACATGTTCGTTGTTGGTTAATTCTAGTTGTGGTTGTTCTACGAGTAGAGCGATGAGTAGAATTCGAGAACGAATTCTTTTTAAGGGGGGTAGAATGTAATATTCCGATTACCATTAGTGAGTGCAATAGAAATTAGAGGTGGAATTAAGGAAATTAAAGGAGAAAAATTCAGAATTTGATAGAGTTTTGGGCCACCAACCCATAGTCGCAGAGGAAAAAACCCAGCCTTAGAGGCCTACGGCCCATGGGAGGCCGGCAGCCCACTAGAAGGCAAAAAGTGTGGGGGGGGAGCCACTAAACCCTAGCTGCCCTGATACTGTAGCACCACGTGCTATAGTAGTTGCCACCCCTGCTACAGTACCCACCGCCTCCCCCTACTGCTTCTCCTCCCCAGGCGCCATCTCTTGCGGTTGGATCTGCCGGTCAAGCAAGAAGGAAGAAGGGGAGAAAGGAGGATAAGAAGAAGATCCACTTCATGGGGTTGTGCTCAGCATCTTCCTAGGGTTCTACGAGGGTAACATTCGTTGTTTCTTGATGGTTGGATAAAGTAGATGCGAAATTGATTATGTTTATTGGATCGAAATCCTACCACGACTAGATTATGTTCTGCCCAGTTTAGTGCGCGGATGTTTTTGTGATCTTAGAGGCCGAATCAGAGGATCCCATCTCCTAGAGATATGTGGAGTTCATTCTTAGCTTTCAGTGGACGTAAAGATCACTCAATTCTGAGTTACGGTTTAAAAGTTATGATGGAATCTTTGCTACTGTCCCTAAAGTCTGACGAAAATTAATAATCACTGTATTTGCTAAAATATGACTTAGTTAGGGGCTGATTCAGAAGTGTTTCCCATAACGATTTTTGTAGATAATCTCATTAGCTTTCAGGATTGATAAAGAATACCTTATTTGGATTTGTAGAACAAAAGTTATGCATGTTTCAACTTGACTGTCCAGATTGCATGTCAGGTTCTGTCATTAGTTTTGACCCGTGTTCCCATAAGTCCGAGAGTGAAGCGACTAGTGAATTGGTGTCTCGCATGCGCATGCAATATCTGGAGTTACTCACAGTAGGCATATGGTATTGTTGGTAAGTTTTAGCTGTGATTATACTTGGGCGTAAGAATGGTTAGAATTCGAGGACGAATTCAGTTTAAGGGGGGGTAGAATGTAATACCCCAAAAGTATACGAAAGGAATTAACCGGGAGAGAATAAATAATCGGGAGAGAGTTATCTGAATTGACGAAGGACCAAATAGAAAATGATTAATTTCGCAGTTAGAGAGGGGGAAATCAGCGTTTCTACGGCAACTGGGCTCGGGCCTTGGCCTGTGGCCATGTGGTGGCCGGCCAAGGGGGAGGCGCCACCCTCCCAAAACCCTAGTCGCCTCCCCTTTCCCCTCCTCCCACTTGTGGCCGCCGCCCCATCCCTCCTCCTTCCTCCCCTTTGGCCGCCCCACTTCCTCCTCCCACGCCACCTCCCTACCGCTCCTCCCCGCTGCTGTCCAAGGAGGTGCCCCATCTTTGGTGTCATGGAGGAAGAGGAGGACCGCCCGAGATCGCTGGCCAAGAAGAGAAGAGAAGAGAAGGAAAGAAGGGGAGAAGAAGGGATCGTGATCGGGAGTTCATGGTGGACGCCACCGCAGCGTGCCTTCCTCGCTTCGCAAGGGTAACACGTCGCTCATTGCTTTGGGTCGATTTCTAGTTGTTTTATTTTCGGTTGTCATTAGATCGGTGTTCTGCAGTGGTAAAGATCGACGTTTTTGGGTAGGTTAAATGCAGAATTGGGTCTGGACATCTCCTAGAAAGTCGTAGATATCTCAGTTATCTTTTGTTGCCGACAAGAATCAGGTCATTCCGACTTCGGTAGCAATAGTTATGAATTTAATGGTGTGACTGTGTTTCTGGGAAGAAGATGAACAGACAGTTTGGATTAACCTGATTTAATCCCATAGTTAGAGGGATTTCCAGAGGGTCTCACCATAACGAAAAACGAGGCTAATCCTCTTAGCTTTCAGGAAAACTAAAGATCACTAAATTCGGACGAACGTAGAGAAAGTTATGGTAGTTTCTTTGCCGCTGTCCAGAAAACCAACGTGAAATGTTTACTCTGATTGAATGGATTGGTAGGACTAGTGGATGGCCGAATCAGAGGGTCTCCCCAACTAGGTTTATTTAGGCAATGTAGTTACCTATCCAGAAAGTCCAAGATCATCCTATTTGGACACCCGAGCAGAAAGTTATGTATTTTAGAAGCTAGCTGTCTGCAGTGACCAATCGCTAGAAATTATGAGAATTAGAACTTGCTAAGATGTTAGCGAGTTCAATTGCGATGTTACTTATGATTTTGGTACAGAATGTTGGTCTTAGAATGGGGTTTTCTTCATGCCCGGTAGAAGCGAGATCCCAAGGGCAGCACCCACTTCAAGGTCCTCCATTCGCACGCCGTTAAGGCAAGTGCATTGTTTGATTCATGGTTGCGATTGATTGGTGTTTGTGTGTTTTTTTCGATATGTGATAGTATAGTGAGATTGATGGCATGATGTTGGTTTAAGATTGGTGGATGCTCCAAATATGTTTATGCTCTGTTGTGGTATGATGTTGTCGTCTTTTGGTAAATTGATGATGAGTAAAAGATAAGCAAGTGCATTGTGGTTTGATTGATTGGCTATATTGTGTGTTATTTGATATATGGTTGCATAGCAAGATGGTATACTTGATGAATGTTTAAGTTTGGTTATTGCTCAAATGATGCTTATGTTTTACAATGGTTCAATGTGGTAGTCTTTTGGTAAGATTGATGATGAATGAGGGTTGAGCATTTGCATATTGAGAACATATTGAGGCTTGGTCACGCGGTGACCAAGTATGTTTCCCTTTGAGAACCCCGTCATGAATGTGACGGGCTTGAGATCCCCTCACTCGTGGAGTGTGGGCTTGAGGTCCCCGTTACTTATGAGTAACGACACTGGTCCCGTGCGTGAGCAAGACATGCATGGGTATGCGGCGGCGTGCGATACTCGTGACATCGTGTAATGCACACGTAAAGTTAAAGATAAAGGTTCCTTGAGCATTGCATTTGCATATGAGATGTTCTAATGTTGATCTCCTTTATATGTATGTTGATGTTATAGTTTCTATATGTACTTGCTGAGTCTATGGACTCACTCTTGCTTTTTATTGTTGTTTTAGGTACCCGAGTCAAGAGTGACATGCATGGGGGAAGTAGGCGCTAGTCACACACATACCACATGAACTAAATAAAGTTGAATGATCTTCTAACGTGGTTGATTTTAGATTATTATGTTTTGTCTTATGCAATGGATTAAATGTAATAATGATGAGTAGTGGAACTTCATACCTCTCTAGTTATGTTAGACACTTAACATGTCTTTGTTTATTTCTTGACGTCTCTAAATGATAGTTTAGTTAATACATGTATTATTCAGATGTTGGAACCTCCGTGTAATTAATTTTACAAGGAGGTTCGCCGAGATTTACTAAAATTGCCTTGATTAGAATTATTAGGGTTTCTTTAGTAGTATTCCAGGCTCATGTCGAGCTGGGGTGTTACAATTGGTATCAGAGCGGGCTGTAGGTCCGTGGTGAACAGATTAATAACTTAGGTAACTTAGCTTGTTAAAAAAAAAATTTGCTAATGGTTAATTAGCTGAAAACCTGACACACTGGTGCACAGTAGGATGAGGTGGGTCAAGCATTGCATTTACACTTCTGTCATGTTGTAATGATGATTCCTGTCATGAGATGATCTTTCATACCTATAATATGATTATATGATTATTATGAGTGAGAGCAGCCCTTGTTGAGAGGATTGAGGTCATGGTTGTGGCCCTGGGCTTTACCAGGTTACACCATTGTTCGTGATAAGAGAAAAGGGAAGAGGTTACCTCAGATATCTTAGTACAGGTGTTAATAGTGAGTATCTGTTGAAAAAAAAAATTATCCACTTCCTTGAATTTGAATTTGATCAACTCTTGTTCAGTTGTGGACGATGAATTTCTTTGGGTCAGTAGTTCATTTCAGTTGATGGGTTTCTTTGAGAAAGGTTGTTATGTTTCTATTGGCTTAACTTGTCCCTTAAAGCAATTATTGTTTTTCCTATTGTTGAGTTATTCTTGTGGCTGGTGGACTTGGTTAGTTGTCAATACTGACTTTTGTATTGGGGTTTCATCTTTCTTACTGGAAAACATGACCTATTTATTTCGCTGGATGATTTGGATAATGAAAGTTTCCTTTTGCAAGTCCTGTAGTACGTGGAGGCTTTGACTTAATGTATCTCTCTTGAGTATTTGGAGTGTTGAAGCTTGATGGTTCTTTTTATGGAAGAAGTGGTTAAACCCTTTAGTAGTGTTTTGGCTTGGTTAAGCGAGAGGTTATAATCAAAGCAATTAATGGAAAAGGTATGGATTATCAGGTTAGGTCAGTGGTGTGGTATATAATCGATCCTAACGAAGATCATTGGAAGGAAAGTTGATTAATTTGATGGTGCCATATAGTAGCTCTTGTTGAACGGTGATTAAGGGTATGGCTAAACCTAATTGGAATCAATAGAGTTATTAAAAAGATGTGGAACTTTGATGAAAAGGTTGATCATTAGAGTCGTTTAGTTTACTAAACTTGTTAGAATATTTGATTTCAATGGATTAATCTAACTATGTAGGAAGGGAAATATAAGGATGTGTTTGATCGTTGTCTTAATAGATGATAATATGTAATTATCTTTAATTGGCTATTTGATTATTTTATTTTTGCTTGTGAGAAGGCAAATAGAGAAAGGACCATCAATTTCGTCTAAGGTTGAAAAATCATCAATGGTTTAGGATGGGATTTAATAGGTGACTTGTGTTTGTGTGATGGTGAAATTGTCTGATAATAGTATGTCTTTGATGAAAGGGTTTTGTGTAATCTTATAAATTTTGTAGTAGATTCCTCTAAAAAAAGTGGTTCTTTGTAGTGAGGTTATAAGAATTTGGTGTACTCTCATTTGAGGATGAGATGATAAAGTGATATGTAACAGCTTGGTCACTTTTGGGGATTTTATGAAGGAAGGGTTGATGATAACGAACCTTGTTAAGAGTGAATTATTCTTGTTGTTAGTAATAAGGTCTACAAGAGATTGTGACGCGTTGGAGTGGTGATGATTCTTCTAGATAGAAAGTAAGTTGATTGTTTTAATGACGGTTAAATGAAATGTTTGGAGTTTTGAATTGTGATCTTTGGGGTTCATGATTTATGTAGTAGATGAAATTAGTTGAGCATTATGACATATGGAAAGGTTCTCATTTGGTTTCAAGTGATGAATGTGATTTGGTATTAAAGGCATCTCTTGTTTGGTTTGACAAGTAATGTTGTAATCAAAGACTTAAGAGTTTCTTGGGATTGCATAGCAATGTGTTATTAAGAGTTATGGAGGTGAAAAAAATCTTCATGTGGGACTTGTGCCTCGATCGTGGACTCGTATTTTGTTTTTGAGATCACTACTATTTGACTGTTTCTATTGGTCTCGTGCTTACTTCGAGAAGCCACGATTTCTTGTGCGTTGAACCTTGTATCTTTTTATTTCTTCTTCCTTTTGAATAAGGAAGTAACCAAATTGTGTTGCCAAGTATCATAAAGAGTAGCATGGTGATTGGTTGGAGGTGGTTAAGTATTTTGAATTTGTTGAGATTTTTCGGAACCAATCTATTTGAAGAGCAAGATAAAGTGAATTGGTTTCATTTACAACACCGGAGAGAATTCTATTTAAATGGAGAGTTGTCGATGAGATGAAAGTGATTAGTATTACAATTAGTGGAACCTATGATGAATTATGATCCAAGAACATTTGTCCATGTTGGAATATTGGGATTATCGAAATTATGGACTCCTAACAAACTTATCGAATATCGCAATTGGATACTTAGTATGATTGTGCGTATGTTGTGGTGGTGAAGTTTAATGAGAGTAGCGGTGTGGAGGAACCTCGGTGTCATGATAATTAGTGGGATAGCAGAATTGTTGAGCTTTTGTCAAGCATTACTCGGCCTCGATAAGTAACCCTATGGGAGTTAAATTATTTCTAAGGATGTCTTGGTCAAAGGATATATTTATTTATTGACGTTAGTGATTGGGTATGTTTGAATCTTGGTCAATCAGTTAGGGTTTTGTGAACGGGTATATTGTGGTTGTGTAACTGGAATTGGATTGGATGGATTAGAGAAGGTCTAAAGACCTGTGAAATAAATCGCCTTGGGATGGTTACTCCATTAGTGAGAAACGTGGATGTTAATGATTGAGGTTATTGTGGAGCTATGTGAAATTTTAGTAAACGAATTTGAGGATTTCCCATGAGTCATACCAGAAATTCATTGTAGGAGACTTCGAGGTTGGTTTTGGGCTTTGCATTCTTAGGTTAGAACCTTGGATGCTAATGATTCTGTGTAGAAGTGGTAGAATAAGAGTGGATTTCGAGTAGTGAGATGATCATTGATAGTATCTTTTGAGGCTAGTATATGAGAGTGTGTGATGTGAATTTCAAATTGTTCATCCTTAACGGATTAAGGGATGTGACGGTGGGTGAAATCTATATTGAGTTGTGTTGGAAATTATTTTGACAAGTATTCATTCGGTGGGGAAGTTGGCTAGAGTACGATATTGTGGATTGGAAGAATCCCCCTGCATAAGTGTGAACTTTGTGTTCGGTAGAGCATAGGTTTGAGGTTGCCAATTTAAGAGAAATGAGTTAATGCGTTATGCGATGATTTGAGATCCTATGGTTTAAGAGAAAGTTGATTTCTTAAAAGAAAGATTGTGGTAAATGGTGTGATCTTGGATAGTGAGATGTTTTCTTAGTTCTTACTTGAACTATGTGGTTATGACGGATGTCAATTACAAATTGAGTTGGTTCTTGCCGGTATGTGTGATTCCTTTCAGTTAAAAAAAATAGTTAAACTGGTTTTTCGATTGATTTCGCTTTTGGCTTGTGTGGCATTTATTTCTAAACTGCCTATTTGAAAAATGGAAAAGATTTCGTAGTAAATCCATTGATTTTGGATTGGGGACTTCTAAGGGAAGATGGCTTTGAGTTGGATGCATTTTTTTTTGACTCCTTTGTTTTTCGATTGAGTTTTTCGGATTAGTGAGTCGATAGGCGAGTTCTTTGTGCGTCCCTTGTTAAAGGAGATGTCGCTATGAGATAAAGTGATCGGCCGAGTGTTGGAACAAGAGTTCCATGTATTTTGTGCTTGACGGTGTACTTGGTAACAAAAGGAAGTGTAACCAAAGGTGTGTCGGATAAGTTCCCACCATGGGAATTTGTAGATTGGCGTAACGCTATTACCGTCTCGAGTACTTGCGAGGAGTACGCAGTGTCTTATACTTTTCGGTCTTGATAGAACACCCGAGATCGGAGCTTGAGATTTTGTTAGAGTCATGGCCATCGAGTAAAACCTTACGCCCGAGCCCCGTGTGTTAAGTGTACCAAGAAAAGTTAAGACTAGTGTTGAAGTGCAAGACGTTAGTTTTGGATATCCGTCAAGGTGATGTGGTCCCATAAGTCCGAGAGTGAAGCGACTAGTGAATTGGTGTCTCGCATGCGCATGCAATATCCGGAGTTACTCACAGAGGCATATGGTATTGTTGGTAAGTTTTAGCTGTGATTATACTTGGGCGTAAGAATGGTTAGAATTCGAGGACGAATTCGGTTTAAGGGGGTAGAATGTAATACCCCAAAAGTATACGAAAGGAATTAACCGGAGAGAATAAATAATCGAGAGAGTTATCCGAATTGACGAAGGACCAAATAGAAAATGATTAATTTCGCAGCTAGAGAGGGGAAATCAGCGTTTGTACGGCAACTGGGCTGGGCCTTGGCCCTGTGGCCATGTGGTGGCCGGCCAAGGGGGAGGCGCCACCCTCCCCAAAACCCTAGTCGCCTCCGCTTTCCCCTCCTCCCACTTGTGGCCGCCGCCCCATCCCTCCTCCTTCCTCCCCTTTGGCCGCCCCACTTCCTCCTCCCACGCCACCTCCCTACCGCTCCTCCCGCTGCTGTCCAAGGAGGTGCCCCATTGCTGGTGTCATGGAGGAAGAGGAGGACCGCCGGGAGATCGCTGGCCAAGAAGAGAAGAGAAGAGAAGGGAAGAAGGGGAGAAGAAGGGATCGTGATCGGGAGTTCATGGTGGACGCCACCTCGCAGCGTGCCTTCCTCGTTTCGGCAAGGGTAACACGTCGTTCATTGCTTTGGGTCGATTTCTAGTTGTTTTATTTTCGGTTGTCATTAGATCGGTGTTCTGCAGTGGTAAAGATCGACGTTTTTGGGTAGGTTAAATGCAGAATTGGGTCTGGACATCTCCTAGAAAGTCGTATATATCTCAGTTATCTTTTGTTGCCGACAAGAATCAGGTCATTCCGACTTCGGTAGCAATAGTTATGAATTTAATGGTGTGACTGTGTTTCTGGGAAGAAGATGAACAGACAGTTTGGATTAACCTGATTTAATCCTGTAGTTAGAGGGATTTCCAGAGGGTCTCACCATAACGAAAAACGAGGCTAATCCTCTTAGATTTTAGGAAAACTAAAGATCACTAAATTCGGACAAACGTAGAGAAAGTTATGGTAGTTTCTTTGTCGCTGTCCAGAAAACCGACGTGAAATGTTTACTCTGATTGAATGGATTGGTAGGACTAGTGGATGGCCGAATCAGAGGGTCCCCCCAACTAGGTTTATTTAGGAAATGTAGTTACCTATCCAGAAAGTCCAAGATCATCCTATTTGGACACCCGAGCAGAAAGTTATGTATTTTAGAAGCTAGCTGTCTGCAGTGACCAATTGCTAGAAATTATGAGAATTAGAAATTGCTAAGATGTTAGCGAGTTCAATTGCGATGTTACTTATGATTTTGGTACAAAATGCTGGTCTTAGAATGGGGTTTTCTTCATGCCCAGGTAGAAGCGAGATCCCAAGGGCAGCACCCACTTCGCGTCCTCCATTCGCACGCGGTTAAGGCAAGTACATTGTTTGATTCATGGTTGCGATTGATTGGTGTTTGTGTGCTTTTTTTCGATATGTGATAGTATAGTGAGATTGATGGCATGATGTTGGTTTAAGATTGGTGGATGCTCCAAATATGTTTATGCTCTGTTGTGGTATGATGTTGTCGTCTTTTGGTAAATTGATGATGAGTAAAAGATAAGCAAGTGCATTGTGGTTTGATTGATTGGCTATATTGTGTGTTATTTGATATATGGTTGCATAGCAAGATGGTATACTTGATGAATGTTTAAGTTTGGTTATTGCTCAAATGATGCTTATGTTTTACAATGGTTCAATGTGGTAGTCTTTTGGTAAGATTGATGATGAATGAGGGTTGAGCATTTGCATATTGAGAACATATTGAGGCTTGGTCACGCGGTGACCAAGTATGTTTCCCTTTGAGAACCCCGTCATGAATGTGACGGGCTCGAGATCCTCACTCGTGGAGTGTGGGTTGAGGTCCCGTTACTTGCGGAGTAACGGCAATTGGTCCCGTGCGTGCGCGCAAGACAGCATGGTATGCGCGGCGCGTCGATACTGCATTACTAGTGTAATGCACACGTAAAGTTAAAGATAAAGGTTCCTTGAGCATTGCATTTGCATATGAGATGTTCTAATGTTGATCTCCTTTATATGTATGTTGATGTTATAGTTTCTATATGTACTTGCTGAGTCTATGGACTCACTCTTGCTTTTTATTGTTGTTTTAGGTACCCGAGTCAAGAGTGACATGCATGGGGGGAAGTAGACTGCTAGTCACACACATACCACATGAACTAAATAAAGTTGAATGATCTTCAGAACGTGGTTGATTTTAGATTATTATGTTTTGTCTTATGCAATGGATTAAATGTAATAATGATGAGTAGTGGAACTTCATACCTCTCTAGTTATGTTAGACACTTAACATGTCTTTGTTTATTTCTTGACGTCTCTAAATGATAGTTTAGTTAATACATGTATTATCTGTATGTTGGAACCTCCGTGTAATTAATTTTACAAGGGAGGTTCGGCCGAGATTTACTAAAATTGCCTTGATTAGAATTATTAGGGTTTCTTTAGTAGCATTCCAGGCTCATGTCGAGCTGGGGTGTTACAATTTGAGTGTGATGCCAACTAGGGTTTTGCAGATGGTATTCTTAGATTTCTATAATAGTAATAATTTTGGGTTTTGGTTAGACTAATCAAAAGTTATGAATATTTCTTTACCGACGTATAGTTCTGCTAGATAGATTGTGTATTAAACTTTCGCTTGAATGTTATCCTAGGTTTTTGGCTGAATTGGAAGTTTCCGCCAACTAGACTAATGTGGAGGTTTTCGATACCTTTTCATAGGATCTGAGATCACTTCATTTCGAGTTTCAGAGCAAATGATATTATGTTTTTAGTACCGTTGTCCAAATTATCGTTCCGCTAGACTGTTCGTCTTATTGTACCGAACAATCTTGTGAACGTTGTGTAGGGAGATACATTTAAGCATTGTGATTAGCGTATTATTTGCGTTGTATCTTATTCAAGTAATTAAATTATGTAGAAGGAGGGGATTCGAGTGTAGCGGCACCTCCCTTGCCTCATAACGCTTCGTAGGGCGAAAGGCAAGTACCTTGTTGAAATTATTGTTGTTGAATGTTATACTATTTAAGTAGCATCTTGGCTTCCGCATAGCCAGGGTGTTACACGGTGATTCTACGGAATTGTAAAAATACACATATTTAAAATCTATACTATAAGTTTGTATGATTCTTATATGGTTTACCACTTACTTATAACCGAAAAAGGGACAAAGCACTTTTTATCGCACAACAGAAAAGCATAATGGTACTGACATGATAGGTGATATAGTTCTGAACTACAGGAGAATAGCCAATGACCATGACTAATTGACTACAATTACATGAGAAATGTTCACAACTTTTGTAAATCAATATCTAATTGCAACGCTTGCATGTTCCTTAAAATCAGCTAGACATACTCCAGGAATAAAAATAGCTTATCATTATCAGGCTCAAGATTGCTCATGTCATAATATAGATATTTGTACTAGCATTACCACACTAATATAATATTTTACATGCTCCTTGTTTATTTATAGTTTCATTCTCTGAAATTAATATTAACAATTTTTGCTCTAAAACAAAATATCAACAAAGTCTAGCCTCTAAAAAAAATCGCAAAAAAATGCAAAAATAAATTATGACTCTACCACGATTCTACTCTACAATTCTACACGATTCTACCATTTGGATTGCGACTCTACCATGATTCTACCTGATTACGATTCACTGTGCGATCTAGATCGACAGGCTATCGTGGGTTCGTAGAATCGTAAGACTCTACGAGTAGGATCACGATTTTAACTACCTTGGACGCTGTAACTGGAGGTCAACCTAGTGTGACAGGTTTAATTTAGTGTATGCCAAACCACGTAAGTATTAAGGCTAAGTATAAATCATCTCAAAGATGAAACCCAAACCCATAAACACCCCTGATCATGTTATAAGGTTGATGTCTAGCTATGTAACACCCCAGGACCCACATTACCCTGGAATGCCACTAACCACTCTACAATTGAACATAAGCGGAAGCAAAACAACTAATGGACACAATAATAACGGATAGAGATCAATAAATTAAAACAACTACTAGCAATTTAATCCTAGAGTAGTCCACAAATTCATCATTAATAAATCAAAAGAACACTCGCGAATAGCTAGTCATTAGGCTAGTTTTCTCTCAACTTTATTACAGCCATAAATCTATGAATTGAGTGCATTATTGTAGTGCCGCTCTACCCATCCCAGAATGCTCAAGAATCACCTGAAAGGGGGAAAGAAACAACAAGGGTGAGATAAAATCTCAGCAAGTAAATTAAGTAACAGGTTATTCAAATAACAAGCAAGCTACATCACAATTTATATTATTGCATGACCGCAACCACATTCCACTTTCTCATTCAATAAACCACATGGACTAACATGAGTCCTGCCTCATAAGATTTCAAACATTGGCATAAGTATGCATTTCCTCCATCCACAATTTTAAT
Source organism: Ampelocalamus luodianensis (assembly GCA_036346255.1). NCBI lineage: Eukaryota > Viridiplantae > Streptophyta > Magnoliopsida > Poales > Poaceae > Ampelocalamus > Ampelocalamus luodianensis. The sequence goes on from CM070630.1 coordinate 37,469,716, forward strand.
GCAAATACATGCCATGCTCCACTGCACTCTTACCCATCAAGGTAAGAGTGTGCATCGATCTCTGACAATGTACGATGTCAGACGCTGACGTCTGATCGCGCCATAAGCGGCGACATCCACAATGCAATGTCATGATATGTTATGAATGATATGATACTCATAAACCACATAAGTGTCATCCTCATAAGGGCACCAACAAGATTAACTTTTATTACTACCACACAGCCACTATGGAAAATACATCCATGATCCACATTCGGCACATAAAGCAACCACCTCATGACCACACGCAAGATATCCGAAGTAAAACATTCAATTATTAATTGCTGTTATCACCTCATTTGTAAGTCAACCAACCATGGCATAATACTTCAAAATACGAGAATCATATAGATTGCAAGTAGTAAGAACAACCAATTAAACGGTAGTAACACTGCTACAATTACTTGCCTTCCACGATGCGACGCGTTAGCCGGCCAAGGTGATACTACTAAACCTGAGGCTTCACCTCCTAAACAAGTAAAATAATTTCAATAAGGACATAATATACCCAGCGCTACTAATCGGCGTTCTACACCGCTTCCCTGATGTCTCAAGTCGAGTTTACAAAGCTGAAACTGAAAAAACAACGTTTCCTGCCATATACCATTTCTGGACAGCAGCACGGTAATTGACATAACTCATGAACTGGAAGTCGAAAAGAGGTAAACCCAATTTCTGTAGATTCTTAACTGACTAATCTACAATACTCTAGTTGACACGATAATCCAATTCGGCCAAAATAATAGCCTAACCATTGTTTGAACTTTCAGTACAGAAACTGCCTACACGTTCGAACAGCAAAACTAAAATGACCATAACTTTTAATAGGTAACTCTGAATTGATCGTTCTTTATCAATCTGAAAAGGTTATCGAATTAACTACAATAACCTAGTTGTGTGAACTTTCAGATTCTACCAATTTCCCTTTCATATTTTAGGAAATAACCAGACAGATTATTCTCGTCAGATTTCTGGCAGCAGATACTAAATCGACCATAACTTTTGACTCAGACCTTGGAATTGAGTGATCTTCATGGCTGCTGAAAGATAACGACAGATCCCACATAACTCTAGGAGATGGAATCTTAAAATTCAGCCTCTAACTACACGAAATCACCCACACAAGGTACTGGACAGAATCGAATCTTCTGCAGCCAAACCTTTATCCAACAATTCTAATCGGTTTCGCATCTACTACGGATCAAACAGCGGGGAAGGCATCTCGTTACCCTTGTAGAACCGCTAGAGCTTGCTGAACCAATCCCCACGCAAGATCTTCTTCTCCTTTTTCTCCTTCTTCTCCTTCTTCTCCTTCCTCTCTTTTTCCTTCTTGCGCAAAGGGGCAGCAGCCTAGACAGAGGGGAGGCGCAAGGGAGCAGCACCCTGGGCAGAGGGGAGGCGCAAGGGAAAGGGGGAGAGGGCGGCTGCAAGTGGGAGGAGGGGAAAAGGGGAGGGGCGGCTAGGGTTTGGGGAGGGTGGCACCTCCCCCCCTTTGGCCGGCCACTACAGGGCCAGATGGGCCAAGGCCCAGGCCCAAGTGGGTGTTAAAAAGCGGAAAAACCCCTCTCTTTTCTTGCTTTGACGATTACTGACATAAACTTTTCCCCGATTAAATAATCTCTACCGATTAAATTTATTTAACCCGATTAATGGCTTCTCACACTTCCGGAGTATTACAAGCTAATGCTAGGAAGTTCTACCCGACTCATAGAACTTCCTCAATAAATAGGAAATAATAACCAAATAAATCATTATATCAGCTAGGCGCTGCGTGTGAGTAGCGATGATATGCCCCCCAAGTGGATGATAGTAGTTCAACCACCAAATAACATCACATAGGCTCTAGCTATCACTCATCGCTATCTGCTCCCAATAGAAGGCAGTTCGTGAGCCAAATGTGGATCAGAGAACCCTACCTAGCAAGATGATCTCTCCCATCTCAGTAACCTATGAGGAATATTCCTATGAATATTCTGTCCCTCCCGTTGGGGTCCTAACTCCTTGCACTAGCGGACTTTCCGAGAGCCTGATCCCTCTCGTCCTCACTCTGGACCACCAAGCAGATACCTGACCTTAAGTCTAACTAGCAACCCAAAACTCCACCACTAGACCAAATGAATAAGGTTTGGGTGTATCTACTTTAGTCTGAAGTGTTTCATTCATTCCAAATATCTCTGGATGTACTTCATTCTGTCTGAAGTATTTTCTTCATCAACTACCTTAGGATATACTTCGCCTGAAATATTTCCTTCATCAACTACACTTGTGTAGGTTTGGTTTCATCTAGAATCCTTCTTCCAAGGTCCCATTAGATATGCTTAGTTCCGTTTGAAGTATTTCCTGCTTCCAACACTTTTGGGTTGATTGACATTCATTTGAAGTGTATCCTTTTGTTTACTTGCCTTTGGATTTATTGGATTTTATTTGGTTGCTTTCAGACATTCTCGGGTTCAATCATACTTTGCATAATTAGAATCAGAAGCCATGACAGAGCAACAGTTGGAATAAGAGAAAGAACAAGACAAAGGTTATCAGGACATTGAGCAAGGCGAATCAACAATTTGATCATGTTGTACCTACTTTTGCATAGATACATTGACATGCAGGCAATGATTTGCCCTAACATCATTCAAAACTTGAAACTTGATTTGGGCAGTCGAGGTTAGAGCCTGGCAGGTATCTTGACTAGAAAGGTATTTCAAAACAAAAGAAAACCAAAAATAGATTTCTACTTGGGTGATTAGAAAGCATGACGGGTGTAGAGCACGACAGAGTGGGTATAGGGAAGTACCGTCTGAGTCCATAAAGGACCGAGTTCTTGTAACGACCTTCTCGTGTAAAAACCATAGTTACTAGAAACGCGGTTCATATGAGTCGCGGTACGATTCGGGTTCGTAGTTCGCCACTTTTTCTTTCAATTTCCACTGTAGACTGGAACCCTATACCCTAAACCGGTTCGGGTTCGACAAATCTCGTTCGTGATTCGTAGAGTTTTATAGCGAATCTGGTAACTGTGGTAAAAATAGTGCAACCATAAGTCTATAATGAGTACGACCAGGCTAACTAATTTGTTCACCTTGGCGTGGTTTCGCCATTGGTTGGTGTGTGGTGCGGGTATGGGTAGGAGGCACAGGAAAACCACACGACGCAAATGGGAGACCTCTCAGGGGCGTGGCCTAAGGAGGTGATACCTAGCAGGTAGGGTTGCATTGATGTGGGCATTGTAAAGGCCTTGTGACAATAATCTTAGTTGTACACCATGGAAAGTGTGTCAAGACAGACATTATAAGTTGATTGTCTTTTGTGGGTAAGGTGTGTGAACTCTGCAAAGTGTAAAAACTATCTAGATAGCTATGCTCATAGTCATGGGCGGTGCCAAGAATTTACATGAATTAGCTTTATTTTTATAAAACCATTTGTGGGTGGGATGAAATGTTGAGATGAAGCCCGAAGGTTTGAGATGGCCTAGTTGAGAACCACTGAGAAGTATGGGATGTGACCCGAGAAAGAACATGAGCATTGGGTGGATGTAGCCACTCGATGGTATAGGACGTTGGAACCTCCACTAGTATTTTACAACAAAACTATATTTTTTATAAACCTGTGTTGGTTAAAAATGCTAGGTCTCAAGATTTGTTTACTACTTAATCTATTTCTGTAAATGGCTTTATACAAATAAAAGAACCACAAGCCATTCCTTTGATTAGCCTTGCATATTATATAACTGCATTCTTTGTGTTGGCTCGCGGAGTACGGTTGTGTACTCATACTTGCTCAATATTATTATCCAGTAAGTGTAAGAGAAAAAGGCTATGTGGGCACTTATGAGCATTCATGAAGATTGAAAATCAAGAATGCCAAGACTTAGGTCGTGGGCCCAGTCGATTGCTTGTGGTTATATCGTGAGGGTTCCACATGTTATACTTTTATTCTGCTTCTGTTGCTATTCTTTGAAAGGTATTTGGCCTAGCCGACCATTTTGCAAGTCAAAAGCTATAAGGTATATTTATGTTTTATTTATTATTAAGCAATAACTATACATTTACGAGATATGTGTTTGATATTCAAAGATGTAACTGTGGGCACTAGCTACGACTGGTGCTGTGAACACATGAGATTTCAAATGACAAATTTGGGGTCTGACACTTTTATAGGGGACGTTGTGTTGTCATTTGGAATGGCGACTTGGACTTGCGGGACCCCCTATCGCCATTTTGAATGACTATTTGCCTAAATTTTACTATTAAGAAAATTTACCCAACATGCCCAACCCCACCTCTACAAAAGCCCATCCAAACATGATATGGATCCAACTAGCAAGCTAGCGGGATCACGTTGTTTTGGCCCGATCTTTCACGATATGACTTGATGATAGCTTCCTTTAGTCGTTAGCTCTTGCGCAGCACAAGAACAACAAGACCTCCTTGGTAAATCTGGATAAACCTTCTCCCACGCACACCGCAGCACGTGAACAAAGGGTAGTAGAACCGAAGTTCCAGCGAGCAAAAATCCAACACCTTAATTGGATTCAACACACCAAAGAGTAATTCCTCTCGGAAATCTCAGGACCATGTCAAAGGTGCCACCAAAACCATAGTGATTTTTTGGTATCTATTCCTTAACTCATAACTTTTCAACTCCTCCTTACAATGTGCGGTCATGGTGGTTTAAATAGCCTCCCACGCAAGCACAAAATCTGAAACTAACTCAAACTTCTAAACACACACAACTCAAACTACTATTGGGCTTGCTAAATAAAATAGCACGCGTAGGTGCTAGGACTCTCTAATTTGGACACTAGGATTTCTAATTTAATGACCGAATCCAACTCTCTTGACCTTCTTAATCGGAACAAGAATCCTTCATCTACTCTTTGTATGGTCGGTGGACTCCATCCAAGAGCACGTAATGAAAGGAAAGCACATGGTGAAAGAACCGAGCTTATTTGACGTAAGCTTTCCTTAGCATTGCACACAACAGCACAAACAGGTCCGTTGTCATGACCAGGTCGAAGACGTGGGTGTGGTCGTAGACCACCTGGACGTAGTCGTAGACCACCTGGTCATGGTCGTAGGCCACCTTGTAGTGGTCGTAGACCATCTAGATGTGGTCGTAAGCCACCTAGTGGTGGTCGTAGACCTTGAAGAACTTCTACATATGTTTGTAGACCTTCTGCCCGAGCATCCCTCTCGACCACACATAACTTCTCTTCTGTATTGCATAAAACAACACTACTTTGTGAAGTAACCTTAGTTTGCAATACTGAGACACTACTCAAAGTAATAATGCTTCTTGGTGATGCATCAAACCATCTAAACCATAGCACATTCTCTTCTCATCTATTTACACTTGTATCAGAATTCTACTCGGCGCCATGTCTCAGTCGTCTAGTTCAATGAGTCAAAGAGCGGTGGCACTGACGAATGCAAGGCGAGTGAACTGCCCGAACTACGTGGTCCAGGCAAATGTCCTGTACTCCAACACCAAAGAGAACAGGGGCATGTGTTCTACAAGTGTCTCTATTTCTCGGTGAGTTTGATTTTCACGAATGCTGGTATTTGCATTTTGGGTTTGTTTGTCACTTCTTTTTCACTATGGTCTAATGGTGAACATGTGGTTTTCCGGTTGGCGGTTGGCCGTACTTTTAGTGTGCGGACTCTATTGGTGTCGTAGGGGAAAGAGCAGTTGAATATCCACCTGTAGTTCCATATGGTCCAATGGTGAACATGCTACCTACAGACAAGTGCTTGGACAGGATTCTTGACGACTTGAAGTAGCTCGAGAAACTTATGTGTTTATCCTACTAGTAGTGTGTTCAATATGTATTATGAACGATGTTGTATGCTTGTTTATAAATTGCAAGATGTCTTCAATGTTTGTCAACTAGATCTGTATGAACGTAACATGAAAAGGAACAATTGCATTGCAAAATGGGACTTCAATACTCCACCCTGTCATGGCACACATTGCCACCTTTGCAAACCAAAAAGACAACACACTATGACGCTACCTTTTCAGACCGAAATGATCACACTCTGCCACACCACTTTTTTAGACTGAAAGGACCGCACCCTATCACGGTACACACTGCCACCTTTGCAAATCGAAAATACAACATGTTGTGATGCTAGTTTTTAGACCGAAATGACCACACTCTGCCATGCCATCTTTTTAAACGGAAAAGACCGCACTCTGTCACGCCACACACTTCCACCTTTTGCAGACCGAAGTGACAACACACTGTGATGCTACCTTTTCAGACAGAAATGACCATACTCTGCCATGCCACCTTTGCAAACCGAAATAACAACACATTGCGACACTACCTTTTTAGACAAAAATGACCACAATCTACCATGCCACCTTTTTAGATTGATGTCTTGTCTCTTCTCCCTCCACGCTCGGCACTACACCCTATCCACTTATAAAAGGAGGTAGAGGAGAGCTGGAGGAGAATACTACACCACCACACCCAACACTTCACTCCAACTTGGTTAACACAACAGAGAGGAAGGAGATGTCAGACTCATCGTCGGACTTCTATGCGAAGACGCTGCAGAAGTGCAAGTTGCTTACCGAGAGGGCTAAACCCTACCTGGATTATTCTATGAAGGATGCATCAGTACCACCGGAGTTCCCACGCCTGCAATATGTGTGCGATGAATCGACGAAGATGTAATATCCCAAAAGTGAGATAAGAATTGAATCGAGGGAGATAAATTTTATTCGGGAGAGATCGATTAATCGGGGGAGGATCAAATAGAATTTCGGGAGGGACCTTTAGGAAGTTTTCTCAGTTAGACTCTTAGAGAGGGGGTTAATCGCTGTTAGTCCTCAACCTGGGCTTGGGCTTGGCCCAAGTGGGCTTGTGGTGGCCGGCCAAAGAAGGGGGGGAAGCCTCTCCCCTAACCCTAGCCGAACCAGCCCCCTTTCCCCTCCCCCTCTCCCACGCCCCCCACTTCCCCAAATCCTGGCCGCCACCTCTCCTCTCCCCTCCCCCACGCCTCCTTCCCCCCTGGTTGCTCCCCCCTTGCGCCCCTCAATCTCTCCCCCAAGATCCCCTCCATTGTTGCCGGCCAAGAGAAGAAGAAAGGGCACCTTTGCAGCCGGCCAAAGAAGAAGAAGGGAGGGAAGAAAGAAGGGAGAAGAGAAGGGAAGAAGGATCCGCAACCGGGAACTCGTGGTGATCTTCATCCGCGCAGCGTGCCTTCGTCGTTTCGGCAAGGGTAACCCGTGATTCTTTGTTTTGGGGTCATTTTCTAGTTGTTCATTTTCGGTTGTCAGTTCGTCGGTTTTCTGCAGCAGAGAAGATTGTTGATTTTGATTAGGTTAGAGGCAGATTTGGGTCTGGGTGTCTCCTAGAAAGTTGTAGATATCGTAGTTACCTTTCATTGCCGACAAGAATCAAGTCATTCGGACTTCGGTAGCCAAAGTTATGAATTTCTTAGTATTTCTGTGTTTCTGGAGAGAAGCAGAATTGCTAGTGTTGGTTAACCTGATATAAGCGCATATTTAGAGGGGTTTTCAGAGGGTCTCACCATAACGAAAAACTAGGCTAATCCTCTTAGCATTCAGGAAAGCTAAAGATCACTAAATTCGGACGAACGTAGAGAAAGTTATGATAGTTTCTTTGTCGCTGTCCAGAAACCCGATGTGAAATATTTGCTCTGATTAAATAGATTGGTAGGACTGGTAGATGGCCGAATCAGAGGGTCTCCCCAACTAAGTTTATTTAGACATTTTAATTACCTTTCCAGATTGTCCAAGATCATCCTATTTGGACTCCTGAGCAGAAAGTTATGAATTTTTGAAGTCTGCTGTCTGCAGTGACCGATCGCTAGAAATTAGAAAAGTTAGAAATGATAAGAAGTTAGCGATTTCGATTGTAATGTTATGTATGATTTTGGTCCAGTATGCTAGTCTTAGTTTGGGGTTGTCTTCTTGTCCAGGTGGCAGCGAGATCCCAAGGGCAGCACCCACTTCGCGTCCGCTGCTCTCGCACGCAGTTGAGGCAAGTATTCGGGTTAAGTAGAAATTCTTGTTGCATGCTATGATTGAGGGGTGTAATGTTCATTGTTGCCATATGAAAGAGATGTTGAGATGACCCTAGTGGTGTTGATGTTTGCATATTATGATTGCAGTTATGTCATAATGCTACTGTTTACATGATTAAAGTATATGTTGAATCCTGATGAATGAGAAGGTAAAGATATTATATTCATGCATATTTTGAGCATATTGAAACTTGGTCATAAGGTGACCAAGTGAATCAGTTGAGGTCCCTGTCAGACAATGACAGGCTTGAGGTCCCCACTTTCATGAAATGTGGGCAATATGTACAGAGGTCCCCGTCATTTTGATGACGGGCAAAGGTCCCTATACAAGTTGAATGTATAGGCTCTTGGTCCCTGTGCCAGAGGGCACAGGCATGGGTATCCATTGACGGATGAATACCCCGCATTACCGGTAAAATGCGTAAAGAGATAAAGAACAAGAGTGCATAGCATTATCATCATTTTTTTTAATATTCGAAATGCCATGAATGATGTTGATTAAAGTTGTTTATGCTGTTATCTCTTTATGATCATGTAACCTTGTTGATACTTGCTGAGTCTTATGGCTCACCCTTGCTTTGTTTTGATTTAGGTACCTCTGGCAAAAACGTCATGTATGGGAGGGAGTAGACTTTGGAGAGCACGCACTACCACACAGCTTTTATGCATTTGTTATCTTAGTTCCACACAAAAGAATAAATAACTATGTTATAACCACCTATAGATGCTTTTATGATGATGATTGTAGGATGATTTATGGATTGTGTGATTGGTGTTGCTTATTTATTCTCATACGATTATCATTTATGCATGATTGAATTGGAATATTGAAAATTTTGTTAAATGTTAGGTTTACTTGTTAGAAACTTGGTTTTATTGAATATACAAAGGAGACTCTGTCGAGAATTTGTAAATTCGTTCTAGTTGTATTTAGCTTTGGTAACATTCCGTGCTCGTTCGAGTTGGGTTGTTACTGATTGGTATCGAGCGAGTGTAGGTCCGTGGATGATGAAGTATTAAAATTGACACACTAAGCCTGATGAGGTGGGGTTGGGTTTCTTTTTCTTTGTCTTGCTGCGTTCGTTATCAGACTCTTGGGCTACTCTAGTGTGTAGCTATTATTTAACTGGTTCATGAGATGATAGTTATTCTATGTGCTTAATGTTTGTTTGTTTGTTGTGGTTTTAGAGATGGCGAGGCGAGGTCATGGTCGTGGCGGCGGGTGCCTGACGTGGCTCGCAACGCCCGCCGTAAGCTCGAACTCGTGGTGGGAAGCTAGTCCTGTGGGGTCAGAGGAGGAGGTCGCTTCAGCTGTGCAAGAAAACCAGGCACCACCGGATGCACCTGTTGCCGCTCCATTAGTGGCTCCCGCGGTGTTACCCGCGGCAGTTACTATGGGATTGCATCAGTGGAACGCCCTGCGCCTGGATACCTTCGACGGGTTGGGCACGCCAGTGGACGCTGCCAACTGGCTGCGTCACATGGAGAGGCACTTCGGCGCACTGGGGATGTCGTCTGAGATGAGAGCACAGTTTGTGGTCCTCCAGCTCAAGGGGCATGCGGACATCTGGTGGGAGTGAGTCTTGTCATCTAGGACCGCGGCCCATGGCTGTAACATCCCAATTTTCAGAGTTTAAAAATCTTTTAAATAGTTAGTAGGGAAAAATTCACCATTTGGTTTTATTTGATTTTAATTTCAAAAGCTTAATATTGGACTTTACAATCAAAAACATTTAATGTGAATAATCCCAACATGAACAATAACCAAAACTATTTTATTTGGGTTCTATGTGCTCAGATATATTTTCTAGATTTTTCTAGAATTTTTCTGAGTTCATTTGCTATTTTCTATTGCCTATTTGAATTTCTGGTATTTTCTAAATTAGAAAAACTAATTAAAATCTCGAAATCCTTTCAGCCTAATTTCCGCCCATTTCTGTTTATCACGACACGCAGCCCGGGCCATGGCCCAGCTCCCTTGCCCGCTCGCGCCTGCCGCCTGCTGCTCCGTCGTGTTGCCAGTGGGCCCGCCGAGGTCGTCGTCTCGCTTAGCTTCTTCCCGCGTCCGAAGTCGGTGCGCGCTGCCATTGGAGCTTCTAGAAGCTCAATCCGACAACGAGCTTTCCTAACTAAAACTTCCTGTTTTTATTGCCAAATCTTATCTCCTATCTCCCGTTCCTATTTAGGTAAAATCATATCCCGAATTCCTTTTAACGCGAGATCGAGTTCGTGCGACCTCGGACTCCTTTTAGGGTTTGCCGCCGCCCCCTGCACCTCCCGACTCCTATAAAGGCCCCGAGGATCGCCTCTCCCGCATCAGAACCCCAACCCTAGATCACCCGAGAGCCCTCGCGCCGCCGTTCTTTGGTTTTTGGTTTTCCACCCGCAAGGTCTCCGGTGAGCTCTTCCGCCGCCGTCAGTGCCGCCCGGAGCACACCGACTGCACCACCAGCATCGCACGAGCATAAGCAATCTCTTGGTGCCATCCACCTCGCCGGAGCGCCACCGGAGCTTCCGTCCGACAAAACCCGAAGGAGCTCCGCCGCCTAAACCTCGCCGCCGACCGCCACCGCCCACCCTAAGCACCAGCGCCGCACCAATAGGTTCGCACAGCGCCTCTACACGCCGGTATCACTCATCGCCGGTGGATCGCCGCCGTTCGCCGTTGCCATCGGGACCCGAGCGCCGCCGCTCCCGGTGTCGTCCACCTCGCCGCCACCTCAGCGCTGCGTCAGCCCCGCGCGTGCGTGTCGTCCGACGTGGAGCCTCGTCAGCATCCACGTGCGCGCACACGGCGATCCACCGATCCCGGCCCGAGGCTCGTGAGACCCAGCCACCGCGGAGCGTGTCACCGGCAGTGGGACCCACCGCCAGCCGCTATCACCCGTCCGAACGTCCTCGCTGACGTCAGCTTGCGCAATAACCTGATTTTCCTTTAGGAAAATAATTCGGGAAATTCATGAAATACTGATTTTCAGCATTTTATGTATTTTCAATCTTCCAAAGGCCATAACTTTTACATCCGAACTCCGATTGAGCCCATTCAAATTTCTAAATTTGTCTAAATTCGAGATCTACCTAATTATTATTTTTATTTAATTTTTGGAGTTTGTTTTGCCTCTTTTATTTATTTGTTTTGGTTGTTTTGCTTCGTTTGTGCGTAGACGTCGATACTTCGGGGGTTTTCGTCGAAGAAGGCTTCAACCAAGTTCAAGACCAGTACATAGACCTATACCAAGGCAAGTCATACCTTTGATCATATTGAATCCCAGTTTTCCCAAATTATATTGTGTTGAATTATTGCATTTACTTTAATTATGTGTTTAACTGCTTTTGGGCTAGTTATTGATCCAAACTGTTATGTTCACCTTGCCTACTTGTATAACTTAATCTTTTGTCGCCCTAGATTGGTTTATTATTTAATTGGTATTAACATATTGCCAACATGGTTGGTTAGACCGACTAGAATTGCTTAGCCATGCTACGAGTCATCATCTCATGTGAGTGAAATTATGAAATTGACTAAGTGATTATGGAACTGTGTGATAAAACGTGTGTCTTTGTGTGCTATTACTCGTGATGGCATGTGTTGCACTAAACCAACCGGGTGGTAAAAGATTGAGACCGAGGCAAGTGGTGGATCTTGTGTGAATCGGTGGCTTTGTGATTGGGATTTATCTGTGTGGTTTAGTTAGAAAAAGCTCGAAGTCTTGCCTTGGTCAATTAAGGACTTAACTTTGTGCGCCATTGAACTGAGCTATCTTTGTGACCGCATGTCTAGTGACAGCCTAACTTAGTAGGTTACGGAGTTTCAACATTGGGGTTCGTGGATAGGTTAAGCTTTGTGATATGGGATGTGTGAATAAGAACGTCAATGTTGAGACGGTTGCCGACTGCTTTGTTACGATTAGTGCTAGCTACACTAGTTGTATCGTGTGGGTAAAGTGTACAAACCTCTGCAGAGTGTTAATCAATCTATTCGAATAGCCGCGTCCTCGGTCATGGACAACGCCGGATTTCACATGAGGGGTAGTGTTCATAAAATGTGGGATTGGGAGCTGTGTGATCTCAATCATATGGTTGTGTGAATCAATCAGTTTAGCTGTGTGTCTTTGTGGAAACAACTGTTAAATTAATATTGCTTATTGGTTTTAAATTATGCTTTCAATCTATTATTTGTATTCAATTGCAAATGTTGCATTTCTGCAAAATAACCACGAAGCCATTCCTTTGGAATAAGCTCGCATCTATATATTGCATTACGTGGTATGATTTGCGAGTACGGTTGTGTACTCACGCTTGTTGTAAAACTTGCGTCCAAACCTACAGAAGTGGAGGAGTCTTCGCCTGCTTTCGAGGAGGAGTTTGTGGAAGAAGGTTGATCGCTAGGTCATCGATCCCAGTCGGTTGCCTGTGGTGTGCTGATTGGAGTTTGCCAGAGTTTATTTCGTTCCGCTGCAGTATTTCTTTAGTGTTAGCCCTGCGTGGCTTAATAAGTTGTAACCCCGACCTTAAGGTCAAAACTCTAAGTTGTTACTCAAACTATTCGTTTATGTTATATTTCGCTTGTGTGGATTGATATTCACCTATGTTACCGCTGTGTGCACTAGTGTGATCCTGGACTAGTGCAGAATACACAGAGGGTCCAGAATTGCATTTTTGGGTCCCGACAATGGCCCAGTCACTTGGGAGTTGTTTGTGGAGCAGTTCCGGAGGAGGTTTTACCCAGCATCTTTTGTGGAGAGAATAGAGGTCTCGTTGCAGAGTTACAAGAAGGGCAAGATGTCAGTGTCGGATTATGAAGCGGGTTTTAATAACCTGATCCGCTTTGTTCCGGCGGTGGCTACAGATGAGGCAGAGAAGGCCAAGAGGTTTCGCAGAGGGCTCAGACAGGAGTTTCGCCAGGTATTGGGGGCACTGGAGCTGCGTGACTTTAGCTCCCTGGTAGAGCAAGCGCGGGGCATGGAACTTGAAATGCAGCTTGGGGAGGATTTACCAAGTACAGGAAGTACCATGGTTACGGAGGTGCGGTGGCGATCGAAGAAGAACTTCAGTGGAGGTAGTGGGTCATCTTTGAAGCCAGTTCCTAAGAAGTTTAAGGGCCCACAGAATTCTTCCAAGTCCAGGTTTTCAAGGCCACAGTCATCCTCTACTACACGACCTGTGGCGAGTGCTCCCAGATTGCGCCCAGTCCCAGCGCAAGGTATGAAGTGTTTCAAATGTGGCAATGAGCATCGCGCTTCGGAGTGTTCTTGGTCTGGATCTTGTCGCCACTGTGGTCGGGAGGGCCACAAGGCGTTGGTGCGTCGGCGGAACCCTGCCAGTATAATCAAGTGGGAGCCAGAACCAGTGTTAGCACCAGAGCAGGCAGCTTCATCTCGGGGTTCAGTGCAGATGTTAGCGGCCACTCCTACTCAGTCCTGGAGTCAGCCGCAGCCTTATCTTCCTTATCCTGGAGGTATTCCACCGCCGCGGTACTTTTGGCCACAGGTCCCTGCGGCACCATTTCCAGTTGCGGCACCTCCTACAGCCGCCGCACCCCCATACCAGGGTGTTGGGGCTCCTTCCGCCCCAGCAGCAGTTTCTTATGCCATGCCGACGGTAGAGTCGGCAGGTCGTCCCGATGTGGTGATAGGTACGCTCCTAGTGGACTCAGTGGAGGCATTTGTACTTTTTGATTCAGGAGCTACTTTCTCTTTTGTATCGTTAGAGTTTGCTAGCAGGGCCAAGTTGAGTATGCAGTCTATAGCCCAGTCAGTTTTAGTTAACTCTCCTGGGGGAATCCTTTCTAGCTCCACAGTTTGTTCTGGTTGTGTGATCTCCTTGGATGGGGAAGAATTTATTGCTAATCTAATGGTCATGAAAATGGAGCCGTTTGATGTTATTCTGGGTATGGACTGGTTGCATAGCTATCGAGCGGTTATATCTGCTTTCGAAGACAAGAACCTTGCAGCACCTTCCAGGCGGAGGTAGTATTTCAGGAGTGCCCTCTTACTCTCTTTGCGTCTTTGGCTAGTCGTAGATCTCCGGTAGTCGAGCCGAAGAGTGGGTTTCTTTGTCTCTGGTGGGAAGTCGAGTTCCTCTTTGACTGCAAATTAATTCCAGTGATTCGAGAATTCTTAGATGTTTTTCCAGCAGAGTTGCGAGGATGCCCCACCACGTCGGTGGAGTTCGATTGATTTAGTACCGGTGCCCGACCGGTTTCTATGACCTCACCGTCGCACGTCCTTTCCGGGAGGAACTAAAGAAGCAATTGGATGATTTAAGGCGAAGGATCTTATTCGACCTAGCATATCTCCGTGGGAGCTCGGTTTTATTTACCAAAAGAAGGATGGTAGTTGGCGCATGTGTATCGATTACCGTGCTCTCAACCGGTGACCATCAAGAATAAATACCCTTTACCCGTATTGAAGATTTATTTGATCGGTTGAGAGGGCAAAGGTATTTTCAAAGATAGACCTTGATCGGGCTATAATCGATTCTGTCCGAGAAGAGGATATCGAGAAAACGGCGTTCTCTACAAGGTATGGGCACTTTGAATTTAAAGTTATGTCTTTTGGACTAACGAATGCCCCTATTTGCTTTCATGGAGACTATGAGCAGGATCTTGCATGAGTATTTGGATGATTTTGTCGTCGTCTTTATTGATGCTATCTTGATCTATTCAAAGACTGAAGTTGAGCATGAGCGTCATCTGAGGATGGTGTTGGAGACGTTAAGAGAAAATAGGTTTTATGCCAAGCTTAGAAAGTGCGAGTTCTGGATGTCTGAGGTGGGATTCTTGGGGCATGTTATCAATGATAAGGGAATATCAGTTGATCCAAGTAAAATCTCCATAGTGGTAGAATGGGGAAGGCCGACTAACGTCAAAGAAGGGAGAAGCTTCCTTGGTATGGCGAGGATATTATCGGCGTTTTGTGCGAGATTTCTCCATCATTGCGGCCGTTGTCGTGCTCACGAGAAAGATGTGAAGTTTCGGTGGGATGATGATTGTGAACAGATTTTGATTTTGAAGGAAAAGCTAGTGACTGCTCCTGTTCTCACTATTCCTGAGCCTGGAAAGCGATTCACAGTCTATTCCGATGCTTCTCGAGTTGGGTTGGGTTGTGTGCTCATGCAAGATGGTAAGGTTTTGGCTTATGCGTCTAGGCAGTTGAAGAAACATGAGCAGAACTACCCCACACATGATTTAGAGTTGGCTGCGGTGGTGTTTGCCTTGAAGCTTTGGAGGCATTATCTCTATGGTGAGTCTTGTGATGTTTTTACCGATCACAAAAGCCTTAAATACATCTTTACGCAGAGGGACCTGAATCTAAGGCAGCGAAGATGGTTAGAGCTGATCAAGGATTATGATCTCACGATTCAGTATCATCCAGGCAAAGCCAACGTGGTGGCTGATGCTCTTAGTCGCAAGGCGACACCGGCTACATTGGATTGTCTAGTTGCGGATTTTGACCGTATGGGGATATCTTATTGCTATGCAGGTTCGGCTCATGCCGAGATCCAATTGATTTTAGAGTCAGCTATTCCAGAGCGTGTGCGGGAAGCACAGCAGAGTGACCCGTTATTGCAAAGAGTCAGGAGACGTCTGGATTTGGGCAAGGAAGGAGATTTTAGCTTGGATGGGTTTGGAGCTTTGCGATTTAAAGGTCGCTTGTGTGTGCCGCAAGCGCGGAGTTAAGGATGACATATTAAAGGAGGCACATCGCACACCGTATAATCGTTCATCCGGTGAGACAAAGATGTACCGTGATCCGCGAAATTTCGTGGAAACGAATGAAAGTGGATATTGCTAATTATGTAGCCTCTTGTGGCGTTTGTCAGCAAGTTAAAGCGGAGCATAAGCGTCCAGCAGGGCTATTGCAGCCATTAGAGGTCCCCCAATGGCCATGGGATGATATCTCTATGGACTTCGTTGTTGCGTTTCCTCGTTCACCGCGAGGTAAGGATGCAGTTTGGGTTATAGTGGATCGATTCAGCAAATCTGCACATTTTATTCCCATCCGCACGACTAATTCAGCTAGTGATTTGGCTCCTATCTATTTGCGGGCGATTGTGAGATTGCATGGAGTGCCAAAGACTATCATTTCTGACAGGGATGCTAAGTTCGTATCCATGTTTTGGGAGAGTTTGCAGAGTGCCTTGGGCACACAACCGCTGATCTGACTTTCCATCCTCGCAGACAGGCGGTGAGCACACTATTCAAACCCTGGAGGACATGTTGAGGTCATGTGTCCTGTCTTGGAAAGGTAGTTGGGAGGATCAATTGCCACTGGCAGAGTTTGCGTATAATAACAGCTATCATTCAAGCATAAAAGCCGCTCGGTTTGAGGTTTTATATGGGCGTAAGTGCAGGTCACCTCTTTGCTGGGAAGCCGTGGGTGAGAAGGCAGTTTTGGGACCGGACTGGGTACAAAAGACGGTTGAACGAGTGGCCTTGGTGAGATAGAATCTATTAGCAGCTCAAAGCAGATAGAAGAGTTATGCAGATGTGAGGAGAAGAGATTTGGAATTTGAAGTGGGAGATCAGGTGCTCTTGAGAGTGTCCCCCACTAAAGGTGTTGTCAGGTTCGGTACCAAAGGGAAGCTTAGCCCGAGGTACGTTGGGCCATTCACGATCTTGGCTCGGATCGGGAAGTTGGCATACCGCTTAGACCTACCAGAGGCTATGCGAGGTGTGCATAACGTTTTCCACGTGTCTATGTTGAGAAAGTTCCTTCGTGATCCAGAGCATCATGTTTCATTAGAACCCCTAACCATTGACCAGGATCTGACATTTGAGTCTAAACCGGTGCGAATCCTAGAAAGATCAGAAAAAGAGTTGAGGAACAAAACATTGAAGTACGTTAAGGTGCTTTGGTCGCAGCAGACAGAAAGGGAGGCCACTTGGGAACTGGAGTCTCGCATGCGCGAGCTTTATCCAGGTTTGTTCATCTCAGGTGTGTACTCTTGTTGCTAAGTTTCTAGTTTCGGTTTTATTTCTTGAAGTTTGGAGTTTAGATTCGGGGTCGAATCCTGTTAAGGGGGGTAGAATGTAATATCCCGAAAGTGAGATAAGAATTGAATCGAGGGAGATTAATTTTATTCGGGAGAGATCGATTAATCGGGGGAGGATCAAACAGAATTTCGGGAGGAACCTTTAGGAAGTTTTCTCAGTTAGACTCTTAGAGAGGGGGTTAATCGCTGTTAGTCCTCAACCTGGGCTTGGGCTTGGCCCAAGTGGGCTTGTGGTGGCCGGCCAAAGAAGGGGGGGAAGCCTCTCCCCTAACCCTAGCCGAACCAGCCCCCTTTCCCCTCCCCCTCTCCCACGCCCCCCACTTCCCCAAATCCTGGCCGCCACCTCTCCTCTCCCCTCCCCCATGCCTCCTTCCTCCCTGGTTGCTCCCCCCTTGCTCCCCTCAATCTCTCCCCCAAGATCCCCTCCATTGTTGCCGGCCAAGAGAAGAAGAAAGGGCACCTTTGCAGCCGGCCAAAGAAGAAGAAGGGAGGGAAGAAAGAAGGGAGAAGAGAAGGGAAGAAGGATCCGCAACCGGGAACTCGTGGTGATCTTCATCCGCGCAGCGTGCCTTCGTCGTTTCGGCAAGGGTAACCCGTGATTCTTTGTTTTGGGGTCGTTTTCTAGTTGTTCATTTTCGGTTGTCAGTTCGTCGGTTTTCTGCAGCAGAGAAGATTGTTGATTTTGATTAGGTTAGATGCGGATTTGGGTCTGGGTGTCTCCTAGAAAGTTGTAGATATCGTAGTTACCTTTCATTTCCGACAAGAATCAAGTCATTCGGACTTTGGTAGCCAAAGTTATGAATTTCTTAGTATTTCTGTGTTTCTGGAGAGAAGCAGAATTGCTAGTGTTGGTTAACCTGATAGAAGCGCATATTTAGAGGGGTTTCCAGAGGGTCATGCCATAACAAAAAAAACTAGGCTAATCCTCTTAGCTTTCAGGAAAGCTAAAGATCACTAAATTCGGACGAACGTAGAGAAAGTTATGATAGTTTCTTTGTCGCTGTCTAGAATCCCGACGTGAAATGTTTGCTCTGATTAAATAGATTGGTAGGACTGGTAGATGGCCGAATCAGAGGGTCTCCCCAACTAAGTTTATTTAGACATTTTAATTACCTTTCCAGATTGTCCAAGATCATCCTATTTGGACTCCTGAGCAGAAAGTTATGAATTTTTGAAGTCTGCTGTCTGCAGTGACCGATCGCTAGAAATTAGAAAAGTTAGAAATGATAAGAAGTTAGCGATTTCGATTGTAATGTTATGTATGATTTTGGTCCAGTATGCTAGTCTTAGTTTGGGGTTGTCTTCTTGTCCAGGTGGCAGCGAGATCCCAAGGGCAGCACCCACTTCGCGTCCGCCGTTCTCGCACGGTTGAGGCAAGTATTCGGGTTAAGTAGAAATTCTTGTTGCATGCTATGATTGAGGGGTGTAATGTTCATTGTTGCCATATGAAAGAGATGTTGAGATGACCCTAGTGGTGTTGATGTTTGCATATTATGATTGCAGTTATGTCATAATGCTACTATTTACATGATTAAAGTATATGTTGAATCTGATGAATGAGAAGGTAAAGATATTATATTCATGCATATTTTGAGCATATTGAAACTTGGTCATAAGGTGACCAAGTGAATCAGTTGAGGTCCCTGTCAGACAATGACAGGCTTGAGGTCCCCACTTTCATGAAATGTGGGCAATATGTCAGAGGTCCCGTCATTTTGATGACGGGCAAAGGTCCTATACAAGTTGAATGTATAGGCTCTTGGTCCCTGTGCGGAGGGCACGAGCATGGGTATCCATTGACGGATGAATACCCCGCATTACCGGTAAAATTCGTAAAGAGATAAAGAACAAGAGTGCATAGCATTATCATCATTTTTTTTAATATTCGAAATGCCATGAATGATGTTGATTAAAGTTGTTTATGTTGTTATCTCTTTATGATCATGTAACCTTGTTGATACTTGCTGAGTCTTATGGCTCACCCTTGCTTTGTTTTGATTTAGGTACCTCTGGCAAAAACGTCATGTATGGGAGGGAGTAGACTTTGGAGAGCACGCACTACCACACAGCTTTTATGCATTTGTTATCTTAGTTCCACACAAAAGAATAAATAACTATGTTATAACCACCTATAGATGCTTTTATGATGATGATTGTAGGATGATTTATGGATTGTGTGATTGGTGTTGCTTATTTATTCTCATACGATTATCATTTATGCATGATTGAATTGGAATATTGGAAATTTTGTTAAATGTTAGGTTTACTTGTTAGAAACTTGGTTTTATTGAATATACAAAGGAGACTCTGTTGAGAATTTGTAAATTCGTTCTAGTTGTATTTAGCTTTGGTAACATTCCAGGCTCGTTCTGAGTTGGGGTGTTACAGAAGATCTTTCAATCCATACACCCGGTGACCGCCGATCGGGCGTAGTACACGTACGGGAATACCCTCATAAGAGAATCTTACACACACATAGATTTTTCCCATCTTACGTAGCATTCCACATATCGCTAATTTCATTCACGGATAATAATAGCTAGAGATGCGTTGCAACTTATTCCAATAGATCGATGGCCCAGACATGTACAATATGACGTTCATCGAGCAGAAGTACGTGTTCAACTATGCAAAGTGACCTGAGACCTTCGAACGTTGGGAACCTTATGTACCCGACCCTATTGAAAAGGCACCGGAAGAGCCCAGAAAAGTAGGGTGGTGGTGGAGCCGTGGAGGACCCCCGATTAGGAAGCTAAGTATGATCGGACTGAGCACGTGTTTGACAAGGGGAAGGTTCCTACTAGTGAGACCGGTGGCTGTCCTAGAGCTCTACCTTGCCCGGGCACAATCCATATCGAAGAGGTAAGTTATGTTCAATTTGCATCCTGATTATTGATTTGGCCATACGTTTTTCTATCCTAACATCATTCAATTGTCCACTCCACGCAGAACATTGCTAACTTCGAGACGGCCGCCACCGCAGGTAGCCCCAAGATAAGGAAAATGAACCGATGGGCCACCAAGACTAATTAACTTCGTTCCAATCCACCTTTTTTCTATTCCAAAAAGGCACACATGTATCGTAGGTGTTTTCCATTTTGTTGATTCGTGCTTACTGTCATTTCTAATGCACATAACCAAACCTTGCACGCTATGTAATTCACAATTAAATTATGAAGTATTTCAAATTTTATTCCTAAATATTTCATTTATTTAAAAGTTTGTACTCTTTTCCCAAAGGAATTGGTTCTGCAAATAATACAATCGGGACAATAGCTGTAATACCCGATTATTCGATATCGAATGCTGTAAAGATTATAGAGGAAATAAGTTAAAATTCAGAATTTTAGGAGAAGTATGGGCCGCCAACCTATATTCGAGAAGAGGGGAGCCAGCCATAGTGGCTCAAGGCCCATGAGTGGGCCGGCAGCCCATTAGAAGGCAAGGGAGGGGAGGGGACAAACCCTAGCCCCATTTGCTACAAGAGCCGCCATGCTACTGATGGCGGCGTGCTCTGATGCCTCCGCCGCTGCTGCTCCTCCTCTCCGGCGCCATCTTCCCTGCTGCTTGTGGCTGACCGTGGGAAGAAGAAGAAGAGGATGGAAGAGAGGATTGAAGGAGAATTTCTTCGTGGGATTTGATCAGCGATCTCCGATGGTTCTACAAGGGTAATGATCGATTTCCCTCGCTGTTTAGGTTGTTTCAGATGCGAATTCGATTAGTTTGATTGGATTGAATTGCTGCCGTTAGAATTTCAGTTCTGTCCCGAATGTTGCGTGGCCTGTTTCATGATCTTAGAAGCCGAATTTGGGTTGTCCATCTCCTAGAGTTTTGTAGATATTGATCTTAGCTTTCGGTGGCCGCTAAGAACACTAAATTCCGACGTACGGATCAAAAGTTATGATAGTTTTCATCTCTGCTGTCCAGAATCCTGACGAGAATGAACTGTCAAGTTGCCTTTTAAAATATGAGTGGGATAATGGAAAATGCCGGGCTTTCACCCAACTAGGTTATTGTATGCCTTGGTCTTAGATTTTGATACTGATAAAGAACACAAATTTTGGTGTAGCCAATTAAAAGTTATGCCACTTTCCGTGCTGCTGTCCAGAATTGCCGGATGTTCTGACAGACAGTGTTTGTGGGTCTTGTGGAAATTGATACATATAGAATTCGAGGTTTCCATCAACTAGGTTGTTGTAGATAATTTCATTACCTTTCAATAAAACCTGAGAACACCCCTTTTCGAGTTTTAGATCAAAAGTTATGCCATTTATACCGCTGCTGTCCGTATAGACTTTATGCTAGAATGTGGTTTAATTCAAAGTAACGGGTATATTTTAGATGGTGGGATTGGGGTTATGAGTTAGGGCGATGCGAGTAGTGTCTTGATGACTTGGTTCTTATTGAGTAACTTTGGTGTAGGGGTGAGGCGCCAAGGTTAGCGGCTTCTTCGTTGCCTCCCAACGCATCGCAACGCTAAAGGCAAGTACAATGACTTATGTGTGTTTTGTAAACCCCAGATGCTCGTTGATTGGTATGGTGTTTTATTGATATGTGAGACGCTTAATGTTCATGTGCTATCCACGGGAGTGGAATGTCCACGGAGTGGAGGTTATGGTAGACAAGAAGGTTATGATGATTATGTTCTTTGTGTACGCTCTTTCATATGTGTGGAGATGATATTAACCATTGTTCATAAATTTATTCATGCATTCTTGTTCATGTTCCGTCCACGGGAGTGGAGCTCCACGGGAGTGGAGTCTAAAGTCCCATCAATTCCAGTATGGGCAAGTGAAGTCTCACCATTCCAATGTGGGCAGTTTTGGACACCCGTATGAAACGTTCTTCATACGGTATTTTGGATCCCCGTATTTCGATAAATACGGGCTTAAGTGAACACCGACGGGTGTGTCACTTGCTATACCGGTATAAGCTCGAGTGTAGTCCAATCAATTCATGGCACCCATGCATTACAGTTCTTTCTTTCAGATACTTCTTTGTACCATAATTTTACATGAAGTGTGTTCTTGTATTCGTTGTACTTGCTGAGTCCTGGACTCACTCTTGTTTGTTGTTTTGTTTTAGGTGGTCGTTGATGATAATTCTATCGGGAGGGAGTAGACATGCACTACACACACATCACCATATTCTAGTTTCAATAATAGAACTTGGTTGAATTCCTTATTTGTTTAGAGATAAACTGTAATAATTGAGGCGTCATGTGGATGATGTCTTCTGTTTGGTCATGGATGTTTATTTTCTGCTGTGATACTTGACCTGCATAGGTTCAGATTTTATTTGTGTTTTTATGCCTTATGAGCGATTCACTTTCCATTCATTATAACTTGGATTATTGCTTTAATTCTTATGATTGTGGATGTATGTTAGACTCTTTAGGTAACATTTTGGCTTCTGGATAGCCAGGGTGTTACAATAGCGCGCGTGGCAACCATAAACAATACAGGGGTCTGTTTGTGTTATTGCACCATCGAACTTGCATTCCAAATTATGACACCCATTTGGCATTCTCTACTTCATATTTTGTTATCTTTTCTAATTTCACATTCCAAATTACGCGGACACTTAAAGATATTACCAATAAACTTCATGAATTCCACTAAAATTTAAAACTGAATAACCTACATGTAAAAAAAAATTAAAATTTTGCAGCTCTTGACACCAGTTGTTAGTTCAATTGACGACAGGAGCCTACCGCCAGTTCAATTGGCGACAGTATCCTCTAAGCGTTGTTCTATTCGCGATAGGGAGCCTATCGCGAATCCATATTGCCACTGGATCCTGTCGCCAATTGGAATAGTGACAGGAGCTCATTTCTGTAAAAAAAAAATTGACTATTTATTTTTGTAATTATTTTCTAAAATAATATTATTTAAAAAAGTTCTTCAAAAAATGTAGTATATTTTCTTTGGAGAAAAAAGAATGTAGTCTCTTGTACATGACAAAATAGTGATTACCCTTGGATATGAACATCCAAAAATATGCTATAGTTATTATGGTAGTACTTGGGTGGTTAATAGGGAACGGGAAATTCACAAAGTACGAATTTTTTTTATAAACAATACTTTTAAATGTTATTTTTTTTGAAAAAGCACACATCTCTCGCAATTTTTGTTTGTGAAAATATTACGTGTCACTGTTGTTACAAAACCTAATTGTATGGGCAAAATACTAAATCGCCATTGGAGGGCTTTCACCCCTATGGGCTATAAATATGAGGACCCACATGTACAACAGAGATAGATAAATAAATATCTTGGATCCTCCTCTACATTGTCTTTCTTTGTGATTATTCTGTGATTGATCTGTGTCAATGCTATGATGGCTACCTAATTCTTAACACGTTATCAATATGAATTGCTCTACACGGCCGAATCGGTATGTCATTGGGATTCCCTCTTTTCCGATCTCTAATCTCGCTATTAATTAATCTAGTAGATTAATTTGCTTGAACCCAATTAAATCTATTAATTGCTAATTAGGGTTCTAGATCTATTCATGTCGATTAGATATGCTAATTGCTAATTAAAGTAGATTTGTTAATTGCTAATCTATTCATTGCACACGCATGTTGTCCCGTGCACGGTGCAGTTGGCCTGACGTCGGCGCTCGCCGTGCTGCCACGCCGCTCTGCGCTCCCACCGTGTGATGTGCCCATCGCGCCGCCTCACCTGCCGTGCACGCCGCACCACTTGCTCCTGCTTGTGGCCCGACCGGCCTGACACTGCCGTCCGTTGCGCTGCCGTCGTGTGCTGTGCTGCCGCGCCTCGTCCCGTGCCTTGTGCGCCTCCACGCCACCCCAATGCCGTGTGTGCCTTCGCGCCACCCTAACGC
Organism: Ampelocalamus luodianensis; assembly: GCA_036346255.1. Classification (NCBI taxonomy): domain Eukaryota; kingdom Viridiplantae; phylum Streptophyta; class Magnoliopsida; order Poales; family Poaceae; genus Ampelocalamus; species Ampelocalamus luodianensis. The sequence goes on from CM070630.1 coordinate 37,493,661, forward strand.
TGTGCGTGCCTACACGCTGTGCCAGTCGGCACCGCCACCAACACAAGGCGCTAGGGAAACCCTAGCCCCCCCCCCCGAGTTTTTAGAACCAAGCAGGCCGGGCGGTGCATTAGGCCGGCCCAGCCCATGTATTTTTGAGAAAAGTAAAAGAAAACCCAAAAAATTGTAAAAAGGTCTTCAGAAATTCTAAAAATTACGGGAAACTTTCGTGGATAAGAAACTTTTGTGGAAAACCCCCTTGAGTTTTGGGAAATTACGGGGGATTTAAGATTTTATATTATGTTGTAGAATAACCCTTCGGGAATCCGAGTTTTACGACAGACTGGTATATTCAATGGTTATTTTATAATTTAGACCCTCAGCTTATGGTTATTTGTTTTAACATTATAAATTTTTCTACAATAACCGTAAAATAATCATGGAAACTAAATTTCTAAGGTATATGAGCTTCCATAAATTGTGAAACCTTAGACCTAGTACACCTCGAAAGCATCATATTTTTATGGTTTATTTTTCCCTGGTATTGTGTATTTAGGAAATTAATTCATGGGTTTAGTAATTCTCAAACTTGCCCCAAAACCTTAAAAATTACCAAAAAATCCCCAAAATACTAGGAAAATTCTAAAAAATGTATAAAATTATCTATTGAATAGATAAAATTAATATTTACTATTTTGCACTCATTTTATGCATTTGAAATATTTTACCAACTGTAAACATATAGAAAATTGCATAAATTATGTGGGATATGTTAGACATCACTAAATGGAAATTTGCTTGCCCTAAATGGCAGCAACTGTATAACCTTGGTTTATCTCCATGTCATACCATTGCTGAGGCTGCCACTGGCACACCTGAACCTATTGCTGCTGAGAAGGCAAAGGTTTTTTTTGCAGTTTATGACGTACCACCTCTGCTCTGTCATTCAGAATGACTACGTGGTGACTAAGTGTGATCCATTGGCTCTATATTTTCTCTAAAAGAATGCTTGTAAAGTCCAATTGTGTAGCTGCAGATAAACGTACCTAGGACTAGAAGTCTGTAAATGGGTGTAACTATGCCCTGCACTGTGTTATCTCTCAACTAAGGCTATGTAATCTGAAGTTACTAAATGCCAGTTTGATTGATAAGTAGGTGCAATCAAAGGCAATGATAAGTCCATGGTATGTTCTATGTAGACCTATAGAAATATCCTAGTTATCCATTATCTTTGTGAAGATATCGCTTTCTTACACGAGTCACATTAGTAGTATAGATTCAGCTCTTGTCGAGCTTGGTCCTGCTCATGATGAGTATCTCTTATCTTTTGCTTTACGCTGAAACCTTATACATTAAATTGTTATTTCCCAGATACAATAAAATAATGGTCTAAGTTGTTCTATTAAAGCCTTATCTTTTGCTGAATAGTTGATTAATCTGCTTAATAGAACATATTGCCAGTATCATATTTTACGTGTAGTAAAATAATTAATATTGCATGGAATATATTTTGTAAACAGCATGCCTGAAAATTGAAAATACTTTGCCATGTCTTGCTAACAAAATATTGTACATGTGCTCCTGATATCTAATAAGCCTCATTTCACTAGCTTGTAGTGCACGGAGGCCCATATAGTAAAAGGAAAACTATTTTTCTTAGTGGCACGAGAACAAGTCTAGTCATATGTTGATATCTGATGGATCACTTTGGTTAGAAAACACCATATTCCTCAAATAAGTACAGAATAACTAAAGCCCTAAGACTTGGAGTCTATATAACACTATCCTCCACCATACTAATTCTTAATTGAAGAACTTTTTAAGCAGAATGTTACAAAGTATATATTGGTCTCATGCCAACAAAAAATTGTACTCCCATTAAAGTATGATGGCAAATCTTTGCTAAAACTTCAAGTTGATTTCAAGCAAATACCTGATGCACACGATATCACACAAGATTTTTATAGTTGGCATGAAAAGGGGGAGGATATTGGAACCTAAGAGGCATAGAAAAAATGTTCAAAACAAGAGTCATGTTAGGCGCAATGGTATATCCTAGGTCAAAGCTAGAAACAAAAATTAATCTAGTTTATTTTGGGAGATAATAAAAGTAAATTGCATGATTGTTATCCTTATCCAATTGATATGGATAAAGACATTTACACCATTGTGGATACTCATGTTGTTGGCAACGACAATCATTGCAGCCCACAAAGGACAATTGATTTGTGCCTTCAGTAATATGTTAACTGCCAGCATGTGAGAATACACACAGCAAACCGATGACCGTTTGACGCAATCACACATATGCCATGTTGGCTATGCACCGAAGTGTGCCATACTCATCGGAAATGACATATGCACAAATTGGTAAGTGATGTTTGAAACCGCATCACCATCAGAAGCCATATCACTTACTTGAAGCAAATATAACTCTCAAAATAAAATATAATGACCTATTAGATCTTGTTGATCCTGAATGTTCTAAATTTGGCTATGTTGATTCTGGCACGACAAATTAAAATCAGGCACCCTTAAATAAATATAGTGTTCCTGTTGAAGAATAAGTATTCCCGTCGAATAATTATACTATTAGGATGATTCAACTAGATTTGTAGTCCAAAAGAAAATCTAGTATTTCCGTGCAAATTAACTATAGTCAAATATTTTATGTTCCTTAAGAGCATCATGTAGTTTTGTGATGTTGCAACATAATACTTATGACCATAATAAATTATGTTGTGTAATTATAAACTTGAAGTTTAATGATCTAAATTATTTAAAATATGGTAGGAGTAATTGGATTAAAACTTGGGCAAATAATAAAGAAGCTAGTCTATACAATAAGTTTGCCAACTCTCGGAACCCCGTATGGACCTTCATCGTAGATTAATAACCAACAAGAAGTTGGAATATCCTACAAAGTATTAGGGTAATGCAGTTTTCTTGCCTCTGCACTGATAAAAGTCTAGCTCACTACATATAATTATTAAGCCCCTTGTTGAAATTAGTGCGTGTTGGAGGAATCAATCATTTTCGACATGATATCACCACTATAGCATACTCCTTTGGGCCCCCACGAGTTGTTCGGGATCAGGTTGGATATCAAATTCAATCAATTATATGCTCATGATAGGGGAATTTTTGTAGTATGCTATTTAATAAAGATCGAATCTCGGCATTAGGGGGAGAGAAATGCCCAAAAGTTTGAATGCCTTCGTATTTTTCGTGAAGGAAAAGATCTTTTGTCCTAAGATACACACACTAGTGAAGCTAAACTTAAGATTTAGTTTATACTCCTATATGCTAGAAGTGGGAAGCCTGCCAGATACTTTCTAATTATGGAGGAGTTACCATAGTGTTTACTTGCAGTAAATACGTCACTAAGAGTGGAATAGCCCGGGTTGAATAGTATATCCACCTATGCGAATTTGACTTATTGGTCCTTTCGTATATTACAATACTGGGAATGCGGAACGTGTAATATTCTGTTTAATTTTTGAGCATCAAAGAGAATTAAGGAAAGGAAGATATTGGAATTTAGGATATATAAATTCAGAATTTTTGAGAGGAATTAGAAATTGGGCCTTTCGGCCATGTTACCATGGCCCAAGTAGGGGAAACCGACTTTTAGCCCAAGGCCCATTAGTGGGCTGTCTTTTAGAGGGCAAGGAGGGGGTGGGCAGCAACCCTAGCAGCCCTACTACTGTAGCACCACCCTACTATAGTAGCCGCCACCCCTGCTACAGTTCCACTGCCCCCTGCTGCTCCTTGCGCTGCTCTGCCTCCCGGTGCTGCCTCCTCGTTGTTACCGACCAAGAAGAAAGGAAGGGTAGGTGGGAGAAGGAAGAGGGAAGGGAGATTTCATGGATTCTTCAGCGGTTTTCATTGCGTTCTTAAAGGGTGACCCTCAGATCTCCTTGCTTTGTTTATTAGTTTTGAGATTTCGCAACATCGGGTAGTAGATCGATTGTTGGAAGTTTGTAGTGCGTTGTAGGTTTGAGTTCTAAAATTGTGAATTTTGGATTCATCACCTCTTAGAGATTTGTGGGTAACGTCTTTAGCTTTCAATAAAATCCTAGATCACATCGTTTGGATGAATGGATCTTGAGTTATGAATTTTAAAACACTGCTATCCAGAGGTTCTGTCAAGATTCTGGCAGGTTGTAGTGGTTGAATGATAAAAATTAGTTAACGAAATAATTAGAGGATCTCACCAACATGAATATTGTAGGTGATTTCATAAGGTTTCCAGAGAGCTCAAGAACATAATTGTTGGATAAACGGGCTAAAAGTTATGAATATTTTAGTTTTGTTGTCCAAAATATCTGCCAGATTCTGGCAGTCGTAATAATCTGTTTAGTAAAAATAGAAAATGACAAAATTAGGAAATCTGACAAACTAGATTAATGTGGGTAATTCTCTAAGCTTTTCAGAAAATCCAAGAACACCATTTTTGGGTAAACAAAAGGAAAGATATGATTTTTGGAAGATGACTGCCCTATTTTGGGACATAAGGATGTTCAGGGGGAAATGATGTTTTGGGTTGCGCTTAGGAGCATAGATAGCTATGTAATTTTTTATGTAATCTTGTATGCTCTCTAATGTCTTCTTAGTGTGGTTATTAATTTTTCAAGTAGTGGTGTGAATCCGGGGATAGCACCCTCTTTCTGTCATCCTACTCCACACGGTCGAGGCAAGTACAATAGTGGGTAGAATATGTTGATGTTACATGCACATGTTGATTAGTATTCATGGAATGTTAATGCTTTGCGAATGTGAATTCTTATTCATAGCCCTACAGTTGTTGTTGCATGCATATGCTGATTAAGTGTAGTGGCTCATGTGCATCATTACACTATCCTTGAGTCTTGGACTACGTGGTAGCCAAGTGTTGATATATTTAAGGTCACCGTCATGTTTTAGATGGGAATGAGGTCCCCACACTCGTGGAGTGTGGGCTTGAGGTCCCTGTGCTAGAAGGCACAAGCATGGGTATGCATCGACGGATGCATACTCTGCATTACCGGTATATGCAAAAGAGAAAAGTATGTGCATTTATGGCATTTACATTGCATGGCAATGATATTTGAATTGTTGAGGTATTATTGTGGATGATTGATTGGGATAGAAGTAAAGTTTGTTTATGAGATTTGGTCTATTGTCTTAATTGTACTTTGCTGAGTCCTGACTCACACTTATTGCTTGTTTATTTATTTTAGGTACCCTTTGTGAGGATGTCATGCATGAGAAGGGCTAGAATCATCAGATGCATTCTTCACTTTAATAAACACCAGTCTTAATAAATCAGCATCTTAAGTTGAATTGGAGAACCCTAGAACATAATATTTCAGTTTTTATGTCCACCCTTCGAGGTGATTTTGATTAATTGTAATAAGAGTAAGATGGACTCCATGGTAATCCTTATGATTGTTATCTTTAAGACTGTTACCATATTATCGTACTTACATTTCTGTTAGATGCTTATTAATCTCCTCAAATATTAAAAGTTACAAATGAGATTCTACTGAATTGTGGAGGAAAATCTTAGTTTATAATTATGTTATTTTTTCTTTAGTAACATTCCAGGCTCATGCGGGTTGGGGTGTTATAGAACGACCAAGAACCTTTTGTTTAGGAAATGACAAAGATCTATTGAACATCGAGATACTCTCAATTTGGAGGATATGGGAGAAAAGTTGTCGACAACCACTTTGCCTCGACAATTACTAAAGTTTCTCTTGGGAGAACAAGGATCTGGAACCAAAGTCCATGGCCGAGTGCTTGAACCGTTCATATCGAGTCACATAATGAAAGCATGTGAGGCTGAACCATAATTTCTAAATAAAAGTCTTAAAAACAGGTAGCTCAGACTTGATGGGTCATTATGAATATAATGAAGTGGTGAAGCTATGGTTCAAAGGTCCCTGTAGAGATCGTTATTCTCATATTATGAATGAAATGATGTTCTGTTACATAATAATTCTGACAAATGACATGAATAAATAAATAAAATATGTAGTCAATGGGTCTAAAATCCTTGATGAGATCCTCGAAGGACTCAAAATCCTAGTAAAAAAGGAAACAAAATTGCAATATATATATAACTCATACTTAATAGTCTTTTACCTGTAGTAAGAGCATCTTCCTCAAGGAAAATTATGTTACTAGTTGATCTTTTAATCACACCAATGATCATGTGACCCCTAGAAGTGGACAAGGACCCATCAAGACCCAAAAGAATATAATGAGGAACCTAAAGACCAGAAGTGCGCCACACAAGCACTTATAAAGTGTATCTTCCACCAGAAGTTAATGGAATGGTGGTTTCCTCTAGTACTATGAATGTACGACATACATTGGTGACATTGGCAATTAATCCCTTAAACGCCAAAACTAAGACTAGTTATATTTTACTCTAAAGTGGTCAAGGTTCTAAAAAGCGGTATACGATATTCGTTCGATCACCCACCTAATAGCGATTATATGGCCTAATTGGCCCGATTACTCAACCTAACCAGCCATTATGCGGTAGCAGGTAGGAGCACCAGTTCCTTGTATACGGGCTAGTATACGGCTTAGTAGACCTATTTTTAGAACACTGAAAGTGGTACAACCATAATTTATAGTTCTGCAGAGCAGACTATTTGTTGTAACTTTAACCATCCGAAAATAGTTACAAAATATTAAGATCCTAAAAGGTTTTGATAAATCGTATCTGAAAGACATACGACTTTGTAACTAGTATTACCCCATGTGCACTGCAAGGATAATCTACTTGTGTTGCACAATCAAATAGTTGTATTTGATAAGTTAAGCATGTTCTCCCAAATAGTTTTTATCCTAAAATCTCCAAATGAGTAATAGGGTATTTGTATGTAAGGCTCTCTATTGTAGTAATCCAGTTGATTTGATCACAATGTACTTGCCTATATTCATTTTCAAAAAAATATATGAAAGGCACTAGAGCAACAAGACTTCAACTAAAGTTGTCCTCAGGGGGAGCATTTGCTAAACACTAATCATAATACTTAAGATTTTAAAAATCCTAGTCAAGCCTAGGAGATGTTGATACGATGATTACTGCTTAAATTCACCTTGAAGGTTTTACCACTTAACAATTTAGATCCAGTTGGTCGACAATCCAAAGATCATGAAGATCATGCATAGATCCTCATGATCATTACTAAATCATGAAGATATGTGTCAAATACCTATAGTGCAAACTCCCAGAATGGATTTATAATACTTTGTGGTGGTGCAGCCATCTCTTGGCGGTCATCTAAGTAGACTTTGGTAGTTACTTCTACCAACCACTCAGAGATTATAGCATTATATGAAGGCACCCATGAATGTGTTTGGCTCAGATGTGTCAATAACCACATTCAGAAGTATTGTGGCATTAATACAGTCAATACCCCCCTCAATTATCTATGAAGATAATGCTACTTGTATTATAAATGCAAAACAGGTTATGTCAAGAGCAACATCTCGAAGCACATTGCTCTTAAATTTTTCTATCCTCATGAAATCCAGAAGAATAATAAGGTAGAGATCCTGCAAACAAAGTCTTGTGAAAATCCAGTTGATTTATTCACTAAGTCTCTGTCTGCATGTCTGCACCCAGTTTCCAAAGATGCATTCATGGTATTAGAATGAGACGGTTTAAAGAGTTGCAGAGTTCAGGGGGAGTAAATCTCTAGATTATAACCCTTAGCAAATCTTGAGGATTTATCCAAAATCTTGAAGATTGAATCCCGAAGATTAAGCGTTGTACTCTTTTCCTTGGTAAGTTTTTTTTAAGTTTCTCACACAAAGGTTTTTAGTGAGGCAATAAGTGTAATACAACTTACGAACGTAATGTACTCTTTTCTCCATTAATTTTTTCCCAATAGGTTTTTGGAAGGAGTTTTTGATGAGACATTTGCATATCATTGTCTATTGCTCAAGGAGAGTGTTACGAAACCTAATTGTATGGGCAAAAGACTTAACCGCCCCTAGAGGGTTTTCACCCCTATGGGCTATAAATATGATGACATCCATGTACAACAGAGAGAGAGAGAGATGAATAAAGTTCTTGAATCCTCCTCTACATTGTGTCTCTCTGTGATTATTGTGTGATTCATCTGTATCAATGCTACGATGACTACCTAATTCTTAACTACTGTTTCCAAATGAAACAGCTACAGAAGTGCCACGTCAATGCAAGAAGCAAGGAACCGGTGGTCGAGAGTCCAATCGCCAATTGGCTTGGCGACAAGGGAACTTGTAACACCCCAGCCCCACACATAAGCCTAGAATGCTACTAAGGTCACCCTACACAAATCTAAGCTAAGACAATTTAATAAATTTTGGCAGAATCTCCTTTGTATTTCTAACTTCATAGAGGTTTCAACAGTTAAAAAGGGTATCATAACGAAATATTGCAATATTCAAGATCATCAATAAGCATTCAGGAACTTACTAATCAACTGAACAAATCCTCAAACATCCAACTATGCTACTCATCATTATTACAAATAAATCAACGCGAAAACGTAATCATGATAAATCCTTAAGCCGTAGCTTATTTATTAAGGTATGGTCTGAGTATTAAGGTTCATGGCAGTGTGCGTGTGATCATAGTGCTACTCCCTCCCATGCATGCTGTGTTTGAATTGGGTACCTAAAACAACAAAGAAAGCAAGAGTGAGTCCACAGACTCAGCAAGTACGTATATAAAAAGACACATAGTTCAAATCATCACATCAGCGTCGACCTTCAGGAGCACATCATTAAATCATTCCACATGCATATGCAATGCTCAAGGATTCCTTTTCTTTATCTCTTTTTGCATTTTACCGATAATGCAAAGTATGCAACCGTCGCTTCATACCCATGCCTGTGCTCGCAAGCGCAGGGACCAATTGCCCAATACTCCGCAAGTATTGGGACTCAAACCCACACTCCACAAGTGTGGGGACCTCAAGTCCATCACATACATGACGGGGACCTCAAAGATGTGCATGCTTGGTCATCACAAGACCAGGCCTCAACATGATATCATTATGCATATGCACCATCTCTATTCATCATCAAAGTACCAAAGGCAATAACAACATTCATGAATAAAGCATAGCCATACTTTGAACATTCACCATTCTTATTATGCACACTTGTCAACAGCCATACGACACTAACATGCATCAAACACGCATTCATATCGAAGCAATCACAAACAAGGTACAAATGATGCACTTGCATCAACCGTGCGGGAACGAAGGACGCGAAGAGGGTGCCGCCTCCGGAACCAGTCCCCCACCTAAAATTCATTTAAGAGAATACTAAGACAATAGTAATAGACCAATCAAACCATAAGAGTAAACACGAACTCGCAATAGTTCCTTTAGCGCGAACCCAATCCCAATTTCTAAATGTTGCTCTGTCCCCTCTGTGGACAGTCACGTTCTAAAATTCATAACTTTTAGTACAAAGGTCCAAATGAGGTTTTCTTGCACTCTATTTAAAGCTTAACAAAATATCCACCTAAACCTAGTTGGTGAGCCCTCCTGATTCAGCCATTTAATAACCCTATCGAGCTAATTATCAGAACAACAATTTCACGTCAGGTTTTCTGGACAGATCACTAAAACTATCATAACTTTTGGTATGAAAGTCCAAATCTTGCGTTCTTTATCTCTATGAAAATGTATGGAAATTACCTACATTTTTCGTTATATTAGGATCCTCTGATTTCCTCTTTAACTAACAGGTTTATCCAGTTTGCTACAATCTGCCCGAAAGCTGGCAGATCAGTAGAACAGCGATACTGAAAAATTCATAACTCTCAGACCGTTAATCGGATTTGGGCGTTCTTGGCGGCCACTTAAATCTATGAACATAACCCAACTATCTCTAAGAGATTGGATTCCCAGATTCTGCCTCTAACAACATGAAAACCGTCGTCCAATCTACTGGACAGAATATAATCTAACAGCAATTTGACAACCAATCTACTAACGGATTCATACACGCTTCTAATACGAAACATACAGCGAGGGAGGATCTTCGTTACCCTTGAAGAACACGGGAAGACGATGAGCTACCCCCCACGAAGATGGTCTCCTTCCCTCACCTTCTTCTTCCTCCTATGGCCGACAATAATCAATGGGGATCCTTCCCCTTTCCTTCTTCTTGGCTGGCAGCAGGGAGGCAACACATGGGGGAGGAGCTACAGTGGCGGCGCTATAGTAAACGGACGTGCTACAGTGTTAGGTTTAGGGTTTGCTCCCCCCTTTTATGGCCGGCCACTTCCTTCTCCACCTATGGGCTGAATTCTAGTGGGCCAAAAGCCCCGGCCCAGGTTGTCTAAGCTTTGCAGTTTTTCCCCTCTAATCTTCTGTTAAAACACTTTTCCAAATAGTCATTCTCCCTAATTTAATTATTCACCCTCAAATACATTTGGGGTATTACATTCTACCCCCCTAAACAGAATTCGACCTCGAATTCTTCTTGTCGTTCTACTCGAAGGACAATCACAACTGAAGATAACCAACAACGAATACGTACTCAACGTGAACAACTCTGGAATTTGCTCACACAAGCGAGACTCCAACTCTTAAGTTGTTTTCCTCTCAGTCTTATGGGACCACCGCACCTTGAAGCAACTGAAGTATTACGCCTCATCACTCGTACCGCCCTAACCAGAACCACTCAACAGACAAGACTCGAAGAGGCGGTATTTCTCACTAGTCAACGGCTCTTATGAAACCTCACATTTCAAATACCCCAAGCATTCAACACCGGTTCATCCAAAACGTTATATACCCCGCTCCAGGACTCGAGACGGTTCTAGCGAATTGCTATCTTCCAAAATCCCCGCAACTTTCAGAAGCAACCATTGTACCTTGGGCCAATCATTCCATTTGGTACCAATCCACACAACCTGCACAAAACACGAAGAAATCTTGTTCCTTGTATCACTCAATCTCTTCACTTTAACAATGAGCACCTCCTTTAACCAAGGACGCACAAGAGAACTCGTTTTAAACAAATTCTTTTTAAAAAAAACAGAACCCAACTGAAAATATAGGATTCTCATCGCAAGCACACAATACCAAGAAGAACCAACTCAATTTATAATTGGCATCTGTCATAGAGACAAAGCTCAAATAAAAACCAAGAGAATATTTCATTATCCGACAATACAACCTTTTTCTCAAACCATGAGATTCCAATTTCATTGCATAGCACACTAATTCTTTTCTTTTAATTTGGCAACCTCAAAGCTATGCTCAACTGAACACAAAATCCATACCTATGTAGAGAGACTCTTCCAATCCACAATAACATACTCTGATCAACTTCTCTACCAAACGAATTACTTTGTCAAATAATTCCCAACACACCTCAATATAGACTTCCGCTACAATCCCATCACCTCAATCTTTTAGGGATACTCGACTTGAAATTTACCACATTCACACTCCTTTACTGCACCCACAGGATTCTATCAAAGACCACCATAACTCTTGGAACCTAATCAGGGGAAACCAAGATGCTAGCATAAAAAATGCAAGGCCTAATTCAACCTCTAACACTCTTACAATGAATTTCCAGAGTACTTGATGGGTAACCCTCAGATATGAAGACTAAATTTCACACAGCTCCACAATAACCTCAGTTATTAATGTTGTCGTTCCTCACTACTCAAGTAACCACCCAATGCGATTCATTACACCAACCTTAGACCTTCTTTGACCCACACCAATCAAATGTTGTTACTCGACCACAATATACCCATTCACAAAACCCTAACCGATTGACCAGAATTCAAACATACTCAATCACTAACATCAATAAACAAATATAATCTTGACCAAGTTATCCTTAGAGATAATCTAACTCTCATAAGGTTACTTACTGAGGCCGAGTCATACTTGACAATATCTCAACAATCCCTGCTATCCCATTAATTAACACGACTAATAGATTTCAGTACACTGCTACTCTCATTAAACCACACCATCATATTTCTTCTACACAATCTTACCGAGTACCCAAATGCGATACTCTAATAAACTGTTCAAGATTTCCATACTTGCTAATTCTAATGTTTTTTCAAAATGAACACAAAATCTTAGACCACCTCTCACTATAGGTCCTACTAGTTGCGACAACGAAATCTGTTAGCTCCAAAGACAAACATTTTTTTTTTCAAATCCTCTCCAAGGATTATTCTAATATATCGATTTATTACTCAAAGCCTCTCAAACAACCTACACCTAAAGGTTCACAACATCATCTACTAGACCACCACTATCTAGTTGCCAAAACACAACCAAAAAGACTTTGCAACGCAATTCGGTTAACCCTTTTTCTTAAAAGAAGAGGCAAATAGACATAAATTTCAGCACAACGGAAAACATTACCACTTGCCATAGTTACAAGAACAAGAGAAATAATCAAATCACAATGATCTCGGAAAACAAAAGATGAGACCCGAGTTGAGGGCACATGTCCCTCGAGAAGAAATATCAAACCTCCATAAATCATAATAAAAAAATTGCTATTGAAACTCATGAAACCCTTAAGCGGTAACGACAGAAAAATTTTGCATATTACAATTCTTAGCTTCAACCTCAAATACTTATGGTACACATTTTCCATTAACAATGAAAGCAATTTCCTTTGATTACATCGTTGCTTGCCATCCCAAACAAGAAGTGCCTTTTAAACCAATCCACACTAATCACTTAAGAACCAAATAGATCTTCCCAAACGACCACGAATGCAAAACTCCATACATTTCTTTTAACCGATATTTCGAAAGGCAATTAACTTACTTTCTCTCTAGAAGAATCATCACCACTCCAACGAGTCAGAAACTCTTGTGGACTATCTTACTAACATCCAGGATAATTCACTCTTAACAAGATTCGTCATCGCCAACCCTTCCTTTATATAGCCCCGAAGGCTTACCAAAATGTACTTACTACTTTACCATCTCATCCTCGATTGAGAGTATACCAAATTCTTACAACCTCACTACACAACCACTTTATTTTAGAGGGAACCTACTACACCATTTAAAAGGTTATACCAAAATCCCTTTCGTCGTAAACATGCTATCATCCGTCTATTTCACAACCATGACAGCGTAAGCCATCTGTTAAATCACATGAGTTCAACCCTTATTGATGCTCAACACCACACGCCAACACACAACGGTTGCACTCCAACCCTTGTTGCTATCAACCGGCTTCATCATGAAATCTATATACTACCTACTTTCCTTGCCAAAACATAAGAACAATTACAACCACATACTCACATCGTTCTTTATAGAAGAGCTATCCAGAACTCTTCCCATAATATTATACATCCATTAGTTTCTATCCCTTCAATCTTTTGTAGAGAAATCCAACATTTAATCATGGTAAGAAACACATAGACCTACTAACTATATAGGTTCATCACGTATCTATAGAAAAGATAATTCCCAGTTTAATATCTACTAACGCAATAATCCAGCATCTCCTCAACTTTCCTTTTTGCGCACAATTAATTTCTTCTATTAAGACCAAATAATCCAACAATGTTAGCAGACTAAACAAATTTTTTTTCGTGGCCAAACCAGTTCGTCAAATTTCCACACTTCTTAATAACTCATTTAACTTCAATTAGGTATAGCCATACCCTTAATCATAGCTCATCAAGAACTAAATACAAGACACTTACAATTTAATCGACTTTCCTTTCAGGGATCCTAGTTAAGATCGATCATGCACACACTGCAGATCCAACTTGATAATCCATATCATTCCCATTAATTGCTTTGATTATAACCTCTCACTTGGGAAAACATTGATTGCTTTACAGGGCAACTTAAACCAATGGGAGCACAACAACGTCTCTCAAAGAATCCCATCAACTGGAATGGACTACTAATCCAAGAGAAGTTCATCAGCCACAACTAGATAAGAGTTGACCAAATTCAAATTTCAAGGAAGAGAACAACTCTTCTAAATATACTCGCTATCAACGCCTGTACTACGATCTCCAGTGTGGAAACTTCGCTATTCCTATACCACAAACACTGGTGTAACCTGGTATAGCCCAGGACTACAACCACTACCTCCACCTCTCAACATGGGTTATCCCCACACATAATAACCATAGTATTATAATATATAGATATATCAGATCACCTCATAACAAGAATCATCAACACAACCCAACAGAAACGTAAATGCAATGCAAAAACCCATCCCCAACTACTGTGCTTAGTGTGTCAAATTAATATTTTCAATACCACGGACCTACAGCCCACTCTGATACCAACTGTAACACCCCAGCCCCACACATAAGCCTGGAATGCTACTAAGGTCACCCTACACAAATGTAAGCTAAGAAAATTTACTAAATTTCGACAGAATCACCTTTGTATTTCTAACTTCACAGAGGTTTCAACAGTTAAAAAGGGTATTATAATGAAATATTGCAATATTCAAGATCATCAATAAGCAATCAGGAACTTGCTAATCAACTGAACAAATCCTCAAACATCCAACTATGCTACTCATCATTATTACAAATAAATCAACGCGAAAACGTAATCATGATAAATCCTTAAGCAGTAGCTTATTTATTAAGGTATGGTCTGAGTATTAAGGTTCATGGCAGTGTGCGTGTGATCATAGTGCTACTCCCTCCCATGCATGCTATGCTTGAATGGGGTATCTAAAACAACAAAGAAAGCAAGAGTGAGTCCACAGACTCAGCAAGTACGTATATAAAAAGACGCATAGTTCAAATCATCACATCAGCATCCACCTTCAGGAGCACATCATTAAATCATTCCACATGCATATGCAATGCTCAAGGATTCCTTTTCTTTATCTCTTTTTGCATTTTACTGGTAATGCAAAGTATGCAACCGTCGCTGCATACCCATGCCTGTGCTCGCAAGCGCAGGGACCAATTGCCCAATACTCTGCAAGTATTAGGGACTTCAAACCCACACTCCACAAGTGTGGGGACCTCAAGCCCGTCACATACATGACGGGGACCTCAAAGATGTGCATGCTTGGTCATCACAAGACCAGGCCTAAACATGATATCAGTATGCATATGCACCATTTCTATTCATCATCAAAGTACCAAAGGCAATAACAACATTCATGAATAAAGCATATCCATACTTTGAACATTCACCATTCTTATTATGCACACTTGTCAACAGTCATACGACACTAACATGCATCAAACACGCATTCATGTCCAAGCAATCACAAACAAGGTACAAACGATGCACTTGCCTCAACCGTGCGGGAACGAAGGACGCGAAGAGGGTGCCGCCTCCGGAACCAGTCCCCCACCTAAAATTCATTTAATAGAATGCTAAGACAATAGTAATGGACCAATCAAACCATAAGAGTAAACACGAACTCGCAATAGTTCCTATAGCGCGAACCCAACCCCAATTTCTAAATGTTGCTCTGTCCCCTCTGTGGACAGTCACGTTCTAAAATTCATAACTTTTAGTACAGAGGTCCAAATGAGGTGTTCTTCCACTCTATTTAAAGCTTAACAAAATCTCCACCTAAACCTAGTTGGTGAGCCCTCCTGATTCAGCCATCTAATAACCCTATCGAGCTAATTATCAGAACAACAATTTCACCTCAGGTTTTCTGGACAGATCACTAAAACTATCATAACTTTTGGTACAAAAGTCCAAATCTTCTGTTCTTTATCTCTATGAAAAGGTATGGAAATTACCTACATGTTTCGTTATAACGAGATCCTCTGATTTCCTCTTTAACTAATAGGTTTATCCAGTTTCCTACAATCTGCCCGAAAGCTGGCAGATCAGCAGGACAGCGATACTGAAAAATTCATAACTCTCAGACCGTTAATCGGATTTGGGCGTTCTTGGCGGCCACTTAAAGATATGAACATAACCCAACTATCTCTAAGAGATTGGATTCCAAGATTCTGCCTATAACAACATGAAAACCGTCGTCCAATCTACTGGACAGAATATAATCTAACAGCAATTTGACAACCGATCTACTAACGGATTCATACACGCTTCTAATACGAAACATACAGCGAGGGAGGATCTTCGTTACCCTTGAAGAACACGGGAAGACGATGAGATATCCCCCACGAAGATGGTCTCCTTCCCTCACCTTCTTCTTCCTCCTATGGCCGGCAACAATCAATGGGGATCCTTCCCCTTTCCTTCTTCTTGGCTGGCAGCAGGGAGACAACACATGGGGGAGGAGCTACAGTGGCGGCGCTACAGTAAACGGTCGTGCTACAGTGTTAGGTTTAGGGTTTGCTCCCCCCTTTTATGGCCGGCCACTTGCTTCTCCACCTATAGGCTGAATTCTAGTGGGCCAAAAGCCCTAGCCCAGGTTGTCTAAGCTTTGCAGCTTTTCCCCTCTAATCTTCTGTTAAAACACTTTTCCAAATAGTTATTCTCCCTAATTTAATTATTCACCCTCAAATACATTTGGGGTATTACATAACTACATAAGACTTTTAATATACTAATCCCTCTCTGGTCCTCCACCAATAAGGCCCATTTAGAATGCAGGAATTGAAAAACATACGAATAGAAAAAACATAGGAATCGAGGTGACATGTTCTCTAAATTCCTACAGGAACTAAAAACACATGGAAACTTCAAAAGTGTTGTTTACCTGTTACATAGTAAAAAAACACAGGAATTCTAAACATGGAGGAGAAAATATGAGGTAACACCGTCGGACCCCAAATTTGGAACTTGGGACCCACTGTGTATAGTTGTGCTATTTCCTGGATCAGTAGCTGACACACACACAGTTACATTGTTGGTTTAAACACATATCACGAAAATGTAAGGAGGTTTATAACATTAAACCAAGCGTAAGTATACCGTGCGGCTTTTGACTTGCAGAATGGCCGAACAGGCCAAACACCTTTCAGAGGTCAGCAGCGGCAAGACGTAGTGCAGAAGAGACGCGTGGGACTCCCACGATATCCCCACCGGCAGTCGACTGTGGGCTCGCGACCTAGTTCCTAGCCTTCTTGGTCTTCAGTCTTGATCAATACTCATACTATCCCTATAGTCTTCTTGATCCTCATTCTTGGTCAGTACCCATAGTCAGCCCACTGTAGGCCTGCGACCTAGTACTGACTGATGGATATGGTCGTGCCATGCATGGAATGCCGGGTTAAGTCTAGGACCACACTTGGTTATGGAAGTAGATCCCGAGAAGGTCCTGGAGAAATTTTGAAGAGGTCTTGAAGTGGTCTTGAAGAGGCCCAGGGGTGATCCTTCCACTGGTCGCTGCTTCCTTCGCATGCTGGTCTAGCAGGGGTCCTGAGGAGGTCCCGAGGTGTTCGAGGGGGGCCTTGCGGGGAGGTCTTTGAGGTGATCAGGGGAGGTCCTGCAGAGGTCCTGAGGGGAGGTCAAGGACGATCCAGATGAGATCAGGGGAGATCCTAGACGGTCCAGATGACCCGAGGGTGGTCCTAAATGGTTCAGATAAGGTCAGGGAGGTCCTGAACGATTCGAACGAAATCAAGGGAGGTCCTGGACGGTTCGGATAAAATCAAGGGATGTCCTGAACGGTTCGGACAAAATCAAGGGAGGTCCTGAACGATCCAGATGATATCAAGGGAGAATCCTGAATGGTTCAGATAAGATCAGGGAGGTCCTGAACGGTTCAAATGAAATCAAGGGAGGTCCTTATAGTTCAGATAAGGTCGGGGAGGTCCTAAACGGTTCAGATAAGGTCGGGGAGGTCCTAAACGGTTCAGATGAAATCAAGGGAGGTCCTGAACGGTTCGGATGAAATCAAGAGAGGTCCTAAACTGTTTGGACAAAATCAAGGGAGGTCTTGAACGGTCCAAGGGGAAGTCCTGGAGTGGTTAGGGGGGAGGTCCTAGAAGAGGTTCTAAAGACGTCCTAGAGAGCTTGGGAGGTTTTGAGGAGGTCGTGGGACACCTAGTAGTTGGTGTAGATCACCCGGGGTAGTCGTGAGACATCCGGTAATGATCTTAGATTGACTAAGCGTGGTCGTGGGTCGTTTGGGAGAGGTCCCCAACCAGCTAAGTGTTGTCCTAAATCACCCAGTAGCGGCTTTAGAACATCTAGGGGTGGTCGTAGAACACCTATTTGACGGTTGTGAACAAACTGATTGTAAACCTTGTCCATTGTGAATAGTCCTGGGAGACGTCCCAGAGGAGATCCTAGAGGAGGTCCTTGAGATGTCTTAGAGGTGGTCCAATGAGGTCTTGGGGAGATCTCGGAAGGTTTTGAGAGATCCTAGACCCACCGGGGTGGTCAGGTGACAACCGTTGGTGGTTCTGAGCCAACTGGTCATGAACCTTGCTCGACATGTTTAGTGCTCGCTATAAACATTGTAGACCCAAAATACATTAGATAAGCAAAAATCAGGCCGTGCGGCCAATTGTCTTTACAAAAGAGTCACGAAGGCAGAAATCTTACAAAAGCAAGAGTACAGAACGTAGATAAGTGTGGGAGTACACGAGTCATAGTGGATCCACTCACTCTGCCCATAGGCAAGTGACTGGGGTTCCCGGCCTAATGCTCACTCATCTTCAATACCATCCGGTTTAGCCTCTGGGTAGTAGTGGTCGAAGGTGTCTTGGTCGTATGGTTCTGAAAAGATTATAATGGTAGAGCCTAAGTACACAATCGTACTCGCGAGCCAACACACAATGCAGTTGTATAGATGCCAGGCTATTCAAGGGAAGCTTGGGGTTCTTTCATTTGCACAAAGCCAAGTGTGAATTAGACTTAATAGAAATTCCTGAGACTTAGCACTTTTAACAAATGAGGTTTTATAAATGAGTTTTTATTTGTAAAATACTAGTGGAGGTTCCACCTCCTATACCATTAAATGGCTCCATCCACTCAATGCTCGAGCTATCCCGTAAGTACCACTAGTCCCTGACCAGGCATTCTCAAAACCCCTAGGGTCCCACCCCATTCTTTCTTTCCATCAGAAATGGTTTTATAAAAACGAAAACTATATCCAGCAAGTTCTTAGCACCGCTCTTGACCATGAGCACGGCTATCTAGATAGTTTTCTTACTCTGCAGAGTTCGCACACTTTACCCACAAGAGATAATCGCCTTGACAAATACACATCTTTCCTTAGACATGTGAATCAAGGGGAGATCACCACAAGGTCTTTACAATGCTCAACCTTGACGCAACTCCACCCGCTAAGATTTCCACCGCCTAGTGACATGCACTTCCAGGAGGCCTCCTCTTGCGCCGTGTGGTTTCACTGTGGCTTCTTTCCCCTTTACCCACGCCACATTCCCCCAATGGCGAAGCCACGTCGTGGCGAGCAAATTAATTAGCCAGGTCGTACCCATTATAGACTTGTGGTTGCACTGTTTTTACATAAGAGGTCATCACCAGATTCAGTCCTTAAGTGACTTGGATGATACATCCACATACCAACCATCACTCGTGCCCTCGGCACCAGCCAATCTTTCCAGCCGCCCAAGTCGAAAATAGTTTTCAGGTTTTATTTGTTTTTGAAATATCCTTTTGCTTAACATACCAGCCAGGCTCCCAACCTCACTGCCCCAAACCATTTTCCAAAGTTTTTAATAATTATGGTCGGGCAATTTAATGCCCGCATGACATTGTATCTGTTGGGATACGGGTAGGCTACGCTAGCAACAATTCAAAATTCTACCACGTAAACCAGGATGCCAAGCAAGATAAATGATCACAGATCATTACCACTAGACACGCAGTGCAGTGGAAGAAGAGTCGGAGCAGCCTAGTCCGACCAAGAACGCGCCGATGTAGTGGTCGTAGAAGATCGTCCAACATCCTCGTAGTCGATCGTCTCCTCCAGCAACCTTTGTAGTTCCTTGTGAAGATTGCAGATCGTCCTTAGCGCAACAGCGACCGCAGTAGCGCCTCTACGGTATCCATACGTCCAGAGAAGGAACAACTATACGTCGATGTGCTAGCACCAAATCGCACGGGAAGGCTCTCTCAAGAAGATGACAGCTAGGGTTTCGGTGGAAACAATTCACGTGTTTCTCTCCCTCATAATAGCCTCAAACATCTCCTTATATAGTGCCAAGTGTCGGATCCTATCCGAACACGTTTGACGAATCGTATTCGTACTGGTTTGTTCCAACCCATTAAGTGTGTGACCCGTTAGGTTTTATGTGTAATCGGTTGTGACTCGGAAACCCTTTCCGACCACGAGTCGTAGCGGTACCTAGCAGGACATAACGATTCCCAAATACACACAAATTATATCGGATGAACCTTAATGCAATATGATCTACGATTAGGTACTTATCACTTACGATTAGGTCCTATCTCTATACGACCAGCTCGCACTCGGTCACGACCAGTTCATAACTCCTTACGGCCAGGTTTTGACCACTCTGTGATTTTGTTCGACCAGTCTACGACTTGCTCGTATCACCATACGACTTGTCTGGACCTTTGCCTCACGATATCTGGTTGAACTCTAGGTGAGATAATGTGTCATCCATGGACTGTTCAATACTTTCTCGATTGAGTTGTCGGATAACCTTATGTGGACACTTCGACCACTAATGGCATGGCCATGCACTTTCTTTATCCGACAACTTCGAGGGGCCCAGAGACATCTCTTCCGTTATGTTAGGAGGGGCAAATCCCATATCCGACCAGTCATATCCCTCGCATGTTTCATAGCATACCCGAAAGCTACCTTTATAACTACCCAGTTACGAGTAGCGTTTGGCAACCCCTAAGAGTACTATTACACATGTAGGGAACCATACTGATCTCAGGTCTAAGGATTATACATCATCATTGCTTGAGACCAACTAATGACACATAGAATCATAACAATCTCAATAGTGTCTTAAGGTGGGTCAATCCAACCCCATGTCCTCTAACATGTGTTCACATTATTGATTCGATATCCTTATATCCATGACCGGTGAAACATGATCATTAATCAATACATATGTTGGTCGTAGGGTCACTGGTGTTCCGATCAGTGACATTCGACTAGGGATACTTTTAGAACGACATCATATAAGTCGAAGAGTTTCACCAACAAGTCACATACTTGTTGATCTTCAGAACTAACGATTCATTCAGGGAACAGAATAACATTTATTCAAGAACTCATAAACATAGACGTGATACAATCATCTCTATGATTACCTCTAGGGCATATCACCAACAGTATCTAATCAAGGCTAAGCATGACACTTAGATACAGACTTATCAGCTATTATGTATTCCATTAAGTCTAGGGTGACAAAGGATAGTGTCTAAGTTTAAGGGTTGGAAGTTTATACACAATTACAGTTAAGGCATTATCTATGAGCTGGACTAATTTAGCTTGATAAAACATAGCAATACAGTTTTATAGTTTAAAGCAATATACTTTTGCAAAAAGGTAGGTGCAATATGATCAAAGTATTGACTCGCCTTGGCCAATATTTTGATAAAGTTCTATATCCTGATATTCATCCTTCTCAATATTCTAGTAATAATCTCATTCCATGGGCTGATAGTCATCCTGCTAAATGTTCTGGCACTCTTGTCTTGGTTGGGGTTGCTGTTCTATTATACCTCCAGATGCTAATTACGCATAATACGATTGAACTCCAAAACGACTTGAAGCAACCAAATAAGATCCAATAAGTCCAAATACATTCAACAATAACGACACCTCGAATGGAAGTAAACATATCTAATGGCAACTCGATAGGGCGACCAGACCATGTCTTTAAATGTGGTGCAGGAGACCCTCTGGTCGACCGGACCCACACGTCTGTAAGCCACATTGACCAGAGACTGATCATTGAAGACCTTGCGACCAGGAGATGGTGGTAGTAGAGCTTATGGCCACAAACTGATCGTGGGAGGTCTTATGCTGTAGGAGATAGCGTGGGGGAACTTATGACTAGGGACTAGTCGTGAGGAGACTTACGACCAAGATATGGTCGAGGCGAAACCGCAGTGGTTGCAGCAGTGATCGTAGAAGCTGTAATGTTGCCGAAGGATATACCTGGGAGATCGTGGAGCAATTGTGACCAAGGGAGGTCGTGAGAGCACTGTTGTCCTGGGGAGGTCATGGAAGTACTGAGACTTTGGGAGGTCTTGGAATCACTGTAGCCAGGGAAGGTCATGGGTACACTATGACCAGGGGAGGTCGTGGGAAACACTGCGACCCGGGGAGGTCCTAGAAGTACCGTGACTTGGGGAGGTCACGAAGGTATTATTGCCCTGGGGAGGTCCTGGAATCGCTGTAGCCAGGGGTAGTCTTGGAATCACTGTACCCAGGGGAGGTCCTGGAATCACTGTACCCAAGGGAGGTCTTTGAGGTACTGTGATCAGATGGAGGTCTGGGTAGTATGGGGTCAGGGGAGGTCGTGTGAGGCGCTATGGCCTGGGGAGGTCGTGAGAGTGTTACGACCAAGAGGGTGGTCTTTGTAAAATGTAAGGTCTTGTTCAAGAGGGTGGTCTCTATAGAATGGGAGGTCATGACCCAGAGGGTGGTCTTTGTAAAGCGGGAGGTTTGGATCAAGAGGGTGGCCTTTGCAAAAGACCAAGAGGGTGGTCTTTGCAAAGAGACCAAGGGGGTGATCTCGAGGAGGAGATCCTAGAGTCAAAGAGGTAAGGTGCAGCGAAGCGGAGCCGTCCGACTTTGATTGGACGGTTCAAAATGAGATGAACGTTCGGACCGTTTGAGCCTCTCATCTCAATTGGGCCGCCCTGTCTGATCGGATGGTCCGAAAGAGGGGAGGGCGCGGCTAGATGGGTGGTCTTTGTAGACTGAGAGGTCGTGGCCAACGAGGGTGGTCTTTGCAAAAGAGGAGTTCGTGGGAGTGTTATGACCAAGGGCGGTCCTAGAGAAAGTAGTGGTAGAAAGAACCAAAGAATTACTAAAGAAAGAACAGTGTAGTTCGAACCAGGAGGAGCATCTGGCCACTAGGAACTTACCAGTATGGAGTTGGGCTGGCGACGTGGGCCATGACTATGAGAGAAGCTCTGTGCTGCAAGTAACTTGAGGACATGAGGGTGGTCTTCAGTCTTCAAGGTTGCTCCCTAGGAGCTGATAGATGGTCCTTCAAAGAGGTCTTGAAGTGTCCTCGCCAGGGAAATAAGAACAGCATCCAAGGCAGTTCCTGTGAGTTGAGGAGTAGGGTTAGTTGAGGGGAAACGCCACCTTAGGCACGAGTGTGAGTGAATGCACACAACGCGGGAGTAGCCTCACCGATAGGTGTTAATGGTGATGGTGGTGACGCAGCAGCGCTTGGCCGAGGCAGTGCTTGTGCCCAACTGGAGCTCGAGCTCACTTGTGGGAGGATGAAAGTGAGGACTTGTGGGAGGATGAAAGTGAGGCTAACACCAGAATGGTAAAGGAAGGCATTCAGGGGTTGGGAGTAAATATGTGCATGAACCCTGGTGCAATAGACGAGGAGGAGTGGTTGGAGCAGTTGGCGATATGGGCAGCACAGGGTAGCAGAATGACAGCTTGGGTGATGGCTATTGATGACTACTTGACTGAAATTGGTTAGCACACTAAGAGGGGAATGCAACTGCCACTGGTCCTATGATCGAAGGAGTTGTCCTGGCTGAACGAAGTTTGGCCAGGAGCTGGTCGAAAGTGTAAAATAGAGGAGTGTAAAAGCACAACGGGTGCTCAACCCTATATGGCTCAGTGTATGTATAAACATATGATAGCACAGCGTGCATACAAGAGAACGAGAGAGAGAGGTGAGCGAAAGTGGCAGAATTTGGTCGAGCCAACCAGGAGGCGTTAGTGCTTCCATACGTGCACGCCTGTAGGACCAGGTAGCCTGAGGAAGTGCACTGCATGTGAGCACGCATGCACAGAGTCACATCCGTTAACAGGAAGGAACAGTGGAGAAAGAGCGATGACACGACACTAGCTTGGTTGGGCAAATAGGAAGAAAAAGAATGCACAGGAGCTGGTCGAGTTAGACCAAAACCAGGCTAGCCAGGACTAAGCCAAAGGGAAAGCAGGTAACAAGAAAAGATTCGAAAGAATTTAGGAAGAAGGCAGAACAACAGAATTTTAGGTTTGCTAAAATATTGATAATCGCTTTAAGGAATTCCATGTAAAAATAGACAAAATCATGAGAGCAGAGAAGACAATGCAATCAAGTAACTCTCAAAGATGCAGGCAAACGGTACGACATTAGATAACATACGAAAAAGTTTTTAAAAACCCTGTATTTTTGCATTTAGGTATTTTTGGACTGTTACAAACACCTTATGTTTGTTTTCCTAAAAAAATTCATATTGTTCACAATTATTCCGCTCATCAACTTTACAATTGCAATCCTCTAGTTTTTTTAAAGGTGAGAGCAATTGCAATTACCTTAAAGCTCATAACCCATAGATTATATGTTTAAATCCCATAAACAAATAATCAACCCAACATATAGCTCATGATAATTGAACTCTGGTCATCAACAAGAAAAACACTGTGACACATCCCTAAGCTATCCTAGTTGGCGAGCCCCCATCAAAGTTGATGAGCGCAATTTGCATTATATTATATTATGGCAAAAAACATAAACCAAACAACTACACAAGGCCTTCGACTAGAATGGAAATCGGATGGAATTTGTTTGCTTACACAGTTACTCAATGAAGAGTTTTAAACTGACCAACAGATGAGTAGACAGGTCGACAATGAAATATTGTGCCAATCAAAAAGATTCATTCAGGAACCTGGATAATCAATCCATTCACTCAAAATATGAGTTGGATCAAAATAGTTTGCACCTGATTTACCCATGTACCGTAACTGCCGCAAAAGGAGAACAAAGTTAAAGGCCCATCACCCATTAGTTGACTATAACACATAAGATGCCAGTGAATCACATTTCATCATCAGTAGTAGTGGATGCTATCAGCAGCACCGTCCATTCAACGCTAACCAAAAAAGCAGCAGCTATGCATCTACACTGCAGAAGAATTCGATGTACAAGTCTTAGCTACACGAATATGCAAATGCTTGATTAGAATTCTGATAGTTTTATTTTCAATTATGACTTCCTACTGCTGCAATCTGTATCCTTCCCAACAGCAGTGTTGACTTGTTGGTTGAGATAGGCTTCATAGATCTCCACAGCGAGCCTTGGGTCCTTCTCAACAAGCTCCTTGTATTCTTCCCGGTCTGCTAGTGTGGACATGTTGCCCATGATTACTGACAGGGAGGCCTCAAGCAGCTGCTTCGCACTGTGACGATGTGCAAAGGCATAATGGGTAATGGCATTATCATTGGTCACTTTGGATGTAATGAACTTTTCACAGTAGGCCTTCAGGTGCTTTACTTCGTACTTCTCAGCCAACACCAAGAGGTCAGATGCCATTTGCTCATCCAGGAGAGCTTCTGCTGTGTACATGTAATGGACAAAAGCACGAAGGACATCATAGGACACATCGTAGATTTTGATGATGCCACTGCGGCTCTCTTCCATCTCATTCTCAAGCATTGCTCTGAAAACAGGAGATCTGCTGGCCTGTTCAAAAGAGAAACTCAATTTAACTAACATAAAGTGCATTCTACTGCAGCAAACCAGTCAAAGCAAGTCAGCAAGATACAAATAATTCACAAATGTGAAATATCTTGAGCAAACCAACTACAGAACTAGTTGAGCTGAAACTTAAGTAACTGGAGAAATTAGAAGAATGGTGACAAGATTGAAAATCTTTGAAAAGCTCAGAGTTAAAGTTACTTGCCTCTTGCAGAAATTTGCTAGATTAGCTATGCATCTGACTAACATATGCCCAAAAGTACAATATCAGAACCATAGTTACCAGAAACGCGGTTCGTCCGAGTCGCGGTACGGGATTCGGGCTCGTAGTTCACTGCTTTTTCTTCCAATTTTCACTGCGGACACGACCCCGTACCCTAAATCGGTTCGGGTTCGACGAATCTGGTTCGTGATTTACAGAGTTTTATAGTGAATCCGGTAACTATGATCAGAACAGTTGATATATAGATTAGAAATCCTAAACAATTGGTTGTGCCAGGGCGAAAAAGGAGAATTTTTTTTACAGGATATAGAAATTTACTCTAAAACCATTCATATCAGGAGCAAAATTCAAAATCTGTATATCAATGCAAATATGCCATGTTATTTATCAGCACTGATAAGAATTGATTCTTATCTCTAATAAGAAATAATCTAGACTCTTCCTCCCAGTCTATGTCTATCCCTCTCCTCTAGAAACCCTAATCCCCTTCGGCCGTGCCGCCCGGCCCTCCTCAGTATGGTAGTTACCCCGATGAACTAGGGTAAATCACATTTTGTATCAGAGTCACTCACCATGGCTTCTGATGCTAAGTTATCTTTTGCTCAGATCTGCACCGACATCAACGTCATATTGGCAAAGATGATAGCGACATTGGCCAAGATGAAGGAGCGGGACGAATAATGTGCTCACTGCTGACTGCATTGCTGTAGCACGTGGCATCTATTTGGGGGTTATCTCTTAGTTAGGTTTCTGGTAGCTAGTTGGTCCTGGTTGTTAAAATTAGATTTATCCCTTCTTATTAGAGATAAGTTAGGGGCTAAACCTATATAAAAGAAGAGCCGTGTGTTACCATTGAGATCAAGCAAAGATGAATAAACAAGTTCCTAGTCCATGAAGTTCTAGATCCATTCCTCCCCCCAACCAGTGCCCTCCTTGTACTAGCATACATCGCCCGTGTGGTACCTACTCAAGCATGTTGAGAATTCGGGTTTACCCATCACGTCCTATCTCGAAAAAAAGAAGATTCAAACTCTCATCATGGCTCAATTGCGACTGAGAATAATGCTTCTATTCCCCACTCCCTGGACTCTGTTCTACAAGAGTCCAATTCCAACACAATCTTATCTTATCGAAATTGCAAATGACTGACATATGTATGATTTGTTACAATAAAGTATTAGCTATTAACCAAAGTTACAAAACAGAGCATAGTTATCAAAGTTATCTTTTTACTACTAACAATATGAAAATTAACTTTTGAATTCTTCATTCCATCTGAATGTGTCAAAAGAATAAGAACAAGATGAATGAATGGGTGCAGTGTGCACATAAGACTCTTGATTCACATGTATAAATCATGATATCGAAAGTAGAAACATGGTTAGAAATAATGGCTCGGAATAGCTTGGCGGCCAGCCTGAATCTCTCTGCACCGCAAGCTTACACTTCAACATAAAACTTATAACCTATTTACTCATAACCTGTGCTAATTAATTCACAGTTTCAGACGATAAATGAATCACAAGCAGGGAATAAAAACCCGCCGGCTACCCGGGGGGGGGGGGGGATCCAAAACCGGAACTACAACATCCGGTTTAGCGATTTCAAAATTCAAATTTCGATTTTGGGCGAATTTTAAGCAAATTCGATCGAATTTCATCCGAAAAAAACAGGATTTCCGGTTACCGTTCCCGGCCAGCCACCGAGAAGTGGTACCGGTTAGCCGATCCCTGATCACAAGACCATAGATATACAGATTTAATATGAAGTAGGAGCTAATCATTAAGTGGTTAACACTGAAGAAAATAAATTCTTACATAAAAATAACAGCAATCATGTAATTTGTCCAACACGACCAATGTCCAGATGTCTTTTGTCAACTTATTAGAAATCTTGTTTCGATGCTAGTAAAACCTCATTACAGAACGCATCAGAATTATATCTAAATATGTTCAAAGCAATTGGTGCTCAGCACATGGAAAAAGTAACTCAAAATGTTACAAACATGTGGTAATGAAAAACGCTCACTTCTGCAGTTTTGTGCACCTTGACTGAAGCAGTACAGAAAAATGACAATAGCAATATTAGAGAACAACACATTTCCCAATCTATACTCCATCAAACATTTGTTAGCATATAAATACATACATTTGTCCTTTTGTGGAAAGAAATCCAATACAAGAACCACAATGAGCACAAAAGAAATTCACATCACAGAGTTCATCAAAACAAAGGCAATGTCAAGAATGCTCATGGCTTTGGACACCTCTAGAACCCAATTCTATCTTGACTTGAGCAGCAACATCCCTATAACCAGACCCTTAATTTAAGCAGGAACTAATGATTACGGTGATTACCACCCTAGAGAAATCTGGCAGTAGGCCGGTATGCTACTTCACCTATTCAATCAGCTCCTAGGAATTTTGGGATTATCAAGATTCAGGAAATAGAAAATCAACAGTGCTGACTGCTGAGTTTTCTTGATGCCATAATTGTTTTTTATCCTGGATGTCTGTATACTACTACGATTGTTCTAATTGAATTAGCATCTTCACCATCCTAGAGATATCCCACGCTAGGTTAGCTTCCAATAACTATTCAATCTATATCTCTCAAGAACTGGGCCATCTAGACGGCGCAAACGTGCAAACTGAATCAGAATCGCATCATGAAATCATCTATACGGCGCAGATGGACTGATGGAGGGAGGAGGGAGAGAACGGGGAAGGACTCACGAGGATGACGCGGTGGGCAGGGACGGCCGGGGTGTCGGGGCGGCCGGCGTCAGCGTCGCCGCCCGCGCCGGACAGGGAGGGGGAAGAAGACGAGGGGATGGCGTGGAGGAGGAGGTCGGAGTGGCCGGTGGCGGAGGCGTCGAGCGTGGGGGAGGGGAGGCGGAGGAAGAGGAGGCGGGAGCGGAGGTCTTCGATCTCGAGCTTGAGCTCCTCCTCCGTCTCGCTGGCCTCCTCGTAGCACTCCTTGCACGTCCCGGCGTCCTCCTCCTCGTAGTCCTCCCTGCACGACTGGCACCACATCTCCTCCTCTCCCCGCCCGCCCTCCCGTCCGCACGAGAGCTGATCTGAGGCAGCCGCCGCCAACTTTCCGGCGCGCTCGCTCGCTCTTGGCTGCTTCGGCGGCTTTCTTTTCTCTGGGGTGGAAGGAGTGGTCGTGGTCGCCGCGGCGGCTGGCGAGACCGACGGTGAAGTGGCAGCGCGGATGGGTGGTGGAATAGAGGAGGGCTGGGCTGGGCTGGGCTGGGAGCCTTGGAGAGTTTTAGATAGGTTGGCTACGATGGGCTCTCACCGACTGTGGGCTTCAATTTAATCAAGCTGTCAAACTACACGGGCGGTACAGCCTCCGGAAACTCTGCAGTAAACGCAGAGCACAATGTGTGAACAGTATTTCGGAAACAGTGTTCTGCTAGCAATTGATCTCGTTCTTTGCTTTTCAATCGGACGGTGAAGATTGTTCCTAATTCCTATGCACTGTAGTGTCTGAGAACACTAATGCGGATGATCCCTCTCCATATTTGGATTTCGAAAAGAATCGGTTTCGTTGAAGCAAAAGAGAGGGAGAGAGAAAGAAACACGGAGATTTTAAACTGTTTCCAGGAGTTACCCTGTAATTCACATCAAAATTCATGTGCTAGAATATCATCCTCGGCCATATATCCTTGTGGAGGTTATAAACTATTTTCTACAACCGAGCTGGCAAAAGTAGGGATGGTGGAATATCCCTCAAGGCCTTGTTTGGCAAGTTAGGAGAGAATTTCCCTCGGGAATGTCACGATCCCACTTTGATGAACACGAATCAATACAAACACAAGAGCTAGATATTGCCAAATCAATATAGGATAGAAGGTACCTAGGGATACAAATAGGGGGAATTGGAATCAAGACTGAGAATAGCAAATAGATTAGGAAGAACCAGGGGACGTGGAAAATTAGAGAAAGAGAATTTGGGATACAGGCAACATTTGGTGAAGACGATGGAGCCAAGGTGAATGCCTTGTAACATCCCAATTTTGGGCTTGTGTTTCAAATGTAAGAAAATGAGTAGAAATTAAAACTTTTTCTTACATCATGTATTTCCTATTTGTACTTAACAATTATTGTACAAGAAGTTACGGAAATACAAAGTCACAAGTCTTTTGATCCAAATCTTGAGCTTTCAAAAAAAATCTTGTCAAATCTCTTGATCATCTCCTGAAAATATTTTTCCTGAGTTCTTGGGATGGTATGTGACCCCTTTGAAAAATTTCACAATTTTTAGAAATTATTTGAATATTTTTGGAGGTCACTCAAACCTATTCAAATTCTGGTCAAACTGTGGGCCAGCACCTTGTGGAATTTTTGGAGGAAAAAGTATAGCACAAAAACCTCTGCAAAATTTACACAAGGTCAATAACTCATCTAGCAAGCTCCTGTAAAAATTTCATAATTTTTGGAGTAAGTTTACTACCTCAAATAAATCCCCAAACTTCAGGTTAATTTAAAACTCAACTTCTGGTCTGAGTCTGACTCGGACTCAGCCATTGGACTCGGTCGGGCCAGCCGACTAGACCTCCTCGGGCTCGCTTTCCTTGGGCCATTGGATCTCCATCCAGTGCCCCAGACCTCCCCTCTGATCTCAGCGCCTCGGGGTGGTCCAGACCACTCGATCTCCATCCTGCGGTCAAGACCTCCCCTGGACCTCCCCGTGCGCTCAGACCTCCTCTGCCTCGGGTGATCTGGGATGTCCAGGACCACCCCGATTGCATCAGGGACGTCTAGGACCTCCCTCGGCCCTGTTCTTTTTCCTCCCGACCTCCTCGAGTTCTGGTCATCATGGGTTTCACGCACCTGCACATGTGTCAGGACCAGAGCAGTTGGGGGCAGTGAGATGTCACCTTTTGCTTCTTGTCAACGGCTCTTTTTGTTGCCATGCATTTAATGCCAGTCAGCTTTAACCTCCAAAGTCTCCACCCTGCTCTGCCCCCTACCTACCGAGCGTACTCATGGCAGTGGCATGGTTCTTGGTCACAGTAAACCTTGCCCACACCATTACCGAGCTCCCAGGCTATGAATAGCCTGAGACCTCCTTTCCCTTTTTCTTTCTCAACTCTTAGTAGTGCTTGAACTCTTTCAGTTGTGAGCTGGGTCTCAAACTCGAGCACCCAAGAACACCACCTTCGAGACCTCTATTGCTAGGCATTGGAGCTCCTTGAAGACCTCCGAGCTCCAGTGGTTCAATATTGCATTTTGGCTGTCACTTTGCCCTCTTGGTCAACTCAAGTCTCCCTAACTTGTTTTGTTTAACCTTTACAGAGGTGGACAATTCGGGGAGCTTGTTTTCGGAGCCGAGTTGGTCGTCTTCCCCAACTCCGGCGAGCACCACCATCACCGGAGCTCCTGCGACCATTCTTGGACCTCCTTCATTCCCAGGTTAGTACTTTAGTGTTGGAAACCCGGTCGTCTTGAACCTCGTTAGCGTTTCATTTTGCCGTATTTGGTCTCCTTCGGTCATCTCCGGCTAGCCGCCGGTAGGGTGCGTTCTAGCCCTAGCTTTCGGTACCTTTAGGTTCCCCTCACTATTTAGAACTCAACCGTGTCCTTGGTTCTCGCCGGCGAGCTCCCCATCGCCGGCGGCAAGCCGTTGAACGCGCTCGGGATTTTGCCGGTGCAAACTCCCGTTTTCGTCATTTTCTTAGGACAGCACTAATGCCCAATTATTGCTAATCATTGGGTGCATTAATCATGTCTTAAACTGTGCCGTGTGTCACCGACGTGTGGGCCATAGGCTTAGAACTAAAATCCAGAAGCCATGAATGTCCCTTTTAGATTACTTTATTGCCAATCATGAGAAGCATTAATGTTGTCTTAGCCGCCACCTTTTTGTCGCTGTCCTGAGGACCCGCACCTTTGAAGCACCTTAGACCTCCTCGGGTTGTCTTGGCCGTTAAAGACCACTGTAGGTTAAATCCCAGCCGTTAGGATCACCCTCCGCCTTGGGGTCCTCTTTGCAAAAGACCTCCTTGAGGTCCTCTTTGTAAAAATCCACCCCTGGTCCTTGTAGGGAAATCTCATGACCTCCCCCTAGTTTTAATCCTAGCCTCCCATGACCTTTTTAAATTCAATCTTAGCCGCTAGGACCACTCCTGCGCAAAAAGACCTCCCCTTGGTCATTTTGCAAAGACCACCCCTAGACCACCCTCGGGGTCCTCTTTGTAATAATCCACCCCTGGTCTTTTACAAAGAAAACCCCGCTCAGGACCTCTTAGGCGCAATCATAGCCGTTCACGACCTCCCCAGGTTTAGATCTGAACATTAGATTTTCTTTGTAAAATCTTTAGTCTCAGGACCTCCCTCCGTGTCGATCTGGACCATTCAGGACCTCCCTAGGTCTAATCTGAGCCGTCCAGATCTTCTTCCATTGAAACCCTATCACATAGGACCTCCTCGCTTAGATCTTGGCTATCCATGACCTCCCTTGCGATATCTTAGCCGTTCAGGACCTCCCCCTGGAGATCTTGACCGTCTAGGACCTCATCCTTTAGATCTGTAGCTTTAGGACCTCCTCCTCAAGTCTAAACCGTTAGATTTAGATCTAACGGGCTAGACCTCCCTCCGTAGATTTAGCCGTAGGACCTCCCTCTGGAGGTCTAGACCGTTGGGACCTCCCCCGAGAGATCCTGGCCGCCCCGACCTCCTTCCTTGGATTTAAAGCCTTAGGACCTCCCTTAGAGCTCTTGACCGTCAGATCTTGATCTAATGGTTACAACCTCCGTTAGGCGCGAGGAGTTCTCAGCGTGTGCGCTATGCATTAGCTCGTCGGGACCGTTAGATCCAATCTTAACGGTCACGACCTCCTCAATGCCCTTGGAGATCTTTCGCGTGCGTTGTGCATGCACTGCTCGTGGCCGTTGGATCTAATCTCAACGGCCCAGACCTCCCCAGCGCGGGAGGAGGTCTTTTGTGCGCTGTGCTTCGAGGTCCGTGGCCTTGCGATGCAAGATCAACGGCCCACGACCTCCCCGTATTCATTTAGTTCATTTGGACCTCCCGAGAGCTCAAATTTTCTAAGTCTTTTAATGTTTCAAATTTCAAAAGTGCATAACTTTGTCATTTTAGCTCCTTTTTGAATGATTCCAGTTGCTTTAGCTCTGTCATAGAATGAACTTTAACCTGAGAATGAATTTAGGCACTGTTATGTAGCAGAAAATGATATAAACTGCAGGAACTTGTTTAATATGAAATGGTTGTTTAGAAATTATCTCAAATTTGTAAAATACATAACTTTTTCTCTGTAAATCCAAACTGAGCAAACTCAACTTGGTAAAATTCATCTGTAGACATGCTTTAATATGAATTAGGCCTTGTCTTTATTCATGTTCCTGAAAAGTGATATATGCTAGTTTTAGAACTTAGAAAAATCATAATTAATTCATTATAACCCCAAATGTTATGAACTCAACTTTACTGTTCTTAGGATGACCTTAGCTACCTACCATAAAAATTTCAGATTCCAGATCATTCTAGAAATTTTTGCCATGAACAGTAACCGAAATTAATTTAATTAGGATTTTTCAGGCTGAGAGAAATTGTTTAGGGCATAACTTTTTCATGCTAAGTCCAAATGAAGTGATTCTTGTTTCTAAAATTGTCTAAAATCAACCTCTAGCCGCCGTATAAATTTCATGGGATTTGGATGTTCTTTGCTGTTGAGTTCCTTTTGGTGTTCTTCGTTCTTATTGGTTTTATCGCCTTCGCGTTAGGTTCTGAAGAGTTTATTGAACCTGAGCACTCCCCTCTGCAGTAAGACCAATCCCAGCAAGGCAAGTAGTTTGATCATGATAATTCCAGTATTTTAAGTATTTATGTTGATTGCAAATTCTATGTATGCATTGCTACCTTGTGTTAAACTATTGTCGTTAGTTGACCTAGTAGATGCATTTCCTTAGGCAAATGATTATTCTCTACTACCGTGAGCCTAGGTTATTGCTGTGATTAGAGCTCGTGGATGAGCTCTTGTCACTTAGTAGTTGCGAATTAACTGCATAGCCATGCTTAGCTTCCGGTAGAAATGGGCGGTTATCGACTTGTCGATAACCTTGATCACATAAAACTTATTATGATTTATAATTTCAGCCTTGTGCCATGTCTACTTATGAAAACTAAAACTGAAAATAAAATAATTTAGACTTGGGCACAATGGTAAGATGGTGTGATTTTGGGTGTGACTGGAATGGTGCCCGGGTCAACAAGAACCGAACATCTTGTTACACTAAACCAAGCATTTGAGCATGCTAATCACACTAGAGGGTATGGGACCTCTCTTGACTTAGTACTTTGGCATGTATTGGCTTCGGGTCG
This sequence comes from Ampelocalamus luodianensis, assembly GCA_036346255.1. Classification (NCBI taxonomy): domain Eukaryota; kingdom Viridiplantae; phylum Streptophyta; class Magnoliopsida; order Poales; family Poaceae; genus Ampelocalamus; species Ampelocalamus luodianensis. Next base: position 37,527,768 of record CM070630.1, read on the forward strand.
CAGGGAGTCGCAGGAGGGATGGTGTTGGGAGCATTGTAGTGTCCAAAAGACTTCACTCGTGATGGGATTCGTTGTCTTTCGGCTTGCAATGTAAGCGTATGGGTTTCTATCCATACGAGCGGCTCGTAGTTAATGCACAAGATTGGAAATATCTCGTAGGACTTAGTGTCTTTGGCATACCTTCTAAGTGTGCTTTGTGGCTTAAAGGCGGTGCAAGTGTGGGTACATTGGTACACCCTGCAGGTTAAAACTATTCGAATAGCCTCGTCCTAGGTTATGGACACGCTTGGCAAGGTCTTTCAAGAGTTAGACTACAACCTTTTAAATTAAAACTTGATGGGTGGTACGAATCGGGGATTCGTGCTATGTTGTGGTGGCTATTGGGATCGTCACTTCCAGGTGGTTACTTGTATTTATTATTAATTTGCTGTTATATTCAACATCAAAACAGATTTGCAAACTTGCTTTTAAATGTATTACATTATTGCAAATAAAGTTGACTTTGTGCAAATGAGACATATAACCTCCACTTAAATGAGCCTGCATATAGCATATGAATAGGTATGCTATTCCACACGTCAGTCTTGCGAGTACCTTAGTGTACTCAGTTGTCTTGCTTAAATGTATTTGTTGCAGAGGAAGAGGGTGAGCTCGATGGGCCTCACTTTTGTGAGCTGTGTTGTGGTAGCTTGCGGGGCGACTGGCTTGGCGGCCCGGTCGGTTGCCTTGTGGGTTGTGTGGCTAACCGGTCGACTTTTGTTCTAGCCATCTCATGGCACCTTTTGCTTCCGCTGTCATTCTTGTATATTGTGTCATTTGGCCGGTCGGCTCTTTTGTAATAACTTTACTTTATGTATGTCGTTGTTGAACTTAGTATTAATTGTTGTATGGAAATGATGTATGATTTTGTGATGATGAGCGTGTGTTGCAATTCTGGGAAGCACATGTCCATCGAGGCTTTGGATATTTGATTAGTAATGCTAGAACCATATGGAGGTTAAGTATTACTAGTTAAATACCCGGGTCCTCACATGCCTCCTGTTTGTTTTTTTGATCCCATGTGCGTTGCTGTCGTTCGTTTCTTGTATTACTAACGTCTCCACCTTGGGCCAAGGCCGAATCTTACCCATGACCTCACGGCCCAGGACCTAGCCCAATGCCAGTCCATGACATTCCTCCCCTGTAGAAATTCTGTAACATCCAAATTTTGGAGTCTTTTGAAGCGTTTAAAAATAAAAGTAACCATTTGAATTTTCTTAGTTAATTCAAAGCTTAATTTGAATTTTGAGAAATTAAAACTATCTAATGTGAATAAACCAAACTTTAATTAAATTCAAAACTATTTTATTTGAGTTCCTTGAGTTCTAGAGTATTTTCTGGATTTTTCTTGGACTTTATTTGCTATTTATTTGAGCTCCTTTAGATTTAATCTCTTTTCTAAAATTCAAAAGTTTTTTGAATTTTTGAAATTTCTTTGGGCCGATTTCTTTTCATCAGCCCATCTCCTTTCTTTTCCTACGACTGCAGCCCAGCTTCTCCCGATGAAACCATCTAGGCCCGTAAAAGGTGTTTTTGGTAATTAATGACAATATGTTATATGTGACTAATGTGTTTATTAAGTGTTTAAAAAGGTTTAATCCTAGTGATAAACATAACAACATGGAGATGCATGCTAAAGGACAACATGAAGATCAATATGGCTCAAAGACAAGGTACAAGTAGTTTAAGATCCTTTTTCGGTTTACCGGTCTCAGGAGAATTGGTTGGGAGACTGGATTATAGGTTAGATGTCGTACTATTAAGAGGGATCACAATGAGTAGCTTGATAGCGTGTTCAAGCATATTGGATCAATCTAGGATCATGCATTCTTTTAGAGTTTGTGCTGTTTTCCCATATCTACTTTTCTCAGAAGTTTTCGGTTGTACCGGTGTGTTCGTTGTGGAACTACCGCTCGAGCGGTAGTACCGGCATCCTTGTAACGGTACCTCCGATGTTTGTTCAGAACGTCCGAAAGTTTCTCGGATCGTGTGGTTAAAACCTTTGGTCCGAACGTTTCTTTGAATCTGGACCGCCTACGTAGACACTCCGAGTGTTTAAGCTGATCTGGTCGTTCTCTTTCGGTAGTACCGGCGTGTTTGTTGCAGAACTACCACAACGCGGTAGCACCACTTCAGCGCGGTACTTTTTTTTTTCAAAACACTTGTTTTTTTCAGAGATTGTTTGCTCTCTTGAAGAGCGGTAGTACCGTAGTGCTTATGACGGAACTATCGCATCCCCGGTTCTTCCGATATCTTTAGTGGTACGTTTTTACAGAGCGTGTGTTTTTCGGAATTGGTTTTATCTTTCGTAGAACGGTAGTACCGGAGTACAACTCGCGGAACTATCGCAACCCCGGTACATCCGAAATAAGAAGCGGTACGTTTTTTTTCCAGTACTAATGTTTTTGGAACTCAAAGTTAAACAGAAGTACTAGCTCTTAGTCGGAACCTCCGATAAACACGGAACTACCACATAATAGTTGGCGGTAGTACCGCGCCAAATTTCCAACAGCTTTGTCAGAACATTTAATGTGTGTCTGCGCTAGCCGTTTCTGGTCGTTTTGAGATGGTGTGGTAGTACTGGCCGATCAATAGCGGTACTACCGATTATGCTGATTTTTTCTGTAATCAGGTCCCAACGGTCGTATTTGGCATGGGGGTTATAAATATCCCTCCACATGCTCTTGGACAAAGTTAGTACTTACACATTTACATCCTTGAGCTAAGAGCATTCACTCCACACCTCATATTCTTTGTTGCATTTATTGTGAGGTTGTTGAGCAAGAATTCAAGTGCATTCATTCTAGTTTGATCATTTGCACTTGAGAGCCGTCAAGCGAAGATCATGATTTATTACTCTTGGTGCTGTCAGCATCTAGACGGCTTGGCGGAAGTTTGCACGTGATCTCTTCAAGAAGATTGTGAAGAGACCCAGTGCCAATTGTGAGTGGTTCGGTGTTCACCATCTCTAGAGTGGAGGAAGAACAATCACTAGTGAAATCGAAGGAAGGCTTAATTTGTGAAGCCGGCTTGATTGGCTCAAGCTTGCTCAACGTGGACTAGGGAGGACTTCGGTTTTCGATACCACGGGAAAAACTCCATTGTCTTCACTTTGGTTAATTCCTCTTTTTGCTTTCAGTTTTTTAAATTCTAGCTTAGTTTGTGTGCTTGCTTTTTGCTTAGCTAGTTTTGATATTAGTTCCTCTCTGACTTGAGTAGCTTAAGGTGTCCTATCATTTTGTTGTTAGACAGTCTTGTTAATTTTATTGTGCTTAAAGGTTTAATTTGGTCGATTAAATTTAGAAATCTCCTATTCACCTCCCACTCTAGTCGATTATCCTTGATCCTACACCCGACCCATTCTCGCTCTCGCCAGCTGTAACATCCCAATTTTTCGAGTTTTAAAAATATTTTGAATAGTTAGTAGGGAGAAAATTCACCATTTGGTTTTTATTTGAATTTAATTCAAAAGCTTAATATGGACTTTTAGTATCAAAATAATTTAATGTGAATAATTCCAACATGAACAATAGTCAAAACTATTTTATTTGGATTCTATGTGCTTAGATATATTTTCTAGATTTTTCTAGAATTTTTTTGAGTTCATTTGCTATTTTCTATTGCTTATTTGAATTTCTGCTATTTTCTAAAATGAAAAACTAATTACAATCTCAATTAAACTCCTTAGGCCGAAACCCAACCCTATCCTAATCCCGGCCCAACACCGTGTAGCCCAGTTCTCCCGCGCGCGTGCCACGTCTCCAACTGACATGCGGGCCCCGCATGTCAGTCTCTCTTTTCTTTCCTCTTCGCGTGCTCGACTCAGTCCGAGCCGTCCGATCGTCAGATAGATTGCAAAGCTCAAATTAAAAGAGTAATACATAAGTACATTTGTTTAAAAGGAGGTTGTAAGCACCAACTCACTCCCAAGACCACTCGTGGAAGGCCTGGTTGCACCCATGACTAGGACCACCCCCACGACCACCATAAAGCACCAACTCCAGAGTCCTCAAAGACCACCCTAAGGCTCCAAGACCTCCCCAGAGCACCTACCCTGGAGCCTCTTGGACCACCCTAGGGTTCACAAGACCTCTTTTGAAAAGCTACCCCTTGCCCAAGATCACTAGGCAATGTCCATGACCAAGGACATGGCTATTCGAATAGATTTTTCTCACTCTGTAGAGGTGTACAACTTTACCCATAATTCACGGCCTCTCTAGCGGGTCGGGTTCCCTCCAGAACCCTTTGCCCATTTCCGAAGATGAGCAATCTAGAGAGCGTCAAGGCCTTTACAAAGCTTTGATCTGGCTCAATTCTGCCCGCTAAGGTTTCGCTTCTAACGGCCTAATCACCTGCCACATTCGTGCCCCCTCTTGTGCCAAGTGTGAATCAGCACACACTTCCACCACAACAAAACCGAACCATCTCTTCGCTAATTATTTGGCCCAGACCACCCCCATAAAATGGTCTTATGGTTGCACGGTAATACCCGGATCAATGGATCACAAAGTTAAGTCCTTAAATACAAACCGTCTGTGATGGATTAATTATCACAGACGGTTGAATGAAGAACCGTCTGAGATAAGAATCTATCACAGACGGTTCATAATAAGATCCGTCTGTGATATGCCTCTATTAACTCACGATGTGCTCTTCGTCTTCCACTCTGGCTTTAATTACCCTCGCGATGTGCTCTTCGTCTCCTGCTCTAGCTTTAATTAGTATTTGTTTTATAAATAGACATCCCTTCTGAAATGGATTTCTCACAAACCTCTCATTGATTCCCTTTCTCCACAAACTCCAAATGGCTTCCCCTCTCATACCTGCTGTATTGGCCTACATTGTGGTTGTGTACTCGCACCTCTCTGGTCACAACCTGGCCTAAGCTGTGGACAAGCCTTCCGTTCGCAATGTCATCCGTTGTAGGCCCTCCGATCTACCAGAGACCATAGCATCCATCATCTGTCAACTAGAGCTCCTCCTCCGATGGACCAATGCGAGGGTCTCCACCATTCGGCGAGTAAACCTCATCATGGAGATCGTCCTATGGAACTACTTGGTTTGCACTGAGGATGCAGCCCGGAGAGTCAAGGACGACATCCGAATTGCAGGAGAGCGGGTCGACCTCGCCGAGACGGGGGAGACCAGGATTAATGGCCTGTGGGCTATATGGAGCTTGATTAGGGAGTTCGAACGGCTACAAGCTCAAATCGAGCGTGCAAGGTTGCAGGTGGAGGCGTTTGATCTAACAGTCACTGATCCCGCCACCACTGAAGCCGACGAGAAGGCTTGCGAAGATTTGAAGGCTAAGATAGGATCGCTGATCCTTTTTTTTTACCGTCTGTGATGTAAATAGTATATGGTCTTTTATCGTCTGTGATGTGATTGGTATATGGTCCTTTTATCGTCTGTTTATTACTGGGCAACTCGTTTTAGTAATTAATTACGCATATAGAGGCCGTGCACGGGTTCTTCGTGCATGGCCTCTATATGCAAAGTATTTATCACAAACGGTTCTACTTTAGAACCGTTTGTTATGTACCTTCAACACAGACGGTTCGTATTAAGAACCGTCTGTGATGAATGCCATTATCACAGACATTTCGTATTAAGAACCATCTATGATAGTTCCCTATCAGAGACGGTTAATTTAGAACTATATGTGATAAGTACAACACAGACGGTTCCAAAGGAACCGCCTGTGATGAGGTGTCTAGTATTAGCTTTTTTGTAGTAGTGAACAGAGAAGATTAAATGGATGTATGAACAGGAAGGAAAAATCTGTAGAGAATTAAAATTGACATTGAGCTCATGGAATTGCTAATACAAATGGTTAGGGATTATGATGTTTTGATTAACCCTTAAGGATTGATCTAAAAAGAAAACCCTAATCTGAAAAACAGTCCATGTAACTGTTTAGCAACCAACCCTAATATGTTAGTAAGCTAAATAGTTAAGTGATTAGTAAAATAATGTAAGATGATTAACCTAGGTAATTAAAGGTTAATTAAAAGCAAACCATCTACTACTAGAAAATATTATGGCTATTACTTAGGTCACTCAAATGATTTAACAACTCTAAAGTTGAGAATTGTAGGAAGTAGTACTTCAATGCAAATATTTTCCTTTTGTAAGATATATGAACAGAGATTATGATCTAAGAATAGCTAAAGATAATAGTAGACTAATGTCATGACTAACACAAGTAGTTGGAAATTTTATTGAATCAATTAGCCTCTAGGCATTCATCTAACAGCGGTAACCATTTCTGAAAATAAGCATGATTATGACTCTCCAAAACCAACAGTGAACAACCAATGGGTTAATGAACTAATTAATCCAAGAGATTTTTGATTAGGCAAAGAAATTAAGAGGATAAGAAGAATAAGAGAACAGCAAGTAACCTACTAATGGAAAGCATAAAATTTTGAAAAGAAACTCTCAACATAACCTTTTATCTATTTTCAAGATTTAACAACCGAAGCAAATCAAAACGCTAATAACTTTTACATACGAACTCGGAATTAAATGAATATTTTTGCTAAATTCATATAAAATCACTCTCTATATTAATATACAAAAAAATTTGGATTTTATTGTTGTTGGATTTATTTCTCCATTTGTGTCTTGTTTTTGGTTCTTTCGAATAGATATCGGAATTCGCGAGTAAGATTATCAGCGATCAAGTGATCTCACTCTCTAGATAATATATGCAAAAGCAATGCAAGCACTCCCTTGGATCATGTTGATCCCAGTAATTTAATTATTATACTTTTTTTTTGTAAATTCTATTATGCATGCGTGTATAATATGTATGAAAATGTTATGTATGGGAAAATGTGTAGGTATAATCCTATTTGTTGCACTTATCCTTTTGAAGTATTGATCCTCTATTGTTGTAACCATTAGAATATGGGCTAGACATTATGTAATGTCAATTGGGAAAAATTTTAGTGCGATTATCACACAAATGCAACTAGAGCGATAGATTTTTTGAAAAATTGATAAAAGGACAATACGATAATTTGAGAATTTTGAATATTTTGAAAAATGTCCAGAGAGGGTATCTCTGTTATTTTATGAAAATAAAATGAAAATTTAGTGTTTAGACGTGGGCGAGTTGTATTGTATTTGACAAAAGTGAGGATTTGTCACGACACATCCTGGGGCCACCCGAGAGGACCTCCTAGATCTCCTGAAAAGTCCGCTAGGACCTCCCAGGAGGTCCAGCAGGACCTCTCAGAAGCACCTCCAGGACCACCTAGGAGGTCCAGCAGGACCACCTGGAGGTCCCGAGAGCTGGCCCGAGGAGGTCTTTAGATCCAAAACCTCCCCAAATGCCACGACCACCTCAGGGAGAGGTCGTGGGACTTGGAAAAGTCCTACATCTCCTGTGTTCCGAACTAGTCCCAAGAATCAACAGCTAGTCCACACAGCAACAAGTGAGAATCATACATCAACGGGAACTTAATTAACAACAAAGGAGTTGATTACAAAGTTGACTTACAAACCGACAAAAGAGCAACTCTACACGGCGAAAAACAAAAGAGAGTCCATCCAATACACCACAGGCAATTGGCTGGAGGGCGTGGCCTAGTCATCCAGGACCTCCCGGTCCTCAACAAAGACGTCTTCACCTGCTTAAAAGATTATTTCGAGCAAGAGTGAGCACAACAACCGTGCTCGCAAGTTACACTCATCACATAACAGTATGACATGCATAAGGATATCACAAAGGAGAGCTTATAGGGTTAGTTTGCATAAAGCCAAGTTTCATTCAAATACAAGTAGATAAGTTGTAAGGCAGGTTATACTATACATAAAATGCATTTTCCAACACAGGTTTTGATTGATTGAAAACAAGATTAAGGGTGTAAGATAACATCCTAACATCGGGCTAACCACCAAGGGGCTCCCTGCCCAAAACACACTGGATAGAAATCCAGAACTAGTTTTCAAAACCATTTGAAAACCAAAACCATAGACTAACTTAGAGAGAGCTTTGCTAGCAAGTCCATGACCGTGGACACGGCTATTCGAATAGATTTCACTCTGCAAAGGTGTACAGCTTTACCCACAAGAGATAACCAATTTGTACTGCCCGCTTACACACTTCTGAAGGTGTGCGGCTAAAAGGTTATCACAAGGCCTTTACAATGCTCCTTCTCACCATAGTCCCTCTCGCTAAGGTTTCACCCCTTTTGGGCTAACCACCCGCAAGGTTCAGGCCCCCTCTTGCGCTAGGTGGGAATGTAAGAAAGTAGGTCATGAAGGAAAATCCAGACATCCAAAAAGAACAACCATGGTGAGATATTGCAAATTAATTGGCCAGGTCCTACCCACACAAGACTTGTGGTTGCACGTAAGGGCATAGCAAAGCAACGCTCAAAGACCGGTCCTTAATTGATATGTGCGACATCCACAACCCTGGGGCGCCGGCTGACACGACCCCCGTGCACTACCCGTGCACCCACCATGAGACCAACCAAGGCTCGCCCACATCAAAACCATTTTTCCAACATTTGCATTTGAAAAACAGGTTTCCATGACAACCCAATGCCATGGTCAAAACATTTGAGGTAAAACATTCGGTCTTTTAGTTGAAATACTCCCCAAAATAAGATTTTCATCTAAACATCGCTATGCACTTCTTTTTAAGAGGTCCTGGTCACATATAAAGCAATAAACAATTTTTTACTAGGGTGACAACAAGTTTGGGCTCAATAACAAGGTGGTCATATAAAGACATTAGCAGTAACTACGAGTGTAAATACTGGCATTGAAATACTAGGTGAAATATGCATGCAATACTTAGCTTGAAACAGAAATACATAGATTGAAATAATGGGTGCAATATGGTCAAGGGTGTAACTTGCCTTGCTCAAAGGCTTGGGGATCTTCCTCTTTAAAGAATTCGAGCTCCTCGGTATCTTCGCAATCTACACGAAAAGAGCAAAGCTAACTCAGAACAAGCTCAAATAAAAGCCAAAAGAACCTAAAAGAAAACACCACTAGAACCAACAAAGAGCTCGAAAGGTTTGGGGAAGGTCCAGGGAGCTGCTCGGAGGAGGTTTGGAGCTGGGAAGAAGGTCCCAAGGAGCTAGTGGCGAAAGTAAAAGAGCTGAAATGAGGAAGAAGGCAAAGATAAAGTGTTGTCCAAGCCTATAAGGCCTAGGAGGCAGGGGTTCAAGGACACACGTGTTCAAGGATGGGTGGAAAAGAGGACAAGAGCAGGTAAAGGAGGGGACAAGAGGGGAGGAGAGGTACAATGGAGGTGACTGCATTAAATATGCCGCAGCAACATTTAATGTTCACAGACTTTCTGCTGCAAACGTGCAAAAGGAGAAAGTGGACAAGGCTGGCTCAAACAAAGAGGCTAGTCAAAGCAACGGAAGAAAGTCGTAACGAAAGGGAGGTCCAACCAAGGGGGTGGTCGAAGGAGGAGGTCCTGCGGGAGGAGGTCCTAAGGAGGAGGTCCCACAGAGAGCCAAAGAAGTCCTGTCCCACTAGGGTGGTCTTTGCGAATAGGCCACGGGAGGTGGTCTTTGCAAAAAGACCAGAGGTCATGACCACAACAGGTGGTCGAGACTAAAAGAGGGTGGTTTTTGCAAAAAGCCCAGAGGGAGAGGGAGGTTAAAAGCTAAGAGGGGAGGTACAACCAACTAGGGCCACACGATCCTGATTGGGTGGTCCAAGGAGATGGGGACGTTCAGACCCTCCGAACACCTGTTCTCAATCAGGCCATTCACAAGATCTAACGGCCCTAGAGAGGGGAAGGCATGTACTAGATCTAGACTTAAAGGAGGTCCAGCGCAAAGGGGTTTTGAAGGGTGGGATTCCAAAGTGAGGGATCTGATGGCCGAGATTCAGGAAAGAGATCCAAGGCAAAAAAAACTTAGGGGTAAAAGGGTACGAGGAGGTCCTAACGCTTAAGATCTCACGAGGGGAGGTCCTGACGGTCAAGATCTCACGAGGGGAGGTCCTGACGGTCAAGACCTCATGGGGGGAGGTTTGAAACCCAAATCCGAGCTTAAAGCCGCTCAAGGGTGGTCGTGACCGATAAAGAAAGTCAGGACCACAAGGAAGTCTGCGCAAAGAGGAGGTCCACACAAGGAAGTCTAGACCTGGGGAGGTCTAAGCTAAAGAGAAAATACCAGAGCTCCAATCACTCTTGCAAACCAACTAAACCAACAGAGAATTTAGTTGAAGTTGGGGTTAGTCACTTCGAAGAAACCAAATGGTTTGCTTTATTTCGAAATTCCCAAGAGCTTCAAAAACCAGGGTGTTACATGATTATGACTCACTATTAAATAGGATGGAGTTTTCGCCCGTAGTAGATTAAGGACCGAAGCCAGCAACTCTGAGATAGTCGTAGTTAACTAAGTCATCAAAACCTAGCCTTACATGAGAGGTAGGCAGTAGTTTGCGAGCATGATCGGTTTGGCATGCCGACATAAAGGCGAATGCCTCACTTAACGGAGGGTATCTGGGTAAGTTAGGATCTCTCACTTGACAAAGGGTATCTGGTCAAGTAAGGGTCTCACTCGGCGGAGAGTATCCGAGTGAGTGGGGAATATTCAGCGGGCTAAGTGCAAGGGTAGGTCTAGGTGAGGTAAAAGCTGCGTCGCGAACTCTAGACTGCTTACCTACGGTAGTAAGCAGTGATATAGAGATATTCCGGGCAACTGGAATACCGCGTACTATGGGTAAAGTTGTATACCTCTGCAGAGTGAAAATCTATTTAAATGGCTGTGCTTGCGATCATGTGCATGCTTAGTGCAGCTGGTATGGCTGTAGTGTTGTTTTTCTCAAAAACTGTTTAATCAGGAAACGGGTAATGACATGGGGTTTTCATTTATTGAGTTAACTGCCATGTCTATGGCTGGATTGCTATATCTATAGTGGGGCTGCCATTTCTATGGCTGATTTTTGCTATGTCTATAGTGAGACTGTCATTTCTATGGTTGAACACGAATTTGTCAGTGCCATGTCTATGGCAGAATATAATTATATTTTTGCCTGCAACCAGGTAGGGTTGCAGATGTTGTTATTATTTTGATTCATTTCTTATTACTATCATGTACTTATTTAAATTGCCCTTCCAAATTCTGTTGCAAATTATTACTTATGGATATTGCAAATAAAAATGGCTTTGAGCAAAATAACTTGTAGATTAGAGCCTCCTTATTTTACAGCCTTGCATCTAATATAATTTTTGCGATACACTACAAGTATTACTGAGTACACAAGTACTCAATCTTGCTGATATCATTGTTTAGAGATTGAAGATGCGCAGATGCCAGACGACGAGTTCTTTGCTCCCAGCACCAGATCGGTGACGGGTCTATCTAGGGCTTGTTCCTTGTCGGTTGCTTGCGGGATCGGATGGGCATGCCTCTGGATTTTGCTACTATTATTATGTCTTCCACTTCTTTTATTTACTCTGATGACTGCTTTTATTTGGCTGGTCGACCGTCGTTGTAATAACATGTAATAGCTTAAGTAGAGTACCATTTTCCTTACTTTAGCATGTGAATACCAAATGTTGTGAATGTGTATACTAGCTACTGATCTATGGACTAGCACAGAATACACATAGGGTCTTCAGGTATTTCACGCCTGGGGGTCCGGCAACATGCCATCAACAAATAACAGCATACTGCACACAATTTTACATAAGTTCCATAATCACTTAGTCTACATAAGTGTTTGGTGTCTATTTACCGAAATCTCAGTGTCGGTTTGACCGCTTCTAATGTGCCGGCCATACCACCCTTCATAGTCTCCGTCCAAGACTCAGGGACCGGTCTGACCGGCCATGCATGGCGGTCAGACCTCCCATGTCCAGCGGTCTGATATGCTCTGCACAACGGTCAGACCAGTTGCACACCGACAGTAACTCTAAAATTGTAAACTCCCCAAAATCAAACTCAAACTTCGACAACGCGCACATAACAAAGTCAAATACTCGTCACACACCATGAGATGACCTTCACATGGTCTCACAACTATTATATCACGAATTAATTAATTTGGTCTAGCGGTGACGAAATAATTAAGTATATGTTCTGAAACTTTGAGAAAGGGTACATAATACATTAAGGGTGCGTTTGGTTGGTGGGATGAGGTTGAATGGGATGGGATGGTACAGGTAGGATGGGATCGTCCTAGATGAGATGATTCAAGTATGGTGTTTGGTTGGTGGGATAGGATGATATATGATTTTGTTTGGTTGGTGGGATAGGATGGTCCTGGATGGTTCAAGATGGTGTTTGGTTGGTGGGATAGGATGATACATGAATAATATTTTTTGCAGTAAAATATGCTAAGAGTGGTCTTGTTTTGTTGATTAAATGACAAGGAACACAACGATTCAATCGGATCGCAAATCGGATACTCGGTTTAGAAAATATAGTCATTTGAAGCTCGTAAATCATGCCTTTTTTCCGTGCGCGCGCCTTGGAATTCGAGTGAATGGTGTGGTTCGAGATTTTTTCCCAAACAGGATGATACAACATAAACATGGAATATTTCTATTTCTTGAATCATCTTATCCCGAATGGTTTGGTTCCATTCAACCAACCAAACACCTGAACGAGCTCATTTCCCGTACCGGACGGTTCAGAACCAAATAATTCGACGAACCAAACTGTTACATTGCCGGATGGGCTACAGGACAATGGGGAGGGCAGTAAAGCAAGACAAAGAGTTAAACGACTTCGAAGGCCCAGTAGGCGTTTTCCGGAATCGGACTGGGTTCAGTGATTTGGCCAAAGCACCGGCGGTGAGTTGTTGTTGGACCCACGTAGCAGTCCCTTGGCAAAGAGAGTTTTAAGTAGTGGTCCCGCTATTCGGTTTTGATCATGAATGATGTAATAGGAGATTTCCTCTTCCCCCGTATCTTCTCTGAACCTCTCCCTTCTTCTTCCCTGGTTCTTCCAAATACTCCTCTGAACTCATGTAAGATACTTTTGACTACTATATGAATACAAAGTACTCGAGAGGTCGGTAACAAATTGGTATCAGAGCCCCTGTTCTTCGTCCTGGAGGTCCCACGTTTTCGAACCCGTGCGCAGATCCGTTCGCTGGAGATGGATCAACAACTTGCTGATCTGACCAAGGCCATTCTTGCTCAGAGTGAATCGCTCAAAAAACTGGAGACAAGGAGCGAGTCCATTCAAGCTACAGTGGAGGAGATCAAACCGGTTGTTCTGGAGTTGCAAAAATGGAAGCCAGAAATGGAACAATCGGTAGAAGGGCTACGGAAAGAGGTGATGGAACTGCGATCGCAGATGGTCCAAATCGCCCGAAACTCCGGCCCAGCAGGTCGATCGGGACCACTACCACCGATTCTACCAGTGCCGGAGATCAAGTCGGATCCTACCTCAGTGGGGGAACGCCACCGTGGATTGACCAGCCACCGGGAGGAAGTCACCATGCGGGAAAAGGTGACCGGGGAGAATTTTTCTCCAATACCCGTTTCGAACAAAGGTATGTCAGATCGCCATGAATGGTTGTCTCAATCGTATGATGGGGCTGCTCCATCTAGTAGGCAGCAAGGCTTCTTCCATCATCATCATCACCCGCCGAAAATAGATTTTCCCTCATTTGACGGTAACAACCCAAAGGCTTGGCAACTCAAGTGTGAGAATTATTTCAGAGTTTGCTTTGTTCATCCAGAATTTATGGTCAATCTAGCCACTATGCATTTTATCGGAGGAGCACTACGGTGGTTGCAATCGTCAAAGGTACATCTCAGTTTTAGTACCTGGGAATCTTTTGCTGAAGCAGTGTGTGATCGATTTGGTCGTGAAGAATTGCAACAACTTGTTCGTCAATTCAATCGTTTGCGCCAAACGCATTCAGTAGTGGAGTACGCTGAACAGTTCAACGAACTGATGCATCAATTGTTGGCACATCATGACTCTTGGAATCCAGTCTTTTTTGTCACTCAATTTGTGGATGGTTTGAAGGGGGAGATCCGCTCAGCGGTGGTCTTACATCGACCACCAGATCTGGACACAGCAGTTGCTTTGGCTTGTTTGCAGGAAGATGTACTAGAATCTATGCGCAAAGACACTCGTAGAGGTGATCCATCATCTGGAGTGCGTACCGGCTTGCGTACAGCTTTCCCTCTTCCTTTGCCGCCCGGGAGGAGCCCTACCATTGCCAAGACTGAGGAAAAAAGGGGTCCAGAGGGGGGCAGGAATACTCCGGCTGATGAAAAATTGGTTGCACTTCGTACCTACCGAAGAGCGAAAGGACTTTGTTACACTTGTGGAGAAAAGTGGGCTCGTGATCATCGTTGTGGACCTACAGTGCAATTGCATGTGGTGGAGGAGTTGTGGGACATGTTGAGGGTTTCCGAGCCGGATACTTCTCAAGAGGTGGCGGAGGAAGTGCATGTAGATGCTGATCTAATGTCCATTTCCAGAGAGGCTTTTCTCGGGACTGAAACTGCACGTACCATGAGGCTGCAAGGTGAAATTCAGAATCGGCCAGTTACTATGTTGGTGGATTCGGGGAGTTCTCATTGTTTCATGAGTGAAGGCGTAGCGCGTCTCATCGAAGGGGCCAGCAAATCGGTAGCTCCACTGCGGGTGCGAATTGCCAATGGGGAACTTCTGCAGTGTGCTGAGGAATTTCCCAATTGTACTTGGAATGTTCAAGGTCACACATTCCAAACACATTTCAGAGTACTGCCCTTGGGATGTTACGATATCATACTCGGTATGGACTGGTTGGAGCAACACAGTCCTATGAATGTACATTGGTTGAAGAAAACTTTATCGTTTTCATATCAAGGAAAGGAGGTATGCTTGCATGGCGTGAAGCTGAAGCCGTTACACTGCTGCATGATTTGGTTGCAGTATAGTGGTCGTCCCAGAAGCACTCTCAGTTTGGATACAGGATTATCCTTATGTGTGGCTGAACAATCAGTGGAAACTATACCGCCATCTATTCAAGCCTTGTTAGTTGAGTTTGAGCACCTGTTTGCTGAACCGCAAGGGTTACCCCCGAGTAGAAAGTTTGATCATGCAATTCCGTTGCTTCCGGGGGTGAAGCCAGTTAACCTTCGACCTTATCGGTATAGCCCAGCTCAAAAAGATGAAATCTAGAGACAGGTGGCTGACATGTTAGCTCAAGGCATCATTCAACCAAGCTCTAGCCCTTTCTCATCACCTGTGTTGTTGGTACAGAAGAAGGACCAGACATGGCATTTTTGTGTAGATTATCGCCACCTTAATGCTGCTACGGTCAAAAACAGATATCCATTGCCTATCATCGATGAACTCCTCGATGAATTGGCTGGAGCTCAATGGTTTACAAGTCTAGATTTGCGAGCGGGCTATCATCAGATTCGGATGAGACCTGAAGATGAGCATAAGACGGCATTTAAGACCCATCATGGGCATTATGAGTTCAAAGTGATGTCTTATGGTCTAACTAGTGCACCGGCCACGTTCCAAGGACTGATGAACACGATATTATCCCCTCTCTTGCGTAAAGGAGTGCTAGTATTCATTGATGATATACTTGTTTATAGTAGCAACTTGCTGGAACATGAAGGCCGGTTGAGGGCAGTGTTGCAAATCCTGACTGATAATCAATTGAGAATTAAAAGATCCAAGTGTTCTTTTGCACAACAACAACTCTCCTACTTGGGGCATGTCATTAGCAAGGATGGGGTGTCAACAGACACTAAAAACATTGATGCAGTGCGTAATTGGTCCTCCCCCACCAATGTGAAACAAGTGCGAGGATTCCTTGGCTTGGCCGGTTATTACCGTAAATTTGTGAAGAACTTTGGGTTGATCAGTAGGCCTCTCATTGACATGCTCAAGAAGAACTCTGTCTTTGTGTGGACACCAGAAAAGGAGGCTTCGTTCCAGGCTTTAAAAGCAGCTCTTGTGACGGCTGGTGCTAGCCCTTCCTGACTTCAACAAACAATTCGTCGTGGAAACTGACGCTTCGGACAAGGGTATTGGAGCAGTGTTAATGCAAGAGGGACATCCGTTAGCTTATCTCAGCAAGTCGCTAGGACCACGCAACCAAGGTTTGTCCACTTATGAAAAAGAAAGTTTGGCGATCATGCTTGCTATTGACCAATGGAGGCCTTATTTGCAGCATTCTGAGTTTGTGATCAAAACGGATCAAAAAAGCTTGGTGCATTTGGATGATCAAAGACTGAATACGATCTGGCAACAGAAAGCCCTCACTAAGTTGTCGGGTTTGAGCTACCGCCTGATCTATAAAAAGGGAGTGGAGAACACAACAGCGGATGCATTATCTCGTCATTCCACCGGTCTTGTGGGGGATTTAGTAGCTGTGTCCACTTGTGTGCCATCATGGTTGACCGAGGTAGTTGAGGGGTA
Source organism: Ampelocalamus luodianensis (assembly GCA_036346255.1). NCBI lineage: Eukaryota > Viridiplantae > Streptophyta > Magnoliopsida > Poales > Poaceae > Ampelocalamus > Ampelocalamus luodianensis. The sequence continues at coordinate 37,544,183 of CM070630.1, forward strand.
TGCTTCAGATGCATCGTCCAACAAACTATTAACTCAGCTAAGTGTGAAGGGGGCGACACATCCTAAATTCAGACTGCATGATGGTCTGTTACGGTATGCTGGGCGTGTCTGGGTTGGTGCTAATGTTCCTATGCAGCAGAAGATAATCACAGCAATGCATGCTAGCGCAATCGGGGGACATTCGGGGTTTCAGGTGACATACAACAGAATCCGCAAGCTCTTTGCTTGGCCGGGGATGAAACAAGGCATAAAAGCTTTTGTATCGACATGTGCAATATGCAAGCAAGCAAAGACTGAACATGTGAAATACCCGGGTTTGTTGCAACCCTTGCCGGTACTAGAACAAGCATGGCAAATGGTGTCTTTGGATTTTATTGAAGGGCTACCCCATTCTTCAGGTTACAATAGTATTATGGTTGTGGTCGACAAATTTTCACGGTATGCTCACTTTGTGCCTATTGCTCATCCTTTTACTGCATTTCAAGTTGCTCAGGCCTATATCAACAATGTGTTCAAACTTCATGGTCTTCCTCAATCATTGGTATCGGATGGAGATCGCATTTTCACCAGTACATTGTGGAGAGAATTGTTTCGGTTGGTGCAGACCCAATTGCGGATGAGCTCATCTTATCACCCGCAGACCGACGGTCAGACGGAGCGGGTCAATCAATGCCTGGAAACGTATTTGCGATGTTTTGTGCATGCTTGTCCTCATAAATGGTCTGAATGGTTGGCCTTTGCGGAATTTTGGTACAATACATCATTCCACTCTACCCTGGGAAGGTCACCCTTTGAGGTGTTATATGGACATAGCCCACGCCACTTTGGTCTGGTGGATGCTTCGGATTGTACTTCCCCAGAATTATCCTCCTGGTTACTAAACCGAGAACTGATGTCCAAACTATTGCGCCAACATCTTCATCGGGCTACTCAACGTATGAAGAGCCAAGCCGATAAAAACAGATCAGAGCGCAGTTTCTCTGCGGGAGATTGGGTTTATCTGAAGCTACAACCTTATATTCAGACGTCTGTGGCAAACCGAGCTCACCATAAACTGGCGTTCAGATACTTTGGGCCTTTTCAGATCGAGCAAACAGTGGGTTCGGTGGCATACAAATTGAAATTGCCGCAGACATGTAAGATACACCCAGTGATTCATGTTTCTCAATTGAAAAAGGCTCTGGCTCCGAATGAGAACGTGCAGCAAGATCTACCTGATGAGGCAGCCGTCGGAGTGCCGGAACAGATATTGGGCAATCGTCTGCAAAGATCTGGATCTGTATCGGGTACTCAGGTGTTAGTCGATGGTGCAGGCGTCTCGCCGCCGCTATTTGGGAGGATTTCGCTGATTTGAAGAGTCGTTTTCCCACTGCACCGGCTTGGGGGCAAGTCGTGTCTGAAGGGGAGGAGATTGTTACATTGCCGGATGAGCTACAGGACAATGGGGAGGGCAGTAAAGCAAGACAAAGAGTTAAACGACTTCGAAGGCCCAGTAGGCGTTTTCCGGAATCGGACTGGGTTCAGTGATTTGGCCAAAGCACCGGCGGTGAGTTGTTGTTGGACCCACGTAGCAGTCCCTTGGCAAAGAGAGCTTTAAGTAGTGGTCCTGCTATTCGGTTTTGATCATGAATGATGTAATAGGAGATTTCCTCTTCCCCTGTATCTTCTCTGAACCTCTCCCTTCTATTTCCCTAGTTCTTCCAAATACTCCTCTGAACTCATGTAAGATACTTTTGACTACTATATGAATACAAAGTACTCGAGAGGTCGGTAACACAAACGCACCCTAATTTGCTCGTACATACCTGACGTTCTGGAGGGACACCGTGGTGACGTTCGTCGCCGACTCCTGCCAGGTCCACGACGCCGAAAAGGCGATGGAGTCCGGCAAGGAGGACGACGAGCCCGTGCCGTAGCGGGCGAACCTGGCCGACGCGCCAATCCCGCAGTAGAGCGCGCCGTGTGATACTGATACATATATGGCAACAGAATGCACGTACTGTGAGTGGTGTACGTACCGCGTGGCGCGTGCCAACTGTTGGTTCGATCTTTGTACGATGCTGACTGAATTTGCTACCTCTCATCAGCTCATCTCATATATAGATGAGATGGGTACCGCATCGATCAGATGCATGACAATTATCGGATGCATGTGTAAATTAAGGTAGCCTTATTTATTGTACACATGTGTGTGTATATATTTATGTATGTGGTTCAGTTTATGTTCTGGCGATTGCACTTTGCTATTTGATTTGTTTCAAGGAATTGTGTGTAACATCGTACGTTCGCCAACTGCACTGAAGGAGCTGCCTGACAGAGAGCCCAAACAGACAGCCCATCTGGTGGACGTGGTGGCCGCCGGCCCAAGCTGAGAGCTCGAGCGCGAGACGAGGCAAATTAAGCTGCCGGCTATGTGCGGGCGCGTGTGACGATGATGGCAAGCGGTTCTTGGCAATGTTGCCATCTTCCTATCTTGGGAAAGCTGTGATGCTCGATCTTCGAGCTGCGCACGACGACAAACGGAATGACTGAAAAAGATGGAACAGAACATAGCTCTAGCATGGCCGGCCAAACACAAGAATTGCATTCCATCACTGTGGATTTTGTACAGCCATTAGTTAGCCCATCTACTGTCGATTTCTCTCCCAAAGCCTGGAAAGAAAACATCCGTATATAGTCCATTCCGGCCTTTTCATTTTGCAAACACCTTTAAAATCATTTTTTTTTGAAAGATCACGGCGAGCTAGAGTTCAAGCCGAGCATATATATAAAGAAGAAGAGAATTTACCTAGTTTATAAGGGAAACCAAGCCCAAAAATCTTAACAAATGCATTGTTTCGGTGAGGAAAACCGGCAACCAACCCCAAGACGACAATACGACCTTAACTCGAACAAAACGACGCCCACACCAAAAGGCACAACCAGACAACAGGCAAGACCAACCCAACTCAACTCGCGCGCAAACCAACCAAACAACTGTCTCCCTCACAACTCGGTCGGCGGAGCCCCTCCCACACCGCACCTCTCAACCACACAAGACACTCGGTCGGCGGAGCCCTGCTCCCATGCCGCACCTCTCAGCCAACCAAGACACTCGGTTGGTGGAGCCCTGCTTCCACGCCGCACCTTTCTGCCAAACAAGTCGGCGGTGCGTCGCTTCGGAGGAGCGCACATTGGACCAAATTGCTGTCGGGAAGCGCCAATCCAGAAAGAAGAGCCACCGTGAATCGAGGACGTAGGGGTAAACCTACAGAAGAAGCCGGCGGTTCAAAACAAAGAGAGCAGGGGCTTCTCGAAGTAACACCTTCAGGAAGGTCACGACATCAATGCCACCGTCGCCCATCCGGACACCCACACAGGGTTTTCACCCGGAGAAGCATCTAGGGTGGAGGAGACGCGATAATGTCGCATCCAGGGAGGGAATGGCGCCCAACGGCGTCAACAACATTGGCACCAGCAAGTCGGGCAGAGCTTTCGCTCGCGGCTTCCCACCCTGGAAACCTGCACAAAAGGTGGTACGGGCCAAGCGACCCTCGCCCAGCAGCACTAGCTCCGGCAACAGCACCGCGCTAGCACGGACATCCACATGCACGGCACCACCTGGAACGCGCACGTAGAGACACATGGCATCACATCGGCGAACACGAGCCCCAACCCGGCCGTGCCCAGCAAGCACATCCACAACGTGCCGCTCCGTGCCCACGGCCACTCCCCCGACGAGCACGTCGGGGCACGTTGGCACGCCCACGCACAAAGGGGCCACGGCCGAGCACATCGGCACTCCTACGCACAGAGGGGCAAGCAGAGGGGCGCCTGACGCGGATCCAGCCACAGAGGGGCGAATAGAGGGACGGAGGCCGCAGAACCCGGCCCAAGACGGCCGGATCCGGCCACAGCCGCCACCGGCACCACACAAAGACGGCAGTCGCCACCCGAAAAAGAGACCCGTGGCCGGACACCGTCAGAGCGCAGATCCGACTAGAAGAGTACAGATCCGGGCGCCGACGATGCGCCGCCGGCCACCACCACGTCGTAGCACCGGAGAGGCGCGGATCCGTGGCGAGCTGGCCGCTAGGACGCAGATTCGGCCGGCGGGTGACCCGATCCGACCAAGCTGGAGCGGATCCGGCGAGGACACCATGGGCCTAACTAGCACCTCTCGACGGAGAAAAACCAGCCAGTAGGGGAGGAGAAAGGGGGGGAAGAGAGGGGGGGGGCACCGCCGTCGGAGCAGGTCGCCGATGGCGACGGCGGTCGAGCAGGGTGCGGCGAGGGGGCGCACTAGGCGGCGAGGTGAGTCGCCCCGAGGGGGACGACGCAAGGCCAAAAGTTTTGCTAAATTGTTTAAAACCTAACACCTTTAAAATCAAGATACTTAAACCAAGGTCCTAGCTTGTCCTCTAGTAATGATGTATGCTTTTATCAAGTATAGCTGTCTTTGGAGATATTCGTACTACACGATCAATTCTCTACCGCCTTAACCAGACAAATTAAAATCATCATGGTCCTAATTAATTTGCAGTATTATTTCTGCTGCACTACATGCATGCATTGTTAGATTGTACCAAAAGACTGTGCATATGACTTGTCTCATCATGAATCTTAGTTTAATGGCAACCCTTCAGAACCAACGGAAAGGGATCCATATATATGTTGGTACGTACTTGGCTGCTAAAAACAAATCATCTGTTGAGACGGCTCAATCCCGGCTGAGCTTGGAGGGAAAATCCTGTCGTGGCCAAAAGAGTGCAACATTGAAATGGACATTCGAACTCACTTTTTTTTGCGAGGAAACTCACTACTGGTTGTTGAAGTCTTATATTTATTTTAAATTTATTTCTGTTCAAAAAGTTCAAACATTCTTCATTTGCCATCTTTGTTTGTCGAACTCGGATTTTCTAATCCCGAATTCTCTGTAAAAACATTGTGTTATTCCCTGGATCAGTAGATAGCACTCACAAACACATTGCTGAATCATCCATACATGGCGTGAACTAAAGTATCAAATTTATTACAACCATCAGAGTGACATAGACCACGTCGGGTCGAGTTTTACAAAAGGGCCGATCAGGCCAAATTGATTAAATTACATAAAAGCAACGTAAACTACCGCGGAAGCAAAAGGGGTAGAGCACATCTCTTCACAGGCAAGCGACTGGGGCAACCTGTGCACGACTGATATTAACAAAAGACCTGGATAATATCGGTGGTGCGCAAATGCCAACGAGTCCGCTAGACTGGAACGAGACCTAGACTACAAAACTAGTCTACTCTTCATCATTTCCTTGCCCATTGACTTCTGGATCCTCGTAGTATGCATAGTCTCCTTCATCCACATTATCTGAAGGGTTCGGGGGAGAGCGAGAATGAGCACAACTTCCGTGCTCACGAGCCAATACACAATGCAATAATATACATGCAAGGCTTAACAAGGATGGCTCGGGTTCTTTTATTTGCTAAAACAATGATTTCAATTATCATAATTACAAATTCCTATCACTTAGCGTTTTAACAAATTTCATTTTATTAAAGAGAGTAATTGTGCAATATTTGATATCAGCAGAGGTTCTCTCCACCTTCATACTTAATTTGATTGGAGCTACCTCCATTTATTAACATCGCTGAGTATGACGACCCAGGAAAAATCCAAACTCAGGGCTACGTGAGCCCGCCACAATTTTCATACAACCCATAAGGTTTTTGAAATAGAACTAACTCAAGTTAAGTTCCCATGTCCGCCTTTGACCATAGGTACGGCTATTTAAACAGTTTATAACTTTGCAGAGATTGTACATTTTACCCACAAGAGACAATTAACTCGTTGCCCTACACGATTCCTTAGTCGTGTAGTCGAGAGGTTGTCACAAAACTTTTCAAATTATCTCGCCTTTCCAGTCATCTCACCTATATGGGGTTACGCCCATACGTTAGTGCGGGATGTTCACCTCCGCTGCTGGTGTAGTTGTATTGGACTACCCACAACGGCTGGTAACTTCACCCTTGCCTCGGTGTCCCTTTCAAGTCGTATTTACCGCGGGCTTACACGTTCCCAAACCACTAGTGAGGTGCATTCCAGGTTTGATAAATTTACTAAGTCAAGTCGCAGTTTGTTGCAGACTTGTGGTTGTACTTGTTATACACAGGAGGTCATGACAAGATTAAGTTCTTAGAGTTATATGGGCGGTTCTTCTACATACCATCCACAAAATGACATTCCTTGGACTACATCAGCACCTATTGTCATACCATCCACCTCTCCATCCACCCAGATAGGCTAATAGCAATTTAGGGTTTTTGAGAAGTAAAATACAACAACTCAACCATCTCAGTCATTTACCCGTAATGACTGCCCAAAATATTTTATGTTTGAAGAGATGATGATTGGGACAGTTTAATGTCCCGGTACTTAAGCAATGCTAGCATGTTGCTTAAGTACAACCTATAACTAGTTTTACCATATAGTTACTAGGGTGACAAGGATCAAGGGATTCAATTTGTCAAGAATGGCATATTAATTAATTAATCAACAAATGGGTATTTAACTACCTTAACATACATTTGATTAAGGACTTAAAGCATGCAATTTGCTATTTTTAAAAGAACATAATTTACATAAAATGTAGGCTCAATATGATCAAAGTATTGACTCGCCTGGGATATAGGTAAGAGGATCTTCATAATCTTGGGCTTGATCAATTTGGGGATCTTCGGCTTCTTCAAATCCTAAACGGGTGAAAATATCGGAAAAAGGCACAACGGCAAAGAGAGCAAATAAATACAAAATAACACACAAATTAACTCCAAATTGAACAAGACCTATGCCATTAGCAAGATCTTGAATTAACAAATTTTTAGAAATTTAATTCATAATTTTTGGAGCTATAACGGAGGAGAACGGGATTAACAAAGATTAAAAGAATTGAAAAAGAGAGAGATAGGGGAAAGTCCACAACACAGTGTCATGGGTTGGGTCTACGAGCTTAGAGGCGTTGGTCTATGGCACAGAAAAAGGGGTGGGGCCCACTGGTCAGCCGAAGGGGGAGGATAACCGGGTGGTTACTGTGGCGCGGGGCCCACAAGGAAGTGAGATCAAGGGGCTTAAGACATACAATTAAGGCTAATGATTGATTAAAGGTTAAGACAAGGATTAGGGGGTTAATGATGTGCACTGTTCCTAGTCGGAACGTGCCAGCAAAGGGGGCTCCCGAGCGCTGGCGGCTTGAGCTCGCCGCTGATGGAGGAGGGCGTGGTGGTGCGGGGGAGTGACCAAAACAGGGAGCCCACGGGGAGGTGAAGCTGCTGACGGTGGTGGCGACGCCGGAGTGTCATCGGAGTGGCGGCGCTGAGTTGAGGAGGTGGCGGCGGCACACGGCTTCAAAGCCAAAAGCGCTCCGATGGTTCCTAGCACAAGAGGGTGAGAGCACGGGCAAGAGGGGAGTGAGGGAAACTCACCGAGCTAAAGAAGGAGGGAGGAGGTGGCCGGGGGAGGGAGATCGACGGCGGTGAAGGTGGCAACCGGAGGTGGTGAATACGGCGAAATTCGGCGGTAGGAGTGGACGATCTCCAAAGGGGTCTTGGGGGAAATGCTCCTGGAGGTTGGTGGCGCACGGTGACGGGGGTGGCGATGCCGGAAGATGGCCGGAGCGGCTATTCGGCGGCGAGGTCGTCGCGGCCGAAAAGGGGACAACGGTGGTTTTCTTTGGTGGGCTTACCGGGGGGCTCCAAGGGGCGACGTGGGGAGGTCAAGGGGCACAGGAGGCATCTTGTAGCCGAAGAAGGAGCCATTGGGGGCTCTGGATGTGCGCGCGTGGGTGGGTGATGATGGCGGCCAAGGCGTGCGCGGGCGCTCGCGGGGTGGCAGCGGCGGCGCAGGAACGCGTGCGTGAAGTGCAGCGAGCGGATGTGACTGCTCGGGCGATGGCGTGCGCGGGCGAGGTGGCACAGGGGGAGGTTGCGTGCTGCTCCAGAGAGCAAGGGGGAAGGAGGTGCTCGGCTGAGGCGGCCAAGAGGATGGCGCCAGGAGGAAGGAGACAGGGGGAAGAAGAGAATGGCCGGGTGGGCTGCAAGCCAAGCGGACCAGGGAAAAAGGAGGGCCAAGTGGGCCAGAGGAAAGGTGGGCTTGGCCCAAAAAAAAATAGGGTTGGGCCCAAAAGTGGAGAGAGAGGCCAAATTTGAGAGAAGGCCCCCAAATCCAAAAAAGGGAAATTCGAATTTGGAATTTGAATTTTAGAAATCGGGAATGTTTGAAATTAGTTTGGTAATTTTGACATACGGCGGAAGAACGAAAAATGAAAATGGTAATTACTATTCGCCATTCGACAAACCAAAAACTAGAATGTTACATTGTTCCGACAATTAATTTAAATAAATGATGTACATCCGTTGCATGAAAATAAATGATGTACATCCGTTGCATGAAATTTCTTTTTGTGCAAAATCAGTCGAATTTCGATGTTTGATTGCCCTCGCGTCCAAGCCCATGCGAGAGCCGCCACCAGTGAATGCCCAGGCCCCCTGGCAGTACCGAAGGCTATATGGTGTGTGGGAGGACCACAGCGATAGAGAAGAAGGCACTGGTGATAGTTCGATCTCAATCTGAACGTCGGGAATTCGACTGGTTTGTACCAAGAAAACAGTCATACATTGGATAAGCAATTCCCATTTTTATTAGTTTTACTAGTATACTATGATAAAAAATCATGGTCATAATCATTGGAGAAAAAAAAGTCAAAAATGACTTATATTTACAGACAGAGAGAGTATAGAGAGAGTGAGTATGTACGAATGATCCACTTGGATCCATGCATATCGATCTAGTACTGTTGGAATTAATCTTTCCTGTAATAGTTTGTTCAATTCTAGTTTAAGTCTTAGAGATTTTGTTTTAGTTTCGGAGTCTGTGTATCCGAGTTGTACTCGTAGAAACCGAGTCCGAGTCCCATGTTGAGTTCTCGTACTCAGCCTATATAAGTCAACATTGAGTCTTGTATCGTTGCGAAGTCATGAGTTCAGTAAAGCAATAGAAAAAACAAAAGAGGAGCAATCTCTCCCGAAACCAATCGCGTGTTTTTATTTTGACCACTGTTCATCATGGGCACTGTTCATTATGAGTACAATTCATCAAGTACTATTTAGGAGTTACAACCACACCTGGTCGTAGAAGAGGCTATGACTGCATATGGTCGTAGAAGGCTATGACTGCATCAGATCTGGTTTAGAATTGTTTCGACTGCTCGTGGTCGTAGCGCGAGGAGGATCGATGTAACATTTCAAGTTATGATTTTGTTGGAATTTCTGAAAAATTTAAAAGAGTTTAATTGCTTTTCTTGAAATTCTTAAATTTTAAAAGTCAAAAATAAAATTTATTGAGTTTTAAAGGTCTCAATGATGATTTGTCTGTTCAGCTGATTTCTCAGGATTATACTGACTTCCAGTAGCTAGTCGACAAGACAATTCGTCAAGAAAGCAAGCACTGCGAGATGGAGAATCGCAAGAGAAAAATGGCTGCACAAAAGTTCAACTCTGGAAGCTTTCCTAAAGCTAGAGGGACTTCATCGTATCAAGTCAAATCCCAGTCAACTTGGAGTCCTCCATCACACCTGATGGTGATCAGGCACAGAAGGACCCATCCTATGTTGCAGGCATCACGTGCTTCAATTGCCATGAGGTTGGGCATTTCGCCAGTAAATGTCCAAAGAAGCAGCAGGCAGCAAATCTAGCCAACTCTGAAGTCAACATCATGCAAGCAAACAAGAAGCCGCAGAATTCTGGATGAGGACGTCTGTACAATGTCACAGCTCAATTTCTGTCAGATGATGAGCAGGATGCGGACGACAACAACTCCAGTTGAAAACGTCGTATTCCCAGTTTTCTTTCTAGCCATTCTGAATCTCGGGGACGAGATTCTTTTTAAGGGGGATAGTTTGTAATATTCCAAGGTTATGTTACCAGAAATAAAATAAATAAAGTTATGATCTTGTTGGAATTTTTGAAAATTTTAAAAGAGTTCAATTGCTTTTCTTGAAATTCTTAAATTTTAAAAGTCAAAAATAAAATTTATTGAGTTTTCTGGGATTTTATTGGATTTAAATTTGAAAAGGAAAATTTTAATTAATTTATGGAATTCTCTGGAATTTTAAAAGCTTTTCCTAAAATATCTTAAAATCAAAAACATTTTATTTTGCAAAATTAAAAGCCAACTTTAAGTTGGAAATAATTTTATTAAGTCCAAAATAACTCTAGGAATTTATGTGGATTTTTCCAGAATTTTTGGGATTTAATTTGCTATTTTCTAAAGCCAAAATGATTTAACTCAGTTATTTAAAATGCTAAATAATTTAAAAATCCCCAAAACCCCTAATTGGCCTAAACCTTTCCAGCCCGTTTATTCTCCCTGTGCACGCGGCCCATTTGGCCTGCTCTCCCGCGCAACCCCTCACCAAATCGTGACCGTCAGATTGAAATCCGACGGCCAGCAATCGCCCCGCCCCTTTTCCACTCGCGCCCGTGCGTTAAAACGATCCAACGTGTGACAGCCATTGGATCTAAAATCGACGGCCAAGATCTTGCGTGACCTTCGGCGGTCCGAACGGCCCTGTCAGTATGGAACGTCCGATTTGAATCAGCGGTCACCACTTTGCCTGTTTCTTTTTCTTTTCTTTCATTGGCTTGTGGGCCCCTCCGTGTCTTCTTCTTCCTCCTACCCTTCTTCCTCGCGCAGAAACCGCCCGACATCGCCATTGCCGCGCGCTCAAGCTCACAACCGTCGCCTAATCGCCCAGAAACGTGCACACGTGCGTATGACTCGCGCTCACCACCGCATCCACCCCCACCTTCTCCCACTCTCTCCGCGCCCGGTTCGACCGCGCGCCTCAACTGCTGCCGCCACATCCACCACCCACGATCTCCTTCCCCCGGCGACCCCTCGGCCCTATAAAAAGACCCTTGGAGTCGCAAGAACACCCGCACCACAACCCCTCAAGACTCTACCGCCCAAGAGCTCTAGCGCCACAGCGATTTCAAAATTTAGGTTTTCGGCCAGAGTTGGAATTCTTCGGATTGCACCACCGTCGACGTCGCCTAGCCGCCGTGGACCATACCACCGCCTTCCCCATCACCGGAGCTCCACCCAGAAACCTTCCTCGACCCCGAAGCATCACCGGACCTCCGTCGCGACAACCACCGTACCTCTTCGCCGCTTATCGCTCGCCACCGGCCACTACGGTGGGTCTCGTCCACCAGTGAGTACGTCTCCTAGTCCACAATATCGCCCTCTGTCTAAGGCACGCACTCGCCACTGGCGCCGCGCCACCTCTCGCCGTTGTCGGCCGGTCCAGAAACCTTGCCAACGCTCTGTTGTCACCGGCTGATGTGGCATGCCACCTCACCCTCTGTGTCAGCGCCACGTAACCCTTTTTGCCCATGTGTCACCTGCGTGTCGCCTCTGTGGCAGCCTCGTCAGCACACACGTGGTACGGTCCACCCCCACCAGATTCAATTGTCCACAGACCCAGTCCACCATAAACCGTGTCTATGACACGTGGGTCCCACATGTCAGGGAATTAAATTAATTCCTTTAATCCCAAAAATCTCAGGGCTGACGTCAACTCGCAATAATCTGGATTTTCTTTAGAAAAATAATTCGGCCGAAAAATCCTTTATCAGCCACTGATGTCATCTTGCGCAATAAAGTTTTTTTCCTTTAGAAAAACAATTCCAATAATTCTGATAAACCCTAATTCTATCATTTCATGTAATTTGAATCTTTTAAAGCTCATATCTTTTGCATCCGAACTCCGATTTGGGTGATTCAAGTTGCAAAATTTGTATAAAATTGTAATCTAGCTAAATAAACCAAAATATTTTAATTTGGAGTTCATTTGAGTTGTTATTTGAATTTTATTTGAAGTTGGCTTATTTCGCGATTAGATTTCAACGACTTCGAAGAATCAGATTTTGACGCTAGTTGAAGAGCTTATAAGAGGATTGATTTTGACTGTATGATCATCATGATTGTACACTTGGACTACCTGGAGAAGATACTTGTGAGTACTAGGTGACCTGTTAAGGAAAACAACATCACCTCAATACTAGGTGACCTGTTAAGGAAAACAATATCACCTCATCTAGCAAGGTAAGTTACATTCTTGATCATATTTGCACCCATTATTTAAAATTATTTAAATTCTGTTTTATATTATTATTGCATACTTATTTCTATTCAATGTAATTTAAATAATTGTTTTAAATCATAGTTATACCTAAAATCCTTTGTACTGCCAATTTTGGACATTGATTCAAACATACCTTAACACCTTAGATAAAAATCTAGTTTGTACAATAGTATGAACTAGAACTTTTTGAGAAGAATTGTGCTTAGCCATGCTTAGACCAAACTATTTGATTTGGGGAATTTTTCAGCCAAAAGTCAAATGATGATTAATTTGTACCCTTGGCATTGGTGTGTCACGGGGGTTTTACAAATACTTTGAAAAATTAAATGAAATGAAATGATGGTTTGGACTTGGGCGAATTGGTTGTCTAGTGAGTGCAGATTTATGCACATGCTCAACTAGGTAGGTAGAGGCCCATGGTTCTGTTGGTTGTCGCCTAGGTCAGTTAAGGACCAGTCTTTGAGCCACATCTTGCTAAGCCATAACGTACTACCACATGTTTTGTATGGGCAGGACTTGGCTGATTAATTTGCAAAGCTCCATCATGGTCATTCCTATTGATTCAGTGGGTAGTCTTTCATGACCTTTGTTAGTCCCACCTAGCCCAAGAGGGGGCCTGAACCCTGCGGACGGGTAGTCCAAAGGGGGTGAAACCTTAGCGAGGGAGGACTATGGTGGAATAACGCATTGTAAAGGCATCGTGATGATCACTTAGTCGCACACTTTCGGAAGTGTGTCAAACGGACATTAAAAGTTGATTATCTCTTGTGGGTAAAGCTGTACAACCTCTGCAGAGTGTCAATCTATTCGAATAGCCGTGTCCACGGTCATGGACATGCTTGGCAAAGCCACTCAAAGTTAGACTTTGGTTTTAATTTCAAAATATTTTTGTAAAACAGTTTTGACATGGATGGGTGTCCATGAGAAAAGCTATGGGTTGAAGCCCCAGGTTGGTGCCCATGTTTATGTTGGTGTTAGGTTGGTGCCTACACTATCTTTACTAATTCAAAATCAATTTTAACTATATTATTAAAACATGAACTTTTGAACTTAGTATGGTATTTAATGTCAAATACTGTTTTTGCACAAATAACCCTATAAGCCATCCTTTGTTACATCCATGTATGCATGTCATTCTGTTATTTGACGGGTGTAACTTGCGAGCACGGTAGTTGTGCTCATACTTGCTTTATGCAAAAAAAAATCAGAGGAGGACTTCGCTTCGGGTGTGGATCATGATGACTAGGCTGCTACCCCAGTCGATTTGTCTGTGGCAGATCATATGGACTCCACTACTTCTTCATCGTCTTTCGTTGTGTTTATTTAATGTTGCCCTATAAGGTTATCTTGTAATCAACTCTGTTGTTTAATAATAAATTGTTGCGTTTATGGTTGTGCTATCACATTTGTTTACCGTGTGAGCTAGCCACTGATCATGGGACTAGTTCAGTTATGCACAAAGGATCTGGGTTGTTAATCCCGGGTCTGACAATCGACTATATCCTGGTCGAGGAGCTTGGACTGGTTGGAGAGTTCCGACTACCTGGTGGTAGGTGGTACGACCACACGTGGTATCAGAGCTGTGTATGAAAATCGGTCCTCGACTCCAGAGAAGAAGAGACCGATGGCTCCCAACGGATCTTTGTCGACAACGAAGGATGGCCCAAATTCACTGCCATATCCAGTTCTCACCTTAGAGAACTACCCGGCTTGGGCTATGAAGATGCGAGTCAATATGGGTGCCTAGGGGGTCTGGGTCGCAGTGGCCGATCCGGTCGATTCTAAAGGAAAGATCGATCTAAAAGGAAAGGCTGTGGATATCGACTTGAAGACTAATAAAACCGCATTGGCGTTGATCTATGCTGCAATACGAGACTCGATGCTCAATCAACTTGTCGGGAAAGATACTGCTCGGGAGGCTTGGGTTGCTCTTCGCACTATGCACGAATGTGTGGATCGAGTGAAGAAAGTTCGTCTACAAACTCTTCGAGGGGAGTATGAGGCATTGCATATGGGCGAAACTCAATCAGTGGATGAGTTCGCAGGAAAATTGACAGTGTTGGTCAATGAACTTTGAGCTCTTGGCAATAAATTGGAAGAAATTGAGGTGGTCGAGAAATACTTGCCTGTGGTCACAACTCTTCTGTATTCTAGTGATCTTGTGAGCATGAAATTGGAAGAGGTGACTGGGTCTCTTAAAGCACATGATGGGCTACTGAAAGGTTGCAAGGCTTGCAACGATGAAGCCTTGTTTGTGAAAGCTGAGCCGAACGGAGAGAACAAGCAGACTCAGCGAGATTACTCATCAAATCAAGGTGGTCGTGGCTCTGCTTGGCGCGGCCAAGCAGGTCGTAGTCATGGTCGTGGCCAAGGTGTGTTGGAAATATGCCCTAGAGGCAATCATAGAGATGATTGTATTTCATTATGTTCATAATATTTGATAATATGTTATCTTGTTCCTTGAATGAATCATCAGTTATATAGATCAATGAGCATGTGACTTGGTGAAACTCTTTATCTTATATGATGGCGTTCTAAAAGTATCCCTGGTCGAATGTCACTGGTCGGAACACCAGTGACTCTACGACTAGTACATGTATTGATTGATGACCATGTTTCACCGGTCATGGATATAGAGATATCGAATCAATAATGTGGACACATGTTAGAGAACATAGTGTTGGATAAGACCCACCTTGAGATACTATTGAGATTGTTATGATTCTATGTGTTGTTAGTTGGTCTCAAGCAATGATGATGTATAATCCTTAGACCTGAGATTAGCATGGTTTCCTACATGTGTAATAGCACTCTTAGGGGTTGCCAAACGCTACTCTGTAACTGGGTAGTTATAAAGGTAGCTTTCGGGTATGCTATGAAACATGCGGAGGAATGTGACTGGTCGGATATGGGATTTGCCCCTCCTAACATAACGGGAGAGATGTCTCTGGGCCCCTCGTTGTGGTCGAATAAAGAAAGTGCATGGCCATACCACTAGTGGTCGAAGTGTCGACCACATGAAGTTATTCGACACTTGATCGAGAAAGTATTGAACAGTCCATGGATGACATATTATCTCACCCGAGTTCAACCGGATGTCGTGAGGCAAAGGAGAATACACAAGAAGGTCGTTCGATTGCCGTGGTCGTAGATCGTCGAAGTCGATGGAGATGCGACCGGTCGAAGAATACTCGAATATAATCACCAACTGGTCGTAAGGAGTTGCAAACTGGTCGTAGTTAGATACTAACTGGTCGTAAGGAGTTACGAACTGGTTGTAACTAATTATGAACTGGTCGTGACTAAGTACGAGCTGGTCGTAAGTGATAAGGACCTAGTCGTAGATCATATTGCATTAAGGTTCGTCCGATATATTATGTGTGTATTCGAGAATCGTTATGTGCTGCTAGGTACCGCTGATGACTCGTGATCGGGAAAGAGTTTCCGAGTCATAACCGATTACACACGAACCTATAGGGTTACACACTTAAAGGGCTAGGATTTGATTTGGATGGTGATCCGAATTCTTATAGGCCACGAGTTCCTATTGGGCCTCCTGTTCGGAACCCATTATGGATGCCTATATATAGAGGAGCGGTGGCATAGGGTATGATCGATCAATCTTTCTGGAAGAAATCCCGAAACCCTGACAGCCACGCTCTCCTCAACCACGCCGCCGGCGCTAGCACTCCTGCGCGTGGTGTCCCTGCCCCGTACGTGTGGATACCTTGGAGGTGTTGTTGCGAAGCATCAGCACTAAGACGATCCGCGACTCACGACGTTCATCGGAGTAGGAGGAGAAGGCGCGCGGCAAGTACGACTATGACTGCTTCAACTCGCTACATCGACTCTACTTCCGCTACGAGTCGGCGCGTCTAGTGGTAATCTCATGATCTATTACTTGCGGTGGTTCCTTGGTTGCGCGGTATTTTTTTTTGTTTGTGCTATCGTAGCCTTCCCACGATCCATCAAGGTGGTCGTGGAGATTTTGCTGGACACGGCTACAAGCCTAGTCGTGGCAACGGTGAGTTCAAGCAAGATAAGTCAAAAATTAAATGCTTTGAGTGTGATAAGTTTGGACATTATGCTTCTGAGTGTCGAAGTCATATTAAATGATTTGAGTGTCAAAAGTTTGGGCATTATGCTTCTCACTATCGAAACAAGAAAGAAAAGGTGGAAGCAGATTTGTCACAAGCTTAAGAGGAGAAAGAACTCGCTCTATTGCTAACCATTGGTGAAGAGAAATCATCTGTGTTGATCATGCTTGAGGAAGGGATTCACCCTAAGATATTGAGAATTGGTGAAGAGGTGATCGACACAGATGTTTGGCACCTTGACAATAGAGCTTCCAATCACATGACTGGACAGTTGGAAAAATTCAGAGAACTCAACTAGGAGTTTCATCGGTAAGTTAAATTCGGAGATGGCTCTGTTGTATTCATAGAAGGCAAAGGCTCAATTCTACTCCAGTGCAAGAATGGAGAACAAAGACTATTGTCAGATGTTTACTACATCCCAAGAGTTTGCAACAATATCATCAGCCTTGGTCAATTAACTAAAGATGGTTATGATATAGCATTACAAGGCTCTTTGCTATTTCTACATGACCGAGATGGAAAGCTACTAATGAAAGTTCCTCGTACACCAAACAGACTATATAAGATTCAACTAGATATATGCAAATTGATATGTTTGAATATAAGTCTTGAAAACTCTACGTGGCTATGGCATGTGAGATTGGGCCATGTGAACTTTTAGTCTTTGAAACATATATCAGACAAGTATATGGTCCTCGATCTGCCACATATTGATCATCCTACTCAAGTTTTATGAAGGTTGTATCATTTCCAGGCAGTCACAGAGCCTCACGACCATTGGAGTTGGTGTACATTGATATTCGTGGACCAATTAATCCCTCTACTGATGCTGGAAACAAGTATTTTCTTCTTTTGGTTGACGATTATTCAAGAGTAATGTGGGTTTACATGCTTAAGAAGAAGAGTGAGGCTAAAGATGTGTTCCAGAAGTTTGTCAATCTTGCTGAAACTGAGATTGAACACAAGTTAAAGGCTTCAAGATCAGACCGAGGAGGAGAATTCCTGTCCAGTGAATTTGAGTCAATCTGTGAGACGAAGGGCATCACCCGATTCTTCACTGCTTCTTACAGCCCTCAGCAAAACGGAGTGGTGAAATAGAGAAACAGGATAGTGATGGACATGGCATGAAGCCTGTTGAAAAGCAAGTACATGCTGTGCAAATTTTGGGCTGAGACGGTAAGACACGCGGTGTATATTCTCAATCGAGTTTCGACGAAAGCGTTGGATAGAATCACACCGTATGAAGCATGGAGTGGAAGAAAACCAAACCTAGAGCACTTAAGAGTGTTCGGTTGCTTAGCATATGCTAAGGTAACCACATACTTGAAGAAACTCGACGACAGAAGCCGAAAGCTGATTTACATAGGCGTCGAGCCAGGAAGCAAAGCTCACAGATTGCTTAACCCTATTGATAGTAAGATCATTGTCTCCAAAGATGTTATTTTTCAAGAAGATCAACAATGGCAGTGGGAAGATAATCAAGAAGCGAGTCAAGAAATACGAAGTTGGGTTACTTTCACTATCGACAGAGAGGACAGTGATGAACTCGCTTCACCTATTGCCTCTACAACACCAATTGTGTCGGAATCACAAATTCTAGATACAACTATTGCAGACACCTACAATGGTTATGAAACAACTGAAAGCTCGACTGAGTCTACTCCAGAATTGTAGCACCTAAATATAGAAGCTTGAGGGAAATATGTGCTATAAGGCAAGACTGGTTGCTAAGGGATATGTTCACAAACAAGGAGTTGATTATGAAGAGTTTTTTGCACCTGTGACAAGAAATGAAATAGTGAGAGTACTTCTTGCACTTGCTGCACATTTTGGTTGGGAAGTTCATCACATGGATGTCAAGTCGGCATTCTTAATTGGTGATCTCACCGAGGAAGTGTATGTGAATCAACCTAAAGGTTATATTATAAAGGGCCAAGAAGACAAGGTTTACATGTTGTCAAAAGTATTATACGGGCTCAAACAAGCGCCTAGGGCCTGGAACCGTAAGCTAGATGATAGTTTGAAGAAACTTGGTTTTGAGAGATGCAATCAGGAGCAAGCCCTTTATAAGAAATAGGAAGGCACACACATAATCATAATTGGTGTTTACGTGGATGACTTGATTGTCACAGGCACTGATGTTGCAAAGGTTCAGTCGTTCAAACATCAGATGATGAGAGAGTTCAAAATGAGTGATTTAGGATTTCTGAGTTTCTATCTAGGTCTAGCGGTAGAACAATGAATTCACAGCATTTCGAACAAACAGTCAGCTTATGCAAGGAAGATCCTTGATAAAGCTGGGATGGCATATTGCAATTCATGCAAGTATCAACTGGAAGCAAAAATCACTACTACAAAAATGCTAATATTGGACGTCTGATCATAGACGGTTCATCGAAACCATCTGTATTAAAAACAATCACAGATGGTTTTTGTGTAGCGAACGTCTGTGTTACTTTTCGCGCTAAAAACCATCTGTGAAGAGGTAATATCACAGACGGTTCATAAAAATAACCGTCTGTGATATTTAGAACTATCACAGACGGTTTTCAACAAACAACCGTCTGTGATAATTAAATGTTTCAGCTCCTGCATGATGCGTCTCTTCGTCTCCTGTGCTGACAGACGATATGATGCGTTTCTTCATCTCGCGCACCAACGTTACATACGATGCGTCTCTTCGACGTTTTATAAGAACGATCATCGCGCGCCATGGTAATCAGCACACATGGTATTGAATATATACGTACGTACGTACACCAGGGTGAGCACGCAGAGCATGACTGCTAGGACCAAGTTGGTGAGGAGGTCGGCGATCGCCGTCCTAGCTCTTCCTAACGATGTTGTTGTCCACATCGTCGGCCTTGTGGCCGCGAGCTCTCTTTAGCCCATGGCTAACCTCTGTAGCCTACGAGCCACGTACATGCATGATGATTTTGTTTTTTGTCCAATATATATATGATCAGTTCTGAACTGAATTTGACTAGCAACAACGACCTTAATTTGGCCTTTTAATTTTATCTTATAGAGTAATTAATTCTTTTATTAAGATTATGTCATCTTAAATTTTAGTTGCAAGGCCATGTACAAGGTGTTTAAGAAGCACACCGTGGGGAGGCGTGTTGCGTTGGAGTAGGAGGAGGCGATGAAGTGGCGGGACAATGAGCGCTACCCCACCGTTGTCAACCACTTGGCCGACGCCGGCAACCCGGAGGCTTGCTTCATCCTCAGCCTCATGCTTATCTTCGCGCCCCAAGACATGCAGTGTGGCCTCGTGTTCCTTGAACGGGTGGCCGTCGCTGGCCACAAGGCTGCTGCCTACGTGCTCGACCTCCTCCTCTACACAACTAGCGAGATGCGCGATGTTGGGATGCACTACATCAGGTAGGTTGAGGGCGAGCCGGCTGACGGCGGGTGCGAGAAGGCCAAGAGGACCAACCGGAAGTGCATGTGGTGCCAGAGGCTCACCGCGTACATGGTCCAGGTGGCGGCGTGGAAGAATATGGCCGGGTCACTAGGCCAGGTATGGGCACTGTCGGATGATAGCCACCGGTGCACGAGCACCGACTGTGGCGAGGAAGGGTGGGATGACTACGCTGTCTTCTGCAGCGATGACTGTAGGATTAGGCATGAGTATACCAATTTCTTTGCAGAAGGTGTTGAACTACTTACCATAAAATTAGCGGTTTTAGCATAGTTTAGAAAATCCGTATGTATTAGGGAGTGTCTATCTATGCTTCAGGTGACTGAAATTTTTTTATCCATCAGTTACATTTTCTCACTGTTAGATCAACATTCTATGGCCCAGATTGTCTCTTTCTAAAATAGACAAAAGTATTACAAGAAAAATACAAAAAAAATGTCACTGACGGTTCTATTATGGAACCGTCTGTGATATGAGACCATATCACTGATGGTTCCATAATAGAACGGTTTGTGATACTTATCACATACAGTTCTATTATGGAACTGTTAGTGATAAGTATCACTCTTTATTAGTAGGAGCCTTGCTAGGGTTTGCGCCCTATACTCGTCAGCCCCCAGCGCCCTTACTCTCGCCTGTTCCCCTCGCCCCTGACCTTGATGCCGCCGCCCGAAGCCTCTCCACTGACCTCCCTCGGGGCTACCTCCCCTAGGCCAGATCTGCCTCTCTCCCCTGGTGGTTGCTTGCATTGGCTGGGGTTTGCGCATGGGGCTCACCTGTGCGCTAGTGGCTTGTCCCTTGCTGGCGCCGCTCGCTTGCCTCTCCTACGGTTTGATTTTTATGCTTGAGCGTTGAGTGGTGTTCTGATGTTTGATTGATTTATGCATAGTGGGAGATGGATGTCGGTTGTACTGGTGGTGGTGTTTGCCGCCGTTGCTGCGTCGCACTGAGGTAAACTACTCCTCTTTATTCTCTATCCCATTCCCTTCCCTTAACTCTGTGATGGTGTTGGTGATGATATGGATGATATTGCTAGTGTGGCATGAGCCCTTGAGTAGCATTGAATGGTATTATGATGTTTGGTTGATTTATGCATAGTAGGGAGATGGATGTCGGTGTGTGCTGGTGGTGGTGTTTGCCGCTGTTGCCTTGTCGCACTGAGGTAAACTACTCCTCTTTATTCTCTATCCCGTTCCCTCCTCGGTGCTTTGTGATGGTGTTGGTGATGATATGGGTGATACTGCTAGCTAGTGTGGCATGAGCCCTTGAGCCCCAGTATTCAAAAAGTGATTTTTGTGTGCTCCTGAATTACTGTATGATGAATTTATGTCACAAATTCAATTGGATGTGATATTGTGTATAGATTGTGCCTTGACCTATTAGATCAATCTTCTTAATCTTATCTTTGTCTATGTCATCAACTAGTCTCTTGCCATTCAACTAGCCTCTCGCCATTCATTTCACCTTTGCCAGGTACATCCTACCATTCCATTCCTGATCTCTTCTCTATAAAGTCTCTAAGCAGTGGCTGCTTGGTTCATCCACGCAGCATGAGGAGGATGAAACAGTAGCCACGGGCAACTTCATCAAGCCCATGCAAGTTTAAGAAGCATGGCTGCTAGGAGAGCGTTAGGACATTCAATTAACTGGATGTCATCGATAGATAATTGGACATCGCTATGTTCAGAAGTGACGTGGACGCGCAGGTACTCCGACTTGGAAGTGGCTTTATGTATCAGCAACTAACCATTTCTTGATGTCAAGTCACCGTAGAACTTAGATTCAACTATCACAAACGGTTTTATCTATAAACTGTCTGTGATATTCTACTATCATAGATGGTTTTGAGTTAATAACCGTCTGTAATGACCTCATGTCATTACAAACCCATAAACTCAGATGGCTCACAAAATCGTCTGTGATGACGTTTTTGAACTGTCTGTAAAGACCTTTTCTGTAGTAGTGAATCAGATTGGAAAAGGATGATAATGCAGAACCGATCAATGCTTCTAATTATAAAAGCTTGATTGGTTGTTTGCACTATTTGCTACACACCTGACCATACCATAGTTATGTAATAGGAGTTGCAAGTCGATTTATGGAGAAACCGACCAAGACGCATGAATAGGCGTTGAAGCATATTCTGATGCACGTGGCTGGCTCTATTGATCACGGCTTGATTTATTCCAGGAATGAACAGGCGTCGTTGCTAGTTGGATATAACGAAAGTGACTTGGCTGGAGATTTCGTTGACAGAAAAAGCACCATAGGAACTGTCTTCTTTCTGTATGGCAACATAGTAACGTGGTGTTCTCAAAAGCATAAGAGTGTAGCGTTATCTAGTTGCGAAGCTGAATTCATGGCAGCAACCTCGGCATCTTGTCAAGGAATCTAGCTAAAGAGATTGTTGCAAGACTTGCAAGGGGAAGATACTGAACCATTTGAGTTGTATGTCGACAACAAGGCAGCACTAGCGTTAATGAAGAACCTAGTATTTCATGGGAGGAGTAAACATATTGATACACATTTTCACTTTATAAGAGGATGTATTGAGGAAGGACTGGTCGATGTGCATCATGTACCAACAGATCAACAGAAGGCTGATATCCTAACAAAAGCTCTGCCGCGTGTGCAATTTCAAAAGATGTGTGATTTAATTGGTATTCATGTTCTCACTGATGATAGTCAGGATTAGGGGGACTGTTGGAATTAATCCTTCCTGTAATAGTTTGTTCAATTCTAGTTTAAGTCTTAGAGATTTCATTTTAGTTTTGGAGTCTGTGTATTCGAGTCGTACTCGTAGAAACCGAGTCCGAAGTTGAGTCCTCGTACTCAGCCTATATAAGTCACCATTGAGTCTTGCATTGTTGCGAAGTCGTGAGTTGAGAAAAGCAATAGAAAAAACAAAATAGGAGCAATCGCTCCCGAAACCGATCGCGTGTTTTTGTTTCGACCACTATTCATCATGACCACTATTCATCATGACCACTATTCACCACAAGTACTGTTTATTACGAGTACTATTCAGGAGTTATGACAACACCTGGTCGTAGAAGAGGCTACGACTTCACCTGGTCATAGAAGGCTATGGCTGCATCAGATCTAGTCGTAGAATTGTTTCAACTGCTCATGGTCGTAGAGCGAGGAGGATCAACTATGTCCTGATCGAGGAGCTTGGACTGGTCAGAGAGTTTCGACTACCTGGTCGCATTTGGTACCACCACACGTACTACATCACAAAGCAGTTTGTAAAAATGATCGAGGTGAAGTGATCAGCTGCCTGTCATAAAGTTAAATCGGAGGAAGTTATCCTGTTGTCGCCACTTCTGATTCTTGCTGTTTGATTTAGACGAAGCAATAAAGTTCCTTGTACAAACTGTCATTATTTTATAAGTCATGAAACATCACCTTCATGAATAGTAAGCAACTGTTTTTATCGGAGCACATGCATGCATGTTCAAGTAGAGCTGGGGGTTGGGCCGTGCTTTTTTGGGCCCGGTCTGCCCGACCCGGCCCAAGCACGACACGGCCCGACACATGGCAGGCCAGGCTGGCACGACACAAACGGTGGGCCAGGCTGGGCCTAGAAAGCCAGCCCGTCGGGCGGCACGGCATGGCCCGGAAAACCGTGCCATGCTCTGGCCAGCACGGGACGGTGAGCACGGGGGGCACGGTCGGCACGCCTCCCGCCTCCTCGCCTCCCGTGGCCGCCTCGGCCTCGTCGGCTCCTGCCTCGCGGCCTCAGGCTCGCCACCTCCCGCCACGCCACTCCGCCTCCCACCGCGGCCTCATGCGCCGCTCGGCTTCAATATCCACCACAGAGCAAGGGGGGAGTAGAGAGAGTCAGAGAGTAGAGCAAGGGTAAACCTTAGTGCAAACCTCGGCAACCATGGCGCCATGGACTGAGCGGAGAGAGAGAGAGGTCGGGGAGAAGAGCAGGCGCGCAGTGGCGAGGAAGGAACATGGCGGCACCGGCGGCCGGGCGCAGCACTAGCCGAACTGGAGGCGGGTCCAAGGACTAGGCGTGGTCCAACTAGGGGAGGAGCCGCGTGGGAGCACCAGGTGGCGTAGGCGGTAGGCGGGGCGGCACCGGTGGGGGTTGGTGCCGGTGGAGGCTTCGGCCGAAGGAGCTCCATGGAGAAGAAGGGGGAGATGAAGAAGAAATGGGAGGTGAGGAGATGAGAGGAAATGGGGAATGAGGAACTGAGGATGAAGAAAGAGCCTGGTGCTTTTCGGCTATGAGTGGACAAGGCAAGAGAGAGAAAGGAGATGGGGGTTAGGTGAGGGGATTGGGTGAAGGAGGATTAGGAAATAAAGGTAGAAATTATTAACAGGGAAAGGGTAATAATTAAAGTCTAACGAGAATTAGTAGTAATAAAGTTAGATGAACACCAGTATTATTAAATATCAGCACTATGTAATTTTCGGACCAAACGAATTTAAACAAGCCACGTATGGATAAATAACAGTAGACTGACCGATAGAAAATAAAAGCACGGAAAATTGAGATATTAATCCGAGACCTTGTATAACTAAAATAATCACCGGTAGCACTCACAAAAATTAGACTAACAGTCTCGTATGTTAGAAAAGATTTAATCAAGATAAAATAATTAAAACAACACTGCGTTGGTCAGTGGGCCCATTAGTTAGTTGAGCAAGGAGTTAAGCAGTGTAGTAGATTAGTACATATGCATTTTAATTAGAGTAATTAGTGATTAATTTTTGTGATTAGTTAAGAGACAGTTAGCAGGTTAAGTAGGAATAGCTAGCTAATCAGTAGGTAAAGTAATTAAGAAAATGGCATTCTACTTAAGATAATTGGTGAATAGTCTAATAAGATTAACTAGAAAATAAATCATACAGTATTTGATTAATGGCTATGCCCTAGCAAATTACAACTGCAATAGTGATTGGATTAAGCAATTAGAGCCTACATGAAATCATCAGTGGACTGTGTAAGTTAAGGCTTAGGTTATAGTGATATAGCCATGGTTGGGCATATACATATGAGCCAATGATCAGTAATTAACCTAAGGTCATGGATGTAATATTGATAATAATGGATTGCACAAAAGGTTGATCAGAATTCATAGGGTATGTAGTGTTGGATATTCCAATTGACAATTGCGTAATGACTAGTTTTTGTTAATGACTAAACCAAGTTAGTTGACTATTTAGCATTGTTAATCAGTGAGTGAACCTTATAGTTGATAAGTGTTGATAAGTGCAGATCCAACCAATGGATAACCATATAGTTTTCGTTAATGACTGAACCAAGTTAGTTGACTATTTAGCGTTGTTAATTAGTCTGCCTTTGGCTACTAAACTCAAAGAATAAGGATTTAGTAATAGACCCTATAGGGTATAGTTGTCCCAATAACATGCAAACCCTAGAACATGGCTAACATAATAATAATGCTAATAAGTATAACTTAATTGATTAGAGCTGATTGGTGTGACCGTGTACGAAAATATTAATTGTTGAAGAGAGTTCATGAACCCAAAACTTCATCTCGATCAGCACCTAGCTATGCACACAATAGATCATTGTCAGTGGCACAACACGGCCCGAAGCACGACGGGCCCGTGCCGTGCCGGCACGGCACGGCCGAATGCCCAGCTCTATGTTAAAGAATGAAACTAAAACCACGCAATAACAAAACTGATTGTAAGCATACTTCTAATCTTCAGTAGCTAGATAAGTTTTCTGAATCCGGGATATAAAAAAAATTAAGTATGAAACCATAAGAGTTTTTATCGCGAGGGCTATAAAACATGAGTGTGAGAATCATGCATTTTCCACTTTGTTTGAACGCAAACACAAACAAGAATCCGTGGCGGGGGCTAGGAAATTTTGTATACAAACCAAACAATAACAATGTGCATACGTCTAAATTAAGAAAATTGTATTGGACACATATATGATCGAGCCAGTAGGGTTGGCATCGTTCACCCCAGTTTCCACTGACCCCGCCCTCGGTGAGGGAACCACACATATTTTAACTTGTAAGCTTACTCCAATAATTCTTGGATGACCTCACATGCTTCTGGATATATATATATATATATATATATATATATATATATATATATATATATATATATATATATATATATATATATATATATATATATATATATAACAGATTGACGGGCATTTTAAGGCCGTACAGACATGATAGGACCTGCACAAATTCTTTTTTGAGGAAACGACCTGCACAATTTAAAGAATCAATAATGTATGCAAGCTCGAGTTGGAAGGTTACATCCTCCAATAATATAAACCTATCCAAGTCATTGTGTTGTACAACTCAAGATCTATCTTAAGTTGTATCAATTATACACGTCAAGCTTTGTATGGCCACAAAGAGATGTTGTTCAGATATGTGCAGCCCCAAGTGGCTCTCTCATTAGTTTAATTTGATCCTCTAGTCAGCAATAATCACAACTCAACCTTTTAGGCACGAATAAGCATCACGGTTTCCTTCGGAAAAAAAAGGCATGCGGTTATGTTGACTGATTTTGTAGAAAAAAAAGATTTTCCATTATTAAAACAAAGGCAAAAGAAGCGACCACATTCGCTCTCAAGAGCTATAAATTACCATGTTAGTTAGTGAAAAAAGGAAAACATCTACATCGTCGATTGTAGTAGGTCCAGATTATAACAGTACGATTAATCATATACAAATATGAGAGTTGTATAGGAATACAATTATATTTTCATAATAAGCATAATAGATATATAATAAGTATACAACTCCATGTTTCGATGTAAATATATGCATTGTGCTGTCTAGCCAAGCAATTAATTGAGTGGGAAATCTGGCTAGTGCGAGCACGTGCACACACACACATATACTATCCTAGCTACACCCCTATGTAGAATTGTAACACCCCAGCCGACATGAGCCTGGAATGCTACTAAACAAAACCCTAATAATTCTAATCAAGGCAACTTTAGTAAATTTCGGCAGAACCTCCCCTGTAAAATTAATTACACGGAGGTTCCAACATACAGATAATTCATAAATTAACTAAACTATCATCCAGACACATCAAAAGATAATCCAAGACATGCTAAGTATCTAGCAATCCAATGAAGTATAAAGTTCCACTACTCATCATTATTATACTTAAACCCCTGCAAGAGACAAGACATAATGAACCTTTGAGTATCTTGCCCAATTACTAAAAACAATTACGATCTGAAGATCATTCAACTTTATTTAGTTCATGTGGCATGTGTGTGACTAGCAGACTACTTCCCCCCATGTATGTCGTTCTTGGCTCGGTACCTAAAACAACAATAAAGCAAGAGTGAGTCCACAGACTCAGCAAGTACATAAAAAAACTATAACATCAACATACATGTAAAGGAGATCAACAATAGAACATCTCATATGCAAATGCAATGCTCAAGGAACCTTTATCTTTAACTTTCTGTGTGCATTACACCGGTAATGCAGAGTATGCAACCGTCGCCGCATGCCCATGCCTGTGCGCGCACGCACAGGGACCAATTGCCCGTTACTCCGCAAGTAACGGGGACCTCAAGCCCACGCTCCACGAGTGAGGGGATCTCGGGCCCATCACATTCATGACGGGGATCTCAAAGGGAAACATGTTTGGTCACCGCGTGACCAAGCCTCAATATGCTCTCAATATGCAAATGCTCATCTCTCATTCATCATCAATCTTACCAAAAGACAACAACATTGAACCACAGTAGAGCATAAGCATAATTTGAGCCATCACCATACTTAAACATTCATCAAGTAAGCCATCTTGCTATGCAACCATATATCAAATAGCACACAAACATAGCCAATCAATCACACCCATTTAACAACAATGCACTTGCCTCAACCGTGCGAGCGAGGAGGTTGGGGATACGGTGCTGCTCGGAATCAAACCCACACCTGGATAACATATGAGACACGCTAAGGCTACCATATAGATTCAAAAGCAAAACTATAGATACAACTGAGCATAACGACCACTAAAACGCGGTCCCCAATTCTATTACCAACTACCAGTCAGTCCTACCAGTGGACAGTCACCTTCGAAAAAACATAACTAATTGTACAGAAATCCAAATAAAGAGATCTTGGACATTCTGAAAAGGTTATTGAATTCCCCTTCTAAACCTAGTTGGTGAGGTTCTCTAATTCGTCCCTTTACTAGCCCTACCAAGCCATACAACAGAGTATCAATTCTCGCGTCGGGTCTCTGGACAGCAACAAAGAAACTATCATAACTTTCTCTACGTTCATCCGAATTTCATGATCTTTAGTTTTCCTGAAAGCTGGAAGGATTATCTACATTTTTAGTTATGGTGAGACCCTCTGATTTTTCCTCTAAGTATACGCTTAAGTCGAAACACTAAAACCTGTCAGACCAGCCATCATTCCACAGCACAGACTCCCTAAGAAAAATCATAACTTTTGCTACAGAGGTCCAAATGACGTGATTCTTGTCGGCAATGAAAGATAACGAGATAACATACAACTCTCTAGGTGATGGAGACCTCCAATTCGGCCTCTAACAGCTTCTTAATTATTAATCAAAACGACTGCAGATTCTCGTCAGGATTTTAAGACAGCAGCAATTAAATCAACGTAACTTCTAAACCGTAAATCGGAATTGGGTGTTCTTGGCGGACAATTAAAGCTAAGAACAAAACCCAACTATCTCTAGGAGACAAGATTCCCAGATTCTGATTCTAAGGATGCCAAAACTTCGACGCACTAATCTGGACAGAACGCGATCTAGCAGCAAAAGTAATCGATCTACTAAACGAAAGCGTAAACGCATAATATACTAATCAAACAACGAAGAACACTCGTCGTTACCCTTGAAGAATCGCAGGAAGATGAAGAACCACCCCTATGAAGAAGATCCTCTCCCTCTTTCCTTCCTTCCTCTCAAAAGGATGCAGTCCTACGGTCCTTTCTTCGCTTGGTTGGCGGCAGGAACACCGGTAGCAAGGAGGAGGCACCAATGGAAGATGGGGCAGCTTGGAGAGGGGAGGGAAGGGGTGGAGGCAGCCATGAGGAGGCGCAAGGGGAGTGGGGTGGCGGCCATAGGGGAGGAGAGAGGCGGCCTAGGGTTTGGCCCCTTTAAAGCCGGACTCCTCCCTCCACCTATGGGCCGAAGCTCATGGGCACGAGGCCTCACCACGCTGCCCAAAAACTGCTGCTAACCCCTTTTTAACGACTAATTAACTATTTTCTATTAGATCCTTCTTACGGATCAATTTCTAATTAACCCTTTTTCCTTTGAATAACTGGTTTTCTCCGTTTTCCACTGAGTATTACATTCTACCCCTTAGACCGAATTCGACCAATTCGAACACGCTAAAGCCAAAGAATAATCACAGTTAAGGATTACTAACATTGCCACGCTCCTGCTATGAATAACTCCGGACAAAGCTCGCACATGCGAGACTCCCATTCCCAAGTTTTTTTTTCCTCTCGGAATTATGGGACCACCATACCCTGACATCATTGAAATGTTACGCCTTACTTCACGCCCCAACCTTTCACAAGTTACTCAACGGTCACGTCTCGTTGACATGGTCTTACTCGTGGGCCACTGGCCCTAACGAGCTTCACGCTCTAGGCACGCTAGGACTCGAGACGGTCCTAGTAATGCGCTATCTCCCGAATCTTCGCCTATTTCAGAAACAACCAAAGTACTAAAGGTCAACATTTTCTTTAGTACCAAATCACACAACCTGCACATAGCACATAAACTCGTGTTCCTTGTATCATTCGATCTTTTCAATTTTACAAAGGGCGCCTTCTTTAACTGTGGACGCACCACAAAACTCATTTTAAACAAGCTCTAACAAAAACAAAACCCAACTGAGAATAAAGAATTCTCAACGCGAACACGCATCACCAACTCCCCACCAAAAGAGTTAAATTCAAAACCAAAAGATTCATCATGAAACTCTTCCACTTTCGAATTAGACAGGCTACCAATGAACACCACATAAGCCAAAGGCAAAATCACTCGAATGCTCAAAACAACCATTTCCTTTATTTGTCTTAACCGAAAGAATCTCGCATACCGAGAAGAACCAACTTAATAAATGTTTGGCATCCATCACCAAGACAAATCTCAAATAAAAGCCAAGAGAACATTTCATTATCCAAGAATACAACCTTTTCCTCAAACTTTCTTGTAGGGTTTTCATCTTTATCTTAAACCTTGAGATTCCCAATCATCGCATAACACTCTAATTTATTTATTTTTTTATTTGGCAATATCAAAGCTATGCTCAAACTGAACACAAAATCCACACCTATGAAGAGAGACTCTTCCAATCCACAATAGCATACTCTGATCAACTTCTCTACCAAAAGAATTATCTTGACAAATAGTTCCCAACACTCCTCAATATAAATTTCATCCACAATCACATCACCTCAATCTTTTATAGATAATCAACTTGATATTCACCACATTCCCACTCATTTACTTTACCCAAAGAATTCTATCAAAGGTCAACACACTATTTAAAATTCAGTTATGTTCTTCCACCTCTGCACATATTACTGGGTCTTTCAGGTCCTAGCATAACATACAGGGCCCCCAAATTTAACCTTCAAGTCTCCTATCGTAAATTTCTGGTTTAGTTGATAGGAAATCCTCACATTCGTTTACTAAAATTTCACACAGCTCGACAATAATCTTAGTCATTAATATCAATACTCCTAACTAATCAGATAACCGCCCCAAGGTACTTTATTTCACCAACCTTAGACCTTCTCTAATCCACACCAATCCAATCCAACTACACAACTGTAATATACCTCTTCACAATACCCTAACTGATTGACCAAGATTCAAACATACTCAATCATTTAATGTCAAAAGATAAATATATTCTTGACCAAGTCATCCATCGAGATAATCTAACTCCTATGGGGTTACTCATCAAGCCGAGTCATACTTGACAATAACTCAATTATTCCTACTATCCCGTTAATTAACATAGCGATTAATTTTCTCCACACTATTACCATCATGAAACTACACCATCATGCTTCTTCTACACAATCTTACTGAGTACCCAAATGCGATACTCTAAAATTCTGATCAAGATTCCGATACTTGCTACTTCTAATGTTCTGTCAAAATAAACATGAAATCTTGGACCACATCTCGCTATAGGTCCTACTAGTTGCGACTACGAAATCATCAACTCCAAAGACTAATATTCTTTTTAACTCAAATCCTTTTCAAGGATTATTCTAATAAATTGATTAATTATTCGATGCCTCTCCCAAAGGTTCACAAATCATCCACTAGACCACCCCTATCTCGTTGCCAATTCACATCCGAAGAGACTTTGTAATATAGTTCGGTTAACCCTTTCTTAGAAGAAGAGGCAAATAGAAATAAATTTCAGCCTTGAAGGAAAACGTTACCACTTACAGTAGTTCAAAATCACGAGAAACAATCAGATAATGATGTTCTTGGAAAATAAAAGATAGGATCAAAGGTGAGGGCACACGTCCTCAAACGGGAATAAAACATTACCTTTGGAATTCAAGAAACTCTGATGGGCAAAACAGAAAGTTTAAGCAAAATTCGGAAACTGTAAGTTACCAAACTTGACTTCAGTCTCAAATACTTCTACTTCACTCTTACCTTTAACAAAGAAAAAGACTTTCGTTGGTTACAGCATCACTTTGCCAACTCCAACAATAAGAGATTCATAAACCTCAATACAAAAATCACTAAGAAGCTAATAAAACCTCTCAACACGTCATTAAGCGCAAAAACAAATTCAGCTACCACATCGACAAGAGGTCTGAAAGTTCACAGACACAAAGCTAGAAATATTTTCACTTAATCCATATCAGGCAAGCGATCCAATCCCTTTATACCATACATTCCATATTGTCATCATAATCCCTCACTAGCAATCTTACTAACACTAAAATAATATACTCCTGGCGAGAATCCTCGTCGCCTCTCATCCCATCCTAAATCTCTCCAAAAGAAACACCAGTCACAAGGTTGAAACAAACCTCTTTTAACAAAATCATACTTATCAAATAACAACCGCCAAGCACGCTTTCGGATATCACTTATTCATTCATCCACACCACCATCAGTGTTACTCACACCCACTCCAAATATCAAAAGGGCTCTACTTCTACTTGTAGTCACATATCCATCTATAAACGTAGAGTCAACACTCTATTTTAAGCTCTTAGTTTAGGGCAATTTATAACTAGAGATTTAATATCAACATCCCTTGTAAAACAGGGTGTCACAAGGTACTACCTCTACATCCATCTAGTCCGATATACATGTTTTCGATCTAGCAATTATGTATGACCATCAAGTAGCCAGTTTATGAAAATTACTGGATTAATATCCTCTAGGTCATCGTTCAATCATATCCTTAACATATTCATCACTAATGGGTAGACAAATCCATTGAGATACTTTGCACCGATTTATCCAATAAATGCGAATTTCCATCATCTTAATGATCAAAACAAGTCATCAATATCTCACACTTCTTAATAAATCTCGGTTCACTAGTAGGTATAAACATACCCTTACTCATAGTTTTCATCAGAACTACTAGAAGACAACCTCGACTTAATCAACGTTAATTCCAAGGAACTGGTTAAAACCATTTATGTTCCACACTACATATCCAACTTGATAACTCAAACCATACTAGTTAATTGCTTTGGTTATAACCTCTCACTTATCCATAACAAAACATCGCTAAAGGGTTGAACATCTTGTTTCATAGAATGGAACCATTAAACTTCAACACTCATCATACCCAAAAGAAATACATAAGGTCAAATCCTCCACGTACTAAAGGTATTTCAATAGGAAACATTCATGACCCAAATTATCAAGCGAATAAATGGGTCAAGATTTCCATCAAGAAAGTAGGACCTCCATAACAAAGAACAATACTATCAAAGACGACGATCACAAGTAGCAAGAATAGTTCAAGAGTCAGAAAAGACAACATTTGCTCTATAAAACAAATACAAACCAATTGAAACCCATCAACTGCATTGTAACCACTAACCAAAGAAGGTTCATCAACATGAGCGCTCAACAGATTGGAAAAACAATATTTGCTTTAAAGGATCAAATTAAATCAATGGAAACACCTCAACTGGAAGAAACTTCAAATCTAAGAGCAATTCATCAAGCACACCTTAACTCGAGTAGACCAAATCAATTTTTTTTTTTTTTTTGGGAAGAGAACAATCTCTCCAAAGATACTCAAATTATCACCTATACTAAGATATTCGAGAAAACCACTTCCCTATTCTCACACCGTGAATGGTGGTGTAGCCTGGTAAAGCCCAAGGTCACAACCACGACCTCAACCTCTCAAACGTGGGTTAACCCCACACAAGATAACAATAGTATTATATTATAGATATATTAGTTCAACTCACAACAGATTCTTCAATACAACATACGGAGCGTAAATGCAATGCAAAACCCAACCCACCTCGTGCACGGTGTGTCAATTTAATATTTTAACTACCACGGACCTAAAGCCCGCTCGATACCAATCTGTAACACCCAACCGACATGAGCACGGAATGCTACTAAACAAAACCCTAATAATTCTAATCAAGGCAACTTTAGTAAATTTCGGCAGAACCTCCCCTGTAAAATTAATTACACGGAGGTTCCAACATACAGATAATTCATAAATTAACTAAACTATCATCCAGACACATCAAAAGATAATCCAAGACATGCTAAGTATCTAGCAATCCAATGAAGTATAAAGTTCCACTACTCATCATTATTATACTTAAACCCCTGCAAGAGACAAGACATAATGAACCTTTGAGTATCTTGCCCAATTACTAAAAACAATTACGATCTGAAGATCATTCAACTTTATTTAGTTCATGTGGCATGTGTGTGACTAGCAGACTACTTCCCCCCATGTATGTCGTTCTTGGCTCAGGTACCTAAAACAACAATAAAAGCAAGAGTGAGTCCACAGACTCAGCAAGTACATAAAAAAACTATAACATCAACATACATGTAAAGGAGATCAACAATAGAACATCTCATATGCAAATGCAATGCTCAAGGAACCTTTATCTTTAACTTTCTGTGTGCATTACACCGGTAATGCAGAGTATGCAACCGTCGCCGCATGCCCATGCCTGTGCGCGCACGCACAGGGACCAATTGCCCGTTACTCCGCAAGTAACGGGGACCTCAAGCCCACGCTCCACGAGTGAGGGGATCTCGGGCCCATCACATTCATGACGGGGATCTCAAAGGGAAACATGCTTGGTCACTGCGTGACCAAGCCTCAATATGCTCTCAATATGCAAATGCTCATCTCTCATTCATCATCAATCTTACCAAAAGACAACAACATTGAACCACAGTAGAGCATAAGCATAATTTGAGCCATCACCATACTTAAACATTCATCAAGTAAGCCATCTTGCTATGCAACCATATATCAAATAGCACACAAACATAGCCAATCAATCACACCCATTTAACAACAATGCACTTGCCTCAACCGTGCGAACGAGGAGGTTGGGGATACGGTGCTGCTCCCGGAATCAAACCCACACCTGGATAACATATGAGACACGCTAAGGCTACCATATAGATTCAAAAGCAAAACTATAGATACAACTGAGCATAACGACCACTAAAACGCGGTCCCCAATTCTATTACCAACTACCAGTCAGTCCTACCAGTGGACAGTCACCTTCGAAAAAACATAACTAATTGTACAGAAATCCAAATAAAGAGATCTTGGACATTCTGAAAAGGTTATTGAATTCCCCTTCTAAACCTAGTTGGTGAGGCTCTCTAATTCGTCCCTTTACTAGCCCTACCAAGCCATACAACAGAGTATCAATTCTCGCGTCGGGTCTCTGGACAGCAACAAAGAAACTATCATAACTTTCTCTACGTTCATCCGAATTTCATGATCTTTAGTTTTCCTGAAAGCTGGAAGGATTATCTACATTTTTAGTTATGGTGAGCCCCTCTGATTTTTCCTCTAAGTATACGCTTAAGTCGAAACACTAAAACCTGTCAGACCAGCCATCATTCCACAGCACAGACTCCTAAGAAAATCATAACTTTTGCTACAGAGGTCCAAATGACGTGATTCTTGTCGGCAATGAAAGATAACGAGATAACATACAACTCTCTAGGTGATGGAGACCTCCAAT
Organism: Ampelocalamus luodianensis; assembly: GCA_036346255.1. Lineage (NCBI taxonomy): Eukaryota > Viridiplantae > Streptophyta > Magnoliopsida > Poales > Poaceae > Ampelocalamus > Ampelocalamus luodianensis. The sequence goes on from CM070630.1 coordinate 37,579,108, forward strand.
TCGGCCTCTAACAGCTTCTTAATTATTAATCAAAACGACTGCAGATTCTCGTCAGGATTTTGGGACAGCAGCAATTAAATCAACGTAACTTCTAAACCGTAAATCGGAATTGGGTGTTCTTGGCGGACAATTAAAGCTAAGAACAAAACCCAACTATCTCTAGGAGACAAGATTCCCAGATTCTGATTCTAAGGATGCCAAAACTTCGACGCACTAATCTGGACAGAACGCGATCTAGCAGCAAAAGTAATCGATCTACTAAACGAAACCGTAAACGCATAATATACTAATCAAACAACGAAGAACACTCGTCGTTACCCTTGAAGAATCACAGGAAGATGAAGAACCACCCCTATGAAGAAGATCCTCTCCCTCTTTCCCTTCCTTCCTCTCAAAAGGATGCAGTCCTACGGTCCTTTCTTCGCTTGGTTGGCAGCAGGGAACACCGGTAGCAAGGAGGGGAGGCACCAATGGAAGATGGGGCAGCTTGGAGAGGGGAGGGAAGGGTGGAGGCAGCCATGAGGGAGGCGCAAGGGGGAGTGGGGTGGCGGCCATAGGGGAGGAGAGGGGCGGCCTAGGTTTGGCCCCCTTTAAAGCCGGACTCCTCCTCCACCTATGGGCCGAAGCTCATGGGCCCGAGGCCTCACCCACGCTGCCCAAAACTGCTGCTAACCCCTTTTTTTAACTGACTAATTAACTATTTTCTATTAGATCCTTCTTCTGGATCAATTTCTAATTAACCCTTTTTCCTTTGAATAACTGGTTTTCTCCCGTTTTCCACTCTGGAGTATTACAAGAATAGCTATTCTACAACGCACCCCTTTCTATGGGCTAAAACCCACACCCTACCTTGGTCAAAGCCTAGTCAAACAAAACCCACTACCACCCACCTCGGCCAACCCCCTCCACTGACTTCCTCTCAGTCCCATGTCTCCCGCCATGCACCATTTCTGCGTTCAAACAGTGCAGTAGGTCTCTAGGAAATGTGCTCCAACATGGAGATCCTCCGGCATGCCTCCAACAACTCATGGGTCACACAATGGAGGTATCCATCAAATGATCTCACCAAGCCAACGAAGTGCAGGGGGTGGGGTGATGAAGTCCATGCCCACCACCTAGTAGCTATATTCCTCCCTATCCCCCGAACGCACAGGAAAATAGTAGAACATATCCTGCACCTCAGGCAGGTCATGGTGGATGCGAACGATAGCGACGTAGGCCACATCGTAGAGCGACATTAGGGCACACGAGCCTCGCCTGTAGTAGCAGAAGGAAGGGTCTCCAACGTGTCATCCTTGGACAAGCACCTGTGTGAAGTACTCGATGGACACTGGCTGGAGGGCGTGCTGAAAATGGTGTATAGTGGTGTGTGAGGATAGCGAATACATTGCAACATCACCCATAAGGTGTGCTGCAAGGTATCCTCCTCAAAAGCACTCGTGCGGTACTGCGACTCCTAGTAGGTGGTCATCTACAATTTTTGGAAAAGGCAAGAATTAATGATCATTTCTATAACATAGTGATAGACACATATAAGAAATGACACTAAGAAAAGAGAAGGGTGTAGCAACATGTTATCATTCATTCACTGCTATATTTTGCTAGTGTTCTAAGGTTAATTTTCAAGTTATACTACCTCTTGCTCTACACGTTTAATTAAAACTCCATACCACACAATCAAATCACTACATAACGAAGGTAGAAAGGGTTTAAAGGATAATATAACGCATTATTTTCAATACATACCTTAGCCCTGAAATTTTTGTAAAGAGCCATCTAAAGTGGCGTTTTCATTAGCTTAAAGCGGATTTTTGAAAGACCTTTCTGTATAATGTTTTAGAGACTTTGCCAAAACATTTCGGTTCAGTTTTAATGATTTAAACGTGGCAAAAAAAACTTTTATTTTCAGATAGCACATCTTCCTCCAAAACAAGAGTTACTTGAGAGAAGATGGGAAGAGTCGACAAAAGAATGGCTTAGATGAGGGAATAATGCTAACAGGGGTAAGGTTAGCAGAAACTCCTAAATTTTCATAACTATTTTTTATAATTAAAATATGTTGCATTTTGAAAACAAAATCCTAAACTAAGGGTCATTCTAACTAGGGCTTGACCTACAGTCAGTTTGACTCTGATACCAATACTATCAGACCCTAGGCTTTGAATATCCAAAGCTCTTGTGTGTGTACTGTACTAGTCCCATGATCAGTGGCTAGTACACACATCCACAACATTGATAACCACATACATATGCACTATACATACAGCAAGAAACAAATATAGGACATTAAACTTAAGCGTTTACATTATAAGTTTATATTACACGGCCGACCAACCAAATTTAAACTTAAGTATCAAGAGTAATACTGGAAGTATAGCAATAAAACCCAAAATGTCCAGCGGTGTGCTCATCCATACCCTCAAGCAACCAACGAGGACCAAACCCTAGCAAGACCCGTCCCTGTACCCCCGGTACCGGGAGCGAAGAAGGTGTCAGCTGGAATTGGCTCATCCTCATACTCTAATCAACAATTTAAACAAGACTGAGTACATTTGTTACTCAGCAAGACTTGTAGTGTATTGCAACATAATATAAATGCAAGGCCATCAAAGGATGAGGCTCTACACTATAAGCAACAAAATTTTAAAGAGCACTTGATAGATAATGAAATACAAGTGTGTAACTTAACAATAATAAAATCACAACCCTCCTCAACTGCAATCATCATTTCAGTCTCAGCCATAGACATAGCACTCACACCATCCAACCATCCCAACATTTCCCAACAAATTGTTTTTTGCAAAAGTAGAAACTATACCCGGTGAAACGACACTTAGCACGCTCATGACCACGAGCATGACTTTTTAATTAGATTTACACTCTGCAGAGGTGTACAACTTTACCCGCATGATACAAGCTCTCTAGTTTGTTTGGCATCCGTCGACACCACCGCTCACAATATGTTAGTAAGCAGTCTAGAGTTCTCAACAAAGCCTTTACATCACCAAGATCTAACCTTGCACTAGCCCAGCGAATGGTACACCCTCACATCGCATGGGTTCCTCCCGTTTTAGTGAGGCATTCGCCATTGTATCGACAAGCTTTGTTACTGACACCTTGGTGAAGGAAGCCCCGTTGAACAACCCTTCCTGGATTGCTCGTACTACTGCGGCCTACCAACATGCAAGGTTAGACCTAGGTAACTTAATTATCTAAGACCACTATAGTTCAACCATGTGGTTGTACGCTTACGATTAGGTTGGATACATGTAACAGCCCAAAAATTCATAAAGGAAAAATATGGGATTTTTAAAACTTTTTATGAGATAAACTATTGTTGCGCTTCTTGGTTGCCTTCTTAAGTTTTAAGCTGACAACATCATGTCTTCTCAACAAGGTGAATAGCACTAGAACAAAGAATTCCAAAGCCTAAGGACCTTGACTTAGGGAAATACATGTATTAGGCAGCCCCTCCCTCTCTCGGCTTACTGCTCACACTACCAGCAGTGGTCTGAACAGGGCGTGTGGGCAGCAGCTATCATTCGGCCATTAAGAGCCATCGCCCAAGCCGCCCCGTTGTCGGCACTATGCTGTCGACCTTGTCAACATTATCACCACTCCACCTGGTCGGACGTTGCCAAATCGCCTATATATAGCAGCCCCCAGGCCCCCTCATCACCTTTTCTACCATTCCAAGAACCAAGTCCCACCTCCCTCCCCAAGCAAGCTGGAGCTCCAGGTTAGCTCGAACACTCGTCTTGATCGAGTGCCGTCACATCTCTGCCTTGGCCGTTGACACCCTAGGAGCCACTCTGAAGACTGAAGACTCCTCTCCTTTCCTAGACCTCAAACCACTGCAGCAGCAAGGAGTTTCCCCTGCGGTTGCTGTCCACAGTCGTCCGACCGGCTTTGACTAGCTCGTCACCACAGCCACATACTGGTAAGCTCCTAATGGCCAGATGCTCCTCCTAATGTGGGTTACCCTATTCTCTCGCTATTGTCTCTTTAGTTATATCTCATACTTTCTTTCTCTAGTTCTTCCCTGGCTTTTTCACTGGTTCGTTCGGTGGTGTCGAAGCCGTCGAAACCTTCACTTCTTTCGACCACACCCAAATGACACTTCCCCGACCTCCTCTTTTGGAAAGACCACCCTCGTTGGCCACGACCTCCCAATCTACAAAGACCACCCATCTAGCCACGCCCTCCCCTCTTTCAGACCGTTCGATCAGACGGACGGCCCGATTGAGATATGAGGTTCGTACGGTCCGAACGTTCACCTCATTTAGGATCATCCGATCAAAATTAGACGGCCCAATTGAGACGGGAGGCTCGGACGGGCCGAGCGTTCATCTCATTTTGAACCGCCCGATCAAAGTCGGACGGCTCCACCTCGCCGCACCTTACCTCTTTGATTCCAGGATCTCCTCCTAAAGATCACCTCCTTGGTCCATTTTACAAAGACCACCCTCTGGGTCATGACCTCCCATTTTACAGAGACCACCCTCTTGATCATGACCTCCCGCTTTACATAGAACACCCTCTTGGTAAAGACCACTCATATGGTCAAGACCTCCCATTTTACAAAGACCACCCTCAAGTCGTAGCACTCTCACGACCTCCCTTGGTCTTAAAACTCACAAGACCGCCCCTAGGCCAACAGTGTTCCCATAACCTCCCTGGGTACAATGATTCTATGACCTCCCCTGGCTACAGTGATTCCAGGACCTCCCCAGATCACAGTACTTCCCCAAAGACCTCCTTTGACAACAGTACTCCCACGACCTCCCCAGGTCGATAATACTCCCACAACCTCCCCAGGGTGATAATACTCTCACGACCTGCCCCTGTCATAAGACTTATAGAACCTCCTCTGACCACAGTACTTCTAGGACCTCCTCAAGTCACAATACTTCCACGACCTCCCGGTCATATCCTCCTATAACCATAGAACCTATGACCACTTAGTCCTTCGACTATGCTGGTCTAATACCCATAATCTACAGCATTGCATCATTTGGAATTTCTTGCATATTTGCAAATGACTTGAGCTTGAATGTATGTTTATTTGCTCTTCTGGTTGTTTTGCGATTATAGAAGCCGAGACTGAAGGGCCGCTCGTGGATCTGGATCACGAGCAGCAATACTCTGAACAAGGCGAGTCAACACTTTGACCATTTTGTACCTACCTTTTTGCTAAGTATATTGCTTTAAACTATGAAACTACGTTGCTATGTTTTATCATGTTAAATTGGTCTAGCTTATAATTAATACCTTAACTATAATTGTGTATAAACTTTCAACCCTTGAACTTGGGCACTATCCTTTGTCACCCTAGACTTAATGAAATACATGCTAGCTGATAAGTTCGTATCTAAGTGTCATACTTAGCCTTGCTTAGATACAATGTCATGCAGGCATTAAGTTACCCAACCACAATCATTAAAAACTTTGGAATATAATTTGGAGCAGTGACGCTGGGAGCCGGCTAGTATGTTGATCAAAAGGATATTTCCAAAAACAAATAAAACTTGAAAACCGTTTTCGACTTGGGCGGTTGGAAAGAGTGGTTGGTGCTAGGGACACGAGTGATGGTTGGTATGTGGATGTACCGCCCAAGTCGCTTAAGGACCGAATCTGGTGATGACCACTCATGTAAAAACAGTGCAACCATAAGTCTACAATGGGTACGACCTAGCAACTAATTTGCTCGCCTCGACGTGGCTTCACCATTGGGGGAAATGTGGCGTGGGTAAAGGGGAAAGAAGTCACAGGAAAACCACACGGCACAAAAGGGGGCCTCCTGGAAGTGCATGGCACTGGGCGATGGAAACCTTAGCGGGTGGAGTGTGTCGAGGAATGAGCATTGTAAAGGTCTTATGGTGATCTCCCCTTGATTCACATGTCTAAGGAAACATGTGTATATATCAAGACGATTATCTCTTGTGGGCAAAGTGTACGAACTCTGCAGAGTAAGAAAACTATCTGGATAGCTGTGCTCACGGTCAAGAGTGGTGCTGAGAACTTACTGGATATAGCTTACGTTTTCATAAAACCATTTGTGATGGAAAGAAGGGTTGGGGTGGGACCCCAGGGGTTTTGAGAACACCTAGTCGGGGACCAGTGGTAATTACAGGATTGCCCGAGCATTGAGCGGTTGTTGCCACTCAATGGTATAGGAGGTTGGACCTCCACTAGTACTTTACGAATGAAAACTCATTTATGAAAACTAGGTTGTAAAAACGCTAAGTCTCAGGATTTTCTATGAAGTTTAATTTAAACTTGGCTTTGTGCAAATGGAAGAACCCCAAGCTTCCCTTGAATAGCCTGGCATCTATAAAAATTGCATTGTGTGTTGGCTCGCGAGTACGGTTGTGTACTCAGGCCCTGCCATTATAATCTTTTCAGACCCAAGTGATCTAGACCCCTATGACTATTTTGTGGAGACTAGACCAAATGACGGTGAAGATGGCGAAGCTTAGGCCAGGACCTCCAGTCGCTTGCCTGTGGGCAAAGTGAATGGAACCACCATGACTTGCTCTACTTCTGCTCTTATCTGGACTCTGTACTTTTGACTTTCGTAGACTCGCTACCTTCGTAGCTCTTTTGTAAAACAGCTGGCTGTTTGGCCCGTTATGTAATATAATAAGGGCTTGCACTAATTCATACCGAGCACTGTGTGTATTGAAATTTGAATGCAGATGTACCACCCACAACCAGGACCTCCTCAGAAACCTCTCTAGGACCTCCTTCGGATTGTCTCTAGGGCCTCCTTAAAAACCCCTCTAAAGACCTCCTTAGAAACCTCTATAAGACCACTCCCAGACCCGCTCGGGGACACCCACGTGGATTCATCTAGGCCACTCAGGACCTCCCCAGGATTCATCAGGACCGCTCGGGACCTCCCTCTTGCACTCCCTCAAGACCTCCCCTAGGACCTCCCTTTGGGACCTCCCTCAGGACCTCCCACGGAACCACTCCAAGAACACCAGGGCCTCTTCGAGACCTCCTCAGGACCTCTTCAAGACCTCTTCTTATTTACTTTTGACCACGTGGGGATTGTAACTGCGGACTTAATCGTGGGTCTGTGCTGAGTTCCCCCGGTTATGTGAATGAACCAAGGACATATCTGTGTGTGCTATCTACTGATCTAGGAAATGGCACCGCTTGACACAAAGGATTCCCAAGTACAAATTTGGGGTCCGACAATACACCGGCGTTCGGTCCTTAATCAACCCGGGCGTGGATCCCCCTATCTACAGTGCGCGAGATACACTTGTCATGCTTGTCTATTCATAATATAACTCGCCCACGTCAAAGACTAAGTTTTTTCATTTTTATTTTATACAAATTAACAAAGGTAACCCCTCTGGACCAACATTTCAAATTCCCTCAAATCCATACTCAATTTCCATCAATCGTTCAAATTTAGCAAAACTAGAGCCTGACTAAGCATCTATTGAATATTTGTAATCGAAATACCCAGATCAACATCATCTTTTGTGTAAACTATGTCATAAAGTCTACATCAATAAGGATATCAACATCTCAAGGAGGATCATGCAAGCAATAGGAGTTTAACTACGTACCATTACCCACAAATATAGCAATTTTAGCCGAACATACACGCATGCACAATAGATTTTGCAAAACGAAATACAATAATTAAAATATGTAACATCCCATAATTCTCTTTCTTTAAAATTTAAATTCAAATCTCTTGAAAAATTTTCGTTCCAATTTCTTGGTTCAATTTATTTATTTGTCGCACTTCTCTCTTTTTCTAAAAATTTTTGCACTTCTCTCTTTTTCGAAAAAAAAAATCAAAAATAAAAAAAATCCCGTCGAGTCACCCATCCCAACTCTGCTCCCACACACGGCTGACTTAACTCCAAGCCATGCATTCATGCACTGCCAACGTGAGCTTTGATTTGAATTTTTTAGACTCCATCTAGAATTGTTTTATCCTATGTTGATTCCTATCTCCCAAAACAGTTTTCTTCCTCCCGAGTCTTCTTCTCTGTTGTGTTGTTTTCTCTAACTTAGCTTCTTGGCCAACAAAGAATCCAGCGCCATTGCTGCCCAGCCCTACAGTCGCAACCTCCGGCCGTCGACGCCCCACCCTCACCGCCGGCCACCTCCACTACCGCGCCGTCCCTCCCCTCTCCTTGCTCCCAGCCGAGCCTAGAGCTTCAAACTGCCATTAATGGCTGCCACCTTCTCTTTTCTCTTTGCTTCTCATTCAAAGCTTTAAATTCGTTTTCATTAGTTAAGAAACAGTAGCATTAAGGTCTCCCACGATGCTAAGCCTTCATTGCGCAGCCCATGATGCACCCTCGCTGTTTCTTCGTTTCCAACCGAGGCAAGCGTTTGAAGCTCTTTGTCTACCTGATGATTCGGCTCCCAGTTGCAGCTATATAAGGGCATGATATCTCTTCTTTGATCCTTTACACTCCCTCCAAAGTTTCAGAACCACTTGAACTGCCGTCCTCGTGTGTGCGCCGCCGCCGAAGTTTGCGCTGCCACCGCTATAGAGTTTCTCCGGTCGAACCATCGCCACCTGAGGGTAGGCCGTGTTCATGGAGTTCCATTTTCATGGTTTGCCAGCCAGTCCTTCGCCACCTTGTGCTGCCGACGCCATGATTTCCATTTCGTTTGGTTGAGAGCTTTCTGTTCTTGCATGGCAATGAACAGGACCATATTATCTAGTCTTCCTTTGAGCTTTGTACATGTCCATTTAATATCTTCCAAAAATTCGTTCTCTCGCATACAAGCTCCAAATCCGTTGATTGTTCTTCCTAAATTCATCTAAATTCGTTCTCCACTTTCAGTATTTATTTTGTAATTTTCGGATTTTATTTATTTTCTGCTATTTATTTGGTCCGTTGCGCGTATGTAGAATCCGACGTCGCCGACGCAAGCTTGGATCAACAGGAAGTGCTTACCTCCAATGTCACCGAAGGCGAGTCTCCTTTGACCACTTTGAACCTATGATTTTTAAATTGTGTTTTCAGTTTTCAAAGTACTATGCATTGCTAATTCATATATAACGATAAGTTCAAAGTGTAGTTGTTAGTTAAACCCAAAATTTGCTAATGTCATCCTTGATAATTGTACCCTATACCTTTGTAGCCTTAGCATAATAATTCTGCAATATTATTTACAATATTGTGGAATAGTTAAACGCAGTAGAATTGCTTAGACATGCTTTTCGATCTTATTCAACCCTTGGGAGGGAAAAATCTTCATTACACTTTATGCTTTCTTTGGAAAATGAATGACATTAGGTAATGTCAGTGTTTGGAAAATAAAATATAATGATGAAAATATGTTTTAGACTTGGGTGGATGGTAAGATCAGGCGGGTGCAGCTAGAGCACGAAATCTTGTTTTGTGTTAGTCCCGCCCAAGTCATATTATGGACCGACGCTTGTGATTATCCAAATGGAGCACTACCGTACAACCACATGTCCAAAATGGGAACGGACCTGGCCAACTAATTAGCAAAATTTTGAGTCGGTTCTGTCATGGTTATGTGTGCTGATTCACATGGCGCAAGAGGGGGCCAGGAAGGCGAAACCTTAGCGGGCAGAACCGAGTCAAAAGGAAGCTTTGTAAAAGCCTTGTGATGGTCTCTCCTTGATTCACATGTCAAAGGAAACATGTGGTATATCAGGCGATCATCTCTTGTGGGTCAAGCTGTACAACCTCTGCAGAGTGTTAAAAACTATTCGAATAGTCGTGCCCACGGTCAAGGGCGAGCAAGGTGCGTTTTCACATGGTAGATTTTGGTTTTGTTTTTAAAAGAGTAATTTTGGGAACCGGGAGCAGTTGGGACTCTCGGGTAGTTTCTGGCAGCTAGAGCCAGTTGGGCAGCTAGAGCCCTATATTCTGAAAACCTTGGCAGCTAGAGCCTTGATGCTAGTGGTTGGTAGCTAGAACCTCCACTAGTAATAAAATTAATTTATTTATCGAAACTTCGTTTGTCAATTGTGCTTTATGAAAATTGTTTAAACTTAAAACTTTGCTTTGTGCAAAAGAACCATATAAGCCTCATTTGTCAAAGCTATGCATATGCATGTTTTCCCAAGACTCATGAGTACTTTATGTACTCACATGCTCTGATCATAATTAAATCTCGAAGCCTTCAACGACACAGAGGACTACGACTACTTCGCTTGTGGCTTTGACGAAGGACACCCGGAGTACTAGGTTGCGCTCCCCAGTCGAATGCTGGTGGGCATTTTGATGGGCCACCACTCGGAGTTTATTTATTTATTTATGTTTCTGCTGCTGTAAGACTCAAGGTCTTCCGACCTCTTTTGTAATAAGTGGCCATAAGGTCGGTACTCAGTTATTTATTAATGTTATTCGTGATTCGAACTTGTTATCAACAATGTTTCCACTGTGTGCACTAGCTATTGATCATGGGACTAGTGCGGAAATACACAAAGGGTTCGGATTCAGAAATCCGGTCCCGACAGAGTTGGTATCAGAGCTGAGTCGACTGTAGGACGTGAACTAGTTAGAAATGGCAAGCCTTAAGGATTCATATTTTCCTAAAAAAATAATAATTTATAAACCTCTAAGTTTCTTTGCTACTTTCTTTTCTGTCTTAGTATCCTTTTCTTGTCTTTGTTTTCATTTTGTTTGGTTTCTGTTCTGCTCTTATTTTCAAATTTTGTAGATGTGTTGCGCCAATTCGCTTGTTGAGAAGGAGGGAGGATTCTGTGAGGAGTTGTGGCTTATGCTTCAGGAGTTAGGCCACACTCGTTGTCCTCGGCTGCACAGCTTTACTACCATAAAGGATGGTAGGGAAGTCTGGCGCGTTCAGCTGACAGTCTTTGCTAGGAGCAGTCGGGATGGAGACAAACCGTTCCGCTACTCGGTGGAGCAGAGTTCCTATGAGCGAGGATGTCAGGAGGTTGCTCGAGAGGCCATAGCTCGGTTGGGATATTTTTATCGCAACCGATTGGAGGGTACTACCTATCGCCATCTTCCTTATTGCAAGAGGGGAGAAGTCTTCAGTCGCTTCAGGAGCTTTCAGGGTGAGCCAGATCCTACTGTGATTTAGATGGCTTCCTACATCAAGGCACAGGATGAGGCGCATGCTCTTATGGCACAGGAACTCCAGCATGCCTATGAGAAGTTGGGTGCCGCTCAGTTGGAGTTGACCCAACTAAAGTCAGCTCAGCATCAACCTCCACCAGCATCTCCTCAAGGTGATCTTCCTTACCGTGGATCTACTCCAAACCCGCAGCCAGCCAGGCGCCTCAGAGACATACCCCTCAGGATGGCTGCATGCAAGAAAGTTCATCGACCGGAAACTGTTGGTCCTTCTGCTCAAGAGATCAATGGTTTGATTGCAGCTGCCAGAGCAAAGAGGTCATATGACTCTTCAGTGCAGGGACGTGGGGCGTTTAGTGATGATCCTGAGGACCTCGAGGACCGTATCATTGGAGTGGACGTTGAGGAGAATACCGAGGAGGAGGACCCTGATGAGGTTGAGTTTGAGGAGTAGTCCTTGTTCGTGAGTCTGTAGTGTCCAATAAAGGTCTTTCGATATTAGACGAGTTGTTTGCCTGTGTTGATTGGACTGTATCAAGCCTTAAGCACTTGTGATACAGCCATTCTAAAAAAATAATAAAAAAAAACTATTTTCCTGTTTTATTTCAGTTGGAGATCTTTCTTGTTGAGCCTTTGTTGGTTGTTGTTTGGGATGCTAGTTTACCCCTGTTCTCTTATCTTTGCTTTTCCCTCTTTTCTCCCTGCTATCTTTGGACTGTTTAGATGGAGAACCCTGGAAGAGGTCACGCAGCAGCCCGTGGAAGAGGATGTGGAAGAGGCCGTGTAGCTGGCCGAGGCCGTGGACTTGGTCGCGGTCAACCATTTCCCGAGGACCCAGTTTTGTCTCAAGCACCACAAGAACCACAAGTGCAACCTGAGCAGTTATTTGAGGAAGACCTTTACCACCACCACCTCCTGGTCAACCTCCGATGATGAATATGGAGCAGATGATGGCCATGCAACTTCAACTATTGCAAGCACTGGCTCAAAATCATGTTAATCAACTGTAACATCCCATCTTCGGACTTGTGTTTCAAATGTAAGAAAATCAGTAGAAATTAAAACTTTTTCTTACATCATGTATTTCGTGTAAGCTTTGAACATCTGTTGTAAGGAGTTATGGAAATACAATGTCACAAGTCTATTTGATCCAAACTTTGTTGTTCCAAAAATAATCTTGTCAAATATTGTGATCATCTTGGGAAAATATTTTTCCTAATTTTCTGTGATGGTATGTGACCCCTCTAAAAAATTTCGCAATTTTTAGAAATTGTTTGAATATTTTTAGAGGCAGTCAAACCTGTTTGAATTCCAGTCAAACATTAAAACAGAGCCTTGCAGAATTTTTGGAGATTTATTCACAGCATAACAATCTCTGGAAATTTTACACAAGTTTAATATCTGAGTTAGCAAGCTCCTGCAAAAATTTCATAATTTTTGGAGTTATTTTGCTACCTCAAATAAATCCTCCAAAGTCTCTGTTCTAATTTAGAAGTCAAACCTAGTCTCACTGTGCTTTGGGTTCGAGTCAGACTCGGGCTCGAGCCAATTGACTCGGTCCAGTCAACTAACTGCACCGAGCCTCTCTTTAAAACGCACGTCCATTCTCAGCCTTTGGATCTAAATCGCACGGCCCGCGCGCGTGTAAACATTCGGACCTTCCGGTTGCATGCGCGAATGTCGACCGTTAGATCTCCATCCAACCACTCAGATCCTTCGAAACGATCGGACCCTCCGGTTGTTGCTTTGAATCAGAGCCGTTGGATTAAGATCCAACGCTCGCTTGTCCCTCTGTTGTAAGTCACGTTCGCAACGTGGGGCAATCTGAGCCGTTTATGTTTAATCCTTGGGCTCACGCTCTCTGTCGTTATGTTTTAAACCTCAGTGGCATGGCGCAACCTCAGCCGTCCGATTTAGATCGTAGGGCTCTGAATCGCCCGAGCCTTTCTCGCTGGTCATCTTCAACCTCCCGCAGTGCGAGCACAGTGTAGGGCATGGGGGTGTCTTTTCGTGCTTCCTACGGCCGCCCTAGTCAACAGTGAGGGTCGTGGGAGACACATCCGGCTGTGCCATACCCTAATGCACATCTACTATCTTTTTCCTTGTCGGCCGCACCTTGTGCTCTGTGCTTTGCCGCCCGAAAGGCTTGTGGTGCAAACCCTAATGCCTCCAAGGCCTTATAAGCACTCTCAATACTTCCTGGTATTCCTTTAGACCACCATCAAGCTCCATTTACAATATTGGAGCTTAACACCTCAAGAATGGCAAGTTGCCGTTGTTGACCCGAAGAGCTCCATTGGTGTTCTTGGTGTTCCAGTGGTTCTCCTTCATGTTTCTTTGCCCTATCCTTATCTCCTTACTATCTTGAACATTTTCCCTCACTTAATTTTGGGTTTGATTCTCAGGAATTGTCCAATTTGGGGTTTGTTCAAATTCGGCCGAAATTGGTCATCTTCTTCCTCAGCTCAGGTGAGTGCTCCATTTTCTAATTACTTGCTCATGTAGCTTCTGTGGGCCTTAATGAAGCTATATTGATGATTGGAAATCACTCATTTGGCTCAGGGTGTCATTTTCGATCTTTCTTCTTCATGTCCGGCGAGCTTCCACCGTGATCAAGCATCTCCGGCCATCTTTGAAGCTTCTCTTCACCAAGGTAGCTTCTTATTAGTCCCTAGAGGCCATGGCACTAGCTTCTCTGGACTGCAGCTGAGCTCATTGCTGTTTTCGTGCTTAGCAGTAATAGCTCCCTTTTTCATTTTCCGGCTAGCCGGCGTTCTAGTCCCTCACCGCAGGCGAGAATGCCACCATTAGGTCCGTAGTGCTATTGCGATTCCATTTTAGTGCTTGGTCGGCGCCGCCGCGGCCAGTGTCGCCGGCGACGAGCCGTTGAAGTCGCTCGGGATTTTGCCGGCGAGGAACTCCCGTTTTCGTCATCTGTTTAGGACATATTAATTATACGGTGATTGCCAATCATTAGTTAATTAATTGTGTCTTAACCTTTGTCGTTGAGCCACTGACCAGTGGGCCCAACATCCTTAAATCACCCTCTGGCTCAATCCCGCGCTGTTCCGACATCATTAATGCTTAATCATTGATTAATTAATGTGTCGGCATTTAATCATTGTCGGAATTGACCTCTGGGTCGCTGACTTGTGGGCCCGGGGGGTCAAAATCCAAATCCAGGGGTCATTACTGTCTATTTAATGATGATCATTAGAAGCATTAATTCTGTCCTAAACCGCCACTCTCAGTCGTTGACATGTGGGCCCAGTGCACTGTGCACGTGGGTTAATCATTTGCGGTTGTGATTCAAGGTCACTAACATGCGTGCCCCACGTGTCAGCATCTCTTTTTGAACTTTAATCTTTAGCCATCGTCGATCCCGTGATCAACGGCCCTGATCGTGAGTGCATTCGGACCCTCCGGATGCCTTGATCATTCTCGACCATCAATCTTGCGATCAACGGCTGAGATCGTGTATGCAATCGGACCTTCCGACCGTTGGTGCGCTCTGGACCGTCCATCTGCAGATCTGCGGCTGGGATTGGCCCAAGCAACCGCACCGTCCGGTTGCATACACTCGTGTGCGCCATTGGATCGTGATCCAACGGTGGGCTCCGATTTGGTTTCGCGCGCGTGCGCTGTTTCCGGCGCGCGTGAGCCGTAGGATTTTAGATCAAGGGTGGTTAAGTGTCCACGTCTTATTCTATTGTTTGAGTTTGTCTGTATTTTGGTAAGTAGTTATTTAACAACTAAAAATGATATAAAAACTTTAGAAACTCATAACTAATTCATTTTAACTGCTTTTTAGATAATTCCAACTGTAATAAATTGTGTTATCACTTAAGTTTATTATAAAAATGGATTTAAGCATATTCCAGTAGCAGAAAATTGTATAACTAGAAATAACTTGATTTCTGTCACTTTGAATATTCCAGAAATGGATTTAACCTTGTAAAATGCATATCTTTTTCTGTATAAATCCTTTTTGTGCAAAATAAATTTTGTTAAATTCATCTGTTAGTATACTTTCTTATGGAATAAGATTTTAGCATGTTCATAATTCTGTAAAATGACTTGTATTAGATTTACAACTTAGAAAAATCATAAGTAAATGTGTATAACTCCAAATTTAGTAAATTCAACTTTGCTGTCATTAGGATGTTATAATCTACCTGCTATAAAAATATCAGACCTTAGATCATTGTGGAAAATTTCGCCATGAACAGTACTATTTATTAATTAGGTTGATGTAAGGCTGAGAAAGGGTATTTTGCCCATATCTTTTGCATGTTAAGTCCAAATTGCATAATTCTTGTTCCTATCACTATATAAAACCATTCCCTAGCTGTTGTGTAAATTTTATTAGACTTGGATGTGTTTTACTGTTGGAGTTTATTTGGTGTTCTTCGTTCTTATTTGCTTATCGCCTTTTCGCGTTAGGTTCCGAAGATAATTTTATTGCTGATATTGAGCCACAGCAGCCATCAGATCCTGCACTCCAGCAAGGCAAGCAGATGTAGCATTCATTTGATCATATTGTTCCTACTATTTTCAAATTCTAATATGTTGTTTGCAAATTCTATGTATACATTGCTATGTTGTTTTAAACTATTGTCGATAGCTGGCCTACTAGATGCATTATCAGTAGGAAATGTTTATTCCTCTACTACTGAAGCCTAGGTTACTTGCTGTGATTTTGGGTTCGCTGGATGAACCCTTGTCACTTAGTAGTTTACGTGTCATTATGCTTAACCATGCTTAGCTATCGGTAGAAATGGGCGGTTATCGACTCGTCGATAACTTGGATCACACAAACTGTTATAATCTGTATATTTCAGCCTTGTGCTATGTCTAAATTGCAAAACTAAAACTGAAAATGAAAACAATTTAGACTTGGGCACAATGGTAAGATGGTGTGATCTTTTGGGTCTGAATGGAATGGTGCTCGGGTCAATTAAGGACCGAACTACTTGTGAGTATCTATTATCCGAGCATTACAGTGCGTGCTAACCACACTAGAGGGATATGGGACCTCTCTTAGCTGAGTACTTTGGGCTGTGTTAATTAATGAGTCGCGTGGTGGGTTGCATATTTGATTATATGCAACATGGACACGTTTGTAGGGAGAGGAACACCCGTCGAGGCCGGTGTGTCCTGCTCCACGTATGGGTCCTTGTGATCCATATTTCGTCGACAGATCACTAAGGATTAACCCCCATACGTGCGCCTCTTGATTAACATGTTCCATGGGAAAGGGTTCGTAGGACTTAGCCGTGCCGGCATACCAAAGGAAGTGTGCTTAATAGCTTGGCAAAAGGCGATGCAAGTGTGGGTACATTGGTACACCCCTGCAGGGATTAAAACTATTCGAATAGCCTCGTCCTAGGTTATAGACACGCTTGGATAAGCTTTTCAAGAGTTAGACTACAACCTTTTAAAATTAAAACTTGATGGGTGGTATGAATCAGGGATTCATGCTATTTGTGGTGGCTAATGGGTTAGTCATTTCCAGGTGGTTACCTTTAAATATTATTATCCGCTGTTATTTCAATAAGTAAAACTGATTTGTTAAATTGCTTTCAACCTATTACATTATTGCAAACGAAACTTGCTTTGTGCGTCCAAAGAACCATATAACCATATTCCTTTGATACAACTTTCATGTAGCTATGTATAGGCTTGTTACTCGTAAGTCTTGCGAGTACATTTTTGTACTCACCTGCATTGCTTGTGTTGTGTAGAGGATGATAGTGAGTCCGATGGACCTCACTTTTGTGAGTTGTGCTGTGGCAGTTTAAGGGGCGATTAGCTTGGCGGCCCGGTCGGTTGCCCTGTGGTGTTATGTGGCTAACCGATCGTATTTTGGTTTAAGCCATCTTATGGCAACTTTTGCTTCCGCTGTTACTTATTTGATACTTATGTCATTTGACCGGTCGGCTGTGTTGTAATAACTTATATTATGTATGTCTTTTGGTAGACTTGTTATATCCTGTTGTATGGAAATGATGCATGCTTTGATTTGATGTATGTGTTTCTTTGGTTCAGGAGGCACATGTTCATCGAGACGCGGATTATTCTATTTGTGATACTAGGACCAGTGGAAGGTTAAGTATTACAAGTTTAATAAACCGGGGTCTCACATCAACCTGCACCAGCTCCTGCTCCAGTCTTACCACCTCCATCCAGACTTGGTGAATTTATGAGAACCAGGCCACCAACCTTTGCCGGTTCAGTTGATCCTCTTGAGGCTGATGACTGGTTAAAGGATGTCGAGAAGAAGCTGATCTTGGCTCAGTGTAATGACCAAGAGAAAGTTCTCTTTGCTGCTCACCAACTGAAAGCAACTACAGGAACTTGGTGGGAAAACTATTGCGCAGCTCACCAGAATGTCCAAGCTATCTCTTGGAAGGAGTTTTCTGCTACTTTTCGCACAGCTCACATTCCTATGGGAATGATGGAAATTAAGAAGAGAGAGTTCCATAAACTGCAGCAGGGCAATCTCAGTGTGTCTGAGTATCTGAATAGGTTTACACAGCTGTCAAGGTATGCACTAGAGGATGTTGCTAATGAGGGAGCGAAGATTTGGCGCTTCATGGAAGGACTTGACCCTAGCCTTAAGGTGCAGTTGGTGTCAGTTGACTATCCCAACTTCCAATAGATGGTCAACAAGGCTCTCATACAGGAGGATGCTCAACGTCAGTTGTATGAGTCCCGTAAGAGGAAATTTGCTTTTCAGACGCAACATGGAGCCAGCAGTTCCAGGTCTCGTTTGAACCAGCCGCAATTCAACAGGCCGCTAGTAGCCGATGCACCCAAGACTCCAATGTCCGGACCTCGCCTGATCATGCAGGGATTTCGCAACAACACTGGTGTTCCACCGCAGCAAAACAAGACTTTCGCAGCTAGAGTTCAATGCTTTCACTGTCATGAGATGGGGCATCATGCTAGCAATTGCCCTCAGAAGCGGCAGAACTTGACTCCAGTACGCTTCAACTTGGAGACCACACCAGCCCATGCACCAGCTCCAGGACAAGGACGAGGCGCCCCTCAGACTCCAAGGACTCCGCAAACTTTTGGGAGAGGACGTGTTAACCATGTGACTGCAGAGGAAGCCCAGGATGCACCAGATGTAGTTCTGGGTAAGTTCTTTGTTAATTCAGTACCTGCATCAGCATTATTTGACTCTAGAGCTTCGCATTCTTTTATCTCGAAGAATTTTGCTAAAAAGCATTGCTGGGATGTTTTTGAACTTAAGAACCCTTTGGTAGTCCAAACACCTAGAAAGGAAATGAGGACTAATACAGTATGCCCGGCGGTGGCTATAGATATAAATGGGGTTAGGTTCCTAGCAAACCTTATCTTATTAGATTCCAAAGGCATTGATGTAATCCTTGGAATGGATTGGTTAACCAATTTTAAGGGACAGATTGATTGTGCCAATAGAGCCATCACCCTTACCAATACCGAAGGTATTCGAGTGGAATTTGTGTCCAACAAACCATCAAAGATGGGTTGTGTTCTAAACCGCCCGAAGGGCATACCGTTGGAAAGTGTGCCAGTAGTGCGGGAATACCCAGATGTATTTCCCGATGAACTACCTGGAATGCCACCAGACCGAGAGATTGAGTTTATCATTGACTTGGTACCTGGTACAGCTCCTATATCCAAGAGACCATACCGGCTTTCAGCAAATGAGCTAGCTGAGATGAAGAAACAGATTGAAGAGTTACTAGAAAAAGGTTATATTAGACCCAGTTCTTCACCATGGGGAGCACCAGTAATCTTTGTAAAGAAGAAGGATGACAACTTAAGGATGTGCGTGGATTATAGGGCCCTAAATGAAGTCACAATCAAGAATAAGTATCCTTTGCTGCGAATTGATGACTTATTTGATCAGTTAAAGGGAGCAAGTGTCTTCTCCAAGGTTGATCTATGCTCTGGATATCATCAGCTGAAGATAAGACCATCGGATATCCCAAAGACAACGTTCACCACTCGTTATGGTCTTTATGAATTTACTGTGATGTCATTTGGTCTAACAAATGCACCAGCTTACTTCATGAACTTGATGAACAAGGTGTTTATGAAATACCTGGATAAGTTTGTAGTGGTATTCATAGATGACATTCTTATTTACTCTAAAAATAAGAATGAACATGAGGAACATCTGAGGTTAGTTTTGGACAAACTCAGAGAGCATCAATTATATGCTAAATTTAGTAAGTGTGAGTTTTGGTTAAAGGATGCTTTCTTGGGGCATGTAATCTCTGCTGGAGGAGTAGCAGTGGATCCAGGAAAAGTTAGGGATATTCTTAACTGGAGACAACTCAAATCAGTTCCAGAAATCAGAAGTTTTCTTGGTTTAGTCGGTTACTATCGTCGTTTTATTGAAGGTTTTTCGAAGATTGCAAAACCCCTCACCGAATTGCTTAAGAAAGAAAAGAAGTTTGAATGGACCTTTGCCTGTGAGCAAAGTTTTCAAGAGTTGAAGAAGAGGTTAACTACTGCACTAGTGCTGATTTTGCCTAACATTCGAAAAGACTTTGAGATTTTCTGTGATGATTCAAAACAAGGTCTTGGTTGTGTGTTAATGCAAGAATGCAAGGTAGTAGCCTATGCATCGAGACAATTGCGTCCGCATGAGCAGAGTTATCCAACTCATGATTTAGAGTTAGCCGCAGTGGTGCACGCTCTAAAGATTTGGAGGCATTACCTTATAGGTAATCGTTGTGAGATATATACCGACCATAAGAGTCTTAAGTATATTTTCACTCAGTCAAATATTAACTTAAGGCAAAGAAGATGGTTAGAGCTAATCAAGGATTATGATGTTGGAATACATTATCATCCAGGCAAAGCTAATGTAGTAGCTGATACTTTAAGTAGGAAAAGCTACTACAATAATATATTGATAAAAGAAAGTCAGCCTGCTCTGTGCGAGGAATTTCAACAACTCAACCTGGAATTAGTTGAGGAGGGTTGTGTGAACACCATTGAGGTCCAACCAACTCTGGAAGATGAGATCATGGAGGCTCAAAAGAAAGACCGAGATGTCAAGGAAATCAAGGTTAATATGAGAAAAGGCAAAGCACCTGGATTTTCAGAAGATGAGAGAGGCATTGTTTGGTTTGGAAAAAGAATCTTTATACCAAATCATAAGGAAATCAAAAATTTGATTCTAAAGGAAGCCCATGAATCTGCATATTCGATTCATCCTGGAAGCACGAAAATGTACCAAGATCTTCGTGAGAGATATTGGTGGTCAAGCATGAGAAGAGAAATTGCTGAGTATGTATCATTTTGTGATGTTTGTCAGCGAATTAAAGCTGAACATCAGAGACCTGCTGGATTGCTTCAACCTCTAAAGGTACCTGAATGGAAATGGGAAGAAATTGAAATGGACTTTATCACTGGTCTGCCAAGAACAAAATCTGGGTATGATTCGATTTGGGTTATTGTAGATCGGTTATCAAAGGTTGCACATTTTATTCCAGTGAAGACTACCTACTCGGGAGACCGACTCGCAGAGTTGTATATGTCTAGAATAGTATGTCTGCATGGGGTACCTAAGAAGATTGTGTCAGATCGAGGATCTCAGTTCACCTCCAGATTTTGGCAAAAACTACAGGGAATTTTGGGCACCAACTTGAACTTCAGTACAACTTACCATCCGCAGACAGACGGACAGACTGAGAGGGTTAATCAAATTCTCGAAGATATGTTAAGAGCTTGTGCTTTAACTAATAGTTCTAGTTGGGATGTAAGTTTGTCGTATGCAGAATTTTCGTATAACAACAGCTACCAGTCAAGCTTGCAAATGTCGCCTTTTGAAGCACTTTATGGAAGGAAGTGCAGAACTCCTTTGTATTGGAATGAAATCGGAGAACGACAAGTGTTCGTGTAATATCCCGAAAGGCAATTGTCAGTTTTGGTCGAGAGCAGTGTTAAGGACTACGAAAAGAACTGTAAGGAAAAGACCAATTAGAGAAGTATCCGGGGGGAAAAATCGGAAAGTTTGGGCAGCGTGGGCTAAGGCTTCCGGCCCGCTGGCTTTTGGCCCAAGAGGGGAGGTGAGTGGCCGGCTCCCCTTCCCACCTCCTGTGCCCCCCCTTTTTCTCCTTCCCTGGTGCGCCCTTCCCCCTTCCACTTCCTTGCGCCCCTCCCTACCCCTCCATCTCCCTTGCACCCTCCCCTAGGCCCCTTGCTGCTGGTCAAAAGAAGGAGGAAGGACCCCCTTTGCTGGCTGGCCAAGAAGAGGAGAAAAGAAGAGGAGAAAAGAAGAGAAGTAGAGGGATTCGCAACCGGGAGAACGTGGTGATCGTCGATCCGCTGCGTGCACTCTCCGTTTCGGCAAGGGTAACTTGTTGATCATAGTTTTGGGTCGAATTCTAGTTGTCTGATTTTCGGATATCAGTTCGTCGGTTTTCTGCAGCAGTAAAGGTTGTCGTTTTTGGTTAGGTTAGAGGCAGATTTGGGTCTGGGCTTCTCCTAGAAAGTTGTAGATATCATAGCTATATTTCATTGCCGACAAGAATCAGGTCATTTGGACTTATGTAGTCAAAGTTACGAATTTATTAGTAATACTGCTCTGCTGGTGGATTGATAATCCGACAGATTGTCTTAACCTGACCTAAGTGTGTAGTTAAAGGGAGTTTCAGAGGGTCTCACCACAAGGAAAAACGAAGATAATACTCTCAGCTTTCAGGAAAACTAAAGATCACAGAATTTGGATTAATGTAGAGAAAGTTATGATAGTTTGAGTGTTGCTGTCCAGAAACCTGACGCGAAAATGGATGTTCTGTTATATGGCTTGGTAAGGTTAGTAGAGGGCCGAATCAAAGGAGCTCACCAACTAGGTTTAGAAGGGAAATCCAATTACCTTTTCAGAATGCCCAAGAAAACTCCATTTGGACTCCTGTAGAAAAAGTTATGGATTTTAGAGCGGCTGTCCGCTGAGGGACAGTTTGTGATTAGGAGTTGGAAATTTGGGGTTTTGCGCTAGAGAGTATAGAAAGACCGTTTTCATTCTTACCCATGTGTTGGTCCTGTATGATTGTCTTAGTGAGCTCTATAATTGTATTCAGGTGGTGGTGTTAACCCAATGGCAGCTCCTTCGGCACGTCCCGCGTTCTCGCGCGGCTAAGGCAAGTACATTAAGGGATAGAATCGATTTTATTGAATGGCATTGTTTGTTAGGGTACATGATTAAGTGTGTGGATCATGATTGCTGAAGTGGTATGAATGGTGTTGTTTGTGTGAAGTAGCTTATGAGTTACACTACACATTGATGTTTGAAAGTTATGAAATCTACATATATGAACGTTGTAGTATGGTTAGTCGATTCATATGCAAGTATTCGGGTTTAGTGGAATTCTTGTTGCCTGCCATGATTGAGATGTGTAATGTTCATTGTTGCCATGTGAAAATGATGTTGAGAGGACTCTAGTTGTGTTGGTGTTTGCATATTGTGATTACAGTTCTCTCATGATGCTATTGTTTACATGCTCAAAGTACATGTTGAATTTTGTTAAATGAGAAGATGTATATGCATTACTCAAGCATTTCTGAGCATATTGAAACTTGGTCATGTTGCGACCAAGCGAAACAGATGAGGTCCCTGTCAGGCAATGACGGGCTTGAGGTCCCCACATTCGTGGAATGTGGGCAATGAGAAAAGAGGTCCCCATCATTATGATGATGGGCAAAGGTCCCTATACATGTGGTGTATAGGCTCTTGGTCCCTGTTCCAGAGGGCACAGGCAAGGGTATACAGCGACGGTTGTATACCCCGCATTACCGGTAAAATGCGAAAAGAGATAAAGTTGAAAAAGGTGCATTGCATTGGTTGCATTCATATGAGCATGAAGGCTATTCTTTGGTGCATTGTTTATCTTGGATTGTTGATGCTATGAATGATAACTTGCTTAGCCTTGTTGGTACTTTGCGAGTCTTTGGGCTCACTCTTGCTTTGATGTGTTTTAGGTACAAGCGCAAGACCCGCATGCATGGGAGGGAGTAGATGTTTGGATGCACGCACTACCACTCAATCTTAAGAATTACTTATGGATGGTTTGAGTTTCATATTAACCTGTAATAATGAGAATAGCAAATTTTGGTTATGTTTATGAGATTATCTGCATGCTTGAATGAACTCGATTATGGAGATATTGATAAATGTCATGTTTAATTGTTGGAACCTCGGTATAGTGACTATACAAAGGAGGTTTTGCGAAAATTTGTAATTGGTATTAGTTTAGTTTAGTTTAATTTAATTTTAGTAGCATTCGTGCTCAATCTTTGAAATGGGTTTCTGATTGGTATCGAGCGGGCTTTAGGTCCGTGGTTAATAGAAAAATATTAAATTGACACATCGTGCACGTAGTTGGGGTTGGGAATTACATTGCTTCCGCATTATCTGTTGCTATGTTTTCATTTGTTGAGCAATTGTTGAATTGCCTCGTGCTATCTTTCTTGTTATTAATCTATGAAATGAGATGTTATGATATTCTATATCTATGAATCTATTCTATGATTGCCATGAGATGATCATGTATAATCATATTTGATTATATTGTTTATGCGTGTCGATAATGGTTGTTAAGAAGTGGAGACCGTGGTTGTGGCCTTGGACTTTGTCAGGCTATACCACCGTTCGTGGTAGACGCATAAAGTAGTTACCCTGAATACCTTAGTTGGAAGAGTTGAGCGTGAGCTGTTTTAGAAAGTTGATTTCTTTCTTGACCTCAATCTTGGCAAATTCTTGATCTGTGGTGGTTGATGAATTTCTCTGGGGTTCTTGGTTTATGGTGGTTGTTGAGTGTCAATGGTCTCTTATGGTTCTCTGAAACAATTATTGTTTTCCGACTGTTGAGTCGCTTTTGCTACTTGTGATCTTTCTCAATTGGCAATTATTGATAATTCCTTAGTTTTTCCTTCTTTCTCTTTAGCAAAGAATGACTCATTTATTCGGTTGATAGTTGGGTAATGAGAGTTTGAAGTTGCAAGTTTGTTAGCATGAGAAAGCTTTGGCTCTATGTGTTCCTTTTGGATTATTCCGAGTGTTGAAGTTTTAAGGCATTTCTTTTCTGTTGGAAATTGTTAAAATCTTTTTGTGATGCCTCGTTATGGTTAAATCAGAGATTTTAATCAAATAACTTGATCTGGTATGGGTATCAAGATGAGTCATTGGTATGGTGCATAATTAATATTAATTAGTAACCTTGGAAGTGAAATTGATTAAGTTGATGTTGTCTTTTCCTAGTTCTTGATGAACGGTATATATGAGTAGTGATTGAGAGATATCAAGAAGTATGAAACCTTGATGAACTAGTCTGGTCATTAAAACTGTTTAGGTTGCTAAACTTGTTGGGATCTTTGGTTCCCATGGATTAATTTAATTGTGTGGAAAAAATTAGAGGAATACGATTTACGTATTCCTTAGTATGATTAGTTCTTTGAACTGTATAACCGGTTGATTGGATTGAATATCGGTGGATCTAGAATTTATGAGAGGAGTTCTATGTAGTTTTTCTGTATAGAATGACGCGATGAATTTGGTTGTAACGTTGTTAAGACTTTTGATCGATAAAAGATTTCGATTTTTGAAGTTTTAGTGTATTTTTTGCTGAAATCCAAATATGAGGAGGAACAGTTGGATACGTGTTTGTTAATATCCATATGATTTGGGAATAAAAGTAGGTAGCAACTAGATTTCATAATGAAGCCAGTTGATAACAACAATGGTTGTGGTATAACTGTTGTGTGTTGAAGTTTGATGATGAACAACGCTAAGAGTTGAACTGATTTGGGCTTATGCCCACCTGATTGTGAAATAATCGGATGATAATGTGTCCTTGATGAAAGAGTTTTGGTAGGAGCTTTTCAATTGTGTAGTAGACCCCTTCTAAACATAAGAGGTCGATGTGGTGAGGTTGTTTGGTTCTGGGTATACTCTCATTTCGAAGATGGGATGCAAAGGTAGTATGGAACAATTTGGTGAAACTCTGGGGCCTTTCTAATGGAATAGTTGATGATAAATATTCGTGTTCAGAGTATATTACTCTGATGTTAGTAAGATTTTTTTTTGCAAGAGATGGTGACTTGAGTGTGTGGTGATGATTCTTTTAGAAGTAAAGTAATTTGATCGTCTTTCGTAAATGGGATTTTGTAAGAGTGTTTCGAGTTTTGCAACGGGATCATTTGGACCTCTTGAGTTATGTGGTGATTGAGTTGCTTTGAGCAAAGTGATATGTTGAAAGATTTTATTGGTTCACAAGTTGTTCCTATGATTTAGTCATAAGAGCTTATCTTGTTTAAGCTGGCAAGGTGATGTAGTAATCACAGAAAACAACTATCCGTGTTAAAGGAAGGAGAGAAGATAAGTGTTTGAGATTTAAGCCGTTTCGCATCTTGCAGTTTATTTGAGAGTACTTAAACCTTTTGCAGTTGTTCTATAAGGGTTTATCAATGTTCAAAGGGTATTACGTTCTTCTCTTTTGTGGTTTGGTTTCGCTTTCAGAGGGCTTGAGCCCTTGAATGTTGACTTTCCCTTATGTTTTTCGAGTTCTTGGCCTAAGTGACAGTTTCCTTGGTCTTGTGTTCACTGCAGTGGCACATGTCTTCCAAGTTGTTGAAAAAAATTGATTCCATTCGCTCTTTCTTTTGAGGAAGAATCAACCTATTCGTTTCACCTGAGTCTTTTGAGGTGTTGAATAATTGTAGTGGTGAAACTGTGGGTTGTAAGATATTCGATGAGCGCTGGAGGATGAGATAATTTCGTAATATAGTTGGAAGTTTGTCTTATGAGTTTAAACTGATTGCATTGTTACAGCTAGTAGGACCTATAGTGAGTGTGATCCAAGATCTTCCGGTTCACTTCGGGCGGAACATTAGAATTACTGAAAGTATAGAAATATTGATCAATTTTATAGAGTATTGCAATTTGGTAGTATTGCAAGGATATGAGAGTTAAACTTGATGATGTGGTTTAATGAGAGTGGGATTATAAAGTAATCGAATCGTCATGTCAATTAATGGGATAATGGAAAGTGTTGAGTAATGTCAAGAGTGATTTGGCACTAAATGAGTAACCTTCTGAGAGTTATAATCCTTGTAATGGTTAACTGGTCAAGAAAATATTTTCATGATGATTTTAATGAGTGAGTATGTGGGAATTGTGGATTTTTAGGGATTTAATATAAGGATTTCCCTATCTTTTATATGAGAAGTTAGTTGCAAGAGTCTTGGATGTTAAATATGGACTTTGCAATGCTATGCTAGAACTTTGAGTCGCCCAAAGATTATGTGTAGAAGAAGTAGAATAAGGGTGGAATGCGAACAGTGGGATGATCGTTGATAACACCTTTCTGATGTGGTACATGAGAGTGTGTGATGTGAAATCTGAGATGTTTGTTCTCAAAAGGGTTGAGGTGATATGATCATGTGAGAGATCTAATTCAGGGATACTTTCTGAGTCCCATTTGTCAAATGAACTCTGATAGTAAAGGAAATCGGTTAGAGAATGTCTTGTGAGATCATCAGAGTCCCTTTTCAAAGGTGTTGACAAGGTGTTTTGATTTGGTTTTGGCGTTGAGATCGCCAAGTTAAAGTAACAGGTTAGTGTCTTGTGCGATGAATCGGTATTCCAAAAAGTTGTGAGAAATTTTAATTTCTAAAGGAGAAATTGAGAAAACATTATTTCCTTGAGTACTGAAACGCTCTTTTGATTCTTATTTGAACTATGAGTTTATGATGGATGTCTTTCGCATATGGGGCTTGACTTTATGTTGGCATGTCGTGTGGTTCGGTATCTTTGGGAAGTTTAACCCAAGATACATTTGCTTGTTCTCGCTAGTTGGCGTATCGCCAGGACGGTCTCGAGCCCGTGCGCGGGGTACGTAACGTCTTGTATGTTCTGGTGTTGAGTGAGTACCTGGGAGATCCAGAGTTTGAGGTTTCGTTTGCGCCGTTGACCATCGAGTGAGGTCTTACCCTCGAGTCTTGTCTGATGAGTGTACCTGGAATGTCGAGTTGAGCGTTAGTACAAACGTCGATTTACGTCCTGGTGTTGTGGTCTCTTCTGTTGGAGAGAGAGGCCACTTGAGAGTTGAAGTCCCGCATGAGCGAGTTTAGTAAGAGTTGATCGCGTTGGTATCTGTTGTTAAGTTCTAGTCGCGATTTTCTTTCGGGTAGATTAGCGTTTAGAATTCGGGGTCGAATTCTGTTTAAGGGGGGTAGACTGTAATATCCCGAAAGGCAATTGTCAGTTTTGGTCGAGAGCAGTGTTAAGGACTACGAAAAGAACTGTAAGGAAAAGACCAATTAGAGAAGTATCCGGGGGGAAAAATCGAAAAGTTTGGGCAGCGTGGGCTAAGGCTTCCGGCCCGCTGGCTTTTGGCCCAAGAGGGGAGGTGAGTGGCCGGCTCCCCTTCCCACCTCCTGTGCCCCCCCTTTTTCTCCTTCCCTGGTGCGCCCTTCCCCCTTCCACTTCCTTGCGCCCCTCCCTGCCCCTCCATCTCCCTTGCACCCTCCCCTAGGCCCCTTGCTGCTGGTCAAAAGAAGGAGGAAGGACCCCCTTTGCTGGCTGGCCAAGAAGAGGAGAAAAGAAGAGGAGAAAAGAAGAGAAGTAGAGGGGTTCGCAACCAGGAGAACGTGGTGATCGTCGATCCGCTGCGTGCACTCTCCGTTTCGGCAAGGGTAACTTGTTGATCATAGTTTTGGGTCGAATTCTAGTTGTCTGATTTTCGGATATCAGTTCGTCGGTTTTCTGCAGCAGTAAAGGTTGTCGTTTTTGGTTAGGTTAGAGGCAGATTTGGGTCTGGGCTTCTCCTAGAAAGTTGTAGATATCATAGCTATCTTTCATTGCCGACAAGAATCAGGTCATTTGGACTTATGTAGTCAAAGTTACGAATTTATTAGTAATACTGCTCTGCTGGTGGATTGATAATCTGACAGATTGTCTTAACCTGACCTAAGTGCGTAGTTAAAGGGAGTTTCAGAGGGTCTCGCCACAACGAAAAACGAAGATAATACTCTCAGCTTTCAGGAAAACTAAAGATCACGGAATTTGGATTAATGTAGAGAAAGTTATGATAGTTTGAGTGTTGCTGTCCAGAAACCTGACGCGAAAATGGATGTTCTGTTATATGGCTTGGTAAGGTTAGTAGAGGGCCGAATCAAAGGAGCTCACCAACTAGGTTTAGAAGGGAAATCCAATTACCTTTTCATAATGCCCAAGAAAACTCTATTTGGACTCCTGTAGAAAAAGTTATGGATTTTAGAGCGCGGCTGTCCGCTGAGGGGACAGTTTGTGATTAGGAGTTGGAAATTTGGGGTTTTGCGCTAGAGAGTATAGAAAGACCGTTTTCATTCTTACCCATGTGTTGGTCCTGTATGATTGTCTTAGTGAGCTCTATAATTGTATTCAGGTGGTGGTGTTAACCCAGGGGCAGCTCCTTCGGCATGTCCCGCGTTCTCGCGCGGCTAAGGCAAGTACATTAAGGGATAGAATCGATTTTATTGAATGGCATTGTTTGTTAGGGTACATGATTAAGTGTGTGGATCATGATTGCTGAAGTGGTATGAATGGTGTTGTTTGTGTGAAGTAGCTTATGAGTTACACTACACATTGATGTTTGAAAGTTATGAAATCTACATATATGAACGTTGTAGTATGGTTAGTCGATTCATATGCAAGTATTCGGGTTTAGTGGAATTCTTGTTGCCTGCCATGATTGAGATGTGTAATGTTCATTGTTGCCATGTGAAAATGATGTTGAGAGGACTCTAGTTGTGTTGGTGTTTGCATATTGTGATTACAGTTCTCTCATGATGCTATTGTTTACATGCTCAAAGTACATGTTGAATTCTGTTAAATGAGAAGATGTAGATGCATTACTCAAGCATTTCTGAGCATATTGAAACTTGGTCATGTTGCGACCAAGCGAAACAGATGAGGTCCCTGTCAGGCAATGACAGGCTTGAGGTCCCCACATTCGTGGAATGTGGGCAATGAGAAAAGAGGTCCCCATCATTATGATGATGGGCAAAGGTCCCTATACATGTGGTGTATAGGCTCTTGGTCCCTGTGCGGAGAGGGCGAGCAAGGGTATATCTGGCGACGGTTGTATACCCGCATTACCGATAAAATGCGAAAGAGATAAAGTTGAAAAAGGTGCATTGCATTGGTTGCATTCATATGAGCATGAAGGCTATTCTTTGGTGCATTGTTTATCTTGGATTGTTGATGCTATGAATGATAACTTGCTTAGCCTTGTTGGTACTTGCTTTGAGTCTTTGGGCTCACTCTTGCTTTGATGTGTTTTAGGTACAACCGCAAGACCCGCATGCATGGGAGGAGTAGATATTTGGATGCACGCACTACCACTCAATCTTAAGAATTACTTATGGATGGTTTGAGTTTGATTAAGCTGTAATAATGAGAATAGCAAATTTTGGTTATGTTTATGAGATTATCCTGCATGCTTGAATGAACTCGATTATGGAGATATTGATAAATGTCATGTTTAATTGTTGGAACCTCGGTATAGCTGACTATACAAAGGAGGTTTTGTCGAAAATTTGTAATTGGTATTAGTTTAGTTTAGTTTAATTTAATTTTAGTAGCATTCCAGGCTCAATGCTGAGCTGGGGTGTTACAGTTCGGACCAAATGTTTTGAAGGAGGCTAAAGAACAGGTACGAAGGATTCGTCAGAATTTGAAAACAGCTCAATCCAGGCAGAAGAGTTATGCTGATAACCGCCGGCGAGATCTAGCTTTCGCACCTGGAGAATTTGTGTATCTGAAGGTTTCACCTATTAAGGGAATGCATCGTTTCAGAGTGAGTGGAAAACTTGCACCAAGATACATTGGACCTTTTCCAGTACTAGTCAGAAGAGGAGAAGTCGCTTACAAGTTAAAGCTTCCACCTCAGCTATCAGATGTGCATGATGTTTTTCACGTATCTCAGCTGAAGAAATGCCTTAGAGTTCCGGAAGAACAGATGCCTCTAGAAGAAGTCGAGTTGAAGGATGATCTCACCTATCAGGAGTATCCTGTCAGAATTCTCGAAGAAGCAGAACGTCGAATCAGAAGCAAGACTATCAAATTCTGCAAGGTGCAGTGGAGCAATCATTCAGAGAAAGAAGCAACGTGGGAACGCGAAGAAGATTTAAGGACAGAGTACCCCAGTCTTTTTCCCAGTCCATCCGAATCTCGGGGTCGAGATTCCTTCTAAGGGGGGTAGGTTTGTAACATCCCATAATTCGCTTTCTTTAAAATTTAAATTCAAATCTCCAGAAAAATTTTCGTTCCAATTTATTTATTTGTCGCACTTCTCTCTTTTTCTAAAAAAAATAATCAAAAAAAAAATTCCCATCGGGTCACCCATCCCAGCTCTGCTCCCACACACAGCTCACTTAACTTCAAGCCATGCATGCATGCACTGCCAACGTGAGCTTTGATTTGAATTGTTTATACTCCATCTAGAATTGTTTTATCCTATGTTGACTCCTATCTCCCAAAACAGTTTTCTTCCTCCCGAGTCTTCTTCTCTGTTGTCTTGTTTTCTCTAACTTAGCTTCTTGGCCAACAAAGAATCCAGTGCCATTGCTGCCCAGCCCTACAATCGCCACCTCCGGCCGTCGACGCCCCACCCTCACCGCTGGCCACCTCCACCACCGTGCCGTCCCTCCCCTCTCCTTGCTCCCAGCCGAGCCTAGAGCTTCAAACTGCCATTAATGGCTGCCACCTTCTCTTTTCTCTTTGCTTCTCATTCAAAGCTTTAAATTCATTTTCATTAGTTAAGAAACAGTAGCATTAAGGTCTCCCACGATGCTAAGCCTTCATTGCGCAGCCCATCAGTGCACCACTGCCGTTTCTTCCGTTTCCAACCGAACCGACGTTTGAAGCTCTTTGTCTACCTGATGATTCGGCTCCCAGTTGCAGCTATATAAGGGCATGATATCTCTTCTTTGATCCTTTGCACTCCCTCCAAAGTTTCAGAACCACTTGAACCGCTGTCCTCGTGTGCGCGCCGCCGCCGAAGTTTGCACTGCCACCGCTATAGAGTTTCTCCGGTCGAACCATCGCCACCTGAGGGTAGGCCATGTTCATAGAGTTCCATTTTCATGGTTTGCCGGCCAGTCCTTCGCCACCTTGTGCTGCCGACGCCATGATTTCCATTTCGTTTGGTTGAGAGCTTTCTGTTCTTGCATGGCAATGAACAGGACCATATTATCTAGTCTTCCTTTGAGCTTTGTACATGTCCATTTAATATATTCCAAAAATTCATTCTCTCGCATACAAGATCCAAATCCATTGATTGTTCTTCCTATATCTAAATTCGTTATCTACTTCCATTATTTATTTTGTAATTTTCGGATTTTATTTATTTTCTGCTATTTATTTGGTCCGTTGCGCGTATGTAGAATCCGACGTCGCCGACGCAAGCTTGGATCAACAAGAAGTGCTTACCTCCAACGTCACCGAAGGTGAGTCTCCTTTGACCACTTTGAACCTATGATTTTTAAATTGTGTTTTCAGTTTTCAAAGTACTATGCATTGCTAATTCATATATAACGATAAGTTCAAAGTGTAGTTGTTAGTTAAACCCAAAATTTGCTAATGTAATCCTTGATAATTGTACCCTATACCTTTGTAGCCTTAGCATAATAATTCTGCAATATTATTTACAATATTGTGGAATAGTTAAACGCAGTAGAATTGCTTAGACATGCTTTTCGATCTTATTCAACCCTTGGGAGGGAAAAATCTTCATTACACTTTATGCTTTCTTTGGAAAATGAATGACATTAGGTAATGTCAGTGTTTGGAAAATAAAATATAATGATGAAAATATGTTTTAGACTTGGGTGGATGATAAGATCACGCGGGTGCAGCTAGAGCATGAAATCTTGTATTGTGTTAGTCCTGCCCAAGTCATATTAAGGACCGACGCTTGTGATTATCCAAACTGAGCACTACCGTACAACCACATATCCAAAATGGGAACGGACCTGGCCAACTAATTAGCAAAATTTTGAGTCGGTTCTGTCATGGTTGTGTGTGCTGATTCACATGGCGCAAGAGGGGGCCAGGAAGGCGATACCTTAGCGGGCAGAACCGAGTCAAAAGGAAGCTTTGTAAAAGCCTTGTGATGGTCTCTCCTTGATTCACACGTCAAAGGAAACGTGTGGTATATCAGGCGATCATCTCTTGTGGGTCAAGCTGTACAATCTCTACAGAGTGTTAAAAACTATTCGAATAGCCGTGCCCACGGTCAAGGGCGAGCAAGGTGCGTTTTCACATGGTAGATTTTGGTTTTGTTTTTAAAAGAGTAATTTTGGGAACCGGGAGCAGTTGGGACTCTCGGGTAGTTTCTGGCAGCTAGAGCCAGTTGGGCAGCTAGAGCCCTATATTCTGAAAACCTTGGCAGCTAGAGCCTTGATGCTAGTGGTTGGTAGCTAGAACCTCCACTAGTAATAAAATTAATTTATTTATCGAAACTTCGTTTGTCAATTGTGCTTTATGAAAATTGTTTAAACTTAAAACTTTGCTTTGTGCAAAAGAACCATATAAGCCTCATTTGTCAAAGCTATGCATATGCATGGTTTCCCAAGACTTGCGGAGTACTTTATGTACTCACATGCTACACTCATAATTAAATCTCAGAAGCCTTCAACGACACAGAGGACTACGACTACTTCGCTTGTGGCTTTGACGAAGGACACCCGGAGTACTAGGTTGCACTCCCCAGTCGAATGCCGGTGGGCATTTTGATGGGCCACCACTCGGAGTTTATTTATTTATTTATGTTTCTGCTGCTGTAAGACTCAAGGTCTTCCGACCTCTTTTGTAATAAGTGGCCATAAGGTTGGTACTCATTTATTTATTAATGTTATTCGTGATTCGAACTTGTTATCAACAATGTTTCCACTGTGTGCACTAGCTATTGATCATGGGACTAGTGCGGAAATACACAAAGGGTTCGGATTCAGAAATCCGGTCCCGACAAAATAATAGGATTAACATGGTCAAAGGAGGTTCTTACCTTGCTCTAGTAGCTCTAAGTACGAGGGTGATGAATCATCAAGAAGTTCGTTTTTATTTCCAATGTCTATTCAAAAGAGCCGACAATGAATCACAAATAGTAAAATAAATTCAACAGCAAATAGTAAAATAAATTCAACAGCAACAAAATCCAAATATTTTTTGAAAATTAAGGTAGAGCATGATTTTATATGAATTTATAAAAAGGAATCATCCAATTTGGAGTTTATATGCAAAAGTTATTAGCATTTCAATTTTGTTCGATTTGAAAAATCCTAAAATTTAATAAAAGGGTGATGTAGAAAGTGTATTTTCTTAAATTTACACTTTCCAAAAGAGAAAGTGTATCTCCTTTATATTGAAGACGGCTTTTCTATTTTTACATTTTTCTTAAAATCATTTTCTTACATATGAGCCCTAGATGCTAGTCTCTCATATTTTAATCTCTTGATTTTATTTACAAAAATAGTGACAGTCCCACATGTCATAGACTTATTAATTATTAACTAAATAATTAAACCTAATTTGATTTTAATCATGAGTTAATCCTCGAACAAGTGGGGTCCACTTGTCAGCCTCTCGGTTTTGAAACATGTTTTAATTTTGAAAACAGTACGTGGGTCCGTATGTCTCACTCATTTGCTAAACATGTTTAAAATTAGATTTTTGATTATGTTTTCAATCAATCCCACTTGTCATAGACTTAATACACTTAACTACTATCATTAGCGCTAATCAAATCCTAAACACGAGTGGGCCCACAATTAGAGTGAGAAAGAGAGAAGCATAGCTGTTCAAGGCCAAAGGCATGGCAAGCTCACTATACATGGCCGAAGGCATGGCAAGCTCGCCGATGAAAAACGGCGTGATGAACGGAGACCTTGAGCGCCGGAATAGGATAAGGGTAACATGGCGAAGCTATGGGTGGTGGTGGCGACAAGGGAGATGGCAGGAGGCGGCGTCACAGCGGCGAGTCTACGACAGGCTTCGTGTAGCAGGCATCCTTTGGGCTAAAGGTTGGGCGCACTGGAGTCAATGAGTCCATGCGGTGCTAACGGGTCGGCCGCGAGGACCTAGGGTCACCAGAGGTGAGCCGGCGACATGCAACTGCGGCGTCGCCATGGACGGCCGCAGGGTTGTGAACTAAAGCTACACACCCTCGGCAAATTGAAGCACGCATGAGGTTCAGGAACTCACCACGACCATGAAGGTGAAGATGATGAGGCCAGAGGGGTACTAGAGCAGCCTGTCGATGGTGGCGGTGCGGTTCAATGTTGAAGGTGCTACAAAAAAGGGCACAATAGCTCAAAGACATGCTAACCAAGGTGATGGCGGAAGGAATTGAACGGGGACTCACCAAGTCAGCGAAAATCAATGTAAATGGCTGCGATGGCCAGAATTGAGGAAAGAACACGAGGGCTTGGTTCACTGCGAGATAGACAATGTTAACTCGGGGAATAGCAAGACCAGGGAGTGGAACACATTGTGAGGCGCTCAGGTTAAGCTCAAACTCACCAGAGCAGC
The DNA here is from genome assembly GCA_036346255.1 of Ampelocalamus luodianensis. Taxonomy (NCBI): domain Eukaryota; kingdom Viridiplantae; phylum Streptophyta; class Magnoliopsida; order Poales; family Poaceae; genus Ampelocalamus; species Ampelocalamus luodianensis. Next base: position 37,613,746 of record CM070630.1, read on the forward strand.
AGGAACGTGGTGGTGGGGATCTGAGTGTGCGCTAGAGATGAAGACGAAGGCAACGCGATCGTGCTATGGGACTCCAGAGGCTGCATTAAGCAAGGGAATAGAGTGAGTCAGGTGAGAGGCACACGGTGATGCGGTTGGTAAGGGTAAGGAAGCTCACCAGAGGCAGCAATGGTGCGGAGGTACGCTCACCGGTGTCAGGAACGACACGCCTGTTCCTGCGAAACCAAGGAGTAATAAACTCGGGTTTGCACGAAAATGGAACGAAGGCGAGCTGAGGAACAGGATGACGCGGTGGCAAGCTTAAGTATGGCTGAGTTAGCACGAGAAGAATGGCGAGGAGGTGGCGGTTGTGCAAGAAACTCGTGGGCGTGCTCTGGCGTCTCCGCCTGCGCGGGAAAAGGCAACGTCGGGGGGTGGGTGACATGGGCATGGTGACGTACGACATTGGAGAAGGTGACAGGAGTAGTGGAGATGCAAACCGTGGGTGGCGTCGCAACTAACGGGTGAAGTAGGTGCGGCGCAGCGCGCTGGCGCGCGGAGATGAAGGTGAGGTGGAAGAGTGGTGCTGACGGGTGGGGTGTTGAACCCGGGAGCGAAGGATCCCGAATTCTCTGTGTTCAAACACCGGTCCAGGATTTCTAGCGTACACAGTCTCACAAAAATGATATCACATTCATATCACGAAAACGTAAATGACATTAAATAAATAATTGTGTAATACAATGAGTCTGAATAACAATATCAAAAGTCAAATGATAAACACAGCGGAAACATAATAATAGTGGGAGCCACACGATGCGCCACAGGCAATCGTCTGGGTCAAAAGGCCTACTCGTCCGGGTCCTCACCGTCAAGGTAGCAGTCTTCTCCTGAATAAGATTTATTCAGCAAGGATGAGCACAACTTCTGTGCTCACAAGTTACACCCAATATTGAATTTAAATGCATGCATAGGGAAACAAGTGAGTATGGCTGGGGTTGTTTTACATAAACAGCACTTTCAGTTTAAATAGACATAGTAATTTCTAAGGCAGTTTCATACTATGGCTAAAATCATATTTTAAAATGACAATGAGATAATATGGATAACCTCCAATAATAAAGTGAAAGATCCCCTCCTAACACTTGGCTTCCCGCCCAAATTTTTATAAAGATTGACCATCCTCAGCATTTAATAAAGTGTTTTAAAAACCAAAAACAATTCTAACTTTAAGTGGCCCTGCTAGCATGTCCATGACCGCGGACGCGGCTTTTCGAATAGTTTCTACTCTGTAGAGTTGGTACAACTTTACCCACACGAGGTGACATGCTCGTTATGTCGGCCAATTCACGCTTCCGTAGGCGTGTGAATGAGCAATTACCATGAGGCCTTTACAATGTTCTGTCCTAATATACTCATGCCCGCTAAGGATTCGCCCCTTTGGACTAATCGTCCTCCGGAAGCCCCCTCTTGCGCCAAGTGGGAATAAAACGTCTAACCGACACCCACATAATCACATGACATAAATATACTAGAACATCACAAATTAATTAGCCAAATCCTGCCCATACAGGACATGTGGTAGTACGGTTAAGGCATAGCATTAAGCGGCTCAAAGACCGGTCCTCAATTGACTTGGGCGTCATTCCATCAAACCATGGGCCTTAATTTTAACCAGATCAATCCCGTGCATAAACCTGCACCCACCATTCCGACCATTTCTCCCAAGTCCAAACCCATTTTTGATTTTATTTTGAATGAAACACCATTTATAAACCCATGTGCAGACAATACCACAACATCAAGTTTTAAACAAATTTGTAGAAATTTGGTGCAAACCCTTCCAAATTCTGTAAATGTGAACTAAGCTTGGCTAAGCATATATTTAATTTTGGTAAAATCTTGCCTATGGTATCAAGGTAGTCAGATACAACATTCAAATTGGCCATACAATAACACATGGAATTAACTATATGTAAAACAGGAGATTAAAATATTTATAACAACATATACATGCAATAAAGAATTTAAAAACTGAAAATAACTTAAAATACTGGGGGCAATATGGTCAATGGTGTAACTTGCCTTGGTCGATGTCTTGGAATTCTAAATCTTCAGTTTGATCGAACTCTCCGGAGTCGTCGAATTCTATACACGAAAATACGACAAATTCAATATTCAAATTCAAATAAATTCAAAAACATCATTCAAATTAACTCCAAATTGAAATATTTTGGTTTAGTTAGCTAGATTATAATTTTATATAAATTTTGCAATTTGAATCACTCAATTTGGAGTTCATATGAAAAAGTTATGAATTTTAGAAGTTTAAAACCTAAATCTGAAATTTAATTGAATTTCTCGAATTATTTTTCTACTGAAAAATCTACTTATTGCGCAATGCTGACGCCAGCAACTGAATTTCGGAATTTAAAGGAATTAAAATAAAATTCGACAGTGGGCCCTCGTGTCGGTGACTTCGGCTCACGATGGCTGGCTCACCGAGCCGAGTGGACCGAGTGTACACGAGGTGGCACGCGCGCACACACGTGGTGCCGATTCAGCGACCACGTGGGATGCCACGTTTGTGCGGCGCCGAGGTGGGCGCCACCGTGGGTGTGCCACGTCGGCTTGACGGCGGCGACCCTCGGATGTGTACGACAACGGCGTTCGCGGCTTCCGGTGAGTAAGTGGTCGCAAAATGTAGAGGAGATATTGCGAACACGTTGGTACCGATTTGGGCGTGAATGGTCGTCGGAGTTGGCGTGGCGAGCTTTGGGCGGAGAGGTTCGGTGTTGATGACAACGGGTTCGGTGGCGCTCGGAGTGATGAAGGGTCCCGAGGTGGCTCCGTGTCGGCGAAGACGATGACGCGGACCACGGCGGCTTAGCGGCGTCGGCGGCGAAACTTGAAGTTTTTCGCGGCGGAGAAAACCTAAACTCACGATTACGGTGGTGGTAGAGCTCAAGCGGGAATGAGAGTTGAGGAGATGAGATGAGAGCGTAGATGCGCTCCCGGTGGTGCCTTTTATAGGGGCTGGGAGGCTCTGAGGCGGCGTGCGGGAGGTGGGGGTCGTGCGGCGGCGGTTGCGACGTCGTGGGCGAAACCGTCACGGAGAAGAGGGGAGACGGGGAAAACACGGCGGAGGTGGACGCAGTCTCGTGCACGTACACGCGAAGATCGGAGCGGTTGGGATGGAGCCGTTAGCGAAGCTCAGACGTGGGTGGCAATGGCAGCCGAGCGAGAAACTCGCGCGGAGAAGACAACGAGGAAGACGACGGCGGTGGGCCGTTGGATGAGGATCCAGCGGTTGAGATCTTTTGCGGCGACGTGGGAGAGGGTGGATGATGTTGGCCGTTAGATTAAGATCGCACGGCTCACGTTATTTACGACATTCGGACGGTGCGACGGTTACACAAGATCTTGACCGTCGGTTTAAGATCCAACGGTGGATGGTGAGGGAAGGTGCGCGGTGCGAGGGCGTGGGCCGACTGGGCCGCGTGCGGAGAAAGGTTTGGGCCGGAGCCTTTGGGTTTCGCCCCAAACAGGGTTTTTGATTTTCTTTTCGTTTTTCAATTATTTTTATTCTGATAATTCATTTAGGCTTTAGAAAATAGTAAAACAACTCCAAAAATTATGGAAAAATTCACAGAAATTCCCATACTTATTTTGGACTTAATAAAATTATTTCCAACTTTATGTTGTCTTTTAATTTTGCAAATAAATTTGTTTTGGCTTTAAAATATTAATAAAAAGCTTTTAAAATTTCAGAAAATTCCACAAAAATAAATAAACTTTTAATTTTTACTGAAATTTGAAATTTGGGCTGTTACATGGGGCCACAACCTCAGTGAGAGGAGGAAATGGGGGTGCTAGGCCGGCTATGCTGGGCTAAGGTTAGGCGTGGAGGAATGGGTCGTGGAAGTTTCGGCCCAAAGGCAAGCGGGGAATTTGATTTAGGTTTGAAATTTCCAAAAAGGGCTGAAGTTTGACGAATTTCTAAACATAGCAAAATAGGTCCAAAATTTATGACATTTTTTGTGGCAGCTCCTGGCATAGTGTAATTTAGTGTGTAATGTTTTTAGAATTTTATTCATTCTACAGTTTTCTCAAAAATTCTTTTAAACTATTGTTCGTATGCAAATGCATTATTTGATTCGAGAAAAATTTCAAAACATATTCAAAATATTTTCTCATTTTATTAACAGTACAAATATCTCAAGTTTGGATTTTTGGAATGTTACATATATCTACTATAGTCATTGATCCTGTGTCTATTGCAACTTCAGTTTTTGTATTGCAGTTTTGGTTACATGTCTATTGCAATTTTTGGTATATATCTACTGCAGTCATTGGTCCTAGGTCTACTGCAATTTCAGTTTTCGGGTATTGCAGTTTGGTTGTGTCTAATGTAACTTTTGATATATTCCCAATGCAGTCGTTGGTCCTATGTCTACTGCAATTTCGGTTTTCGTGTATTGCTGTTTTGGTTATGTGTCTACTCCAATTTGTGGTATATGTCTATTGCAGTCGTTGGTCCTATGTCTACTGCAATTTAGTTTTTGTGAATTACAATTTGGTTATGTGTCTACTACAATTTATGGTATATGTCTACTATAGTCGTTGGTCCTGTGTCTACTGTAATTTCAGTTTTTGTTTATTGCAGTTTGGTTATGTGTCTACTTTCTACTTTAGTTTTAATATCTGTGTACAACAGTTTGGTTACATGTCTATTGCAACTTTTGGGTATGTACATACAATACATGCAGGTACCTACACATACATGCAACCATAAGCTCATGGCTATTGCTCCATCTCATTCATACATGCTGCCTTGGAACAGTCAAAACTCTCTCTTAATTTGTTTGGAAGTGTGTTGTCCACTAGTAATTAAGAGATCAAGATTAGTCTCAGTGGGATGATGCCGTAAGCTAACCACCGGAGCTAAAATGCACACACAGCCGACGCAGTGCAATTTCATGCCACATGCATGCATGCCCATTAATTAATCATCACAAGGTTAGGTTTATCAACTACGGATTAAATTAATGCATACATGGAGATGAAGCATCGGGAGGGGTCACGCTCACATGGATGTATTCGTATAATCTCAGTGTGGACACACGCATGCATGGAGCAGTGGACGCGTTCGATTTTTTTTTTCTGCAGCGGTGCCCTTGAGCGGTCAATGACAGTGATTAGCTTAGGGTATCTATAATGATATAGACAACTGATGTCTATAGTATTTCTATATGTCATATATAGACAGCGTTAAAGATAACTTCTATAATGAGTTGTCTTTTTATATGTCTTTATAGACAGTTCATCTATGTATAATATATTTTGTTTCTCGAGTTATAGTCGACTACTGCATGAGAGACGACCCAATTCTTAATGATTCCCCTCTCTCATTCACATCATCTCGTGTTCTACGTGATAAGATTTACAAACAGCTGATGTCATACTATTATACATGCTCTTAATCTGGTTGGTCGGGCTACACACCAGGTGGGAGTCATGTGCTAGGGTGGGGGCATGCAACCCAGGAGCATGAAGGAAGTGTGCGCTAAACCAGGAGAAGGTGCGGGAGGAGCGAGGAGGAGGGGGTCACGCAACGAGCTACAGGTCAGCCGCGTGGGGAGGAACCAGAGGAGGTGCGCGCGAGCCAGGGCTGGACCGAGGTGGATAGCTATTATAATAAAAGAAGGGGTGTACAATAGCGCATATATATATATATATATATATATATATGACACCCATTTCGTACTCTCGGGAGTATATACTTTTATTTTGAATATATCAATTAAACGAATATATTATACTTCTTTACCACTTTTAGTATACTTAAATGCCGATTATAAGATTTTCCAATGCAACTTGATTGAAATTTTTCCATTGGAATCATTTATTTTTTTTGCTATATACCCTTTTTCATGTATAAAAGAAGTGTATATACGGATTTTGGTATAAAAAGTGGATTTTTATGAAATTTTTTATGGAACTCACTTTAGGGTATCTTATAATCATTATTGGAGTATACTTAAATTGATAAAGAGGTATCATCATACGATTTAAGTCGTATATGAGAGGTGAGAGTACGTACTCACAGGAGTACCATACCATTTTCATATATATATGAGATGTTTAAGATTTTTGTAAACAAAAAAATGTTACGTAAGTATTCTATAAGACAAACATAATGATGTTATTTTTATGTGGTCAATCCATATATATTTTTAAAGGTATCAGCGGTCAAACTTTGAAAAGATTAACTAGACGGATCACACGGTGACCTATATTTAGAACGAAGGGAGTGATTTATTTGAAATGAAACGGTCAATTATACATTGTTGAAGACTTCAAGTATAGACAATAGAGTAGTTTTGGAGGCAAGAACTGAGCCGCATACGATGTCCACTACTGTACTCCCTATGTTGCGGGTGGAAGAATCCCGACCAAATTTTATCGAGATGAACACCGTACTCCGTATGTGAAGTACGTTGAACACCGTGCCGTCCAGGAGGTTGGTTCTGCATTGACTGTATGTTATAAAATGCAAGAACTCTTCAGATAGTTTGATCAGATAAGCTAGCTAGCTAGCTAGCTACAAGTTTAATTAGTTGGCAGTTTGGCACAGCAATTGGGCGCAAAAAGATGCAACATATATGCAGCTTAATAGTGCCGGTTATTCTGGAATTCGAGCAGTTCACATTCTGTCTCGATCGACCTGGTAAACAATGTGAGTGAAGGCGACATACAGAAAGCTTGTGCTTCCGGCCACTTTTCATACATTCCTGGAGCCATTGAATGCACAACTTAACACTGATTGGCCATGCCTACGATGGAAATGTTTGTAGGACTCTTGTGTGTGAAACTTATGACATTGGCACCTGGGCCCGGACAATTACACCTTTGCGTGTGGCCTGTTTCTCAGACTCAGTTTGTAACTTTGTATGTCAGTCAACTTGTTAGTGCAACTGCATACCCAGCATTGCTGATAAGAAATGTAATTGCAAGAGATGTCTCCATTAATTCTGACATCTAGTATTAAATCATGAATGTGCCAGAAATAATATATAAAATGTGGAAGTCATTCAATAAATATATGGAGGAATCATCAAGGTTCTGTTTACTTGTAATATAGTACATATATATTATGAAATTAAGTGCTACCATGACTTGTTTTAATCAAGTTATACATCACTGAGCAAGTTGACAAGCTGTATTTATTTTCTGCCTCTGATGACAAGTTGAAAATATCCATTGGATTGATGTGGACTATTCTTATAGCATCCGTAACGTATAGATAGATACCTTAAGGGGTACCAAGGTGGGACCCACATGAGAGGTCTAGCTTAGCAAGAAATGTCACTATGTTTGGTACCGATCGGTGGGATTCACACCCGAAAAAACGAAAACTTCCTGTTAGTCCCTCCCCAATCGATCCCACTCGACGACATCGTTCCCCTCAAAAACTCCCACACATGAACCTCTCTCGACGGCGACCCCTCCACTCCTCCCGGCACCTCCTCCTCTCCTGGTTCAACTCCCTAGCATGGCGGCTTCCATGGCGTCAGAGAGCACCGGATCTGGAGAAAGTGGCACAGTAACGGTGAAGGCGTTGGGAGCGGTGAAGGTAGGCGGCAACGGGAGCTCAGATCCCACTACTACAGAATATGCTATATTGGACGTCTCATCACAGACGACTCCCCAGAAATGTCAGTAATGTAATTATCACAGACGGTTTTACAAGAGTAACCGTCTATGTTACTAGCGATGGCTAGAACTATATGTGAAACGTAATTATCACAAACAGTTCTTAACAAGAACCGTCTGTGATAATTGCAGATGTCACAGATGGTTTTTAATACGAATCATATATGATAATTCAAAGACGATTCTTAAAAAGAAGCGTCTGTGCATTACTACAAAATAGGCTATACTGGACGCCTCATCACAGACGGTTTCTGGAAACTGTCAGTGTTGTAATTATCATGGACGGTTTTACAAGCGTGACCATCTATGTTACTAGCGATGCTAGAATCATCTGTAATACATCATTATCACAGACGGTTTTTAACAAAAACCGTTTGTAATACTTTACAGACAGTTCTTAACAAGAACCACATAGACAGTTTTTTATAATAACCATCTGTGATACTTTATAGATGGTTCTTGTTAAAAATCGTCTGTGATAATATATCACAGACGGTTCTTATTAAAAATCGTTTGTGATAATGTTGTATCACAGAGAGAAAAATATTTCGTATCCCCAAATGCTTCCCTATTAATCTCCCCTTCCCCTCCCTCCTCGACCACTCTCCACTACCAAACCACAAATCCTAGGGTTTCTCGATTCCTTCCCCTCCGCTTCCGCCATGTAGACAAGAAGCGCCGCCATGATGTTGGAGCTGCAGTTGGTGCAGGGGAGCTTCCTCAAGAAGGTCTGGGAGTAGATCCGCGAGCTGGTGACCGACGCCAACTTCGACTGCTCCGGCATGAGGTTCTCGCTGTAGGCCATGGACTCCAGCCACGTCGCCCTACTCCTCCGCTCTGAGGGGTTCGAGCACTACCGCTGTGACCGCAACCTCTCCATGGTCATGAACCTTAACAACATGGCCAAGATGCTCCGCTGCGTCCGTAACGACGACATCATCACCATCAAGGCAGACGACGACTCGGACACCGTCACCTTCATGTTTGAGTTCCCCAGTAAGTGATCAATCGCTTGTCGCCTCTCTTGCCTTGTTGCTTTTGGTGGCTCTCAGTGGTGACCATGGTTTTCTTGTGAATGAATAGATCAAGATAAGATTATGGATTTTGATATGAAGCTCATGGACATAGACAACGAGCACCTCAGCGTCCCTAACTCCGAGTACTAGGCCATCATCCGCATGCCGCCTGCTAAGTTTTCCAAGTACGTGGAATTTCCTCCCTCTTTCCCCCCTGTAGTATGCTTATTGCTAATGTTGCTATTTGAATAAAAAAAATATCCGAACATGACACAAATTCCTAGTCGGCCGCGGCAACAAGTTCAAGTCCACCTCTTCATCACGGATTCGTTTTCCTCCCCGGTCACAAATCCAAACCCGAACATATTTAGATTTTGCGCACTGTTTGGTAAAACAGCCATAACTTTTGCATACGAACTCAAATTGCGTCGTTCTTTGGCACGTAGCTTACGACAAGGCTCAGTTTCACACCGGTGTCGTGCCACAAAGCGTCACACAACCCCTGGTTTGTGGCCCAAAGAAGGGCCGATCCCCAATTGTACTGAGGCATCGCCCCAGCCTCCGCGTCAACCAAAGACTCGGCGATGCGGACGAAACTAAGGTACACTTAATCGCCCTGTGTGGTGTGAAACAGGACCGAACCAAAGAGATGAAGATGGTAAGCGACGAGGTGCATCCTAATAACCTCGTTAGGTTCATCCTCAAGGCATTGACTGAAATTTTCCAGCCAAGTCTGAGGGATGCCACAGGCACTATCTCGGACAGGGTATGTCGAACCGATGCCTCAACCGGCCCTTCCAGTCCACCGGCGAGCAGGTTGGAGCAAGTTGCTCACCCCTGATCGGGAGACTGGTTAAGAATGAGACATCCTGGAGAGTGACCGTCATCTCACCCCACCGAAAGTGGAAGGTGTACATCTCAGGTCTCCACCTGTCGACAAGTGTCGACATCAGACTGTCGTCCAGGGTGAAGTGGTGTCCAACGGAAAGCAACCTCACAAAGGGCAACAAACCCGTGTCCCAAATGATTGGGATGTAATGAGTGTCCAGCTGCCAGTAATCCCTCCTAGACCAAAGCACAAGGGGTGGAGGGCCATCCGCGTCCTCGGTGATCTACAACTTGCACTGGTGATTCTGGTCATAGAAGGGTTTCAGAAGATCCGGTAGAGGCATAGCTTGCAAGAGATGGAAGAGAAAGATTATTAGTGAAAAGATTGATAATGAAAATAAATTACTATTACTAGAAATTAAAATTACGACTAAATACAGACAACAAATTAATATACACTAATTAACTATGACCAAATTAAGTACAACTAAATTAGTTATGGCTAAATTAATTAGGTCTAATTAATTACAGCAAATGAACTACAAATAAATAGTTACGAATTAATAATGACAACTACATTATTCGGGACAAAATTAATTACGATGAATTAAATAGCACTAAAATAATTATGACTAATTTATTACCCCAGATTAATTACAAAAAATTAATTATGGCTTAATAAGGCCACTAAATTAATTATGACTAATTAATGACGGCTAATTAATTACGTCTCATTAGCTACAACTAAATTAATTTTGATATGGATCTTGATATGGATCCAACTAACAAGCTAGCGGGATCGTGTTGTTTGGCCCTGATCTTTCACGGTATACCTTGATCGTAGCCTCCTAGCCCTTGCGTAGCACAAAAACAACAAGGCCTCCTTGATAATCCTTCTCCCACGCACACCATAACACGTGAACAAAGGGTAGTAGAACCAAAGTTCCAACGATAAAATTCAGCACCTCAATTGGATTCAACACACCAAAGAGCAATTCCTCGCGGAAATCTCAAGAACACGATAACCTTGCCACCCAAACCATGGTGATTTTATGGTATCTATTTCTTAACTCATAACATAACTTTCGACTCCCCCTTTTACAATGGGCTATGCCCTAGCCTTATATTGGCACCGAAGGGTGCGGCCAAACACACACACGCACGGCCGAAGAGACCTAAACAAACTCAATGTGATCTACCTGGACTCTATCTCTAAGAAACAAACTAAACATCTAAGTACAACTCTGATTCTTTTAAATGAAAACAATCTTGAAGATAGAAATTAAATCACGAATTGATTCCGACCCAAATTGAACCAACATAGAAACTGTGATCTTGACCTTTCTTACAGGGCACGGGTACCCCCTTTGGCATGTGGCTTTCCTCCTAATGCGGCTTTCCTTTTGGCTTCCTTCCTTCCTTCTTTCTTACTTGCCATGTTAGATTCGGATCACCTGATCATGGCCATGGTCGTAGACCTAGTCGTGGTCGTAACCCTTCTGAATGTGGTCGTAGATCATCTGGACGTGGTCGTAGACAACCTGGTAGTGGTCGTAAGCCACCTGGTGGTGGTCGTAGGCCATCTGGTGGTGGTCGTGAACCACCTGATCGTGGTTGTGGACTGTTTCCACCGAGTACTATTCTCGTTGAGTATTGTTTCCATCGAGTACTCGTCCTATCGAATACTATTCATAGACCCAATCGTAAAACTAGTCATAGATTTAGTGGTGCTAGTCGTAGACCTCGTGAAACTGGTCATAGACCTTCTGCAACTGGTCGTAGACCCTTAGGAACTGGTTGTAGACCTTGCTCTCTTCTCCCTTGGCCATGGACCAAAACTGCACTCGAAGTAACAATGCTACTTGGTGCCGCATCATCCCCTCCCCCTTCAAGCGAAACTGTCCTCGGTTTTGGGGTAATCTTCGAAGCCTTTTTCTCCTCAACAGCAAGCTTGATTTCAGGTTTGATTGCACTGTCTGTCGTTGGTTTTAGCACATGACGTTTGTCTTTATGCTTGAAAGTGTAAGTATTGATTCTCCTAGCATGTGTGACATCATGATCATACTGCCACGGCCTTTCCAACAGCAAGCCGAACACCTCCAATGGCAAAATATCGTACTCGACATGATCAACATACCCACCAACTGAAAATGGCACATGTAACTTGTGTGTTATTTTCAGCTTTTCGGCCTTGTTCAACCAACCCACATAATGAGGTTCAGAATGCCTCCATGTGGACAGCCCCAATGCGTACACCAAATCTTTGCTAATCATATTGGTGAAACTTCCACTATTAATGATCAGCTTGCACGCCGTGCCTTTGACTTCGTATTGAGTTTGGAACAAGCTCCAACGCTGTCCTATTGCCACTTTGTCGACGCCGTCGCCTTGCAACTTCTTGGCTTGGATGTTCAGCCCACTAGACGGCACATCGTCCTCCTTCGTATGGTTGGGGGTAGAAAAATTTCTGTACCCTCGCCCGGTAGCTTCTCCTCGTCTTTGCTTGTAGTCAAACCACTAGTAGTAGCTGTAGCAATTTTTTTCTTCTCAATAGCAGCATGTACACGATCTCTCTGTTGACGATCATTCAAGTACTGCTCTGGAGTGTATGACTCGATGTAATGATGCCATCCTCGCTGCATTAAGGTATACAACCTTTCCGAAGAACTAGCGTAAGGATCAGAATAATCCTTTTGCCACTTCCTCTGATCGGTCTATGGCTAGCCAAGCAGCAACGATCACACGTGCATATGTGTAGGAAGCACGTCACACACCACCAAATCAGCAAGTTCACACAACGTGAACCATACCTTGACGCAATGTTTGATCACAAGGTAATGATCTTGCCATCGAACCTTATACGGGTCAGGGTGTGGCATCAATTGGAGCTTCAACTGGTCGACGAAGGTTTGACTTGCCAAGTTCATGGCAGCAAACTTATCCACCATCACAAGGCTTGTAGTAGCTCCTACTTGACATCTTGCGTAGAATTGAGATACCCAAATCTCTTGCAATGAATTTCTCTTACATGAGTTTAGATCGAACCCTAAGAGAGTAATCCGTCTTCATGCATTCCACATTCATCCCTTGTGCGAAAAACAATTCAGCACGTATCGTTCTCAATGGGTGCTCTGATACCACCTGATATGGATCCAACTAGCAAGCTAGCGGGATCGCATTGTTTGGCCCTGATCTTTCACGGTACACCTTGATTGTAGCCTCCTAGCCCTTGCGCAGCACAAAAATAACAAGGTCTCCTTGATTATCCTTCTCCCATGCACACCACAGCATATGAACAAAGGGTAGTAGAACCGAAGTTTTAGCGAATAAAATCCAACACCTCAATTCGATTCAACACACCGAAGAGCAATTCCTCGCAGAAATATCAAGAGCACGATAACCTTGCCACCAAAACCATGGTGATTTTCTAGTATCTATTTTTTAACTCATAACATAACTTTCGACTCCCCCTTTTACAATGGGCTATGCTCTGGCCTTATATTGACACCGAAAGGTGTGGCAAAACACACACATGCATGGCCAAAGAGACCTAAACAAACTCAACGTGATCTACCTGGACTCTATCTCTAAGAAACAAACTAAACATCTAAGTACAATTTTGATTCTTTTAAATGAAAACAATCTTGAAGATATAAACTAAATCACGGATTGATTCCGATCCAAATTGAACCAACATAGAAACCGTGATCTTACCTTCCTTATAGGGCACGGGTACCCCCTTTGGCACGTGGCTTTCCTCTTGACACGGCTTTCCTTTTGGCTTCCTTCCTTTCTTCTTTCTTACTTGCCATGTTAGATTCGGATCACCTGATCGTGGGCCCAGTTGTAGACCTGGTCATGGTCGTAACCCTTCTGAATGTGGTTGTAGACCACCTGGTAGTGGTCGTAAGCCACCTGGTGGTGGTCATAGGCCACCTGAACGTGGTCGTAGGCCACCTGGTGGTGGTCGTGAAGCTCCTGATTGTGTTCATGGACTGTTCCCACGAGTACTGTTCTCACCGAGTACTATTCCCGTCGAGTACTCCTCCCACCGAGTACTATTCGTAGACTCGATCGTGAAACTGGTCGTAGACCCTCTGGAACTGGTCGTGGACCTTTTGGAACTGGTCGTAGACCTTGCTCTCTTCTCCCTTGGCCATGGATCAAAACAACACTTGAAGTAACAATGCTACTTGGTGCCGCATTAAATCTATTATTGCGTGTGCATGTGCCACTGGATGTTGTTGTTTAGTGCTGCTAGTTAGCTTCCTATTGGTTGATTTGCATGTATCCATATTGGTTGCTACAGCAAGAAAAAGAGAGAGAGAGAGAGAGAGAGAGAGAGAGAGAGAGAGAGAGAGATAAAAAGAAAGAAAGAAAGGCTACTGATCAAGAAGAATAGGAAAGGGGGGAAGGAAGAGAAAGGAAGGAAGAAGAAGAGAAGATCTCATGGGAAAAATTGTGGTTCGGCTTCACGTCTCTATAGGTAACGATCTGGAACCTTTAGAAGTGCTCTTGGTTAATCGCTTTTCTTTTTGTAGATCGTTTTGTTTTTGGAAAGGTAGAGGAACTTTCTGTCCAGATTCGTCCTGTTTAGAGCAGAGCGTTGCGAGGGTGATTTGGGATAGTTAGACTCAGAATTAGAATTGGGTGTAGTTAAATAAAAGATAGGAATTTTTGTTAGCTTTCTTGAGAGTAATGGATCACAAATTTTAGTTGGGTAGAATGTAAGTTATGATTTTTGTAAGTTATCTATCTGATCAGTTCGTCTAGTTCTAGCAGCGTACTTAAACCTGTAGATTAAAAATAGAATATGGATTATTTTGGAGTTTTGATCTGCATAAAAAGTGTAGTTATCATCTTAATGATTCCAGAGAGTATAAGATCATGATTTTGGGAGTTGCAGATCATAAGTTATGCTTTCAGAAAGATAGCTGCTCTGTTTTGGACAGAACAGGATTCAAGGAGGAAAATAGGACTGTTTTGGGTTGTGATTAGGAGCAGTGTTATTTGTTTGTTTTGTAATCTTGTACCGCTCTTGGATTGTTTTTTAGTGTATTTTATGAATGCTCAGGTGGTGGTGTGAATCAGGGGCAAGACCCTCCACTCGACATCCTTCGTCACATGGTTGAAGCAAGTATATGGTAGAGTGGTGAACAATGGGTTGTTCGCTATTGTCATTGATATTACTTATCATGCTATTTATTATGCTTTCCTTAAACTTATTATTATACATGATATTGATGACATTGGGTGAATGAGATTATGATATTGAGTTAATGATAATAAGATATCGAGTTAACGAGATGAATTATGTTGATAAATAATTAGAGATATTGCATCATTTACATTCATCATGACAGGAGTTGCACGAGTCAGGTCGGTGAGAAAGTCATGTAACTAATCCGGTAAGGTCAGTGAAAAAGGTACATGACTAGTCCGCAATACTCTAGATAAAATCCTACTTTGGTGGGAACTTCACGGGAGTGAAGGATAGAGTGTGTCATCGACAGGTGGACACACCGCTATACTAATATTAGCTGATGAGATGTATATGAGCATGAGCATGGCGATGTATTCGCATATATGAGTAAATTGTTAAATTGTGCAAATTTATTTATCTGGAATATGACTTATTTATTTGAGTATGAGAATGACATTGAATAGATAAATGATGATAACCTTGATTATGGTTGAAAAATTGTTGTTTATAGCTTTATTATGTATTTGCTGAGTCTTGGACTCACTCTTGCTTTATCGTTGTTTTTAGATGACCATTGATAACATCCTACTTGGGAAGGATTAGCGCACTTGCAACAACAAACTCATACTCAATTACTCTATTCATCGGATATGAGAACCTTTATTATAGAGCAATGAATTATATTTAGGACTTGATAGTTTTGAATGGCCTAAGATGATTGGATGGAGTTGGATATTCATTCGATAGACTTTATTTCAATTGGTTTTGCATTGTTCTTGGATTGTTAGAGGTTAATTATCTATGATTGTTATATCATTATACTTTTGTCATGTGATCTAAGGATGGGTTTTATCGTTGAGATGGTTTGTGTATTTTATTATAAAATGATGTTAAAATTAATAGTTAGTGTAGTTAGTGGTATTCTGGACTTTATGTTGGGTCGGGGTGTTACAGGCTGTGCGGACATGATGCTATCTAGGCGGTGGGACTGCGGACGAGACATGTGTCGGGCAAAGAAGCAACTAGGCGAGGTGCGCACGGATTTTGGCATATCCGCGCGTGCACCGCACGGACAAACCCTCTCTAAGCTAAAGGTGATCGGAATTGTACACGTGACGGTGTGAGGCTTTTCTGGACTGCCATATTTGCAAATACCACACAAGAAGAGTTACATTTGCAACTACAACACAGAGCAGTACCATTTGGGGAAAAAGTCCCTCGGACGGCAGGCGGGGCCAGCGAATATTTTTTTTTCTCATGGCCCCGGAGCTTCACTTGGTCCGCGCGTTCCCTCCTTGACCATCTTCCAAATTTTCTACAGTGTCTGGTAGTGGTTCCATTGGCATAACATTGCTAATGCTCTCAGGAAAATTACTAACCGTCACTAGACACCTGGTTCCTGGTCTCTGGCAGTGACTTAAACAAGAAGGTGCGCACGAGCAAAAATAAGGTGAACACTGCTCAACTCTTCTCGTAGATATGAAGACGTGCAGTGCTCGAACCCAATCCAAATCTAACTAGACAGCTAGAGAGTACTAGACCCAGAAAGTTGGGCTCATGTTTGCCAAGCTCGAGACAATTAATGGAAAGTTTTGAAACCGTCTAACTTACGAACACTGACCATTTCTCTTTGCTGTATGACACCCCAATTTCAAGCACCTCAACGTGAACGCCAACTCCTGCTGACGGAAATGGATCGACCATCCTATGGGTACTTTCATGGAATAAAAATCAACAAAGATTAACATATGTGTAATATAATAAAACAAGCGTGCTTAATCAATTAATTGATATGGAATTTAGATTAGCTTGGAGCTACCCGGCGCACCGCAAATAACTACCAAAAAATAATCCCAATATATATGTCGTTCACGATACATTATATAATGATGAGAAAACATATTCCCATTAGACTTGAAACTAGATGCTTTTAATTGGATTTAGTCATTTGGATTCGTTTGATTCACCATTGGGGTTCAGGTTGATTGGTGGTAGAAATCATGGTGCAGTCAGTGTCGTTGTTAGATCCGAATCAATAAATCTCCTTCTAATCTTAAATTATTAATTAGTGGTGACGGATCCCTACTTAATCAACGGGCAGATTTGTTTAGTACCTCTTTAGAAAATGGGAGATACCAGTCCCTTGTGGTACCTTAATTTTCAAGACCCATGAAAAAACTCCTTATATAAACAAAGTCCGAGAATGATATTCTCGCTCAAAAAAAAAGTCAGAGAATCATAACACTGAAATCCTCCTACTACAAGTGCACAGCACCTAGCTACATGCATATATATATGATGACTTGACATGTACAGATATTTTTCTATCACATTCTTAATCGATTAAAAGAAGTCAGAATGTCGACATCTCATTGCAAGTACAAAAGTCAATTACATATAATATACATATTATTCCAGGAGTTCAAGAGTATATATCTCTTCGATGACATGCTTTGTGTATATTATCTTCACTCACATTGTTTGTTTAGAACAGCGACCGGTACGTACAGACGACACGATGTGACCTGCAATAATATACAGAGTAATATACCCGTGAACGCCACAAGCATTATTTGCAGTAATATATTGAGCTTGTAACTTATCTGATCGATCGACCGGCCGATTAATTTGTTGCATTACATTCTGTATGCAGCCGATTAATTTGTAGCGTTATATTCTGTACGCAGAAGTCAATGCCATGCGCCAGAGCCATGTGGAGGCCACACCTAGCCACGTGCTCGGCTAATGGAGTACTGCACTTCTTCGATTATTCTATGACGTGTACATGTAACAACTCCCCGTTCTAAAAACAAATCGTTTTGAAATAAGTGCAGCTAAAATTTTAAAACCTTGATCATCATCTTGAAAAATATTTTTTATAATAATATAATTTTGTTAGATTTTATAAATATATTATAATAGTAATTAGTGGTTAAAGTTGTATTTTGATGACTATCTCTCACTACTACAAAACAGGTCATAGTAGACGCCTCATCACAGACGGTTCTAGATCATTATCACATACGGTTCGTATTAAGAACCGTCTGTGATACTTCATACTTGAACGGTTCTCTGAATACGCTTGAAACCGTCAGTGATAATGACCTCATCAGAGTACGGTTGGTATTAAGAACCATCATTTGGATTGATTTACCATGGCTTGAAATTTTCTTACTCTCTAATTTTACCTAATAAGAGAGTAAGGAAAATTTTAAGCCATGGTAAAGTCAGAGAGTAAAGAAAATTTTAAGCCATGGTAAAATTCAAGTCACAGTCGGCTCTTAATACAAATTATCTGTGATGAGATACTTATCACAGACGGTTCGTGATACGAACCGTCTGTGATATGTCATCACAGACGGTTTTTGTATGAAATCGTATGTGATTCGCAGCGTGGGAGTTCAAAAATTTTTGAATGCGTGCGTGGGAGGCAAAGTATTTTTCCGTTGTCCTTATATATTATAGCTACCTCAGCCTTATCTTCCTCTCCCTTGGTCCCGTTGGGACCTCAGGCCGACTCCCATCCTTCTTTCCCTCCTCCTTTGCTCCATTGGGTGCCGCCTCCTCTGGCTCGCAGGCCTCCGGCCCTTAACACAGCGCCACCACCCGTTGCCGCCTTGCTCCGCCCTCCGGCCCTCTTCTCCGGTCACCACCTCCAGCTTGCATGCTACTCGGCTCAGTCCTCCCTCTACTCCCCTCCTTTCCTTTTTTGTTTCATATTGAGTACTATTTATCTTTTGATGTTTTGCTAATTTTGATTTAAGCTTTTGAGATTGCTTAATGTGGTTTGTTCTATACATGAAAAAGGGGCGAAGCCGCTGGCTGTGGGGTTCTTGGTGATCATGTATGCTGAGAGAGGTGGATGCTGAAAAAGGGAAGAGAGAAGGAAGGATGAGAGCCGACCGAAGGTCCCAAGGCGGCATTTCGGTTATTGCTGCTGGTGGAATTGTAGATGGGCGTGGCTATGCTAGATGGCCTGGTGTGCTACACAATGTGTGCTGGTGGGTTCTTGGTGATCATGTTTGGGTGTGCTAGATGGCCTGGTGCTCCACAATGTGTGCTGAAAACACCGTTCTATGTAGAATAGAAACAACGTATGCGGATTTTTTTTACAATATAAAAAACTATCACAGACAGTTCTTGTTAAGAACCGTCTGTGGTAGTCTATTTTCACAGACGGTTTGAAAACCGTCTGTGATGACCGCCTGTTATCACAGACGCATAAATACAGATGGTTCACAAAACCGTCTATGATGATGTTTTGTGTAGTAGTGTCTGTAACACATCAACCAAAAAAGAGCCTAGAATATCAGTGCTACACTTTTCATTCTAAATTTAAACCATACTTATTTACTATTACCACAATCATATCCCTAAATAAAACCATAAAATAAGTTATCATACAACAAGCATAACAAATTAACATAAATAAGGATAAACATTCAAACATAACTTGGGACCTCGTGCCCAAAATGCTCGGGACCACATGCCCGAGAACGTCCGGAACCATGCGCTTGGGGCATCTACTAGCAACATTACTATTAAATAAACACTACCATAAACACATTCATAATTCATCATTACCATGTGCACTAATACTATTCATGATCCACACAACTACCATAGAGTATCCAATGTTCCCTTATCAAATTCCAAGTAGATGAACTAATTCTCTAAGATAATTGCGGTAACTAAAAGAGATAAATTCATGGTTGATTGCATGTGACATGTAGGTGCTACTCTCAACCTATGCATATTGCTTTCAATGGCCACCTAAAAACAACAACGGATCAAGGATGAGTCTAAAACTCAACAAGTACATAATAGAACAATAAATATACACATATGAATCTTATCATTCATGTATTCCATCATCATCATCATCATCATCTTTTATGTTCATTAGTGCAATTTAACCGTAAACTACATGCTCATTTGCGAATCATATAGCTTATATACCAATATAACTGAGTGAACACCCGCTGGCGTTCACCCTCTCAAAAGCACATCTCATCGACCCGGAGATCTCTCCACTCATGATGGTCCATACATGATCCGAATGCAAATTGTTCCATTATCTATTAACATGTTCCATCATCATCATATGACCGTCATTACCATATTATCATCATCATATAGACATTGTAATAAGCATTGATAAAACATAGAGATTTTAGCATTGATCTAAAAAAAATCACTTTGGCACTTAAAAACAGTGCCACTAGTTAATACTTGGAACTGTCCATACATGTATCATCACATCACACTAGGCAAAAAAACAGCAAGAAAAGAAAGGATGTAGTACTGTGCTATATATATACACTCCTATATGTCTATCCATTAATCATTTTTCATGTCCAAAAGATGAGTAAGTAAGCTTGGACGGTCAGATCATTACATCACTGTAGTATACCTGGGATCAAGCCAAACATTGGGCGACAGCTTCATTTTTATTACGAGGAAATGCAAGTTTCTTGATTAATTGAATAAGTTCATGCCTAACTCTTCTGATTAGCATTGAAACTAGATGCTTTTAATTGGATTTAGTCCTTTAGATTCATTGGATAGCTTCATGTTTGTTACTCTTTTCTGTATATATATACTTGACGAGATGAAAGGCATCGGATTTTTGAACTTGTGTTCAGTCTCTATCATAGGCTTTTTTCCATGGACTTATCTTGTAATTGGCATTTGAAATTCGATCGCTACAGATCGGGACCATTAAATTATGGGATAAAGTTACTCGTATAATCATAAAGCTACAGATCGGTCGGCGGCAAGGTCAGCGGCTTGCATGCGAAGGGCGTGCACCCATTCCGATCTGTTACGGCGTGGCGACGCGCACACGGAGGCATGTGGCCCATGGCCCGTCGGTGGTGGCACACGGCGTATACGCAGAGATGTATGACTAGTCGGACCTGGGCTTTGAATATCTGAAGCCTTCGTGTGTGTATCGTACTAGTCTTATAATCAGTAACTAGTACACCATCCACAATATTGATAATCACACCCATACATACATGCATAAAAATGAAACAAATATAATATATAACTTAAGCGATTACAAAGTTTACGTCACAAGGGCTGACTGGTCAAATAAAAACTCAAATATCAGAAGTAGCAAATGAAACAGCATAAGCATAATATGTATAAAGTCCAAAAGTCCAACGGTATGCCCATCCAAATCCTTAGGCAACCGACAAGAAACAAGTTCTCGAAAGACCCGTCACCGAACCCTCCAGTATCGGGTGTAAAGAATGCGTCGTCCGAACTGACTCATCCTCATAATCTGAATGACAATTTAAACAAGATTGAGTACATTGCGTACTCAGTAAGACTTGTAGTGTATCGTAAAATTTATATAAATGCAAGGCTAACAAGAGATGAGGCTCTATACTACAAGCTATTTTCAGCATTAAACAAGTTTTATTTGTAATATCAATACATAGTATTTTGCATCGAGAGTTTAAAGAGTAGTTAAATAGATAAAGAACAACAAGTGAGTACTTGAATAAATAACAGATCGCAAACCCTCGTTGGCTGCGATCAATATCTTATTTCCAATCATATACATGGCACTCAACATAAATATAAACCAATAACTATTCCCATATTTTTCTAACAAGAGTTGTTTTCATAAAAAAACCAAGTCTATACCCATTAAGACTACACTAAGCACGCTCATGACCGCGAGTACAGTTATTTAAATAGATTTACACTCTGTATAGGTCTACAACTTTACCCGCAGTATACGAATTCTCTAGTTTATTTGGCATCCGTCTATACCACCGCCCACTACTTTTCGTATGCAGTCTAAAGCACGCATCGAAGCCTTTACATCATCTAGTTCTAACCTTGACGGCGAGGCGAGCCATGGTAAAATAGATAGTAAGTAATTTCAATCCATGGTAATTCAAGCCATGGTAAAATCACAGAGTAAGAAAATTTCAAGCCATGGTAAAAAATCAGAGTAAGGAAAATTCGAAGTCACAGACGGTTTTTAATACAAACTGTTTGTGATATTATACTTATCACTCACAGACGGTTCGTATCATAAACCGTCTGTGAAGTATGCAATTATCACAGACGGTTCGTGTTAAGAACCGTTTGTGATACTTCACAGACGGTTTTCAATATGAACCGTCTGTGATCTAGCCTCTTCATGCGGTTTTTAGCGCACTAGTAACATGACGGTCTCTAAACCAAAATCGCTCGTGATTTCATGTAATACAGATGATTTTGGTCAACCGTCTGTGATGAGGCGTCCAGTATGTGCCTTTTTGTAGTAGTGAATGGTGAGCTGAGGAGCTCGTGACGTAGTGAGGTGCTTCAATGCGGTCGAGAATGGTGCGAGAGAAGCGGCGAGAAAATAGCGCGGCGTACGGGTTTCTCACGCTGAGCTTTGGTCTCATCGTCCGTGCAGGGTAACGGCGCGTCGACGGGGTAGCTACTATGGGCGATGGCTAGCGGAGGTGACAGGGCAGTGGGGGCGTCAAATTGTGGGTGAGCGGCGAAGCAGGCGAGGCACTCTGGTGTGCTGGCATGCTGACGCGAGGTGGAATACACCACATGATGAGCGGGCCCGGCACATCAGTGAGAGGGTGAGAGCGAGGCTAGCGCAGGCTGGAGTCGGTGCAAGCAAATTTGGGCTGGCGTAGATGCGGCTCAGTTGCCCGGCGGGAAATTTGATTTAGGTTTTGAACTTTCCAAAACTGGCTTAGTCTTTGCCGAATTTTTAAACCTATCAAATAAGCTCCAAATTTTATGAATTTTTTGTGGGGGTTTATGACACCGTGTTGTTTCTTGTGTAAAGTTTTTAGGATCTTATCTATTTTGTGATTTTCTCGAAAATTCTTCTAAATTGCTGTTTTGGTATAAATGCATTGTTGTTTTTGATGAAAATTTTTAAAAAATGCTCAAATAATCTTTCCCACATGTAAACATGCCCAAAATTATTCTCACACTTATTTTCATTATACTTTCCCAAAATTGAGATTTTTGGGATGTTACACAACTGGTGCGTCCAGGTGAAGGCACGGTCAGCGTGCACGCGGGCGGCGCGCTGCCGGTCGGCGGGATAGGCGGCAATGAACAATAGAAAAAACAAGTATACTAAAAAACGTTACCGCTAGAATTGAAAACTCAGATCAAACCAACGTATCAGGAAGCCTTAGCTTAGAGCACTATCGTGTCGATAACGTGTTGTATATGCGTGGTCGCGTTGCCGACAAATAAAACTCTCAACTAGCAAATAATAAACAATAGACAAGAACACAAGAATGTAGTCATATCCCTTGCTCTTTATTGATCTCTATGTCCATTGTACAATAAAGGTCCCTTACCCCTTTTATATAATGAGAGGAGATTCCCTTCGTGCATGAATAAGAAATATGCGACTAAATAGACTAATAGGTCTTATGGGCCAGCAGCCTCTTTATTGGGTATTTGTTTAGGTAGAGTGTCCAGACATATTCGTGCCTCGAAACTGGCCGACATACAAGAATTAGCACGCACACATCCTTTTCTTTTTCCAATTACTTATAGCTAAGCAATTAACTAAGGTCACTATGTCTTTCATGGGCCAAGCTTAAGTATTTTAAGAAAGGATTGGCCGTAATGCACGATCGTTCTCACGAAATTGGAGTACGTACGTAAAAGCATGAATCGTGCCGTGTTGATTGTATCGTGTTGCATGACGACAACTCGGTCGATAATATAAGAAACAAAAACGCCAGTCCAGAAGTTGAACTAGCTTAATTACTTATCCCGCCAAGAATATTCGAGGGCTGTCACTATTTACACGCATATATATACAAATCAAATCACTTTTGGCACTGATCTAAAAAATTTGACTCTGGCACTTAAAAACACTGCCACTAGTTAATACTTGGAACTCTCCATACCATGTATCATCACATCCACACTAGGCAAAAAAAACAGCATGAAAAGAAAGGATCGATGCAGTACTGTGCTATATACATACTCCTATATGCCTGTCCATTAATCATTATTCATGCCCCGAAGATGAGGAAGCTAGCTTGGACGGTCAGATCATTACATCACTGCAGTATACCACATCTTCTCTGAATAGCTTTCGGAATGGATAAATCAATCCATCGAGTTGCGTAACGGGGTATCAGATTGTGTTTACTTTTTAACTGCTGGACAGTCCTGCCCTTGAGCAAGATGGTAGTGAGTCTGCGCGTTCAATACTTGCTGGCGCCTTCGTAACCTGCAGACGTCTTCGGCATGCCTTGGCGCAGTTTTGGATCACTTAATCCAACCATGCGTGTAGGTATACAGGGTAGCTGTTGGTAGTACATATATGGTCTGCTCCAATGATTGAGCCCAAGTGCACTATTGTTGGTAGAATTACATGACCGGATTATTTTAAAAGAATCGCGCAGCACATGCTTCGTCTGCAGTAAGGAGGACCAGCCTCTAGAGCTAGATCTCCAAATCCTATTCGCTAGCAACATTTTCCGAAGGAACATTTCCTTTTCGATGGTTGATTTGGCTAGCTAGCAATTTAGTAATCTAAAAATGACTTTAACATCTCCTGACACTGTATTTGTGGATGTTTAGATATTAATTTTCTGCCATACTAGGGCAGGATTAGAGGTGGAGCCAGTGGCGGATTTAGAACGAAATCGACTGAGGTCACCATACATATTACTACATATGTGCAGAGTCAGTAGGCTTAAACTGCATAATGCACACATATGTGTATGTGTATTTTAATAATGCAAAACTACTTTAGACCTGTGCACCCTTGTAGCCCTACGTGGATCCATCCTTAGGTGGAGCAATGTTGGATATTAGTTTGGTAACTCAACTTTTCCTCGAAATACCCCAATCAAATGCTAACTGTTGGTAGTATTAAAGATGGTATACATTAACACCGTGCACAAATTCTAAAGCAGTATTGTTGGTAGTGGAATAGTGGGTGATTGTAATCAGGCTGTTAATGCGTTTTTTTTTCTTTTTCAGATAACATACTCCACTCGTTCAAAAATATAAGATAATTTAGAAAGCGCGTCAAACTTACTTAACTTTGATCACTAATATGTAAAAAACTATTTGTATATCCGGGTCTAGATGCAAATGTCCGACATTTTTCGAAAACAACGACACTGATCTTTGCCTAAACCATCAAGTCCCACCCCAAATAGCAACCAGTGCCCAGTGGCACTGTAATCCTTTCTAATCAGTATGTACGTAGAACAGACGAAGGCATGGTTTGGGCCAAAGAAGCTGCTGTGACTCCCCTAGATAACCCTAAATTTAGTGACTTTAGTGACTGTGACCTCGAATAAATAAACTTCTGCAGAAAAGGAAGCTGGTACATAGCTTGGAAACCCTTGTTTGTGTTTGGTCAGGGTAAGAGATGCCAAATGGAAATTTCTTGTGTACGTTCATCACACAAAAGGGAGGCCCATTTTTTTTATATTTTATCTTTGCACATCACATTTGGTACCATGGTGTGTATATAAGCAGGACAAGTGGGCGGCAAGAGAGGCCACCACACTATCACATCTTCTCCTGACCTAGCTAAGCTAGCCTGAGAAGAAGTAATGGAGATTGAGAGAGAAACATCGACTGGCAGCGAGAGAGGAAGGAGCTGGAGAGCTAATTTGGCGCAAGAAGATGCGAAGAAGCTTGAAGACAGCGATCAACTGATCAAGGTCAATTCTCTACAAAGTTATCTATTTATCGCTCCACTTAGTTCTGGAATGGATGTGAGGTTTGAAGTGAATCGTGGTCTAATTTGCATAGTATTACTGTGGACATGGCTGAGCCAACTGTAATGGAAGATAGATACTAAATCTACAGTACTCCGTTGCTCCTAGATAAGCTCATGTTCGTGCATGTCTGCCTAGCTATAGGAACCTTCGTTTCTTTCTATTTTCTTGATTTCTCCATCTTTTTCTTCTTTTGTTGTGTAAAACAGGAGCCTGCATGGAGAAGGTTCCTAGCCCATGTTGGACCAGGGTTCATGGTGTCGATGGCCTACTTGGATCCTGGCAATTGTGAGCATCTCCCTCACTCTCCCTCTGTCCCCCTCTCATGATTCTCACGGTTGACAAATTATGAAACAGTGGAAACGGATCTGCAAGCCGGCGCAAATCACAGATATGAGGTACATTTTCTACTTTACGGTAAAAACAGGGAATATTGTCCTGCTTTTCCGATATTGTACTTTTCTTTGTGCACGCCATTTACTCTAGCAAATCTTCAACTTTTTACTCCTTCCAGTAGTAAATCACAAAAAAAGTGCAACTAACTGTAAGTTTGGCTTTTTTGCTTTGAGCTCTTTCTTGCGTGTTTCTAGCTCCTTTGGGTGATTCTGATTGGGCTCATCTTCGCACTGATCATACAATCACTAGCAGCTAACCTTGGAGTGGTGACAGGTACTAAAGCAACACTAATGCAACGCTAATCGTGACGTCTTTGCGTTCATAAAAATTTAACAGGTTTGTGCTGATGGCCATTATTTCTAACTCATCAGGGAGGCATCTTGCTGAGATATGCAAGAGTGAGTACCCAAAGTTTGTGAGGATCTCTCTATGGCTCCTTGCAGAGCTTGCCGTGATCGCTGCAGATATCCCAGAAGGTTAGAATCAATATGATAATCCTGAATAAAAAAATGGTGTTTAACTGACATATTTGACTTTGAGCTAATTAATATTAAGCCAATTGTTAATCCACAAGTACGGCAAATATTTGTTCTAACTGTTAGTCCTTTGCCCACATGCAGTTGCTTTCCATGTAAATGTTAATTATATCCCTTAAAAAAAATTAGTAATGTAAGGGTGAAGCAAAGATCTTACGACGATGCAGATTAGTATATATCCAAAAATGTGGTCTGTCATTGCCGTCCTCAGTTGTCTCATCATGTGAACAATAGCAGCAGTGGCAGCAGTTGCAAGTAGCAACAATCTAACCATCGTGTGTTTCTTCTTCTTCTTCTTTTTCGCAGTTATAGGGACAGCCTTCGCTTTCAACCTCTTGTTTCACATCCCGGTCTGGGTCGGGGTTCTCATCACCGGCTCCAGCACGCTCCTGCTAATCGGGCTGCAGAGATACGGGGTAGAGTATATATACATACAAAAAACCAACTATTTTATAGACGGACGTACAAAGGCTCTTAATTTTGTACGAACAAAGTGTATTTGCGAAAATCTCACGAACACTTGTGGACGAAACCCACTTGTGCTCACTGTTCATAGCGTGACATGTTACATGTAGCCTTTTTTTTTTGTACGTGCGTGTAACTAGGTTCGGAAGCTGGAGTTTGTGATCTCGATGCTGGTGTTCGTCATGGCGGCGTGCTACTTCGCGGAGCTGGGCACAGTGAAGCCACCGGCGGTGGAGGTGATCAAAGGGCTGTTCATCCCAAGGCTCAACGGAGCCGGAGCCACCGGAGACGCCATTGCCCTCCTTGGAGCTCTTGTTATGCCGTAAGCCATATAGCGCGCACAAATACTTCTTTGGGACTGTCTATTCATAAGTTGTCTGAAAATTTCTTAAATTTAAGTCACTTGTTGTGACCATTAGATCAATATCCAATCATATGACATTCATTGGATCAATATCCAATCATATGACACACCAATCTCTACACAAATCCAATGGTCACAACAAGTGACTTAAATTTAAGAAAATTTCAGGCAACTTAAAACTAGCAAAATCCTACTTCTTTTTAGACATACATTGACTTACTGTACCTGATGGGATTCTTGGTCATGGCAAAAGATCAGGCCAGCTAGCCGGCCAGGTCAATGCTTGAAGAAAAAGATGAGTGGTTGATAATGAAATTGCACTAGCTAGAGGCCCACATGCGCATATTGAAATTTCCTATCGGCTATAAGTGCTCTCAACTTTTCAGTATGAATTGCTAAATTTACTGTTATCAAAATAAATTTTCCTAACAAGTCATAATTTCGTCAGTTGGCACTTACATAATTGGAAGTGTATTGTCTCATCGTCCAAATCAGCTCTTGCCCACTCCCATGAATAGATCACGAACACGCAACAACACATTTGTATTTTACTCTCAACTCATACAAAATGGTTAACAAGTGTTGCTGCTATTGCACCCTAAGGGTTTATATGTTGATGTCCTTCACCTAAATTAGTAAGGTGGTACTAAACTCAACAAACATGCACACACATACATGGGCCACACATCTTGGGCGCGATATCACAGTAAGCCATATTGAACGAAATTGTAAAATTCCTTTTTTTGTCCTCGATTAATTACAGGCACAACCTATTCTTGCATTCAGCATTGGTGCTCTCGAGGAAGACTCCGGCATCAGTAAGAGGAATCAAGGTCGGCTTACATCAACGACAAGAAACAATACCAATTCAACTATGCACAATTGTACGAACTAAATAAAATATGTGTTTCCCCTTCGATCAGGACGCTTGCAGGTTCTTCCTCTACGAAAGCAGCTTTGCGTTGTTTGTCGCGCTGCTCATCAACATCGCCGTCGTCTCCGTCTCCGGGACCGTCTGCTTCTCAGACAACCTCTCGCCGGAGGACACCGAGAAATGCAGCGACCTCACCCTGGACAGCTCATCCTTCCTCCTCAAGGTACTATAAATACACTTGAACAATCACAATTCAAACCAGAAGGTTAATAATGAGATGAATTACCAACTTGTTTTTTCTTTTTGGTTCAGAACGTGCTAGGCAGGTCGAGTGCGATCGTGTACGGCGTGGCCCTGTTAGCCTCCGGGCAGAGCTCAACCATTACCGGCACCTACTCTGGCCAGTACATCATGCAGGTAATAGGCTTTAATTTTCAATTTATATATATATATATATATATATATATATATATATATATATATATATATATATATAAATGTTATGATACTTCTGGGAGCACGTACGCTCACCTCGACTACGCATACATCTTTAATTAATTTTCATAGTAGTTATATATACTGTAGTAGTTATCTTCCGTACTACTTGCTTATCACCTTTTTATACATGTGCGAAGCCTAGTAGGAATTCACCATCTCGACTACGCATGCATCTTTAATTAATTTTCTTAATTGAGTGTTTAGCGTGGTAAACCATAAACCACACAAGCAAAAAACATGTTTCAATTTGACACTGTTTTTCGTGTACGTGGCTACGTGCAGGGGTTCTTGGACATCAAGATGAAGAAGTGGCTGAGGAACCTGCTGACGCGCAGCATCGCCATTGCGCCGAGCCTAGTCGTCGCCATCATCGGCGGGTCCAAAGGCGCCGGCCGTCTCATCATTATCGCGTCGGTGAGTCCAATTCCATCTCATATTTATTGGGTTGTATGTACCAATCAGTCCATCAAAAAACTTAAACTGATACGAAAAGGTGGACCATTCACTTGTACTTCAATAATATTCTCTCTTTCCGCACGACACACTGTTTTTGTTGCTGAAAACTACGGCAACATATGGCGGCAGCACTAGCACCGGCGAGCTCCGTTGCTTGTTAGAAAAGATATATCACACATATAATGGTGCATCCACTAAATCCTTATATGCTAGCAGCAGCACCATTTAAATATGACTATTTACTAATTAACAAATTAACAAAGGCACTAGTCTTGTGATCTAAAAGCGCATAATAATTAAGCGTTCCTTCTAGACCTTCTAACTAAAGCAAAGCAATGATTGCTTCTTGGTTTGCTGTGATTTTTTTGCAGATGATACTGTCTTTTGAGCTGCCATTTGCACTCATACCACTTCTCAAGTTCAGCAGCAGCAGCAGCAAGATGGGACCCCACAAGAATTCCATCTATGTAAGCACACACCGGCTCAAGAAAACTACGTCCATGTTGCTTGTTCTTGGATACACGTACATGCATGCACTAATAATTGTGCATCCCCACACATCATGAGCTAGCCTAGCTTGCACAAAATGATCTACTGATAGATCCCTGCATGGCATGTTCTTGCATCAAACATGTGAATGCATGCACGTCCAAGCTGAACCAAACAAAATAGTTACATACATGGGGACTGACATATGGCAACAACCATTAATTCAACCAATTAAGTTGGACACCTCCTTTCCCTGGCCTGCACAGGAAATGATTGACATATCATAGCACTGCTTACTGATTGGCAACCAATTAAATGTCTGGATTCACATGGTCGTAAATTAACGTCATATAAATATAGTAACAATGTGAGTTTACACTATTATTGAAAGTACGTTATTAATTGCCATGTTACTCTTGCAGATTATCGTGTTTTCATGGTTGCTGAGTTTGATGATCATCGGCATCAACATGTACTTCCTGAGCACGAGTTTCGTCGGGTGGCTCATCCACAACTCGCTGCCCAAGTTCGCCAACGTGCTCATCGGCGTCGCCATCTTCCCCCTCATGTTCATCTACCTACTCGCCGTCGTCTACCTGACCTTCAGGAAGGACACCGTCGTCACATTCGTCGCCGACTCCTGCCAGCTTGACGCCGAGAAGGCTAAGGAGGAGGACGACGAGCCAGTGCCGTACCGTGAGGACCTGGCAGACATACCGCTCCCTCAGTAGAGACGGTCTGATAGCACGCGTTGTGAATGTAAAAAACAGTAGTTGCTGTACGTTTACGGCACATCACGGCACGGCACGGCAGTACGTGTGTCAACCGTTCGTTCATCTTTGTACGGTTCTGATTGCTCGTAGCATTTGAGGGGACACACCTAACGGTGGCGCTTAGTTACCATTTTGCAATCAGATTCTTCTGTAAGAGTATATATGTATCTTAATTTCATGCAGAATGGGTTAATTATAGAGACAGTATGAATGTGAATCGATTAATGGAGCCACAATCCGAACGAGTCCAAATGCTTAACGTCATTCGTAAGTAGATATGTAATGCTGTAGTGACAATGACAGGCCATCACCGCCCCTTGTCCATTATTTGGACATAGAGTAGCAATGTAGCATCGATCTACACTAGCGCATATATATATATATATATATTCTGCAGCTGTTCGCCAAGTGTGGATTTGTTCATCGTGTAAATTGTTCCTAGCATTTTATTATTATTTACGGGTGAAGTCACTACTATAAAACAGGTCATACCAGACACCTCATCACAGACGGTTCCAAAGGAGCCGTCTGTGTTGAACTTATACAGACGGTTCCCTTTGGAACCGTCTGTGATAGTGCCTCATCACATACGGTTCTTATTACCAACCGTCTGTGATACTTCACAGACGGTTCATAATAAGAACCGTCTGTGATAGTGCCTCATCACAGACGGCTCCTTATACCAACCGTCTGTGAAGTATTACAGACGGTTGGAAGAAGGAGCCGTCTGTGATGAGGACACCTCATCACAGACGGTTAGTATAACGAACCGTCTATGATACTTCACAGACGGTTCGTGATACCAACCGTCAGTGTGTGTATCCTCATCAAAGACGGTTGGGATTAACAACCGTCTGTGATTTTGATTTTACCATGGCTTCAAATTTTCCTTACTCTCTGATTTTACAATGGCTTTAAATTTTTTTCTCTCTGATTTTACCATGGCTTCAAATTTTCTTACTCTCTGATTTTACCATGGCTTAGAATTTGATTTTACCATAGTTTAGAATTTTCCTTACTCTCTAATTTTACTATGGCTTTCAATTTTCCTTACTCTCTAATTCTAAGCCATGGTAAAATCAGTCTAAGCCATGGTAAAATTTGAAAGCCATGGTAAAATCAGTCTAAGCCATGGTAAAATTTGAAAGCCATGGTAAAATCAGTCTAAGCCATGGTAAAATTTGAAAGCCATGGTAAAATCAGAGAATTCTAAGCCATGGTAAAATCAGTCTAAGCCATGGTAAAATTTGAGAGCCATGGTGGTAAAATCAGTCTAAGCCATGGTAAAATTTGAAAGCCATGGTAAAATTCTAAGCCATGGTAGTAAAATTAGAGAGTAAGGAAAATTCTAAGCCATAGTAAAATTAGAGAGTAAGGAAAATTCTAAGCCATAGTAAAATCCAAATCATGACGGCTCTTAATACCATGCTCGTGATGTGCTATGATGTAAGAACCTATCATGAGTTAGCGCATTTGTTCGTGATACTGAACCGCTCGTGATTTGTCATCACTGAGCGGTTTTGTATGAAACCGCTCGTGATCGCGCAGCGGGAATTTGAAAATTTTGAACGCGCGCGCGGAGGCAAAATATGTCCTTATATATTATGGACGACCTCCTATGGACGCTCAGTCTCGCACTCCCGCAGTCCCGATCCTCCTCTCGGCTCGGTCCTCCCTTGCTCCGGCAGTCCTCCTCCGAGCTCCGGCTTGTAGCTGCTCCTCCAGTCCTCCCGTAGCTCCCTGGCCCCCCGCTACACCTCCAGGCTCCGGTCCTCCCTTGCTCCCGCAGTCCCCAACCTTCGACGTGGTCTTCCTCCCCAACAGCCGAGAGTCGACGCCGACACCAACACCGACCTCCTCTAGTCCTCCTCGGCGCGACGCCGAGTTCCTCCAGTCCTCCTCCGACGATGTCTCTAGTATATGAGGTTCATTGGTACTTTTGTATATGAGGTTCTATTAGATTCAGATCTAGATTTGTATGTATGAGCTTGTGGTACTTGTGTTAGATTCATATTCAGATTTCATTAGATTCTCCTTGATTCTACTCATTGGTACTTGTATATGACCGAGTGTATGCATGTATCCATGAATCCATAGCTTGAGAAATTTATTGGGAGGTTTAGGAGTTGGGAATCCATGTATGTGTATCAATGAATCCATGTTTGGGAGGTTTCGAAATGGCGTATGTGTATGTGTATCCATGAAATGGCAATTTTTTTGCAATCAAAAACCTATCACAGACGGTTCGGAACAAGAGCCGTGCGTGAAAACAACTATCACGAGCGGTTCGGAACAAGAACCGCTCGATAATCAATTATCACAGACGGTTCTTGTTCGAACCGTGCGTGATAGCTATTTTCTGAGCGGCTCTTGTTCGAACCGCTCATGATAGCTTTATCCTGACGGCTCAAAACCGTATGTGATAACCGCCTGTTATCACAGACGTACTTTTACACAGACGGTTGGAAACCGTCTGTGATGACTTTCTGTAGTAGTGAGTTGTTGAGTGGTTCGATTTGTTAGATTATGTGTAAGTGATTGCACACTGATATTCTGTGAGATAAATAGTGTATTACTGCGCTCAACCTGCAAAGTTTAGACGGGATTTTCACGGAAAATGAAGCTTTCAACGCGCTAGAATTTGAGTTGGGTTGGCTTAAGAGGGATGGGTTTTTTGATTTGGTGGCTTAGGTGTGGTAACAAAATAATGCTGGTAATTATACAATTAATCGTTGGCATAGTAAAATAGAACACTTAAATAATTTCTTAGAGGGTGGGCTAAAAATACTAGTGGAGCGTATAAGCTAGAGAAAAACGTCTTTTGACTATCATTGATAATCTTGATAAGAAAGGTGAGTCTACAGGGTTATCTAATTTTGAAATTAATCTTAAACACAGTTCTAATGAGCGTCTTACCAATTTACTGCGAGAGGAAGAAATCAAATGGTATCAACGGGCTAAGACGAAGCATTTGCTTGAAGGGGATAGTAATACTCGGTATTTTCATTTGATAGCCAATGGTAAACATAGAAAACAACAAATTTTTCGGTTGGAACAAGAGGAAGGTATTATTTCGGATGAAGTCCATTTAAAGTTGTACATCACGACTTATTATAAAGGTCTATTTGGACCTCCTGATAGCAATCACTTTTTCATGGTTGAGACTATCACGGATGATATACCTCAAATTTCTGACATTGAAAATTATTATCTTACTGCAGAATTTACTAAAAAGGAAGTGAAAGATGCAATTTTTCAAATGGAGCATAATAAAGCTCTGGATCCAGATGGCTTTCCAGCTAAATTTTATCTAGTTTTTTGGACCATTATTAAAAATGACTTGATGGTTTTCTTTTGAGATTTTTATAGAGGCAATTTACCTCTTTTCAGGCTAGATTTTGGTGTCATCTCTTTACTTCCAAAAAAAGATGCACGACAAATTCAGCAATATAGGCTGATTTGTCTATTAAATGCGAGTTTTAAATTTTTACTAAGGTAGGGACTAATTAACCATCTCATGGGTATTGCGCAAAAGGTTGTTCATCCATCTCAAACGGCTTTTATGCCGGGGAGAAATATTATAGAAGGGGTAGTTGTTTTACATGAAACAATCCATGAGTTTCATAAAAAGAAATTAGATGGATTCATTTTAAAGATTGGTTTTGAAATAGCTTATGACAAGGTCAAATGGTATTTTCTGCAGCAAACTTTTAGGATGAAGGGTTTCTCTCCAAGTTAGTGTGCTTGGATTGAAAAATTTGTTACAGGGAGCAGTGTGAATATTAAAATTAACGATAGTATTGGACCTTATTTCCAAACTAAGTAAGGGCTTAGGCAGGGAGACCCTATATCTCCGATTCTTTTTAATATTGTTGCGGACATGTTAGCCATTTTTGTTGGAAGGGTTAAGAATGAGGGTCGGGTCAGTAGGATAATACCGCATTTGGTTGGTGATGGTCTATCTATCCGTCAATATGCTGATGATACTATTATTTACATGGATCACAATTTTGATGAAGCAAAAAATTTGAAGCTTATTCTTTATGCGTTTAAGCAACTTTCTGGTTTAAAGATTAATTTTCATAAAAGTGAGATCTTTTGCTTTGGAGAAGCGAAATTTTTTAATCTTAATACTTAGAGATATTTTGATGTGAGACAGGTTCTTTTCCCTTTAAATATTTGGGTATTCGGATTCATTTTAGAAAGCTAAAGAATAATAAAGGGAAGGGTTTGGAAGATCGCTTAAAAAAAAGTTGAGCAATTGGAAAGAAAAAATTTATCTACTAGTTGTACACTAATACTTATAAATTCGGTTTTGAGTGGTCTTCCTATGTTTATACTTTCTTTCTTTGAGGTACCTAAGGGGGTCTGCGGGGATCTCTTCCAGGATACAGTGAAGTCCGGGTGGATCATTGTTTTTTGCTCGGCCGGTACTACCACATGAGTGCCTGGTAGTACCGCACAACATATCCCAGAGAAGGTCCTGCAGAAGCTCTCAGGGAAAATCCCGAAGGACCACCTGGAGATCCTGCCCCTGTGCACCGAGCTAGTCCCAGGAGATCAGATGCTAGCTCGCACAGAAACACTAAGGTACAACCACAACCACAAGGTTAAACAAAGATGGAGCAGACAAATCAAACTATAATAATCAAGACCTTATGGTCAAAGCTGGTTTACAAAGATTTGCCACTTGGGCTTACAAAACCGACAAAAGGAGAACCTTTACAGCAGGGAACACAAAACGCGCAAGGGCCAACCGACAAACCATAGGCTGTCGAGTGGAGGACGTCCTAGGCAGCTGGATCAACAAAGAACTCCTCTTCAAAGAGGTCAGCGCCTCCCTACACCTGATCATCTTCGAACACTGCCTTGACACAGGGCTTAAAGCCATGAGTACTTTGAATGTACTCAGCAATTCACAGAGAGCAATTATGCAAAAGTATTCATGCATTGGCTTACCAAGTGAGAGCTGTATAGTTAGTTTGCACAAAGCTATGTTTGACAATAAATAACATAAATAGATTGTAAGGCAGCAAGTTAAAACAGTAATACATAATTATTAAATTGTTTTTTGCAAGGAGAGAGTGAGCACCAACTCACTCCAACCCACTTGGGGGAGGTCTGGTTGCACCCACAACTAGGACCTCTCCCAAGGCCACTCTGGAGCACCCACTCCAGAGCTCAAGACCACCCTAAGGCTCCAAGAATTCCTTCCGAGCACCAACTCAGGAGCACCTTGAGCCATCCTAGGGTTCACAAAACCCCCACGGCTAACCATGGGCATCACGAGCATTCGGAGCCACCCAGAATACTCGCCAACATCCATAATTAACCCTGGACCACAAGTTAACAAAATCTACCCCTTGCACCATTTTCACCAGGCATGTCCATGACCAAGCACTTGGCTATTCGAATAGATTGTTACTCTGCAGAGGTGTACAACTTTACCCACAATTCACGATCTCTCTAGCGGGTCGGGTTCTCGTCGGAACCCTTGCCCACTTCCAAAAGTGAGCAGTCTAGAGAGCGCGATAAGGCTTTTACAAAGCTCTGTCATGACCTGACCTGCCCGCTTAGGTTTCATCGTTTACAAAAGGAACCCGACCCCCTCTTGCGCCATGCGAATCAGCCCGCACCACCACAACAGAAGCAGGTCATAACTTTGCTAATTACTCAGCCCAGACCACCCCCATAAAGTGATCTTGTGGTTGCACTCAAAGGCCAGATCAACGGAACACAAAGTTAAGTCCTTAACGCTGCTCAAACAAGACATCCACAGCCCAAAGTGCAAAGCACCCACTACTCACTCCCTGCCCTCTTGCCCGAGCACAAAACCATTTTTGGGTGATTAACCCTGCCAAAAGACCACCCAGCCTTGGCACAACTCAATCAATAAAAGTGGCCTCACACCACAGTCAACACAACAATGGCATCTCACCAAGGTTGCTTAACAGTGGCACCAACCATAGGTTCCAAAGTTCAATTAGTCAAGATTAATAATGGAAAGAAGCATGATTCACAACACTTACTTTTCTAGAGCGATGCTAAATATAAACCTATAGACCCATGTTTGCAATAGCAAGCAGTACCAACTAAAATACCCAAACTTAGGATTGCAAGGTGATCATGATAACATGATGAGTACAAGTTACAAGGGAAGCATAATATCAAATGGGAAGAATAGCTACTGCCCAAACATTTCTTATAAAACTAGCCACGCATGATAAAGTAAAACCAAAATATGTTTGGAAAGATAGGTTCAACATGATCAAAAGGGGTCTGCGACTTGCGTTCGTCAAGCAGTGGTGAACCTTCGGTTGATATGGCTAGATCCAAGAACTCCTCAACCTCAGAATCTATACGTTCGTAATGAAAATCACAATAAGCAAACAGCTTAACAAAAGAACTACAAAGGAGGCTAAGAGAACCCAAACCATCTCGGGAATCTAGGGGAAACAAGGAACCTAGCACAACTCCGGAGAGCTCCTAGGGAGAACTTGAGCACGGGGAAGTCAGGCAAAAAGGGAACCAAGAAGTTAGAAATAATTAAGCAAAGGCGCCGAAAGGAGGCCTACCGGGTTATTTATAGTCGGAGCTGGAGGGAAAAGCAATGAGAGGGGCTCAGCAACGTGTCAAAGATCGTGTACAAAAGGACAAGGATTTGACAAGGCATTGCCATAAAAAGGAGAAGATAAGGTACCTTAGAGGTGACCACATTTAATGTGTTGCAACACATCTTAAATGTGCAAAGACTTTTGAGGCGGAGGAACTAAGGGAAAAGGGCTAGGGCTGCCAAGTGGGGTCAGTCAAACTCGGTGAACGCATCAGCCAGAAGGGAGGTCTCACCCGCCAGGGTGGTATTTGTAAAAAGACCACGACCGTGACCACAAGTGGTCTCAACCCGCAAGGGTGGTCTCTGCAAAAATACTACAAGGAGGTCCCAAGGAAAAAGGGGAACCCAAATGAGAGGTCCTGACGGTTAGATCTCCCAAGGGGAAGGTCCTACGGTCAAGATCAAAATCGAGGGGAGATCCTGACGGTTAGATCTCCAAAGGAGGAGGTCCAACGGTCAAGATCAAAAGCAAGGGGATGTCCTGACGGTTAGATCTCCCAAGGGGGAGTTCCTACGGTCAAGATCAAACGCGAGGGGAGGTCCTGACGGTTAGATCTCCAAAGGAGGAGGTCCGACGGTCAAGATCAAACGTGAGGGGAGGTCCTGACGGTTAGATCTCCAAAGGGGGAGGTCCGACGGTCAAGATCAAAAGGGAGGGGAGGTCCTGACGGTTAGATCTCCAATGGGGGAGGTCCGACGGTCAAGATCAAAAGCAAGGGGAGGTCCTGACGATTAGATCTCCAAAGGGGGAGGTCCGACGGTCAAGATCAAAAGCAAGGGGATGTCCTGATGGTTAGATCTTCCAAGGGGGAGGTCCGACAGTCAAGATCAAAAGCAAGGGGATGTCCTCACGGTTAGATCTCCCAATGGGGAGGTCCTACGGTCAAGATCAAAAGCAAGGGGAGGTCCTGACGGTTAGATCTCCCAAGGGGGAGGTCCGACGGTCAAGATCAAAAGGGAGGGGAGGTCCGACGGTTAGATCTCCAAAGGGGGAGGTGATCGATAGCGAGATAAGGCGCGGAGGAACAGGGGCGGTTGGATTAAGATCAAACGGGCCGTTCGTGCTATCCGAAGCTACCACTCGATCCCAGCCGTTCAATTGGATCGGGTGGTCCAAAAAGAAAAGGAAACGTTTGGAGGTCCGAACGTTCCAGTAAATCCAGAACGCTGATATGAAAACGGGTGGCTAAGAACAATAGGGACGTTCGGGCTTAACCGAACACGCCAACAAGATCAAGCCGCCCAACACGAATCGGATGGTTCACAAGCGAGGAAAGCCACGATCGAGTGGGAGGTTCGATTGGGCACAAAGGAGGTCCAAAAAGGAAAGTTCAAGGGAGGTCCAAGAGAGGGGGAGAGCAACCCGAATTTGAGTTTCTGACAACCAAGACACTTGAAACACGAACCCGAGCTGGAACCTTTAAAGGAAGTCCAAAACAAGGAAGGTCTGAACCTTTAAACCCCAAACAAAGGGAGATCCAAAGGCACAGAGGAGGTCCAGAAACGAAGGTAAAATTAAACAGAGAGGGAGGTTTAATCCTCAAAGGGAATCAACCAGTAGAGGGGAGGTCTAGAGGAGTACAACTAAAGCAAAGGCACTCAAGGCGACAAAGAAGAAAGAAATAAAGCTAGAACACTAAAGAGCTTCAAAAAGACAGGAGCCCAAACCGAAAAGGATTTGGTTAAAGTTTGGTTTAGATCAAGTTAAGATCCAGATTTCCAAAATATCAATTTAAGCTTGAATAACTTAGCAAACCAAATGATCCTCTTTTGGGAACTGGAAACTACAAGAATCTTTTAGGAAAATGGGACGTTACTGGGTCCTTAAACGATGATATTTTTTTAGGTCTAGATTTTATTGGCAGAGTGACAACCATAAAAAAGATATAGGTTGGCTATATAGAATATCCTTTGTAGGCCCAAGGACCAAGCTGCCCTAGGAATTCAGAACGTTGAGACAAAAAATAAGTGCCTCTTGGCTAAATGGTTGTTTAAACTTTTGAATGAGGAAGGGATTTGATAGTAATTGCTTACAAATAGATATTTGAATGATAAGGTGGTCTCTAAAGTTGAGAGTAAACCGGGGGATTCCCATTTTTGGAAGGGATTGTTGAAGGTAAAGCATGATTTTATTCAACACTGTTCTTTTAATCTTGTGGATGGGAAACAAATTATACTTTGGAAGGACATTTGGGTTGGACATCAATCTCTTTATAAACTTTATCCAACTTTGTTTGAGATAGTCCAGAATAAACATGCTTTGGTTGCAGATGTTTTAGGAACTACGCCTTTAATTTTGAGTTTTAGGAGAGCGATTATTGGCTCAAATTTGCTTGCTTGCAATACTCTTATGGTGAGAATAGCCAATCCTCATTTTACCATGGATAAGGATACGGTTAAATGGAATTTGCCTAGGAATGGAAAATTTTCAGTCAAATCTATGTATGCTATTTTGGGTAATACCAATTGTCGTTTTCGATATCAAAACTTATGGAAAGTTAAAGTACCCCCTTAACATAAAACTCTTCTTGTGGTACCTTTGTAGAGGAGTTACTTTGACTAAGGATAATTTATTAAAACGGCACCAGAGAGGTGACACAACTTGTTTTTGTGATCAAACGGAGACTATACAACACTTGTTTTTTGATTGTCGCTTTGCCCATTGTGCTTGGTGCATAGTCCAAACTACTTTTAATCTTAATAGACCTAATACTGTTCATAATATCTTTGGGCGCTGGTTATTAGGTCTGAATTTGGATTTAAAAGCAACTATTTTGGTGGGGGCGACTGGACTATGCTGGTCTATTTGGTTATGTCGTAAAGATGTCGTTTTCGATAAGAAAGTTTTTAACCATCCTTTGCAGGTAATATTCTGATGTATCCATTGGATCCACTCTTGGTCGTCTTTGCAATGCCAAGGAAGGAGGGTGGCCTTGGTAGTTGGGAGCAAAGCTTTGGAGGTCATTATAAGGGAGATCTTCAACAAGCATAGGTGGAAGCTATGTAACAGGCTTCGAGTTGTTTGATGAATTGTTATGTCATTGTTTACTTTCAGAAGGATGCTTGTTGTTTTACAACTTTTGTTTTGTCGTTGGTTTATGCTTTTGCAGTGTTTGTTTTGCTGCTTCATTAGGGTTTTGGGGGCTATGGTTTTGCCTGGTTAAAAACTTTTCGGTACTTATAATTTGGGTTGTATGTATCCTCGGATACAGAGGCTGGGAGAGGATTTCTCTTCCATTATCTAAAAAAAGACTAGTTACCAGGAGACAAATCTCCGGGACCGAAAGGTTTTGTTGGAGTTTTGGGCCTGGTCCATTCAATATTCTAATTAAATCATAAAAAAAATCTCAAAGGCCCACTAATGTATGGTGGAAGGTCTCAAACGCCCACTAATGTATGGTGGAAGGTGAGAAGTTTAGTATCATATTGCTAGTCTAGGTGGGAGGAGACCAATATATAAGGGCGAGTCAAATTTTTGGGAAATATTTGCACGACTGCTGATGGCTTCCTCTTTCTCCATCATGCTCTGTGTGTCATCTTATTCGCATAAAACTCTACCGTGACCTTTGTCGGAGCGATTCTCCATAAGTTGCGGTGATATCTTTTGATCTGGCTAAACCTTGCTTCCTATTGTTGTAGGCTTTGCCTTG
The DNA here is from genome assembly GCA_036346255.1 of Ampelocalamus luodianensis. Classification (NCBI taxonomy): domain Eukaryota; kingdom Viridiplantae; phylum Streptophyta; class Magnoliopsida; order Poales; family Poaceae; genus Ampelocalamus; species Ampelocalamus luodianensis. The sequence continues at coordinate 37,654,344 of CM070630.1, forward strand.
TTAGCACATATATATGAGAGATATATTTGAGTTGATGATCATGATACTGTTCATAGTCCCAAATATGCCTAGTACGTATATATGCTCTTGTTGATTCAATTATTGTTTTAGAAATTATAATAATCACAAAAGTGCGTATATACCTAATAATCCAAAAACCTAATAGGCACTTTGTGGTGGTTGGTTTTGACGAGGCAATGAAACTGGAGAAATTCACTCGTGTGAATTTCAAGAGATGGTAGACAAGGGTACAATTGTGTCTCTCAGCTATGAATGTATTTGGGTCGTGATACCAAGTCCTACAGGACCTTGTACTGCTGCTCAACAAACAGTATAACACGGCTACGACAATATTTATCTGGTGCATTCTAAGCGTGTTGTTTGATCAACTTTGTGATGTGTATATGCACATGAAGAACGCCGTGGATCTGTGGCATGCACTCGAACACAAGTTCAATTCTTTAGATGCTCGATATGAATTGTATGTCATGGAGAAATATCATGATTACAAAATGGTTGATAACCATTCTATAGTCGAGCAGGCTCATGAACTATAATTTGTTGTGAAGGAACTTGCCCACCCTGGTTGTCAATTGCCTGACAAATTTGTGGCTGGGGCATTATTGCCAAATTGCCTCCAACCTGGAGGAATTTCGTCACATCTCTAAAACACAAGAGGCAAAACATTTTTGTAAAGGATCTCATTGCTAGTTTTGATGTTGAAGAGAAGGCTCGGGCAAAGGATGTGACATCAATGGTACAAGAGGGACAGCCTAGAGCAAACATCATGCAGCAAATTGACAAAGGGAAATGAAAGGTTGTTTCGACCACCAACTTCAAAAGGACCAACAACAGTAAGAATAAAGTGAATATGAAGGATATTACTTGCTTTGTTTGTGGCGAGACTACTCATTGGGCCAAGAAATGCCACAAACGGATGGGCAAGAAAAAATCATCCAGTGTAGAAGAAGTTTGCTAATGTGATTATTAGCAAAGCCGAAGCATCTGAGTATGGTAATTTACCTAGTGTTTTTTCGGCATGTCAATCTACTGATTGGTGGATTGACACTGTGGCTAATATTTATGTATATGCTTATGCATCTATGTTTTCTTCTTACCAGATCGCACAGGGTTCTTCCATGTAACAGCCCAAGTTTTGGCTTGCGTTCCAAATGTAAGAAAATGAGTAGAAATTAAAACTTTTTCTTACATCTTGAAATTCTTGTATGTCCTAAAGAGTTCTTGCAAAAGAATTATGGGATTACAAGTCACAAGTCACTCTGATCGAAAACCTTGTCTTCCAAAAACATTCTTGCCCAACCTTGTGATCATCCTCTGGGGATAGTTTTCCTTGGTTCTAGGGTTGCTTGGTGACACCTCTGAATTATTTCATAATTTTTGGAAATTGTTTGAAACATTTTAGAGGCAAGTCAAACCCTGGTCAAACCTCTGAAATAACCTGCTGGAATTTCTTGAGAAAATTCTAGTGCACCAAAGTCTTTGGAAATTTTATAGGAGGTTAATCCTAAACTCAGCAACCTCCAGTTTAAATTTCATAATTTTTGGAGTAGATTTACTACCTCTATGAAATCCTCAAAGTCTCAGTTGTTAATTTAAACTCAAACCTGGTGCACTGTTCCTCGGGCTCAAGTCGGGCTCAAGCCCATTCTCTTTCTCGGTCCGACCCACCAACTCGGTGCGCCCTCGCCCTTTCTAACGCGGCGTGCGTTGTGGGCGTTAGTTTCAATCCAACGACCACGACCTCCCTACCTCTTCCCACCTCCGGGCTTGATTGATCCCGGCCGTTCACTTCTAATCGTGCGGCCCGGGACCTCCTCACCCGCAGCGACCTCCCACCTCGGGTGATCCGGGACGTCCAGACCACCCGAGCACATCCGGGACGTCGGGACCCCTCGATCTGTTTTTTCTTCCTCCCGACCTCCTTGAGGTGCGGTCTTCTTGGTTTTTCGTGCTTTGCACCGTGTCGAGACGAGCGGTTGGGAGCAGTGAGAGGTCACCTTTTTGTCCTTGTCAACGGCTCCTTTCTGCCACGCATTAATTGTGTCAGTACCTTTGCCCTAAAAAGAAGTCACCCCTACCTGCCCTTGTCAAATCGAGCCAGTCCATGGCAGGGGCATGGTTCATGCTCCCAGTAGGTTGCCCTAGCCCGTGTTCAAGCTCCCTGGCTATGAATAGCCTGAGACCTCCTTTCTCCTTTCTTTCTCCACTCTTTGTTGTGCTTGAACTCCCTCAGTTGTGAAGGGGGTCTCAAACTCGAGCACCCCAGAACACCACATCTCAGACCACCATTGTCACCCTTGGAGCTCCAGTGGTTCAAATTGGTTCCTTTCTCTTCCTCTGGTCCTCTGGTAACCTAGGAACTCTCCCTAATCTCTCTGGTTTGCCTCTCACAGGGTTGACCAGCGTTGCGGGAGATCCTGATTCGGCCGAGGAGCACCTCCTTCTTCCTCGACTCCGTAATCTGCTCGCGCGGCGCTCCTCCGTGCTGCTCTGGACCTTCCCTACACTCGGGTGAGTTCGCCTTTGTCCCGTAGAGCCCTAGGTCTAAATGTCTTAACTCGTAACGCTCGTTTCCACCATTTTCGGATTTTGCCGAAAACCTTGCCCTCCGCTATTCTCCGGCTCGCCGGCGTTCAAGGCCGTCGCCGCAGTCGAGAGAACGTCCTTTAGGTTCTTGACGTTATTTGGGACCCAGTCGTGTCCTTGGTTCTCGCCGGCGATCTTCCCATCGCCGGCGGTGAGCTCGTTTAGACGCTCGGGCTTTTTGTCGCGTAAGATTCGGACAGCCCCGGTAGCCAATGATTGGTCGTCGGAATCGCGAGCCTCTCGCTGCGAGTGGGCCTCCTCCTCTGTTGTCGCACGACAAAACCCGCCTGAACCTCCCGCTCGACCTCCTCGAGTGATCCGCACCGGTTAAGACCTCTCCGAGTTAAAACTTAGCCGTCAGATCACTTCCCGTAATTCCGCTAGGACCTCCCTCCCGCGTTAATCATGGCCGTCTAAGACCACCCAGGCGAGATCCGAGCCGTAGAGCCGTTTCCGATAAAATCGCTAAGTCGCTGGACCTCTTGGATCAATCCTAACCATAAAAGACCTCGCCAAGTTTAGATCTGACCATTGGAGCTGTTTCTGAAAAATCCCTAGTCCCCGGACCTCCTCGGTTGCATCTCAACCATTGAGGACCACCCTAGGGCTAGATCTGGACCCTTAGATCCTTTCCGTACAACCCGTAAGTGCTCACGACCTCCCCTGGTTGGATCTCAGCCGTCCAGGACGTCCGGGATCTAATCTGAGCCGCTAGGATCACCCTACACCTTGGGGTCCTCTTTACAAAAGACCTCCTCCGAGGTCCTCTTTGCAAAAAGACCACCCCTCGGCGTGTTATATAAACCACCCTCTCGGACCTCCTTGGGGTCCTCTTTGCAAAAAGGCCTCCCTTAGTCGTTTTATAAAAACCACCCCTGGGCCACCCCCCGAGGTCCTCTTTGCAAAAGACCACCCCTGGTCTTTTGTAAAGAAAACCTTCGAAACTACCTTTGGGGGTCCTCTTTGTAAAAGACCACCCGGGTCTTTTAAAAAGACAACCCCGAACCTCCTCCGTAAGCCAATCTGGGTCGTTCTAGACCACCCCCTGGAGATCTTGACCATCTAAGACCTCCCTCCTTCAGATCTCACCGTTCCGACCTCCTCCGATTAGATCTTTAACTTGAGGACCTCCCCGTAGCTCTGGACCGTTGGATTTCCATCTAACGGCCTAGACCTCCTGGAGATCTTAGCTGTTAAGACCTCCTCGGAAAATCTTAACCGTTCACGACCTCCCCAGATCCATCTAATCCATCCAGACCTCCTTCCGTTGAAACCCTGTGCATCGGACCTCCCTCGATTGAATCTGGATCGTTCAAGACCACCCCCTGGAGATCTTGACCGTCTAAGACCTCCCTCTGGAGATTTAGACCGTTGAGGACCTCCTCCGTGAGATCTTAGCCGTCCAGACCTCCCTCCGTAGATTTAGCTTTAGGACCTCCTCGCAGTTCCGGACCGTTAGATTTAGATCTAATGGTTCAGACCTCCCCTAGTGCTCGGGACCGCCAGATCTTGATCTGACGGTCACGACCTCCGTTAAGCGCGAGTAGTTCCTCCGCGTGCGCTGTGCTACCCCTCGTCTGGACCGTTGGATCGGATCTCAACGGCCCAGACCTCCCTTGCGCGCGCCGTAGGGTGCGCTGTGCTTCGAGGTCCGTAGCCGTGCGATGAAGGATCGACGGCCACGACCTCCCCGTTTTCTTTCAGTGTTTTTGGACCTCCCGAGAGCTCAAATTTTCTAAGTCTTTTGATGTTTCAAAATTTCAAAAGTGCATAACTTTGTCATTTTAACTCCTTTTTGAATGATTCCATTCTTTGTAGTTACATAGAGTATGAACTTTAATTTGAAAATGAATTTAGGTACTGTTATGTAGCAGAAAATGATTTTAACTACATGATCTTGTTTAGTGAAAAATGATGTCTAGAAATTCATTGAAAATTTATAAAATGCATAACTCTTTCTCTGTAATTCCAATCGGAGCAAACTCAGTTTTGTTAAAACCCACTAGGAATGCACTGTAATAGAGTAATATAGAATAGGTCTTCATATGATCCTTGCCACCGAAATTAATGATCTACTAGTTTTAGAACTTAGAAAAATCATAACTATTTCATTTCAACTCCAATTTGTGCAAACTCAGTTTTGCTGTTGTTAGGGTGACCTTATCTACCTACCATAAAAATTTCAGACTCTAGATCATTATAGAAATTTTTGCCATGAACAGTAACTGAAATTAATTTAATTAGGATTTTTCAGGCTGAGGAAAATTGTTTTAGTCATAACTTTTTCATACCTAATCCAAATGACTTGATTCTTGTTCCTAAATTTGTCTAAAATCGACCTCTAGCTGCTGTATAAATTTCATGGTATTTGGATAACCTTTGCTGTTGAGTTTTGTTTGGTGTTCCTCGTTCTTATTGGTTTTGTTGCTTTTCACGTTAGGTTCCGGAGAGATTATTGTGGACCCTGAGTATTAATCCTCTGCAGCAAGAGCACTTCCAGCAAGGCAAGCAGTGTAACATCATTTGATCATATTGCTCCTACTACGTTTAAATTCTAATATCTTGTTTGTAAAAACTAAGTATGCATGCTTCTTGTGTCAAAGTTAATTTTATCGACTAGAGGTAGTTAAGCCTATTGCATTGTTGCCATAAAATTGTTCACCCCTGCCACTGCCATAGTTTATTATTCTCACTGGTGAATTAGAGCCCGGTGAATGAATTATGGTCTTTTATTTGTCTTTACGATATGATGCTTAGCAATGCTTAGTTACCGGTAGAATTGGGCGGTTATCGTCTTGTCGATAACCTTAATCACACAAACTTATTATGACTTCATGATTTCAGCCTTGGTGCTATGTTTTACTTTTGAAAACCAAAAACTGAAAACAAAATGGTTTGGACGTGGGCGAAACTTGGTTGTTTCTTGGTGGGTGCACGAGTTCAGCGTGCACGGGGGGTTGTGGTTCATCAGGCTCCCCCGGGTTTGAAGGATGTCGCCCATGTCATGTAAGGACCGAGTTACTTGTGTCACTAAGCCAAGCGCAATTGCGTGCTAACCACACTGGAGGGTATGAGACCTCTCTTGAATTAGTACTTTGGGATGCATTAATTAATGAGTCGCTGGTTGTAGTTTATAGAGAAAAAGGATCACATGGGCGTGACCGGGGTGGTTCCTTTCTAGGTCCTCCACCCTGACTGGGGTCTTGTAATGTTCGGCTAGCGTTACCCTAAATGGCTAATGACTCCCGGCTTTGCTTGACTCCACCACAACGTATGGTCCTAATGGTCTATTTCGCCGGCCGACCACTAAGGGTAAACCCCATACGTGCGACTCTTAATTAACGCATTCCATTGGAAACGTCTCGTAGGACTTAGCCATGCCGGCATACCAAAGGAAGTGTGCTTAATAGCTTGGCGAAAAGGCGGTCTGAAGTGTGGGTACATTGGCACACCCCTGCAGGGTTTTTGATCTATTCGAATAGCCTCGTCCTAGGTTATGGACATGCTTGGTAAGGTCGTGCAAGAACTAGACTACAACCTTTTTAAAATAAAAACTTGATGTGGGTGGTACGAGTGGGTAACTCGTGCTATTGTTGTGGTGGCCATCGGGTTGGTCATCTCCAGGATATCGTTGTGTCATTACTTTATCTTCCCGCGGTTATTTATGCAAATAAAATTCAGATTGTCAAAATTGCCTTCAACATATTATCTATTGCAAATAAAACTTGCTTTATGCTGAAAATTAACCTTGAGCCTTCTCCTTTGATTAAAGCCTGCATATAGTAGTAACTAGGCTTTGTTACCCGTAAGTCTTGCGAGTACATTTTTGTACTCATTTGCTTTGCTTAATTGTTGCAGATGAAGAAGGTTAATCCCCAAGGGATTGACTTTGGTGAGTTTTGCTTCGGTGTGGACGACTAGCTTGGCGGCCCGGTCGGTTTGCCTTGTGGGTGTGTGGCAACCGGTTGGCTTTTGTCTTAGCCATCTTATGGCATTTCGCTTCCGTTGTTCTTTTAGTTCTTGGCCGGTTGGCCTCTCTTTTGTAATAATTTTATCTATTGTATGTCTTTTGCTAGACTTGTTATTATGTGTTGTATGGAATTGATGCTTGATTTTGTAACGGGGTGTGTATACTGCATTTCTGGGAAGTATACATATCTCGAGGCTCGGTTTATTTGATTTGTGGTGCTAGGGTCAACGGAAGGCTAAGCATTACAAGTTGAATAAATCGGGGTCCTCACAAAGTTGGTATCAGAGCCATACTGACCGTAGAAACCCCTAGCTTGGTCGTCCTTAGAATATTTTGGAAAACTTAGTTTTAAAACTATCAAATGATTTTGAAAGCCTAAGTAAGTTCTCAGATTTTACTTCTCATCTATCTTAGCTTGCTCATCTCACCTTAATCTTGATTGAATTTGGAAAATTGTTTTCCCTCTCATCTTCTTTTCAAGGATGGTCGTTTTATCGGTTAAATTGGTTTTGGGAAAACCATGAGAGCTTTAAATTGAAGTGCTGGCTGTTTTGAAGTGAAGAATAGGAGAAGCTGGAAGTGAAGAATTCGGCCGGAGAGGGAAGACAAAAATCTGGACACAAGCTAGAAGTTTTGGATAGCTAGCTATTAATAGTATAGAGTGCTGAAAATGAGAGGATAATCCAACTAAAACTTGTGGGAATAAAAGATCGCACAGCAGCGCTTAAATGGATGGTCATCCGTCCGATCAAATCGAGCGATCCATCGTCGCGTGCTAGCCGACCTGTCGAGAATGCATACACCAATCTCGGTAGTCCATTTGGATCCAAGTCAAACCGCCGGTTCGCACCGCCGTCGATTGGCCAGCCAGTGGACCCTACAGTCGGTCGCTCCTCGTCTTCTCACCTCACGAGCTCGCGGCGTTCTCGCGCATGGGTGTCACGTACCTGCCGCGCCACCTATTTGCCTCGTGTCCGTCCGTGGAGCATCGCGAGCTTGATAACCTCACGCACTCATTCATTCATCGTTTCCTCGGCTCTCACTTTCTCCGCTGCTTCTGCTTTGGTCGGCGAAGAGGGCGAAGGTAGCGCCGCCTTTGATTCGCAACCACGCCCGCGTGATCCACGCTCGGCGCCGCCTCCATTTGCCCAACGGGTCCTTGGTGTCGATGGATCACCGGCGATATCGTCGTCTCCGCCTCGGCGATCTCGGTCCCGTGAGCTCGTTTGCGATCCGTGAGTTTCTAGCTCCGCCACCTAGTCCCTTAGGATCGCATTGATGCGCCCGAGTCTAATGGTGTCTTCGTTTTCATCTTTGGTGCATCGTTGCGGGCGTCGACCAATTCTTCTCAAGCTCGGTTTCGCCGCATTGAAATTCCGGCGTTCGAGCCTTCTTACGTCGGCGTTATCGTGTGCTTCTTGCTCACGGTGTTGGTGGCTTAAGCACACCTTCCGGTCTTCTAGAAGTCCGTATCGCCTTCTCGCGTGGTGGTGCTTTCTTCTCCGCCTCCGTTAAATCGTGAGCTCAACTCGGTGACCATCGGACCCCGTATCGCCACCTGCGGGTTCGCGAAGTCTCGTGAACCCGAAGGTATCACTCACTCGTTTGAAACTCACGGTTTGAGATCCTGTAGCGGCGCGCCGCCGTCCCGTCTTGGCGCGGTGAGCCGGCAGTGGAGTTAGTTTAACTCTAATCATGTCTAGTTTGAGTCTCTCGACTTGTGGGCCTGTTGGCTAATCCGCGTTTAGAGAATCTTTAATCCACAGATTATTTGTTCTGCATCAGGCGCCATGTGGGTCCGTCTGTCGGTTAGTGGTTGTGTAACTCGGTGATCGTTTTCTCCGTCGGGAGCGTATTTCTGCGTGAGTATATGTTAGAAGTACACTTTGGTAGCCGAGGCGTATTATTAGAATCACGCCTTCGCGTCACTTTCGGCGGGCTGTTAAGTCGACACTTTGGCGCATGCCCGCTGTTGTCGGGGCTGAATAGCTGTGGGTAGAAAAAGGATTAAGCGCTTTAGTAAATCATAAATGCTTTTCTGTTGCCTTTGTTAATTCAATTAAACTTAGAAAATGCATAACTAATTCAATTTTTATCCAAATTGCATGAAACCGTCTTTATTATTTTCATTTTAAATGTTCTATTTACTAAAATTAGTGTCAAATCCCTGTATCAAGAATCACATTAATTGATTTAATGTTGCAGAATGTAATCTCTAAATTAGAAAATGCATATCTCTTTCAATAATTGTCCAAATTCAATGAACCCAATTAAAAATTCCATTTTGAGTATACTAATTATTAGGATAGGTTTTAGAATTTTCTGTTCATGAAAATTGGTTAAGTAATTAACTAGTGTCTTGTTGTGTTTTTAGCTTAGAAAAATTCATAGAAAGTTCTTAATAACTTAAAATGAATTGTTCTCTGTTTCTAAAATTTTGTTATGTCATGCTTAGGCTTTGTGAAAAGCTTAGTGTGTTTTGTTATTGTTGTATGTTTGAGTTTGGTCGGTGTTATTCGTTCTTATTCGCCGTTTTGTTCAATCGTTAGGATTCGATATTTGCGGCAACCACGAGAACGACCCTCAGAACAAATTGAGCAACAAACATCGAATAATGAGTTTGATCATGTTTATCGGTATTTTAAAGTCTAATATTTTGTTTAATTTGTATGTATGCATTGCTTAATTTGTGTTAAATTGATTAGTTAAATCCGTGTTTGCATATCACGTAGACAAAATATTGATCTCTACTGAGCCTAGGTTATTTCTTTGTGATTAGAGGTCGCGGATGATCTCTTGTCATAGTAGATCCGGTCAACTTGCTTAGACATGCTTAGCTATCGGTAGGCTAGGCGGGTTATCGACTTTATTTCGGTAACCTTGATCACACAAAATCTACTATAACTTTATGTTTGACATTTTGCTAAGTTTAATTGCAAAACTAAACTGAAAACAAAAATGATTTAGACTTGGGCACAACTGTGGTATGATTGGTGTGATCTGTTGGGTGTGGCGGAATGGTGCCGAGTCAACAAGGGCCGAACATCTTGTTACAGACCAAGCATTTTATGTGCTAACCACACTAGAGTATATGGGACCTCTCTTGACCTAGTACTTTGGCGTGTATTGGCTCAGGGTCTTCAGGAGGTCGCGAGGGAGGATGGAGGTGGGAGCATGGTAGTTGTCCAAAAGCTTTATCACGAAAACCATGAGAGCTTTAAATTGAAGTGTGGCTGTTTTGAAATGAAGAATAGGAAAGTGGAAGTGAAGAATTCGGCCGGAGAGGGAAGACAAAAATCTGGACAGCAAGCTAGAAGTTTTGGATAGCTAGCTATTAATAGTATAGAGTGCTGAAAATGAGAGGATAATCCAACTAAAACTTGTGGGAATAAAAGGGTAAGGAGTGATATTAGTTGGCTAAGTATCTAACGTTATTGTTAGTGGTTCTACCCTACTATTTGGTCCTACTTGAATTTGAGTTGCATGCTGAAATTTACCTTCCTAAACCGATTGCTCGTTCCCTCCATACGGGTTAGTCGCAACAGGAAGTTGGTGTTGTGACTTGAGACCTTGTGTTGATTTTGGGGTTGTTTGTGGAGCTTTTTGAGTTCATCTCTTAGTGGTTTATTGCTTCTTTGCCTTAAGCTTTCGGGTTTGATCCTTGTCCATCCTAGTATCTATCCCCACCCTAACGTTCGGCAGGACCCCCCCTAATCCTTGGCATTTCTTCCGCGTCCTTCAGTTTCTAGTCTTCGGGTTCGCGCTAACCCATCTCTTCGTAACAGGATGGCTGGACAGCCCAGCAGCGGACTAGGTCGGCAAGCTGGCTGGGATGAAGGTCTCCCTGGCCCCAACTACCCAGACAAGGATTGCAAGCGCCTCCCCTTTGGCGATTGTGATGGATTTTGGTTCCCTCTTTGCTGTGACCATGGTAAAAAGAGCCATGTCGCTGAAGGTTGCAACCCTGGGAAGGTCAAGGTCTGCCGGCGCTGTGGTGAGGAAGGACACTACGACAGCGAGTGTACTACAGCCTGCCCAAATTGTGATGAAGACCACCTACCCGGAAACTGTCCGACTGCTAGAGTCACTTGTTTTCTCTGCGAGGGAAGCACTCACTATCCCAAAGAGTGTAGCATGAGCCTGGTGATCGCCCGGTCGTTAAAGCTTCAGCGACTGCTTCTTCGGTCATCTACAAGTATCGCAATTGCCAATGCTTCCAGACCGGAAAAGTTCTTGGATGATTTGTCAGTGGAGCTGCAGGACAAATTACCATCGAGAATCCGTAGTTCTTTGGGGCGAGCGAAGCTAGAGGATCGTCGCAAGCGTCAACAGATGGCGGATGCCACTTGTTTCTTCTTTAACAATAAGGGTCACTATGCGCATAGTTGCCCTAAGAAGAGGGCAACAACCCCTCGACCTCCGCGGGCCGTGTTTCAGTCCGTGCACCTGCGGTCCAGCGGCAAGGAGGCCCCGCAATCTGGCCGTTGTCACGTGCTTCTATTGCCGCGAGAAGGGGCATTACGCCAACAGTTGCCCCGTGAAGCATCAGAAGCAAAAGGCTGTTCGTGATCAAGTCAACATCCCCGCTGAAGAAGTTCAGGGGGCGCCTGACGTCATGCTGGGTACGCTTCTTGTTTACTCTTACCCTGATACGGTATTATTCGATTCAGGGACGTCTCGTTCCTTTGTATCCCTACCTTTTACTGCTGATGGTGATCTTCATCTTGCTCCCTCATTGGTGCCTAGCACCACCTTGGTGTCATCAAGCCTTGCTAGCATACCCCGTTTTCCCCAAGAAGAATGCTACCATCTCGATTGTCCTCGGTCGTTTGACTTGAGCGACACCTTTTTGTCCCTATACATCCAAGGGCATCACATACAAGTTTTTGCCTCAAATTCTGTAGCCTAAATGTCTATAGTCCTCCTAATCAACTGGCTACGGAGGGATGACTCCGTCTAGCTAGTTATCAAGCCGAGGCCCCATTCGTTAGTGGAGTAACCAGACAAATTGCTCCACCAACTAAGAATGGCCTTGGTTCCTCTAAGAAGCTAGCCGCGGAGGGATGACTCCGCATAGCTAGTTAGCAGGCTGAGATTCCGTTGTTGGCGGAATTAACCAGACAAGTCGCTCCACGACCAACAGCGATCTTGCGCGTCGCCCTCAAAAATCGAGGAAGATCTCTCGATCTGTCAATCCTTGCTATATCTGGACACGATAAGTTTCACCGTGTCAACCAAAGTGGCACATTTTACGCAGTCGAGCAGAGATTCGTGCGGGTCCCTTGCTTGAGCTCCTTGTCTCGGGGAATCGTGCCATTCAATTCCTGGAAGTTCAGTGGTCGAATTGTTCCAAGGAGGAAGCTACTTGGAAACGAAACGGCCGTCAGCATACAGACAACCCCTCTTTCTTTCCTGAGCGAGTCAAATCTCGGGACGAGATTTTTTGTAAGGGGGGAGAGTTGTAACAGCCCAAGTTTTGGCTTGCGTTCCAAACATAAGAAAATGAGTAGAAATTAAAACTTTTTCTTACATCTTGAAATTCTTGTATGTCCTAAAGAGTTCTTGCAAAAGAATTATGGGATTACAAGTCACAAGTCACTCTGATCGAAAACCTTGTCTTCCAAAAACATTCTTGCCCAACCTTGTGATCATCCTCTGGGGATAGTTTTCCTTGGTTCTAGGGTTGCTTGGTGACACCTCTGAATTATTTCATAATTTTTGGAAATTGTTTGAAACATTTTAGAGGCAAGTCAAACCCTGGTCAAACCTCTGAAATAAGCTGCTGGAATTTCTTGAGAAAATTCTAATGCACCAAAGTCTCTGGAAATTTTATGGGAGGTTAATCCTAAATTCAGCAACCTCCAGTTTAAATTTCATAATTTTTGGAGTAGATTTACTACCTCTATGAAATCCTCAAAGTCTCAGCTGTTAATTCAAACTCAAACTTGGTGCACTGTTCCTCGGGCTCAAGTCAGGCTCAAGCCCATTCTCTTTCTCGGTCCGACCCAGCCAACTCGGTGCCGCCTCACCCCTTTCTACGCGGCGTGCGTTGTGGGCGTTGATTTCAATCCAGCGACCACGACCTCCCTACCTCTTCCCACCTCCGGAGGGCGATTGATCCGGCTGTTCACTTCTAATCGTGCGGCCCGGGACCTCCTCACCCGCAAAGGACCTCCCCACCTCGGGTGATGCGGGACGTCGGGACCACCCGAGCACATCCGGGACGTCCGGACCCCTCGATCTGTTTTTCTTCCTCCCGACCTCCTTGAGTGCGGTCTTCTTAGTTTTCTTGCGCTTTGCCGTGTGTCGAGACCGAGCGATTGGGAGCAGTGAGAGGTCACCTTTTGTCCTTGTCAACGGCTCCTTTCGCCCGCGCGTGGTGTGTCCGTACCTTTGCCTAAAAGAAGTCACCCCTACGCCCTTGTCAAATCGAGCGGTCCATGGCGGGGCATGGTTCATGCTCGATGAGTTGCCCTAGCCCGTGTTCAAGCTCCCTGACTATGAATAGCCTGAGACCTCCTTTCTCCTTTCTTTCTCCACTCTTTGTTGTGCTTGAACTCCCTCAGTTGTGAAGGGGGTCTCAAACTCGAGCACCCCAGAACACCACATCTCAGACCACCATTGTCACCCTTGGAGCTCCAGTGGTTCAAAGTGGTTCCTTTCTCTTCCTCCGGTCCTCTCGGTAACCTAGGAACTCTCCTAATCTCTCTGGTTTGCCTCTCACGGGGTTGACCGGCGTTGTGGGAGATCTGATTCGCGAGGAGCACCTCCTTCTTCCTCGACTCCGGTGATCTGCTCCGCCGCCAGCGCTCCTCCGTGCTGCTCTGGACCTTCCCTACACTCGGGTGAGTTCGCCTTTGTCCCGTAGAGCCCTAGGTCTAAATGGCTTAACTCGTAACGCTCGTTTCCACCATTTTCGGATTTTGCCGAAAACCTTGCCCTCCGCTATTCTCCGGCTCGCGGCGTTCAAGGCCGTCGCGCGATCGAGCACGTCCTTTAGGTTCTTGACGTTATTTGGGACCCAGTCGTGTCCTTGGTTCTCGCCGGCGAGCTTCCCATCGCCGGCGGTGAGCTCGTTTAGGCGATCGGGCTTTTATCGCGTAAGATTTGGACAGCCCGGTAGCCAATGATTGGTTGTCGAATCGCGAGGCCTCTCATTTGCGAGTGGGCCTCCTCCTCCTGTTGTCGTGCGGCAAAACCCGCCTGAACCTCCCGCTCGACCTCCTCGAGTGATCCGCACCGGTTAAGACCTCTCCGAGTTAAAACTTAGCCGTCAGATCACTTCCGTAATTCGCTAGGACCTCCCTCCCGCGTTAATCATGGCCGTCTAAGACCACCCAGGCTAGATCCGAGCCGTAGAGCCGTTTCCGATAAAATCGCTAAGTCATTGGACCTCTTGGATCAATCCTAACCATAAAAGACCTCCCCAAGTTTAGATCGACCATTGGAGTGTTTCGAAAAATCCCTAGTCCCGGACCTCCTCGGTTGCATCTCAACCATCGAGGACCAACCTAGGGCTAGATCTGGACCCTTAGATCCTTTCCATACAACCGTAAGTGCTCACGACCTCCTGGTTGGATCTCGGCCGTCCGGGGCGTCCGGGATCTGTCTGAGCCGCTAGGATCACCCTACACCTTGGGGTCCTCTTTACAAAAGACCTCCTCCGAGGTCCTCTTTGCAAAAAGACCACCCCTAGGCGTGTTATATAAACCACCCTCTCGGACCTCCTTGGGGTCCTCTTTGCAAAAAGGCCTCCCTTAGTCGTTTTATAAAAACCACCTACAGGCCACCCAGAGGTCCTCTTTGCAAAAGACCACCCCTGGTCTTTTGTAAAGAAAACCTTCGAAACTACCTTTGGGGGTCCTCTTTGTAAAAGACCACCCCGGGTCTTTTAAAAAGACAACCCCGAACCTCCTCCGTAAGCCAATCTGGGTCGTTCTAGACCACCCCCTGGAGATCTTGACCATCTAAGACCTCCCTCCTTCAGATCTCACCGTTCCGACCTCCTCCGATTAGATCTTTAACTTGAGGACCTCCCCGTAGCTCTGGACCGTTGGATTTCCATCTAACGGCCTAGACCTCTTGGAGATCTTAGCTGTTAAGACCTCCTCGGAAAATCTTAACCGTTCACGACCTCCCTAGATCCATCTAAACCGTCCAGACCTCCTTCCATTGAAACCCTGTGCATCGGACCTCCCTCGATTGAATCTGGATCGTTCAAGACCTCCCCCTGGAGATCTTGACCGTCTAAGACCTCCCTCTGGAGATTTAGACCGTTGAGGACCTCCTCCGTGAGATCTTAGCCGTCCAGACCTCCCTCCGTAGATTTAGCTTTAGGACCTCCTCGCAGTTCCGGACCGTTAGATTTAGATCTAATGGCTCAGACCTCCCCTAGTGCTCGGGACCGCCAGATCTTGATCTGACGGTCACGACCTCCGTTAAGCGCGAGTAGTTCCTCCGCGTGCGCTGTGCTACCCCTCGTCTGGACCGTTGGATCGGATCTCAACGGCCCAGACCTCCCTTGCGCGCGCCGTAGGGTGCGGCGTGCTGAGAGTCCGTAGCGTGCGATGAAGGATCGGCGGCCACGACCTCCGTTTTCTTTCGGTCCTTTTTGGACCTCCGAGAGCTCAAATTTTCTAAGTCTTTTGATGTTTCAAAATTTCAAAAGTGCATAACTTTGTCATTTAACTCCTTTTTGAATGATTTCGATTCTTTGTAGTTCTGTTAGAGTATGAACTTTAATTTGAAAATGAATTTAGGTACTGTTATGTAGCAGAAAATGATTTTAACTACATGATCTTGTTTAGTAAAAAATGATGTTTAGAAATTCATTGAAAATTTATAAAATGCATAACTCTTTCTCTGTAATTCCAATCGGAGCAAACTCAGTTTTGTTAAAACCCACTAGGAATGCACTGTAATAGAGTAATATAGAATAGGTCTTCATATGATCCTTGCCACCGAAATTAATGATCTACTAGTTTTAGAACTTAGAAAAATCATAACTATTTCATTTCAACTCCAATTTGTGCAAACTCAGTTTTGCTGTTGTTAGGGTGACCTTATCTACCTACCATAAAAATTTCAGACTCTAGATCATTATAGAAATTTTTGCCATGAACAGTAACCGAACCACCATCACCTTCGCCGGAGGACCTCTCCAGCACCATCGCCGTCGAGCCCGAAGCACCTCCGCCGCTCATCGCTCGCCGTCAGCCACTCTCGTCACCCCGAGCACCAGTGAGCACCTCAGCAAGATCGCCGTCGCACCCTCTCCCTCCCAGTACCACTCACCGCCGGTGAATCGCCACCGTTCGCGGGACCCTCGGTCCCCGAGCCTCCGCCGCTTGCCGAGCTGACATGGCCGTCCACGTCGGCAGCCACCTCAGCGGCCGCGCCTGCGTGTCATCCCACGTGGCGCCGCGTCAGCGCCGCGTGGCTCAGTCCACCGGACCCCAAGTCCTGAGGCTCGGTAGACCTGGTCTACCGTGAGCCATCTCACTGACATGTGGGTCCCACATGTCAGGATTTTTCTTTTAAATTCTTTTATTCCCGAAATTCCTTGCTGACATCAGCATTGCACAATAATCCGATTTTTCTGTTAAGAAATAATTCGGAATTCCAGAAAATCCAAATTAGGGTTTCTTTTAGATTTAAAACTTAGAGAGACCATAACTTTTGCATCCTAAGTCCGATTGAGCCCATTCAAATTTCTAAATTTATCTAAATTCGAGCTATATGTATATGAGATTTGTATTTAATTTTTGGAGCTTGTTTTGCCTCTGTTATTTATTTGTTTTATTTATTTGTCTCGTTTGCGAGTAGACATCGATTCGTCGGGGAATTTTGGAGAAGAAGGAGCACCCCAAGATCAAGACCAGTACATAGACCTTTTTCAAGGCAAGGCATACCTTTGATCATCTTGAACCCAGTTTTCAAAGTACTTTGTTTCAAAGTATTGCATTCTATTTTAATTATGTATTTAAATGCTTTGGGCATAGGTGTTATCCAAATTGTTATCACACCTTGGTCTTGTATGTTATAATTCCTTGTCACCCTAGCTTGGTTATTAGTTGGTAATATTATAGCACCAACATGGGTTGGTTAGATGCGAGTACAATTTCTTAGCCATGCTACGAGTCTCACATCTCATGAAAGTTACAATTATTAAATGTGACTAAGTGACTATGGAACTTCGTGTAAAACTGTGTGCTATGTGTTATTACTTCGTGATGGCATGTGTTGCACTAAAACCAACTGGGTGGTAAAGGATTTAGACTGAGGCAAGTGGTGGAAGCTGTGTGATATGGTGGAAGCTTTGTGCATGGGTTTGATAATCTTTGTGATCTAGTTAGAAAATAGAAGTCTTGCCTTGGTCAATTAAGGACTTAACTTTGTGCGCCATTGAACTGAGCCTTACTGTACGACCACATGCCTGGTATGGGACGGGCCTAACTTAGTAAGTTATGGATTCTCGGCATTGATGTTCAGGTGGATAGGGTAGGCTGTGTGACAGGGTCGAGGTGTGACTACTTAGTGGTTGCATCGCGGGATGGTTCGCCGCATCCCTGTCCAGCGGTGTGTGTTATACTAATTCTATGTGAGCTGGTATAGCGGGAAAGCACATCGGGAATGTCAATGTTTGAGATGAAGTTTCGAACTGTTTTGTTATGATTAGTGCTTGCTACACTAGTTGTATCTTGTGGGTAAAGTGTACAACCTCTACAGAGTGTTAAATCAATCTATTCGAATAGCCGCGTCCGCGGTCATGGACATGCTCAGGGATTTCACACGAGGGGTAGTTTTCATAAAATGTTGGGATGGGAGCTATGTGACCTCAATCATATGGCTATGTGAAGTAATCTGTTTAGCTTTGTGTCTTTGTGGAAACAATTGTTAAATTATTAATGTCTATTTGTTTTGAATTATGCTTTCAATCTATTATTGTATTCAATTGCAAATGTTGCTTTTATGCAAAAGAACCACAGAAGCCTTTTCTTTGGAATAAGCCTGCATCTATAAATTGCATTCCGTGGTATGATTTGCGAGTACGGTTGTGTACTCACGCTTGTTGTAAAACTTGTGCCCAAACCTACAGAAGCGGAGGAGTCTACACCTGCTTTCGAGGAGAAGTTCGCCGAAGGTTGTTGATCGTTAAGGTCTGGATCCCAGTCGGTTGCCTGTGGTGAATTGGTGGGATCTACGCTGGAGTTATTTTCGTTCCGCTGTTGCTTTATTCTCTGTTAGCCCTGCGTGGCTTAATAAATGTAAACTCGACCATAAGGTCAAAACCCTTATTTGTTATTCAAACTAATCGTTTACTTTATTTATCGCTTGTGTGGATCGATATTTAAGTATGTTAACACTGTGTGTACTAGCGTGATCCTGGACTAGTGCAGTATACACATAGGGTTCCAGAATCGTAATTTTGGGTCCCGACATAGATCATCCGTCCAAACCAGTCTTAGCCTCGCAATTTTTCTTTTCAATGCATTGCATTGTTGAACCTTCGATTGCATCATCGTGTCCTTTGCTGGTCTTAGTATCTAGTTCCTTTAGAGTTTTAAGTTCTGCTCATGTTTGGTCTTACCGTTGCGGTTGGATTCGATCTGCCACAACAAGGGAATAAAAGGAGGAGAAGGATACCGATTTCAGCCAGGAGTCAGACACACCATCTAGGGAGGCTTTGCCCTAGTTGGTCTCGGATAGAACCAGGGCAGGACATAGTTTCTGCCCCAAGGAGGTTTTGGACTCAACCAGGAACAGCCAAAACAGCGTGGTGTTCGCAAAAAAAAACACACAACTTTTGCATACGACCTCCGATTGGAGTGATTCTTGATCCGTTGGAAAGGTAATGAGAAGATAGAGTGACAGGGCAATCTGGAGATTTTATCTATGTGTATGCACTCGGGTGCACGCGCAGAAACTTCGACCCCCAAAAAACATCGTTTAGGGCCTCAAAATGGGCCCTGCAAACTGAGAAAAATTCAAGTTTTTCGGAATTCGCTCAAAATTGACAGAGACCTTTTACAAGTGATTCTATGGTTCCCTGTGAAGACAACATCCTTTTTTGAGCTTCCGAACTCCGTGTGCAACGTTCTCTAGTTCTGTCACGCTATGCTTTTGTTTGTGTTCTAGTCTCGTGTCTCTAGTACGGTCTAGTCTAGGATCAGCACTAACCGGCGTTGAACGATTTTTTAGTTTGTATTCTCTGATTTGATTATTGCTACTCATTACTACCATACTTGGGCCTTCCTAGCTACACATTTTCTACACCGTACAAGTTGAACTTCACCTGGCATTCACTCCATCCAATCTTCGGAGATACATTGACACCGCTGGTTGCCGATCACCCATGTTTGCTTGATAAGAATGGGTAATAATTTGATAGAAAGCTTGAGTGTGAGGGACTTTTGAACCACCACATCCTAGTAGTTGCTAAGGATATATACTTGTGTTTTGCTAACAATGGCAGGTTCTGTGAAGCATTCGGATGAGAATACATCTCATACTCCTGATATGAAGGCAATCGTACAACATTTTCGGCGCATCATGAACCTTTGTACGGAGGGTCTTGAGGAAGATGTCAGAGTCATGAATGAGCGACTTGCTCAACTTGAGGGTGCCCAGATTGAGACAAACACCATGCTCACAGCGATGGAGAGAGCGCAAGGCGTCACTAACACTTCTTTGGCAGGTATTATGGCGCGCCTTGACGAGATTGCCCAGGCATCCACTGCTGTTCCCCCTGCTGCCCCGGTGGTAGAGGGACAAGATGAATTCAACTATGTGACTGATACCGAGGCCAATGACATGGGTAACCACAACAATGATTGAGCTCATCGACAGTTGCGTTTTAATCGACAAGGTACGCGACAAGACCCCCCCCCACGACGTGAGATACGTGACCATGATGATTCTTTTTCTAAGGTTAAATTTACTATGTCCTGTTTTAATGGTAAATATAATTCTGATGGTTATATTAATTAGGATTTGTTGATAAAAAATTTGCTTGGCATGAATTTCCTGAGATTATACGAGTTAGGGCTACTACTAGTGAATTTACCGACTTTGCTTCTATTTGGTGGAAAGAACATTGCCGTCATCAATCCGAATAACATACCTAACACTTGGGAGGCTTTAAAATTGCTTATGCGGCATCGATTTGTTCCCTCATATTATGCTCATGATTTGTTAAATAAATTGCAACACTTACGACAAGATACGAAGTCTGTGAAAGACTACTATCAAGAAATGTAAATTGGTATGTTGCGTTATGGTTTAGATGAGAATGAGGAGGCATCAATGGCTAGATTTTTTGGAGGGTTGAATCGAGAAATTCAAGACATTCTTGATTATAAAGATTACAACTCCATTACTAGATTGTTTAATCTTGCTTACAAAGTTGAACGTGAAGTGCAGGGACACTAGATAAAGACACGATCTAACTCTTCTGCAGGTCGCACAAACTCATGGACACCACACACCTCCACTGCCCCGGCCACCAGTGCACCCCCATCTCCACTTTCCAACAACAAGCAGTGCCCCGCTACTTCAAATTCAGCACCACGAGTTTCTGAAGCAGCCAAATCAGTGCCACAAGCTTCTGCAAAAACCTCTTCTTCCGTTGCTTTGACAGGATGAACTAAGGATGTTCAATGCCACCGTTGCAAAGGCTATGGACACATGATGCGGGACTGTCCAAACAAGCGTGTATTGATTATACACGATGATGGTGGGTATTTCTCTGCTAGTGATTTTGATGATGAAATAGATGCTATGCTTGCAACTGACCTTACAGGATATGATGATGAATCTGATCATGAGGAGGAATATGTTGGCGCCGAAGATGCCAACAAGTATTTGAGCATTATAGTGCAACGTGTACCAAGTGCTCAAGTTTCTCGTTGTAACAGCCCAAAAATTCATAAAGGCAAAAATATGGGATTTTTAAAACTTTTTATGAGATAACAATTGTTGCGCTTCTTGGTTGCCTTCTTAAGTTTTAAGTTGACTGCATCATATCTTCTCAACGAGGTGAATAGCACTAGAACAAATAATTGTAAAGTCTGAGGACCTTGACTTAGGGAAATACATGTATTATGTATTTCCACTCTAAGACCACTAGCCCTTCATTCCCTCAGTTTACTACTCACACGACCAGCAGTGGTTTGAACAGGGCGTGTGGGCGGCAGCTATCATTCGACCATTAAGAGCCATCACCCAAGCCGCCCCATTGTCAGCACTATGCTGCCGACCCTATCAACATTACCACCACTCCACTTTGTTGGACGGTGCCAAATCACCCATATGTAGCAGCCCTAGACCCCCTCATCACCTTTTCCACCATTCCAAGTACCAAGTCCCACTTCCCTTCCCCAAACGAGCTGGAGCTCCATGTTAGCTCGAACACTCGTTTTTGATCAAGTGTTGTCACATCTCCACCTTGGCCGTTGACACCCTAGGAGCCGCTCTGAAGACTGAAGACTTCTCTCCTTCCCCAGACCTCAGACCACTGCAATAGTGAGGAGTTTCCCCTGCGGTTGCTATCCACAGTCGCCAGACTGGCTTCGACTAGCTCGTCACCACAGCCGCATACCGATACGTTCATAGTGGCCCGAGTGCTCCTCCTAATGCGAGCTATCCCACTCTCTCTCTTTTGCCTCTTTAGTTATACCTCATACTTCCTTTCTCTAGTTCCTTCCTAGCTCTTTTCACAGTTTGTTCGGTCGCGTCGAAGCTATTGAAACCTTTGCTTCTTTCAACCACACACAAATATCACTCCCACGACCTCCTCTTTTGCAAAGACCACCCTCGTTGGCCACGACCTCCCAGTCTACAAAGACCACCCATCTAGCCACACCCTCCCCTCTTTTGGACCATTCGATCAGTCAGACGGCCTGATTGAGATATGAGGTTCGTACGGTACGAACGTTCACCTCATTTAGGACCATCTGATCAAAATTAGATGGCCCGATTGAGATGAGAGGCTCGGATGGGCCGAGCGTTCATCTCATTTTGAACCGCACGATCAAAGTCGAACGGTTCCACCTCGCCGCACCTTACCTCTTAGACTCCAGGATCTCCTCCTCAAGATTGCCTCCTTGGTCTTTTTGCAAAGACCACCCTCTGGGTCATGACCTTCCATTTTACAAAGACCACCCTCTTGATCGTGACCTCCCTCTTAACAAAAGAACACCCTCTCGGCAAAGACCACCCATCTAGTCAAGACCTCCCATTTTACAAAGACCACCCTCTTAGTCGTGACCTCAAGTCGTAGCACCCTCACGACCGCCCTAGGTCATAGTACTTCCAAGACCTCCCTCTGATCACCGTACCTCAAAGACCTCCCCTGGGTATAGTGATTCCAGGACCTCCCTTGGGTACAGTAATTCCAGGACCTCCCCTGGTTACAGTGATTCCAAGACCTCCCCTGGCTACAGTGATTCCAGGACCTCCCCAGATCACAGTACTCCCCAAAGACCGCCTCTGACAACAGTACCTCCACGACCTCCCTAGGTCGACAATACTTCCACGACCTCCCCTCGTTGTAAGACTTATAGAACCTCCTCTGGCCACAGTACTTCTAGGACCTCCCCAATCCACAATACTTCCACGACCTCCTGGTCGTATCCTCCTATAACCACTAAACCTATGACCACTTAGTCCTTCGACTATGCTGGTCTAATACCCATAATCTACAGCCTTGCATCATTTGAAATTTCTTGCATATTTGCAAATGACTTGAGTTCGAACGTATGTTTATTTGCCTCTCTGGTTGTTTTGCGATTATAGAAGCCAAAGAGACTGAAGACTTGTTCGTGGATCAGGATCACGATCAGCAAAACTCTGAACAAGGCGAGTCAACACTTTGACCATACTACACCTATCTTTCTGCAAAGTATATGTAATACCCCGATTTATTCTAAGGAAGAAACCATTCAAAAGAGAAGAATAGGATTAAGAAAGAGGGGTTTTTCGCTTTTCTTTGCCAACCTGGGCCTCGGGCCTTGGCCCAGGAGGCCCATGGGGGCCGACCACCTATAAAAGAAGGGGGAAAACCCTAGGTCGTCACTGTAGCTACAGTGTGCGCGCTCTGATACCACCTTCTGATGCCTTGCCTCTTGAGCCGCTCCTTCCGCCGCCGGTGTTCGCAAAGGAAGGAGAAGGAAGGACTGCAGATTGGTTCGCCGAAAGGAGGGACGAGGGATCTTCTTCGTGGGGGATCGTTCAGCGTCTTACTAAGGTTCTACAAGGGTAATGATTCTCGATTATCATTGGTTGTTTAGTCGTAGAGGAGAAATCTAATAGATTTGATTGGATCAATGTCGGTCTGTTGTTCACATCAATCTGTCTAGATTGTTGCGTGGGCGTTTTCATGATCTTAGAGGCCGAACCAGTAGTTTTTATCTCCTAGAGATATCTAGATTATGTTCTTAGCTTTCGGTGTCCGCCAAGAACACCTGATTCTGACATTTGAGTCAAAAGTTATGATAGATTTGGTATCTGCTGTCCAGATTTATGACGAGATTAGTCTGTTTTGTTATTTCATAAAATATGAATTTTTTATTGGAAGAATCTGGGTTTTCACACAACTAGGTTATTGTAGGTAATTTGATAACCTTTCTAAATTGTTAAAGAACGTTCAATTCGGAGTTATAGATTAAAAGTTATGATCGTTTTAGTGCTGCTGTTTTTTTCTGCTCTGTGCTGAAAGTTCATCAGTCTGTTGACGTACTAATTTGGCCGAATTAGATTATCTTGTCAACTAGAGTATCGTAGATTTGTTAGTTAAGAATCCACAGAAACTAGATTCACCTCATTCGGAGTTCCAGATCAAGAGTTATGCTGTTTACCGTGCTGCTGTCCGAGGCGGTTTAGGGCGAATCGTTGGTTTTCGATTTAGAGCTTCTAGTTAAATATTGAATCATTGGAAAGCGTTGTAGGACGTTATTCAATAATATCATGTTCTTCGCATTCTTATTTCAGTTATTTAATTGTTTAGGAGGTGAAGCTTCGGGTTTAGGAGCACCATCGTTTCCTGCCAACACGTTGCTTCGCGGAAGGCAAGTACACTAACGTTTGTATGAATTGTGTATGTTGGATGCTGGATGTTCGTACTGTGTTTTCATTTGATACGTGAGAAATTCCGATGATTATGTTTCTTCCATTTGTGAAATTCATATGTTCAAAGATGATGCTGGTCGTTGTTCTTAAGTATATTCATGCACCCATGTTCAAGTCCATCCACGGGAGTGGAGTCTAAAGTTGCATCCATGTTCATGTTCCATCCACGGGAGTGGAGCTCCATGGGAGTGGAGTCTAAAGTCCCATCAATTCCAGTATGGGCATGTGAGTCCCACCATTCCAATGTGGGCAGTTTGGACACCTGTATGAAACGTTCTTCATACGGTATTTTGGATCCCTGTATTTCGATAAATACGGGCTTAAGTGAGCACCGACGGGTGTGTCACTTGGCTATCTGCGTATATGCATGTGTGCAGTCCAATCCTTTGAATTTGAACATTCATCTCATATCTTCATAAGTATTCATTTGTTGTATGTTCAGAGGTTGAGAAGAGATTGTCTTGTTCATGTTGGTTGTCTGTTCTTATTCATTGTACTTGCTGAGTCTTGGACTCACTCTTGCTTTGTTTATTTATTTTTAGGTGATCGTTGATGAAGTTTCTCTTGGGAGGGAGTAGACATGCACTACTCAAATACATCACTTTACACTAGTTGAATAAAAGATCTGCTGCTACCTTACATTAGTGAATTGTTGGATTGTAATAAATAAACTTAGACTTGGATGGTACCTTCCTTATCATTGAGTTTGTTTAAATAACTATTTATATTTATTGATTATTCGTTGATAGGATTATCTTAGTGGATCCAATATTACATTTCCGTTTATGTTTCAATTGTTGATGATCTACTTAACTTAGTTGATGAATTACTTTGAAAATTATTCCGCTGTATGGTTACATGTTAGGTCTTTAGGTAACATTCTGGCTTCCGAATTGCCAGGGTGTTACAGTATATTGCTTTAAACTATGAAACTGCATTGCTATGTTTTATCAAGTTAAATTGGTCTAGCTCATAGTTAATGCCTTAGCTATAATTGGGTATAAACTTCCAACCCTTGAACTTGGACACTATCCTTTGTCACCCTAGACTTAATAGAATACATACTAGTTAATAAGTCTGTATCTAAGTGTCATGCTTAGCCTTGCTTGGATACAATGTCGTGCAGGCATTAAATTGCCCAACCACAATCATTAAAAACTTTGAAAATAGTTTCGGGCAGTGAGGCTAGGAGCCTGCTCGTATGTTGATCAGAAGGATATTTCCAAAAACAAATAAAACCTGAAAACCATTTTTGACTTGGGCGGCTAGAAAGAGTGGTTGGTGCCGGGGGCACGAGTGATGGCTGGTATGTGGATGTACTGTCCAAGTCGCTTAAGGATCGAATCTGGTGATGACCTCTTATATAAAAATAGTGCAACCACAAGTCTATAATGGATACGACCTGGCCAACTAATTTGCTCGCCTCAACGTGGCTTCACCATTGGGGGAATGTGACGTGGGTAAAGGGGAAAGAAGCCACAGGAAAACCACACGGCGCAAGAGGGGGCCTCCTAGAAGTGCATGGTACCAGGTGATGGAAACCTTAGCGGGTGGGGTGCATTGAGGAGTGAGCATTGTAAAGGCCTTGTGGTGATCTCCCCTTGATTCACATGTCTAAGGAAACATGTGTATATATCAAGACAATTATCTCTTGTGGGTAAAGTGTACAAACTTTGTAGAGTAAGGAAAACTATCTAGATAGCCATGCTCACGGTCAAGAACGGTGCTGAGAACTTGCTGGATATAGCTTTCGTTTTCATAAAACCATTTATGATGGAAAGAAAGGGTGGGGTGGGACCCTAGGGGTTTTGACAATGCCTGGTCGGGAACCAGTGGTAATTACGAGATAGCCCGAGCATTGAGCAGTTGGAGCCACTCAATGGTATAGGAGGTTGGACCTCCACTAGTACTTTACAAATGAAATTTCATTTATGAAAACTAGCTTGTAAACTCACTAAGTCTCAGGATTTTCTATTAAGTCTAATTCAAACGTGGCTTTGTGCAAATAAAAGAACCCCAAGCTTCCCTTGAATGGCCTAGCATCTATAAAAATTGCATTGTGTGTTGGCTCGTAAGTACGGTTGTGTACTCAGGCTCTGCCATTATAATCTTTTCAGACCCAAGTGATCAAGACCCCTATGACTACTTCGTGGAGATTGGACCAAATGTCGGTGAAGATGGCAAAGCTTAGGCCGCGACCTCTAGTCACTAGCCTGTGGGTAGAGTGAATGGAACCACCATGACTTGTTCTACTTCCGCTCTTATCTGGACTCTGTACTTTTAACTTTTGTAGACTCGCTGCCTTGCAACTCTTTTGTAAAATAGTTGGTCGTTTGGCCGTTATGTAATATAGTAAGGGCTTGCACTAATTCATACTGAGCATGGTGCGTATCAAAATTTGATTATAGATGTACTACCCACGACTAGGACCTCCTCTGGATTATCTCCAGCACCTACTTAGGAACCCCTCTAAGACCTCCTTAGAAACCTCTCTAGGACCTCTGCCCAGACCTACTTAGGGGCACCCGCGTGGATTCATCCGGACCACTCAGGACCTCCCCAAGATTCATCAGGACCACTCGGGACCTCCCTCCGAGACAGCTCCCCAGGACCTCCCTCGGAACCACTCCAAGACCTCCGGGACCTCTTCAAAACCCTCCAGGACCTCTTCGAGACCTCCCCAGGACCTCTTCGACACCTCCTCAGGACCTCTTCAAGACACATAGAACCTCTCCAAGACCTCCTCCGATTTAGTTTTGACCACATGAGGTTGTAACCATGGACCTGATCGTGGGTCTGCGCTGAGTTCCCACGGTTATGTGGATGAACCGAGTACATATCTATGTGTGCTATCTACCAATCCAGGGAATGACACCGCTTGACACAAAGGATTCCAAAGTACAAATTTGGGGTCCGACACTTGTGCTAAGCAAAATCAGCACCATAATTTGTTCCAAATCAAGGGCATTATCAAGGAACGCTCGATTCGCATAATTGTTAATGGTGGGAGTTGCAATAATTTGGCAAGTATGGATATGGTAGAGAAGCTTGCTTTGCCGACCAACCCTCATTCCCACCCATACTATATTCAATGGTTCAACAACAGTGGTAAGTTGAAGGTAACACGAATAGTGAGAGTAAACTTTTCTATGGGTTCATACCATCCTATGACTCTGAACAAATTGTTAAAGATAAACTTGCTAGATCTAGTAAAGAGAAGAATCAGGAGAATGCTAAGAGCAAAAATCAGATTGTAGCGTAAAAGCTTGAGCAACATAAAAAGAAAGAACCTAAATCTACTCATGTGGAGAATAAAGAAATTAAATTGAAAGGTGCTAGTTTTCTTGCTACCAAATCTGATATGACTGAATTGGATGCTAGTAATTTTGTTTGCTATGCATTAGTTTGAAAAGAAGCTTTGTTTTCATTTGAGGATACATCTTCTTCTTTGCCTCCTGCTGTCACCAACATTTTGCAGGAGTACAACGACGTCTTTCCGAAGGACATACCGCCGGGTTGCCACCACTTCGAGGGATTGAACATCAAATTAATTTAATTCCTGGCGCATCATTGCCCAACCGCGCACCATATAGGACCAATTCAGAAGAAACTAAAGAAATTCAGCGTCAAGTTCAAGAATTGCTTGCTAAAGGGTATGTGCTCGAATCTCTTAGTCCTTGTGCTATTCTGGTCATTTTAGTGCTTAAGAATGATGGATCATGGCGCATGTGTGTAGATTGTAGAGCAATCAATAATATTACCATTAGGTTCGTCATCCTATTCCTAGGTTAGATGATATGCTTGATGAATTGAGCGGCTTTGTTGTTTCCTCAAAGGTTGATTTGCATAGTGGATATCATCAAATTCACATGAAATTAGGCGATGAATGGAAAACAGCATTTAAAACTAAGTTCGGGTTATATGAGTGGTTAGTAATGCCTTTTGGTTTAACTAATGCACCTAGCACCTTCATGAGACTAATGAACGAAGTTTTGCGTGCTTTCATTGGTAGATTGTAGTGGTTTATGTTGATGATACATTGATATATCACAAATCATTTGAAGAATATCTTGACCATTTACGTGTTGTTTTTAATGCTTTACGTGGTACATGTTTATTTGGTAACCTTGAGAAGTGCACCTTTTGCACCAATCGAGTCGCCTTCCTTGGCTATATTGTTATTCTATTAGGAATTGAAGTTGATCAAGCCAAGGTTAAAGCAATACAGAGTTGGCCGACTCATAACATGGTCAACCTAAGTTGATGAAGCTTTTTAGGATTTGCTGGATTCTACCGCCGCTTCGTGAAGGATTTCAGCACCATCGCTGCACCATTGAATGAGCTCACCAAGAAGGGCGTGCTATTTGTTTGGAGCACCGCAGGAGAACGCCTTCACCATATTGAAAGACAAGTTAACACATGCACCACTACTCCAACTCCCTGATTTTAATAAGACTTTTGAACTAGAATGTGATGCCAGCGGAATTAGTTTAGGTGACGTATTGTTACAAGAAGGTAAACCTATAGCATACTTCAGTGAGAAATTGAGTAGGCCTAGTTTGAACTATTCTACTTATCATAAGGAATTATATACACTATTTTGAACTTTGGAAACTTGCAACATTATTTATGGCCCAAAGAATTTGTTATACATTCTGATCATAAATCTTTAAAGCATATTCGAAGTCAAAATAAACTTAACCGTAGACATGCAAAGTGGGTTGAATTTATTGAGTCTTTTACTTATGTCATAAAACACAAGAAGGGAAAGGAGAATATTATTGCTGATGCTTTGTCTAGGAGATATACCATGCTTTCACAAGTTGACTTCAAAATTTTGGATTAGAGGCTATTAAAGAGCAATATATGCATGATGCTGATTTTACAGATATATTGTTGAATTGTAAAGAAAGGAAAGTGTGGAACAAATTTGTCATTAATGATGGGTTTGTGTTTAGAGCTAACAAGCTATGCATTCCAGCTAACTCTGTTCGTTTGTTGTTGTTACAGGAAGCGCATGGAGGCGGGCTGATGGGACACTTTGGCGTGAAGAAAACGGAGGATATACTTACTAATCATTTCTTTGGCCAAAGATGAGATGGGACATCGAGCGCTACGTTGCTCGCTGCACTACATGTTAAAGAGCTAAGTCACGACTTAATCCTCATGGTTTATAAATGCCTCTATCTGTTCCAAGCGTTCCGTTGGAAGATATTTCGATGGATTTTGTTTCAAGATTGCCTAGAACAAAGAAGGAGAGCGATAGTATATTCGTGGTTGTCGATAGATTTTCTGAGATTGCCCATTTTATATCATGTCATAAGAATAATGATGCTACCACTATTGCTGATTTATTCTTTCGTGAAGTTGTTGGGTTGCATGGTGTGCCTAATACTATAGTTTCAGATCGTGATGCTAAATTCCTTAGCCACTTTTGAAGAACTTTATGGGCTAAATTAGGGACTAAGCTGTTATTTTCTACTACTTGTCATCCCCAAACTGATGGACAAACTGAAGTTGTGAATAGAACTTTATTTACAATGCTTAGAGTTGTATTGAAAAAGAATTTAAAAATGTGGAAAAAAAATGTTTGCCTCATATTGAGTTTGCTTATAATCGTTCATTGCATTCGACTACAAAGATGTGCCCTTTTGAGGTTGTTTATGGTTTTGTGCCTCGTACTCCTATTGATTTAATGCCTATTCCATCTTCGGAGAAATTGAACTTTGATTCTAAACAACATGTTGAATTGATTTTAAAAATGCATGAGACAACTAAGGAGAATATAGAGCGCATGAATGCTAAATATAAACTTGCTGGTAGTCAGGGGAGAAAACATTTAACTTTTAAACCAGGAGATCTTGTTTGGTTGCACTTGAGAAAAGATAGTTTCTTTGAATTAAGAAAGTCAAAATTGATGCCTTGAGCTAATGGTCCTTTCAAAGTGTTGAAAAAGATTAATGATAATGCATACAAGCTTGAACTGCCTACAGATTTTGGGGTTAGTCCCACATTTAACATTGTAGATTTGAAGCTATACTTGGGAGAAGAGGATGAGCTTGAGTCGAGTACGACTCAAATGCAAGAAGGGGAGGATGATGAGGACATCCCTAACTTGGCTACAACCACACCTACACACACAACGCATCCACAACCAGCGTACAAGGACCACTTACTTGAGCTCATGCTCACCAGCTTAATTACAAGGTGAATTCGTTCATAATTTATATATTACTGAGAATAGACCGCTACCTAATGCAAGTGATTTAAATATGCATAGGAACATGGGAAATGACCAAGGAGAGGCATGTGGAGTCATGAACATGCATGTAAGGCATAATGGAGGTCACCATGCCACTTTAGGTCTGAGCCATGCAAAAGTTCGAGTTGGACCCGTTCTGGATTCGAATTCGGACTGCTATGACAATACTAAGTTCAAACGGTCGTAACTTCTTCATACGAACTCTGTTTAGGACGTTCTTGGACTTCATTGAAAGCTTATCAAGTCTAATTTTCAAAGGATGCAACCTCATCTTCAAATTCTACCTGAGCCAGCCATAATCAATAAAACAATCTGTGTCTGTTTTTGAGCTCAAGTCAAAAGGGTGTTGCACCACCTCCTCTTGGGCCCATAGGCCTTGTAACCCTAGGGGCGTACGTCCACTTCCCTGGCCTCCACCTCTGGTCATCTCCCCATATAGGAGCCTCCACCTTCCTTTGTTAGAACTCGGATTTCGTTGAGTTTAGGTTTAGCCATTGTGCAAACTTCTGTTCTTCAGTTGTGTCGGACGAACACCTGTCAAGACAGCCTTCAGGATCCCACTTTTGTTTTCAATACCATCTATACTACAATCTTATTCACAATATCAGATTTCCTACATCTTATTCTTTCTAGTTCTTCGATTGCTCGTAGGAATTGAACCTCGTGTTCAGGTTGATCGCGCTTCTAGCACGGTCAATAACTTCTCGGAGTTGGTTCAACGATTGCTAAGGCACAAGCGTTATCGTACGATTGTAGTCAGATCGCGAGAGTCACCTCCACCAAAATCAATAGTTATCAATCTCATCGAAAGATCGGGCACCCCGCCTCCATCACCCATTATAGACTTATAGTTGCACTGTTTTTACACAAGAGATTGTATAAGAACTTGGTCCTTTATTGACTTGGGTGGTACTTCCCCAAACCCACTCTATCGTGCTCTTCCCAGCACCCGCCACGCTTTCCAGCCGCCCAAGTAGAAATATGATTTTTGTTTTCTTTTGTTTTGAAAATACCTTTCTAGCCCAATATACCAGCCAGGCTCCAACCTCGACTACCCAAATCAAATTTCAAGTTATAAATGATGTTAGGTAAAATCATTGCCTGCATACCAATGTACCTAAGTAAGGTTAAGCATGATACTTAGGTACGGACTTAGTAGCTAGTATGTATACCATTTGTCTAGGGTGACAAAAGATAGTATCCAAGTGCAAGGATTGGAAGTTTATACACAATTATCATTAAGGTAGTAGCTATGGGCTAAATCAACATACTTGTATAAATCATAGCAATGCAATTTCATAATTTAAAACAACATAATTGCATTTCAAAAGTAGGTTCAAAATGATCAAAGTGTTGGCTTGCCTTACTCAATGTTCTGATAATATTGGTCTTGTTCCTGTTCTGTCTCGGATTGCTGCTTCGTCATGGCTTTAGATTCTAGCTACAAAAAGTACGATTGAATGCAAGAACGCCTTAATATAATCAAATAAAATCCAATAAATCCAAAGCACTTGAAACAGAAGAATACACTTCAAATGAAAGTCAATAAACCCAAGAGTGTTCGAAGTAGGAAATACTTCAACGGAACTAAGCAGATCTAACGGTACCTTGAAAGAAGGTTGTACTCCAGATCAACTAAACATATTTAGTGGAGTTGATGAAGGAAATACATAACATGGAAGTTGATAAAGGGAATACTTCAGACCAAGTAGATAAATCCAAACTCTACTTGTTTGGTCTAGTGGTGGAGTTTTGGGTTGAAAGTCAAACTTAGATTTAGGTAACCGTTTGATCCGGACTGAGGGCGAGAGAGATCAGGCTCTCGGGAAGTCTACTGGTGCAAGGAGTTCGGACTCCAATGGGAGGGAGAGGATATTCATAGGAATATTCTGCATTAGTTATCTAGATGGGAGCGATCACCCAGTTAGGTCAAACTCTCTGACCCGCTTTTGGATCACGGATCGCACTTCTATGAGGAGTGGATGGCGATGGGTGATAGCTGGAGCCTATATTAGGTTGTTTGTTGGTTGAGTTACTATCACCCACTTGGGAACATCTCATTGCTACTCACATGTTGTGCCTAGCTAATCTAATGGTTTCTTTAGTTATTACTTTCTATTTATCGAGGAAGTTCCATGATAGTCAGGTGAGACTTATGCGTGGGTTCGGGGTTTGCGTAGGGTAGACATAAGTCTCATCGACACATGAGGCTTATGTAACATCCTAATTTTTTGAGTCTTAAAAATCCTTTGAATAGTTAGTAGGGAGAAAATTCACCATTTGGATTTATTTGAATTTTAATTCAAAAGCTTAATATGGACTTTAGTATCAAAACAATTTAATATGAATAATTCCAACATGAACTATTGTCAAAACTATTTTATTTAGGTTCTATGTGCTTGGATATATTTTCTAGATTTTTCTAGAAGTTCAATTGCTATTTTTATTGCTTATTTGAATTTTCAGTATTTTCTAAATTATAAAACTAATTAAAATCTCATTAAATCTCAGTGGTCCGAAATCCATTGCTTTGGCCCATTTCTATTCTCTTCCAGCCCATTCCCTCCCTCAGCCCATCTCCGTGCCGGCCCATCGCGCGCGTGCCCGCTCCGTTCCACTGACGCGTGGGGCCCACGTGTTAAGTATTCGTCTTCCCCAAGCCGTCTTCTTCGTGGAGTCCCGCCCGAAGCCGCCATGGATTCCATTCGAAGGTTTATCTGACAACGTAGATTTCCCAACTAAAACCTCCTAGATTTTGCTACCAAATCGTATCTCCTATTCTTCCGCATCTTTATCTGCACTCAATCATTCCCGAATTGAACTCTATCTCCAAAATCCACAGAGTCCGAGTTCATCCTGATTTGGGGATTTCTCATCCGAGCTCGCCCCCAGCCTATAAATAGGTCCCCGAGATTGCACGAGCGTCCGCACCACGAACCCTAGATCTCGAGATCGCCTTGAGCCACCGCAATTGAAGATTTAGGGTTTTCTTCCCCAAAGCTTATCTCATCAATTCCTCTGCCGCTGGTGATGCTTCGCCTCCATAGACTACACCATCACCATCTCCATCTTCGTAGCTTCTTCGCACACCTCTCTGTTTCGTCAGGGCGCTGCTGAAGCTCGTCGCCGACAATAGCCATGTTTTGTTCTCCGCTCCGTCCACAATTCCAGCCAACTCCGTCATCTTCTGGTGTCAAAACGAGTGTCTCGAGGTGTGCAATAATGAGAGCTACTCAATGTGACCACTCACTGCCGACGAGTCGCCGTCGTTCGCCGTTGTAATGCGCACTCGAAGCTCACTATCGTTCACCTGACGTGGACGCCCACGTGTGCAGCCACCTCACTTCCAGTGCACGACGTGTCGCGTGCGTGTCAGCCTTGTCAGCATGTGTGTGGCACGGTCCACCAAACCCAGATCCAATTGGCTCAGTGGATTGAGTCTACCGTGTGCCGAACCACTGGCCTATGGGTCCCACACGTCATATTTCTTTTTATTTCTCTTATTTCCGAAATTCTGAGGGCTGACATCATCATTACGCAATAATCCGATTTTTCTATTGAAGAATAATTCAGAATTCCAATAATTCAGTTTTTAGGGTATTTTCTTTAGATTCAAACTTCCAAAGCCCATATCTTCTTCATCCAAACTCCGATTGAGCCCATTCAAATTTGTGAATTCATCTAAATTTGAGATCTATTTATCTGAGATTTTTATTTAATTTTTGGAGTTGGTTTTATTCTCTATTGTATTTATTTTTATTTATTTGCTTCGTTTACGAGTAGACGTTGATACTTCGAGAGATTTTGGAGAAGGAGTTCACCAAGACCAAGACCAGTACTGTGAGAGCCGTTGGGCGATTTAATTTATAATGCTTAACCTTTCCATTGGTCCTAGCATCATAAATCAAATTTTTCCGCTCCTGGTGAATATGTACTTCCCAGGAATGCAGTACACACACACCGAACAAAAATAAGCATCAATCTCATACACAAGATATTACATTACCGAGTTCTTCATAATTTACAATATTTTCAACATACACTTAAGCTTTATACAAAGAGTTAAGTTCACAGCGGAAAAACATAAGCCACAAGATGGCAGTAACAAAAGCCAACCAGTTGCCCCTTACCCACAAGGCAACCGACCAGAAATACCCAGCTAGTCGTCAAAGGCGATGTCGGTCTCACACTCGTTAACCCCTTGGGGGTCAACCTCTTCTTGTTTGAGAACAATTCTCAGATTATGAAACCAGTCCATGAAGTTGGTTCCATTCGGCTTTTCTTTCTCAAGAATAGATCGAAAGTTAAAGGTAGGTGTGGAGGAAGTACTAGATGCCATAATCTACAATAGAACATGTGTATATGCAAAAATTCAATACTATGTTTATATAAGATCTTGTATTAAATAATTTAACAAAAGATACTCTCATTATATGTTCTAAACCAAATTTCCCTCTAACTTCATATAATGGGTTCAAGATCCAAATTTCAGTAAGTCCTAGTGAGCTTTGGCATCACTGCTACAAACCTAGTGACTTAGATGAGCAACTCTTTGCCAATTATATCTTGTATGACTCTTGTTTGTTGGGTGGCATTAATATGCCCCGGCGATAACACTATGCCCCAAGGCCCAAAACCATTTTGATAGCCTTGTCAAGTCAAACAAATACTATGCATGCGGGTGTCCGACACCCATACCATCTTATTAAGATAGCTAATGGCACCCTAGTTTGGTAGACCTACCAGTTAATGATCAAAATCGTGATAGGCGCAACAATAGGAAATGCATCAATTTTACTTAATTTTTCTTGAGGGACACTATTCTATCATGTTAAAACATCTAATGATAAATAACAAGATCAATAGTATAACAGGAACAAAATAAACATTCACAGATAATCATATTAAACTGTGAAATAGCATGGCCCTCAACATGGCAATCTCCATCACCACATTTCCTATTCACCAATCCATTATGCTTGAAATCTCCATATTCATCTACTAGGAAATTACTCCTAAAAGCTAGTAATGAATTACATATGATAATATCAAGCATCACATGTCGGTACGCAGACCGTCATAAAATAATATGTATCTCGATGGCTATAACTTAGCATGACACGCAGGTCATGAAAAATCCATAAATGGGCCATACTGTTCACATCACTCCCTGCAAAAGGTGTTATGCATAGAATCCAATTCTATCAGGCGGCATGAACGCATAATACTATATAACATGCCAACACTACCTAGCACGGTGATCCCGCTAGCCGGTCAGCGGGCGGGGTTCAAAGGGGTAGGACATGAATCTTATTCATGTAATCAAGCCTTGGAAATTCATCAGATTAATCATATTAACCCTATTCCGAACCAATATGATCACCACTTCCATATGACTATGCATCGCAGCATACCTCGATGGCGGAATTCCGACTGTTGGGAGTATCATGCAATGCGACCGTAAACAATCGCAGTTAATCATCTAGTGTTATCCGTTCATACCTCCCGCAAACCCTTCTACTATCATCGAAGTCGATTGATCTCATCTAGTGCCCAAACCAGTCCATCTATATGAAATGATCTAGGTAATCATATCAGAACAATAATAGATCCAATCTACTATCACCACATATCAAGTATATGCGACTGATTTAGATCAAAGGAATACAGGTAGGCTACACTAGTGCATAATTCAAAATTCTAAAATGTAAAATAGGAAGTCATGCAAGTAAGAGATCATAAACCGTTAGCACTAGACGCGTAGTGCAGTGGAAGAATAGTTGAAGCAGCCTGGTCCAACGTTGAGTGTGTCGATGTAGTGGTCATAGTCGATCATCCAACACCCTCATCATCGATCATCTCTTCTAGCAACCTCTTGCGTTCCTTGAGTAGGTCACGGATCATCCTTGATCAGTACAATAGTAACCATAGCAGCGCCTCTACGGTATCCACACGTCTAGAGATGGAATATTGTATGCTGGTGTGCTAGCACCAGCGCGCACATTAGGGCCTTTGGGGAGATGGCGTCTAGGGTTTTGGTGGCGCAACTCATATGTCCCAACATCCCCATGCATCCCCTTATAAAGAGCCCATAACGCATCCTATCCGAACATGTTTGTTCCAAGCCATTTAGTGTGTAACCCGATAGGTTCATGTGTAATCGGTTGTGACTCAGAAACTCATTTCTGATCATAAGTTGGTAGCGGTCCCTAGCAAGACATAATAACTTCCGAATGCGCATAAAGATTATATCGGATGAACCTTATGCAATATGATCTGCGACTAGGTCTTTATCACTTACGACCAGCTCGTATCTCTATACGACTAGCTCACATCTAGCCACGACCAGTCTGTAACACTTTACGACCAGTTTTTCAACTAGTTAGTGATCATGTACGACCAGCTCACGACCAATCCATATCTCAATACGGCCAGTTCTTATCTATTCAGACTAAATGTCCGGCTTGTGTATTCTTCTTTGCCTCTCAACATCTGGTTGAAGTCTAGGTGAGATATATGTCATCCATTGATTGTTCAATCTTTTATCGATCTAGTGATGGATAACTTAATGTGGTCGACTCTGTGACCACTAGTGGCACGGTCATGCACTTTCTTTATCCAAACACATCGAGGGGCCCAGAGATATCTCTCATGTTATGTTAGGAGAGACAAATCTCATATCCGACTAGTCAAATTCCTCCGCCTGTTTCATAGCATACCCGAAAACCACCTTTATAACTACCTAGTTACGGAGTAGTGTTTGGTAACCCCTAAGTGTGCTATACACATGTAGAAAACTATGCTCTCAGGTCTAAGCATTATACATCATCGTTCCTTGAGACCATGTCGAACCCTGGAGTAGAAGGATCTCGAATTCTTTGTGTTTTCCACACTCGTCATGGAACAGCTAGTGTGCACAGTTCAACAAAAATGATAGCAAGTCCATATCACGTATTTTATTCATATTATCAGAGTTTTATTACAAAAGGGCACAAGGCCTAAAGAAAAATACAATGAAAGCATAAAGTAGTAGTAGGCCACACGATACGCCACATGCAATCGTCTAGGGAGTAGCCTAGTTGTCCAAGTCCACACCAGCAGCGTAGTACTCCTTCTCTGATCAACAATTTATTAAGCAAGGTGAGTGCAAAACGTACTCCACAAGTTACACCCAAATAACATAATATAATGCATGAGGGTATGACAAAGGATGGCTTATATGGTTAAGTTTGCATAAAGCGATATTTTTTTAAAAAAATATATTTACTAAGTTTCAAGGCAATTATACTATATCTAGAAATTGGTTTTGAAATTTTTAATCATCATTTTGAGTGTAGGATAACCCTCCACACACGATTGGTGAAGAAATAACCCCCCTTAACACCGGTTGTTTGCCCAATTTCCCATTGTGGATAAACTATCCAAAAGTATTTGTGTTAAATCATTTTTAACTCAAAACCAAAGTCTAATCCGTGAAAGGCTTTGCTCAGCAAGTCCATGACCGTGGACACGGCTATTTGAATAGTTTTACACTCTGTAGAGGTTGTACGACTTTAGCCATAAGAGATAGTCTGCTTAAAATGTCAGCCAAGATACGCTTCTGTAGGCGTGTGACTAAGTGACTATCACAAGGCCTTTACCCTACGCTATCCCAACGTAGTTTTGTCCACTAAGATTTCACTACAATAAGGTTTCACGCCAAGCGGTAACCCTAAGCACCGCTTCTACCACCTCTGTGCATTCCTTCCCTCCATCTCCCCCCATCCCAAGCTCGAATTGAGCTCAAGGACGCACTGTGCCGCGCCGGCCACCATCACCTGACCATTCCGGTCGACCTGGTGAGCTGCTTCCCTTTTTGTTTGCATCAAAACATGGTCCCGAGCCTCCTCTCCATCCCCCTCCCCATTTGATTCCCCCTCTCGCTCACAGGATGTCATCGGTGCCATCGTCTTCCCCATTGTCGGCCAAAGCTACCACCACCATTGTCATCCTTGCCACAGTGCGTCTTCGCTCACTTCCTCTCACCCGAAGCATTGCGTCGCCTTCCCTAATCTTCCCCCACCACTCACTCTTGCCTTCCTACTTCGCAGCGTCGTTGCCGCTGCGGCCGCATGAACCCACCTGCATCGCCTTGGGTCTCCATCGTTGACCTGCTCGACCACTCCCTACAGTCATTGACAACTCTAGTGAGACCCCCTCACCTCCCTCGTGCCCATGCTCACCCCTGTTTCTCCCTTCTTCCCCACCGACATTGCCTCCCTATTTCGTTCCCATCACTGGGCGCCGTGCACCGTTGTAATACTCCAGAGTAGGAATCGGGAGAAAACTAGTTGTTTAAGGAAAATGATTAATTAGAAACGGATCCAGGAGAAGGACCTATTAGAAAATAACTAATTAATCAGTTTTCAAAGGGGTTAGCATCAATTTCTAGGCATCTTGGGCCTGGGCTTAGGCCCATGTGGGCAGCTAGGCCAGCCAAGGGGGGGGCGCCACCCTCTCCCCTAAAACCCTAGCCGCCCCATACCCCCCTCCACTCCTTGCGCCCCCTCCCACTCCCTCAGGCCGCCACCCCTCCCCCTTGTGCGCCTCCCCCACCAAGGCCGCCCCCTCGTTCCTGCGCCTCCTCCCCATTACGCCTCCCCTGCTGCCAGTGAAGACCGTCCGCCTTCCACGCCTGCCGATTAGGGAGAAGAAGGAGGTCGCTTGGATATGAATTTTAGAACACGACTGTCCACAGAGGGGACAGATCAATATTTAGGAATTGGAGTTGGGATCGCGTTACAAACTATTGCGAGTTTGTGTTTGCTTATATAGTTTGTTTGGTCTATTACTGTTGTCTTAGTATGCTTTCAAATGAATTTAGGTGGGGGACTGGTCCCGGAGGCAGCACCCTCTTCACATCCTCCGTTCTCACGTAGTTAAGGTAAGTACTCTGTATGATAGAGTAATTATGAATTGTTTGACAGTAAGTGCTAGTATTTTGATACATATAGCTATGCTTGGTTCATAGTGTGATATGTTGATTAAGGATGGTGAATGCTTACGATACGAATGATTTTTATTCATGTATGGTGTTGATGCTATTCATGATTATTGCGAAATTGTAATTGTTCATGTGCACAATGAGAGCATACATAAGATTTGGTCACGTGGTGACCAGGTATGCATATTTGAGGTCCTCGTCATGTAGATGACGGGCTTAAAGTCCCCACATTCGTGGAATGTGGGCATTGAAAAGAGGTCCCCACCATGAAAACGATGGGTTTATGGTCCCCACACTTGTGGAGTGTGGGCTTGAGGTCCCCTTTACTTGCGGAGTATTGGGCAATTGGTCCCTGTGCTTGCAAGCACAGGCATGGGTTTACAGTGCATACCTCGCATTACCGGTAAAATGCGAAAAGAGTGAAAGGGAAAAGATGCATTGCATATTTGCATTCATACACCATGAGATATGTTTTTTAGTACAACTTTGGAATAGAATATTGATGTTGTAATTATGAGTGTAATGTTTCATTATTGGTACTTGCTGAGTCTTTGGGCTCACCCTTGCTTTTGTTGTGTTTTAGGTACCTTTAGCAAGAACGGCATGCATGCGAGGGAGTAGACTTGAGTTGGAGTCACACACTACCACACATCTTTAAAAGTTGATTAATCTTTTTAGAGTATCCATTAATAATTAAGCGAACTGCTTAAGTGATGATTATGGTTAGGCCTCATGCATCGAGATTATTTGTAGTAATGATGTGTTGGACCGAAAAGGCGACTAGAGGGGGGGGTGAATAGGAGCACGATCTCTTTTTCTCCCAAAATCAATTCAATACGAATCTCACTCCAATAGCTATGAAAGCTATGAAGATCAATCAATCATGCACAGCGGAAGACTTGTATTAAACCAACTCAAAACCCCAAAGTAAAATCAACACAAAACCAAAACACAGAGGCTCGGGCGGTCTGACCTCTCACGGGGGCGGTCAGACCGATCCAAGCGGTCAGACCGCTACCTCGGGCGGTCGGACCGATTTCACGGAGGTCGGACCTCGCTCGATGAACAGAAAATCAGCCCGACCAACCGAAACGCAAATTGATCAAACTTTTGATTCGTGCGCCCAAACTTCGTGAAACTTGACACACAACTTCCTAAGGATGTCAAGAACCTATTCCAAGCAACAATTGTGATAATTCTTGCTCAGGTTCAGACCTTTTACCGCTTTGAGCGGTTAGGTCAAAACCGAGTCAAAACGAAAATATGATCTTAAGACTTGCACGTGGGTGATTGATGATCTTGATGATCCTAGATGTATTCTCACACGTCACAGCAAGCTAAATCACGCCAAGAAACTAAGCAATAACTCATGGATCAAACAAAGACTCAATTCATCAAAGAGAGAAAGAAAGCACATGAACTCACTTTTGAAGAAACTTTCTTTGGATTGATTTGATATGATATTGGTTCACACCACTCCATCAATGGATGACAAAGACTCAATACATGAGCACGAAATCCAATCCAACTCTCTAGAACCCTAACCTCCGCTCCTCCTCTCCTAAGCAAATTAGGTTTCAATAACAATGAAAGGGTCGACGGGGTGCCGCCACCTCCTCCTCTATTTATAGTGGAGGCTTAGGGTTTCTAATAGAGTCTCCCTAATGGGCTCTGTTAAGGCCCAAAACAAACGGGTGACACACGCACGCCTTTTAAAGCGCCGTGTTCATATTGTGCGGCACTCGCTGTTCGCCACGTGTAGGTTGATCCAACGGCTCATCATGTCGGCAAGTCTCTCCCATCCGGCCCCACCGAAACCACCATGGCACTTGCACCACCCCGCGCCGCTTCATTCAATCGCCGACCGAATCGCCTGCTCGGTCACCTTTGTCCATCTTGCACCATGCTTGAGTCCAATGACTTCACCCGCATCGCCGATCGTTTTGAACCTCGCTCTCCAAGCCTAGTCCCGATCATCCTCGCCGTTGACCGTCGTTGACCACCAAGCAACATGCACAACAATAGACAAGCAAATCGACCGGGAACAAGTTCTTCACAACTTGACCCACGTTAGTCAAAACATGCATCATGCAACACATATGCCATGAAAACCACGAACTTGACCTAACAGCAACCATCGCCGCCACACACGCGACGGCAAAGTGAAAACCGATCGATCGCCACCTTTGGCCGGCTCGATCGCCACCGCCGGTCTGACCGCCAACAGAAGGCCGGTCCGACCGCCACAAAAGGACTTAGCCGAAATTTCAACGCTGAAATCCGCAACCTCTCTGGAAATTTAAAACGAATAGAACTTTTGACTCGAAGCTCCAAAAATTATGGGACCAAGTGCAGTAGAATCTCCTCACTTGCCTACACCCTCTATTTTTGGCCCAGCTCCAAATTCCAATGCGACTCAACTTGCCGGTCCGACCGCTCAACAGACGCCGGTCAGACCGCTACCAAATCGTCGATCACGACCGACCCGGCCGACCGCCATCACAGAACACCCGAGGCATGGGCGGTCGGACCGCCACCAGGGCCGGTCTGACCGCCTGAGACCTGACCGGAACTGAACTTTGCCGAAAACTCGTGTTTTCGCAAACCTTCAACGTCATTGCCAATTGACACATCATCCTAAGATCATGAGCATATCCCCATGATATCCACATGATGAGTAACGTACTTTGGTTATCTTTGAATATGTTCTAGCTGAATAGCATATTTTTTACTGCTTAGTTATGATATATTTTTTATCTTTTGGGAACCTCCGTATAGTTAACTATACAAAGGAGGTTCTGCCGAAGTTTAGTTGATTGTCCTAGTTTAGCTTTGTTAATGTTTCTTCAGTAGCATTCTAGGCTCATGTTGGGTTGGGGTGTTACAGTTAGTATCAGAGCGGGCTGTAGGTCTGTGGTAATGAAATTATTAACTTTGACACACTATGCACTGTAGGTGGGTTGGGTTTATTTGCATTGCATTGCATACACGCTTCTATTGATTGTATAGTTAATCTTGAACTACTGGTGCTAGTTGCTATTTGTGTTTAATGATTGATTGTTCTTGCTGTGATGTTTAGAGATGGCAACGGGTGGAGGCCGCGGTCGTGGTCGTGGCTGGCAGTGTAACAGCCCAAATCTGGGTTTGTGTTTCAAATGTAAGAAAGTGTGTAAAATTTAAATTTTTTCTTGCATCTTGAAGTTTTTGAACTTTTCTGCAATTCTTGTAAAGGAATTGTGGGGAAATCAAAAACATAAGTCCCCAATTGACTAAAGTCATAAACTCCTTATTAAAAATCTTGTGTTCAACTCTTTGGAAACACTTGTCCTTAGTCCTAAGCAGGTGGGGTGACTCCTTTGAAAAATTTCCCAAGTGTTAGAAAAATTTAAGAGACAGTCAAACCACTTTGACCCTTGGTCAAAGCCTAGGTTAGCACCTTAAGAATTTTTTGGAGAAAGATGCTTTCAATAAAAACCTCTGAAAATTTTATATAAGGTCAATCCCAGAGTTAACAAGCTACTGTAAAAGTTTCAGAAATTTTGGAGTGGGTTTGCCACCTCTAAATATTCTTCAAAGTCTCAGCTCATTCAAACCCTTGGTCTGGACCAACTCTGTGCCTTTGCCAAGACCACCTCTGGTTGGTTGCACAGAGCTCCTCAAGGACCTCCCTAAAACAACCCTCTTAGACCACCTCAACGGCATCCTCCAAGACCACCTCAAAGACCTCCCTTGTACCTCTGCGAGGACCTCCTCCAGATCTACTCCAAGATCTCCTCGAGGACCTCCTCCTAGAGCTCTCCAAAAGACCTTCTCTGAGACCACCCGAGGACCACCTTCGGTGCTTTTGCAAATACCACCCTCCCTGACCTCCGCTGGGACCTCCCTTTATATCTTTACAAAGACCACCCTAGGTCGGGTGCAAAGACCTCCTGAAAATACCACCTCGGACGACCTCTGTTGCACCTTGGTGATCGTGGGCCGTCCATATCTTGATCTGTGCCTCATATCTCCTTGGGCATTAAGACCTCCGAACCTCCCTTAAAAATCAGGGCCCTTCGTTTCAAATCCAACCATTCAGACCTCCTCACCTGAAGCTCAGCCCCTAACCCAAACGTTATGTTCTTTTGACCAGTCCTCTTGGGGATCCCTCACTGACTGGTGGGACCTCCCCGATCCTGGTCATCATCGTTTTCATGAACATGCGTGTGTGCCAGAGCCATGGTAGTAGGAGAAGTGCTTTGTCATTTCATGCCCTTGTCAACGGCTCTTTGCTGCCAACCTTTAATGCGTGTCAGCACCTTTTCCCCCAAAGTCTCCTTTCCACCTGCCCTGTCATTTCATGTACTTTCATGGTAGGGACTTTTTGACTCAGTGCACCCTTGGGGCTCTGCTATTGCTTCTCCTTGCTCTCTCAGCTATAAAGTACCCCGAGCAGCCATGGCCTTCCCCTGTACAATCCTATGTTTGGAGGAGGATGCTGACGTGGCGCTGCCACGTGGTCTGTCACTAGTTTAACCAGCAAGTAGCTAATGATAAATGGTTAGCTAATGAGTGTATGATAGTGGGCCCAATGCCATTAGTAAGTTAATTAAACCATAGGGTTAGGTATTCCAGTACGTGGACCGAGTCCATAGACCCCTAGTCGCTGACCCGTGGGCTCCAGCTCTCGTGCGTCGT
Organism: Ampelocalamus luodianensis; assembly: GCA_036346255.1. Lineage (NCBI taxonomy): Eukaryota > Viridiplantae > Streptophyta > Magnoliopsida > Poales > Poaceae > Ampelocalamus > Ampelocalamus luodianensis. The sequence goes on from CM070630.1 coordinate 37,697,970, forward strand.
TGATTGGACCAGGTGAGTGGACCGTGACCACACCTGCTATTCTGTCGGGATTTCCCGAGTAAAAATAAATAGAAAATTAAATAAAACCCTGGTGGACCCTACCTGTTAGTCATAGTAGATTTTCCTTAATAAATATAAATTTAAAATAAAAGAAAATCCCAGTGGGACCCACTTATCAGGATTTTCATATTTCAGGAATTTTCTGTCGGATCAAACTTTGGAGAGCTCGTTCTCCCTCATTGTAAATCCGAATTATTTGATTTTTTCTAAATTCATAATTTTGGGAATTCATTTCAATTTATTTGTGTTATGAGCATTTATTTGAAGTCTTCGTTTTTTGCGTCAAATAGATTCAAATGTCATCGAAGACTTCGTCACTGATTCAAGCCAAGAAAGACAAATCCACACTTGAGCAAGGCAAGTCATTAGTATTTATCATGTTAAACCTATATTTCAAATGCAAAGTATTTCAATTTAAATTATTACTTGCGTACTTATTATTATTTATGAAATGATATGTTAAAGGTTGACATCTAGTTATGCAAGGGATTGATTATTATTATTTCCTCTCCTTTAATGTTGGTAACCCTGATTCCATGTCACCTTAAGGATAATTATTACACAAGTAGAAACTCTCGTTGGTTAAACAAAAATGACTATTGGTCGTGCTTAGACACTGCTTAGTAATTGAATCTGAATAGGACACAAAAATTACCATAATGATAACTTGGATACATTTGAATCGTAGTGTGGTAACATGGGATCACTAGAAACAGAAAAAATGTATTTATAAATGGTGGAGACTTGGGTGAGTGGTTGATTGAGATCGGTGCAATCTGCATGCGATGGGTTGGTGGATTGTCTCACTTGAGTCGATTAAGGACCGAATCATGTGTTACATTCACAACTACTAAGTCATACAACCACAAGTCTAGTATGAGATAGACCTGACCAATTACTTTACTTAGCTTCGACCCAAAGACCAGCGCCCCTTGTTACTTATGCATTTGAGAAGGGTCGTAACTCCCTAACAATGGAGGGTCCCTCATTAAAGATGTACCTGGTCATGGGCATTCTGGGAGTCCCTCGTAACGGGCACCGTCCTAGTCATTGAGGGATTTTACCCTCTAGAGCAGGTTTGGTGTTGGGGCTGGGGTTGAGTATTGGAAAAACTTTGTGATAATCACTTAGTCATACACCTATGGAAGTGTGTCAGCCGAATATTATAAACTGATTATCTCTCATGTCTAAAGTTGTACAACATCTGCATAGTATCTAAACCTATTTGAATAGTTGTGCCCCTGGTGATGGCATTGTGAAGAAAGTATCACTGGTTAATTTTATTAAAATTGTGAATTAAAACATGTTGGATAAATCTACGATATGTTGGTTAACCATGGTCGTGGGATCTGGGACATGCTGGTTAAGCATTGTATCTATGAAGTACGACATGCTATTTAAGCACGGTCATTGGGACATGCAGGTTAAGCATGGTCTCTAGAGTTTGCGGTATGCTGGTTAAGCACGATCGTTGGGTTTGCGACATGCTGGTTAAGCATAGTCATCGAGACGTGATCATGCTGGTTAATCATGGTCGAGATAGTAATTGCTTACACAAAAGAAACCTTGGTTTTGAAGTGAAACAAGCTAAATCAAAGGTTTGGAAAATCATTACAGTATTTGAGCAAACTGGCTTTGTGCTAAAATAAACATACAACCCCTCTCTTGAAAGCCTTGCATCTATATAATTGTATTTACGATGACGGCTTGTTGAGTACTTTTGTACTTATGGTTGCTCAAATATGTGGATTCAGACTATATATGAAGCCGAAGACCCGATGTATGGATATTTCTATGCATTTGGCTATGGGAATGATGAAGATGGCGATAACTAGATCCTAACCCCAGTTGGTTGCCTATGGCAATGCATGGAGGCCCCATTCTTACGATGTTCTTCCCGGTTTTACTACTACTACTTTCTGCTACTACTCTGTTACGCTAAACTATTTGGCCACTCAGCTCGTTCCGTAAACATTTTGCACTAAGACCTATTTACCATCTTTTGTAATAATTTTTAAGTATTTTTTATGTATGTGCTTGTATGGATGTGATATTTGTCGATAATTATATTGTGTGAGCTAGCTATTGATCATGGGACAAGCTTAGAATACACAGAGGGTCTGGATGCAAATCCCGGTCCCCACACCATGGCTGTAAGCGTCGCCAGCATGCCCAGCGCCACCTTCGCCTCTCTCAACCACCAAAATGGGATTCCCGTTAGTGGTAACGCGTGATGCATGACGATTTCATCGTCTTGCCACCAGAACTCATCGTCCCCTTGCCTTCTCCATGCCTGACGAGCCCATCGTCGGCGCATTCTAGCACTAGTCGTCCGCATGAGTGCCAACCATCGCTGCCATTATGTTCGCCGTCTTCGGGAACACACTCTGCGTACACCGTGGTCGCTTGCGAACCGCCATCGCCTCCTCTCTTTCGAGCCGACACGAGAGGAGGAAGAACCATAGTGTCGAGCTACACACTGTGTGTAGGCGGTTAAACCAAACCGACCAAGCAAGCTAGGTAATGTGCGTTGAGGGCATTAAGGTTAGTTTACAAAACTTCTCTCTCCTAATCAGCCGGATATATTATTTTAATAAGAGGAATGAACAACAGCAAATAGCCATATTTTAGTAGTGTGTTTCGGCAAAGACACAAAAAAAACTAGTGTCATATGGCAAATGCCACAAAATATGAGTATCACGTAGCCACTTTTGTCTTATCTCTACTATTTAAAAATTGAAGTCGACGAGCAGAGTACCGACAGCTCAAATCGCGTCACTGAGCACGATGACGGTTAACAACTCGACATGCTGAGACTATATATTTTTTAATCGTAGCAAAGGATGGACTTGAACTACTTATATATATGTACCTGATTTCTCCAATAATTCGTGGGTGACATGTACATTAAGGTGCATTGCTTAACTAGCACAGACATGATAAGACCTGCTGAAAATAAATTCGGCGTCGAATTTGTTAGTAATTAATTCCCGAATAATAATATAAGCCTGACTTAATTTATTACTTAATTGAAGTCAATGCCTTATTCCATGTTAGATGTACCTACGGAGCATCGTACGGTCAGAATTTGTTTGGATCCGTGCAAGTATACATGTACTTATGTGGCGCGATACTATGCGACAATGCGACATGAAGAATCCAGTCGTCATCTAGGATCTAGCTCTTATTGCATGGTCCGCATGTATAATACGCTACTCTCCTGTCTCTCGCTAGGCTTTTGTTCGTTTGTATGTTCTGATAATTACTTGATGTGTAATGTCATTTTTTTTTCCTTTCCTGAAAAATGAAACATGTACTAGCGCTAGGGAAGTCAGCTACCTAATATAATTAACATTTACATTTGATGACGTGCAGGAACATCGATGGAATTTGCATGTCTTTTTGTTCTTTTCAAAGATTTCTAAAATATTCATAAAGCTAACATTGGCAAGTTGCTTGTACTACTGTGCAGTGTGCAAGCGCATTTGGGAAAAACAAAAGAAATCAAGTATTTCGCTACACAACTCCCATAAAAAAAAGACAAATAGTCAATTATGAAGTTTCCCTCGGGTACATTGTCATTATTCCATAGACACAGTGCCAAAATCCAACTGAACATTGCTGGAATACAAAATAAATCTAGAAAAAAAAATAGAGAGGAGAATCTAAGGCCTCGATAAGGTAAAATGCACGCCACTCAACAGTTAAAGCGTCCATTTCAGTGTCGCAACATTTGAAGGGTTAAGACTTCGACAGGAGGAATCCTCCAAAACACAAGGTAGTATGAGCCATCTCGATAAGTTGTCTCCACCAGAGCAAGCAGCCAAGCATGCACAAACATGACATATAGCTACCATTAAGTATGAAGACAAGACATGACAAGTTATGTAACCTGCATGCAGGGCCTTTTTGCATAATCTGGAGAAGCATGTAGGAACAGCATGCAGAAACAATCATTGAGATATTTAGGCTCATGTAATTAGTTGATCAGATGTACCTCGCTATCTATATGTGTCCTGAATGTCTCTGTCTCGTTAAGCACGCAGTACACTTGTCTCAAATCTCAAAAAGGTAGTAGCTGATTACACTATCATCAAGAGGGACAAGTGTGGGATAGATCTTGAAATATCTTATACAAAAAGTGCTTTGCAAAATGCAAAAGGGTGCTGGATATAATCAACTATTTGGTTAGGGTTTGAGAGAGATATCGGACCAACCAGCGATGGCAGCCGCACAAGATCCACAGTGAGAACACAGTGTCCTTGCGTTTGGCCAGCTTGCTTCTACCAGCCTCATGTTGATCATTCAAATCGTTCTCTTTGTCACTGTGTGTACAATGTTAAGAACATTTTGTTCCATAGAATTGAGGAGGCAGCTAGCTATATATATTGTGCTTACCAAATAAGTTTTATATTTTGAGAAATGCTTAACAAAGTACCTAGATCTTTCAAGCTCTAGATAAACCTAGCGTTTGCCACATTCTTTTCTTTATTATTGTGGATACATATATAGATGGGAAATACTCCCTCTGTTATTATTTAAATGAAGTTTTAGAATATATGCAATAGATTTTCTAAAATATGACCATCAATATGTTTAAAATAAATTATCTAGATTTGTGATATGAAAATTATATCACCATTCACTACTACAAAACAGGTCATACCAGACACCTCATCACAGACGGTTTCAAAGGAGCCGTCTGTGTTGTGCCTCATCACAGACGGTTCTTATTACCAACCGTTTGTGGTACTTCACAGACGGTTAGTAATTAGAAGCATGCGTGATAGTTCTCATCAGCACGCAGCGGTTCATCTTACGAACCGTCTGTGATGAGGACTCCTTATCATAGACGGTTTGAAAATAAACCCGTCTGTGAAGTATCACAGACGGTTCAATTGTATAACCGTCTGTAATATACGGTTCTATCTTGGAACCGTCTGTGATATTTCTTTTCTACCTCTTTGTCTCCCGCGCAATGTATCTTTTCATCTGACCATGGCACAACTATCTCTTCGTCTCGCACGCCAACGATACATGTGTCTCTTCGTCTCACATGCCAGTTACTCCTAGTTCTTTATAAGACGGAATAATTCACCGAAGATTAAACTCCCATCGCTCTCTTCGTCCCACAGTTTTGAGTACATACGCGCAGCAACCGCCAAGGTGAGCATGCAGAGCATGACGGCCAGCACCAAGGTGAGGAGGTCGGTGATCGCCGCTCTTTCTCATGATGTCGTCGTCGACATTGTCGGCCGTGTGGCCGCGAGCTCTCCTCAGCCCATGGAGGACCTATGCAGCCTACGATTAACGTACGTACATATTTATACCTACAAAATATGTACGTACGTACTACTATTTATTCTAACATCTTGAATTTTGTTTGTACGTATATTGGAGTTGCAAGGCCTTGTACAAGGTGTCCAAGGAACGCGCAGGCAGCGCGTGGCGCTGGAGCGAGAGGAGGTGATGAAGTGGCGGGACAACGAAGCGCTACGCGTCGTCAACCACGGCCGCGCGGAAACCCGGGCTTGTTTCATCGTCGGCCTCGGGCTTGTCTTCGCGCCCCAAGACATGCAACGCGGCCTCATGTTCCTTGAACGGGCGGCCGTGGTCGGCCACAAGGCCGCGGCCTACGTGCTCAGCCTCCTCCTCTACACGGCCGGTGAGACGCGCGACGTTGGGAAGCACTACATCAGCCAGGTCGAGGGCGAGACGACCGGCGGCGGGTGCGAGACGGCCAAGACCAATCGGGAGTGCAGGCGGTGTCAGAGGCTCGCCGCGGACATGGTCCAGGCGGCGGCGTGGGGGAAGAAGGCCGGGCCACTGGGCTGGGTGTGGGCGCTTTCGGAGGATGGCCATCGGTGCACGGGCACTGGCTGTGGTGTGGAAGGGTGGGACGACTACGTCGTCTTCTGTAGTGACGACTATAGGATTAGGCATGAGTATGCCAGTTTCTTTGCAAAGGTGTTGGGCTATTTGCCATAAAATTTTAGTTTTTTAGGTTTCTAGAAAGGTGGTGCAGCTGGACTATTTTCCAAATTGAATGAATTTTTAATGCATCAAAATATACGGTCCACAAGGACAGGAGCGATTAAAATTCCATGTTGACATCAAAATATACGTACGACAGATTACAAGTTCATAACACATGATGTTATGGAATAAATTAATTACAATGGAGTAATTTTTTAATTAAAATATAGCCCTTCATGATGATCGACGCGCATATAGCTAGCTTCCTCACTGGGTTCTTCCTCGAGCCTGACGCCACATTTAATCACAAGACGCGATTTCCGGTACGTGCTACAACACAATAATCTTATATCATACTTCGTAATAATGCGTCTCGAACTGACTATACCTATATATGTAATTCTATTTTTGCAGTGCCGCCAGCAAAAAGCAAAAGAATGTGCATTCTACGTTTGCCATCATATGCAGATTCTCATGAGTGCTAAGTTGAAGGATCCCGAGGTTGGTCAATCTCGCAATAATTATTTTCTAATTATAAATTTAAATATATATGCTTACTACTTTACTCTTGCTAGCTGCATGACTTGAATATAGATTTAGATTCACTCGTTCAGAGAGAGATCTCGGATGTTCGAGGGAGGCTCTGCACCTTCATCATGACGGATATCATCCGCGCCGACGGAGAGTTTCACTACTCCAACACCGCTGAACGACCTTGAATGATTCATTAATTGTAATTCACTTTGAATAGTTGTAATTCAATTGTAACTCTAGCGACAATATTTGATACATATTTGTTTCTAATTGATTTTGAGTTATAAATGATCACTTTGAGTGTCAACGATTGATTCATCTATAATGTATCTATTTTCTGCCTGCTTGTTTTCAGAGGAGATGGCTAGCAATTCCTGAGGCTAGCCGAAAATCAAAAATAAGTTAGTTAGGCTGAAAAAGCTATCACAGACGGTTCATAATTATCACCGCGCGTGATATATGGATATCACGAGCGGTTGGTAAATAGAACCGCCTGCGTGATATGTGCATATCACGACGGTTGGTAACTAGAACCGCTGCGTGTTGTGACGTATCACAGACGGTTGGTCACTAGAACCGTCTGTGATATGTGGATATCACATACGGTTGGTAACTAGAACCGTCTGTGTTGTGACTTATCACAGACAGTTTTTTAACCGTCTGTGATAACCGCCAGTTATCACAGACGTATAAAAACACGCAGCGATTCCGATGACGGTTCCGAACCGTCTGTGATGACATTTTCTGTAGTAGTGATTTCTAATAAAATAACTTCCGTAGTGCTATAATTTCATTAATATATAGTACTATAAAAATACAAAAGGCAATGGTCAATGTGATATCTCACAGACCACGAAAAGTTAATAGCGCCATTTTATATATATATATAAAAAATCAGATGGGGTATACTATCAGTTCTACTCACACATGCCTCATTTCCACGGCGGTAAACAAAATGCTAAAAACATCGTTTTCATTTCTTTAAAACTTTATGTAACCTTTCTGAGCACCTTTTTGTGCCATTTATACGAATAATTCACGAAATGGCAATATTATTATTGGTATATATCCTGTTGGAATTAATACGGGCTAGACCCAATTTTAATTCTAATTAATTTCTGAAAAATCCCAAAGGTTTATGTGCACATACTAAAACTGTTTAGTCCCATATGGAGAGTTGAATGGGAGTTACACCACTTTAAAAGGTGGAACGTGGTAGCCCCCTTGTAGAATTGAAGAGAGACAATACACGCACTTGCTCGCCGCGCCGAGCCGAGCTGTGCGTGCGTGCGTGTGTGCGTGTGTGCGTAGGCATGTCAGATGCGGACGCGTTTTTCTTTATCTATTCAAAAATCGAAATGCACCGATTCGCAGATTTGTTGTTGTCTCCGGTGATCTCCATCCCGACGAGGCGCATGTACGGTCGCACCGAAAGAGCAAGCCTCCGGAACCCCGCCTTGAAGGCTTGCAAGAGCGATGACGAATAAGGTTTTGGGGAGCGTTCGCGCGACTGCTCGCTGCTTCATCTTCATTCGATTCTCTGCTACGTCTACATCAACTGCACGACTACTACCACGACGACCTAGCCAAGACTCCTGTTGCTACTACTGGATTTGAAATTCCTACTGCTGCTGCTCCTTCCACTGGATCTGGGTATGCCTATCTCGAACTTATTTGTTGGTTAGCTGTATTATCTGTTGTTAACTTGAACACTGAGATGGGTATGTTAGTTTCCATCCTTCTGGATCTTAGTATAGCTATAGTGTTCTTGTTTACTTGTTTTGTGAAAATGACTAAAGTAGTTTCCATGATTTATCTACTATATTTCTGGATTAAAGTAATTCAAAAAATATCCATATATTCAACATATCCAACGCTCTAAAGTATTAAAACATCTTCCTCTCGTCCCTACTATATTGTTAAATAACAGTGTTGCTACTGTCTACAGAGTGGCAGGAGTTTTGGCTGGCAGGAGTTTTGGCTCATTTAGTCTCTTCTTTTAAAGCGATGTAGCAAAAAATAACCTCAAAAAACGAAATAGCAAAAATAACACCCCTACTACTCGAAAACGCCGCGGCAGTCCACCTGCCACTAACCCGGTCTGCGGCAGGTGGCCTGCCACGATATGAGTGCACGACAAGCCGTCTGCCGTCGGCTGAGAGGTCGCTATATATCTCCCGCAAACTGGGTGCGCAGACCCTGCCGTAGCATTTTCATGTGACAAAGGTACCATTTGTGTTATTTTATTTTTAGGAGACTAATTTTACTATTTTGCTTCAAATGGTACCTTTCAGACGCTTCAGACGCTAAATTAGGTAAACTTGGTACTTGTCACATGTCTGAAAGGCACAGTCTGAAATTAGGTAATCAGACGCTAGTAAAAAACTTTAGTAAAATGGTACTTGTCACAATCCCACTGTGCCTTTCAGACGCTAAATTAGGTAAACTTGACTTTTTTTCTTCTCTTGAGATTCAACACTTATTCCATCAAACCCAACTTTTCCTTGTGATATACCGCTCTCCATGTACCAGTGCAAACGTGACATGTTAATTGCGACGGCCACCACTGTTGTTCTCAAATCTCCAATGTCTGCCATGAGAACAACATTGCATGCTTTCCACCACTGTTCTTCTCGAATATCCAATGTCTGCCATGAGAACAACTTTCCATGCTTTCTTTCTACGGAGCGAAGTAGCAAACACACACTTTACTTTCATACACTGCAGAAGTCGTCATTAACTAGAATCTTTCAGACACCTAATGGGTGGTGACAAGTAAAAAAAAAAAAAAGAGTACAAATATCCGTGCAAACCAACTTTGCTTTCTTTCTGCATGAGCAGAGAAATTCTACCAACCACTGCTTTTCTTTCTGCATGAGCAGAGAAATTCTACCAACCATTGCTATCTGTTTTTCATCTGTAAAAATGAGACCTGACTGAAAACTAAAGGCATTAACCATTTAACCAAACTTTTTTCAGACAGCAAATGCTGGGAAGTCTACAAATGATAGTTGAGTTTCTAGGTATCTTTCGGTCATCAAATCCCCCTCTCTTTGTTTTGTTTGTGTGAAGGTTGGCTGCACAACATGGAGTCTTCGAATCACCAAGTTCTATACACTTGACTCCTTTGAGTTTGAGATCAGTAACAACAGCTCGGCGGAATATGGAAGCTAAATCAGATGCAACTTTTATGGGATGATAGGTATCACCTTTGGTAAGTATGAGAATTGTTGGTACTGGGTTGAAAAGTGCAATAGATACTACAGTTGATACAAATCCTCCAATAGATAAGTAACATAAGTTGGCAATAACACAGAATCAGCTTCAGGTGGATCATTCACCTTTGTTAAACGTGATGTCACAGCACCAAAACAACCTATAGATTGTTAGGTATGTGTATAGTTTAGGTGTTCTTTGTATATTGACTCACTCTGTACATGATAGATTGGCCTTTTTGGTCTATTGGAATAGATCAAGTATTCATTCCAATATAGTATCAGAGTAAGGGTTCAAGTTTTCCACATGACTGCCACCGCCGGCCACTGCCGCCGCCGACACCGGCCCCGTGCCCTTCTTCCCGCAAGTTCCTCTACTCTGCTCCCGCTCAAGCTGCCGCCATTGCGTATCCAGAGCTGCTCCAGTCGCCACCGCCACTGCAGCTCCTCCCTGCCACCGGATCCACGCCTCCCTGAGCCAGAGACTCCTCCATGCCAAAGTTTTTGCACTGGCAAACCCCCAGCCCGCGCTTCGTCCCCGCCGCCGAGCCCAGTTGTAGCTGCAATGCTCTGCTTTTGATCTACGTGGAGCCGACAGCTTCATCTTCACTCCGGGTCCACCAATCTACGTGGAGCCAGTGGCTTCACCTTCACTTTAGCTCCACCGATCTACGTAGAGTCGGCGACTTTGGCTTCATTCCAGCTCCACCGATCTACGTGGAGACGGCGGCTTTGGCTTCACTTCGACTCCGGCTTCTCTGACCTCTCTCTCGTTTCGGCTTTTCTCCGGCTCCAGCTCTGGCTTCTCTCTGGATCCGGATCTAGCTGGAGCCACTGCCCGAGGCTTCTGCTGCCGAGCGCCGACATCTACCGACTCCAGATCTGGACACCCCGAGCTCGTCCCGATGCCACCACGATGCTGCATCGGACCCCACTGATCCTCGACACAGGCACTGTAACAGCCCTAACTTAGGGTTTGTATTTCAAATGTAAAATTTTGAGGAGAAATAAAAACTTTTGTTGTCTCTTCAAATCATTTGAAAGTTTCTACATTTTTCCCTAGCAATTTCCATTTTTTAGAATTAAATTCTTGTGAATGGAAATTGTTGTCAGCACATTCTTAGCCTTCAAACTTGTGATCATCCTCTGAAATTATTTTTCCTATCATCTTGATCATCCTATCTACCTCCCTGAATTATCTCACAATTTTTAGATTTTATTTGCTATTTCAAATGGCCAAGTCAACCTAGTTTGAAATCTGGTCAAACTTCTGTTCAGCAGCTTGTGAATTTTATTGGGAGAAATCTAGCGCATGAAAACTCCTGGAAAAATTTCACAAGGTTTTCCTCTGTCCGTAGTAGCTACCATAAAAATTTCGAAATTTTTGGAGCTCGGGAGCTACCTCTAAAAATTTCCCAACCTTCTCTGTCTTTTAAATCAAAATCTAAAAACACTGTTCCTCGGGCTCGAACCCGAGCCCGACTCAAATCAGACCGCACCACTTGGCTCGGTCGCGTCAACTAATCGCACCGCCCGAGTCCAATCGATCGTGACCGTCCGATGCAAATCGAACGATCCACGTCGCGTGCGCAACCGACCTGTCCGAATGCATACACCAATCTCAGCCGTCCATTTCAGATCCAACGGTCGGTGCGTTGCTGATCAAATCAAACCACCGGTTCGCACCGCTTCGTCGCCGCGCGGTGGACCCTACCGCCGATTCGCCTCGTCTTCTCCGCACTCACCGGAGCTCGCGGCGTTCGCGCATGGGTGCCACGTACCTCGCCGCTGCCACCTATTTGCCCTCGTGTCCGTCCGTGGAGCATCGCCAGAGCTTTATAACCTCACCGCACTCATTCATTCATCGTTTCCTTCGCTCTCTCACTTTCTCCGGCCGCTTCTTTGTTTCGGCCGGCGAAGAGGACGAAGGTAGCGCCGCTGTGTTAGCGCCGCCATTGATTCTGCAACCACGCCACCGTGATCCACGCTCGACGCCGCCTCCATTTTGCCCAACCCGGGTCCTTGGGGTCCAGTGGATCACCAGGGGCGGTATCGTCGTCTCCGCCTCCGGCGATCTCGGCCCCGCGAGCTCGTTTGCGATCTGGTGAGTTTTTAGCTCCGCCAACTAGTCCCTTAGGATCGCACTGATGCACTGAATCTAACGGTGGGCTTGTTTCTGCCTTTTGTGCATCGTTGCGGGCGTGCGACCAATTCTTCTCCAAGCTCGGTTTTCCGCCGCCGTGGAAATTCCGGCCACCTCAGGCCTTCTTCGTCGGCGTTATCATGTGCTTCTTGCTCACGGTGTTGGGGCAAAGCATGCGCACCTTCCGAGTCTTCTAGAAGCTTGTCGCGTCCTCTCGCGAAGCCGCATCTTCTTCTCCGCCTCCGTTCGCCGCCAGCTCGCCGCCGGCATCCCCGTGACTCCGCGTCACTGCCATCGTGTTCGCAAGATCTTCGCGAACCTTTTGGTATCACTCACTCGCCCAGAAACTCTTTGGTTTGCTTAATCAGCTGCGCGGCCGCGCCGCCGTCCCCGTGCGTGCCGGTGAGCCGCCGGCGAAGTTTAGTTATCGCTAAAACTGGTTCTGTTAGGTCGCTGACTTGTGGGCCCTCTCTGTTAAACGCGTTTAGAAATCCTTTAATCCAGCCGTTATGTTATTTCCTTAGTCACTGCCTTGTGGGCCCATGCTGTCAGTTAGTGGGTGTGTTAGAAGTGCACTTTGATATGTCAAAAACGTATTCTTAGAATACGTCTTCGGCGTCACCTTCGGTAGGCGGGCTGTTCTGGTTAGCACTTTCGCTGGGCCCGCCTGTCAGTGTCTGGGGTTAGTTGGCTGTGGGTAGAAAAAGGATTAAATGCTTTAGTAAATCTGTAATGCTTTTCTGTTGCACTGTTAATTCAATTAAACTTGTAAAATGCATAACTAATTCAATTTTTATCCAAATCGCATGAAACCAGTGCTGATCATTTTCATTTTAATTGTGCTATTTATTAAAATTAGTCTCAACCTTGTCTCTGTAGCAAAAATCTGTTAATTAATTAAATGGTGTTTTATGTATTTTTCCAAGTTAGAAAATTCATATCTTTTTCAATAATTGTCCAAATCCAAGAAACCAACTCTGTAAATTTTCATTTTTAGTGTGATAATTATCAGGTTAGGTTTTAGATATCTGTTTCTGTTCATGAACAATTGTTAAGTAATTAACTAGTGTTTTCATGTGTATTGTTAGCTTAGAAAGTTCATAGAAAATTCATAACCACTTAAAATGAATTGTTCTCTGTTTCTAAAATTTTGTTATTTCATGCTTAAGCTGCTGTATGAGTTTTGGTATGTTTTGATGTTGTTGTATGGTTGTCGGTGTTTTTCGCTCTTATTCGCTGTTATTTGTTCTATCGTTAGGATTCGATATTTGCGGCAACCCCGAGAACGACCCTCCGCAACAAATTGAGCAACAAAGAACGTGCAAGCGATTTGATCATGTTAATTCCAGATTTTAAAGTCTAATATTTTGTTTCAATTTGTATGTATGCATCGCTTAATTTGTGTTAAATTGATTAGTTAAATCCGTAGTTGCATATCCTGTAGACAAAACATTGACCTCTACTACCGAGCCTAGGTTATTTCTTTGTGATTAAAGGTTTGGATGATCTCTTGTCACTTAGTAGATCCGGTCAAATTGCTTAGACATGCTTAGTATCGGTAGAAATGGGCGGTTATCGACTTAGTCGGTAACCTTGATCACACAAAACTTTCTATAACTTTATATTTCAGCATTTCGCTATGTTTAATTGCAAAACTAAAAATGAAAACAAAAATGATTTAGACGGGCACAATGGTAAGATTGGTGTGATCTATTGGGTGTGATCGAAAGGTGCCCGGGTCAATTAAGGACCGAACATCTTGTGAGTTTTTGTTATCCAGCATTTCGCGTGCTAACCACACTAGAGGGTATGGGACCTCTCTTGACCTAGTACTTTTGCGTGTATTGGCCTGGGTCGCAGGGGTCGCAGGAGGGATGGAGGTGGGAGCATGGTAGTTGTCCAAAAGCTTTATCCGAGTGGGTAGTTGTCTTTTCGGCTTTACCATGTAAGCGTATGGATTTCTATCCATACGAGCTGCTCAGAGTTAATACACAATATTGGAAAAAGTCTCAGAGGACTTAGTGTGTGGCATACCTTCGGAAGTGTGCTTTGGCTTAAAGGCGGTCCGAGGTGTGGGTACGATGGTACACCTGCAGGTTAAAAACTATTCGAATAGCCTCGTCCTAGGTGATGGACACGCTTGGGTAAGCTTATCGAGAGTTAGACTACAACATTTAAATTAAAACTTGATGGGTGGTACGAATCTGGGATTCGTGCTATTGTTGTGGTGACTATTGGGATAGTCACTTCTAGGTAGTTTACCTTTATTCTTTTATTATTATTTATCCTTACTGTTATTTCAATCTTAAAAATGAATTGCAAACTTGCCTTTAAAACTGTATTACATTATTGCAAATAAAGTTGGCTTTATGCAAATAAAACATATAGCCTCCACCAAATGAGCCTGCATGTAGCTTATGAACAGGTCTGTTAGTTCACACGTCAGTCTTGCGGGTACAAAGACAATCTTTGTACTCAGGTGCTTTGCTTAATGTTTTTGTTGCAGAGGAAGAAGGTGAGCCCCAAGGGCCTCACTTCTGTGAGCTGTGTTGCCGTTTCGTGGACGACTAGACTTGGCGGTCCGGTCAGATGCCTTGTGGGTTGGAGGCACACTGATTGGCTTTGTTTATAGCCATCTTATGGCACTTTTGCTTCCGCTGTCGTTCTTGTTTATTTGTGTATCTTGGCACATCGGCCCTTGTGCGTAATAACTCTACTATTTGTTTATCTTCCGCTTGGTAGTGTGGTGTTTTGACTCTATGTTTGGAATGGAGTTGATGTCTAATTTTGTAAGCAGGTGTGTATCTTGCTTCGGGAAGTATACATATCTCGAGGATCAATTTATTTGATTTGTGATGCTAGGACCGGGTGGTTGGTTAAGCATTACAAGCCAAATAAATTGGGGTCCTCACAATGTTGGTATCAGAGCCATTCTGACCGTAGTAACCCAAGCATAGTCGTCCTTAGGGTATTTTGAAAATGCTTAATTTCAAAGTATAAAAAGGGTTTATGAAAACCTAGGCAGATTCTCAGATTTTACTCCTTATCTATCTTAGCCTTCTACTCTCATCTTACTCTAATTTGAGTTTAAAACTTGGTTTCTCTCTTTCCTTTCAAAAGATAGTTACTACCGGTAGAATCAGTCTTTGGGAGAACCATAGAGAATTAAGTCTAAGTAAAATTTGTGGGGGTATAAGGGTAAGATATATATGAGTTTGCTAAGTGTCTGATTTTTGTCAATTGGTTTTGTAACTTAAAAGTCTTGTGTTTGTTTTGTCTTTGTTAGTAAGTTATTTGCGTGAGGTTGTCGACTTCGTGTTTTCCGCTATTGTTAACTTGTCTTAGTGAAACAGGATGGCCGGAGAACGCGTGGCGATCAGCAGCTGGTCATGATGAGGAGCTTCCTCCTCCGACCATGGTCGAGGTGCTCGCCGGTCGAGCGAACCGCATGGACCGACGCGCATCTTGGAGGTTATTGCTAGGAATACCTCCACTCGCCGGTGGTGGCGCCACCGGACTCGCGGGGACTTGCAGAGTTCCTCCGCACGCACCACCGACTTTCTCCCGCTCGAGGATCCTCTCGATGCGGATAATTGGTCGCGCATGGTTGAGCGAAAGCTCAACATAGCTGATGCCAGCGCAGGATAAGGCACTCTTCGCGCCCCACCGGCTTGAGGCGCAAAGCACTCTCACGGTGGGAGAACTATCTCGCCATGCGACCGCGGGCCATATGGTCGCGTGGGAGGAGTTCAGTCGACCTTCGTCGGGCCCACATCCCGGATGGCCCGATGAAGCTGAAAAGAAAGAATTCCTCGCGCTCAAGCAAGGGCGCAAATGCGTGATTTGAGTACTTGTGCGAGTTCAATCATCCGCTCGTTATGCTCGGGGAGGTGGCCTCGGATGAGGCTAGCAGAGAAGTTTATGGATGGCTTGTCCGAGGAGCCGCAGGACAAGCTATCTATTGTGGACTTTTCGACTTTCGTGCCTTGGTAGATAAGGCCATTGTTGCCGAGCATAAGGCAAAGGCGTGGCGAGTCCCATAGCGCAAATGGGAGGCGATCGTCTACTCACACGGCCTCACTCGTCCTCGGGTGGGCCATCACCGATGGCCCGTTCTTTTGCTCCACCGCGCCGAGGCCATCTGCACCAGCTCCTCGCCCACCGCAGCCGTGTTTGACCCCACGTGCACTGCGATCCAAGAGCAGAGCGGCCTCCGCAATCCGCGGCCGAGGTTACTTGTTTTATTTGCCACAACAAGGGCCACTACGCCAACGCTTGCCCTCAGAGTGTTGCAGTAGCCCCTCGTCCTAATGGAGGACGCGGGCCGGGGAGTGGTCACCCACCGACGTAAGATTATTCGAAGACCCGAGTGCGGCGGCGGTCGAGTCAACCACCTTTCAGCTGAGGAGGCTCAGGAGGCGCCAGATGTCGTGATTGGTACACTTCTTGTTAATTCTCGTCCTGCTGCAGTATTATTTGATTCTGGAGCATCGCATTCTTTTATTTCAAGATCATTTGCTGCTGCTAGTGGTCTTCACTGTGTTCCTTTGGGAGTTCCTTTGCTCATCCGCTCTCCGGGGTCGGAGATGAGAGCTGATTTACAGTGTCGGGATGTTCCTATCATAGTCAAAGGAGTGGGGTTTTTGGCAAACCTTATTCTGCTCAGTTCCGCGAGCCTGGATGTGATTCTTGGCATGGATTGGTTGTCCCAACACTTGGGACAAATCGATTGTGCCAGGAAGATTGTCTATCTCACCACCCTTAAAGCGGCGGTCGGATTTCGCGCACTTGGGGCCACATCTATGTGCGATGAGAAGCGGCCACCTTGCAAATTCAGGATGTTCCCATAGTATCTGACTTTGTGGATGTCTTTCCTGAAGACTTGCCCGGGATGCCTCCGGTTCGAGATCTGGAGTTTGTTATCGAGTTGCTGCCTGCATCGCCCGATTTCAAGGCGCCGATCGGATGCCTCCCAATGAACTAGAAGAATTGAAGAAGCGGCTTGGTGAGCTCCAAGCAAAGGGTTTCATCCGTCCCAGTTCATCTCCTTGGGGTTGTCCGTGATCTTTGTGAAGAAGAAGGACAAGACTTTGCGCATGTGTGTTGATTACCGTCCTCTCAATGAGGTGACGGTGAAGAACAAATATCCTCTCGCCCGCATTGATGATCTGTTTGATCGCTTGATTGGAGCCTGTGTTCTCAAAGATTGATTTGAGAATGGGGTATCATCAGTCGAGGATCGATCGAGGATATTCCGAAGACGGCTTTCACTACTCGTTATGGGCTGTACGAGTACACCGTCATGTCCTTTGGCTTAACCAATGCTCCAGCTTTGTTCATGAACTTAATGAATTCAGTATTCATGGAGTTTTTGGACAAATTTGTGGTGGTCTTCATTGATGATATTCTTATTTATTCCAAGATCAAGCGAGCATGCCGAGCATCCAAGATTGTTTTGGGCAAATTATGGAGCATCACTATCTGTGAAGTTCAACAAATGTGAGTTCTGGTTAAAGGAAGTGGCATTCTTGGGCCATGTTCTTTCAGCTGGAGGCATAGCTGTGGATCCCAGTAAGGTCAGCGATGTTCTATCTTGGGGGCAGCCCAAGTCAGTCACCGATGTGCGGAGTTTTCTCGGTTTAGCGGGCTACTACCGCCGCTTTATCGAGAACTTCTCCAAGATCGCAAAGCCGATGACCGAATTGCTCAAGAAGGACAAGAAGTTTGTGTGGTCCTCTGCTTGTGATGAGAGCTTTCAGGAGCTCAAACAGCGATTAACTTCAGCCCCAGTCCTTACTCTTCCTGATATCCACAAGAGCTTCGATATTTATTGCGATGCCTCTCGTCGTGGGCTCTATTGTGTTCTTATGTAGGAAGGCAAGGCAGTTGCATATGCATCCAGGCAGTTGAGACCTCATGAGCTCAACTATCCCACCCATGATTTAGAGCTTGTCTTTGTGGTTCATGCACTCAAGATTTGGCGGCATTATCGATCGGTAACACTGTGAGGTGTATTCCACCACAAGAGTTTGAAATACTTATTCACTCAGCCAGATCTGAACCTCAGGCAGAGGAGATGGCTAGAATTGATCAAAGATTATGACATGGGTATTCAGTATCATCCTGGCAAGGCCAATGTAGTTGCTGATGCACTTAGCCGAAAGGTGTATTGCAATACTCTGATGATCCAAGAGCAGCAACCTACACTTCTTGCAGAATTTCAGCGTCTCAACTTGGGTTTGGTTGAGCATGGTTCCCTTGCTGCCATTGTTGTGCAACCGACCTTGGTGGATCAAATCAAGGCAGCACAACAATCAGATGATGGTGTGGGTAAAATCAAGCAGAACATCAAGAATGGATCCGCCAAGTGTTTCACAGAAGATGAGCACGGTGTCGTATGGTTTGGGCAGCGGCTTGTGGTCCCAAAGGTCCCAGAGTTGCGGGATTTGATTCTTCAGGAGGCCCATGATTCGCCTTTGTCCATCCATCCCGGGGCCACCAAAATGTACCAAGATCTGCGTCAGAGATTCTGGTGGACTCGCATGAAGCACGAGATTGCCAGGTTCGTGGCCAGATGTGACATATGTTGTCGCGTCAAGGCCGAGCATCAGCGTCCAGCGGGTCTCCTCCAGCCCTTGCCTATACCAGAGTGGAAGTGGGATTCGTTGGTATGGACTTCGTCATCGGTTTGCCCGCACTTCTTCGGGAAGGATGCTATCCGGGTGGTTATTGACCGATTGACAAAGGTAGCACATTTTCTGCCAGTATGTACCGCCCTCAGCGTCAGTAAATTGGCGGACCTCTACATATCCCGCATTGTGAGTTTGCATGGTGTGCCACGAACGATGGTGTCGATCGTGGTTCTCTTTTCACTTCCGACTTTGGCACGATCTACGAGGAAGCCATGGGGACCGTCTTCGCTCATTCGACCTATCATCCTCGGGATCGATGGTCGACGGGCGCGTCAATCAGTGCTTGAAGATATGCTCGTGCTTGTGTTCTTTCCTATGGGAAGAATTGGGAGAAGTGCCTACCACTTGCCGAGTTCTCCTACAACAACACTTCGAGCTAGTCTCGGTATGGCACCGCTTGAGGCTTTGTATGGAAGGCGCCGCAGAACACCGTTGAACCGGCCGAACCGTGAAAGGCGGTTCTTTGCCCGGATTCGATCAATGAGGCGGAAAGTCAAGTGCGATTGATTCGTGAGCACTTGCGCATAGCTCGACCCAGAAGAAGAGCTATGCGGATCGTCGTCGCCGTGAGTGAGTTTCACCAATGACTTTGTGTATCTCAAAGTCTCGCCTCGAAGGGACATCGTCGTTTGGTGTCAAGGGCAAGCGGCTCCTCGATATGTCGGGCCATATCGCATCATCAAGAGAGTGGGAGCTGTTGCATACAAGTTGGAGTTGCGGCTACACTTGAAGGGTGCATGATGTTTTCCATGTGTCACAATTGAAGAAGTGCCTCCGTATTCCGGTTGAGGAAACGCCATTGGAAAATATCGATGTGCGGGAAGATCTGTCTTATCGTGAGCGTCCCGCTCGTATCCTCGAAGAAGCGAACGCAGAGCGAGGAACCGTGTGATCAAGTTCCTCAAAGTTCAGTGGTCAAACCACTCCGAGGATGAAGCCACTTGGGAGCGGGAAGATCGTCTCGGCAGATTACCCATCATTCTTCTCCATGACCGAATCTCGGCGAGATTCTGTAAAGGGGAGATTTGTAACAGCCCTAACTTAGGGTTTGTATTTCAAATGTAAAATTTTGAGGAGAAATAAAAACTTTTGTTGTCTCTTCAAATCATTTGAAAGTTTCTACATTTTTCCCTAGCAATTTCCATTTTTTAGAATTAAATTCTTGTGAATGGAAATTGTTGTCAGCACATTCTTAGCCTTCAAACTTGTGATCATCCTCTGAAATTATTTTTCCTATCATCTTGATCATCCTATCTACCTCCCTGAATTATCTCACAATTTTTAGATTTTATTTGCTATTTCAAATGGCCAAGTCAACCTAGTTTGAAATCTGGTCAAACTTCTATTCAGCAGCTTGTGAATTTTATTGGGAGAAATCTAGCGCATGAAAACTCCTGGAAAAATTTCACAAGGTTGACCTCTGTCCCTAGTAGCTACCATAAAAATTTCGAAATTTTTGGAGCTCGGGAGCTAATTCTAAAAATTTCCCAACCTTCTCTGTCTTTTAAATCAAAATCTAAAAACACTGTTCCTCGGGCTCAACCCGAGCCCGACTCAAATCGATCGCACCACTTGGCTCGGTCGCGTCAACTAATCGCACCGCCGAGTCCAATCGATCGTGACCGTCCGATGCAAATCGAACGATCCACGTCGCGTGCGCAACCGACCTGTCCGAATGCATACACCAATCTCAGCCGTCCATTTAAGATCCAACGGTCGGTGCGTTGCTGATCAAATCAAACCACCGGTTCGCACCGCTTCGGCCGATGGCGGCGGTGGACCCTACCGCCGATTCGCCTCGTCTTCTCCGCACCTCACCGAGCTCGCGGCGTTCGCGCATGGGTGCCACGCACCTCGCGCGCCACCTATTTGCCCTCGTGTCCGTCCGTGGAGCATCGCGAGCTTTATAACCTCACCGCACTCATTCATTCATCGCTTCTTCGCCTCTCACTTTCTCGGCGCTTCTTTGTTTCGCCGCGAAGAGGACGAAGGTAGCGCCGCGTGTTAGCGCCGCCATTGATTTCGCAACCACGCCACCGTGATCCACGCCGACGCCGCCTCCATTTTGCCCAACCCGGTCCTTGGGATCCGATGGATCACCAGGCGGTATCGTCGTCTCGCCTCCGCGATCTCGCCCCGCGAGCTCGTTTGCGATCTGGTGAGTTTTAGCTCCGCCAACTAGTCCCTTAGGATCGCATCGATGCATCGAATCTAACGGTGGGCTTGTTTACGCCTTTGTGCATCGTTGCGGGCGCGACCAATTCTTCTCAAGCTCGGTTTCGCGCCGTGGAAATTCCGCCACCTCGAGCCTTCTTCGTCGGCGTTATCGTGTGCTTCTTGCTCCTGGTGTTGGGGCGAAGCTTGTGCGCACCTTCCGAGTCTTCTAGAAGCTTGTCGCGTCTTCTCCGCGGAAGCCGCATCTTCTTCTCCGCCTCCGTTCGCCGCCAGCTCGCCGCCGGCATCCCCGTGACTCCGCGTCACTGCCATCGTGTTCGCAAGATCTTCGCGAACCTTTTGGTATCACTCACTCGCCCAGAAACTCTTTGGTTTGCTTAATCGGTGCCGCGCGCCGCGCCGTCCCGCGCGTCTTGGTGAGCCGCCGGCGAAGTTTAGTTATCGCTAAACCTGGTTCTGTTAGGTCGCTGACTTGTGGGCCCTCTCTGTTAAACGCGTTTAGAAATCCTTTAATCCAGCCGTTATGTTATTTCCTTAGTCACTGCCTTGTGGGCCCATGCTGTCAGTTAGTGGGTGTGTTAGAAGTGCACTTTGATATGTCAAAACGTATTCTTAGAATACGTCTTAGCGTCACCTTTCGCAGCGGGCTGTTCCGTTAGCACTTTATTTGGGCCCTTTGTCTGTGTCGGGGTTAGTTGGCTGTGGGTAGAAAAAGGATTAAATGCTTTAGTAAATCTGTAATGCTTTTTCATTTGTAATCGTTAATTCAATTAAACTTGTAAAATGCATAACTAATTCAATTTTTATCCAAATCGCATGAAACCAGTGCTGATCATTTTCATTTTAATTGTGCTATTTATTAAAATTAGTCTCAACCTTGTCTCTGTAGCAAAAATCTGTTAATTAATTAAATGGTGTTTTATGTATTTTTCCAAGTTAGAAAATTCATATCTTTTCAATAATTGTCCAAATCGATAGAAACCAACTCAGTAAATTTTCATTTTTAGTGTGATAATTATCAGGTTAGGTTTTAGATACTGTTTCTGTTCATGAACAATTGTTAAGTAATTAACTAGTGTTTTCATGTGTATTGTTAGCTTAGAAAGTTCTTAGAAAATTCATAACCACTTAAAATGAATTGTTCTCTGTTTCTAAAATTTTGTTATTTCATGCTTAAGCTGCTGTATGAGTTTTGGTATGTTTTGATGTTGTTGTATGGTTGTCGGTGTTTTTCGCTCTTATTCGCTGTTATTTGTTCTATCGTTAGGATTCGATATTTGCGGCAACCCTGAGAACGACCCTCCGCAACAAATTGAGCAACAGCAGCCAGGTAAGCAGTTTGATCATGTTAATTCCAGTATTTTAAAGTCTAATATTTTGTTTCAGCTGTATGTATGCATCGCTTAATTTGTGTTAAATTGATTAGTTAAATCCGTAGCTGCATATCCTGTAGACAAAACATTGACCTCTACTACCGAGCCTAGGTTATTTGTCGTGATTAGAGGTGTTGGATGATCTCTTGTCACTTAGTAGATCCGGTCAAATTGCTTAGACATGCTTAGTATCGGTAGAAATGGGCGGTTATCGACTTAGTTGGTAACCTTGATCACACAAAACTTTCTATAACTTTATATTTCAGCATTTCGCTATGTTTAATTGCAAAACTAAAAATGAAAACAAAAATGATTTAGACGCGGGCACAATGGTAAGATTGGTGTGATCTATTGGGTGTGACTGGAAAGGTGCCCGGGTCAATTAAGGACCGAACATCTTGTGAGTTTTTGTTATCCAGGCATTTCGCCGTGCTAACCACACTAGAGGGTATGGGACCTCTCTTGACCTAGTACTTTTGCGTGTATTGGCTCTGGGTCGCAGGGGGTCGCAGGAGGGATGGAGGTGGGAGCATGGTAGTTGTCCGAAAAGCTTTATCCTGAGTGGGTAGTTGTCTTTTCGGCTTTACCATGTAAGCGTATGGATTTCTATCCATACGAGCTGGCTCGTAGTTAATACACAATATTGGAAAAAGTCTCGTAGGACTTAGTCAGTTAAGCATACCTTCTGAAGTGTGCTTTGGCTTAAAGGCGGTCTAAGGTGTGGGTACAGTGGTACACCTGCGCAGTTTAAAAACTATTCGAATAGCCTCGCCCTAGGTGATGGACACGCTTGGGTAAGCTTATCGAGAGTTAGACTACAACATTTAAATTAAAACTTGATGGGTGGTACGAATCTGGGATTCGTGCTATTGTTGTGGTGACTATTGGGATAGTCACTTCTAGGTAGTTTACCTTTATTCTTTTATTATTATTTATCCTTACTGTTATTTCAATCTTAAAAATGAATTGCAAACTTGCCTTTAAAATTGTATTACATTATTGCAAATAAAGTTGGCTTTATGCAAATAAAACATATGGCCTCCACCAAATGAGCCTGCATGTAGCTTATGAACAGGTCTGTTAGTTCACACGTCAGTCTTGCGGGTACAAAGACAATCTTTGTACTCAGGTGCTTTGCTTAATGTTTTTGTTGCAGAGGAAGAAGGTGAGCCCCAAGGGCCTCACTTCTGTGAGCTGTGTTGCCGTTTCGTGGACGACTAGACTTGGCGGTCCGGTCAGATGCCTTGTGGGTTGGAGGCACACTGATTGGCTTTGTTTATAGCCATCTTATGGCACTTTTGCTTCCGCTGTCGTTCTTGTTTATTTGTGTATCTTGGCCTGTCGGCCCTTGTCTGTAATAACTCTACTATTTGTTTATCTTCCGTTTGGTAGTGTGGTGTTTGGACTCTATGTTTGGAATGGAGTTGATGTCTAATTTTGTAACGGGGTGTGTATACTGCTTTCTGGGAAGTATACATATCTCGATGATCAATTTATTTGATTTGTGATGCTAGGACCGGGTGGTTGGTTAAGCATTACAAGCCAAATAAATTGGGGTCCTCACAGGCACCTGCTCCCCTACTATGGGGGATCGGGAAGACGACTCGCTCACATGCGCCGCATGTTGTTGCCACCACAGCTTAACGCCGATCGGTGGCGGCCAGTGGCCCCGAGGCTTGTGCGCCGGTCTTCTTCCACCCACCGTCGTCGCCCCCACACGGGACGAACCATGCCATGATCTAGACCTTCCCATCGCCCCTGTTCTTGGCTAGCGCCGCCGCCGCCGCCGCTGCCCCTATCTTGAGACGCCGCCGCCGCCGCTCCTGCCTTGGGCTGCCACCACCCCTACCTCGGGATGCCGTCGCCGCCGCTCCTACACCGACCGCTCCTTGCTTCGGTGGTTACTCAAGGATTTCAGTGTTTCAGTTTCTGCACCGACCCCTCTTATCAGACAGTATTGATGCTATCAGCATTGCTCGAGATCTAGTAAAGCATAAGCTCACCAAACACATTGGAGTAGATGCTTTGTATATGAGATCATAGATGAAGACCAAGTTATTGCTCTTTAGTATGTACCTTCGGAGCTTCAGTTAGCAGATTTCTTCACCAAGGCACAAACTAGAGTTCAACACAGTTTTTACCTCTCCAAACTCAATGCTGTTGATCCATCATGCGTTTGAGGGGAGTGTTAGATATGTATATAGCTTAGGGTGTTCTTTGCATATATATTGACTCACCCTATGCATGATATATTGGTCTTTTTGGCCTATTGGAATATATTAACTAATTCCTACTCCCTGACATAAATCCAACCTGTAGAAGGTAATCGAGAAACTTACAGAGCTAACAGTTTTGAAAAATGCTTCTGTGTTCCTCAATTAAGAAAACTGCACAAATTCTGAAGAAAATGAGTTGTCCTGATCTACTGTCAATAGTTAGTAACTATGGATACTTCAAAATTTGTGCACTTTTGTTTAAGCTGGAGCATATAAGCACTCATAAACAGCTTTTACAATGGCACTCATAAACAGCTTTTACAATGGAGATACTACTTTTGCCGAAGATTAGATTGCCTACAACTTATTTGCTCCTACAAAGGAGATGGCATTGTTCTTTAGAAAGTCCGTGATTTGCGACCAGATTCAGATAAATGACTGCTGTCAGGAAGGAATAAACCCCCTGTGTGCGGAAGCAAGATTTGTTGGTTGTTGGCTTTCCTGTCATTGCTGTTTTTGTTTGATGAAGCTTCCTTCGTTTTCTTCACGAACTCAAAAAATTCAGCCACTTGCAGAGCATACCTTTATTAAGGGGGAAACTAAAATCAGCGCTGATTGTGCAAAACAAATGATATCACAAAATGCTATTAGCAAAGAGTGAATTTAACAGCACATTTACGAACAATAATTCTGTTAGAAATGTAATCACTAAAGCATAATTGTTCCGTGAAGCAGTTGATTAGTCATCAAAATTCTTACTCTCTTCAACAGATCAACATTGACATGCTTGAACAACCACAACAAGCAAATATTTTATTTTAAAAAAATAAATAAAAATCAAGAAGAAAATGTCAAGAAGAACCTATGTATTTGAGGAAGTGACTCTGACCTGTTCTCAATACATTTCAAATAACTGATGGCTTTGAACAGGCCAATCGAATACAATGTCGAATCTCGAGTGATACTCATGTAGTACCCCACAAATATGATTACATCACATAATAATATATTTTTGTTCTCTGCCAGACTATCCAAATCTCATAAACTCCATTTTTGCCCCAAACTTGATCAATTCACAAAATTATGACCACCAGTGGCTCCTTCAGAAATTTCGTGCACTAGGGATTGTTGTTCTTTAGAATCCAAACATAGTTGGTTTACCGTAATTAAGTTTCTTTAGTTTAAGAGACCCACGACCCATTTGTAACACCCCCTTTTCCCCTCCCTCTTTCTTCCTTCTTCCCCGGGTCAACCCTCCCCCCTTTTCATCAACCCCGCCGGACCGGACCCCCCTCCCTCTTCTCGCCCGTGCGCACGCCGCTCGCCCGGACCCCTACTCCTCCCTTCCCTTCCCCGCGCTCGCGTGCTCTGCGGTGCCGCTGCGTGCACGCCACCGCCTGCCCTCTGCACCGTCGCCTCCCCGCCGCCATCATTGCCCCGGCGCCGCACGCTCGTCCTCCTCCTCGCCCGGACCCCCTCTCCCCCGAGCCTCCCCACTCCTCCCCTCTCCGGCTTTAAAAACCCCGGCGCGCTCCCCTTCCTCTCCTCCTTCCCCCTTTCACCCCCACAGCAAAGAAGAGAGGAAGAAGGACTTACCTCTGGTAAAGCCCCGTCGCCGCCGCCACGTGGTCGACCTCCAGTGGCGCCGCCGCCCGTGCCGCCCCACCTCCCGTCGCCGTCGTCGTCGTCATCTCCATCGCGCCGCCGCCGTGAGCCCCTAGGCTTCTTCCCCCTTCCTCCCCGCGCGCCGCCGCGCCTCCATCCCTCCCGTTCCCCTCCGCCGCCGCGCCTCCCGCCGCCGCCGCCGCCGCTTGGCCGACCTCCAGTGGCGTTGCCGCCCGCGCCGCCACCCCTCCCTTCTCCCCGCGTCGCCGCCTTCTCTTCCCCCTCCCCGCGCGCCGCGCCCCCTTTTCTTTCGCCAGGCGAGCCCCCTCTTCTCCCATTTAGGCGAAGCCCTCGGGCCGCCCTCAGCGCGTGTAGTCGGCCGAGGCCTTGGGCGGGCCGGAATTTGTGGGCCGCCAGCGCTTTTCTTTTTTTAGTTTGATTTCTTTTCTTTTTTTTTTAATTCAAAAGTGAAGCTTTAAAAATTAGTATCTCCCCCATTTTAGCTCCAAAAATTGTAAAGTAAATTTGTAAAAATTTGTTAATTCAAGATCTTGCTAATGGCATAGGTCTTGTTTAATTTGAAGTTCATTTGTTGTTCATTTGTATTTAATTGCTCTTTTTGCTTGTCCGTGTCTTTTTCCGGTACGTTCGTCCGACTAGGATTTGAAGACGCCAGAGATCCCCAAGTTAATCAAGCCCAAGGTTATCAAGATCCTCTAGCCTATATCCTAGGCGAGTCAATACTTTGATCATATTGAGCCTACATTTTATGCAAATTATATTCTTTTAAAATAGCAAATTGCATGCTTTAATTCTTTAAACAAATACATGTTAAAGTTTAAGATAGTTAAATACCCATTTGATGAATAATCAATTATTATGCCATCCTTGACAACTTGAATCTCTTAACGATTGTCACCCTAGTAACTATATGGTAATACTAGTTATAGGTCGTACTTAAGTGACATGCTAGTCTTGCTTAAGTACCGAGACACTAAAATGTCCCAATCATCATCTCTTCAAACATGAAAATGGTTTGGGTAGTAATTGGTGGTCCATGACTGAGACAAATGTGGTAATTTGGTTTTACTCCTCCAAAACCCTAAATTGCTATTACCCTGTCTGGGCGGCTGGTGTGATGGATGGTACAGCAGTGGGTGCTAATGTAGCCCAAGGACTGTTGTGTTGTGGTTAGTATGTGGAATGAACCGCTTGGACAACCCTGAGGACTTAATCTTGTCATGACCTCCCGTGTAAAACAAGTGCAACCACAAGTCTGTAAAATACAACCTGGCTAAATAATTTGTATCTCTCGATGAGTTGCACGGGTAGATGTCTGCGACGCCGTAAGCCTCGTGGCGAAGGGTGTCGGGCGCACGGCGTAAGTCGTTAAGAGGGCGCAAGAGGGGGTCTAGGTAACGGTTAACGGATCTAAACGGACGTAACCCTTCGAAGACGAAACCTTAGCAGGTGTAACTAATACTGCAGGATGCATTGTAAAGGCCTTGTGACGATCTCCCCTTGACTCACATGTCTACGGAAACATGTGTACATGTCAAGATGATTGTCTCTTGTGGGTAAAGTGTACAACCTCTACAGAGTGTAATAAACTATTCGAATAGCCGTGCCTACGGTGAAAGGCGGACATGGGAACTTAACTTGAGTTAGTTCTATTTCAAAAACCTTTGTGGGTGGTATGAAAATGTGGTGGGCTCACCTAGCCCTGGTTTGGATTTTACCTGAGTTTTCAGACTCAGTGATGTTAATATGTGGGTTAGCCCCAATCAAAACAAGCATCGTAGAGTTAGATGGAGGAACCTCTCACGATATCAACTATTGCACAACTACTCTCTTTAATAAAATACAATTTGTTAAAACGCTAAGTGCTAGGAATTTGTAATTATGATATTTGAAAACCTTGCTTTAGCAAATAAAAGAACCCGAGCCATCCTTGTTAAGCCTTGCATGTATATTATTGCATTGCGTATTGGCTCGCGAGCACGGAAGTTGTGCTCATCCTCTCTCTCTCTCCCCCAAAAATCCTCAGAAGCAGGAAATCTTGGAAATTACGACTACTACGAGGATCCAGAAGTTGGAGGTCCAGGAGACGATGAAGCGTAGTGTAGCCTTTAGTTGTTCTAGTCTCGCCCCAGTCCAGTTGACTCCGTCGGTACTTGCATGCATCCACTATTATCCAAGCCTTGGTTAATATCGGACGCACACGGGTTTCCCCAGTCGCTTGCCTGTGGAGAGATGTGCTCTCACCCCCTTTTGCTTCCGTTGTCGCTTTCGCTTTTGTAATGTAATCAATTTGGCCTGTCTGGCCCGTATTGTAAAACTCGACCCGACGAGGTCTATGTAAACTTTGTTGTGCTAAATTAATGAATGGGATGGTTCTACGCCATGTATGAAATGATTCAGCAATGTATCTGTGAGTGCTATCTACTGATCCAGGGAATAGCACAATATTTTCACAGAGGATTCGGATTAGAAAATCCGGATCCGACAGAGCTGATATCAGAGCATACGACTGTAGGAGCCTTAGCTAGACTGGTCGAGCCTAAGGACTTGAGTTTTATTTTCAAAAACTAAGAAAAACCTTGGCAAATTATAGCGTATTATTGCTCTTACTCATCCCTCCTAGTTCTTTACTTACCTCCTTTTGTGAGCCTACTCCGTCGCTGGCTCTTTCATTTGTTTTAAAAAATTTAGATTACCGTATCGTCATCCGATGGCCCGTGGGATTTCTTTTCTCATGGAGAGAACGACGACAAGTTTGTCGGTATCCCCGTCAAACTCAAACAGTACCTTGGTTCATCACCGGCCCATCTTTAGAGGCTGGAAGACCTAAGTTCCGGATCGAGAGTCTCGTTCCTTGGAGGTTGAGTTCATCGCTCCCATCTTCCGTATCGAGCATTCCAGGAGCCGCTGTTCGGTTTTTGTTCAGAACATAGCGCGCCCCGCCTCGACTCCCTTGTGCCGGGTGCACAAGGATCTCTTGTTGAGGTCGCCCTTCTGTTTCTTCTCGTCTCTCCAGAAGCAAGAATGCTACCCGAAGATCTTCGACCTCAGGTGAAGAACACTGTCGTTGCAGTAGCCGTCGTGATGCATGCCCGGCTAAGCTGAACGGCGGCCATCCTCGGTGACCCCGCACCAGGCGGGCGTCTTGGACTCGCAGCGAGGATCGCCGACGCAAGAGCATGCGACATCCCTGTCCACTGCCCGTCATCAACGTTGAAGATTCCAGTTGACGACGCAACCTTTCTCGTTCTCGCTTTTATTCCCGGTTGCTCGACCTCAGTCGCAACCATTCCCGTCCTCGCTCCCTGGGCAACTACACCGCTTGGGGTGGTCAACACCCGTTAGATGAGTAGTTAGCTGAGGTTAGCTAGCAGTGCTTGCTAGGCAGCCTTTTGGTCAGCAAGCATCTTTTTCTTTCTTCTACCCCAGTCAGTAGGCGTTGTGTTCGTACCTTGTGTCATGGCTTAGCCTAGCCTATATGCTATGCTTCAGGAGTCATGTAACACCTAACCCCTCCCCCTTAATATAATGCAGCCGTTCTAGGCTTTGTATTGTGTTTGATTCTTTTTCTTCGTTGGTTTGAAGTTCTTCTGTTGTGCTCTAGAGGGCCAGAAAACCCTCATATAAACCCCCTACCCTCCTCGTTCTAAGCTGCAGTGTGTCTTCAGATGCCGCTAAGAAGAGCCACCGCCCCAGTTCGTGGTGCCTTTGCAGCAGGCCGAGGAAGAGGCCGTGGCACTGGCCGTGGTCGTGGCCGTGGACAAGATCTACCTCCTCCGCCACCAGCAACCCCGACAATGGCACAAGTGATGTTCCAGCAGATGCAAATTCTTCAAGCTTTGCTCGCCAATCAGCAGAATGGACCAGCCGGTCGCAATTCCAAACTTGCAGACTTTCTCAGGACAAGACCCCTCACCTTCGCCGCAGCCGATGAACCCCTTGAAGTCAAGGCGGCTCGGAGATATGCGAGAAAGCCGTCTCGCCATTGCTCGAGAAGAAGACAAGGTGGACTTTGCCACCCATCAGCTGAAAGGAGCCGCCGCTGCTTGGTGGGAGAACTACCTCGCTGCCCGAGGTGGTGATGATTCAGAGGCAGAAGTAGCAAAAGCCGTAGCATCTACAAATGGAGCCCCACAAGAGCCCGCTGCCGCCATAGAAGAAGTTCTTTGAAATCTGACGGAAGAAATTGAACCGCATGGCAGTCAATTCCTTGGGCGGAATTCAAAGTCGCTTTCAGAACCAACTTCGTACCAGCCGGTACCATGAGATTGAAGAAGAACGAGTTCAGAGCTCTCAAGCAGGGTCAGATGACAGTTAATGAATATCTAACCAAATTCAACCAACTTGCCCGCTACGCCCCCAATGACGTAGCTGATGAAGAAGAAAAGATCGACCGCTTTGTGGAAGGAATGCGTGAAGACATGAGAGGACAGCTCATCCTCCACGATTACTCTAGCTTCCACCAATTGGTTAATAAAGCCCTCATCTGTGAAAATGAGAACAAAACTACGGAGGTTAGCCGCAAAAGGAAGATGTTATTTCAAAGGCCACAAGGTAGCCTTCTACAGAAGTCAACTTTTCAGGGTAGCTCGTCTTTTCAACCACCAGTAGCCTTGTCTCAGGGAACTCTAGTCGCAACCCTGTGTCCCAGCGAGAATGTTTCCCATGCTCCCCTCCCCGTCGGACAGCCTGCAGCACGTAACCCGGTAGCACACCTTCGTTGCTTCAGCTGTGGACAAAAAGGACACTTTGCCAACACGTGCCCTCAACGCCAAAACACGTAAAAAAAGTTCAACTCAGGAGCCACGCAAACTCAAGGACAGACTTCAGCGGCAAGCAAAAGTTATCAAGTCTCGCAGGCATCCAGAGCCGCTTCCACTCCAAGCCAAAGCCGAAGCCAAGGCCATGTCAACCATGTCACCGCAGAAGCCCAAGCCGCTTCAGGAGTAATAAGAGGTACGTTCTCTGTCTAATTCGAGTAGCTCGAATCTCGGGGTCGAGATTCCGTTTAAGGTGGGTAGGATTTGTAACACCCCCTTTTCCCCTCCCTCTTTCTTCCTTCTTCCCCGGGTCAACCCTCCCCCCTTTTCATCAACCCCGCCGGACCGGACCCCCCTCCCTCTTCTCGCCCGTGCGCACGCCGCTCGCCCGGACCCCCCCTCCTCCCTTCCCTTCCCCGCGCTCGTGTGCTCTGCGGTGCCGCTGCGTGCAAGCCACAGCCTGCCCTCTGCACCGTCGCCTCCCCGCCGCCATCATTGCTCCGGCGCCGCACGCTCGTCCTCCTCCTCGCCCGGACCCCCCCTCTCCCCCGAGCCTCCCCGCTCCTCCCCTCTTCGGCTTTAAAAACCCAGGCGCCCTCCCCTTCCTCTCCTCCTTCCCCCTTTCACCCCCCACAGCAAAGAAGAGAGGAAGAAGGACTTACCTCTGGTAAAGCCCCGTCGCCGCCGCCACGTGGTCGACCTCCAGTGGTGCCGCCGCCCGTGCCGCCCCCCCACCTCCCCGTCGCCATCGTCGTCGTCATCTCCATCGCGCCGCCGCCGTGAGCCCCTAGGCTTCTTCCCCCTTCCTCCCCGCGCGCCGCTGCACCTCCATCCCTCCCGCTCCCCTCCGCCGCCGCGCCTCCCGCCGCCGCCGCCGCCGCTTGGCCGACCTCCAGTGGCGTTGCCGCCCGCGCCGCCACCCCTCCCTTCTCCCCGCGTCGCCGCCTTCTCTTCCCCCTCCCCGCGCGCCGCCGCCGCTCCCCCCTTTTTCTTTCGGCCGAGCCGAGCCCCCCCTCTTCTCCCATTTAGGGCGAAGCCCCTCGTGGGCCGTCCCGCGCCTGTGGGCAGTCCCCCCCGCGCGCGTGTAGTCGGCCCGAGGCCTTGGGCCGGGCCGGAATTTGTGGGCCGCCAGCACTTTTCTTTTTTTAGTTTGATTTCTTTTCCTTTTTTTTAATTCAAAAGTGAGGCTTTAAAATTTAGTATCTCCCCCATTTTAGCTCCAAAAATTATAAAGTAAATTTCTAAAAATTTGTTAATTCAAGATCTTGCTAATGGCATAGGTCTTGTTTAATTTGAAGTTCATTTGTTGTTCATTTGTATTTAATTGCTCTTTTTGCTTGTCCGTGTCTTTTTCTGGTACGTTCGTCCGACTAGGATTTGAAGACGTCGGAGATCCCCAAGTTGATCAAGCCCAAGGTTATCAAGATCCTCTAGCCTATATCCCAGGCGAGGCAATACTTTGATCATATTGAGCCTACATTTTATGCAAATTATATTCTTTTAAAATAGCAAATTGCATGCTTTAATTCTTTAAACAAATATATGTTAAAGTTTAAGATAGTTAAATACCCATTTGATGAATAATCAATTATTATGCCATCCTTGACAACTTGAATCCCTTAACCATTGTCACCCTAGTAACTATATGGTAATACTAGTTATAGGTCGTACTTAAGCGACATGCTAGTCTTGCTTAAGTACCGGGACACTAAAATGTCCCAATCATCATCTCTTCAAACGTGAAAATGGTTTGGGTAGTCATTGGTGGTCCATGACTGAGACAAATGTGGTAATTTGGTTTTACTCCTCCAAAACCCTAAATTGCTATTACCCTGTCTGGGCGGCTGGTGTGATGGATGGTACAGCAGTGGGTGCTAATGTAGCCCAAGGACTGTTGTGTTGTTGTTGGTATGTGGAATGAACCGCTTGGACAACCCTGAGGACTTAATCTTGTCATGACCTCCCGTGTAAAACAAGTGCAACCACAAGTCTGTAAAATACAACCTGGCTAAATAATTTGTATCTCTCAGTACGAGTTGCACCAGGTAGATGTCCTATGACGCCGTAAGCCTCTGTGGCAAAGGGTGTCGGGGCGCACGGCGTAAGTCGTTAAGAGGGCGCAAGAGGGGGTCTAGGTAAGGGTTAACGGATCTAAACGGACGTAACCCTTCGAAGACGAAACTTTAGCGGGTGTAACTAATACGGCTGGATGCATTGTAAAGGCCTTGTGACGATCTCCCCTTGACTCACATGTCTACGGAAACATGTGTACATGTCAAGATGATTGTCTCTTGTGGGTAAAGTGTACAACCTCTGCAGAGTGTAATAAACTATTCGAATAGCCGTGCCTACGGTCAAAGGCGGACATGGGAACTTAACTTGAGTTAGTTCTATTTCAAAAACCTTTGTGGGTGGTATGAAAATGTGGTGGGCTCACCTAGCCCTGGTTTGGATTTTACGAGTTTTGGACTGGTGATGTTAATATGTGGGGTTAGCCCCAATCAAAACAAGCATCAGGTAGAGTTCCGATGGAGGGAACCTCTGCTGATATCAACTATTGCACAACTACTCTCTTTAATAAAATACAATTTGTTAAAACGCTAAGTGCTAGGAATTTATAATTATGATATTTGAAAACCTTGCTTTAGCAAATAAAAGAACCCAAGCCATCCTTGTTAAGCCTTGCATGTATATTATTGCATTGTGTATTGGCTCGCGAGCACGGAAGTTGTGCTCATCCTCGCTCTCTCTCCCCCAAAAATCCTCAGAAGCAGGAAATCTTGGAAATTACGACTACTACGAGGATCCAGAAGTTGGAGGTCCAGGAGACGATGAAGCGTAGTGTAGCCTTTAGTTGTTATAGTCTCGCCCCAGTCCAGTTGACTCCGTCGGTACTTGCGTGCATCCACTATTATCCAAGCCTTAGTTAATATCGGACGCACACGGGTTTCCCCAGTCGCTTGCCTGTGGAGAGATGTGCTCTCACCCCGTTTTGCTTCCGTTGTCGCTTTCGCTTTTGTAATGTAATCAATTTGGCCTGTCTGGCCCGTATTGTAAAACTCGACCCGACGAGGTCTATGTAAACTTTGTTGTGCTAAATTAATGAATGGGATGGTTCTACGCCATGTATGAAATGATTTAGCAATGTATCTGTGAGTGCTATCTACTGATCCAGGGAATAACACAGTATTTTCACAGAGGATTCGGATTAGAAAATCCGGGTCCGACACCATTTAAGAAATAACTATGCAGCATCATCTATTTAATTAATAAATTATCATGAGATTGGAGGAAAATGTATATTTCGCACCTCATATTTACCTTATAAATTCTCACAGAAATGCAAAAATCGGAAAATTACTATCACTAGACCACATCACAGCTATTTTATTAGTTAATAATAATTACCATTAGATATCAATTATTCCTCAATTCAAATATAAAGTTGTATATAAAACAAATTTGTCGTGGTCATGAACATGGAGACAATGAAGGTTGAAGACACAAAGCAGAGGAGGCTAAAAAGCAGCACAGAAGAACACACTCAAAGCAACGTCTTGTGTTTAGGGTAATTGGACCACTTGGACCGTGTAATGTCATTTGGCCGGCCACAAGGCCAGAATTTATGCATTGCAAACATGTAATATAACAGTCAATCTTTCCACGTGCACAACCATCACCCATGGAACGTAACAAACTATCTATTTAAACTAGTTGCGCAATTGCGCAGGGTCCCTCAAAAAATTGAGTAGCAGGTAAGACCACTGGTCTCCTTCGATTCTTACCAATATGCTACTTCCATGTACACAACTAAAAGTTGTTTATGCATAGAGTAAAGAGTAGCAATACAGTAAATACACTGCCAAACATTCAAAAGTACGTATCCGAAAGAATATACATTAGCACTAACTTGATGAGTGCCACCAAGTGGGTCTTATACAAACCCCCAAGTAGTTTCTACCACTTTAACCTTGTACTTCCTCCGCTCGCGAATATTAGTTTCTTTTGACCACTTTATTTGTTCATAAATACTTGACTCTCCATGTTTTCCCTCGTATAATTTCTCATTTTTACCTTATTAATTACCCCAATGCGCTGGGCCAAGAAAATTATGTAATCTAGTCTGCGATGTGCTTACACAAATAATGAGAAGGCAAAGTTAAGTTATCAAGGGCATTTTGATCATATTGGATAAAAAAAATGATTGCTAGATAATCATGCCTTAGTAAAGAGTGACAAATATTTGCAAATGGAGGGAGTAACACAAGATAGAGCTATTCAATCTTCAAAATCCACAAATAATCTATCGTAAACAAATAATCTATCGTAAAGTGCCCAAACAATATTCCAAAGTAACCATTGGTAATTTTCCAAATGATAGACATGGATAATGGATTACATCTCAAATTGGCTTTGCCAGACGCCGATTCAGGGAGTATTTGTAAACTAGAATAAAAATGCCACCTATTTACATGAACAACCAAGAAAGATCCAAGTAAAGATTCAGAATCGGAGAAGTTGAAATTCTGAAAGACATATGATAAATTTAGAATGTCTTTATCTTGATCGTTCAGTCATTTTCAAAGGAAAGAAAGCAAGGAAGTGGAGTTAAATTTTCACTTGCACTGCAAGGAAGCATATAGAAAGAAGAGGCATTTTAGTGAGCAAATCCTAATGAGGAATTTTGGGCACAAACTAAGATTCTATCAGAAGATGAGAAGCAAAACTAAATTGGGAACAACTGGCTTGCAGCATTGTACAACAATATTGTAATATTACTTAGCTAGTTAACCTAGATTGCTAAGTCAAACATGAGATGTAGAGATATTCGAGTGCATATAAAGAAAGCCATATCAACCTCAGAAAAGAAGATGACAGCTCTCAATAAAATTGCAGCTAAGATTAAAAAAAAGCACAATCGAGTTTATGAATGGATATCTCATATCCGTAAAACTTATTTTCTTTTAGCTTCAATATCTCTGCTGAAATCAATACTCGGTTCGCAGTCCAGCATAAGAGTAGGAACCTGAGATACGTAATCAGTTATCAAGTGTTGAATAACCTCTCACAGGAAAGGAAATACATGATGCTTACTTTCTGGATACTTGAATGCATCTGATTCCCTTCTAAATAGAATACTCGGTCTTTGATATCAGGGTGAAAGAAGTGGTCCATGTTATAGGGCAATTGACTTACTGACAATATGTAATATCTCGTTTATTTACAGAGAATATAAGGAGATTGAGAGATTCCTTATCTGCCTCGCTAAGAAACAGGACAAAATATGTAGTCATCTTGTAACATGATTTTCGCGACTGGAACGGCTTCGAATGAAACATCTCATAACTACAAAGTTGTAGATCGCTTTCTATAGTACAATTTAGAGTCATCATTGACCTAATTTAGAGTTTCGAGGTTTGAGATATGGGGCCTGTAAGGCAGGCTGCACAGAGAACCAAGGTCCGCAACTAAGTCAGATTCCAAGGCAAACTTCGTAATGAAGACGGTATTTTCAGAAAAACTATACAAATAGAAAGTTGAAGTACTATGAGTTAGCTAAATTTGAAGACAAGAATCACTCCATTCTGAGTTCAAGAGAGAAAGTTACGACCTCCGAAGTAGCTGCTGCACAGAAAGAAAACTCGAGAACATGGGCCTTGGGCCTTTAGCCCAGGTGACCCATGAGGGGGTTCGGCTGAACCCTAGGGTTTTCCCCATTGCACCTCCCTCTTTTTCCCCCCTAACAGCCGCCACTTCTCCTCTTCCTGACGTCCCTCTTCTCTGTAACATCCCAATTTTTCGAGTTTAAAAAAATCTTTTAATAGTTAGTAGGGAGAAAATTCACCATTTGGATTTATTTGAATTTAAATTCAAAAGCTTAATATTGGACTTTACAAACAAAAACCTTTAATGAGAATAACCCCAACATGAACAATAGTCAAAACTATTTTATTTGGGTTTTATGTGCTCAGTTATATTTTCTAGATTTTTCTAGAATTTTTCTGAGTTCATTTGCTATTTTCTATTGCTTATTTGATTTTCTGGTATTTTCTAAAATAGAAAAGCTATTAAAATCTCAGAAAATCCTCTCGGGCCGAATTCCTTTCTTCCGGCCCATCTCTTATTTATCTTGGCCCATCTCCTCGAAGCCCGACCCGCAAGACGCCGCCGCACTCACCGACGCGTGTGGGCCCCACACGTCAGGCCTTCGTCCCCGCGCCCGGCTTCTTCCTCGCGAACGGTCGCGCCTGTCCGCCATTGCCGATCTTCGAGTCTCGTACGACAACACGAGATTTCTAACAGAACCTCTTCTAGAAAAACGCGTAGAATCTTATCCTCTATCTCCCTGCATCCTTCCGGATCAAAATCGTATCCCGTTTCCGTTTCTATCTCCGATTTCCTCGCGAGTTCATCTCAGACTCTTTTTAAGGTTCGCCGCCGCACGCCGCCCTAGCCCCTCCCGGCCCCTATAAAAGGCACCCTCGGGATCGCATTGACGTCCGCACCAGAACCCCTCAACCTATTGCGCCGCTTAAGCCCTAGCGCCGCCGCAACTCGAGCTTTGGGGTTTTGTCACCGCCGGCGTTCTTCTTCGAATTGCGCCGCCATCGGTGACACCCTACCCTCGTGGAGTGCACCGCCGTCATCGCCGTCACCCGGGCTACCTCCAGAGACCACCCACGCCACCTAGACCTCACTAGAGGCTCGATCCGACAACAGCCGAGGAGCTCCACCACTCAACCCTCGCCGCCAGTCGTCTCCGTCATTCCCGACCACCCAGACCTACCTCAACAGGTTCGCAATAGCGAGAGCTACACGCTGGTACCACTCACCGCCGGCGAGGAGCCGCCGTTCGCCGTTGCCGTTGGTTCCCGAGCCGTCGTCGCCGTCGGTCTGACGTGGCAGTCCGCGTCAGCGTCCACCTCAGCGGCAGCGCCTGCGTGTCAGCCCGCGTGGCGCCACGTAAGCACCCGCGTGTGCGCCGCGTGGTAGTCCACCCTGCCCCAGAACCCGAGGCTCGGTAGACCTAGTCTACCGTGAGCCGTGTCTCTGACATGTGGGTCCCACATGTCAGTATTTTCTTTTGTTTCTTTTAATTTCCGAAATTCCTCGCTGACGTCAGCATTGCGCAATAATCCGATTTTTCTTTAGAGAAATAATTCGGAAATTCCAGAAAATCCAAATTAGGGTTTCTTTTAGATTTAAAACTTCGAGAGCTCATAACTTTTGCATCCTAACTCCGATTGAGCCCATTCAAATTTCTAAATTTATCTAAATTTGAGCTCTATTTATCTAAGATTTTTATTTAATTTTTGGAGCTTGTTTGGCTCTGTTATTTATTTATTTTGTTTATTTATTTCGTTTGCGAGTAGACATCGATTCGTCGAGGAATTTCGTTGAAGAAGGAGCACCCCATGATCAAGACCAGTACATAGACCTTTTCCAAGGCAAGTCATACCTTTGATCATCTTGAACCCAGTTTTCAAATTTCTTTGTGTTAAAGTATTGCATTCTACTTTAATTAATTATTTAAATGCTTTGGGCATAGTTAGTATCCAAATTGTTATCACATCTTGGCCTTGTATGTCATAATTCCTTGTCATCCTAGATTGGTTACTAGTTGGTAATATTATAGTACCAACGTGGGTTGGTTAGATGCGAGTACAATTGCTTAGCCATGCCACGAGTCTCACTTCTCATGTAAGTTGCAAATATTAAATGTGACTAAGTGACTATGGAACTTTGTGTAAAACTGTGTGCTATGTGTTATTACTTTGTGATGGCATGTGTTGCACTAAAACCAACTGGGTGGTAAAGGATTTAGACTGAGGCAAGTGGTGGAAGCTGTGTGATATGGTGGAAGTTGTGTGCTTGGGTTTGATAATCTTTGTGACTTAGTTAGAACATGGAAGTCTTGCCTTGGTCAATTAAGGACTTAACTTTGTGCGCCATTGAACTGAGCCTTACTGTACGACCACATGCCTGGTATGGGACGTGCCTAACTTAGTAAGTTATGGATTCTCGGCATTGATGTTCAGGTGGATAGGTTAGGCTGTGTGATAGGGTGGAGGTGTGACTACTTGGTGGTTGCATCGCGGGATGGTTCGCCGCTTCCCTGTCCAGCGGTGTGTGTTATACTAATTCTATGTGAGCTGGTATAGCGGGAAAGCACATCGGGAATGTCAATGTTTGAGATGAAGTTTTCGAACTGTTTTGTTACGATTAGTGCTTGCTACACTAGTTGTATCTTGTGGGTAAAGTGTATAACCTCTGCAGAGTGTTAAATCAATCTATTCGAATAGCCACGTCCGCGATCATGGACATGCTCAGGGATTTCACACGAAGGGTAGTTTTCATAAAATGTTGGGATGGGAGCTGTGTGACCTAAATCATATGGCTATGTGAAATAATCTGTTTAGCTGTGTGTCTTTGTGGAAACAACTGCTAAATTAATATCGTCTATTTGTTTTGAATTATGCTTTCAATCTATTATTCGTATTCAATTGCAAATGTTGCCTTTATGCAAAAGAACCACATAAGCCTTTTCTCTTGGAATAAGCCTGCATCTATAAATTGCATTCTGTGGTATGATTTGCGAGTACGGTTGTGTACTCACGCTTGTTGTAAAACTTGCACCCAAACCTACAGAAGAGGAGGAGTCTACACCTGCTTTCGAGGAGGAGTTCGCCGAAGGTTGTTGATCGTTAAGGTCTGGATCCCAGTCGGTTGCTTGTGGTGAATTGGTGGGATCTACGCTAGAGTTATTTCCGTTCCGCTGCTGTTTTATTCTCTGTTAGCCCTACGTGGCTTAATAAGTGTAAACTCGACCATAAAGTCAAAACCCTTATTTGTTATTCAAATTAATCGTTTACTTTATTTATCGTTTGTGTGGATCGATATTCACCAATGTTGACATTGTGTGCACTAGCGTGATCCTGGACTAGTGCAGCATACACGGAGGGTTCCAGAATCGTAGCTCTGGGTCCCGACATCCTCCCTAGTGGCATCCCTTCTCCTCCCTGGTGGTGCCCCTCCCCATCTGGTGCTCCTCCATTGATGCCGCCCAAGGAAAAGAAGGAGGACGCCTTCTTCAAGTGTTGTTGGACAAGGGAGAGGAGGAAGGGGAAGTGCTCATGAGGGATTTTCAGTGAGTTCTTTCGTGTTTTATAGGGTAAATCTCAACTCCTCGCTGGTTGATTTAATTGTTTTTCTATGGGTTGTTGTTGTTTAGCGATTTGTGGTTCCTACTGAAATTGAATCTAAGATCTATAGCCTTTTTTATCAGTAGTTTTTGTCTAGATCAGGGCAAAATTAGAACTTTGTGTCTCCTAAAGAATTGTGGGAAATGTTGTTAGGTTTCAGTAGGATCTGAGATCACGTTATTTGGAGTTGTAGTTTGGAAGTTATGATGATTTCATTGCTACTGTCCAGAACTTTGTCAGGATTACAGCAGTCATATTAACTAATAGATAATAATTTGTTAATGGCCAAATCAGGGTTGTCTCCCAACACAAATTTTGTAGGAAATTTCCTTAGCTTTTCATATTGATAAAGAACTCAATTTTTGGATCAACCAATTGAAAGTTATAGTTGTTTTAGTGCCGCTGTTCATTGTGTCTGTTAGTTCTAATAGTGGGTTTTTCATCTGACTGTTATGTGTAGTTAAAGGCAGAATTTGGAGATCTCACCAACTAGGGTTTTTTAGATGATTTTGCTATCTTTCCAGAGAATCTGAGAATGCATTTTTATGATTTACAGAGCAAAAGTTATGTATATTTTAAGGTCATTATCCAGTGTAGTTCCCTGTTAGTTTGTCGTCTGAATTGAGTAGATCAAATAGATAAACATTGGGTCTTGGGAAAGCATTGTAGAGCATTGCGGATAGCATCATGTTACCATGTCGATCTTATTTTGAGTAACTCGATTGTGTAGGAGAAGTGGCTTCGGGATTAGTGGCACTTTCCTTGCCTCCTAACGCGTCGCAACACGTAAGGCAAGTACAATTTAAATTGACTTGACGATCTATTTGCTAAGTGATTGAAGCTTATGAAATGGTTAAATTCTATGAATTGTGATTAATTCTAGTATTACTTGTTTTTTTCATGGTTGTTATCCCATGCTTCGTTGAGAGTATGTTTTTCATTATAATGTCTTCATTCATTCATGATTCACCCACGGGAGTGGGTAGTGAAGTCCCATCATTCCAATATAGGTAAGTAAGACCCACCATTCCAATATGGGCAAATTGGATCCCTGTTTGAAATATTCTTCATACGGGCCTTGGATCCCCATATTTTGTATATGCGGGCCTGAGTGAACACCGGCGGGTGTTCACCGGCTATACAAGTATAAGTAGAAGAGAAGAGCACGTATTTGCATACTTGCATAAGTTTCCTGTCTTTCTTCTCAAATATTTGAATATCGTGAATGACATGTATTTGATCTAGTACTTCTGTACTATTTAGTTGTATTTGCTGAATCGTGGACTCACTCTTGCTAGTTTGTTTGTTTTAGGTAAATTCTGAAGACAACATGGGAGGGAGTAGACACATGGATACAGTCACTCATTTCACATATTAATTAATAAACCTGCTGTTATCTTTCAGCTGAGAGTTTTGGATTATAATAAATGGTGTTCTGATGACTGTTATTATACGTCGTTATGTTTTGGTTGATCTAGTTAATGATTTATATTCATAGATATTTTCTTAGTAGTATTTCTCTTGAATGGAATATCATGATCAAACAATTAGACTTTTGTTATGTTGCTGAAAATGTTAGATCAAATTCTATAATCATTCTCTTGTGTGTTGGACTCTAATTATCGGTAGTTGTCAAAGTGTTGAAATTATATTGCATTGTTGTTTTGTGTTAATGGTTTAGGTAACATCTTGGCTTTTGCAAAGCCAGGGTGTTACAGTTGGTATCAGAGTGGGCTTAGGTCTGTGGTGAATAGGTTAACAACTTAGAAAATTTATTTTGCTAAAATTTGTTAATGGTTAATTAGGGTGTCGTGAAGACTTATTGTTAGTACTCACATAG
Source organism: Ampelocalamus luodianensis (assembly GCA_036346255.1). Classification (NCBI taxonomy): domain Eukaryota; kingdom Viridiplantae; phylum Streptophyta; class Magnoliopsida; order Poales; family Poaceae; genus Ampelocalamus; species Ampelocalamus luodianensis. Next base: position 37,739,783 of record CM070630.1, read on the forward strand.
CGCAAGAGGGGGTTATCGTTTGGTACGAAGCCTACGGTAGCGAAACCTTAGCGGGTATAACTACTTTGGGATGACGCATTGTAAAGGCCTTGTGATAATCACTTAGTCGCACACCTTTGGAAGTGTGTCAAACGGACATTAAAAGTTGATTATCTAAGGACCAAGAATTTGTTGAGAGAACCAATGTACAACACGGTCATGGATTTCGGGTGAGATGGTTGAGCTCAAGAAAGGCACAAGGTGGATAAGAACCATGGAAGACAAAGTTAATGCAAGGAACTTGTGAGGCTTTATGTGACATGGTTGGACGAACTGTGATGGTCTTGAGTGGATAAGCACGACGATGCTTGACATGAGATAGGTGAGGTGCACACAGTGAATTGTGAGCCAATGGATGGTTTTGTGGCTTGGTGACACTTCTGGGAGCGAAGCATGAAGGTAGATATCCTTTGCTCATCAGTCATGTCAATTGATGGTTATGTGTGTTGTGCGGTGCTACGTGACGGGTTTGCTTGTTAGTGATGGTTGTAGGACTTTGGAGTTACGTCATGGTCGGGCGGACAGGACCGGGATTAATCTAGGGGAGATTAGGTCCAGAACAGTCAAGAGATCGGTACCAAGCTATCCAAAATGATCAACGTGCCGCCAAAAGATGACCGAGGCTAGTGGAGTGGTTACAAGCCGTGGAGACAAGGAAGTAGAGTAGGAGCTACCGGTGATGGATATGATGGGAAGCAGCAAGGTGGACCGGTACTAAGCTTAGGGAGGAGCTGAGGTCTAGAATAGTCAAGGAAGCCGAGTGTTGTCATGGAGGAAGGTAGTGCGTTGGGTAGCTCGAACTGGTCCAAGTGAGGTAATGGTTGGCGGCGTCGGGACCAAGAGAGACTTGTCGGTTGGGTCAGTGGCCGCTTGGACATGTGCGTTCATGGAGAAGACACGTGGTGAGCGTTGGAGGAAAAGTCTTGATCGGGTCAAGGTCAAGCGAAGGCTTCCAGAAGACTGATGATATCTTTTTGGAGAAGGCAACTATTGTGGATATGTATTCTAGCTATAAGAATGTTTTTATGTCATGTGGCTCAGCGATAACTTTCCAATGCATCCAAGAATGCACGAATCGGAGGTCGTATGAGGGAGATATGACCAGTTTTGTAAGTGGGTACTAGGTTTGCAAGCAATTGTGTTAACGAGTTGTAGGTGTTGAATGGGTGAGTGGGTTGTGTAGCTCACCACCAGGAGATATTTGTGAGAGAGAGTGGTTGGCTTGGCCACCACTACAAAAGGAGAAGATGACAAGGCTTAGAGGCTAAGCCTTTGAGGAGAGTTGAAATGTAGCCCTTATGAGAGGGTTTTGAGAGAGATAAGAGGCTCTTGTGTATGAGTTTTTTTTTGTCATACTTAGTTTTGTGTTGGTCTAGGGAGTTGATGTGAAACATTCATCTCGAAGTATCAATTGTAACACCCTGGTTTTCTGAGCATTTTTAAAAAATTTCAAAGTAAAAAGAACCATTTGGTTTTGTTGAAGTTCCAAAGCTTAACCTGAGGTTTTCAGAATTTGAAGTATTTAAAATGACTAAACCAAACTTCAACTGCTCCTAAACCAAACTTCAACTGATCCTAAAGTTTGGTTCTTTGGAGTTGTTTGGGCTCTTGTGTTGTCTTCCCTCGCCTCTGCTTGTTCTTCTCTTCCCTTGGCCTAGCTTTTTCTTTCCAAACTTCCCTCTTGTTTGACCACCCTCTTGGTCCAAACCACCCTTTGGGTCAGGACCTCCCTTAATCTCTTTTGTAGCTTAGACCTCCTCTGAGGTTTAGACATTCCTTTGTGATTTAGACCTCCCTAGGTCCAGACCCTCTCCCTGGTCCTCTTGGGTTTAGACCTCCTCAGGTCTAGACCTCCTCTTTGGACCAGACCTCTCTTTTGGTTTGACCTCCCCTTCGAGTCACAACCACCCCTAAGATGTCCTAAGCTCGGGTTGTGTTTCAAATACCCTTGATTTCTGAAATTCAACTTTGGGTTGAATTCCTCCCTTTTGGATCTCGCTCTCTTGTTTAACCTCCTTTCATTCTTTGTTCATTTGAACCTCATAATGCTCATTTGAATCCTTTCGGTTCCTTTCAAACCTCCTTTGTGTTCTCTTGCGCCTTCTTGTGTGCATCAGGACCTTCCCTTATTTTGTTCTTGACCGTTAGGACCTCCCCTTGTGAGATCTTAGTCGTTAGCACCTCCCCTTGTTTCGTTCTTGACCGTTAGGACCTCCCTTTGTGAGATCTTAGCCGTCAGGACCTCTCCTTGTTTTGATGTTGTCCGTTAGGATCTTCCCTTGTGAGATCTTAGCTATCAAGACATCCCCTTATTTTGATCTTGACCGTTAGGACTTCCCCCTGTAAGATCTTAGCCGTCAGGAGCTCCTCTTATTTTGATCGCGACCGCCAGGACCTCTTTTTGGTTCTATCTTAGCAGTCAAGACCTTCTTGGACCTCTTTTCTTTGGATTTTCGTTGTTAGATCCTCTTCCCTTTTAATCTCAACCATTGAAACCCCTTGTACTGGACCTCCCTTAAGTCCAGATCTTGTGCGCGCCTCCCCCTCTCTAGGACCGTTAGATTTCACTTGGATGGCCCGATTGAGAAGAGATGTTCTGATGGTCCGAACATTCCCTTACATTATGGTACGTCCGGTTGAGTTTAGGCGACCCTGATGTAAGCAATCGTTCACATGGTCCGAACATCCCTATCTCCTTGGACCACCCGATCAAAGATCGTATGGCCCTGGTTTGTTGTGTCTTTTCCATTGTCTTTTGGACCTCCTCCTACATCTGGTCTTTTTACAAAGACCACCCTCTTTGTCACGACCACCCCTTGTGGTCATAACTTTTGGTATTTTTACAAAGACCACCCTCCGTGGCCTTTTTGCAAAGACCACCTCTTTGTAGTCTCTTTGTAGAGACCACCACCGCTGGTCCTTTTGTAAAGACCACCCTCTTAGTCAAGACCACCCTTTATGGTTAAGACCTCTGGTCTTTTCGCAAAGACCACCTTTGAGGTCACGGCCTCCTCAGGACCTCTTGGTCCTTTTTGCAAGGACCACCCTTGCGAGTCAGACCACCCTTGTGGCCAGGACCTCTGGTCCTTTGCAAAGACCACCTTAGTGGGTCAAAACCTCCCTTGACCTCCGTACCTCCCACATGTGCTTGACTTGTCCCATCTGCCAAGTTCTGCTCACCTTTTTCCCCTTCCGTGCGTCCTTGCTACCATGGAAGTCTTCACGCATTTAATGCAGGTTGTGTCACATTGAATGCTATCACCTTTTTGCAGCACCCGTACCCTCTTTTGTCACCTCCTTTACCTGCTCCTGTCCTCTCCTCCACCCATCCTTGAACGTGTGTTCCCTTGAATCTCTCTGCAACTCTAGCCTTATAAGCTTGAGCAAGCTCTTCACCTTTGCCTTTTCCTCATTTCCTTTCTCTTGCTCTCCCGACCAATTCTTGGACCTCCCTTTGAGCTGTTGGACCTCCTTCGACTTGCTCCTTGGACCTCCTCCAAATCGCCGAGCCCTTCTGTGGTTCTTGTTTGGTGTTTCTTTGGAGTTCTTTGAATCTCTTTTTGGTCTTTGTTTGATCTTGAGTTGTTTTAACGTGTAGACCTCGACATCTCTGGTGAGCCCGAGCTCGGTGGGGAGGTGGTCCCATGAAGCCTTTTGAGTAGGAGGCAAGTTACACCCTTGACCATATTGCACCCACTATTTCAATCTATGTATTTATGTTTCAAGCTACGTATTGCATGCATATTTCACCTAGTATTTCAATACCAGTGTTTACTCTCGTAGTTACTCCTAACCTCTTTTGTATGATCACTTTGTTATTGTACTCGAACTTGTTGTCACCTTAGTAAAACCTGGTTATTGCCTTATGTGAGACCAGGATCTCTTAAAAGAAAAAGTGCTTAGCAATGCTTAGACCAAAACCTTGTTTTGAGAAGTTTTACAACCAAAGACCGAATGTTTTATATCAAATGTTTTAACCATGGCATTTGGTTGTCATGAAAACTTGTTCTTGTTTCAAATCTAAATGTTGGAAAATGGTTTGGACGTGGGTGAACCTTAGTTGGTCTCATGGTGGGTGCACGGGTAGTGCATGGGGGCCGTGTCAGCCAGCGCCCCAGGGTTGGAGGAAGTCGCCCATGTCAATTAAGGATCGGTCTTTGAGCGTTACTTTGCTATGCCTATAATGGGCTATGCCTCACCGTGCAACCACATGTCCTCAGTATGGGGAGTAGGTCCTGGCTGATTAATTTGTAGAGTTCCGTTGCGGTTGATCCCTTGGATGCAGTGGGTCGTCTCAGACGTTTGGTCGTGTTATGACCTTGTTAATCCCACATGGCATAAGAGGGGGCCCCTACAAACTTTGCGGATTTCTATCCAAAGAGGGATGCGAAACCTTAACGAGGATGAACTGCAGTGGAACAATGCATTGTAAAGGCCTTGTCACGGGCTCTAGATCACTTACCTACGGTAGTGAATGATGGCAACAACAGGCGCCAAGCAAACTAGAGAAACTGTGTCATGTGGGTAAAGCGTACAACCTCTGCAGAGTGTAAAACTATTCGAATAGCCGTGTCTATAGTATGGATATGCTAGCAAAGCTTCTCTCTAAGTTAGTCTTTGGTTTTGGTTTTCAAATGGTTTTGAAAACTGGTTTGGATTTCTATCTATTGTGTTCTGGGCAGGGAGCCCTTGGTGGTTAGCCTAGTGTTAGGAGGATCTCCTACACCCTTAAACTTGTTATCAATGAATCAAAACCCAGCTGCAAAAATAAGTTTTATGTATAGTGTAGCCAGCTTTACAACTTACTTACTTGTATTTGAATGACACTTGGCTTTATGCAAACTAACCATACCAGCCTTCCTTTGATATATTCATTTATGCATGTCATTCTGTTATTTTGACGGGTGTGACTTGCAAGCACGGTTGTTGTGCTCACTCTTGCTTGAATTAATCTTTTGAGCAGGTGGAGAGATCTGTGCAGTGGACTTTGTAGTCTTGGACGACTAGGATGCGCCCTCCAGCCGATTACCTATGGTGTATCTGGTGGCCTATTATTGTCTTCCGTTGTACTTTGGTTTGTTGGCTTGTAGCCTCCTTTGTAAACAACTCTGTTGATATTAATAAAGTCTACGTTGATGTATGTTACCACTTTTTGTATGCTGTGCGAGCTAGCAGTTGATCCTTGGGACTAGCTCAGTTTGCACAGAGGACCTTGGAGTAGTCCTAGTCCTCCACGACCACCCTCAGGCCTGGTCGTGGGAGGTCCTGGGGTAGCCTCGACCCTCCACGACCACCCTTGGGTCTAGTCGTGGGAGGTCTTGAGGGGACCTCACCCTCCACACCCCCCCTGGTTCGGCCGTGGGAGGTCTTCGAATTGCTCCTTGGCTCCACGACCTCCTCGGGTCCCCTCCCAGTACCTCCGGGTGGTTCTGCTGGACCTCCTGGGTTGTCCTGGGGTTCCCTCGGGTGATCCTATTGGACCTCCTGGGAGGTCCTGGTGGACTTCCTGGTTGGTCCAAGAGGATCTCTTGGGTGGCCCCGGGTCGGTCGTTACATCAATAAAGATCCCAAATTCATCCAAGTGCTTATGCTCTCGTTCTTGATGTGATTTTGTTGATTGGTTGTGTTCTTGTCTTTTCTTCCTCTCTTCTTGATCTTGTTTGGTGCTAAGGATATGTAAGAGATGGTTTAGGCTCTAGAAGCTCATATCTCATCAATCGAGGCCCCTTTGATGCAAGTTTGTGATGTTGCCTTGTTTTTGGGTTGAAATGGTTAAAAGTTGGGTTTCTTGGTTCAGGGGGGTTTGGCTTGATCCTTGCTGTGGTTTGGGAGTGCAAGGACGTGTGGGATGTCATCCTAACCATGTTTTCATGATTCCTCCCACGAGTTCCTCTCAATCATGATTTTTGAATTTTGTCCAGTTTTGGTGACTCTTGAGTTCAAGAGCATAAAGGTTAAAACTCTGAGAAGTTCTTGTTGAATATCTTGGTGGTTTAAGTTCTTCGTATGTTGTTTTTGTTTGGTTTCAAGTTTTAAGTTGTTTGGAGCCTCGGTTTGAAAGTTGTGTTAGTTCTTGCCCGGTTGCGGTTTGTTGTTTTTCATCTTGTATGAAGTTAGAAGGTCCAAGTTTAATTTAGATCATCCTAGTGGGTTCAATCGGAATTTCCATTTCAAGTCGGATCATCCAACTGGGCTTCGTAGCTATTTCAGGGTTGGACTATTTGGTGTGTCTCTTTGAGAAAAGTTTCAAGAGGTAGTGAATTTGTGTGGCGCCTATTCAACCCCTCATTGTAGTCGCCCCCTTGGCCCTCCATGGATGTAATGTGGGTACAGTAATGTTAGTCTTCCATAGAGATATTTAGCATACATCTTTGAAATACCGCTAACTTGTTCATCTATAGTAAGAAAAACTAAGGTGCAACCTCAATTATTCGTCGACTAAAGAAGACCAGGAGATTATTTTCCATGGGCCCAAATATGTTGCACGACGCAAGAAACACCAAGAGGAGTATCTCAAGAAGAAACAACGAGAGGAGGAGAAGAAGCTTCATAAGTTTTAGGAGGGGGAAAGGCTGGATGAGGAGACTAAGAAGTGACCACGGCACTACTCGATGAGGAGACTAAGAAGTGATCACGGGACTATGTAGCGGAGTTCTTGGAGCACCTCAATGCGAAGGGCCGTGGCCGTAGGGGGAGTAGGGTGTATGTCTATAAGCCTGACTTGTTTTCCATCCGCCGAGTACTTTTTATCCAAAAAGGTGCACATGTATGTCAACTTTTATTCGGGTTGATGGTTTGTGTATCTTGCCATTTGTACCGTAGAAATAGCTATACAAACATATGCACATCACAATACCCTACACGCCATGTAACTCGCATAATAACCAATGAAGTGCTACATCTGGAGTCTATTAAGCAAGCTCCTAAATTCGTACATGTGATGTTGTTGTACGCGTGCTGCTAAAATTCCTGAAAGGAATAATAGCTCAACCCTAATCTGAAAAAATAATTTAGTAAAAATCACTGATATATAACATAAGTCGGGCTAATTTCGGTTACTTCTAATTTTTTTCCTAACTTCTGAAGCAAATGATCATGCTTCAAAAAAAGTATCTCCGATAGTCCGAGTCAGGCATTGAAAATATATGGGAACTATATGAATGTATTAATCGCCCCTAATTTTCAACCACAAGCTCTATATTACACAAATACTCTGACGTCCAAATTGGATTATTTCAAAAATAAGCGTAAACATAATTAGATTATTTCAAAAGTAAACATAAACCTAAAACTTAAGATGATATGAGGCCTACGCCTACCTACCGCGGTGTAGCACCGCAGCAGGACTTGTCGCGGTTCCACAGTGCGGCAGCACCTGCTGCAGTGCGTTTGTCCCGACTTGCCGCGGTTGATGCTGCTACCGCGGTGCCACCTCCCTGCTGCGGGACCAGAGCGTGGCAGGTTACAGGCTTCTTAGTTTCATCGCTCGCCTTGCTCCTCAATCTGGTGTTCCGTCTTCTTGACTGTAGTGCTATCCAATTATATTTGCGCTGTCTGCTCTCTCACCTGTCTGCTTCGTCTTGTTTTCACAGGTCTTATTGTTGCCTCCCTGCTTCCTCCGAGTATCTGTCCTTAACAGTGTAGGCTGCTTTTACTTAGCCTTTTTTTTTATACCCCTTTGTGACTGCCTTGTCGATAGAGCTGCCATACGTTTGGTTGTGCTGATGGTGTTGTTTTATACATCTGCTCTGTACATGTTAGGTAGTTACATTGGTGCATCTGAACAACGGTGCAAGTAAATTTTCCACCGTATTTTCCCTTATATTATTTTGTTCCTACATTGTCGTTCATACTATCTGTTTCCTTCTATTGTTTTTTGCTACCTTATCGGTTATTTTGTGTTACGTTCCTTTGACTGCTAACTTGTCCTTATAATTATGCATCAATATGCGTGCATATATGCGCGTTTTGAGAAGCCATATTACTGTGCGCTGGTTGTTCCTGGTATTTACTGTTTAGGGCCTAGGTGTTTTCATTTGTCGTTTTTGTGATCCATCCGTGTTTGATTGCTTTGTTTTTTTGCTATGTTGTGTGCCTTGAGCTGGGCTTGGACTGGTGCCCTTTGTTTCTCTGATCAAGTTCCCTTCTACGTTCTGCGCTGATCTACTTTTGCTGTTTGTTCCTGCCACATTTCTCTTTAACACCGTGTGTCTTGAGCAATGCACTACGAAACCCGCTACGCTGCTCCTTATGATAGCTGCCGTTCTCTCTTTTCTTCCCCTTTTATAGCTGGACTTTCTTTTTTTTTTTTTGGGGGATGTGGTCTTCCTGTCTTGACCAATACAGTGCTAGATCCTCTGCACTGCTCCTTAGGATAGCTGCCGTGTTTTCTTCTTTCCCCCTTTTGTAGCTGGCCCTTCTTTTTCTATGCGATCTATCTGGTTCATGTATATTCGTCGTTTCCAGCACCTCTGTTCATTGCTCTTCTCCTTAACTATCTCTGTTCTTATTACCCTTTTTACTGGTAGTACCAGATTTCGGGTATATTCCTTTGTATATTTGTTCTTGGTATTTCCCTAGATTTGTATTCCTTTGTCCTTATTATCTACGTAATGCTATCACATAGCCATGGTCATATTGTTGGATAGACCCTACAGCGTTAAATGTCTGCCTATTTCAGAACCAACGAGGTAAAAAAGCTGAGTTGTTGTTTACTTCTATTCCTGGTCATTATCTTGTGATTATTGCAATACAATTTCTCGCCTATCTATCTGAAACTACTCATACTCTGTCCTCACAGTTTTCACAACAATTATGCAGCACAGAGTATGCACCATCCAAGGATATTTCTGTTTCTGAACTTACAACAAAAAAAATGCTACGATACAGCAAGGCAGCAACTAGCTGTAGGTATATTGTCTATTTTTTTTTTATAAAGGAAGCTTTTATTGAACTCAGTCGATTACATCAAGAAGATACAATCGCACTGAGATCACTCCCGGCCTCTGTATAGCTAGGATGCATATAGCCAAAACTCACACTAAACCCACAAAAAAACAAAAGAAGAACAGAAAGAATCAAGGACCAACAATCCTGAGACTAGAGCGTCACCCATGCTCTGGGTAAAACACTCTCGACCACTGCTCCAATTGTAGACAACCGCAATAACCAAATCCCGCGAACCCGGCTTCTGAAGAATAACCCAGGTGCGTAGCCAGTGGATAATTAAATAAACCACCTGCAAAGGAGAAGAAATAACTTTTCTATCAAAAACCATATCATTCCTGCATAACCAAAGCGACCAACAAGTAGCAGCCGCCCCTAACAGGACATATAGTTGTAATTCCTTCTTGACCCCTGTAAGCCAACCAGAAAACATGTGAGAAACATGATGAGGAGGTCTAAGCCCACTTGCCACATGTATGATAGACCAAACTGAGCGGGCAAAATGACATTCAAAGAACAGGTGTTTAATTGTCTCCCTACAATGACAAAAACAACAAGCTTGATTGCCTTTCCAATTACGTTTTGCAAGATTATCCTTGGTTAGCACCACTCTCGTAGATACCAAAGGAAAACCTTTACCTTGATGGTACCATTAGTTTCGAGCTTTTGTTTAAATTAGGAACATCACTATGAGCGAGGGCTAGGTAATGAGACTTGACGATGAATTTCCCATTCGAGACAAATTCCATCGAACTCATCCTGTTCTTGAAGAAGATCTATGATAGCAATGCGTGATAATAAGTTATTCACGCCACTAGTTTTGAACCAATAAGATCCCTTCTCCATGAAACATTTGGAGCTCAGTTGAAAGACCTGCGACAAGATAACACCTTATGCCTAACGATATTGTAAAGACCGGATCTCGATCATGCAGGTTGCATTTCCCAACCATTGTCTTCCCGAACCTAATTTGGGAGCCATCTTTGATAATGAATGATCCAAAACGGAAGAAATCGTTTCACCTTCATTAGATCGCCCAAAAATGCGAATCCGGCCTTCCACTGAACCTGCGAAAGAGGCTGGGAACCTAAATACTTATTTCGAATTAGCTGCTGCCAAATCCCATCTGTAGTAAGCAACCTAAATAACCACTTGCTAAGTAAAGCTATGTTTTTAATATCCAGATCATGAATGCCTAAACCCCCTTGGTCTTTAGGACGGCACACAATGTTCCATTTAGCCAAACGGTACTTCTTTTTGACCATCACTCGCGGAAGAACCTAGATCGAAAGCAATTGAGTTTGTTGAGTATCCCTCTCGGAATCGCAAAGAAAGACATCATGTACATTGGGAGGCTGCTAAGCACTGAGTTAATCAGAGTGAGACGTCCTCCTATGGATAGAAGTTTCCCTTTCCAACTACTGAGTCGCTTCTCGAATCTCTCCACCACAACTTTCCAATCGGCATTTGTTAGCTTCCTATAATGTATAGGGATACCCAAGTACCGAAACGGAAGTTCACCTGTGGAGCACCCAAATAACTCTGTATATTCATGCTCAAAATCACTAGCTTTACCAAAGCAGTATAATTCGCTTTTATGGAAATTAATTTGTAATCCCGATAGTTGCTCAAAAGCATAGAGTAATAACTTTAAGTTTCGAGCTTTTTCCAGATCATGTTCCATAAAGAGAACTGTATCATCAGCATATTGTAGGATAGAGAGTCCACCATCAATGAGATGTGGTACTATCCCTGTAATTTGCCCATGAGCTTTAGCTCTATTAATTAGAACAGCCAACATGTCAGCTACGATATTGAAGAGCATCGGCGATAAAGGATCTCCTTGCCGTAAACATTTCTTAGTCTGGAAGAAATGTCCTACCTCCTCATTGACTTTGTGACTACGCTCCTCTCGATATAAAAGATTCCACAGGAAATCCACTTGGGCGAAGCCTTTCATCCGTAAGGTTTGCGAAGAAAAGGCCATTTGACCTTATCATAAGCTTTTTCAAAGTCAACTTTAAAATCACCCCATTTAATTTCTTACGATGCGGTTCATGTCTTGCCTCATGGAGGACTCTGACTCCTTCAAGGATATTACGTCCTCTCATAAAAGCGGTTTGCGTAGGACTCACCACATGGTCCGCCAGAATTAATTCTGTTTGTCGCGACTTTGGTGAAAATTTTGAAACCGACATTTAATGGACATATTGGCCTATATTCTTGAATCATTTTGCTTACAGGAACTTTTGGGAGGAGTGTTATTACCCCAAAATTGAGACTAAAAAGAGGAGATTTCAACATGGAGCTCTGGAATAGATTCATCAAATCATCCTTGATTATATCCTGAAATTTTGGTAGAACTCACATTTGAAACCATCCGGACCAGAGCCTTATTATGTGCCATTCCTAAAACAGACTTCCCGAACCTCCTCCTCAGAAAGGTGCTATAAGGAACTCATTTTCCAAATCAGCAATGCAGGGTATATCCTCGAATGGATTCATCTAGAGAGAAGTAAGAATCCTCGGTGACCAAAAGTTTCTTGTAGAAGTTGGTAATATATGACTTAAGTGCAATATTCCTTCTATTTTTCCTTCTTCCTGATCAAGGGAAAAAATTAATTTCTTCCTGTGTTTACCATTAGCTATCATATGATAATATTTCGTATTATTATCACTCAAGAGGACATCATTCACCTTTGCTCTTTGGTACCATTTGATTTCTTCCTCACGAAGAAGTCTAGCCAACTGATCTCTTGATTGAGCAAGCTGCTCTCTCTCAGAATCAGATAAGACTCGTACCTCAGCAGTGATGTCCAAAGCGTTAATGGTAGATTGGAGACTAGCTTTCTGTTGCTTATAAGAACCGCTCGATTGAGCTGCCCAACCCCTCAAATATCTGCGTAATGCACTCAACTTATTGTTCCAGCGTTGAACGGAATTGCGGCCTGAGACCGGCCTGTTCCAAATTTCCTTGACATGGTCCCGAAAGTCCTCACGTAGGAACCAGCCTAGTTCTAGCCTGAACAGCTTATGATTCCCGATGAAGGCCGCCCCACCTGTTTGAAGTAACAAAGGCGTGTGGTCCGAAATACCTCTGTCAAGAGCATGGACCGAGACCAAATGATACTTGGATTCCCATTCTGTTGTCATTAGAACTCTATCTAACTTCTCATAAGTTGGATTTGGGAGGGAGTTGGCCCAAGTAAACTGTCGTCCCGATAAGGCTATTTCTCGAAGATCAAGGCTGTCAATTACAGCATTGAAAAGAAATGGCCACCGAGTACTAAATCTATCATTGTTCTTTTCTGCACTACATCTTAAGTCGTCAATAAACATCGTCAATAAACATCCTTATTGAATTCTCTATTCTCTTCAAAAATATACGTGCTAATTCGAAACATTTCTATCTTTGGACAGTCACTCCAATAACAAATGGTGCCACAACACAGCTGGCATTTGACTTCTAACCTAGAAATCCGTATTTCATAATCTGCTACATCATCCACTGCTCTTTCTTTTATGTAATCTACTCTTTAAAACATATGGTGTACTCTATGTTTGTCCTGTAATATTATGAACTTTCTATATATGCTCCTAGACTGCACGGCATATGAGTTTGCTATACTTCTTCCATACAGTTTGGTTGCAATTTTCGTCTTATCATTTTTCCGTTTATCTTCGACGAAACTGCAGAGCAACACTATTCAACTTTTTGAAATGTTTATTGTTACATATACATCTAACTTTCTATAATCGTATTAAACACAGCTTGGATCTCTTTTTGTTTGCTCCATACATCATATATCATACTGTATACATACAGTTATCTTCGCAATTATATTTAGACGTAGCTTCTATATCTAGAAAAAAAACTCGATATAAGCATAATGTTTTATACACGCCCGCAGACGCACGCGCCGGGCTCTAGTATGTAACAAGTATTGACCATTGCAATTAATGGCAACAGCCTCGTAGATTTATCTGGAAAGTTAAAATCGCTTTGAAAATTATAGTATTTTATGCTTAGTGCTAAAGAATGGCATTATAACCAAACACAGTTTACTCAAACAAGAATGGAAAGGGGAGAAGAAGTGTCAGTTTTGTGGTTCCGATGAGAGGGCTGACCATCCTTTCTTCCATTGTCCGTTGGCAAAGTTTGTTTGGAATGTGGCTCGTTATGCCTTTGGTTTTTCAGATACACCTGTTAATGTCTCACAACCGTTTAATAGTTGGTCGGGACGGTTCAGGAGTAAAAGAAGGATGCTGATCACTGTTGGTGTTTCAGCCATGTTTTGGACTATGTAGAAAGCTCGTGATGCAGCTTTGCTATAGGAACAAAATTCATAATTACCTACCGCTCTGATTTTCTCCGTTTCTTACTGGCTTAATCACTGGGCGTTGTTGCTGTAGAAGGCGGACGAATGTAAAGAAGCACTGCAATTGGTTCAAAAAACTATTAGCTTCAAGAAGAAATATAAGTCTTAGGGAAAGGGAAAAGGCAAAGGAAAGACTCACGATGAGATCGAGAGTCTCAAGGCTAAGCATAAGAAGCTCAAGGTAGGTCCTAAGCTTGATACAGAATGCTACCATTGTCATGAGACCAGGCATTGATGTTTGCAATTCGATGCAGGAACTGATATGGAGTAGAAGTTTGGCAACAGGTAAGGTTGATCTTCGTATGGGCAATGGAGCAAGAGTTGCTGCATTAGCTATTGACACTTTACCATTAGTTTTACCCGTAGTATTAGTTATGGAATTAAATCATTATTATTATATTCCTACCTTAATCAAAAACATTATTTCTGCTTTATGTTTAGGGGCAGAATGTGAGACCCCAAAATTGAATCCGTTTCTAAATTAAAAGGTTATACCAGAGGCATAACTCCTAACAAGAAATGAGCCCGATTTCAGTTCCCCAGATATGTGTCTCACATTATTTCCCAAGATCAAAGACTAATGTGCACATATCCTAAACAACATCTGTACACAGTCATACAAAGGCCATACATTTATAACGAGAAATTTACAAGGCGGTTATTCAGTACATAAGTTGCATACGAGACCAACGGTCAACAAAACACCAGAGTTTGCAGCGGAAACAACTATAAACACCAAAAGATACCACTAAGTGTGCCCCATCACCTGCAAGCAACTGAGTGGAGGCAGAAACAACCTCATTCGTTAGCGTCGCCATAATCGGCGCTAACGAATGGATCGTAAACATAATCGTCCTCACCTGCAACAAGTGATTAATATCACAGAGTACAAAAGGTACTCGCAAGATTTACACAAAACTAATAAAATAAAGTGTTTAATAGAACCTAGCCAAAGAATTAGAAATTATACATGTAAAGGCTATCAAAAGGAAAAAGACTATATTGGCAGTAGTTTTGCATAAAGCAACAATTTTACTCCTGCACTTTCTAATTTGCAGAGGCCATTTTGTAAACACAATTTGGACCAAAAGAATTTAGGTGACTTTGATGTAATAAAAAATCAAAACATCTCTTTCAGTAGTGCATGATACCTTTCATGTCTTTACCCGAGGAGCTTGATCAGCCCGTAAGCCTCCGGATAATAGCACACTTCCTTTGGTATACCGGCCGGGGAAATCAAGCCTTAGTATTTTTCAGCAAGAAAATCATATTGGTTTGGATCACCCTTACGAGATGAAACCCCGATTAGAGTACAAACTCCATATAGAACTTGCTAAACAGGCAGGTAAGTTGTCTTGGAGTGAACCAGTGTAATGCAGTTAGTTTGTGAGACAAAACCCATCTTAAGAACAAGTGCTCTCTGTCACATTATAAGCTTACACTGGGTTCCTAAGGAATATAGGATTTCACAGTCCCACGTCCTCACACCACCTGTGTTCCAACTCAATAAAACTCTCTCCTTACTTAACCAAGCGGCGCCCATACACCGCGTATGGAAGTACATATGGTACTTGCATTGACTACCCAAAGTTCGGTCCTTGGTGATCTGGACAAGACTACCACATACCCAAATCTCGTGCACGAAGGCACCCTCACTAGCATCCACCTGTCCAGATTGAAAACATGGTTAAATTTGTAAAACTTACACTTAACAAATAGATCCAAGATCTGAACCAAAGTAAAAATGATAACTTGTTCAGTGTTTCCCACAGTTGACGAGATAACCCCGTCAACCAACTATCGTATCTAATGATAGGCATGGCTAAGCATTTATATAAAGACCATATATTCCAACACATGACTTCTACCTTAAGCATAAGTTATGAAATGATTAAGGGTAAGCCACAATGATTAGGATATAACTAACTAGACTCACAAATTATTGATACACCAAAATAGCATGCACGCAGATATCATTGCATTTCAAAATACTAAAGTACGAAAACTGGGATCAAAATGATGCAAGAGGATTCTTGCCTTGTTGGTAAACCACTTGTTCACTCTCGTCGGAGCCTTGTTGGTAAACAACAGAGCATTAGCTTCCGTGAGCTTACTTGACAGCTCGCCGGATCTAAGGTCCAAGGCGGCGCAAACTAAGTCCCAAAATGGGTTCCTAATATTACAACAAACCTAGTGGTGGTTGGAACATGGCCGGCGATGAGCTCAAGCGGCGGTGCAAATACGGCACAAGTGGCTAAGTCGGCCCAACTCCGATTCAAACTAAAAGAAGCACGCTAAAGCATCTAAGTATCATAAGGAAACTACCTTAGCTAAGAAAATAGACAAAGATCCATGGAGTAGCTCCGGCGACGGTGACTGAGTGTCGGCGAAGAGGGCTTCATGCGGACAAGAATACCTGAGCAAGGAATCACAAAATGGGTGGTCGTAATAAGTTACACAGACCCATTAGATGGTCAAGTCGAAAGGAATCGAGGAATGGCTTATCAGACCGGAGATGGAGGCGAAGGGGCTAAAGTTGACTGGAGTTGAATAAAATCCAAATTCCCAAGCACACTGTTAACAAAAGAATGAATTGATTGTGGGTTTGTGCTCATTATATCTTAAGTCAAGATATGACGCGCAAGAAATACAAAGTAGCTCACGGCGAAGAAATCCTATGATGGCGCTCTGGGAGCGCTTTGGACAGACAAATGACAACCTCGGGGTCCAGAAGCTACGATCAAAACCAAGAACTCACATTAGCACCAAGGATAAGGCATGGTAAAAGAGAAAGAATGGCATGGAGACGAGAGGATACGCCGGTGAGGCGGAAGAAGCAATGGCCGCATTGATTGGTGAGAGAAAGGCAAGGTGTTTTTAATGGTGCTTTTGCCGAGAAGACAATGATGGTCGATCGTGGCGGCACAGGCGAGCCTTGTCATCATCTTGAGGCCAAGTGGCATTGCATACAACGAAACTCAAGGCGCGAAGCCACCTCGAGCGCGATGTGCTCGGAGGTAGCACGGTGCACGGAGAAGATGAAGGTGAGAGACTTACAAGTGGGCCATGGCTGCGGTCTCAAAGAAATGATGTGATCGAGTGAAAAGACGCGAGCGATCCGATCTAGTTTCAACGGTTGGATAGAAAGCGTTCGACGGTCCGAACGTTTCAAATCCATGTGAGCGATCCGATCTAGAATGGGCGATCCGATTACGTGGAGTGTTCAGAGGTCCGAACGTCACGACTCATACTAACGGTCGATTTAAATCAACGGTCCCATGAGAAAGCGCACTCACATTTCAAATGAATGACAACGGCGTTGTTCGATTGAAAATGAGTGGTCCAGATCGCGTGGAGCGCTCGGATGATCCGACGGCCAAAACAATGAGGATGGTCAATTTAAATCGACGACCGCGCACATTAGATTCCACAAAAGGAAGCGCGCGGTTCCATTGAAGATGGGCGGCGCGAGATCATGTGGGCGCTCGGAGGTCGAACGCCCCAAGTTATGCGAGACGATTGGATCAAGATCCAATGGTCCCAAGATGATCGTGCGTTCAAAACTCAACCAAAGGAAAAGGCGTTGTCCGATTAAAAGGGCGACCTAGATTGATTGAGGCATTCGTTGGTCGAACGGCCGATTGACATGGATGGTGCGATGCAAATCGGACGACCAGCGCACAACTAAGGTTTGGCTGGGTTAAAAGAACTTGGCCCGGGTCGGTCCGAGTGGCCCGAGGTTGGGTCAAGCCATGTCGCGTGGGTTTGGGTCGCTACAGTGCCAAGTGGCTCGGTTGGGTCTGACCAGTTTGACTAGAACCAAAATCAAACTTAAAAGTTTGACTGGAGGTTTAAAAATATCAAATAAATTTATAACAATACGGAATTTTTTAGAGCAGCTACTGGGATGATATAGATCCCAAATAAACTTTGAAAACTTACTAAAGACGATTTAAATACTTAGTTTAAAATACTTAACCGAATAGGTTTAGAGAAAGAACAAGGATTTTTCTTAAGCTCAAACTAAACTCTAAAAATTTGACAAAAATAATATCCCTTTGTTAAAAATAATCTAGTATTCAATTAAATTATTTCTCAGGGTTCTTTACAAGCATTAACCCTAGTTTTCATTTGGGGATTTCTATTTCAAGTTTTAAATTTGTTTGAATTTGAGATTTTTAAATGCAACCTATTGTGCAAATGATCCAAAATTCCATTTCAAGTTTTAAATTTGTTTGAATTTGAGATTTTTAAATGCAACTTGTTGTGCAAATGATCCAAAATGACATGTATGCTCATGAAATGCACCTAAAATCCATTACCTGAAATTGGGGCTATGACAAACCTTCCCCCTTAAGAAAATCTCGACCCGAGATTTCGATAGCTAAAGACAAAGACTGAAGAGTAGATCTTTAGAATTACAACAGGATATAACATCTGCTGTTTTGATTTCCTTCAAAGGTAGAAAAAGAAAAATCTAACAAACAACAAGGTGTTGTCATTACATTTTCCTTTCCATTGCTTTGTTTAACCTTTCCTTTCTTGCTTCAAAAGCACTTCCAACCTAAGAAAAGAGGTACGGATACTCAGTCCGCATTTGGTCTTCATGTTCCTAGGTTGCTTCCCCTTCTGTGTGGTTACTCCATTGAATCTTCAAAAACTTGACAGTGCAGTCCCTTGTCTTGCGTTCCATTTCACCAAGAATTCTCACTGGATGCTCTTGGTAGGAAAAATTAGGTTGCAGATCAAGGTTCTCGTGCTGTGATTGCTTGGTAGGAACATGAAGACATTTGTTTAGTTGTGAGACATGAAAGGAATCATGCACTCTTGAAAGAGATAAGCAACTCCAGTTGATACGCGATAGCTCCTCGTTTTGATAGGCTAACTTTCCTTTTACCTGGAATCGATGGATTCCCTTCATTGGTGTGACCTTAAGGTAAACATGATCGTTCACCTCAAAGCTCAACTCATGACGACGATGGTCAACATAGCTCTTTTGACGAGACTGTGCTGCCCGCAAGCGGTCTCGGATCAAGCGAACTTGCTCTTCAGCATGCACCAATAAATCTGGTCCATAGAATGGTCTTTCTCCTGACTTAGACCAGTTTAAAGGTGTCCTACAAGCTCTCCCATACAGTGCCTCAAAAGGTGACATCTGTATGCTCGATTGATAGCTATTGTTGTAGGAGAACTCTGTATACGGCAAGCACTTCTCCCAGTTCTTGTTATAAGCCAACACACAAGCTCAAAGAAGATCTTCCAATATTTGATTTACTCTCTCAGTTTGGCCTCCGGTTTGAGGGTGATAAGCGGTGCTGAAAGAGAATTCTGTCCATGTTGCTTGTTGTAGAAAACTCCAGAAATAAGAGGTGAACTGAGGGCCACGATCAGAGACAATGACCTTCGGTACACCGTGGAGACAAACAATCCTAGAAATATATAGCTCTGCTAACTTATGACCATTGAAGACGGTCTTGATGGGAATAAAATGTGCTACCTTTGTCAGACGATCAATGATCTCCCAAATCGCATCGGACCCATTTTGAGTCCTTGGAAGACTAGTAACAAAATCCATACCGATCTCCTCCCATTTCCAATTGGGAATAAACAGTGGTTGAAGGGTACCAGCTGGCTTCAAGTGTTCAGCTTTGACTTTTTGACAAATATCACACTCAGCAACATACCGAGTGATTTGCCGCTTCATCTGGCTCCACCAAACTTTACTCTTCAAATCCTGATACATCTTGGTACTCCCAGGATGTATAGAGAATTTGGAATTGTGAGCTTCTCTGAGAATTAAATCCTTCAACTGGGGATCTGATGGTACAACTACGCGATTATTGTACCAAAGGATGCCCTGGGCATCTTCAGAAAATTCTTTGGCTTTGCCTAACTTCAAAGCTTCTCGGATTTTGACCACATCTGCATCTATTTTCTAGGCCTCCAAAATTTGATCTTCTAAAGTAGATTTCAGCTCTAGAGCAGCAAGAAATCCTTCTACACCCATTTCAAGATTTAGCCACTAAAACTCGGCACACAAGCCTTTCGAATAAGGTGTTACCGACAAGCAGTTGCATTGCGACTTTCTTCTCAAAGCACCAGCTACCACATTGGCTTTGCTTGGGTGATAATGAACCCCCATATCATAGTCCTTGATCAGTTCAAGCTATCTTCTTTGTCTCAAGTTCAGATCAGCTTGAGTAAAAATGTATTTTAGGCTCTTATGATCAGTATAGATCTCGCAACGATTACCGATGAGTAATATTGCCAAATCTTTAGAGCATGGACTATGGCTGCCAATTCTAAATCATATATGGGATAATTCACTTCATGAGGCCTCAACTGCCTTGATGCATATGCCACAACTCGGCCTTCTTGCATGAGAACACAACTAAGCCCATGGCGAGATGCATCGCAATAAATATTGAAGCTCTTGTGAATATCTGGCAGAGTGAGAACTGGAGCTTTGGTCAGGAGTTCTTTCAATATCTGAAAACTTTCTTCACACTCAGCTGACCATTCGAACTTCTTTTCCTTCTTCAAAAGCTGGGTCATTGTCCTTGCAATTTTAGAGAAATTTTCAATGAACTTGCGGGTAGAAACTTCGAATGTCGGTGATGCTCTTGTGCTGACCCCAATTTAGTACATCTTGTACCTTACTTGGATCAACAATGACACCACCTTCAGCTAGTACATGACCCAAAAAGCTGATTTTCTTGAGCCAAAACTCACACTTGCTGAACTTTGCATAGAGTCGATGCTTGCGTAGTGTTTCCAACACAAGTCTCAAGTGCTTCTCATGCTCTTCATAAGACTTGGAGTAGACGAGGATGTCGTTAATAAATACAACAACGAATTTGTCCAAGTACTCCATGAACACTGAATTCATGAGATTCATGAAATAGGCTGGTGCATTTGTCAGACCAAAAGACATGACTATACTCGTACAAACCGTAACAAGTAGATAATATTGTCTTTGGAATGTCCTCAGTTCTGACCTTGATCTGATGATAGCCTGATCATAAGTCAATCTTTGAAAATACGTGGGCTCCAGTCAATTGGTCGAACAAATCATCAATACGAGGAAGAGGGTACTTGTTCTTGACAGTGGCTTCATTTAGCGATTGGTAGTCCACACACATCCACAAAGTCTTGTTTTCTTCTTGACAAAGATTACCATGCATCCCCATGGTGAGGAACTCGGTTGAATAAACCCCTTGTCAAGCAATTCTCCAAGTTGTTTATTTAATTCCACCAATTCGTTGGGATCCGATACGACCATTTTGATATGGGCGTAGTACCAGGTGCTAGTTCGATCACGAACTCCACTTCGCGATATGGGGGCATGCCAGGAAGTTCTTCCAGAAAGACATCAGGATACTCACAAACTACTAGTACCATCTCCAAGGTAGGAGTGGTACCAGCCTTCACAGCAAAAAGATGAGAATCAACAGTCTTGGGGTTGAAAACAACTTGTTTGTCGTTTTCATTTGTGACAGAAATGGATCCCTGAGCACAATCAATTTGTCCCTAATTTTTGGACAGCCAATCCATTCCCAAAATAACATCCATTCCTTCAGAATCTATCACTATCAGATTTCTCAAAAATTCTACCCCCTGTATCTCTATTTTTATACCCCGACAGACTTGATTAGTTCGAAAAACTGATCCCGAGGATTGAATAAAATATGGTGGCTGGAGTGTATGCAATTCTAACTGATGAAGAACAACAAAATACCTTTTGACAAAAGAATGGGATGCTGCTGAATCAAATAAAACTGCAACTAAATTAGAATTAACAAGAAGCGTACCCAAGATGACGTCTAGCGCGTCAATTGCCTCCTCAGCCGTGACATGGTTCACTCGGCCATGTGCCTGAGCTAGAGCAGACTTGGCCACTACCCTCTGAGGTGGTGCTGGATGCACAAGTGTTGCAGATGGGCCAACAGGAGGTTAGCCACATGCCTTTGCCAAGCACTGATTTGCGAAATGTCCCGAAGTCCGCAATGATAACAGATCACACCGCCCGACATTGCCGACATTTGGTGGCTGATTTCCACTAGCTCTTGGCTATTGATTAGGTGGTGCGGGGTGAGGTGCAAAAGCGGTGGCCTCGGTGGAGTGGTGCTAGGAGCACGAGGGGTTGAGCTGCCGGGCGCGCCTCAAAAAGCGTCACCGATGCTATTTGAAAAGCCCTCTTTAGCTTGCGCGATTCTTCCAATGCATTAATCTTGCCCTCAACAATGATGGCCTTGTTGACAAGATCTGGAAATCTCGAAAGTCAAGAGCCGCAAGTGCTAGCTGCAATTCTTCTGTCAGACCATTCATGAATCGGCTGCGGTGACAGATGTCAGTAGAAACATCGTCTGGAGCATACCGAGCCAAAAAGTTGAATTCATGGAGATACTCGGTCACGCTCTTTTCCCTTGCTTAAGAGCAAGAAACTATTCTTCGCTTGATCAACATAACTCCTTCGAATGTGCGCTGCGAAGACTTCCTGAACTCATCCCAAGTTGGGGCGTGTTGGTGGTTGGATAGCATGGAAGTTATCCCACGGGCATTGGCGCACCATCTAGGCGATAGGTGGCAAATAGAACTTTCTCTTCCTTAGAGCATTGGGCTATTAGCATCTTCTTTTCAATAGCTCTGAGTCAATCCTCAGCTTCCATTGGATCCTTAGAGCTAGAGAACACTGGAGGGGTTAGTCCTTTGAAAGTCAACCAGACCTCCATGATTCCGATTCCCTCCTGCACCGATATGTGGTACTGGAGCTGCAGAAGTGTTGCGTGCAATCTGCTCGAGGATGCGCGTCTGGTCCATCCGGTTGTGCTCTATTTGAGCAAGAACCTCCACCATGCTGGGCGGTGGAGGAAGCTCTTCTCTTTGTTGACCACCCTAATGATCATGGCGGTTAGAAGGTTCCGCACACTCTTCTCGTGCGTAAAGATCATGGACAGCAGTGGAGCGAGATCCTAGGGGTGCTGACTCGCCTCCCTACTAAGCCCTGGATCGAGTGGTTGCTCCTGCCATTCTGTTGCCACCCAATGGTTAGAAACCAGATGAATGACACTATGGCATGAGCTCAATCTAAATTCAGGACATCAAGATATTACTATTTATAGTTTGAATAATGATATAATATGCACTAAATTCTTAACATCAAAAGGGTGCACAAAGGCTCAGATGCCAATACAAGATTCATTAAAATAGATAACCAAGTTTCGGTAAGGTTACATCCATATACGTTAACAGACGAAATGGCCACCGCACGAAACGAAAGTCTTACAACAAAACATACTTAATTAAACAAGTGCTATCCTATTACACTTATTTAGGGACAACTACTCGATGGATACAACTCCAGATAGCGAGTTTGCAACACCTACAACCTAGATATAGCCATCCCGGTTAAAGTTCACCGGAAACTCATCTAAAAGATGAGCTCCAGGTGATCCTGTGTTTATGGGGCTCAAGGGATTGTAAAGACGTCGTGGAGATCCTAACAAAGAAATGTGACCTCCATGGGGTGCCGGCCACTGTGTGCGAGGAAAACCTACAGACATCCGGGCTTGGCGATACTGTCCATAAGTATGTATTAGCCCTGCCACTTCTGGAAGTCGAAACCCTAGTGGTGTTGTAGCAGTTGGAGAGGTCGCGTTGCCACCATAAAGCACGTTACGAGGAACACGATTCATGTTGACTCCGATCTAGAGGTACTCCTGGGCTTCTCTAAGACAACATCGGGTCTCCCATAGCTCGTACACGTTGCAGCGTTGGATTTGGTCCATGATGTGAACTAACCTCGCTAACTGGCGTACTTGTGGGTCCTCTCCAAACTGGATCTCATCGAATGTGTTCACCTCTGCGCTAGGACCTTGTTTTGGAAAATGGTCATAGGGTGGCTGAGACAACTCCGTCAGATCATGACGAAGATGGCTCATAACCCCATTGGCCGCTTCCTGAACGACCATGGCTTCAGAGGTGGCATGAACTTGGATATAGCATGGAATGCTTCCTGACACCTATCTAGCAATAATGTTGACTACACCTCGATACTCTTCCATCCCAGGTCCTCGATCTCGACGGTAGATAGCATACTCCGGATGGTAGGTGAAATTGGCTCGCCACATCATATCTCGCAGCAATGCGGGATATCCGTCTACTTCCTCAGCATGGGTCTCCCTGACCAAATGCCAGCTGCTCATCTAAAACACACAAGGACAGGGTAAGTGAGCAAAACAGTTTGTAAACCCAATTGAAATTTGGGGTAAGAAATGACACTGAGATGGATGAGGAATAAAAGACTTTCATAACTTAATATTTTTGAAAATATTTTGTTATTTTAGAAAATAGCTTCACAGAAGTCTCACTAATGCTAATGACCATGCTATTTATAACCTACAGTCAGTATGGCTCTGATACCAGCGCTGTGAGACCCCGAAATCGAATCTGTTTTTAAATTAAGAGTTTATACCTGAGGCATAACTCTTAACAAGAAATGAGCTCGATTTCAGTTCCCCGGATATGTGTCTCACATTAGTTCCCAAGATTAAAGACTAATGTGCACATATCCTAAACAACATCTGTACACAGTCATACAAAGGCCATACATTTATAACATAAATTTACAAGGCGAGTTATTCAGTACATAAGTTACATACGAGACCAACGGTCAACAAAACACCAGAGTTTGCAGCCGAAACAACTATAAACACCAAAAGATACCACTAAGTGTGCCCCATCACCCGTATGCAACTGAGTGGAGGTAGAAACAACCTCATTCATTAGCGTTGTGATAATTGATGCTAACGGATGGATCGTAAGCATAATTGTCCTCACCTGCAACAAGTGATTAATATCATTGAGTACAAAAGGTACTCGCAAGAATTACACAAAACTAATAAAAGAAAGTGTTTAATAAAACCTAGCCAAAGGATTAGAAATTATACATGTAAAGGCTATCCAAAGGAAAAAGGCTATATTGGCAGTAGTTTTGCATAAAGCAACAATTTTACTCCTACACTTTCTAATTTGCAGAGGCCATTTTGTAAACACAATTTGGACCAAAAGAATTTAGGTGACTTTGATGTAATCATAAATCAAAACATCTCAAAGTGGCTGCCCACTTTGAGCAGCTAACATGCATGAACACCCATCCATGCAGATACCAGGTTGTCACCCTGTCAAGTTGTTAATTTAATAGTCTAACGATGATGTCAATCAACACAAGCGTCGTCCGTAACCGTGGACACGGCTATTCGAATAGTTTTAACCCTGCAGAGTGTACATCTTTACCCACACAACTTAATCAGCCAATAAGCCTCTGGATAATAACACACTTCCTTTGGTATACCAGCCAGGGAAATCAAGACTCAGTATTTTTCAGCAAGAAAATCATATTGGTTTGGATCACCCTCACGAGATGAAACCCCGATTGGTTTGGATCACCCTCACGAGATGAAACCCCGATTAGAGTACAAGCTCCATATAGAACTTGCTAAACAGGCAGGTAAGTTGTGTTGGAG
The DNA here is from genome assembly GCA_036346255.1 of Ampelocalamus luodianensis. Classification (NCBI taxonomy): domain Eukaryota; kingdom Viridiplantae; phylum Streptophyta; class Magnoliopsida; order Poales; family Poaceae; genus Ampelocalamus; species Ampelocalamus luodianensis. The sequence continues at coordinate 37,764,672 of CM070630.1, forward strand.
TGAACCAGTGTAATGCAGTTAGTTTGTGGGACAAAACCCATCTTAAGAACAAGTGCTCTCTGTCACATTATAAGCTTACAATGGGTTCCAAGGAACATAGGATTTCACGGTCCCACGTCCTCACACCACCTGTGTTCCAACTCAATAAAACTCTCTCCTAACTTAACCAAGCGGCGCCCATACACCTCGTGTGGAAGTACGTATGACTACCCAAAGTTCGGTCCTTGGTGATCTGGACAAGACTACCACATACCCAAATCTCGTGCACGAAGGCAAGCTCACTAGCATCCCCTAGTCCAAATCGAAAACATGGTTAAATTTGTAAAACTTACACTTAACAAACAGATCCAAGATCTGAACCAAAGTAAAAATGATAACTTGTTCAGTGTTTCCCAAAGTTGACAAGATAACCCCGTCAACCAACTACCATATCTATTGATCGGCATGGCTAAGCATTTATGTAAAGACCATATATTCCAACACATGACTTCTACCTTAAGCATAAATTATGAAATGATTAAGGGCAAGCAACAATGATTAGGATATAACTAATTAGACTCACAAATTATTGATACACCAAAATAGCATGCACGAGATATCATTGCATTTCAAAATACTAAAGTCTGAAACTCGGTATCAAAATGATGCAAGAGGATGTTTGCCTTGTTGATAAACCACTTGTTCACTCTCTGAAGCCTCGGCAATATAGTCTCTCTCGTTGGGCAAATCAGAATCTAAAAAGGGTGACAACAAATGAAGATCGAAAATAGGATAGCAAAAAGGCCAACATGCTGAAAAATACATGACAAGTTTACCAAATAAGGTTCTATTCTTCTAAGTGACTTAGGTGAAAATTTTTGGTTCAGATGGAGTTCAATTAAACTTTCTGTGAATTATATCAGGTTAAGGTTCTTAAACTTTGTAAGACCTGGGATTAATACTCCCGAATCCTCTGTGCATTTCTAAACTAGTCCTATGATCAATAGCTAGTTCACACATTAACAAATATGATGACATCCATAATTCGCATAACTTTATTAATTATCAATATAGTTTATTACAAGAGAGGCTTACAGGCCAACAATAAAATATCACAGTGGAAGATGAAGAAGTAGTAGTAGGGTCCAGCTGATCTGCCACAGGCAATCGACTAGGGTAGCGGCCTAGTCGTCACGATCCACACCTACAGCGAAGTCCTTCTCCTCTGAAATTTGTTTGCATAAAGCAAGTATGAGCACTACTACCGTGCTCGCAAGTTACACCCAATATTGAATTATGATGCATGCATTAGGTAAACAAATGAGACTAGCAGGGTTTATTTTGCGTAAAGCAGCAGTTTCAGTTTAAAAACTCATATTAATTTTCATGGCCATTTTATACTATATCTAAAATCAGTTTTGAAATGATAGTTTTATAGTGTGGATAACCTCCATAATTGAAAGGTGAAGGATACCCTCCTATCACATGGCTAACCGCCCAAATTCCCAATTGAATAAAGATCCAAAAACATATGATAAAGTTATTTTTGAAAACAAAACCAAGGTCTAACATTGAGTGGCTTTGCTAGCATGTCCATGACCGCGGATACGGCTATTCAAATATATTGACACTCTGCAGAGATTGTATAACTTTACCCACAAGACACGACTCCTCTAGTTTATTTGGCATCCATCGATACCACCGCTCACTACCTTAGGTAAGCAGTCTAGAGCACGTGACAAGGCCTTTACAATGCGCCATTCCACCGTAGTCCCGCCTCGCTAAGGTTTCGCTTCCTTTGGACTGATCGTCCTCCGGGAGCCCCCTCTTGCGCTAGGTGGGAATACTATCTGACCGACACCCACACAACCGGATGGAACGACCACGGTGAAACTTTGCAAATTAGTCAGCTAGGTCCCCTCCCCATTGTCAGGACATGTGGTAGTATGTCGAACCCGGGAGCGAAGGATCCCGAATTCTCTGTGTTTATACACTAGTCTAGGACTTCTAGTGCACACAGTCAAACAAAAGTGATAGCAAAGTCATATCACACATTTTATTAATAATAATTTCTGAGTTTATTACAAAAAGGGCCTGAGGCCAAATAGAAAAGAGATAACACAGCAGAAATAAAATAGTGGTAGACCACACGACTTGTCACGAGCAATAAATGCAGGGGTGTAGCCTATTCGTCCAGATCCTCACCGTCCTGATAGAGGTCTTCTCCTGCATAAAGATTATTCAGCAAGAGTAAGCACAACTTCCGTGCTTGCAAGTTACACCCAATATTGAAAGTTAATGCATGCATAAGGTAAACAAAGGATGATGGTAGGGTTGTTTTGCATAAACAGCATTTTTGGGGTAAATACCATTAATAAGTTTCTAAGGCCAGTTTTAATATTATAATTGAAATTAGTGATTGAAATGATAATGAATAGTGGATAACCTCCATTAAATGAATGGTGAAGGATACCCTCCATTAAATGAATGGTGAAGGATACCCTCCTATCACTTGGCTAACCGCCCAAATTTTACCATAGGATTATCCATCCTAAAATCACCTGTGGAAATTATTTTATAAACCAAAAACAAGTCTAACTTAGAGTGGCTTTGCTAGCATGTCCATGACCGCGGACGCGGCTATTCGAATAGTTTCTACTCTGCAGAGTTTGTACAACTTTACCCACACGATATAATTTGCTTTTAATGTCGGCCAATGCACGCTTCCGAAGGCGTGTGACTAAGCAATTATCATGAGGTCGTTACAATGCAGTGTTTTAATGTATTTATGCCCGCTAAGGTTTCGCTACCATCGGACTAACCATCCTCCGGGAGCCTCCTCTTGCGCCAGGTGGGACTAATGTCTAACCAACACCCACACATACAACATAGCACAAATAACACCAAGACCCCACAAATTATTTAGCCAAATCCTGCCCATACGAGACATGTGGTGGTACGGTAAGGCGTAGCAAAATACGCTCAAAGGCCGGTCCTTAACTGACTTGGGCGACTTTCCATTTAAATAAACCCATGGGCCTTAATCCTAACCAGATTAGGCCGTGCATGAACTCTGCACCCACCATACATCCATCTGCCCTTAATTCCAAACCCATTTTATTTTATTTGGAGGGAAAACCTCTTAATAAGCCTTTTGTGGTAAAACAATACCACGGAATCAAATTTAAAATCAAATTGTAAATGATTTGGCTAAACCTTCCCAAATTTATAAATACGATCTAAGCATGGCTAAGCGTATGACAAATTTTACCTAAGGGTGTCAAGGTATTCGTAATCAATAAACAAATTAGCCATACAATGGAAATTAGAATTACTACATACAAAAATAGGACATTTAACATTTATATAAACATATGCATGCAATAGTAATTTGAAAATAGGAATTAAATACTTTAAAATACTGGGAATAATATGATCAATAGTGTAACTTGCCTTTGTTGATGTCTTGAAACTCTAAATCGTCGGAAGGATCTAACTCTCCGGAGTCGTCGAGGTCTATACGCGAAAATACGACAAATTCAATATTCAAATTCAAATAAATTCAAAAACTCAGCTCAAAATAACTCCAAATTGAAATATTTTGTTTTAAATAGCTAGATCATGATTTTAGATAAATTTTGCAACTTGAACCACCCAATTTGGAGTTCAGATGCAAAAGATATGAATTTTTGAAGTTTAATACAAAATTTGGAATTTAATTGAATTTCTAGAATTAATTTTCTATTGGAAAATCAATTTATTGCGCAATGCTGACGCCAGCGAGGAATTTCCGGAAATATAAAGAATTAAATTTATTTCCTGACGAGTGGGGCCCATGTGTCATAGACACGGTTCATGTGCACCATGCCCATGGACTTGTGGCTCGGGGGTTGGGTGCTCACGCGGCGCCACATGCGCGGGATTGGTGACATGGCGCACACGTGGCCCTGAGGTGGCGCCACGGTGGCATGTGCGTGGCTGAGCCACGTAGGCCGGAGGCCGACGGTGCCTCGGCGAGTGGCTCGCCGCCGTTTTACGCCGCGGCGAGGGGTGCGGGTGTGCTCAACAGAAGGAGGAGGTCACGGCGAAGCTGTGCCCTACCCAAACAGCGGCGCAGTGGGCTGAAAAGGTCATCGACGATGAGGATTGGCGGCGGTGGCTTGAGGTCGACGGCGAAGGAGGTGTTCCGGCGGCTCTCCGAGGGAGTGAGTGGTCGCACGGGCTTCGCGACGATGCTGCTGGTGTCGGAGACGAGGACGAAGTGGCTCCGGTGGCGGCGCAACTGAAGCTCGGAGCTTCCATGGTCGCCGGCGAAGAAACTTGAATTCCGGGCGCTACGGTGACGGAGGCGAGCTGTGGATGGTGGCGGTGTGTTGTGGAGGGTGCGGCGGTCCCGGCGCACCTATTTATCGGGCGCGGGCGTGGCCGGGCTGCCGTGGAGAGCACGAAGGTCCGCGCTATCACGGCGGCGAGATTTTGGGGATTTAGGGCACCGGAAGGGAAAGTGATGGCCGTGTCGGGGGCGGAGGGAATCAAGGGTTTAAATGCGCGCATCAAATCAGGAGATACGGCTCGATTCGTGCAAGTATGGAAGGTTTTCGGATTTGCGGCAATGGCGGGCGCGAGGTAAAGAAGGAAGGAGGCGAGGAGGAAGAAGGAAAGGAGGACGGCGACTCGGAGTCGTCCGATTTTGATCCCACGGTCGAAATTAGATCGTGCGAAGCGGTAAGTGATGGTGGAGCGCAGCCGTCGGATTAAAATCGGGCGGCTCAGAGAGGGGGAAGGGGTTTGCGCGGGAGGAGCAGGCCGAGTTGGCCGCGTGTGCGTGCGAAGTGGGCTGGACCGAGTGGGTTTCGGCCCACTGGTTGTTTGAAGATTTTCTTTTGATTTCTGATTTAAATAATTGCTGATAATTCAATTAGGCTTTAGAATATAACAAATTAAGTCCAAAAATTTTGAGAAAATTCACAGAAATTCTCTGGAGCATTTAGGACTTAAGCAAAATATTTCCAGCTATTATCTGGTAATAGATTTTGCAAATAAATTTGTTTAGCTTTAAATTAATTAAGGAAAAGCTTTTGAAAATTCCAGAAAATCCACAAAAATAATGAAATTTTAATTTCAACTGAAATTTGAAATTTGGGCTGTTACATAGTACGATGTGGCTTAGCAAAGGAACGCTCAGAGGCCGATCCTTAACTGACTTGGGCAACTTTCCATAAAACCCATGGGCCTTAATCTTAACCAGATTAAGCCTATGCATAAACCTTCACCCACCATTCATCCATTTCGCCCAAGTCCAAACCATTTTTGGTTTTATCTCATTTTTCAAAGCATTTTTAAAACTCCTATGACATACCAATGCCAATGTAACACCCTGGCTATTCGAAAGCTAAGATGTCACCTAAATCATCTATCATACAACCATAATGCGGAAGAATTTGAATAATATCAACTAATGACTTAAAGAGATCACTATTTAATAGAACCATGGCATGACAATAGTCTGAATTCAAGCAAGTATAACGAAGGGTGATCGAAGATCTCAAGCAATACATAATCAATCATAACATAGAGAGGTTATTAACCACATCTAAATTTAATTATTACAGTTCATCAATTAACGAATGAAGGCTAGAACCAAGTCCTATTATTGAATTGAGATATGGTGAAGTGAACGAATAGTGTATGTCTATTCCCTCCCAATAGAGCCATCATCAACGATCACCTAAAATAAACAAACAAAGCAAGAATGAGTCCGAGACTCGGCAAGTCTGATGAATAATTGAACCTACAACAATTATGAACAAGGCAACATCTTTTAAGAATAAGAACATAACATCGAATGAATATATTAATGAATGAAATGAATGGATTGATTGAAATGAATGGACTGCACACGTGCTTATACTGGTATAGCTAGTGACACACCCGTCGGTGTTCACTTAAGCCCGTATTTATCAAAATACGGGGATCCAAAATACCGTATGAAGAACGTTTCATACGTGTGTCCAAAACTGCCCACATTGGAATGGTGGGACTTCACATGCCCATACTGGAATTGATGGGACTTTAGACTCCACTCCCGTGGAGCTCCACTCTCGTGGACGGAACATGAACATGGATGCATTAATGAACGTAAGTATTATGACTAACATCATCTGCACACATATGAAAGAACATACGCAAGGAACATAATCATTGGAACCTCTTGTATTCTTTAATCTCCACTCCCGTGGATATTCCACTCCCGTGGACGAAACATGAATATTGAAGCTTCTCTCATATCAAACAAAACACAATACTAATCATCAAGCATCCAGTATTTACAAATCACACAAAACTCAATGTACTTGCCTTTAGCGTTGGGATGCGTTAGGAGGCAATAACGATGCCGCTAACTCCAGAGCCTCACCTCCTACACCATTAGATTACTCAATAAGAACCATTATGTCAAGACACTACTCGCAACACATACCCCAACACCCCAATGTTTCATTGCATACTTTACGCGAATTGAACTACATTCTAGCTGGAAGCCGTAACGGACAGCAGCAGTAAAAGTGACATAACTTTTACTTTGAAATTCATAAAAATGTAAACTCAGGATTGTTTGAAATTTAACAAGATTATCTACAACAACCTAGTTGATGGAAATCCCAAATTCCGAAAGTACCAAGCCCCAAAAGACCGATGAACACCCTCTGTCAGAACTGCCCGACACTTCTGGGCAGCAGCATGAAAATGGCCATAACTTCTAATTGGCCAAACCAATCTTAGCGTTTATTTATCAATATCCAAAGCTAAGAACCATGCCTATAATAACCTAGTTGGGTGAAAGCCCTGAATTTGCCATTAACTTGGTCATATATAAAAAGGCAATTTGACAATTCAGTCTCGTCAGGGTTCAGGACAGTCAACTTAAAACATGCATAACTTTTATTCTATAAATCCAAATGGGGTGTTATTTATCAATCCTAAAAGCTAATGAGATCACGTACAAAAGTCGTTATGGGCAAGACTTCTGAGTCATCTTATAACTAGATCATATTTTAACAATTACAATGACTGCTAATTCTCGTCAGAATTCGGGACAGCAGAAACTAAAACGATCATAACTTTTGATCCGTACATAGGAATCAGGTGTTCTTGGCGTGAAGTGAAAGCTAAGAACATTATCTAAATAACTCTAGGAGATCAAAACTTCTAATTCAGCCTCTAAGAACCCGAAACTGACTACGCAATCCACTGGACAGAATTGAATCTACAACAGGACGAACTCAATCCAATCAAACTAATCCAATTTCACATCTAAACATCAAACAGCGAGGAAATGAATTGATACCCTTGGAGATGCGTGTTACGCTGATCAAACCCGGCGAGAACAACCTCTCCTCTTCTCCTTCTTCCCTTTCTCCTTTCTTCTCTTGCCGAAATCCCTTTCTCCCTCTTCCTTTTGGCCAATGGCAGCAGCAAGGAAGGAGATGCAGGGGTGTATGGGGGCATGCTACAGTACCAGGCGGCGCTACAGTACCTGGGGCAGCGCTACAGTGCCGTGCTACAAGTACAGGGGTGGTTGTCTAGGGTTTTAGGGGCAAAAAAAGGGGCAGCTTGGGCCATGGGCCTTAGGGGCGCCTCCCCCCTTAATGGCCCACTTCATGGCCGGCCAAAGACAGCCCTTAGCTTGGGCTGGAGGCCCAAGTTCCCAATTCTAATAGAATCCCTAAATTTAATTTAATTTTTCTCTTCCGAACAAGTTTCTCTCTTATCGATATACGGGATATTACAGCCAAGGATACGTAAACAACATTTGATTCTTGGCTGAAATTCTCCAAATCAAATATTTTTGGTCTAAGCATGGCTAAGAATATATTTTTCCAAAGAACATCTAGTCAGTACTGTTGTACTAACCAGAGTTTTATCTAGAGTGACAAGGTGTAAGGGATTCAATGTATAATTTTTTTTTGTCAAGTACGAGACCAGTAAGTAAACCATCCGTATTATGATCATAATCCAATAATCCAAACTTTTGCAATTATGTAATCCTATACTCCTATATCGATTAGTTCAGTATCCACCATATCAGTCTATTTCTATGATCTGACTTCCATCGATCCAACATTCAGCAATGCTCCAATCCATTATTCCTTAATGAATTATTTCTAATAATTCAACACCCATCAATCCGATGATTATGCAATCCTATAATCCAATTTTCGATAATTCCATATCCAATGATTATCTATTTCTATAATCTAATCTTTGATAATCCATTATCAACAATTATCTACTCCTAGAATCTAATTGAGCTTTATTTTCTAAAATCCCACCAAGACTTTAATCCTACAATCCAACATCCAAGAAAATCAATATTCTACAATGATTATATCTATAATTCGATCTCAATAATCCAATATCAACAATTCAATATTTGACTATAGTATCTATCTATCATCCAATATTTATTAATCCAACGTCAACAATTATCTACTTCTAACATCCACTATCCAATAATTAGTTATTTCTATAATCCAACCATAATAATCATGTAATCTTAGAATCCAATCTCCAATAATTATATGTTCCTATAATTCAACATCAAACAATTACTTCTACAATCCAATACCCAACACTTATTCGACCCTTATAATCCAACAATCAACAATCGTAACAATTTATATGCAAAATTCATGTATTCATATAATCTAATATCTAATAATTATGTTGTTCTATACTCCATGCAATATACATCTCTATAATTCAATTTCTGACAATTCCATCTTTGCAATATTTACCAACAGACTATTCCTGTAATTCAATATTCAACGATCATATAATATCATATTCCAATATTTTCACTTCCTATCTCCATTATATATATCAGATTCGGAATGGTTCTCCATACGGTCTATATTGACAATAAATGGCTATACAATGGAATAGGGAATAACTACAAAGCTTTAAAACAGGGATTTAAATTACTTGTATTTAAATAGGCATGCAATAATAATTTAAAACAGAATTTAAATAATTTAAAATACTAGGCTCAATATGATCAATAGTATAACTTGCCTTGCTTGATTAGTTGCTCTCAAACAGTACGAAATCGACTCTCAAGTCGTCAAAAATCTATCTGTGAAAATAAACCAAATTCAATCAAAATTCAAATAGAACTCAAATGAACTTCAAATTAAATAATTTTAGTTTATATAGCAATACCTTCAATTTATACAAATTTAGAAATTTGAATGGGCTCAATCGGAGTTAGGATGCAAAAGATATGGGCTTTGGAAGATGGAAATTACATGAAATAATGAAAATCATAATTCCATGAATTTACTGAATTACTTTTCTACTGAAAAATCGATTAATGACATCAACTGACATCAGCAAGGATTAATCAGCAGAAAAGAAAAGGAAATAGAAAATCCCTTGACATGTGGGACCCACATGTCAGTGACTCGGCTCACGGTGAACCTAGTTCACCGAGCCAGCTTAGGGCTTTGGATTCGAACTGCCGCATCAGCATTGACGTGGCAGATGACTGGGCTTCTAGGGTTTAGGTGGCGCAGACGTGGCGATGAGGTGGCACCACGGTGGCGTACACGTATGCGTGCCACGTCGACACAAAGCCGGTGGCGCACACGGGGACCAAGGGTCCGGTGAACGACAATGACTTGGTCGGCGGCGAGGGCATCACCAAGGATCACAATGCGCACAGCTTGGTCACCTGAGACTGAGGCGAGGGTGGCGGCGGCGGAGCAAATCAAGTCATGGAGGCGCGGTGGTTTGGGCGGTGCTCCAGCGAGGGCGAGGCGCGCACCGGGTCGGCGACGATGTGGCAGTATCGACGATGCCGACGGTGACTGCGAGGCGGCCGTGATGACGCTGGAATTGAAGAAGAAAGCGCGCTCAGCCGGGGATCTTCAATCTTGAAATACAGCAAAACCAAGAGGGGAGTGGACTAGCGAGTCGAGGGGTTTGGACAAGGGAGAGATTGCGCACCCGGTGCTCCCTTTTATAGGGGCCAGGGAGGGGTGAGGGAGGAGATCGTGTGCGCGATGGAGAGGGGAGAGGCTAGATTTGGGAAAGGTGGTGAGTGGCGGTTTGACCGCATGCAACTGTGTGGAGAAAAGGGGCGGCAAAAGCGGCGAGGAGGGAGCTCCCACGCGCGGTAATGGCGGCGGTTTCGGGCGTGGCTGGAGGAGGAAGAAAGTGGGGGAGAAGAACGTGCGAGGCCGTTGGTTTTAGATCCAACGGTCCTCGTTGATTGCGACATTCGAACTGTCCGAACTCAACATCAAGATCTGACCGTTCAAAAGAGATCGGACGGTCCACAACGGTGTGAACATTCGGACCACCGAACGTCCGCTAAAGATCGGGCCGTTTATTAAAGATCCGACGGCTGAAAATGATCAAAGAAGAAAAACGTGGGGCGCGGATGAGTGAGGCTGACACGCGGGCCCCGCGTGTTAGTGAGGGTGTGAGAGAGAGGGCACGCGGAAGGACTGGGCCAAAACGGGCCGCGCACGAAGGAAAGCTGTAACACCCTGGCTATTTGGAAGCCAAGATGTCACCTAAATCATCTAACATACATCCATAATGTGGAAGAATTTGAATAATATCAACTAATGATATAAAGAAATCACTACTTAATAGAACCATGGCATGACAATAGTCTGAATTCAAGCAAGTGTAACGAAGGATGATCGAAGATCATAAGCAATACATAATCAATCATAACATGGAGAAGGTATCCTTCCTTCACCATTTAAACTTATTTATTACAGTTCATCACTTAACGAATGAGAGATAAAAACTAAATCATATTGTTGAACTTGAATATGGTGAATTGCATGATTAGTGCATGTCTACTCCCTCCCAATAGAGCCAGCATAAATGATCACCTAAAATAAAACAAACAAAGCAAGAATGAGTCCGTGACTCAGCAAGTACAGTGAATAAATGAACATACTAAAAATATGAACAAAACTTCATCATTAAAAATGCGAACATACCCCGAATGAGTATATGGATGAATAGAATGAATGAATCTAATGAAAAGAATGGACTGCACACATGCTTATACCGGTATAGTTAGTGACACACCCGTCGGTGTGCACTTAAGCCCGTATTTAACCAAAATACGGGGATGTAATACCCCATTTTCGTTTAGAAAGATTTCAGTTCGAATTCAAACTTAGAAATAGAAAATTTGGCGTTTCGCCGGTTCTTCTAGTTTTGGGCCTGGGCCTTTGGCCAGCAGGCCCCGAGAGGAGGCCTTGTGGGCCAAGGGGGAGCTGCCTTGGAGCCAAGGAGGGGGCAGCCATAAGGCCCAAGCCCACCTAGTGGCCGGCCAAAGGGGCCTTAGGGGCGGCCAAAACCCTAATTTCCTCCCTACTCCCACCTCTCCCCTCCTGCAGCCGCCACTTCTCCCCTCCACCTTGCGCCACCTTCCAGCAGGGAGCCCCTCCTCCACCTCCTTGCTGCTGCCCAAGGTCATGGTGGTACCTCCCATCTCCGGAGCTGCCCGTGGTGCCAATCTTCCCTTTGGCGGCATCTCGCGAGGAACGGATTGGATCTTTGGAAGGTCGCTGATCAATAGGGCGGGGAACATCTTCGTGGATCAACCATCGACTTCTTGGTTGCAGCAAGGGTAACGAATCCCGAGCCTCTTCGGTTGATTGGTGGTAGAAGTTATTTGGATCATATTTGTTTAGATCGATTTGCTGCGAGTAGAAAGTTGTTCTGTCCAGAACCTTGCGCGGCCTGTTTCGTGTACCTAAAGGCAAAATTAGGGATTTTGATCTCCTAGAGTTTTGTAGGTCTTGTTCTTAGCTTTCGGTGGCCGCCAAGAACACTAAAATCCGATGAACGAGTCAAAAGTTATGATAGATTTACTATCTGCTGTCCAGAATCCTAACGAGAATTAGCAGTCTCTGTATAGGTTGATTTATGGCCTAGTTAGAGGGTGATTCAGAGGTCTTTCCCATAACAAATTTTGAAGGTGATATCACTAGCTTTCAGGATTGATAAAGAACACTTCATTTGGATTTATAGATCAAAAGTTATGCACTTTTCAATGTGACTGTCCAGATTGTATGTCAGTCTGTCCAGATTGTATGTCAGTTTCTACCTTTAGTTTTGACCCGTGTGCCACTTTTTGTTAAAGGCAAAATTTAAATGTCGTGCCAACTAGTTTATTGTAGGTAATTTCAGAACCTTTTCAGATTGGTAAAGAACATTCAATTTGGAGTTACCTAATGAAAGTTATGATCTTTTTAATTCTGCTGTTCATTCTGTTGACAGTTTCTGTACTGAAAGTTTAAGCATTTATTAACCCATTAAATTGGCCAAATTGGTTTATCACGTCAACTAGAGTATTGTAGATTAGTCAGTTAAGAAGCTACAGCAATTGGGTTTACCATTTTTCGACTTCCAGACATTGAGTTATGTTAATTTCCGTGCTGCTGTCCAGATACAGTTTATGGCAGAAATCGTTGTTTTCAGTTTAGGCTTTGTAAGAATGACTTGAGTCATCGAGCGAGGGTAGAAAGCCGATTAGTAGTATTGGGTATATTATGTCCTTATTGAAATTATTTTACTTGTTTAGGAGGTGAAGCCTCGGGTTTAGGAGTATCACCTTTGCCGACTAACGCGTCGCATCGTGAAGGCAAGTACATTGCCACCCTTAATGATTGTGATTGATGAATGTTTATATGGTCATGCTGTGATTTTGTATGATACGAGAGAAGATGGATTGTCTATGTTCTTTCATATGTGTTGAATCCATGTTTTGTTATCATGTCTTTCAATATTCGTATTTCATTCTATGCATTCATTATGCATGTTTCATCCACGAAAGTGGATTGCAAGTCCCACCATTCCGGTGTAGGCGGTGTTGGACATTGTCATGTCCGTCCACGGAGTGGATTTGAAAGACCCATTAATTCCGAATGGGCATGTAAGACCATTAACTCCAAGATGGGCAATGTTGGACACCCGTATGAAACGTTCTTCATACGGAAGTGGATCCCGCATTTTTGTTAAGATGCGGGCTTGAGTGAACACCGGACGGGTGTTTCAGCGGCTATCTGCGGTATATGCATGTGTGCATCCATTCCTTTGATTTTGAGCATTCATATCATGTCTTCATATGTAGTCGGTTGTGATGTGATCGAACACGATGATGAGTTTGTCTTATTCATATTGAATGATTATCTTATTGATATATGTACTTGCTGAGTCATGGACTCACTCTTGCATTGTTGTTTATTTTAGGTAACCCCGATGTTGGCTCACTTGGGAGGAGTAGACACGCACTACTCGTTCACATCATCCTATTCATGTTCAAGATTAAATTTAGTTCTATCTTACATTCGTTAATGATGAACTGTAATAATTAAATTATAATTGGTGAAGGAAGGATACCTTCTCCACATTGAGGTTGATTTATTACTGCATATGAACTTTCATTATCAATGAACTGAAATAAATAGATTAGATGGTGAAGGAAGGATACCTTCATCATGTCTTGGTTGTTTTGATACTATCATTAGTTGATTTTATTCGAATTCTTCCGCAATATGGATGTATGTTAGATGTTTTAGGTGACATCTTGGCTTCCGAATAGCCAGGGTGTTACAGGGGATCCCAATCCCGTATGAAGAATGTTTCATACGGGTGTCCAAAACTGCCCACATTGGACTGGTGGGTCTTATGTGCCCATACTGGAATTGATGGGTCTTATAATCCACTCTTGTGGAAGGCACATGAAACAGGATGCATGAACTGAAGAATGAATTATGAACGACATCATATATATACTCATGTATATAACACATAAGAAAAGGACATAAACTTTGAATATTCTCGTGGATATCAGAAAAACACAATCTGATCATCAAGCATGCATCATACTCCAAACATATGAACATCAAAGTACTTGCCTTCCATGAAGCCTTTGCGGTAGTAGGTAAAGAAGATGTCTCTAAACCAAGCCTCTCTGCCTCTGAAGTAAGTACTCGAAATAAATATAACATATAATGAGCGCTTCCAATAACGTTCTACAACGCCTTTCGATAACCCACAATTAACTAGTTAGCTCTAATATGAAAGCAGACTACTCGGGCACAACCGAAACTGGACAGCAGAGCGGTAAAATCATATCTATTGATCTGGAACTCGGAATGAGATGAGATCAATTTCTATGGATTCTTAACTGACATATCTACAATACTCTAGTTGACAAGGTAACAGTTTGGCCAAGTTAATTTCTTGACAGATAACTGAAACAGCAGAAGAGAATCTGTCTACATAAATAAGATAGCAGTAAGAAAACGATCATAACTTTTAATCTACAACTCTGAATTGAGCGTTCTTTAACAATATGAAAAGCTATGACCAAGGCCTACAATAACCTAGTTGGGTGAAAGCCCTGAATTTTCCATTAACACCCTCATATTTTAAAAGACAACTTGACAGTTTATTCTCGTCAGGATTCTGGACAGCAGAGACGAAAACTAACATAACTTTTGATCCGTACTTCGGAATTCAGTGTTCTTGGCGGCCACCGAAAGCTAAGAACAAAACCTACATAACTCTAGGAGATCAACACTTCTGATTTGGCCTCTAAGAACCCGAAATCGTCCACGCAACAATCTGGACAGATTGAAAATATTGCAGACCGACTCAGATCTAAACAACTCAAACGATTTCTCCTACGACTAATCAAGCGATGAGGATCGGCACTCGTTACCCTTGAAGCAACCAGGACGTAGGCGGAAGAACCTTGAGAAGATGATCTTCCTCCTCCTCACCTCCTTTGGCGAACAACCTGCTGTCCCATCTTGATTCCTCGCAAGACCGGCAACGGAAGCACTCAGTGGGCGAGATGCGGAGGCACCACGAGAGGGGCAGCCACCATGGAGGAGGGCAGCACCAAAGAAAGATGAGGGGAGAGGAGGAGGGGCCAAGAAGGGGAGGGGAGAAATTTGGCCAAGGGAAAGAAAAGGGTTGGTGGGGCTAGGGTTTGAGAGGGGAAAAGGGGCGGCCAGGCTGGGCCTTAGGGTGCCTCCTCCTCCTTAGCCACACAAGGCCGGCCAAGGTTGCCTTGGCACAGGCCGAGGCCCAAGTCTAAATTCTCCCAAAAACCCTGACTTTAAATTAATTTTTGCTCTCCCGAACAAGATTCTCGCTAAATTGAAATTTGGGGTATTACAAAAGCGGGCCGAGCTAGGGTTTAGGCCCAAGGGAGTTTTGGGATTTTTAAATGTTTTGGCAAAAATAATCCAGTTAAATCAAAATATCTTTTAGAAAATAGAAAAATAAATCAAAAATTTGTGGAAAAATTCACAGAAATTCCCTTATTTATTTTGGACTTAATAAAATTATTTTCAACTTGAAGTTGGCTTTTAATTTTGCAAATAAATTATTTTGGCTTTTAAAATATTTAGGAAAAAGCTTTTAAAATTCTAGAAAATTCCAAAAATTAATTAAAATATTCCTTTTTAACTTTAAATCCAATAAAATCCCAGAAAACTCAATAAATTTTATTTTTGACTTTTAAAGTTTTAGAAATTCAAGAAAAGCAATTAAACTCTCTCAGAAATTCTAACAACGTAATAACTTTGTTATCCTTATTTTGGTAACAGAACTTTGGGATGTTATAATGTGCAAGTGGCTTAATTAACAATTTCTTAAGTAACAGAGATAAGAGTGAAAGTTAGCCAGATTAAAATACAGTAACACTTCTAACTGACAAAACTTACTTTACTAGATTTGGAGTTAAAAGAATACTAAAAAAAATTAGAAGTTTAAACTATTTTTAATAAAGAAGTACTCAGATTAAACATTCTTTGGCACTAAACGACAGGGATTAAGGATTAAGGAAAAAGCTACAGCTCTACTCTGAAATCCGACAACAGAGCATTAGCTTCCATGAGCTTGCTCGACGGCTTGCCGGATCTGAGGTCCAAGGCAGCGCAAACAAAGTCCCAAAATGGGTTCCTAATATTACAACGAACCTAGTGGGGGTTGGAACATGGCCAGCGGCCGGTGAGCTCAAGCGGCGGCGCGATAATAGAATACAGCGGCGCAAATATGGCACAAGTGGCTAAGTCGACCCGACTCTGATTCAAAGGATCATAAGGAAACTACCTTAGCTAAGAAAATAGACAAAGATCCAAGGAGTAGCTCCAGCGACGGTGACCGAGTGTCGGCGAAGAGGGCTTCATGCGGACAAGAATACTTGAGCAAGGAATCACGAAATGGGTGGTCGTAATAAGTTACACATACCCATTAGATGGTCAAGTCGAAAGGAATCGAGGAATGGCTTACCAGACCAGAGACGGAGGCGAAGGGGCTAAAGTTGCCCGGAGTTGAATAAAATCCAAATTCCCTAGCACACTGTTAACAAAAGAATGAATTGATTGAGGGTTTGTGCTCATTATATCTTAAGTCAAGATATGATGTGCAAGAAATACAAAGTAGCTCACCAAAGCGAAGAAATCCACAATGGTGGCGCTCCGGGCCCGCTCTAGACAGATAAAGGACAACCTCGGGGTCCAGAAGCTACGATCAAAACCAAGAACTCACATTATCACCAAGGATAAGGCATGGTAAAAGAGAAAGAATGGCACGGAGATGAGAGGATACGCTTTGGTGAGGTGGAAGAAACAATGGCCGCACTGATTCAATCGAGAGAAATGCAAGGTGTTTTTAATGGTACTTTTTTGCCGGAGAAGACGATGATGGTCAGTCGTGGTAGCACCAGAGCAGGCCTTGTCATCATCTTGAGGCCAAGTGGCATTGCATGCAACGAAACTCAAGGGCGCGAAGCCACCTCGGGCGTGATGTGCTCGGAGCTGGCAGAGTGGCCCGGAGAAGACGAAGGTGAGAGACTTACAAGTGGGCCATGGCTGCTAGTATCAAAGAAATGGTGTGATCGAGAGTGAAAAGACGTGAACGGCCCGATCTAGTTTCAACGGTCTAGATAGAAAACAATGTTCAATGGTCCAAACGTTTCAAATCCATGTGGACGGCCCGATCTAGAATGGACAACCCTGATTGAGTGGAGCGTTCGAAGGTCCGAATGTCACGACTCATACTGACGGTCTGATTTAAATCTAACGGTCCCACAGCAAAGCACACTCACATTTCAAACGAATGACAGCGGCGCTGTTCGATTGAAAATCAGTGGTCCAAATCGCGCGGAGCGCTTGGATGATCTGAACGGCCAAAACCATGAGGATGGTCCAATTTAAATCAGACGGCCTCCGCGCGTTAGGTTCCACAAAAAGGAAGCACGTGGATCGATTGAAAATGGACGGTGTAGATCATGTGCGGCGCTCGGAGGTCCGAACGTCCCAAGTTATGCAAACAGTTGGATCAAGATCCAATGGTCCAAAGTTGATGCGCGTTTTAAAACTCAACCGAAGGAAAAGGGCGTTGTTCGATTAAAAAGGGACAGCCCAGATTTATTGAGGCGTTTGGTGGTCCAAACAACCCGATTGACCTAGACAGTTAGATGCAAATTGGACGGCCTACGCACAACTAAGGTTTGGCTGGGTCAAAAGAACTTGGTACGGGTCGGTCCGAGTGGCCCAAGGTTGGGTCAAGCCAAGTCGCATGGGTTTGGGTCGCTACAGTGCCAAGTGGCTCGGTTGGGTCTGACCAGTTTGACTAGAACCAAAATCAAACTTAAAAGTTTGACTAGAGGTTTAAAAATATCAAATAAATTTATAACAATACGAAATTTTTCTAAGCAGCTACTGGGATGATATAGATCCCAAATAAACTTTGAAAACTCACTAAAGATGATTTAAATACTTAGTTTAAAGTACTTAGCCAAATAGGTTTAGAGAAAGAACAAGGATTTTTCTTAAGCTCAAACTAAACTCTAAAAATTTGATAAAAATAATATCCCTTTGTTAAAAATAATCTAGTATTCGATTAAATTATTTCCCAGGGTTCTTTACAAGCATTAACTCTAATTTTCGTTTGGGAAGTTCCATTTCAAGTTTTAAATTTGTTTGAATTTGAGATTTTTAAATGTAACCTATTGTGCAAATGATCCAAAATGACATGTATGCTCATGAAATGCACCTAAAATCCATTAACTGAAATTGGGGCTATGACACAGAAGGTTATGAGTTCATAATAAAGAACAATTGTTATGTAATGTATTTTGATGATATGCTTTATGGTCATGCTCCATTGGTGAATGTATTATATGTTTTGAATCTTGAGGTTGTGTGTGTCTATAACATTAATGCTAAGATATTTTGACTAATGATTTGAATGCTACTTTTATTTGGCATTATCATCTAGGTCATATAAATGAGAAGCGCATGATGAAGCTCTATAAACATGGTCTTCTAAAGTCATTTGATTTTGAATCATTTGAAATATGTGAATCTTGTTTACTTGGTAAAATGACAAAGGCGCCTTTCACATGTATAAGTGAGGGGGCAAGTGACTTATTGGCCTTTGTACATACGGATGTATGTGGACCAATGAGCACTTTGGTCAAAGGTGGTTTTTAGTACTTCATAACTTTTATTGATAACTTTAGTAGATATGGTTACAGCTACTTAATGAAGCATAAGTCTGAATCGTTTGAAAAATTCAAAGAATTTCAGAATGAGGTACATAATCAACTTGGCAAGACAATTAAATATCTACGATTAGATCGTGGAGGTGAATATTTGAGTCATGAGTTTGGTGATCATCTAAAGCAATGTGGAATTATTCCACAACTTACTCTACTAGGAGCGCCTCAATGGAATGGGTATCGAACGACGAAATCAAACATTGTTCGACATGGTTATGTAAAAGATGAGCCAATCTAATCTTCCATTGTATTTCTGGGGATATGCTCTAGAAACAACGGCTTTCACTTTAAACAGGGTTCCATCAAAAATGGTAGAGAAGACACCATATGAGATATGGATCGGGAAGTTTCCTGAATTATCTTTTCTCAAGATATGGAGTCGTGAGGTATAGTAAAATATTTGATGTCTGATAAACTCACACCCAAGTCGAATAAATGCTTCTTTGTAGGGTATCCTAAGGAAACCAAAGGATATTACTTTTATAATTGGGATGATGACAAAGTGTTTGTTGCCCGAAATGGTGTCTTCTTGGAGAAAAAGTTTCTTTCCAAAGGAGTCAATGGGAGCAAGGTGCAACTCGAAGAAATTCGAGAAACATCTAAAAATATTTCAACTCCTACTAAACCTCTAAAAGATGAACAAAATGTTGTAGAACCTGTAGATGAGGCATCAGCCCCACATAGATCTAAAAGGCACATCAATTGCTTATAAGATATGGGCATGGCATTTAATTATTGAATAATGACGAGCCTAAGAATTATGAGGAAGAGATGATGAGTGCAAACTCTGAGTCATGTCTTGATGCCATGAGATCTGAGATAAAATCCATGTATGACAATCAAGTTTGGAACTTGGTTGATCTACCTGATGATGTTAAAACCATTGAGTGTAAATGGGTTTTTAAGAAAAAGATATATATGGATTGAAATGTTCACATTCATAAGGCACAATTACTGGCAAAGGGTTTCAAACAAATTCAAGGTGTTGATTATGATGAGACCTTCTCGCCTGTCGCTATTCTCAAGTCTATCCAGATCATTCTAGCTAGTGTTGCATTTTTGATTATGAGATATGGCAAATGGATGTCAAAACGGTTTTCCTAAATGAAAACCTAAGTGAGGATGTGTACATGACACAATCTGAGGGTTTTGTCGATCCACAGGAAGTTAGAAAGATATGCAAGCTTCAGAAATCCATCTATGGATTAAAGCAAGCATCTCGGAGTTGGAATATTCGTTTTGATGAAGTGATCAAAGGGTTTGACTTCATCAAGAATGAATAAGATCCTTGTGTTTACAAGAAGGTTAGTCGGAGCAAACTTATTTTTCTGATCTTATATGTAGGTGATATATTACTGGTTGGAAATGATATTCCTATGCTTGAATCTGCTAAGACTTCATTAAGAAATCATATGCTTGAATCTGTTAAAACTTTATTAAGAAATAGTTTCTCTATAAAAGATTTAGGAGATGCAACATATACTTTAGGCATAAGGATCTATAGGGATAGATCTTAAATGCTAATTGGATTAAGCCAAGATATGTACATTGACAAGGTGTTGAATTGGTTCAACTTGTAAGATTCCAAAAGGGGTTTCTTGCCCATGTCATATGGAATTAGTCTTAGCAAGAGTCAGTGTCCTTCAACACATGATGAGCGAGACAAAATGAGTATAATTCCATATGCTTCAGTTATTGGATCTATCATGTATGCCATGCTTTATACACGACCAGATATGCCGTATGCTCTAAGTGTTACGAGCATATATCAGTCAAATCTAGGTGAAGGTCACTGGATAGCAGTCAAGAATATCCTAAAGTACTTAAGAAGGACTAAGGATGTATTCCTTGTTTATAGTGGTGAGGAAGAGTTGGTCGTAAACGGTTACATCGATGCTAGCTTCCAAACCAATAAGGATGGTTTCAGATCATAGTCTGGGTTTGTGTTTTGTCTTAATAGAGGAGCAGTGAGTTGGAAATGTTCCAAGCAAGGAACAGTGGTTGATTCTACAACAAAGGCTGAGTATATTGCTTCTTTCGAAGATGCCAAAGAAGTCGTATCGATTAGGAAGTTCATTAATGATCTGGGTGTGGTTTCTAGTGCTTCCAGTCGAATGGATCTCTATTGTAATAATAGTGGAGCCATTGCACAATCTAAGGAGCCTAGATCGCATCAAAAGTCCAAACACATACTTCGATGATATCATATTATTCGTGAGATTATTGAAAGAGTTGATGTGAAGATATGCAAAATGCACATGAATTTGAATATTGTTGATCCATTGACAAAGCCTCTCCCACAACCTAAGCATGAGGTGCACACAAGAGCTATGGGTATTAAATACTTGTATGATTGACTCTAGTGCAAATGGGAGATAGTTGGTGATATGCCCTAGAGGCAATCATAGAGATGATTGTATTACATCTATGTTTATGAGTTATAGAATAAATGTTATTATGTTCCTTAGATGAATTATCATTTATAAAGATTAACAAGTATGCGACTTGTTGGTAAAGCTCTTTAACTTATATGATGCCATTCTAAATGTATCTCTGGTCGGATGTCACTAGTCGGAACATTAGTGACTTATCGACCAGCATGTGTATTGATTGATGACCATGTTTCACCGATCATGCATATGAGGATATCAAATTAATAATGTGAACACATGTATTGGATTGACCCACCTTGAGACACTATTGAGATTGTTGTGATTTTATGTGTCATTAGTTGGTCTTAAGCAATGATGATGTATAATGCTTAGACCTAAGATCAGCATGGTTTTCTACATATGTAATAGTACACTTAGGGGTTGCCAAACGCTACTCCACAAGCGTGTAGTTATAAAGGTAGCTTTTGGATATGCTATGAAACATGCGGAGGGATGTGACTGGTCGAATATGGGATTTGCCCCTCCTAACATAACAGGAGAGATATCTCTGGGCCCCTCGTTGTGGTCGGATAAATAAAGTGCATGGTCGTACCACTAATGGTCGAAGAGTCAATCACATGAAGTTATGTGTCACTTGATCAAGAAAGTATTGAATAGTCTATAGATAACAAAATATCTCACTTAGAGTTCAACCAGATATCATGAAGCAAAGGAAGAATACGCAGGCGGTCATTGATCGACGGACACGAACCGGTCGTATAGAGATCTGGTGGTCAGTAAATGGCGGTCTGACAGATCACTAATTGGTCATAGGGAGTTCTGAATGGTGTCAACTAAATATGAACTAGTCGTATGGAGATACGAGTGGTAGTAGATCATATTGCATAAGGTTCATCTGATAATAATATTTATGTGTTTTCGGTAATTGTTATGTCCTACTAGGAACCGCCATCGACTCATGGTCGGAAAGGAGTTTCCGAGTCACAACCAATTACACATGAACCTACAGGGTCACACACTTAACACACCTAACGGGTTGGAACAAACGAGTTTGGATAGGATCCGTTATGGGCTCTTTATAACGGGATGCATGGGGCTATTGGGACGTACATGAGTTGCTCCACCAAAACCCTAGCAGCCATCTTCTCGAAGGCACTACCGTGTGCATTAGTGCTAGCACACCGGCATATGGCGTTCGACCCCTAGACGTGTGGATACCGTAGAGGTGCTGCTGCGCTGATCGAGGACAATCCACGACCTAGACAAGGAATGTCATAGGTTGTTGGAGGAGACAATCAGTGCTGAGGATGTCTTATGATCGACTACGACCACTACATCGATTTCGCTTGACGTTGGATTAGGCTACTCAACTCTTCTTCCACTGCACTACACATCTAGTGGTAATGATCTATGATCTCTTACTTGCATGGCTTCTTGGTTTACATGGTAGAATTTTTGAATTGCCAGCTGGTGTAGTCTACCCGTATCTCTTCACTTAGGGTATCTCCAATAGTGTCACTTCAGCGGTCTCTTAGCTATGCCACGTTAGCAAAATAATACATGGATGAGATAGAACAAGGAGAAGGAGCACATGTTGTCGTTTCCTGAAGTGCCCGTCGTGTACGCGAAACAAGACGTAATGTGACGACCACGTGCGCTGTTGGAGAGGAGCCGTCCGCTCCCCACATGGTTTGTGGGGGCCACATGGTGGCATGACGAAGACCAGTCACGATCATGCCCAAGCGGCGACCGGATCAAAAACGATGACAAAGAACGATGGAGGCGACAACGACCGAGTTGGCGACAACGATGAACATGAGGATCATTGTGATGAACGTGAGGGCCATCGGTGGTAGCTAGATTCAGCTTGCTCCAGCGTCATTGAGCTAGATCTGGCTGGGTTACCAGCAGCAAGTTTGGGGAAGGCAGCGGCCAGCGGTGGTGCGGGAGAGGGCGACCAAGGAGGGAGAGAGTGGGCCACAGGGAGGGAGAGAAATGGCATTGAGGAGGGGGAAAGAGAGATAGGCTGTGGTGGGGGAGAGGACGGCAGCGATGGGGAGAGATGGCATAGGGAGGGAGTGGGCTGTGAGAACCAGGGAGGTAGAGAGAGGGGTAGGTGAAAGAAAAAATTGACATTTGGGCCCGTTTCAAAGAAAAAATATAAAATATAATTGTTGGAGAGTGTGCTAGAGACTATATATTGTAGATGTTATCTTTAAAGATGATATGACATATGTTAGAGACAAAGGTTATCTCTAACTATTGTATATGCCTTAGTTGCCTATTGACATTGCTATCTCTATCCTAGCCATCGGCGGTTGTCGACACCATTATACCATTTGGCACATAACTCGGGATCAGCTAATCAATGATTAACATAGAGCGAGATTGCAACAAAAACATTGGAGCCTAAGGAAAAAAGAACTTTATGTTTCTGTAACGTCAAACTGGAGAAAATTCAATCTCAAATCCCTATTTGGAACGCAAAAATTTCACACAAAATTTTCAGAAATTTCACACAAAGCATCCCATGGAAATATTGTCCGAAATTTCAGGGGTTCAAAATGCAGACCCAATCCAGTGTTGGACCGATAACAAGGGCCAATCTTATCTATCTGTTGCTCCATCCAGCGGCACTGAAGGACCCACCAATCTCGCTACCTAAAATAAGAATTTTTTAAATAATATTATTGTAATTAATAGTTACAAAATTAAATAGTTTTTTTTTTTTGCAAAAATGACATCCTGTCGCTATTTCATCTAGCCATAGGTGCCTATCGCCAAGTTCCATGTGGACTGCGACAGCCTCCTAACACCATTTCATCTGGTGATAGGGGGTGAACAATACCCTATCGCCAAATGGCGATAGGGTTGAGATATAAAACCAGATTTAGCCCCCGCCCTCCCTCTCATTCCCACCTCATTCTAGCTAAGAGCAAATAGAGGGGAGGAAGAGAAGAGGGAGGGAAATGAGAGAGGAGAGGAAGAAAAGTGTGTGGCAAAGCCCTACCGATTCGTCGCGGGGGAGAGAGAGAAAGAGAAGCAGATGCTGTCATCTACCTCGTAGGTAATTTTTTTGTAACTTTGTAATTTTATTCAAAACCCTGGTAGGTTAGAAAATAAAAGTAGCGACTGAGAATTGATTTCATTAGATGATTTTAGCTGTAGTGTAGTATGTTTTAGTTTAGATTATCGTTGTAGTTTAGATAATTTTAACACGGGAAATAATTTAGAAACTTAGGAAATAGCAAGGTAGCTCTAAAAATTCCATAAATATTTCATAGTAGCTAAATAGGGTGTGTAGAACCTGATTAAAATATTCTCAGCTTCAATTTTGTTCTCATTTTTGCACGGTAAATATTCTGTATGTGCCGAGAATACATTTTAAATGCGAA
The DNA here is from genome assembly GCA_036346255.1 of Ampelocalamus luodianensis. Lineage (NCBI taxonomy): Eukaryota > Viridiplantae > Streptophyta > Magnoliopsida > Poales > Poaceae > Ampelocalamus > Ampelocalamus luodianensis. The sequence continues at coordinate 37,789,052 of CM070630.1, forward strand.
AAATAGCAAGATGGCTCTAAAAATTCTGTAAAAATTCTAGAGTAGCTAAATAGGGTGTGTAGAGTCTAATTAAAATATTCCTAGCTTCAATTCTATTCTCATTTTTGCACAGTAAATATTATGTAAATACCGAGAATACATTTTTAACTACAAAAGTAAAAAAAGATGGCTCTAAAAATTATATTAAAATTCTAGAGTAGCTAAATAGGGTGTGTAGAGCCTGATTAAAGTATTCCCATCTTCAATTCTATTCTTACTTTAATATTTTGTATATGCCGATAATGCATTGTAAACTAGAAAAATAGTAAGATGGCTCTAAAAATTATATTAAGATTCCAAAGGAGCTAAATAGGGAGTGTTCTCAGCTTCATTTCTATTCTCATTTTTCCACGGTAAATATTATGTACGTGTCGAGATAATCTTTGAAATATTGTCAATCTTAAATTTCAGGTATGGCGGCCCGAGGAGACACTGCGTAGTGGCCGTACAAGCTGCTTGACTCGGCCATTGACATGACTCACTGTAGTCGCCTCAGTACCATCCTTTCGTAGGAGGGCGACCAACCCATTGAGCTTGGCGCGTTGCGGCTGCGCACACCCATGAGGCCTGGAGGGTGGACCCACATTGGGTTCCACAATACATATAGTTCTGGCCTTCTTGTAATTAATTTTGGTCTGACTTGTGTGGGTGGACTCACGCATGCTCTTAATCCTTTCGACATAGGTTGTGTGAGGACCCAGAATATTTAACTAGTAACACTTAACCTCCAAATGGTTCTAGCATTACTAATTAAACATTCTAAGCCTCGATGGACATATGCTTCCTGACTGCAAGCATATGCACATCATCACAAAATTACACATCATTTCCATACAACATACATCACTAAGTTCAATAATGACATACATAAAGTAAAGTTATTACAAAAGAGCCGACCGGCCAAATAGAACAATATACAAGAAAGACAGCGGAAGCAAAAGGTGTCATAAGATGGCTAGAACAAAAGTCGACCGGTTAGCCAACAACCCACAAGGCAACCGACCGGGCCGCCAAGCTAGTCGCCCCGCAAGCTACCACAACAAAGCTCGCAAAAGTGAGGCCCCTCGAGCTCACCTTCTTCCTCTGCAACAAATACATTTGAGCAAGATAACCGAGTACACAAAGGTACTCGCAAGACTGACGTGTGGAATAGCAGACCTATTCATAAACTACATGCAAGCTTATTTAGGTGGAGGTTGTATGTCTCATTTTGCATAAAGCCAACTTTATTTGCAATAATGTAATACATTTAAAGGCAAGTTTGCAAATCTGTTTTGTTGTCAAAATTACGGTGAAATAAAGATACATACAAGTAACCACCTGGAAGTGACTATCCCAATAGTCACCACAACATAGCACGAATCCCCGATTCGTACCACCCATCAAGTTTTAATTAAAAGGTTGTAGTCTAGTTCTCACGGGGCGTATCCGAAGCGTGTCCATAACCTAGGACGAGGCTATTCGAATAGTTTTAACCCTGCAGGGGTGTACCAATGTACCCACACTTCAGACCGCCTTTAAGCCACAAAGCACACTACCGAAGGTATGCCGACACGGCTAAGTCCTACGAGACATTTCCAATCTTGTGCATTAACTACGAGCCGCTCGTATGGATAGAAACCCATACGCTTACATTGCAAGCCGAAAGACAACAAATCCCATCACGGGTGAAGTCTTTCAGACACTACAATGCTCCCAACACCATCCCTCCTACGACTCCCTGCGACTCGAAGCCAACACACTCCAAAGTACTAAGTCAAGAGAGGTCCCATACCCTCTAGTGTGGTTAGCACGCAAAAATGCTCAGTACGGTGGCGTAAGTAACTCGGTCCTTAATGACCCGGGCACCATTCCAGTCACACCCAAAAGCACACCAACATACCATTGTGCCCAAGTCTAAATCCTTTTTGTTTTTAGGTTTTAGTTTTCATAAATAGACATGGCACAAGGTGGAAATCATAATCATAATAAGTTTTATGTGCTCAAGGTTATCGACAAGTCGATAACCGCCCATTTCTACCGGAAGCTAAGCATGGCTAAGCAATTAATTCGTAAGCTACTAAGTGACGAGAGCTCATCCACGAACTCTAATCACAGCAATAACCTAGGCTCATGGTAGTAGAGAATAATCATTTGCCTAAGGAAATGCATCTACTAGGTCAACTATTAACACAAAGTAGCAATGCATACATAGAATTTGAAATCAACATAAATACTTAAAATACTGGGATTAACATGATCAAACTGCTTGCCTTGCTGGATTTGTTCTTGCTGCAGAGGGGAGTGCTCAGGTTCAATAAATTCTTCGGAACCTAACGCGAAAAGGCGATAAAAACCGATAAGAACGAAGAACACCAAAAGGAACTCAACAGCAAAGAACATCCAAATCCCATGAAATTTCTACTGCAGCTAGAGGTTGATTTTATAAAATTTTAGAAACAAGAATCACTTCATTTGGACTTAGCATGAAAAAGTTATGGCTAATCTAAGTTCTCTCAGCCTGAAAAATCATAATTAAATTAATTTCGGTTACTGTTCATGACGAAAATTTCTAGAATGATCTGGAACTTGAAATTTTTATGGTAGGTAGATATGGTTATCCTAACAACAGCAAAACTGAGTTTGCACAATTTGAAGTTGAAATGAATTAGTTATGATTTTTCTAAGTCCTAAAACTAGTGAACCAATAATTTCAGTGGCAAGGATCATATGAAGACCTATTCTATATTATAGTACAATCCTAGTGGGTTTTAACAAAACTTAGTTTGCTCAGTTTGGAGTTACAAAGAATAAGTTATGCATTTTACAAATTTTCAATGAATTTCTAAACAACCATTTCATATTAAACAAGTTCTTGCAGTTTCTATCATTTTCTCCTTCATAACAGTGCCTAAATCCATTCTCAGATTAAAGTTCATACTATAACAAAGCTACAGCAACTGGAATCATTCAAAAGAAGCTAAAATGACAAAGATAAACACTTTTGAAATTTGAAACATTAAAGACTTAGAAAATTTGAGCTCTCGGGAGGTCCAAATGAGCTGAAGGAAAAGGAGAGGTCGTGGGCCGTTGATCTTGCATCGCGGGGCCACAGACCTCGGCTCCAGCCTGACGGAAGACCTCCTCCCGCACTTGGGAGGTCCAAACTGTCGAGATTGGATCCAACGATCACGACGGTGCATGCACAGCGCGACGCAAGGAGGTCCACGCGCCTCAGAGGTCGTGGACCGTCGGATCGAGATCTGCGATCCCGAGCACTAGGGAGGTCTAAGGGTAAACCTACGGAGGGAGGTGCGGGCGGCTAAGATCTCACGGAGGAGGTCTTCAACGGTCTAGATCTCCGAGAGGAGGTCTTTAACGGACACGATCAAGTGAGGAGGTCCTAGGCGATCAAGATCAAGCGAGGAGGTCACGATGGTGGGATTCAACCGAGGAGGTCTTGGGCGGCCAAGATCTACTCGGGAGGTCCTAAGTGACAGGGTTTTAGCGGGAGGAGATGGGCGGCTCGAGATAAGGCCTAGGGAGGTCTGAGCGGTCCAGATCGCCACGGAGGAGGTCACGAGACTAAGGATTTTGCAAGGAGATCTAACGCTCGGATCTAACTCCGGGAGGTCGTGGCGGCTAGGATTGAGCCTAAGAGGTGCAGCGGGGTTTTCTTTGTAAAAGGCCAAGGGTGGCTTTTTACAAAGAGGACCGAGGTGTCTTTGCAAAGCGGCCGAGGGAGGTCTTTTGCAAAGAGGACCTCGATGGACGTCGTGGTGATTTTGGCAAAATGACCAAGAGGAGGTCCTTTGCGCAGGAGTGGTCCTAGCGGCTAGGATTTAACCGGGGTGGTCCTGAGCGGTTAGGATCAACCCTAGGGAGGTCTGGCACTAAGAGTTTTCGCGGACCGGATCTAACGGCAAGAGCTAATCCTAGGAGGTCTTTTAACGGTGGAGAACGCTCTAGGAGGTCTTGGGACTTAGAAATTTACAGGAAAACCCTCTACGGTACAGATCGACTTGGGGTGGTCTTAAGCGGCGGGATCAAACTAGGGGAGGTCACGAGGAGGGGAGGTCTTTGCGGGCGTGCGAGAAGAGGTCCGACGGCTAAGATTAACCACAGAGGTCTTTAACGGTCAGAACATCACTGGGAGGTCGAGCGGGGAGGTCTGGGCGGGGTTTTGCCGTACGACAATAGGAGGAGGAGGCCCACTCGCAGCGAGTGGATCCTCAAAGATTCCGACAGCCAATCATTGGCTACTGGACTGTCCGAACCTTACACGACAAAAGCCCGAGTGCTAACACGAGCTCACCGCCGGCGATGGGGACCTCGCCGGCGCCGACCAAGGGTACCAATACACTCACAATAACGTCGCGGACCTACTAGGGACACTCTCGACGGCGGTGACGGCCTTGAATGCCGGCGAGCCGGAGATAGGCTAGGAGACTAAATATGACAAAATGAAAAGCTAACGAGGTTCAAAACGACCAGGTTTCCAACACTAAGCACTAACACGGGAATGAAGGAGGTCCAAGAAAGGTCGCGAGGAGCTCGGTGGTGGTGGTGCTAGCGGAGTTGGGAAGGCGACCAGCACGGCTCGAAAACAAGCTCCCGAATTGTCCACCTCTGTGAAGGTTAAACAAAACAAGTTAGGAGACTTGAGTTGACCAAGATAGCAAAGTGATGACCAAAAAGCAATAAAGAACCACTTTGGAGCTCGGAGGTCTTCAAGGAGCTTCAAAGTCAACAATGGAGGCAGGGAGGTGGTGCTCTTGGGTGCTAGAGCTTGGGGCTCACACTCACAACTGAGGGAGTTCAAGCAGCAACCAAGAGTGGGAAGGAAGAGGAAAAAGGAGGTCTCAGGCTATACATAGCATGGGAGCTTAGCAATGGTGTGGGCAAAAGCCTACTGTGAACAAAGTCCATGCCCTGCCATGGACTTGCTTGATTTGACAAGGCAGCAGGGATGACTTCTTTTAGGGCAAAGCTCTGCCGCAATAAATGCATGGCAGAAAGAGACGTTGGGAAGGACCAAAAAGTGACAGCACCCTGCTCCCAACTGCTCTGACCCTGACACACGCACGGGCGCGTGAGAATCATGACGACTAGATCTCCAAGAGGTCGTGAGGGAGAAGAACAGGGCCGAGGGGGAGGTCCTGGACGATCCCGATTTGCAATCGGGGTGGTCCTGGACGTCCCGAGATCACCGGCGAGAGGAGGTTCGGCGGGGAGGTCGAGGAGGTCGTGACATTGGATGGAGATCAAGGGCTGGACCACCCGAGACGGCCGAGATCGGAGGGAGGTGCAGGCGGTGGATGGAGATCCAACGGCCCACAAGAACGAGCCCGAGGAGGTTGAGTGGACTGGGTCCACCATGTCGGTTGAGTTAGGCTCGGGCTCGAGCAGTCGACTCAAACAGATTCGATTTTTCTGGTTTTTGAGAAGGGCTGACATTTGGAGAATTGTTTGAGGTAGCAAACCAACTCCAAAAATTATGAAATTTTTACAGGAGCTTGATAGCTGATTTAATGACCTTGTGTAAATTTTACAGAGGTTTTTGTGCTATACATTTTCCTCCAAAAATTCCACAAAGTGCTGGTCCCCAGTTTGACCAGAATTTGATTTGGGTTTGACTGACCTCCAAAATACTCAAACAATTCCCGAAAATTGCGAAACTTTTTAGAGGGATCACATATCAACCCAAGAATTTAGGAAAAATATTTCCAGGAGATTATCACAAGATGGAACAAGAATGTTTTTGAAGGATCAAGATTTGGATCAAAGACTTGTGACTATGCATTTCCATATCTTCTTGTACAATACTTGTTTAGTACAAATAGGAAATACATGACGTAAGAAAAGGTTTTAATTTCTACTCATTTTCTTACATTTGAAACACAAGCCCAAAATTGGGATGTTACAACTCTCCCCTTACAAGAATCTCGACCGAGATTAGTTTACTGGAGAAGAAGGATGGATAATCTGCACGATGGCGATCTTCCGCTCCCAAGTTGCCTCATCCTCGAATGGTTTGACCACTGAACCTTAAGGAACTTGATGACCGGTTCCTTGTTCTCCGTTCGATTCCTCAAGAATGCGAGCAGGATGCTCATGGTAGGTCAAATTCTCTTGCACATCGAGAACCTCCAGCGGAGTTTCCTCGATAGGGACACGGAGGCACTTCTTGGTGTGACACATGGAACACATCATGCACACCCTCAAGTGCGGTGGTAGCTCCAACACGTATGCCACAGCCCCAACTCTCTCGGCGATGCGATACGGCCCAACATAGCGAGGAGCCAACTTGCCCTTGATGCCAAACGCGATGGCCCTTCAAGGGTGAGACTTTGAGATACACAAAGTCATTGGGCTCAAAGCTCAACTCACGGCGACGACGACCGCATAGCTCTTACGCACGGGTGGGCCATGCGCGGATGCTCGCGAATCAAGCTGGACGCTTCGGCCTCATTAATCGACTACGGGTGAAAAAGCGCGCTCACGGTTTGACCGGTTCAACGGGGTTCGCACCTTTTCCCATATAAGGCCTCAAGCGGTGCCATGCCAAGGCGGCACGATAGCTGTTGTTGTAGGAGAACTTCGGCAAATGGTAGGCACTTCTCCACTTCTTCCCATAGGAAAGAACACAGACGCACGAGCATATCTTCCAACACTTGGTTGACTCGCTCCGTCGGCCATCAATCGAGGATGGTACGCTGAAGCGAAAGAAAGGCGTGTGCCCATAGCCTCTTGTAATTTATGTCGAAATGAGAGGTGAAAAGAGAACCACGATCGACACAATCGTTCGTGGCACACCATGCGAGCACACAATGCGGGATATATACAAGTGCGCATGGCGACTCACATCAATCTTTGCCCCTTTGGAAGAAAATGGGCCACCTTCGTCAACCGATCAATGATGACCCACAAGGCATCCTTCCCGAAAAATGCAGGGCAACCGGTGATGAAGTCCATGCCAGCGGAATCCACTTCCACTGCACGCGGCAAAGGTGAAGAAGGCTGCGGACGCGATGCTCGGCCTTCACACGACAAAGACACGTCGCACTCGGCAACGAACACGGCAATCTCGCTTCATTCGGGTCCACGAATCTCGGCGAAGGTCTGATACATCTTGGTAGCCCGGGATGGATGGACAAAGGAGAATCATGGGCTTGCGGAGAATCAATTCCCGCAACTCCAAGACCTTAGGAACTACAAGGCGCTGCCCAAACCATACAACGCCATGCTCATCCTCCGAAAAGCACTTGGCTATCCATCATTGATGTTACGCTGATCGCTCACACCAACATCATATGCTGCGCGCCTTGATTTGGTCCACCAAGGTTGGTTGCACAACCAAGGTAGCGAGAGAAGCGTGCTCGATCAAACCCAAATTGGTAGCTGAAACTCGAAATAAGGGTAATTGCTTGCTCTTGGAGCATCAACGAGTTGCAATACACCTTAGTGAGTGCATCCATAGCGACATTGGCCTTGCCGGATGATCTTGGATGCCCATATCATAATCTTTGATCAACTCCAACCATCTTCTTTGCGAGGTTCAGATCTGGTGAGTGAACAAGTACTTCAAGCTCTTGTGGTCGAATACACCTCTAGCGGTTACCAATCGATAATGCCGCCAAATCTTGAGTGCATGAACCACAACAGCTAACTCCAAGTCGTGAGTAGGATAGTTGAGTTCATGAGGCCTCAACTGCCTCGATGCATAGGCCACTACCTTGCCCGCCTGCATAAGAACACAACCAAGACCCTGACGAGAAGCATCACAATAGATATCAAAACTCTTGTGAATATCGGGAGAACAAGCCTTGGGCTGAAGTCAATCGCTTCTTGAGTTCACTGAAAACTCACATCACAAGCGAGACCACTCAAACTTCTTGTCTTTCTTGAGCAATTCGGTCATAGGCTTCACAATCTTGGAGAAATTCTCGATAAAGCGGCGATAGTAGCCGACCAAACCAAGAAAACTCCACATCGGTGACCGACTTGGGTGACCCCAAGATAGTACATCACCGACCTTGCTAGGGTCCACGACCACACCTATTTGAAAGAACATGGCCTAAGAATGCCACTTCCTTCAACGAACTCACACTTGCTGAATTTGGCATACAAGCTGGTGCTCACGCAGACTTGCCCAACACAAGCTTAAGATGCTCGGCATGCTCTTCTTCATTCTTGGAGTAGATAAGGATATCGTCGATGAATACCATCACAAACCTATCCAAATACTCCATGAATGCGAGTTCATAAGGTTCTTGAATAAGCGGGAGCATTAGTCAAACCAAAAGACATGACGGTGTACTCGTAAAGACCATAACGAGTAGCAAAGGTCGTCTTAGGAATATCCTCGGTCACGATCGACTTGATGATAGCCCAATCTCAAGTCAATCTTGAGAAGACACGCTCGGTCAAGCGATCGAAAAGATCATCAATACGGGGCAAAGGATACTTGTTCTTCACCGTCACTTCATTAAGCGGACGGTAATCAACACACATGCGCAAGGTCTTGTCCTTCTTCTTCACAAAAATAACTGGACAGCCCCAAGGGGATGAGCTAGGACGAATGAAACCCTTCTCTTGCAGCTCACCTAGTTGCTTCTTCAGCTCCTCCAACTCATTAGGAGGCATACGATACGACCTCTTTGAAATAGGGGCGGTACCGGGCAGCAACTCTATCACGAACTCCAGGTCTCGAACGGGAGGCATCCTAGGCAAATCTTCAGGAAAGACATCCGCGAAGTCACATACAGTGGGGACATCGTGAATCTCCAATGCTGGCTTTGCTTCAAGGGCAAAAAGGTGGGGTTTTCGCAACTGCGGTGAAAACCCAACCTGTTCACCTGAAGGGCTGGTGAGGTAGACAACCTTCCTGGCACAATCGATTTGCCCCAAGTGTTGGGACCACCAATCCATGCCAAGAATCACATCCAAGTGCGCCGAATCGAGTAGGATAAGACTCGCCAAGAATCCCACTCCTTCGATGTGGATAGGAGCGTCGGCACATGGTCGGCTCTCATTCCGAACCGGAGGCGAATAGCGGTGGAACCCCAAAGGAACACGATTGAGACCACTATCAGCGACAAGCGACCTCGAAATAAAAGAATGTGAAGCTCGAGTCAAATAAAGCGTAGCGGGGCGTAAATTGACAAGAAGCGTACCCAACACCACGTCGGGCGCCTCTGTGCCTCCTCGGCCCGACATATGGTTGACTCGGCGCTCCCAAGCCCGGGTCTTACGGTCGGTGGTGACCACTCCCTTGCCGCGTCCTCCATTAGGGCGAGGGCGCTCGATCTTCTTAGGGCAACTACTCGCGTAGTGACCCTTGTTGTGCGATGAAGCGGTGGCGTCGGCGTGAGGGTTGCGGTGAGCAACTCTTCTTGGGTTGCGGCGCCGTGGCCGAATCATGGCTGCGGAGGGCGTGGAGCTGGTGCCGAAGGCCTCGGAGTGGTGAAGCCAAAGAACGTGCCACGGTGCAGCCCAACTTCGGGGACGAGCGAGGCCGCTGTGCGGATCACTGGGCCTCCACTTGCGCTTGCGGGACTCGCTTGACGCTCGCCTTGTGCTTTCGGCGGCGATGGCCTTGTCCACCAAGTGCGAAGTCGGAAATCCACAATAGAGAGCTTGTCTGAAGCTCTCAGACAAGCCCTCAATGAACTTCTCTGCTTGGCCTCATCGGTGGCTACCTCGGCGGAGCGTACCTGCGAGATGGTTGAACTCGTGGAGAGTACTCGATCCGCAATTGCGCCCTGTTTGAACGCAGAGAACTCCTTCTTTTCACTTCATCACGGCGGGAACATGAGCCCGACGAAAAGCGACTGAACTCCTCCCACGACACCACGTGTCGCGGCTGCATGGCGAGGAAGTTCTCCCACCATGAGAGTGCCGCACCCTCCGGTGATGAGATGCGAAAAGTGCCGCTCACGCTCGGCGAGCAGCGTTGAGCTTCCGCTCAACTAGACACGCCGATCGTCTGCGTCCAAGGGATCCTCGGGCCGGGAGAAGGTGGGAGGCTGCGTGCGAAGAACTCCGCAAGTCCCCACGAGGCGGTGACCACCTCCGGATCGAGGCACGGAGAGGAGTGGAGGTGTTCCTCGCGATAACCTCCAACACCCTACGGTCCTCCGAACGATTGCGTTCGATCGCATGAGGACTTCCGCCATGGTCGGAGGAGGAAGCTCCTCATCGGGACTACCGGTGGTTCCGACCACTACGTGTCCCTCCCGCCATCTGTTTCACTAAGACAAGTTAGCTACCAGCCCAAGATCAAAAGGCAAAGAAATCCAAACTCAATTAAAAGGGCTCAAGAATAACCACCAAGGAGCACAAGACCATAAGTCACCAAATCAACTCCCAAACGACTAACCCGTATGGAAGAGCAGTGTCGTTTGAGAAGACCCAAAATTTCAGAACTAAATTCTAGCTCAAAACAACCCAAAATCAAGGTGTAACCATCTAATAGAGTATAGGCATTTAGCTAGTTTCATATCACTCCTTACCCTTTTATTCCCACAAGTTTTAATTGAATTAGCCTCTCATTTCCTACCTCCTATACTAATTACTAGCTAGCTGTCCAAATTTCCTTTCTCCAAGCTCTCATGGTTCTCCCAAAACCAACTTAAGCAGATAAATAGCTAGCTTTTGAAAGGAAGAGAGGAACAACTTTTCCAAAACTTGATCAAGAGTAAGGTGAGATGAGCAAACTAAGGCAGTAGGAGTAAAATCAGAGAACTTACTTAAGTTTTGTAAGCCTTTTGAAAGTAAGTTTTCAAAATATCCTAGAGGCGACCAAGCTAGGGGTTTCTACGGTCAGTATGGCTCTGATACCAACTTTGTGAGGACCCGGAATATTTAACTAGTAACACTTAACCTCCAAATGGTTCTAGCGTTACTAATTAAACATTCTAAGCCTCGATGGACATATGCTTCCCAGAATTGCAGCATATGCACATCATCACAAAATTACACATCATTTCCATACAACATACATCACTAAGTTCAATAACGACATACATAAAACAAAGTTATTACAAAAGAGCCGACCGGCCAAATAGAACAATATACAAGAAAGACAGCGGAAGCAAAAGGTGCCATAAGATGGCTAGAACAAAAGTCGACCGGTTAGCCAACAACCCACAAGGCAACCGACCGGGCATAAGCTAGTCGCCCATAGCTACCACAACAAAGCTCGCAAAGTGAGGCCCCTCGAGCTCACCTTCTTCCTCTGCAACAAATACATTTGAGCAAGATAATTGAGTACACAAAGGTACTACATAAGGCGGCGTGTGGAATAGCGGACCTATTCATAAACTACATGCAAGCTTATTTAGGTGGAGGTTGTATGTCTCATTTGCATAAAGCCAACTTTATTTGCAATAATGTAATACATTTAAAGGCAAGTTTGCGAATCTGTTTTGTTGTCAAAATTACGGTGAAATAAAGATACATACAAGTAACCACACAGAAGTGACTATCCCAATAGTCACGAACATATACTGAATCCCGATTCGTACCACCCATCAAGTTTTAATTAAAGGTTGTAGTCTAGTTCTCACGGGCGTATCAGCGTGTCCATAACCTAGGGCGAGGCTATTCGAATAGTTTTAACCTGCGGGGTGTACCAATGTACCCACACTTGGACCGCCTTTAAGCCACAAAGCACACTAGAAGATATGCCGGCACGGCTAAGTCCTACAAGACATTTCCAATCTTGTGCATTAACTCTGAGCAGCTCGTATGGATAGAAACCCATACGCTTACATTGCAAGCGAAGACAACAAATCCCATCACGGGTGAAGTCTTTCGGACACTGTCTCCCAACACCATCCCTCATCGACTCCTGCGACTCGAAGCCAACACTTTGCAAAGTACTAAGTCAAGAGAGGTCCCATACCCTCTAGTGTGGTTAGCACGCAAAAATGCTCAGTACGGTGGCGCAAGTAACTCGGTCCTTAATGACCCGGGCACCATTCCAGTCACACCCAAAAGCACACCAACATACCATTGTGCCCAAGTCTAAATACTTTTTGTTTTTAGGTTTTAGTTTTCATAAATAGACATGGCACAAGGTGGAAATCATAATCATAATAAGTTTTATGTGCTCAAGGTTATCGACAAGTCGATAACCGCCCATTTCTACCGGAAGCTAAGCATGGCTAAGCAATTAATTTGTAAGCTACTAAGTGACAAGAGCTCATCCACGAACTCTAATCACAGCAATAACCTAGGCTCATGGTAGTAAAGAATAATCATTTGCCTAAGGAAATGCATCTACTAGGTCAACTATTAACACAAAGTAGCAATGCATACATAGAATTTGAAATCGACATAAATACTTAAAATACTGGGATTAACATGATCAAACTGCTTGCCTTGCTGGATTTGTTCTTGCTGCAGAGGGGAGAGCTCAGGTTCAATAAATTCTTCGGAACCTAACGCGAAAAGGCGATAAAAACCGATAAGAACGAAGAACACCAAAAGGAACTCAACAGTAAAGAACATCCAAATCCCATGAAATTTCTACAGCAGCTAGAGGTTGATTTTAGAAAATTTTAGAAACAAGAATCACTTCATTTGTACTTAGCATGAAAAAGTTATGGCCAATCTAAGTTCTCTCAGCCTGAAAAATCATAATTAAATTAATTTCAGTTACTGTTCATGACGAAAAGTTCTAGAATGATCTGGAACTTGAAATTTTTATGGTAGGTAGATATGGTTATCCTAACAACAGCAAAACTGAGTTTGCACAATTTGAAGTTGAAATGAATTAGGTATGATTTTTCTAAGTCCTAAAACTAGTGAACCAATAATTTCAGTGGCAAGGATCATATGAATACGTATTCTATATTACAGTACAATCCTAGTGGGTTTTAACAAAACTTAGTTTGCTCAGTTTGGAGTTAGAGAGAATAAGTTATGCATTTTACAAATTTTCAATGAATTTCTAAACAACCATTTCATATTCAACAAGTTCTTGCAGTTTCTATCATTTTCTCCTACATAACAGTGCCTAAATCCATTCTCAGATTAAAGTTCATACTATAACAAAGCTACAGCAACTGGAATCCTTCAAAAAGAAGCTAAAATGACAAAGATAAACACTTTTGAAATTTGAAACATTAAAAGACTTAGAAAATTTGAGCTCTCGGAGGTCCAAATGAAGCTGAAGGAAAAAGGAGAGGTCGTGGGCGTTGATCTTGCATCGCGAGGCCACGAGACCTCAGCACTGGCCTGCGGGAAGACCTCCTCCCGCGCTTGGGAGGTCCGGACCGTCGAGATTGGATCCAACGATCACGACGGTGCATGCACGACGCGCACGCAAGGAGGTCCAGCGCCTACGGAGGTCGTGACCGTCGGATCGAGATCTGGCGGTCCCAGCACTAGGGAGGTCCTAAGGTGTAACATCCCCATTTTCAACTTGTGTTTCAAATGTAAGAAAATTAGTAGAAATTAAAACTTTTCCTTACATCATGTATTTCTGTGTGTACTAAACAATTATTGCACAGTATGGAGATACAAAGTCACAAATGCTGTTGATCATCTCCGGGAAATATTTTCCTAAGTTCTTGGGTTGATATGTGACCCTCTGAAAAATTTCACAAATTTTGAGAAATTGTTTGAAGAGTTTTAGGTCGATCAAACTTGCTTGACTTGTAGTCAAACCCTAGCTCAAAGCATTGTATAATTTACGGAGAAAAATGCTCGACATAAAAACCTTTGGAAATTTTATGCAAGGTCCATCTCAATGTCGACAAGCTCTGCCAAAATTTCATAGAATTTGGAGCTAGTTTGCTAGCTCTAAAGTCCCTTCAAGATCAGTTCAAAATTAAACCCTAAGCCACGGTCGAGTCGGACTTGGACTCGAGACCTCAGTCTTGGTCACAGAGCCGCTTAGCAGTGTCGGGCTCGGTCGAGTTGAGCGCAGTGAGTGCAGGCCATTGGATTTTCAAATCCGACGCTCAAAGACCTCCTCGGGTCTTTGTAAGGACCTCCCACCGCCACGACCTCCTCGGGTTCTTTACAAAGACAACCTCGAGGCCTCCCCGGGACCTCCTTTGCACCTTTGCAAAGACCACCTGGCGACCTCCTCGACCCTCCACGACCACCCCTAGCGCTTGGGTGATCTTGGGCCGTCCATCTTGAGATCGTGGCTCGGACCTCCCTAAGTGTTAGGACCTCTAATCTTAGCCCAAAATCGGGCCCTTGGATTTCAATCCAACGACTCACGACCTCCTGGTGGAGCTCGGTGTGATTTAGCCGTTGAGTTCATTTGACCAGTCTTCCCTATTCCTCTCACCGTCGGGTGGGCACAGGCATTATCAATTTTGTGCATGGCGGTAGAAGCGGTGCCTTGTCAACTCTAAGGTGACAAGCGGCTATGTCTTTGCCAACATTAAATGTCTGCGCACACCTTTTGCTCAAAAGTCTCACGACAACCTACTCCCATCGATTTCGTGTACTTGGGCTCGGTGCGGTGACTTTGCCATCCTTCCCACCGGCTATATTTGAAGCTCAAGCTTCCTCTCATAGTTCTTTTAGTCACTCTCTTGCACCCCTAGTTCTTTCTGCTCTTGTGCTCAAGTCACCCGAAAATCTTTGCCACCATTGCGGACCTTGGAGCTCTCCGTCGGCCTCCGAGCTCAGTGGTTCATTATTGTAGTTGTTGGCGATCATCTTGTTCCTTGGTCACCTCAAGCCTCACGACTTGCTTTGTTTGACCTTCACGAGGTTGACAAGGAGGAGCTTCTTGTTCGTGGTCGGAGCCGTCTTCTTCATCTCGGCGACCTCCACGTCACGAGCTACGCGACCACTCCGGTTCTCCTTCAATCCGGGTGAGTACTTGATTCCAAAACCCGATCCCGTTAGACCTCTTGGTTTCGTTTTTGGCGCATTGGGTCTCCGTCGGTCACCTCCGGCCAGCCGCCGGTAAGTGCACTTTAGCCCTAGCTGTTGGCACCTTTAGGTTCTCCTCCTATTTGGAACTCATCCGTGCCTTTGGTTTCCGCCGACGAGGTCCACATCGCGGCGGCAAGGTGATGAACCCTCTCGGGTTTTGCCGGTTCGCAAATCCATTTTCGTCATCTTCTTAGGACCACTTTAATGCTCAAATCATTGCTCATCATTGGTGCATTAATTGTGTCCTAATTTGTGCCGATGGAGTCAGCATCGTGTAGGCGGGGCCTTAGTCATTAAGTGTTCAGTTAGATTCATTTATGGTCAATCATTAGATGCATTAAGTGTCTTAGCGCATTTATGCGGAGGTCTGCACCATTAAAACCACTCTAGGACCTCCTCGGGCTAATCTTAGCCGTTCACGACCTCTCCAAGTTTAGATCGGGCCTTAGGATCTTTTAGAAAAATCCTAAGTCTCTGGACCTCCCACCATATAGAATCTGGCGTTAAAGACCTCAGTAGGTTAAATCCCAGCCGCTAGGATCACCCTCCTCCTTAGGGTCCTCTTTGCAAACGACCTCTTTGAGGTCCTACGTGCGAAGAGTCACCCCGTCGTTTTGTCAAAACCGCCTCTCGGACCTCCTTGGGGTCCTCCTTGCAAAGGTCCTTCCTTAGTCGTTTTCTAAAAACCACCTGAGCCACCCCACCAAGGTCCTCTTTTGCAAAGACCACCCACGGTCTTTTGTAAAAAAACCTTCAAAACCACCCGGGTCCTCTTTACAAAAGACCACCCCTTGGTCTCTTTGTAAAGAGAACCTCGAGACCTCCTCGTCTTGGTCTTAACCATGAGGACCTCCCGCCTAGATCTGGACCGCTCAGGACCTCTCCTATGGAGATCCGAGCCATCCGATCTCTCTCTTAAAGCAACTGTGTTGGAGGACCTCCCAGAAATCTAGACCGTTAGGACCTCCTCGGTGAGATCCTAGCCGTCAAGACCTCTCATTTGTTAAGCACCGTTTAGGTTCTCTCTCGCTCAGATCTAGGCCGTTAAGACCTCCTCGGAGATCTTAACCGCCCAGATTCTTCCCTTAGTTGGATAGCGTAGGACCTCCTCGTGGAGCTCGGGCCGCGAGATCGGTCGATGGCCACGACCTCCCTAGTCGCGAGGAGCTCCTTCGCGTGTCTTTGTGCATCCGGTGGTCGGGCCGTTGGATTCCATATCAACGGTTAAGACCTCCCTAAGCGCGATGAGGTCTTTGCGCCCGAGAGCTCATGCGGGTTTTAGCATCGAGATCGTGAGCCGTGCGATCTTTGATAAACGGCCCACGACCTCCCGATTTTATGGGTTTTCAGTTTAGTCAGAAGCTTTTATTTGCACATATTAATTGTTTTAAACTTCAAAATTGCATAACTTTTTCTCTGTAGCTCCAAATTTAACAAACTAAAGTTCTATAAATGCATCTGTTAAAGTACTTTAGCTTAGTATAGGTTTTCAGTAGTCTTTATCTTGAAATTAATCATGTCTTAGATTTAAAACTTAGAAAAATCATAACTAAATCATTTTAACTCCAAATGACCTGAAATTTTATATGGGTTACCACTATACCAGTGGTAGCTACCATAAAAGTTTCAGCTTCAAAATCTTTCTAGAAAATATTTTTGCTCTGATTGCTAATTATGGCGAAATTAGGTTTTTAGAGAATATCTTTTGCACCACAAATCCAAATTAAGTTTTCAGTTTCTATGTCTAGGTATGTTCATATTTTACCTTGTGTATAAATTTCGTCACATTTGGATAATTTTTGCTTGCTCTTTTGTTTAAGTGTTGCTCGTCTTATTGGTTGTTTTAGCTCTTTCGCTTAGGATTCGATATTTGCGGTAATCCGAAACGACCCTCCATAACAAATTGAGCAACGACAAGCGAGCAAGCGATTTGACCATTTCCATTAATCCCATTACTTTTAAAGTCTAATATTTTGTTTAACTTCTATGTATGCATTGCTATTTTGTTGTTAAATTGATTAGTTAGACCTCTAGTTGCATAATCTGTAGGTAAATAATTATCCTCTACTACGAGCCTAGGTTATTTCTTTGTGATTAGAGTTCGTTGGATGAGCTCTTGTCACTTAGTAGATTCGAATAAATATTGCTTAGCCATGCCTAGCATCGGTAGTATTGAGCGATCATCGACTTAGTCGTGATCTTGATCACACAATTACTTATACTACTCCATTATGTCCAACCCTTGTGTTTTACCATTTTGCAAATCAAAAGCGAAAACAAAAATTATATCTTGGCTTGGGCACAATGGTATGTTGATGTGATCGGTTGGGTGTGTGGAATGGTGCCTAAGTCCCTAAGGACCGAGTTACTTGTGCCATTGATCCAAGCAATTGTGCGTGCTAACCACGAGGGGATATGGAACCTCTCTTGACTAAGTACTTTGGGAGGTGTTAATTATGAGCTGGTCGGTGGGTGTGTTCTGTGTGTGTGTTGTGGTGTTTGGAGGGCATTAGCGGACCGGTTAGGCATTTAATGTGTCTTTCTCCGTGGGTTGCGGCTCTTAATTAGCATCGTCCATTGGAAAGCGTCTTGTTAGACTTAGCCATGCTGCATACCAAAGGAAGTGTGCTAACCGTGGGTGGTGGAAGAGCGGTCTATCGTGTGGGTACATTGGTACACCTGCGAGGTTAAAACTATTCGAATAGCCTCGTCTAGGTTATGGACACGCTTGGTTATTTCCACAAGAACTAGACTACAACCTTTTAAAAACTTAAACTTGACATGGGTGGTATGAAGGGGTACTTCATGCTATTGTTGTGGTGACTATGGGTTAGTCACTTCTAGGTTGGTGTTGTTCTCTATCTATGTTATTATTGTCTCTCTTTTATTTGAACAATAAAAGTTAATTGCAAACTTGCTTTGAATCTATTACCTTATTGTAAATGAAAACTTGCTTTATCTTTGAAAATAAGTCCAAAGCCTCATCCACTTAAATAAAGCTTGCATGTAGTTAATTATAGTTCTGTTATCTCACACGTCGGTCTTGCAGTACAAAAACAAGTTTTGTACTCATCGCTGCTTAATATTAATTGTTGCGGAGGAAGAAGGTGAGCCCCAAGGGCCTCACTTTTGTGAGTGTGTTCTTGTGTTGTTTGGGACGATTAGCTTGGCGGTCCGGTTGGTTGCCTTGTGGGTAAAGGCACACCGATTGGCTTTTGTTTATCGCCATCTTATGGCCATTTGCTTCATTTGTGTATTTACTTATCTTTATGAATTTTGGCAGTCGGCCTCTCTTTTGTAATAACTCTCTTTATATTATCTATGTCTTTCAGTTGTTGCTTTTGCTTGGCTCTATGTGTATGAATGGAATTGATGCATGATTTTGTAGCGGGGTGTGTATCTGCATTTAGGAAGTATACATATCTAGAGGCTTAGTTTATTTGATTTGTCTTTGTTAGGACCAAGTGGATGGTTAAGCATTACAAGCCGAATAAACCGGGTCCTCACAAAGTTGGTATCGAGCCATTCAACCGTAGTAACCCAAGCTTAGTCGTCCTTAGGATATTTTGAAAACCTTATTTTCAAAGGGTCAAATGATTTGTGAAAGCTTAAGTAAGTTCTCAGTTTTATTTCTTACCTATCTTAGCTTTCTTCTCTCGTCTTGCTCTAATTTGAGTTTTAAAAGTGTTTTCCCCTTTCCTTCTCTCAAAAGATAGTCATTATCGATTAATTGGGTTTTGGGACCAATGAGCTTGGCAAATTGAAATGTTAGCCGCCCTCTACAAGGTTTTGAAGCTTCGAGTTGAAGATTTCAATTAGGAGGCTTGGATGCGAAATCGGACAGCGGTCATTCAATTCCGGACAGCAGGCTCAAAGGTTCTAACGATGTAGAAAATAAGAGATTAACCAAGTAAAACTTGTGGGAATAAAGGGTAAGATGTGATACTAGTTAGCTAAGTATCTAACGTTATTTTATCGCCTTAACCTTGTTCTTGAGTAGTGTTAGGCTGGTTGTAGTGTGCTGAAATTTTTATCTTCTCACACTATTACTCGTTCATTCAATACGGGTTAATGGCATTGAGAAGTTGAGCTTGGTTGGGAGTTTCCTTGCTGTTTTGGAGCTTCTTTGGAAACATTTAAAGTTGTTACTTGCTGTTTTTGGCTTTCGGTTGGGTGATGTCTCATTCCCTAATCGTTAGCTTTCGCTTTCATCAACTTCTAATGTTAGTGCTTTGGTTTCTAACCTAAGTTTCTTAAGCGAGATGGTGGAGGTACTCGTAGAGGCCGTGGTCGTGACTGGATTGGATGAGAGCTTCGCCTCCTCCCACCATGGTGAGTCCTTCTCGGTCGAGCGCAACGCTCGGGAGGACAGGAGGGTCCTGCTGGATGTTATTGCGCGCAACACCTCCGCCCTTTCCGGTGCCTCAGGATCCGGGCAAGGGGGTGGACATCGATCCGTGGGGCCTTGCTGAATTTCTTACGCACTCGGCGCCACGTTCTCAGTCGAGGACCCTTTGGGCGCAGACGGCCGGCTGCGTCGGGTGAGCGTAAGCTCAGCGTTGCTCGATGCTGGACCGGGACAGGGCACTCTTTGCCTCCCATCGCCTTCAGCGGCAGACTCTCTGGTGGGAGAACTTCTTGGCCATGCAGCCCGCCGGCCACACTGTCTCTTGGGATGAGTTCCGGACGGCGTTCCGTCGAGCTCACATCCCTGCCGGCTTGATGAAGCTGAAGAAGAAGGAGTTTCTCGCTCAAGCAAGGGCGTAAGTCAGTGATGGAGTACCTGTACGAGTTCAACCACTTGGCTCGTTATGCTCCATCCGAGGTGGCCCGCGATGAGGCCAAGCGAGAGAAGTTCATGGAGGTTTGTCTCGAGGCTGCAAGACAGGCTCTCCATTGTGGACTTGGCGACTTCGGCCTTGGTGGACAAGGCCATTGTTGCCGAGCACAAGGCCAAGGCGCTGGCGAGTCCATAGCGCAAGTGGGAGGCCCGATGCCTGAGCCGGCCTCTCTCGTCCTCGTGTCGGGCCTACCCCGGGGCCGTTTCGCAGGCTTCCTACCACCGGGCCGCGGCACGGTTCCTCGCCCTCCGCAGGCGTGCCCGATCCGTGCGCTGCGAACCGCAGGTGGCCCCGCAATCCATTGCCGGGTCACTGCTTTTCGTGCAACCGAAGGGCATTATGCCAATAGTTGCCCTAACGATCTGGAGCGGCCTCGTCCTAATGGAGGACGCGGGCGGGGAGGTGGTTCTTCTCGGGATCGAAGGTTGTCCCCGCTACCCAAGGCGTGGGTAGTGGCGCGTCAACCTCATCTCCGCGAGAGGCACGAGGCACCGACGTCGTGTTAGGTACCCTTTCGGTTAACTCTTTCCCTGCTCTGATTTTGTTTGATTCAGCGCATCTCATTCGTTTGTTTAGAGTCTTTTCTTTGTGAGGTCTCCTTTACTCCATTGTTGGTCCAGCTGCTCATTCGCTCTCCGGTTGGAGTTGAGAGCTGAGTCCAGTGTAGGGATGTCCTCATGAGATAGAAGGGTAGGATTCTTGGCAAACCTTATCCTCCTTCGATCGGCGAGCTTAGATGTAATCCTAGGCATGGATTGGTTGTCTCAAGCACATGGGACAAATTGATTGCGCTAGGAGGCTCATCTACCTCACGATCCTTACAGCGGCGGTTAAGCTTCCGCCGCCGGCTGCAGGTCCGCATCTCTTCGCGCCGAAGCGAAGCCACTCTAGATATTAGTGAAGTCCCGGTGGTATGTGACTTTGTTGATGTCTTCCCGACGACCTTCGAGGATGCCACGATTCGAGACCTCGAGTTTGTCATTGAGTTGGTTCCGCATCGCCCGATTTCAAAGAGGCCTTACCGGATGGACCCAATTGAGTTGGTGGAGTTGAAGAAGCGGTGGGTGAGCTTCAAGAGAAGGGTTTCATCGCCCTAGCTCGTCTCCACGGGATGCTCGGCAATCTTTGTCGAAAAAGGACAAGACGGCTGCGCATGTCGCGTTGATTACCGTCCACTTAATGAAGTAAGCGGTAAGAACAAGTACCCTTTGCCCGTATCGATGACCTCTTCGATCAATTAACTTGGAGCTCGAGTCTTCTCCAAGATTGATTTGAGAGTGGGATATCATCAAGTTCGGATTCGACTGAGGATATCCCAAAGCGGCTTTTTCTACTCGTTATGGCATGCGAGTATACCGTCATGTCATTCGGCTTAACCAATGCTCGGCCTTGTTCATGAACCTCATGAATTCGGTGTTCATGGAGTATTTGGATAGGTTCGTTGTGGTCTTCATCGATGATATCCTTATCTACTCTAAGAGCGAGGAGGAACACACCGAGCATTTGAAGCTTGTGTTGGGCAAGCTCGCGAGCACAAGCCGTATCACGGTTCGCAAGTGCGCGTTACGGTTGAAGGAAGTAGCCTTCTTAGGCCATATTCTTTCGGCAGAGGCGAGGCGTGGATCTAGCAAGATCGGCGATGTGCTTTCACGAGTCGACCTACTTCGGTCACCGAAGTTCGGAGTTTCTCGGTTTAGCGGGATATTATCGCTTTATCGAGAACTTCTCCAAGATAGCGAAGCCGATGACGGAGTTGCTCAAGAAGGACAAGAAGTTCTCGTGGTCCCGATTGCGGACGGTTCCAAGCACTTAAGCGATTGACCACCGCTCACATTCTTGTTCTCCCGATGTCCGTCGAAGCTTGATATCTTTGTGGCGCTTCGTCGAGGCCTCGGTTGTGTCCTTATGCAAGAAGGCAAGGTAGTGGCCTATGCATCAAGGCAATTGAGACCTCATGAACTTAACTATCCTACCCATGACTTGGAGTTGGCGCTTGTGATCCATGCACTTAAGATTTGGCGACATTACCTAATCGTGTCGTTGTGAAGTGTATTCGGATCACAAAAGCTGAAGTATTTGTTTACCCAACCAGATCTGAACCTCGGGCAAAGGAGATGGTTGGAGTTGATCAAGGACTATGACATGGGTATTCACTACCATCCGGGCAAGGCTAATGTCGTTGCGGATGCGCTTAGTCGCATAAGCGCATTGCAATGCATTGTTGCCAGAGCATCACCCCTCTTCTAGAGGAGTTTCAGCGTCTCAACACGGGTTTGGTTGAGCATGGTTCCCTCATTGCCTTGTTTGTCTGACCAACCTTGGTGGATCGGATCAGTCTGCTCGGCGATCGGATGTTGGGGTAAACCGCATCAAGGAAAATGTCAAGAACGGAACGACCAAGTGCTTCTCCGTAGATGAGCTTGGTGTCTTGAGGTTCGGGCAGCGCCTCGTGGTTCAAAGGACATAGAGTTGCGGAATTTGATCCTCCGCGAAGCCCACGATTCCTCGTTATCCATTCATCCGGGCCACGAAGATGTACCGGGATCTTCGCGAGAGATTTTGGTGGACCGAATGAAGAGGAGATCGCGAGGTTCGTTCGAGTGCGGCGTGTGTCGTCGTGTCAAGGCCGAACATCGTCGGTGGATTGCTTGACCCTTGCCCATTCGGAGTGGAAGTGGATTTGGTCGGGATGGATTTTATCACGGCCTACCAGTCACCGCGGGGCAATGATGCCCTTTGGGTTATCATTGACGGTTGACAAAAAGTGGCGCACTTTCTTCCAGTCAAGACCAAGATTCAGACGGTCACCTTGCGGAGCTCTATCTCGCCGAGGATAGTGAGCTTGCATGAAGTGCGAAAGCGATCATTTCGATCGTGGTTCCATCTTCACTTCGATTCGGCATAGCTTGCAAGAAGCTATGGAACTGCGTCTTTCTTCAGCACGACATATCACCCCCAAGCGGATGGTCGACCGAGAGGTCAACCAAGTTTTGGAGGACATGCTGCGAGCTTGTGTTCTTTCTTATGGGAAGCACTGGGAGAAGTGCTTGCCATTCACCGAGTTTTCATACAACAACAGTTTCCAAGCCAGTCTCGGCATGGCACCATTCGAGGCCTTATACGGGAGAAAGTGTAGAACCCGTTGAACAGTGCAAGCCGGTGAAAGACCTTTCTTTGGCCCGGACTCAATTAATGAGGCCGAGGGTCAAGTCCAGCTCATTCGTGACCGCTTGCGCACAGCTCAATCCAGGTAGAAGAGCTATGCGGATCGTCGTCGTCGTGAGTTGAGCTTTGAGCCCAATGACTTCGTTTACCTCAAGGTTTCTCCTCCGAAAGGTCACCGGCGTTTTGGTGTCAAGGAAAGTTAGCTCCTCGATATGTCGGTCCATGCCGTGTTATCGAGAAGAAGGCTGTTGCCTACAAGTTGGAGTTACTGCTTGCCTTGGCGGGGTATACGATGTGTTCCATGTGTCCCAACTAAAGAAGTGCCTCAGTGTTCCAATGAGGAAGCTCAGTTGGAAACTCTTGATGTCCGGGAAGATTTGACCTACATGGCGTCTGTTCGCATACTCGAGGAAGCTGAGCGAAGAACGAGAATAAGACCATCAAGTTCCTTAAGGTTGATGGTCGAATCATTCGGAGGATGAGGCTACTTGGGAGCGAGAAGATCGTCTTCGTGCGGACTACCCCTCTTTCTTTCGAGTGAACCAAATCTCGGGACGAGATTTTGTAAGGGGGAGGTTTGTAACATCCCCATTTTCAACTTGTGTTTCAAATGTAAGAAAATTAGTAGAAATTAAAACTTTTCCTTACATCATGTATTTCTGTGTGTACTAAACAATTATTGCACGAGTATGGAGATACAAAGTCACAAGTCTGTTGATCATCTCTGGGAAATATTTTCCTAAGTTCTTGGGTTGATATGTGACCCCTCGAAAAATTTCACAAATTTTCAGAAATTGTTTGAAGAGTTTTAGGTCGAGTCAAACTTGCTTGACTTGTAGTCAAACCCTAGCTCAAAGCATTGTATAATTTACGGAGAAAAATGCTCAACATAAAAACCTTTGGAAATTTTATGCAAGGTCCATCTCAATGTCGACAAACTCTTAAAATTTCATAGAATTTGGAGCTAGTTTGCTAGCTCTAAAAGTCCCTTCAAGATCCGGTTCAAAATTAAACCCTAAGCCTGGTCCAGTGGGACTTGGACTCGGACCTCAGTCTTGGTCACACCGAGCAGCTTAGCCGTGTCGGGCTCGGTCGGGTTGGGCGGTGTGGTGCGGGCCATTGGATTTTCAAATCAGCGCTCAAAGACCTCCTCGGGTCTTTGTAAAGGACCTCCACCCGCACGACCTCCTCGGGTTCTTTTACAAAGACAACCCTCGAGGCCTCCCGGGACCTCCTTTGCACCTTTGCAAAGACCACCACAGGCGACCTCCTCGACCCTCCACGACCACCCCTAGCGCTTGGGTGATCTTGAGCCGTCCATCTTGAGATCTGCGTGGCTCGGACCTCCCTAAGTGTTAGGACCTCTAATACTTAGCCCAAAACTGGGCCCTTGGATTTCAATCCAACGACTCCACGACCTCCTGGTGGGCTGTGGCGATTTAGCCGTTGAGTTCATTTGACCAGTCTTCCCTATTCCTCTCAGCGTCGGGTGGGCACAGGCATTATCAATTTTGTGCATGGCGAGAGAGCGGTGCCTTGTCAACTCTAAAGGTGACAAGCGGCTATGTGTTTGCCAACATTAAATGTCTGGCGGCACCTTTTGCTCAAAAGTCTCACGACAACCTACTCCCATCGATTTCGTGTACTTGGGCTCGAGTGCACCCGGTGACTTTGCCATCCTTCCCACCGGCTATATTTGAAGCTCAAGCTTCTCTCTCATAGTTCTTTTAGTCACTCTCTTGCACCCTAGTTCTTTCTCTGCTCTTGTGCTCAAGTCACCCGAAAATCTTTGCCACCATTACCAGGACCTTGGAGCTCTCCGTCGGCCTCCGAGCTCAAAGTGGTTCATTATTGTAGTTGTTGGCGGTCATCTTGTTCCTTGGTCACCTCAAGCCTCCTGACTTGCTTTGTTTGACCTTCACAGAGGTTGACAAGGAGGGAGCTTGGCTGTTCGTGGCGGGAGCCGTCTTCTTCATCTCCGCGACCTCCACCGTCACCGAGCTAATGCGACCACTCCGGTTCTCCTTCAATCCCGGGTGAGTACTTGATTCCAAAACCCGATCCCGTTAGACCTCTTCGGTTTCGTTTTGGCGCATTGGGTCTCGTCGGTCACCTCAGCTGGCCGCGGTAGGGTGCACTTTAGCCTAGCTGTTGGCACCTTTAGGTTCTCCTCCCTATTTGGAACTCATCAGTGCCTTTGGTTTCCGCCCACGAGGTCCACATCGCCGCAGGCAAGTCGATGAACCCTCTCGGGTTTTGCCGTTCATAAATCCATTTCGTCATCTTCTTAGGACCACTTTAATGCTCAAATCATTGCTCATCATTGGTGCATTAATTGTGTCCTAATTTGTCGCCGTGGAGTCATCATCGTGTAGGCGGGGCCTTAGTCATTAAGTGTTCCGTTAGATTCATTTATGGTCAATCATTAGATGCATTAAGTGTCTTAGCCGCCGTATGCGGAGGTCCTGCACCATTAAAACCACACTAGGACCTCCTCGGGCTAATCTTAGCCGTTCACGACCTCTCCAAGTTTAGATCCGGGCCTTAGGATCTTTCCGAAAAATCCTAAGTCTCTGGACCTCCCACCATATAGAATCACTGGCGTTAAAGACCTCCGTAGGTTAAATCCCAGCCGCTAGGATCACCCTCCTCCTTAGGGTCCTCTTTGCAAACGACCTCCTTGAGGTCCTCGTGCGAAGAGGTCACCCGATCGTTTTGTCAAACCGCCTCTCGGACCTCCTTGGGGTCCTCCTTGCAAAAGGTCCTTCCTTAGTCGTTTTCTAAAACCACCCCTGAGCCACCCCACCAAGGTCCTCTTTGCAAAAGACCACCTGGTCTTTTGTAAAGAAAACCTTCAAAACCACCCGGGTCCTCTTTACAAAAGACCACCCTTGGTCTCTTTGTAAAGAGAACCTCGAGACCTCCTCGTCTTTGGTCTTAACCATGAGGACCTCCCGCCTAGATCTGGACCGCTCGGGACCTCTCCTATGGAGATCCAGGCCATCGGATCTCTCTCATAAAGCACCGTGTTGGAGGACCTCCCAGAAATCTAGACCGTTAGGACCTCTCGGTGAGATCCTAGCCGCCAAGACCTCTCATTGTGCAACCGTTTAGGTTCTCTCTCCGCTCCGATCTAGACCGTTAAGACCTCCCTAGGAGATCTTAACCGCCTGCATTCTTCCCTTAGTTGGATAGCGTGAGGACCTCCTCGTGGAGCTCGGAGCCGCCAGATCCGGATCTCGATGGCCACGACCTCCTAGTGCTTGAGGAGCTCCTTGCGTGTCTTTGTGCATCCGGTGGTGAGCCGTTGGATTCCATATCAACGGTTAAGACCTCTCTAAGCGCGATGAGGTCTTTGCGCCCAGAGCTCATGCGGGTTTAGCATCGAGATCGTGAGCCGTGCGATCTTTGATCAACGACCCACGACCTCCCCGATTTTATGGGTTTTCAGATTTAGTCCAGAAGCTTTTATTTGCACATATTAATTGTTTTAAACTTCAAAATTGCATAACTTTTTCTCTGTAGCTCCAAATTTAACAAACTAAAGTTCTATAAATGCATCTGTTAAAGTACTTTAGCTTAGTATAGGTTTTCGGTAGTCTTTATACTTGAAATTAATCATGTCTTAGATTTAAAACTTAGAAAAATCATAACTAAATCATTTTAACTCCAAATGACCTGAAATTTTATATGGGTTACCACTATACCAGTAGGTAGCTACCATAAAAGTTTCAGCTTCAAAATCTTTCTAGAAAATATTTTTGCTACGATTGCTAATTATGGTAAAATTAGGTTTTTAGAGAATATCTTTTGCACCACAAATCCAAATTAAGTTTTCCAGTTTCTATGTCTAGGTATGTTCGTATTTTACCTTGTGTATAAATTTTGTCACATTTGGATAATTTTGCTTGCTCTTTTGTTTAAGTGTTGCTCGTCTTATTGGTTGTTTAGCTCTTCGCTTAGGATTCGATATTTGCGGTAATCCGAGAACGACCCTCCGCAACAAATTGAGCAACGACAAGCGAAAAGCGATTTGACCATTTCCCATTAATCCCATTACTTTTAAAGTCTAATATTTTGTTTAACTTCTATGTATGCATTGCTATTTTGTTGTTAAATTGATTAGTTAGACCTCTAGTTGCATAACTGTAGGTAAATAATTATCCTCTACTACCCGAGCCTAGGTTATTTCTTCGTGATTAGAGTTCGTTGGATGAGCTCTTGTCACTTAGTAGATTCGAATAAATATTGCTTAGCCATGCCTAGCATCGGTAGTATTGGCGATCATCGACTTAGTCGTGATCTTGATCACACAATTACTTATACTACTCCATTATGTCCAACCCTTGTGTTTTACCATTTTGCAAATCAAAAGCGAAAACAAAAATTATATCTTGGCTTGGGCACAATGGTATGTTGATGTGATCGGTTGGGTGTGTGGAATGGTGCCTAAGTCCCTAAGGACCGAGTTACTTGTGCCATTGATCCAAGCAATTATTAGCGTGCTAACCACACGAGGGGGATATGGAACCTCTCTTGACTAAGTACTTTGGGAGGTGTTAATTATGAGCTGGTGGTGGGTGTGTTCGTGTGTGTGTGTTGTGGTGTTTGAGGAGAGCATTAGCAGGCCGGTTAGGCTGCTTAATGTGTCTTTCTCAGTGGGTTGCGGCTCTTAATTAGCATCGTCCATTGAAAGCGTCTTGTTAGACTTAGCCATGCATGCATACCAAAGTGTGCTAAAGCAACCGTGGTGGAAAGCGGTCTATCGTGTGGGTACATTGGTACACCTGCAGGGTTAAAACTATTCGAATAGCCTCGTCTCTAGGTTATG